>OX419684.1:7510000-8760000 GCA_948474745.1 Oligia latruncula | reverse complement strand
GGTTAGGTTAAAACTGTGACCTCCTACGCACGAGCCGAGCGAGCGAAGCGAGCGGTGCCGCGGCAGCGGCCGGCGAGTGCCAGAAACGACTAAATTTTAAAGAAAAAAAATATGGAAAAAGAGATTATTTTTAACAGGCTATCGAGAACCGAATTAGTTAGACGTAAAACTAAAAAAATAAATGCTTGTTTTTAAAATTAGGTGTATTACTATTTTTACAAATTTGCAACAGTTGTTAAATAGATGCTCGTTATGACATATTTTAATGAACATATTTTGGTGCACATTCAGTATATTTGGTGGAACACAGGCAAAATTAGGTAAATGAAATGGGAATAAATTGAAGTACTTTTAAATACCATCCAAAAAAAATCATCTGTTCCATACATTTTGTCGATTTAGGTGAACACAAATGTATGGAACAGCTGTTTTTTTTTTCGCGATTAAAACTAATTTTGTATACAGTGTGAGTCTTCATAATGTGCACATAACGAAATGAGGGAAACATAGCTTAATTTTATCGAAGGAAAAACTATTTAAAAGGATCTTTACCTGCTAAAGTATGGCGATTGCAAGGCCTTTCTTTAACAGTTGATAGGAAATGTTATGATTGAGTTATAAACATGGTATTTTTACGTTTAGAAATCTGATACGATGGAGAATAATTTAAAGTAATAAAAAAGGGTAGGTAATCGGGGCTTTTATTGAGTAATTTTACAATTACTGTAAAAATTGATGAAAAAATATCAGATTTTTGTTAAAAAAAAACATAATTCTCAAATTGAGAGCGATTGTTTACACAGGGGTCACAGCAGCGAACAAGAATTTTAAAAATGCTACCTACAATTTTTTTTTTTTAGATTTTTTTAATTTTTTTTTCCGTCGATAAAATTAAGCTTAGTTTCCCTCATTTCGATATGTGCACATTATGAAGACTCACACTGTATATTAAGAATTATTACCAATTAGGTACATTAGGCATCATGAAACGGAACAGTGTCTGTATTTGATTATAATTTATGAAATTAAAGCCAAGAATTTTTGCGTTATGCTCAGGACGACTGACTCCTCGATGCGGGCGCCGCGCCGCGCCGGTACAACTGCGAACGCAGAATAATAATGAACTTACAGCACAGCACGCGTACCCAGCCCTTTTATTACGTTATTTGCACACTTGGTAGGCGAGTAACATACGTACTTTAGGTGACGACCTGTTGTGTAGGCCAGTTAGATAAACTTAGAATAAGAAATTGTGCGTCGCAGTCTGTGGAACTAAGGGACAATAAATACCTCGAATAGTTAGCATTTTCGCGCGCCCTCGTGTGCTGCACATGTTCGGACAGCGGTGAATCACTACTGAAAAAAAAAAAAAACACCGAGGGACGGCGGAGAACGCGGGTGACGCAGCGCCGCAAAGCGCGAGTCATTGATCCCGATACAGTCCCGGACGGCCGACGCCATGTCGGAGCTCGCGCACTCCGAGCCGCTCCTCCCGCCGCTCGCGCTCGCCGCGTACGTCGCGTGCGTCGCCGGCGCTGCCGCCCTCGCCAACTGCTCGGTGCTCGCCGCGCTCTTCAAAACCTCACGGAGTGGTAAACAAAAACTTGTTCCATAATACCTTTTTAGATACCTAATTCCAGGCCTGTTGTATAGTAAGGAAAGTCAACTTTCTTTAGTTATAACTATAATCTAACTCATTATACCTACGTTGGAGTCATGTTTTAAACATGTTCTCAGTAACATCCTGTCTTTTGAATGCTTGATAAAACACAAATAATCCTTCTTTACTCGGTGTATAGTCAGTCCATATCCGTCCGTTTAAGTTCAAATTCGGAGTATATTAGAGATAAAACATGTCCCTGCAGTTTAATCCATTAGGCTCATTGACGAGCTAATTGTCTTGTTTATGTTGGCCTCTTCTACTGTTAAGTATGTAAACTAATTATTTATTATTAATGTGGTGGTTTCTGATGGTGTTGGTATTCTTTTCAGGTTTGCTGACTATCATTATACAGTTGGCTTTAGCCGACCTCATACTCGGAGCGTCAATAGGACCCGAGTTGTGGTCCTACAATATCAGATCGTGGCTTTTTGGTGACCATGGCTGCGTAGCCTATCGAGGACTGAACGTGTTTGCCTCGACTGCATCGTCTTATTTAGTGGCTACTATTGCACTACATTCACTCGCCACCATAAACATTGAAGAAAAGGCTATCGCAAAACGAATCAAACGAATCAATCAGGATGAAGATGAAGAAATAAGATCTTCACGTCACAGTTTAGTGACAAGTAGTGACTCTTCAACTCCACCAAGAACTATGAACCTAGATTACAGGCTGACTGATCGAAGAATCTCAGTGACGCAACCATCAGTGTTTGTTTGGGTGTTGGCTATTTCATTAAGTGTTCCGGAGTTTGTTTTAGCCACAACAGTGCACCACGAACAGGATGTTGTCCTATGCACCATAGTCGACACTAGTCAACGTCTGCATATGTACTCAATTCTTGCTGTTTTTAATTCGTTCTTACCTCTTATTATTATGTGTATTGCTGGTGTTCTAGTCATCATTAAGTTGAGGATAAAGAAAATTATGTCACAGATTGAATGTTTCGAATCAATCGCAGCATTGAAATTATCTCTCTGGCTTATAGTGGTTTACATTGTGTTGTGTACTCCTCGGTCCTGTGTAACTGCTTATAATATTTACTCCAAATCAATGCAAGGTAATGAAACTTCCTTCGCTCAAAATGATGATATGACAACTGTGAATGTAGCAACCAGCAGTATATTCATTATTTCAACTTTAGTTCGGCCACTACTCAGTATAACTTTACTGCCGCGAGTGAGGAAGTCGTTTTCTTTCGGATCTTATACCAACACAGACAATGTGTGATATACGAGAATATTATGGAAACGTTTCTAAAGTTGAAAATTCTAAATGAGGTAATATATTTTAAGCGCTGTGTACGTAGCATTTAAACAAGGTTGCATTTGAATGTAAGTGAAAAGTTGTGGTATTTAGGGAGACCAAGGATTAACATAACAAACTAGATGGTTTGCTATGCAGCGAGTATAGTGCAAGTGAAAAGGACATAGCTAGTGTTAAAAGTGCCATAGCGGGTAAATGCCATACAAAATCGTCGAAAATTGAGTAACACGCATACCTACAAATTACAATCAGAGATGGTCATAAACTTAACTAGGTAATTAACCTAAATCAGTGAAACTTTTCCTCATGTAAAAATTAGGATAACCTACATGCAACCACCATAGGTAGATACCTAACGTGCTTTCCTCATGGTCCTATTCCAAAAGTATTGATTGATTTTGATAAAGACCATAGCATGGTATAAAGCTGAAAAAATCAACCATGAACCCTTTAGAATACCAAAATGACAATATTAGATGTTGTATTCTATTGCTGTAGTAGGTAGGTACCTACCTACCAACCATAATTGCTAAGTAAATATATTTAAGAAAAGTTATCTCGCCAAATATTGGCACAATTTTAAAAGGGAGTAGGTACCTAGACATTATTGTTAAGTATTTTTTTACCGTTTTATACTTAATAAATTTTTAAGCCACTTCGTTTTCGTTTTATTAATGGATTTAGATTATACATTCCTACCTATTCATAATCATAAAAATTGGGGAAGCTACCCCTACAAGTAGGTACCTATTACCTACTTACTGTTTTCGTTTCTAAAGATGTGAGGCGAAATTAATTGATTTAACGATTAGCTTACAGAATATGAAGCTAGCCGCTCAAGTAGGACCTATAACATCGCAAGCAGGTATGTAGTGGCCAGACAATGTAATGCACTACGCAAATAAGCGCAACTAGAGGGCGAGTGGGGTGCTCTGTCTCGCCCGTTCGCCCCCTCGAAACCTCCCCGGGTGATGTCATGCAAAAAACACTAACTACTGGTACCATAACCATTTTGTAGGCCACGTTATTGATTGTTATACGCAAGTATTTCGTTACTCATTTGCAAAGGGTCAGTAGGTAGGTAAAAAAAAAAGGTATGTAGTTCTCTTATACAGGGTTATTGGTAAAACATTAACAACCTCTTAAGAGGTCATTGTACTCGTTATTATGAACAACTTTTATTATGGGACCAAACCTGAAATCGCGAAAAAAAATCAGCTATTCCCTACATTTTGACGAGTTAAACGAACATAAATGTAGGGAACAGCTGATTTTTTTAACCCTTCTAACCAAACTTCACGCGTACGGTATTCGTGGCAATGTTCTTAATTTAATAAAAACGTATTTAAAAGGTCGTAGGCAATGTACGGAGATATCGAGCCTGTGCTTAGAATCGAGAAAATAATTAAAATCTATATCGTCTTTTAGAGAAATAAAATATGGTGTTCCGCAGGGCAGCGTCCTCGGACCTCCATTATTTTTCTTATTATCACGCTTTTATTAGGTCGACCTGTATGTAACTAACTATGTAATGGACTCTAAGGTAACTAATTTAACCATCTTCCAAGGGTCGTAGCGTAAGGAAAATTGGCAGCTGTATGTAGTTCTGATGACAATACAATAATATGGTACTATCGAACTGATCTGATGATGGAGCCGGAAGATATGAACTGGAACTTCATGATGGAAAATCGTATCATAGCTGTTTTGGATTTCTTAGAAAAGTCTTGTAATGAACTTTGACCACGATTAGGTTTCAAGGTGTGATGACATTTTTTATTTTTACGTGCATTTATAAAAGCGTGCTTTTTTAGTGTTTTTTAAACTATTAATTTATTTTTATTATACAGTGTGAGTCTTCATAATGTGCACATAACGAAATGAGGGAAACATAGCTTAATTTTATCGACGGAAAAAATATATGAAAAAATAAAAAAATATTTATCTAAGGATCTTTACCTGCTAAAGTATGGTGGGTGACTGCTAGGCCTTTCTTTAACAGTTGATAGGAAATGTTGTGATTGAGTTATAAACATGGTATTTTTACGTTTAGAAATCTGATACGATGGAGAATAATTTAAAGTATTCAAAAGGGTAGGTAATCGGGGCTTTTATTGAGTAATTTTACAATTATTGTAAAAATTGATGAAAAAATATCAGATTTTTGTTAAAAAAAAAACCATAATTCTCAATTGAGGGGCGATTGTTTACACAGGGGTCACAACAGCGAAAAAGAATTTTATAAATGCTACAATTTTTTTTTTTAGATTTTTTTAAATATTTTTTCTGTCGATAAAATTAAGCTTAGTTTCCCTCATTTCGATATGTGCACATTATGAAGATTCACACTGTATATAAATGACCTGCCACGTCATATAATTCATCCTATGGTATTATTTGCAGATGATAGCACATCAATTGTTTCTTGTATCAATAAAGAATCATATGTAAACGACATTAACAATACAATTAGTAGTTTAATAAAGTGGCTTGACGATGATAATTTAGTTACTAAAATCATGAATTTTCCCAACGAATTTCTGCGGGAGATATGGATATAAACTACAATGGTCAAACTATAGAAAAAGTAAACAGTACAAAGTTTTTAAGAATCATAATTGACAGCCAGTTAACTTGGAAGCCGCAAGCAGAAGATAATACACACATCAAAAGTGTCTAGGGATCAACATATATTTTTGCAATAACTTTTCTCCTGATTGATATTAATTAAAATTTTCTTTAAGGATTCATCAAATAAAGTGTTTTCGTTTGTCACAGTAACGATAAACCAAGTCACCTTTACATTAATAAAGAAATTTGCCATTTTCCTAATAAAGGGATTTTTGACATTTGAACCACTAACACAAAAGTTCGAAAAAAAGACTGAAATAACAGTTTTCTTTAAAATTTTATTGGGTAACTTAAACAATTAATAATCCGTGTTTCTACCGCGAACACTAACAACACAAGAACATCGGTTTGGCATACTCAAAATGAGTTCATCCAAATCACGCTGTGGAATGGCCGCCCATGTTCGTTGCAACAACAAAAAAAGGTCTTCTTGCGACTGGATACCCTCCATATTCGGCAGAGCTCTTCTCTGTAGCATATCCCATGCATGCTCAATCGGGTTCAAGTCTGGCGACTGAGCAGGCCAGGGCAGGACATTGATGTTAGCTGCGGCGAGAGTCTGTCTTACAACTCTTGCGGTGTGCGGTCGTGCATTATCATGCATTAACTGAAATAAGGGACCGATTTGCACTTGTAGAGGAACGATGACGTCTGATACAATCGTCTCAGCATAAATTTGAGCGTTGAGGTTGCCTCTGATCCAAATCAACTCAGTTCTTCCGCCGATCCAAATACCCGCCCATACCATGATGGTTCCACCACTATAAGGATGGACTTCCTGGCAGGATTTTAATCGCTGTTGGCGTCCAGGGGTTCTCCAGTGTCGTATACGTCTTGTATCCGGTCTCATACCAAAACGAGACTCATCAGAAAAGCACACGAAACGCCATTGTTCTTCTGCCCAATTTCTGTGTTCAAGAGCCCATTGATATCGAATCCTACGATTGTGCATTGCTATAGGTGGTACCCGTAGCGGTCTTCGGGAATGAAGGTTCACTTCATGCAAGCGGTTTCTGACTGTTTGGTCGCTAATTAAGTTCCCTGAAGAGTGATGAAGCCTCACGGCTAACATCATGGCGGTTATTGTTGGAGCTCTTCGAGTTAAGATTTGAATGTATCGGTCTTGTCTCCATGTGGTGCAGCGATACCGTCCTCCATGGCGCTCAGCCACGGTACCAGTGCTTCGGTAACGTGTCCAAAGTCGACTGATAACACTCTGACTTGTATTCAGAGCTAAAGCCACAGTACGTTGCCGGGAACCAGCTTCTATCATTCCCACGGCTCTGAGCATTTCTTCCCTGCTTAAATGACGTCGCCGCTCCATAATAACGTTGGTTTTAATCAGTAGTAGGGAAACAGTAGCACTAATAATGTCTTCAATGCGTTGTATGTTTTTATAGGGAAAATATTGACAGCTGATTTTCATCTTTTACTCGAATTTGATTCACAGTTCCTGATTCAAATTATGAAATGCACCAAAAAGGATCCATATAAATTTATAAAATCATAAATTTATTACAAAGCCACATCTCAATCTCAAGAAATCCGCATAAAAATGCTTGATCCCTAGACACTTTTGATGTGTGTATTAAACGTTTAAGCACAGCCGCGTTTATGTTGTATACCAGTGTTCATTGTAAAGTGCAACTGTTTTTAATGTATTTTCTGCAACACCTTTTATGCAATAAATTTTTATTATTATCTCCTTTATTCAAATAAATTCTTATAAATTATATTTTTAAATATTAGTATAAAGAAATATAAAAACATTTAAAAATATAAAAAATAGTAGCCCACCGGTATCGGGAACAGGGTCCAAGCTATTATTATTATTAATCTATCAAAAAAAGTAAATTTACCGACAATATTAGTGGCTTACCATATGGTCTAGTAATTTCCATCGTAAGATTCGGTATAATATTTTGGGGTCATTGTAGTAAACGAGAAAGCATTTTCAAAGCTCAAAAACGCTGTCTGAGAGCTATATTTGGTCTTAAGGTAACAGACAGTAGCGTACCTATATTTAAGTCTCATAAATTACTAACCTTCCCATGCCTTTATATTCTTGAATTAGCAATATTTGTAATAACAAATCGATGTCTATTTGCAACTTTAATAGAAACTAGAAAACGAAGTACAGCTATGAGATCTCAATACCAGAATCTATTATTTATACACGGGCGCATTTAAAACTAGTTTGTTAAAAGAAATGTGATTTGTAGGTATGGCTCCTGTAATCTTTAATAAACTACCTGCAGGGCTAGCATGGGCTGGGGATAAAACTTTTGTCCACCGGTTATTTCCACTGACAAGGGATAAAATTATTTTATCCACCTGCCAAAGCACGGCAACAGGGGGAAAGAGAATTATATCACTTTTTGACATTAGACGTGGATACTCACCCCCCGCCTATAGCATGGCGACTAGTGGAAGAGAAAAATTACAGATATTTTGACATAACAAAGGGAGAAATTTGTCCTCGTCTTTAGATGGTGGGTTTAAGTATATCTCTTGGAGAAAATATAATTAATTGTAATATAAAAATGTCTCGTGCTTACTGGAGCTTAGTGTTGTCGTCGGAAAGGGAGAAAATCGAGCGAAAAATACACCGGTGTTCAATTCGCGATTCGAGCAAAATTGACAGAGGGGTATAGTATTTTGTCCTCTCCCCGTGGATAAAATGTCTCCGGCCATGCTAGCCCTGCTGGTTTGTCCACCGTGAATAGTTTATCCACCCATGTCGCCATGCTCGGAGGGTGGACAAAATTGACAGAGGGGAATAGTATTTTGTCCTCTCCCCGTGGATAAAATGTCTCCGGCCATGCTAGCCCTGCTGACCAGTTTAAAAACTTACCGTTGCAGAAATTTAAAAAACGTTTCACAGAAATACTTGTAGATAAATGTTATTATTCGGTACAGGATTTCTTAAATGATAATTTTTTGTAATATCCTCTACTTTGTATTACATTTGCATGCTATATTAAGGCAGAATGTACATGGATCCTATTATATAATTTAACAACTTATTTTTATGTACCTACATTCTAAGCAAATAAAGACATTCTATTCTATTCTAAATTTTATTCGAGATCATCCATCGGTTTCTTACTAAACTTCAACTATATGCGAAGATCCTGCATACATCTCTTTTGTGGACTGTACATATTTTATTTTGAAAAAGTTCAAAAACCGGTCAAGTGCTCCAACCAAGCTTAAGATTTCCGTAAAGTAAATAAAAACTATCAGTATTGCGCATGACATTAACCGAGTTTAATCTTTCTTATGATCTTAATATTAGACTGACACTAAACTTGTTAAACATTGATTACTCAACTATATTATATACAAGTACTTATGTACAGTCAACAAAGGAGTTAAGTATACAGGAGCGTTGTATATAGTTGAAGTTTACTAAGAAACCGATGGATGTTCTGGACTGAAATTTAATTTAATAAATGAGCTGTTTGTTTTCTATTAATAAATTAAAATTTTATTCGAGACACTATGAAAATATGACGAGAGATGATGAAAAGAGAATTTTGGAATTCTCTCTCCTAGAGCTCCTAACGTGTTTTGCGATTAGGTATTTATAAGCAGTTTAGGAACTAGACGTTTTTAACAAATTTTTGAAAAATTCCCACCGGAGCGGAAGGGAGTGTCAGACTCTTACTGACTAAAACCCACCCGTGTTCCTTCAGTTGCCTGTGCCAGGGGCCACGGTATCTCTTTCGAACAACCCGCGACCCTGGCGGACATCGGCCCTAGCGAACCCCGTCAGTTGGTGCTGACATCTCCTTGAGGCGCGCGTGGAACACAACGCGCCGTCGACCCGGGCCTGGTCCTTACCGGACGACGAGCTGCCCATTACTCGCCGCCCGCAAGCCCGCGCCTACGGTGGCCGGGAATCGGCTATTGACTCCCGACGCCCGGGGCGTCTCCTGCGGCGGCTGGGGGCGTGAGGGCGCAAGGATTGCCTCTCCCTCACGCGCTCCGCCTCCTCCTTCGCGAGCATCACTGCTTCGCAGAAGGAGGCGATAGCCTCCCATGAACTCTCGCTCCGTAACGTACCATGGCCCGGACTAGGGCCGGACGCGAGAGATCGCCGCCGCCGATCGCCGTCGTGAGGACACGGCGGGATCTCCACCGTATGCTCCACCGTGTCCTCCGGGCGATCCACACAATGGTGACACCCGGGCGTTTCCTCCCGCCTTATTCGGAACAGGAACCTCCCGAAGCAGCCGTGTCCGGTGAGGACCTGCGTTAGGCGGAAGGTGAGGATGCCGTGGCGCCTCTCTAGCCACTCCTCAAAGAGGAACAACTGCCGCAATTGTGGCGTGCCCAGCACTGGGTTGCGACAGTCGCATTCTCCATGTCGCCATGAGATCCCGCCGGAGCTCTGTCCGCTGCACCGCAATTTCTCGCGGCAGCGGAGTTACGCCCCGGCGTTTTACCTCCTCTCGTCACTCCCATATGTGGGCGAGGACTTTGGCCTCCAGATCCCATGGCGGCAATCCTCGCTGCCTCCCCGGAGACCGTGCGGTATCCCCGGACTAGCTGGACGGCCATGACCCTCTGGGACGCGTTCAACCGCCGGGCTGGTCGCCGCCGCCTCAGTGAACGCGCCCACACCGGTGCTCCGTAAAGGGCCATGTACCGCACGACCCCCGCGTAGAGCCTCCGGCAGGAGGCGTTTGGACCCCCCCAGATTGGGCAGGAGCCGCTTCAACGCAGCCCCGGCCCGCTCCAGTCTGGGAGAAATTCTCACCTGACTTCAGATTTTTATATGTTTTGCTTTCTGTCGCAATTTTTTACTTTTTAATAGACCCTTAATTATAGCCTACGGATGGCCTACGGTCGATAAAACACTGGTACCGACTCTCTAGTCACAAATGCCTCTTACTAGACTAAAAATCACCAAAACTTAGTTTATTCCTGTCAAACGACAATTTCCCATTCTGAAATTGACTGAAGTGACACAAGTTGACACAACTTTTAACTATACTTATTTTAGTTTGACAGCACTAAGATGTTACCGAGTAAATCAAATAAAAATCATTATTGAAAATGGCAATTTTGCTATTCAGAATTTGACGTTTTTCACCAATCTAACTATTTTTAATTGCGATTAAAAGGTATGGAATAAAATTAGTCGTCATGAACTAAAATGTGACACCAACTTCACCAACACCTCGACTTCAGGTCCTGCACCCTAATTGCGTAACACACTATCAATCGGAATCTGAATCATTTTGAAGCAAATTGCTAATCCATTGCTTCATAAGTTCGAAAAATTTGTCTGCTCAACACGTAAATAACGCAATGGATGTTGTTGTACTGTCAAAATGAAACCGATTTCGATTGATAAGTAGATAATGTGTTACACAATTGCCCCGCTGTGCAAAAAAAAACGGTACCTACTGTGTCCTTTTTAGGGTTCCGTACCCAAAGAGTAAAAACGGGACCCTAATATCTACTAAGACTTCGCTGTCTGTCCGTCAGAGTGACAGACATACGGTCTGTCACTAGGCTGTATCTCATGAACCGCGATAGCTAGACAGTTGAAATTTTCACAAATTATGTATTTCTGTTGCCGCTATAACAACAAATACTAAAAACAAAATAAATATTTAAGCGGTCCCATACAACAAACGTGTTTTCTTTCGGTGTTTTTGCCTTGTGGTACGGAACCCTTCGTGTGCGAGACCGACTCGCACTTGGCCAGTTTTTTTGTTTTCTTTTGCTTCTATCTCGAAAATGGTATGTTCTATTGTAAAAATAATGAAAGGTTGGACCCCTTTTACGAAACACATTATAAACCCCCAAAACTCAACATGTTATTATTTTTCATATTTTCCATAGGTACAAAAAGTGAAAAATTCCTTAGAAAACACGCCGAAGCTGCCCCAACTGCGTGCCTCCGGCTCTAAAAAACAATTACGGGGTAGGGCAAACAAGTACCAAGTGGAGTCGCGATTGTCAAATTCGATTTTAGTTGTGTCCATAGTTATTTGTGCACCAAGAGAGCAAAGTCGTTTTTTGCTGCGAGTGCTGATTTTGAATCCTGAGCAAGCGAAGCGAAGGATTCAGAGATTGAATCACGAGTGTTGCGAGTGCTGATTTTGAATCCTGAGTGTGGCGAGGGATTCAAAGGCACGAGATGCAAAAAACTTTGCTCTCGTGTAACACACATAACTTTTCACTTCAGTAGCTCAAACATGTAGGTTTTGCTGCCTGAAATCAATCTGAGACAAAGTAACTTTTTAATTATTTTTTTCTGAAAGCCGCGAATATCTTATTCAGCCTTGGGTTATTCATACAATTCGAAACTTTCACACTCTATCTCTTTCCGAGTCTATAGTCGAGAAACTGCTGCGGAATCCTGCTTGTTCTTTTGGTTGATTTTCATCCAAAGTGTTTGTAATCCGACCAAGAATACCTAATTTTTGAAAAATTTTAATAGAGTAACTTCCTACCATGACTTACGTTTGCCAAACATGGGCTTTAACTAAGCAGAACACTAAGACACTACAAACATGTTAACAACATGGAAAGAAGTATGCTTTTTGTCAAATGTTTGTGAAAGGACAAACTAAGCCTTGAACATATCAGAAAGAAAACGAAAATAGCGGACGTATCCTAAAAGATAAAAAAGCTGACATGGAAATGAGCGGGCCACTTTATCAGAGACAAAAAGGAGAAATGGGCTAAATTAGTAGCCGAATGAGAGAAGGCAAAAGGAAGAAAGGACGCCCGATACGTAGGTGGGATGACGACCTTACGGTAACAACTGGGCCAATGTGGAAGAGGGAAACCCATGACCGGGAACTATGGAAGAATATCGGAGAGGCCTATGCTAATGCAAAAAAATCTTCGGAAACCGATGTCTGAAGAGGAGATAAAATAGAGGAATATATTTTCTTTTTTAACTAAGTATTTTTTAATTGAAGTATTTATTAAGATTGTTAATAAAGGCTATTATTATTATACAAGGTTATTGGTAAAACATTTACAACCTCATAAGAGGTCATTGTACTCATCATTATGAACGACTTTTACTATGGGACCAAACCTAAAATCGCGAAAAAAAATCAGCTGTTCCCTATATTTTGACGAATTGTAGGTACGAACATAAATGTAGGGAACAGCTGATTTTTTTTTCGCGAAGAGGTTAATAATGTTAATGCTGTATACCTAGGTATATATATATATTTTGCAACAGGGACTGAAAAGGGGTCTTAAAAATTCGAAGTGGGGCTAATAGCCCCATAATTATGGGGTAGGGGAACATGGGGATCAATGGATCTTTTTTTTTTCTAAAGTTATTTTGGTTAAATTTCTGCTTTATTGACCGAGGTTCTTAATCCAATATATAAAAGCATGTCTAATCTTTAACATAATTTGTTCAAATGCCTCTTTTACAGTTTGGTTTACTTTACAAGATTGTTTTTTTTTCATACAGGGAATTGATCCATTGTGACCCATGAATGGGTCACATTGAATCAGGGTTTGAGTTACAGTGGATCGAATGGGGTACTATGAATCATAAGCGTTTTTAATTCAATAAAACTTATTATATTAATTAAACTCTTTATTTTTACAAATAAAATATAATTATCAGTCATTGCCTGCAAAATCACATAGGTACCTATACTTGATAAGATTAATAGTAGGTACAGAAAATTATAAGAGTAAATAAAATTGGTAACTTCTACTACTTTTGTTTAGTTTTACAACATAAAAACATCTTCTTGAACATGGGTAAATCTCCTAAAAATCTTGAGTAACAACATAAACAATAGAACAAATTAATAAAAATAACAAAAAATGCAAAAACGACGTGGTTCTTTATTTTTGGTATTAAGTATAAATACTGAGTTTCGAGTTAATCGGACCGCGCGTTAAAATTCTTCCATACAAATTTTGACACCCCCCAATCCCCCTTCAGGGGGTAGTTTAGAAAAATAAAAAATGCCAAACTTCATAATTTACCTAGATAAGTATTCGTACCAAGTTTCAAGTTTAAGTTCAGCAAGTTTCAAGAATAAGATTTTTCATACAAACGAAATCCCCCCTTTTCACCCCCTTAAAGGTTGAATTTCCAAAAACCCCTTCTTAGTGCTCCCCTACATTATAAAAGGAAGTCGTGTGCAAAATTCCACATTCCTAGACCCAGTAGTTTCGGCTGTGCGTTGATATGTCAGTCAGTCAGTCAGTTTCTCCTTTTATATATATCATACCACTGACTATCATTGTATCATACCGGCAAAAACGAACAAAAACCGTCCACTATCATGTTTAAAGCGTTGCGCATTTGTTCTTCTGTATGAAGACCAATCTGTGTCTTCCTTTGACTATCACGTGGCATGTTTACCTGTAAACAAGTAGGTATACTTTGAAACTCGAAACTTTTTGGGAACAGTGGATCACGATCCAACGAACCCCATTACCACATGATTCACTGTAACCCATTTACTAATAACAGAAATAATATTTTTAACAAAATATAAATCGCTTATATCACACAACTTAATACCGTTTTATACAATTATAACTCACATACTGAAGGAAAATATGCAAAGACTTTAAAATATCTAAATAACTTTGAACTAAAGTAATTTCAAACATTACGTAAATTATTTTTTCGTACTTACCTACTGACCATTTATGTGCGGTCGCGAGTCCTCCCGTTGTGATTCAGTGACGGCGACTAGTCGGGTGGCGCGGGGTAGGGGATAGCGTTAGCGAAGCCAACGCGTGTATGTGTGAGTACGATAGATAAAGAGTTTTAACAAATGATTCACTGTTCCCCGTGATCCACTGATGCACATGTTCCCCTATCATATGAAAGAGCGCAGTTTGCACATTCTCAAACATTTTTTCTTTTTGTTTTAGGCCGCATAGTTTTCGGCTTTTGATAAATAATGTGAAAAAAAAAAAATACCGTCCCCCCCCATATCTCCGAAGTTTGCAATTTGCATATAGAAAAATCTGAAATTATTCTATTACTAGCTTCTGCCCGCGACTTCGTACGCGGATCCTGTTGCTTATGCCAGCGACAACGGGGTCGTCAAAATCGAAGATCTGAAACGTCTGATGTCGAATTCTAAGAGCCCGGACTGGAAAACAACGGATGCGCGAGACGATTCGAGACGTCATTTTCAGGCAATAATGAACCAATAAGGTGGTAAACTTGGCCTTGCACTTTGAATATTGGCATAAATGGAGCTTCTGAAATCTGTTTCGCACCAAAAGATGTCATTTGAAAGGCATTATTGTACGAAAGGATGTCGTCCATGAAATGTTTTGACGGTGGATGGTCAACGAAAAAAAAAAAAAAACATATTCTGGAGCATTTTGTAATATTTCACTATGCTTTTACTTTCCCACCTGAGCAACACATACCGTTTGTTTCCAGCTTCACAAAAAGTACAATTTTGAACCATAGGTACCTACCTACTTCCGATGGCGGAATATGTGGCGTAGTCAATCATAGAAGTATACGTAAATGCACTCCGTTCCTTATCAACCCAAGGAAGGTCGCTATGCCCTACGGCTATATCTTGAGACACATCCGATCTCTAAGCTTCTTCGGTCTCTTCATGCCGTAGGTACTCCTGCAATTCTTCCTCTCTCACTTTCCGACTGATTATGAATATTTTGTTGTGAGCACGCTCACGGGACAATGTATGATAATCTCGATCAGCAGTTAGTCGCGCATCGCGTTCATCACTCGTTTCAAAAGACCTGTTAGTAGTACTTATAGTGCTATCTCTCCGAAACTGTTCACCGCTGCACTGGAGGATGTCTTCAAGGTTCTGGACTGAAAAGGGGGCTGGCATTAACATCAATGGCGAGTACATAACTCGCCTTCGGTTTGCCGACGATATTGTAGTCATGACAAACTATGGAGGACCTCAGTCAGAACAATGCTCGATGACCTCAGTAGAGCCTCCGAATGGGGTCATAAAAAGAACATGGACAAAACGAAGGTTATGTCAAAAGCATATGTAACACCCACTCTCATAAAGATCGAAGACGCTACACTCGAAGTCGTCGACAAGTATGTTTACCTAGGACAAACTGTCGAGTTAGTTAGGTCTGACTTCGAGAAAGTCATTCGTCGAATCCGACTCCACTGGGCAGCGTTCGGGAAGCTACGCTATATCTTCTCGTCCCACATACCGCAGTGTCTCAAGACGAAAATCTTTGACCAGTTTGACCACGTTTCAGTGCAGTGACGACATATGGTACTGAAACGTGGTCGCTCACAATGGGCCTTATTAGAAGGCTAAGTCACCTAAAGGGCAATGGAGAGGGCTGTGCTTGGAGTTTCCCTGCGTAAACGAATCAGAAATGAGATCCGCAGGAGAACCAAGTCAAATCATTTATTTCAAATAGGCACAATAAAGGCACTTTTGAATGTTAAAAATTACAACTAAATGGAATTGATTCTAGTCGCCCATTCCAAGGTAACCGACAACGCCCGAAGAATTGCCAAACTTAAGTACCAGTGGGCAGGGGCAGGGCACATCGCTCGCAGATGGCCGATGGGGTCGAAAGGTTCTGGAGTGGCGATCGCGTACCGGAAGAGAGTTGGAAGGCCGCCCACAAGGTGGACCAACGACCTTGTGAAGGCCGCAGGAACCCTTCGGATGCGAGAAGCACAGAACCGGTCGAAGTGGAGGTGCTTGGCGGAGGCCTATGTCCAGCAGTGGACGTCTTTCGGCTGAAATTATGATGAGGTATTTTACTTAGTGGAAAAAGCGAAATACCTACATATTAAAAAACCGGTCAAGAGCGAGTCGGACTCGCGCACAGAGGGTTCCGTACCATTAATTTTTCATCGGCGAGGCCTTCTATATTCGTTAGAGACAGTGCACGCTGCGGTGTAGAATATTGCAGATTTAGGTCAGCGCCATCTCTTGACCGATAGTGGAACTAATGTAACTTTTGTTGATGATTTAAAGAAATCGTTTAATTTTTCATGTAATCTTTACATAAACTTCTATCACATCTTTATGCAAACTTCGGAGATAAGGAGGGGAACGGTATTTTTTTTAATTTTTCAAATAAGTCGAAAACTGTGCGGCCTAAAAAGAAAAGAATATGCAAACTGCGCTCTTTTTAAGATACCCTACATGCCCTAGTAGCCCCACTTCGAATTTTTCGTTCTTATTTGCAAAATAGTTGGGCAAACGTAATCTAAAACTATTCCAAATTTCAAGTTGATAGCATTAGTAGTTCTTGAGATATATCCAGCTGTGACAGACACTCGCACCATAAGGGTGCCTTGGTTCCCTTTTCCATTTTGGTACGGAACCCTAAAAACTTCATTGTTCACCTTTCCGACGAGGGCAGCAGCTGCTCTCTGTGAGAACCACACCACCTATTTAGCCCCTACCTCGAGTCTGTAATTTCATACTTTTCACGTAATTCTATCATTAATTTGTTTCTTGAAAGGTTTAAAAAAACTGTCGAGTTTTTAGATTTAGTTTTTTTTGTAAAAATAACTTTCAATAGCTTTTCAGAGAGAGCTATACCATATTATTAGTCGCTATGCGTAATAATTTATCGACCCAATTATTTTTCAGGATCTCGCAGTTTTAACCTGCCACTGCATAGCTTCACCTCTAAGCTCCACCTTCTGTGCTGTCGCAAGAGTTTTTCAACTTGGGACACGTTGATTTTTCGAGTTTACCCTTTTATTCAACTTAACAAGGGCTTTTTGCATAATTTCAAGAAATTTTAGACAAACATCTTTTTGGGGTTAGGTGGCGGTTTATTTAAATATTGGTTCTAAAACTAAAAATTGTATTTAATACAAAAGTTTATTGGTGAAAACATGAAAAATATAATAGATTTAATGGCTGATAAAATGCAGCAGAAATGTTACAATATTGGCCATCACAAAACTATTTCGCTAATAAATGCCTGAAAATTCAGAATGCTATTTATAATCATTGAGGGGCACAACAAAATGGTTAATGTCAACAATAAAAGACTTCCTTTGGTAATATTGAAAATGTTAGACAGGACATCACAAAAACCACGAAAGACACTAACAAGTTTTTTGTGCCCTAATTTGATACAGCCATTATTACAAGTGGATTTATATTTTACGAAAATCTAGATTTCATAGGGTCAGTTTTGGGCGCACTTCAACAAATTTTAAATAACTAATAGCATAATTTTAAAACAATATTCACCATCATGATCTCCATTTCACTGCGGACATGCGGCGAAAGGAATGTTAATTTGGGGCCGACCAGCTGTTACGTTTTATTCTCTAAAGAAAGGAAAACACTTTTAACTTAAGAAACCGTAATTTTAATAACTTAAGTTATAAATATTTATATTCATCGGGTCAGCTCGATATCTGTAATCCAGTGTAAATACAGAAATACAAAACCGTCAAAGATGACACATAACATTTAATTTTAGACGGAACGTGAAGGTCCGCTGCGAACGACATTTTTAACATTTTTTTACAAGCGACGGCTCGCATCAGCGGCGGAGGACCCGCGCCGCGCGGCGTTCTCGAATGTTACTCGTTTTCTTATAAAACACCAATGAGAACAAATGCGTGTGCTGGGAGTGAGCGCGGCGCGATATTAGTTGTCGCCGCCCTCGGCGGGCTCGTCGCCATCGCCCTGCGTGTCTGACGTCCACAGCGTCAGGTTGTCTCGCAGCAACTGCATGATCAGTGTCGAGTCTTTGTAAGAGTCTTCATTCAGTGTGTCTAATTCGGCGATCGCGTCATCGAACGCCTGCGAAAACAATTATCAATGTTAATTCTTATCTATTCAAAGGAGAAACAAGATCAAAATATACATACAAGAAATTTTCTATCATTCCCCTTATGGGAAGATTAACTCTGTATTCAAGAGTTATAAATAACACTCTGATGCTGGCTGGATCGAGGATTAAGGGTTAATTGCTTTACACACGGCCATGCTAATATATTATTAGTGGTTCTTTTTAATCTATCATTATTTCTAATTTTGAATTACTTTTATCTTCATGCAAATTGTACGAGAAGAATGCACTAGCAAGAAACTTGACAGTTAGTAAATTATAACTGTGTCATCACACATTAATTTTTTCTTTGATTAAAAAAAACCTGTTTAGCTAAGTGGCACGCTCGCGCAGGGGAGTTGATTATCTCGTAATAGAACACGGAAAAGTTGAGCGCAAGGCCGAGTCTGATGGGGTGGGTCGGTTGCATTTTGGCTTTAGCAATGTCGAATGCTTCCTGGTAGGCCTTCTGCGAGTCCTCCACGACGGCTGGGGACAAGCGAGTACATTAATATGCCTAGCCTGCACTTCCCTCTCGTGCCAGCCAGCACAGAGCCTATGCATAACTGACACTAATAATGACCTGTTTGGCGAGCTGACACGCTTTGTCTGGTGAATTTAATATCTCATAATAGAAGACGGAGAAATTTAACGCCAGACCCAGCCTTATTGGGTGTGTGGGCTGCATTTTCGCCTTGCTGATCTCGAAAGCGTCTTGGTATGCTTTCTGTGAATCCTCTACAACAGCTGTAAGGTAAAGTGATGTTAACTTACTGAAACTATTACATAATAAATCTGTTATATTAAAGCCTAATAATCATTGATGTAATATTAATCATATACAACTTGAGTCTTATTAGTGTAAGTATGTACTTACAATTTCTGGTTTCTCCTGTGGCCACTTCTGCGAGGTACCTATAGTAGTCACCCTTCATTTTAAGGTAAAATACTTTACTTTCTGGATTACTAGCTTTAGGGATAAGGTGTTTGTCAAGTAAACCCTGAAACAAAAAAAAATCTTAAAAATCCTAATTGTAAATTCCATCAATATTTTTTTAATTAGAGAGCTTGAAATCGTAATAATTAAAGAGTAAATAATTAAATAATTGAAGACAGGGCAACGAACGAAAACGGGATAGCAGCGCGCGCAATGACGCGGCGCAATACGTCACCCCACCCTCCCCGCCCGCGAAAACTCCGCACCGCGCCCTGCATGCTCTCACGTGCTAACCAACATTATAACGCCCATGATTAACAAAAACGTTATGACTGCGGAGGAAATGACCACGGCTACTTGCATCACCCCTCAAATTGGCGAGGCGCAAATATCATGACGTCATACGCGTAGGATGGCGGCAACTGACGTTAATCTTACTTAGTTTGGAATAAATTCCACGATCTAACGAACAAACACGGTAACGAGGGACTTAGCCTCAGTTATCAGTAGAATCCTGAAAAACATAAGTAATCAAGAAGGATTCTTACCAAAACGTCGTAGCAGATTTCTCTGAGCTCCTTTTCTACTTTAACCCTATATTCTTTTGCCATCTGTTGTTTTCTTTCCGAGCCTTCGGTTTTCTGTTCAATGGAGGAGATGACGCGCCATGACGATCGTCGAGCGCCCACCACGTTTTTGTAAGCAACGGAAAGCAGGTTTCTTTCCTCGTTGCTGAGCTCGACGCCGGTTTCCGTGACTTCTTTCATCGCGGCCGCCATGTCGTCATATCGTTCAGCCTGCTCCGCCAGCTTGGCGCGTTGCACCAGTTCCTCCTTGTCGACGGACATCGTGGACGATGGGAGAGGATTATTTCACTGATGCCCCTGCAATGAAGTATGAATCACGAATAAACTATTTGAATCGACAGCCAATGACGATTCACTGTGAGTTAAATTTCATCAGAAAGACTAATCGTTAGGCGTCACTTTCACCGAAGCGAATCGCTTATAGGGTATTTGTCATCATGGATGGATGGAAGTCGCACCTTAGGCAGAGGCTCGCGAGCGCACCTAGCGCAATATGAAAATTCAACGAAGCTCAAAGAGCGCCTCTCACGCCAAACGCGACATCGACGCGTCGTCCGCTCGGTTTGACAGCATCTCACAGACTCAAGCTACTAGCAGGCTAGGCACGCGCCGTGTCGCCGCGCCGCCGCTTGGTCACCGCCACTGCGCCAACAGTATTGATCCGGCGACGCGGGATAAACACTCCAGACGAAATACGACTAGCGCGACGATTGCACACACCCCTCACCCTCGCGTACGCCCCTCCTGCACCGCGCCCGTCCGCCCGGCGCCTACCTCACGCTACCCTTGTCTACCTACCTATAGCTTTTTACGCGACTCTCCAGTTACTATGCCATTACAAAATGCCAAGCAAATGATCATATTATGTAGGTACTTCGGTAAATATTTAATTACATAAATAAATGCGTTTTTATAAAGTAAGAGGGGAACATACTTTTAAGGCTCCTACAAACAGACGCGACACGCGACGCGAATCGCGCGCGACACAAAGGCACCGCAAGTCGCGCAACAAGCGGTGCCTTTGTGTCGTGCGCGATTCGCGTCGCGTGTCGCGCCTGTTTGTAGGAGCCTTTAATGAGACACAAAAAATACCCACAACAAAATGCTGACCAGTCATGACTTAATGAGATAGATGTTTAACAATTTAATATAATAGTTAGCTCCAAATTTACAAGAATTGCATTTTTTGTAAGTAAAGATACCATACAATCATCACATAATATTTTGATGTTGTTTCTTTCTTCATAGCAGATCAAAAAGGAAAATACCTATTAAGTCCCTTGACTGAACCCCAAATATTTTCAACAACACTGTGTAACATGGACATTTCTGATTACTTGTTTTGAATCTTCTAAAGTCAAAAAGTAATAAATCATATTATTTTTAATATAATGAAATACATAAGTAGCTGTGAAAATTTGACTATCACTCCATACAAGAGATTGCAGCAACATGTTTAAAGTGCCAAATTCTTACGATAAAGTAAGGGTGGGGTCATGACCCCTGGAATGCCTCCTCCCCTCCCACTACCACTGTAGGCGCCCATTTTCATATATTTGCTGATAGCTGATGTAATACATAATCATTTATTATGTAATTAAAGTATTATTTTCCTACCAAGTACAGAGCCGGTTGCTTCAATGAAGGCTTCGGTTGAAATTCTGATGAAGAAATTTGATACAGTTTTGCTAAACTAAAACTTGTTTTAAAACACAATAAAAATATAAAGCATTAAAATTGAAACACATTATTACCATTTACACAGAGAACCCTAGTAGTTACCCTTACCTTCTGATGAAATATTGTAAGTACCTACGTATCACTCTTTATTGAGCATGATGTCAATCTTTGAAGGGCAATGTGTCATGACAAGCATGGCAGTTACAACTGACACATTACAGGAAATTTATTCAAAATAGCAGTAGCTTAGTACAGATTTAGAATTGGCATGGCAAAATATCACTAGAGATCTGACTCCTGCACATAATGCCATAGATAAAACCTCGATCACCACTAAGATGCCAAGTTATGTCCGAGTCTAGCCAAATATACTTAGCTGTAAATTCATTTAGCATATGAGCGCTAGGAGGGTAGCTAATATTTTTATACTTCAGTTTTCTTTTACAGACAGTACGGAAGCATTGCTATGAGTATGACTATTAGAACCCAAGCAACTTTTATAAGTAAATGCAGGAGTAGAAAATTAACTGCTGAAAGAGACATTCACAAGTCTTTAACATTCTGAGGATGAGGAAAACTATTAACTTAATGATTAACATAAGCCTTGTAATAATAACTTATGTACGTTATATATCTAGTATCACATACACGAGAGCATTGTGCTGTCGACTCAATGTCACGCACGTGCCTATCCTATCTAACTGAAAAACGATGTAAGTAAATTGAAGGTAATGACATTAACGTTAGATCAAATACTTACCCAATTACAACCTTTAACAAGTTACACAACGTAATTTAAATTATTATCACTCGAGAGAAGTGGTGAAGGGAATGTCATCCAAGTTTATGAAGGAGGCCGTAATTACCTCTAAATACGTACT
Source organism: Oligia latruncula (assembly GCA_948474745.1). NCBI lineage: Eukaryota > Metazoa > Arthropoda > Insecta > Lepidoptera > Noctuidae > Oligia > Oligia latruncula. Next base: position 8,737,559 of record OX419684.1, on the reverse strand, counting down.
GGGACTACCTCCAATGTCCAATGACATTACATAGTTATTGAATTGACCAAGATAACAGCATGACTACGCACGGCAAAATTACGACGCACTATCGAGATCGCAGTTCCCTCTATGAATACGCCAACGTTTGACATACCCACGCACTCCAAACGGAACTAAATGGATTATCGTATAAAATAGATATCACAGCATCAGTTTACAATCAATTTCCTTGATCCTGTATAATAATCCAAAAATATAATTCAGTCACGTATGAAGAAAATGTAAAAAGAGCTAAAAAAAACCAACTTACGCGGCTGATCTCGTTGTAAAGAACGTCTTAATACACCTTACAAATTACAATGTATGTAATAAAAGTAAATCCGTTGTGTCGAACATAAATCCCGATTACAAAAATTTAGAATTGTCTAACCGCACCGCGAAATCGTGTCGCCGGCTCGGGCAAAATGGCTGCTGCACCACAAGGGGCACTCCTTCTATGCGTCACAGTCACAGATTTGTGAGAAAACGATTTTTAGACATCGACACTTCATGAGAAACACATAAAATTGCATTCACTTAATATAATTTTAATGCACTTACTTGTTGGAAGGGAAAAAAAGTAATTAAACCAGCAAATTACAACACAATATCGGTTTTTGTCTTGCGGTGAACGATATACTACACTGACGGCAGCGGGGCCAGAGGGGAAACAAAAACGGAACAGGGTTCACATTACGAGTCGGCCATCTTGGATTACTATGAAGGAAGCGTAGCACGATGCGACGTATTCTCGATCACGTTATCATCGACTTTATTGCGCACTCTTTCTCCTTTACGGAAAAAAGAGAGATGGATACATGTTTTAATACGTGAAAGGTACATAATAGGTCACTTTAAGTGGTTACAGGAAGTCAGTGTTCTGGCGCGCATTTTTTGAATGATTAAATAAGAAATTAGCCTAAGCAATTTTACAAAACTATGTTTGTTGAACTTCGCAAGGTACATTATTGTTCATAAAAGTTTCCTGAAATTGTTTGAAATTCTGCTGTTAACGCCATACCTTGGATGACTATAGAAGCTGCTGTGCCTGATAAATAATTATGAACACAAAGTCGTCTTTTTAGCTAATGAATAAGCTAAAAAAATAGAAGAAGAAACTCCAGTCCACTTTCGCTCATTACTTGCCGGCTTCTTAAGCATAGACTACTATTAAATACTAGAGATTCTTAAGCCAGAGACACATTACTGTGTCGTGTTGTGTCGTTACTCGGGATACACCAATCAAAAGAATCTGTTCAGGACTACGTCCAATTACAACGAGTTTTGATTGGCTAACTAGAGTCTGTCTATTGAAAGCTGATAGTGAAAATGAGCGGCAAATTAAAAATAAAAAGTAATTTAAAAAAATTAAACCGACTTCAAAAAGAAATCAACTCAAAATTATGAAATAACTTTAATTTCGGAAGTCGGTGTCTTGGGATCTGTATTTTAGTTTTTTGCCACCGACTTCCGAAATTAAAGTTATTTCATAATTTTGAGTTGATTTCTTTTTGAAGTCGGTTTAATTTTTTTAAATTACTTTTTATTTCGTAATTTTTAGTTTCTGCACTAGAATTTGACCAAGGTTTTGAGATGTTTTCCCTTTGGCACTACACCCGTAGCTCGTATCAATACGCCAGGCCGTCACACTTACACGTATTAGTCCATATCTTGAAAATGACTGAACCGATTTTGATGAAACTTGCACTGTTCCCTAAGTTGAAGTAAATGTAAGCTAATACAAAAAAAATGGTCACGATCCGATTAATAGTTGCTGAGAAATGCGTGGACAAACATACATACATACATACATACATACATACATACATACATACATACATACATACATACATACATACGTCTATGAAATTTTGTATATTTGTTTGGAAGCCTTAATAGATTGTCATATGTGAATATAATGCAATTCCAATAATATTACATACATACGTATCGAATTGATAACCTCCTTTTTTTTGAAGTCGGTAAAAAATAGGTCGTGTATCCCCGGATCAACTAGGAAAAAACATATTTGATACTTGAATATTTTAAAATTTCTATCAAATATGTTTTTTCATAGTTGATCCGGGGATACACGACCTATTTTTTTTAAATTTGCCGCTCATTTTCACTCAGCTTTCAATAGACAGACCTAACTGCGTCAGAAGGCGTCACACGACACGCCACGACACGTAATAAGTATGTTTCCGCCATTAGACTTGCCAAGCCATCTAAAATACAAGCTTGCTGCCGATCTGTCATCCTGATCCGATGCTTGAATGCACTGACTTGTATTATACAAGTACGCTTGTATGATAAAGGTCAGTGCTTGAATGTCTGTTTTTGGTTGGATTTTCTGCGCAAGCAGCGGCAAGCAATTGCGATGCATCCACAGCATTGACCTGTATTGTATGATAGAGGTCAGTTATCCACAGATTTGTGCGTATATAGAGGTCGGTAGTTTGCTTCAAGTGTTAAGCGTGTACCAGCTTATAAAGTTTGTAACACGGCCTTTATAGAATGTGTGTGAACGTGCCCTTATGCGCGGCAATGGGGAGCATACACCAGGGGATAACTTGACGGTGAAATTGATCGTGAGTGGCCCGCATGATACACCCTCGCCCACGCTCCCGCGCAAACCGTTATTGGACAAAGGATAGGTTAACAGTGTTCTGTGACGAAGGAACGCGAGTCTGTACGCCTCACTCGCGACCCGATAGTTTTTATATATTTTACACATACTTCCTGTTTGTAGCCTTAAGCTGTGTTTAAAAAAAAAAAAATAATTTCCAAGAACTCTGTAGATGGCGTTGTACTGACTACGTTACTAGGTGCGAAAGCCAAAACGCTTGGAAAAAAATCATTGCGTTACGTCACAGTCAACGCTCGTTGACTGACACTTTCGTTTGCTTTCCTTTTACGATCTCAAAATAGGCTATTTGACAATGTAAAAAATAAGGTCATAATTATTGACACTCGTATAGATTATCGCTTTTAAAATCGATTTGCATTAATTTTACTACAAAACAATGTATTATTTATTAAAAAAATCCCGAAAAAACTTCATCTTTTTAAATCTGGCGCCACGTAATCGAAAACGGTCTGGATTGGCTGAACTTATGATGACGTCATGATGTAGTCAATTTCTGTCTATCGTTGACAGAACAGATGACTTTTGTCTAGTATCTCGACCGTTTCAACGTTTGTTTACGTGTATTGTGACGTCACGACGCCATATTGTTAAAGATAGCGTTTTGGCGGCTTATTTAAACAGTACATTTTTATTTACTATTTTCTAAAAGAAATACATTATGCAATTTGAAGTAATAGGTTTTTGTGGGCTCGTTAGACACCATTAAATAATCTGAGATGTTTATCAGAAACCAGTCAAATAGCCTATTACATCCAAGAGAAATAATAAAAAAATGATGTGATGTTCCGTTCCTTGCAGTAACTTACCAAGATCAGCGCCATCTAACCAGCGACTAGGGAAGAGTTAAAAAAAAAAGGAAAATCCCTCAATATACTTTTACTGTTAAAGCGCTTATTACACTATCCAATTTTTAGGAAATCTAACTAGGAACACTAACTAGGAAGTCGGAAGCTAGTGATGAATAAAGGCTCCTGCAAACAGGCGCGACGCGGGCGATTTTATCGTGTGTCGCGCCTGTTTGAAGGAGCCTTAAATTGGATTCTAAATCGGACAGACGACAGAAGACGCAGTCGGTCGTGAGGAAGGATCGTACTGGGTTGCACGTTTCGATTTTTTTATCGATGGTGTCTTTAAAGCCACGTCTTGAAAGTCGCGTTTTTTGCCATAATTTTAATGTTTGTCATAATTTTCGTCTTTGAAGTAACGTCTTTATAATCGCGTTTTTGTCATAATTTTTCTAAATTTCTAAAAAGACCTATCCTTCATCGCGAAATTACTTAAATAAACTAATTTTTGTCGTTTTTAATAATAAGGATAGGGCATTTCCCCATACATTTCTATTAATTTAGTTAAGATTAGTCCGACTAGTCGTTCAAATCGTAGCGCCGCCGCCGTGATTACATTATCCTAGATCGTAGACAATTTAGGAAGTAGAGCGGTTGGACCTACAATTTACACTAAATCGGATCCAATCTATTATAACTGCGGTTATATCTGCCGATTTCCTAGTTAGATTTCCTAAAAATTGGATAGTGTAATAGTGCGTTCCAATAATTTAAATAAACCGTTTTTTTTATTGGGGTCCGGGTTTATTGTATGAATCACGCAACCGTTCTTAGTAGACGGGTAAAAACTGCTGTAATTACTACCGATCACTACTCTAAAAATTTGCTACCTGATTGTTTGCTGCAATTTTTCTGTGGTCGCAATGCTTCAATAGCATTTGAGACTGAAAAATCGCCTAAAATGGTATTACCTAGATAATTTTTCTATTTATGGGCAACATAACTAGTCTATGAAGTCTTCTATTGTCATTGGCCTCATTTTCCAAAGAGGTAACACCTTAGAGTAAGAAAGCTATAGAGAAACGGGTAGCGTGGCCACACATGAGACAAAAAACCATGGACGTAATATATAGAAGTAACTATATATTACGGGCGCTTTCCGAATTAGCTATAATCGCTCACAGCGCTCACATCATCTCACATGCGTTCCGATTTAGATGTCACGATTATGACAGCTGAGAGCTGTCAACAATTCGGAACGCCCGTGAGCGCGCTCACAGTGCTTACTCAATGTAAAAACGATATTATTACGGTATTTCTTTGTATAGACACCACATTTCTTCTTCTTTGGTTAGGTGGCGACTATCGGCCAGAAGCACAATTTCGAAAATGCCACGTTAGTTTAATTTTATGATAAGATACAAATCAAAACAAAACACCACTGACACATCCTCACACACACACTGTCATTTTTGACAGCGCTCACGGTGATATTATTCTAGGGCATGGTCGGCGTTATTGCAAGATGGCGCATGTCATGACGTCATCTATGACGATTCACGGGACGTCGTTATCGCGCTCACGCTAATTCGGTACGGGTTTAAGCACGCTCACATCGATTATTTCCCATCTCGGAACGCAGGGTACATATTACGTCCATGCAAAAAACCATGGACGTAATATATAGAAGGTCAATGGTCGAGTCTGTGAAGTCTGTCAATAGGAGTACTTTTCCCTGCGTTCCGAATTGGGAAATAATCTATTTGAGCGTGCTTAAACCCGTACCGAATTAGCGTGAGCGCGATAACGATGTCCCGTGAATCGTCGTAGATGACGTCATGACATGGGCCATGTTGCGATAACGCCGACCATGCCTTTTAATAATGTCACCGCGTGAGCGTTGTCAAAAATTACAGTGTGTGTGTGGATGTGCCAGTATTGTGTTTTGTTTTGAGTTGCATCATCTTTAAATTTTTTTCACAATTTCGAAAATGCCACATTAGTTAAACTAATGTGGCATTTTCGAAATTGTGGCTTCTGGCTGACAGTCGCCATCCAACCAAAGAAGAAGAAATGTGGTGTACAAAGAAATACCGTAATAATATCGTTTTGACATTTCGTGAGCACTGTGAGCGCGTTCACGAGCGAGCGTTTCGAATGGTTGACAGCTCTCAGCTGTCATAATTGTAATATCTAAAGCGCAGGCCACACCGCCAGCTAGCGGGCGGGCGGGCTAGGCGGGCGAACATCGTTTCACCTCTTTACATGGTTAGTCGGTAGCTCGCGGTGTGAACCGAAGTATGGAAAGAGCTGAAACGATGTTCGCCCGCCTGCCCGCTAGCTGGCGGTGTGGCCTGCGCTTTAATAGGAACGCATGTGAGATGATGTGTGCTGTGTGCGATTATAGCTAATTCGGAATGCGGCCTTTTGTCTCTGAGTCTGTCTGAGTGTCTGTCACTGTCACGACTGTCACGCGTTATTTGTAATTTTGTAGTGTTTGAGGTTAAGTAAGCTGAAGTCGTGGTATTTTACCATATTTTACTGCCTCTATTAGTTTTCTTCATAGTTATTTTTAGTTTATATCAATACATGTAAAAGGAACTCGCTGTAAAATAAAACCGCAAAATGCCGAAATCAAAGAGGGATAAGAAAAGTAAGAAATAACCTAAAATAAAAACATTTGAATTACCATGCTGGCTTATTTTTAATTTGAAGATTTATATCAAAACAAAAACTCGCGTGTTAACGATTAAATAAATCCGCCCCTAAGACGACCCACTGACCGATACTCGAGTTTTCTTTTGATAATATGATTTGTGTAATACTTGTGACAACAACATACATTCTGTTCTGTATACATAATCGGATCATTTATTTTGAAACGTAACATAACATCACGCCTGTATTCCCTGATGGAGGTAGAGGTGTACCTATAGTACGCCCACATTTCGCCAGTTATGTTTTAATCCCATTTAATAGGAAACAAACCTATTCCCATTTATTTAGAATAGTTTTAATTTAACATTCCTTCATTTCATTTAAACATATAAATTACAGTTTCTCTGACAAAAACAAACAAGAAAGGATTACTAAATAAGCAGAAAATAATAGAAGAAATAAGGAATTCTCTGTCTAAATATGAACACATATTTCTATTCACTGTTGATAACATGCGCAACACAAAATTGAAAGACTTGCGCAATGAGTGGAAAGACTCTAGATTCTTTTTTGGTAAAAATAAAGTAATGGCTGTTGCACTTGGAAGGACCAAGAGTGATGAAGTAGAAGAGCAATTGAATCTGGTAAGTTTTCATCTTAAGTTAATAATGTTGCATCATGTTTGGATATTCAAATTAAATTCTTTTTGAAACATTTTGTTATCACTTTACAGCTATCTAAGAGATTAAAGGGTCAATGTGGCTTACTGATGACAAACAAGGATGTACCTGAGGTTTTGGAATGGTTCAATGAATTCCGTGATGCAGAATATGCTCGTGCAGGATTCGTAGCTACTAAAGATGTGATACTCCCAGAAGGCCCCCTTGCAGACTTCTCCCACACAATAGAACCTCATTTGAGGCGACTAGGTCTGCCCACATCGCTAGAAAGAGGTGTTGTAAATCTTATCAAAGAATATCAGGTATGTGAAACTAGTAGCAACAATCACTTTATGCATAGATTTATAAGAACCAGATTGAGTGTACCGTACAAAACGCAACGTTCAAATTGAATGCATTTTGTAATGCGCGTGAGCGTGCGGACCGCCCACCACAAGTGTATTATTATCGTTTCTGCGTTTGTGTGCGTGACATTTTCTAATACCAGCGCAAAATGATTACCCCAAAATATGGGAAAATTCGGGTAGTTTTCTTATTCATATTGACATAGGTAATTATGTAGTTAATATATGTGTACAAAATGAAACCCGCCTTTTACATTCATACCGAGTGCCTATTATGATAGTTTTTGGAGATTGTTATAATTTTATTTTATAACATGGTTTTCGTAAACATGTGTGAATGAACAAAAAACTTTTAATATCATACTAACATTATAAAGAAGAAAGTTTGTGAGTGGTTTGTGTGCATGTTTCTGTGTATGTTTGTTAGGTACTTCTTCTTAAAGATCGAACGACTGACTGAATGTATTTCTACTTTCGCGCGGGTAAAGCCGCAGGCAGCTATAAAAGAAAAAATAAAATAAAACAACGTATTCAAACTTAAACTCAAAATTATTTATTTCACTTAGGCATGTGTTCATGTAGTTCAAAGTCGACCGTCATGATGGTTCAACTTATTTGCCGCGTACTGTACTGCTTTGAGAGTTATCACTACACACACATACGTACGTTAACGTAACAAACATACCTGAAATATTGTTTTACTCCAAATCCGTTTGTTGACTCAATAATATCGCAATATTTTAAGAGATGATAAAAGTATTTCATACCCTTGGCAACCATTGATATCATTTCTTTTTTTTTTGTTAATAATAATGTTGATTTCGTAACATTTTACAATATTAAAATATCGCAGCACAAAAAAGGGGTAAAAATATTTCACACTGTACCTTGGCAATACTCAAATATTATGGAGTCGTTTTGTTTTTATTTAGTTTTCGTAATATTTTCAAAGAAATTCATCATAAAATTGCAAACTTACATGTGAAAAGTAATGTTCGTATCCTTATCTTTTTTTGGAGTGTAGTTTTTACACGATTTCACCGCACAAACAGTCATTTTTTAAATATATTTAACAGCGTAGACGCGCTTTGAACGTCTGAACGTCGCGTAATGGCGGCCTGTGGGCGGGGCTTACGAACGAATACGCTATTTTGGTGTGTTTGAATTCGAAGCATTTGGACAGCGCGTACTAGGCATCTGGACGTTCTTATAAATCTATGACTTTATGACTTTTGAAGATTATAGAGGCACTTTTTGTGCAAAATAAGAGTATCTCCTTATTATAAAGTAGAGTAGGGGACAACACAACTTTCCCTTAGATCATTCTTTCACACTCAAATTGGTTTTATTACTTACTAACTTACCCAGACAGACATCCTGTCCCAATAAATACAAAAATCCCATAGACAAAAACACTTTCGGCTTTTCCAATTTTTCGGACAACAGCTATTCCAATTATTCTGAATGTATAAAAATATTTATTAAAAAAAAAACACCCAATTCTGTCCAGCCATTCTGAAGTGGTGTGCTTACCAACAAAGAAACAGTATTTCTAGGAGGGAACATGGAGACAGACAAACATACATACCAACCAAAAACATTACCCTCCTTTTGGGCTCTGCTACAGTTAGGTAAAAAAGAACTTTTATAAAGTGTCATGTCATTTTAATAATCTACACTTGTACACTAATATTATAAAGAGGAAAGATTTGTATGTTTGTAATGAGTAAACTCAAAAACTACTGTGCCAATTTAAAAATTCTTTCACCATTAGAAAGCTACATTCACCCTGAGTAACATAGGCTATATTTATTGCTAGAAAAGATTAGGGATCCTTACTAAAACTTTAGTAACGTAACCCAAGGTGTAAAAAAATGCCATAAAACATCTTTCGTCGCATGCGCTGCGGAAACCTTTGATGATAGAACAAAAGTATGTTCTACAATATAAAAGAACATATCAATAACTACGCAATACTATATGTCCAACCATTATCGTTATGTCACAATTACCACTTATTACATTTTAAAAGTTGATAGAAATACCGACCAAAATTAGACTATGTTAGTCATACTTCTGTTTAAATCCTTTTCCAAATAAATCATATTGTTTTCAAGAATGTCCCAATTCATGTATATTAATTTTGGAATTGTTCAAATTGGCTATTCCATTCAATAGATATTACGAATTTAATAAGTCATAGAAATAGAAAAAATAAACACATCTATGACATAGGTTCCTACGCAGCGGACGTAACCGACATTGAACATTTTTTTGACTATTTTATTTGCAATTTTTTTTTTCAAATTAAGAAATTCTTCTCAGAACTAATTAAAAATTGTTTATTGACGCTTTACTGTTTATTTTTTATAGTATTCTCACACTTTTTCAATAGTAAGTATTTATCAAAAGTTCTAAGTATTCTTATTTTATCTGATTTAAAAAAAAGTCAAGAATATGTAATCCGGTTAAATTTTATATGGGTGTATACCTGAAATAAAATTATTTGATTTGATATGACTAGGAAAAAAGGTCTCAACTATCTAAAAGTTGCTCCCAAGGTAGCTTAGCAAAAATACGACGTATTGGAGAATCATCTTCTGAAAATTCAGATCGTCTCGCAAATCAGAGAGCGTATGCGTCGTAATCGCGGGCCACAGAATCTAGCGCCGAACGTTCACAACGCCTTGCTGAAAATAGTGAACGAATCTCACGAACACGTACAAGGGAATCTAGCGCCGAACGTTCGCAACGATTGTTCAAAATAGTGACAGAATGTCACGAGCACGTACAAGGGAATCTAGCGCCGAACGTTCGCAACGATTGTTCAAAATAGTGACAGAATGTCACGAGCACGTACAAGGGAATCTAGCGCCGAACGTTCGCAACGCCTTGCTCAAAATAGTGACAGAATGTCACAAGCACGCGCGATGGAATCTAGCACCGAACGTTCGCTTCGTCTTTCAGCACAAAATGCCCGATCATCACAACTACACGAACGACAATCGAGTGCTGAACGCTCGCAGCGACTTGCAGAAAATAGAGCTAGAAACTCGCAAGCACGGGCAAACGAATCTAGCGCAGAATGTTCGCTTTGCCTTGCAGAACAAAATGCCAGATCATTCCAACTATAGGAACGACAATCGAGTGCCGAACGCTCGCAGCGCCTCGCTGATAATAGAGTTAGGAACTCGCGAACGCGTGTCCGGGAAACCTAGCGCCGAACGCTCGCAGCGACTTAATGACTTAAGAGCGTTTACGCCGAACGGCATTTCATACAAACTTTCAAGCCCTTGTTTTCCGAAATGAATGAACCGATTTAAATAAAACTTCATACGCATAAGCAGGATACAAAGGTCTAAAAAGTTAGTAGAGAACATTTTCGAAATGTCTTATTTAAAAAAAGATAACTGGAAATCTCTGTTTCTATGAAAAGTTTAAAATCGGTCTAATTTGGCTGTAACACTATTTTTCGAAAATGTTCTCTACTAACTTTTTAGACCTTTGTATCCTGCTTATGCGTATGAAGTTTCATTAAAATCGGTTCTTTCATTTCGGAAAACAAGGGCTTGAAAGTTTGTATGAAATGACGTTCGGCGTAAACGCTCTCAGAGAGAAAGACAATGGCGCCGATTCTGTTGTTCACAAACTAAACTAAATTTAAGTTCATGCAATTTTTTTCTTTCTATTTCATTATGAAAAGGACAGAAGATAAATATTAGTTTAGTCCTGTCAAATTAGTCAGCGCCTGACGTAAATTGACGAATTTTTAAATTAATAAGCAATTTTTTAATCTCGTCTAAATTGTCTATGGAGTATCTTAATTTGACAGTACTAAACTAATATTTATCTTCTGTCCTTTTCTTAATGAAATAGAAAGAAAAAGATGCCTGAACTTAAATTTAGTTTAGTTTGTGAACAACCAAAGACATTAAAGTTATTAACCAAATCTCTTTGTGAACAACAGGGTGCTTACTCTCGAGTTTAATTCCGATAGATCGACATTGGAATTGTGACGTTTCGTACTCTTGAGTTCGATGCTAGCGCCAATTGATTTTTATATTGGGTGTCCATTTTGGGGAACTAAGTGGAATTGGGAACGGGCTTGGCGTGACGTAACGGTACTCTTGAGTGTATTTTGACGTCAATATTGCGTTGGGATAGTTTGTTGATAGTGATTTTTCCAATAACAAAAGTGTAACTTTTTAGAAATTATTTTGCGTTTTAAGTGGTTTTTGTGGGTACTACGAGTATAATATGGCACGATAAGCAGTAATATATAGTGTTTTACGTAATTCCCATAAAAAACAACTGAAACAAAGACGAGATGAGCGTCGAATGATGCGTTATATGAACAAAGCGTTTTCTATGAATAAATACGAATTTAAAGCAAATTAGGGAGTGAGCAAGGATTTATCTCCTCTTTCGTATTACATAACAACATTTTTATCCCATCTCTATACAATAAAAACTTTCTAGAACATTAACTTAATAAAATCGGACTTCGGCATGTTTTCATTATACAAAATTCTTTCTATCTCTAAAACCCGTAGACCGATTTTCATAATTCAAGCTAGAATATCAGTTTTGAACATAATCCTCTCATTTGACAATCTCGCAAAATAATTTCTAAAAAGTTACACTTTTGTTATTGGAAAAATCACTATCAACAAACTATCCCAACGCAATATTGACGCAATACACAGCTGTCAAAATACACTCAAGAGTACCGTTTACGTCACGCCAAGCCCGTTCCCAATTCCACTTAGTTCCCCAAAATGGACACCCAATATAAAAATCAATTGGCGCTAGCATCGAACTCAAGAGTACGAAACGTCACAATTCCAATGGCGCCGATTCTGTAGTTCACAAACTAAACAAAATTTAAGTTCATGCATCTTTTTCTTTCTATTTCATTAAGAAAAGGACAGAAGATAAATATTAGTTTAGTCCTGTCAAATTAAGATACTCCATAGACAATTTAGACGAGATTAAAAAGTTGCCTACTAAAAATACGTCAATTTACGTCAGGCGCTGACTAATTTGACAGGACTAAACTAATATTTATCTTCTGTCCTTTTCTTAATGAAATAGAAAGAAAAAGATGCCTGAACTTAAATTTAGTTTAGTTTCTGAACAACAGAATCGGCGCCAATGTCGATCTATCGGAATTAAACTCGATAGTAAGCACCCAGGGCTCTATATTGAATTTAGAGTGACGTCCTATAACCAACGGATGGTCAAGATGCTTCTAACGATACCTCATTTGTCAAATTATTACAAGTACTTTTGCTGTTATGGGGGAACAGATGAACATACATACATACCATACAGGTCAAAATCATAACCCTCCTTTTTGCTACACTGTAGTTGGGTAATTGTACTCACTATGTAATGATGACTCATATATATGTGAATGACTTAGTTGTTAACAGAAACAGACTTTAGTTACTAACAATAATTGGCCTAATTTTTATTTTTAGGTTTGCAAAAAAGGAGCTCCATTAACACCAGAGCAGGCAAGCATATTAAAACTCTTGGGAATCCAATTGGCTAAGTTTAAAGTTGTCATAAAGTGCCACTGGACTAAAGGGAAAGGTTTCCACAAAGACCTGGATATTGCTGATGATGATGATGACAGTGATGGTGATGATGACGAGGAAGAAGAAAAGGCCATGGAAGAAGATGAATCATAGTATTTAAGACTACAAAAATATAATATGTTACATATTAATTACCTGCTTTATTTCTGCTATACCTCTATAAAAACTTAGAATTAAAGACTTAATACTATGTTCATTAGGTACGTTTTTAACCTCCATAAAGTAATTTGTATTTCCACACTGGGTGCGGTAGCATCCAGGTGAAAAAGGCACGGAACCTTATAGTCAGGAAAAAAATTAGAGGTAGCAGTGGTCGTTAATAATTTTAGTGTAAAATTACAGAAAATATTTTTTATTTAGGTATAATAAAATGAAATGCGCTATAGGTATACGACCTCAGCGCGGTGAGAGAGGGGGATCGCCGAGCCGAGGAGGAAGAGAATCAGAGATACGAGTGCGTGGCGACTGTCGGCGCGTGTCGCGTGTCACTGACTCTGGCAGGGCGACTGAATCTGTAACTTTGCGACAAATAATGGGAGAAAACACATCTTCGCTTCTCAAAAACTAGGGCACCTAGCCCTAGTTTTTGAGATATAAATGTGGCCCTGCTGGGGAGACTCCAGATCGGCCACCCATAAACCCTTATATCTTTTGATCTAGTGACTGACAAATTCTGATATTTGGCGACAAATTTCGACTAAGAAGCGACTAATTTTTTGTGTTATCAAAATCCCTGATGGTGGCCCTGCCAGTCAGTGATACGCGCGTCGCCACGCCAACTTACAGCTGGTCTGACCCGCCGAATTGATGATTCACATTAAAAAAAAAACAGGTAAAGTTAATCCAAAGCAGCCATGTGAAAGCCACGGAGCGAACTTTCGCCTAATGTCACAATTTGATTCAATGTTATTGAACAGCCTTCTGAAAGTTCGAACCGGGCATGATTCATCGACCGTACTGTACGTAGCTGCGCGTAGTAGGTAATAGTACCCGTGGACGCGCTCCTAATTTTTCGCCACTGTTGTCCTGTTGACGCAGTAAAATAACGTTGGCTGCCTCGCTGCATGTCGCGCACGGGTTCTGTAGCAATGCGGCACGCTGCTGGCCGCCGCGCTGTGGCTGTAATGCGCGCTTAGCTTTAGACATTTAGAGTGTTGTAAGTTATAACAAGAAGTCAACCAGATTATATAATTTTTACCCCTGGTAGCTCCAGTATTGTAAATTGACCTATTTAGCAATGAGACTCCTGGGTAATCTTATGGTTACATACCATAAGATTACCTTAGACCATTTAACCGGTATGTAGAGGCCACAGAGTACTTTTTGACAGACTGAAACTATTTGGGCCGCAGAAGCCAGAGGCCGACGTTGGCAGTATCTTAATCCATTGGCCGACAACCTGTAGACAAAGCGAAGATTACGCATGTGGTCGCGCACGTGCATAGTTCATGTACCTGAACCTTGTGCACGTGAACATGATTAGAACGTGGTGATAAGCCGATGATATGCCATGCACCCAATTATTGGCATAGATAATTATAATTACGACTGAAATAAACAAGACTATTAAAACAGTATTTAGTTATTTCTGAAAATATTTATTGAAACAATTACAGAAACAACAATAAATTATTTTAAAAAATATACCAAATTCTAATTCGACATAATATTAACCTATTACAAATCAATGTTTCAAAATCATTAGAGGTGTTGATTACAAAGAATATAATAAATCTATCAGAAGCTAAGCCTCTGCATTTTACGAATGTGTATTGCTTTAACACAAATATAACTTAGCACGTACAAATAGGTAATCACAGTATAAAAATAAAGCATCGTTATCAGTCGACGACATCACAGCTTACATAATCGACGAAACCAAAACTTAACTTGATTCCTTGTAACCTAAACCTGCAAACCATTTACCATCATGTATACACAGTCTTTGCAGATAATTAATTGTAAATCATATTAATCACCCTCGTCAAGTCATACATTACTGCAAAAGGTAAATAAAGACTTTCCAAAACAATATTCCGCTAGACACATCACAGTACAACAATCAAACGTACGTAACACACACGGGAAACTACAAGTTAAGCATTTCATATTGTTTTTGGTATTCACTACATTTTATTTATCTCTATATTTTCACTAACGGCGGCGTAAGAAACTAAACATCCTATATCTAAAGCAGCCCAAATGAAACTATCATTCCAGCTAAGTCTACGAGACACTCTAGTTAAATTATGGAATAACCAAGTTTGCCTTTCCATCTACACTGTGGCAAGCAAAGCCGAGTTAGGCACGTTGATATAATTGAATCTTACGTTCAAAATAGGAATAAAAGAAGCGATATAGTTTAGAGTTGGAAAAGATATTGTAGATGCGACAGTAGGTAATCATTTGATCAATGATTTTTGGGTGGCGGTGGGGATATGGGAGGCAACTGGACATCTTGGAGCGGCTCGCGCCAGAACACGGTCTGCGAGAACTCGTCGCTGGGCTCGCACTGCGCCGGCGGGAACACCTGGTCCACCAGCACCGACATGTGCGAATATCTGCAGAGGAAACAGTGGTGTTGTTACAATCATACTTGCGCAATACTCGAAGGATTCAGCAGTTTTTTTAAGCAGAATCTTATGAAGAACAATACAATATTTAATTTCTTGTCACTTAAGTTCTCAGTTGGATACCCGGATAAGAACTGCTTCTTGTTCCCCTACCCTTTAGGGACCCACAATTATCCTCATTGGCGATTGTAGTAGGTAGTGAAAAACTGCTGGCAGTTGTTACATTCAAAGATACCATAGTGAAATTGTTTCCATGCTCAAAGAATCAATAGAAAGAGTGATACAATTTCTTAATTGTTCACTGGTTCAATGTGAAAGTAACAATAATATCAAAGAGTCTTCAATAAGATAAAGGTAGAAGTGTAGTTATTTTACATTCACATACATTTAGCGCATTTAGACAAACACAATGATCATCCATTTTTGACGTGATTTTTTGTATCCTGACGGATTTGTATATGTATGGTGATGAAACATTACGGAGTTAGAAGAATTTTGTGCGAGAAAATGAAAGATTATTATTTAAAAAAAACCCAGAAGAATCCACAGCATCATGAACATAATAATATAAACAAAAAAATGGTTGCCTGTAAAGTCGGTTTTACGGGCGAAGATTTTACGTGACAACGTCTTTTTCTCGGTAGAATAGTTGAGTGGGAGAGAGACGCAAGGCATTCGGCGGGCCTCTCTCTCGTTCGGTGACTCATCGTAACGTTACCGAGCGTTACACTTTTTCATAAGTGACTCCCAGCCGCAACCTAATTTAAGACGTTGTCACGTCAAAAACCCGAAGGCAAAAACCAACACAGAAAAAAAAGACAAGACAGATGACATGTCGATGATTGCAAGTAATTTGTCAGTAATATTTTAGTATTCAGCTAGTTATGGCGATAAAGAAAATTTTGGTTACATGGTATTAATTTCGTTTTTGAAAATGAATGAAGTGTGGCCGTAAACGTGATCAAGCCTTAAAAGTCATTCCATTCGGCTTACCGGCTTATTATCGTGTGCTCGCTAATCTCCTAACTACTTATATAATTTAGACACCTAAACCTCGCGCTAGCTAATAACTATTTCAGTTTTCTGTGGTGGGAAGAAATCATCGACCATGTCACTTTGCACGTTGTAACTGAAATAAAAATATAATACTCAGTACAGTGAGTAAAATATAGTGTTAGTGACTAGGCAACGTGAAACAGAACGTGACGGAAAGCTTATTTAGTGATAGCATACTTACGTGGATTGGAATGTCTGAGTCAGTTCATGTTTTAGTTCACCCTTATAATTGATAGTGAAAATTCTCACGATCGGAATGCCAACTGCTTGATATGCACATACGTCCTGCAGATAAAAAAAAATACTTTTATTATTTCCTGTACTTATCATAATAAAAATGTGATTACTCCACAAGAAGAAAGAGTGTGTGGAAGTGTCTATGATTATTTACGACAATATTTCAGAGGGGCATTTCCCGTATTTTTAAGAACATCCGCCTCCTAATATCGGTCTCTCCTTCAAAAAGACCCTTAGTTTCCATACATTTTTGTCAAGTTATTGACATTGAGAGTTTTTATGGGAATAAGCCTTCTGATGTATCTTCCACAATTTGACACTCACATTAACTCTGTTGCCATAGCCCGCATAGAAGGGGTTCGAGCCTTGCGGGAACAGCGCTTTGATATCGGCGAGGCACTGGATCTTGAACTCTTCAGGCTTCTTCTCGATGACTTCGCGATGGAAAGCGCGCAATAGGGAAGTGGGGTTGAGGAGTAGCGGACCGTCCGGCAGACACACCTCGCCCTGTCTGATTGAGCGGAGGTACTCGCGAGTTACCTAGTGAAAGAAATGTCATTATTATTTATTGAGAAAGTGAGGGATCGCAAAAATGGTCTGGGTTAACATTTGAGATTTGCCAATAAGGTTTTATCACATGACAATAATGAAACTTTACAGTCATCATCTGCCTAGCCTTTTCCCAACTATGTTGAGGTCGGCTTCCAGTCTAACCGGATGCAGCTGAATACCAGTATTTTACATGGAGCGACTGCCTATCTGACCTCCACAACCCAGTTACTGGGTAATACTATGCCCCTTGGTAAGACCGGTTGTCAGACTTTTGGGCTTCTGACTACCCGTAACGACTGTCAAAGATCCACGAAAGACAGCCGGGACCAACGGCTTAACGTGCTTTCCTTTTCCACGGAGGGGTCACGATATGTAAAGATGGTCACCCATCTACAGACCAACCGCAGCAAGCGTAGCTTAACCTGATCGATCGACCTGTGCGGCTGTTATTATTTAGCCACGGGCCCCTCAATAATGAAACTACAGTAATAAAGCTTAAACATCAGAATAACGCATGGAATCAAGACTTATGCGGGTGAAACCGCGGGGCGCAGCTAGTACAACTATAAAGTCAACCGTATTCAACAAAGACCGTATGTCACGTTCCTACTACGAAAAAAAGCCCTTACTGCTACGAATTAAAGGTGCTGTAGAGCACTTAGGTCGTCCAGTTGACTGAACCTTATATTTTGCGCAATTCTAACATGTCTGGACGTCACACAATGTTACTTTGTTCTTTAATAAAGACAAGCTACTGCCCGCGACTTCCTCCGCGTAAATTTTCTACCCTACTCCCATTCATCCTCTTAGGGGTGGAATTTCGAAAAACCAGAACACACCCTCCAAATTTCATGTCTCTAGGACCAGCAATTTAGGCTGTGCGTGATGAACAGGAACAGTGTCAAAGACTAACATGACACAATAAAATTATCCCCGGACAATAACTTTTTGTAGTACTTACCCTCGCTTGTCCGATAGCTCTCGCAGATAAGTACAGTAACTGGTAGCCATTATTCTTGATCTTAGTAAATAGTTGAGCGACTCCCGACTGCGCCCAATCCTTTCCCACCAGTGGGAAGATGTGTCCCAGCACATCAGATCTGAACAAGGAATCATTTTATATTATTATAATATATTAACTTTATCTAATCTAGAATAATCTTTTTCCTTACTTTTTATTTTTAGTTTATTTTACTTTTTATTTTATTTTTACTATCACATCACACTAATATTATAAAGGCGAAAGTTTGTGAGTGTTTGGGGGGGGGTGTGTGTGTGTGTTTATAATATGTTTGTTACTTCTTCACGCTCAAACGGCTGGACCAATTTTGCTAAAATTTGGAATGGAGGTAGCTGACACCCTGGATTAACATATAGGTTACTTTTTATCCCGATATTCCCACGGGTTCGACATTTACGCGGGTAAAACCGCGGGGCGCAGCTAGTTAAAAATATGATTACAAAATGCGTCATACTTGGTGATTGTCCCGTCTATATCCGAGATGACAATCTTGTCGTCGTATCGCCACTTGAACACATTACATTTGCACCGCGTCGTGCCTTGATACGCTGTTGTCACACTGAATACCATTTCATTCATGCCTTCGCGGAGATTGAGGTTTTTCTGTAAAACAAACATAATAAATTAGATATCCTGCCCTCCGTATCCCAAAACATGCAGTCAAGTGACCTCTGCGCTGCTACCGACAATGCCGTGGAAGTAGCAAAGTTTTGGGCTAACAAGATCTAAAATACAGTTGTGCCAGCGACACGAAGAAGAAGACGAATAAATTAGATTTTTGAAAAATCATAGACAAATTTTCTTTCTACATTGATATAATATAGTATAGTAAACTTACAATTTGTTCCGAAGACAGTCGTAAAGTTTTTCTAAAGGAGGAGTGTCTGCGACCAGGCCTCTTGACTTGCCCATCTTGATCGGAATCAGACGAGCTGTGATCATGTCGGTCAACTGTGAACAGCAAAATCATAAAGTCAAAGTCAAAATTTATCATAAAAATAAAAGTTTTTAACCAAATTGTTAAGCTAAATTAAATAAATTAATTAATTGTTGTTAAATTGTTGTGTTAATTGTTACCCTTCAATTGATTTGTTTGCAAGCAGCTTAGCGTCTATCACTACTGTTTTATCTAAACAGTATAATATTGCTTTTGATACACTCTAATGGCGGCTGCGCATGAATCTGCCTGTAGGTACTTATTTTATTAGTTACGTAATAATGTTATACTTAGTGTTAGTTAATGAATAGTTAGTCAAATTGAAAATGTGTACAACAATACTCTATTGTTAACTATGGAGGTTTGTAAATAGCTTGTCGTCAATTACCTCACTACTACTTCTGTATTTGATAGCCACCCAAACACAATAAAATAAAATAAAAAGTAGGCTTAAGCCTACTTTTTATTTTATTTTAAAAAAAGTTGAATGTATTGCAAAAGTTACCTTGATCTTGAGTTTCGATAATCTGTGGTAGCGATTGCGGCCCGTCTTCAAGAAACTCTCTGGGGTCCATCTCTTCAACAATATGTAATTCTCTGGCTTCATCTGGTTTCTCATCCACGGAGTTCTGCTTCTCCTCGAGTGGATCATGAATGGTCCCAGTTTTAGGTTCCGTTGCCATCTCAATTTGTGCCACCGTTTCTTTTGGCATGACGTCATCTTTGGGAGGCGAAGATTCGGTGCTGAAATATGCAGGTGATATTAAATTTTGAAGTAAGATAAGTTTCATATTATAATAGTTTGTCCTGTCGGCTTGAAACGATGAGCAACTTTTAACTTGTCCGTAAATTCAAAGTTCTTGAAAGTCGTATGAAAAGGCTATAAACACGCCAAACTGACGCAGTGTCACAGTGTGTCAAATTTTCCGGAGTATGATGTCATTGGTCTGCTTGGTATCAGCGTTCGGACAAAATGTCATAAGAAGACTCTTATCTTGGCCTTTCCAATGTGAACGGGCACTTATCTAAAGTATAACATAGTGTAACTCACTGCTTGGCATCTGACGTAGAGCGGCGCCAGCTCCACCACGAGTAGCCGCGCGGCTTGGCCGTGCTGTCCGACGCACGCGATTGAGGCTCGTCCTTCTCGTTCTTCTCTAAGGATTCGAGTACACGCTGCAAGTAGAAAAGAGATTCTGTATTCTAAAAGTTATGGTTGCAATAGATTTTTTTTGAAACATTGGACTTTGGGGTTCCAGAACACCAACTATTAGTATTTGAGTATTTCCACGGAATCATTAGTAGTTGAGTAGTAACTAACGTTGGGCAGCGGGCGCCTGTAGGCGAGTAGCGACAGTAGCAGCGGGCCCGCGCTGCGCCAGGGCATGGCGCGGCCGCCCAGCCGCACCACCAGCCGGCCCTCGGCCGCCAGCGCTCCGCCGCGCTCACAGAACTCTTCGAACGAAAGCGCCCGTGAAACGCGCTCTTCTTGCACGTAAACGCCAACTTGACCTCTGCAAGAAAACACACTTATTAAACTCCATTTACACAGTCGAAATCTTTCATTCTTTATCAGATGGGTATATTTTTACTTGGCTAGAAGCTTCTCATCGTCATCGGAGTCCAAAGTAGGCGGTAGCGAGGCGGGCGACTGCGGCAGGGACGGACCGTTACCGGACTCGTACTCCTCCTCCGTGGGGCCCGAGGTGGGGTGGGGGCCCCCTGCTGCACCTGGGCAATGAGGGCTTGTTATAGACATTGTGAGGACCAACGGGATCTGACGTGATAATACTAAATTGACGATTTTCGCAGCTTGGTTCAAGAGTAGCAGGAGTCATTGTTTGGTTAATATTTTTTTTTTTTTTTGTGGATGTGAGATGTGTTTATATAATTCAAAACAATTTACTTAATTATATTATCTACAGTTTTTGTAGCACAAAAACTTTATACGCCAAAAACGCCCTTGGCACTGCTTGTTCCAAGCCACAGATATAAAACTTACAAATGATCTCACCAGATCGATATCTGTCAATGTGGTGCTTCGGGAAATAGAGATCAGGGTCGACCTGGCCTCGGTCCAGATCGTCTAGGTAGACGCCCTCGGCGGGCACGTCGGCGTCGCGCGGAGACATGAAGCGGAACATGCCGCTCAGCACGCCGCGCCGGCTGGGCCGCTCCTCGTCCGAGCTCAGCGGCTCGGCCGGCGACGCGGGCGGCGGGCTCGCGTCCTGCGCGGGCGGCGAGTCGGGGCCGCGCACGGGCGGCTCGGGCAGCTCGCCCCAGCGCCACGACTGCGACGACTTGTCCCCCTGCCGCCCCGCCAGCTCCACCTCCGTGTCCGACTGCACCGGCGTGCCGCTGCGTGAACCTCTGTTGCACCAAAAATAATAAGGTTTCACCACCAGTTGCAACCCACTTGCAGATCGAAGAGGCTGTAACATAACCTCGCTACTTACAAACGCTCTATATTCAGGAAACATGCCGGATGTGTAGGCAACTAGGCAAGGAATTAAAATAAATTCTGGCCGTAAATAAGATAACTTTTCATTTTGGATTCTGCTATTAATTAGCCAAGCAACGCTCTGTTATAATAACGTTAGCACGTAAGTGCAAATCGAGGCCAACCAATTATTAAATAATCATATTGTATACGAGGGACTTGGATACAGAGGAATGTATTTTAGACTTTAGAATACCCATTTAATTACGTGTTAGTGACTCATCTCCACCCTGAGTCATATCTTAAATTAAATCCTTTGATTAATATCGCCCGTATTGACACAATGCGACGAAAATACGCTATTACTTATTTATTGCTATGCCTTGATCAGATAATATTATATTTTTGGAATAAAAATATAATTGTTTGTTTTAAATTAGTCATAGCAACAAGCGAATTTTAAATACAAGTTTCTACTACCACTATAATACTTCAAGAAAAATATAAAGTGATTTAAAGAATATACCTACATAATATCTACTGTGGTGGCGGAGTAGTAAGCACGACACGACAAAGTGCGAACATAAATATTTAATGAAGACATAACGCGAGATAATATTGTTAGGTATCGAGCGGTGCACTACGCTAACTTTATAACTTTACGACAAGCGAGTGATTGCGTACAACTTACACTAACTACAACGTTGATTGGTCTCAGTAGGAGATACAATTCGTTTAAGTATGAACAGAAACTATTGAACCAACAATAAGTATACGATGAACTGGGTCGTGCTTATTGCAAGCGTGTGAGTGAACGGATGTTATTCATTATTGATTATTACGCGTTTCTGGGGGCGGCGTGCACCTCAAACGCTGTGTCGGACAACGCCAGCGGGATGCGGTTGTCGCCGTTCAGCTTGAGGTTGGACATCTCTTCACTGAAATGAGGCGACTCGCTCAAAAACGGGCATGGTGGAATAAATCTTATATACTGGACACTCAAACAATGTCAACTTTCGTGAATCGCGCGAATGAGACGAGATCAATAATGTAACATGGTGTGATAGTTACCTAAGTGTTGCAACATGAACCTCGGTGTCACTAAAGAAGTTGATGTCGGTGACGTTAGGCATGGGCGCGGGCTGCGTGGCGCGCTGCTCCGAGCCCGCGCGGTCCGACTGGCTGGAAATAGAACTAGTCGAAGACTTTCTTTGGTGCTTCTTTGAACTTGCTTTTCTAGTCTTCTTCTTTTTCTTTCCATTGCCTCCGTTCGGTTTGACTTCGTCCAGGTTGGAGGGCGCGGCCTCGATGGGCCGGAAGTCGTTGTGAGCGCTGATCTTCTGCACAACTTGGTGCGCCTCGCTCTCGGCCCCGCCGAGCTGTGTGGCTGCAAATGTCCGGGGTGCCCTGTCCATCTTGTCAGTCGCCTCGTCGAGACCATCCATTTCAAATAAAGCGTCATGGTCGTTATGTGTGTTGTCCTCTTTGGTAGTATTTTTAGTTATCTTACTTAAGTCAGGTTTCTGCATTGATTGCCCGTCAGCTGTGTATCTGTGGAACAAAAACGGTATTGTTATGTTTTTATGATAATCTAATGGCGTCAATAATGAAATGTGGCTAAGTGAGTAGGTACCTAATTTTATAGTGCAAGTCTTGTACAATTATTATCATAATCGTCGTCGGCGTGAATAATGCAAATGCATTTGGAAATTCGCTTTCCAACAATTTGCACGCAATGTAATTGTGTGTGATATTTAACAAACTGTCACTTTCCATTCTGACCATAAATAACATTTGACGTTGAACGAACATGCTATGCTATGATTAGTCTTACATAAATAAATATTTAAGAAGAAACTATGCCATTATTTGAATTATGGTTTATTAACTGTATTGTGCGCAGAGGTGTTATGAATTACCTTCTCTTCGTATAATCAGAGGCTTGTCCATGGTCGGGTTCAACGACGGAAAGCGAGTTTCGTCGTCGCGGCTCGTACAAGTCTTCGAAGCGCGCCGCCGGGATAGGCGAGGTGGCCAGGTGCGCCGAACACTCGGCCTCGTCCTCACCCACCTCTTCCACGAAGAAAGCCTCGCCCGACTCTCCGAGCTTCATGTGAATGTCCAACGGCTCCCCGTTCAGCTCTAGATCCACCTGTTCATCAAACTCATGGTTCTAGACTCAATTAATTACCGCATTATGTGCTTGGTGGTTTACATTACCATCAGTTTTTGTTTTTTTGCATCGTGATATTTTTATTGCAATGTTTCACAAGTTCACAACCAAAAATAACAATTTATAACCCAAGTTGTCTGCGAAACTAGTGAGTCAAAAATCTTTTTATACGATGTGGGACTCAGTGGGACCATTCATGAACTGAAACGTTTAGATTCCACTACTGTTAGCTAAAAATACAAGTTTTTCATTTGTTATTTGAGCTGTAAATCGAGTGAGATTTTAAATACCTACTACGCTTGATATAACATTCACCTAAAATAATAACCATGATAACTAAGTAGTGTCCGGAATTTAATTATTTATTCAATTAATTTAATAAACTTGTAGATAATTAACGTAATGATTACAAAATATAATGGAAATGAGACAATAAAAGTTTTCTCCCGTTTCAAAAATTAGCAGGTGCCCGGATGAAGAAAATATTTGTGCCAAATATTCTTCAGACTCTTGGTGAGAATTGTATCCTACTTTGGCATTATTCCAATTTTCACCCGAAGCGAGTAAGACGCAGATTCTTCAGCTCATTTTGGCAATGTACCCTAATTCACCACTAAACAATGTACTAAAAATATTATAAAGATATTCACTAACGACTTTATTAATAATGGTTATCGATCGTTTGATACGTAGAAGTTATCTTTTGCAGCTTACGTCATTAATTCATTATCTACACATAAATTTAAAATACATTAAGTATCATTATCTTAAACCTTTAATACTTTTCGTTATTTTTACTGTGACGTGTCAGCAAACACGTTTAGAAATGTTGTTTGATATTAAATATATTATGTACATTTATTTGCTAACTGCAAATGGTTTGGTTTGTACGTGTATTATCAGCGAATAATCTAGCCGCAGACGCGTGCATTGAGCGTAAACTGAGAGAGCATCGACGAAGAATGTGGACGCTCTGTCTACAGCCAGATTAAAATAAATTTGTAGGCACATGTGGAGGAATATGTGACGTACAACTCACGAAAGCTGAAAAATTGTCCACCACAATTATGAATCATAGTGGTGATTGATTAAATGATTACCAAAGATTGAGACTTGAAGTTCGGTTTACATTTCAGTAATAATTGTCGCTATTGAACTAGTGGCTGGAGGACGTCCAAGATAGATATGTGACTAATGAACTGTGAAGAAAAACTGAAACTTTCCTTTCCGTTCTGTCTTTGATCCTGCTTTACATTTACTTTTTTTATAGTCTTACTCTCGACATCTGGGAAACCGCTTTTCGACTGTCACCAGTTCACGACCAGTCCAAAATATATATTTAATAACTTTAAAAATAATGATTGACGACTTGAGCCAACATTTCGGCTAGCAACTTTTTGCTGCGACTTTCAAGAGCTTGCGAGTAAAAAATTGACTTGTCATTTTGAATGATCGTTAGTTACCTACTTATGTATTAGAGAGGCAAGGCATGTACTCCAACACACTTTAATAACATTTGTAACTGGTTGAACTGGTTGTTTACATTACCACAGATGAACTCGGATAATCCCAACACTGCTCTCCGCGGAGACGCTATTTAAACACTTACGTATGATAAATAGTGAATACACAGCCTTATGTAAATGCAAATGTGTTTGAAATAACCAGCGACATATTGCAAAAAACATTAGTTACCTGCTATATTATACAGACAGAATACATAGAGGCGTGGCGTGTCGCTAGGTGTTGCAAGTATTGGAGATGTTTTAGTTAGATGACTGATTTGAAGGCCAAACAAGTCTTAACTCTTCGCGTGGGCATTTACATTCAACGTGCGGCTTGCTTTTTCCACCGTGACGCAAAAACGATCCAAATAGTTTTCACCAGTACCACTTCACTTCTATATTATAATAGTATTATAGGTAATGTGCGCAAGTACCTATCTCACGTCTGTCTGTTAACTTTCACGCATTAACGGATAAACAGATGTAGATGCAATTGGACACACAGGTGGACCATGACCTGGGTTAGGACATAGGATACTGTGTATCCCGGTAGTACGGGTCCGTGGGATTTTTTTCCGATCTACAAGAGGGCGAAGCCGCGCGCAAAAGCTAATGTAAATATGTATAACAGCATAAGACTTGGAAGTCATTTACGTATACGTAGGTAATTATTTACCTTTACTGTCTCTCATAAAACAGCTGATACATTACTTTCAGCGTGTGCGCACAAGGAGAACCAAAATTCACATCTCAGATGTGGTTTATGCTCTAGGTAGATATTTGTAATAATTACGCGACACACTCTTGCAGTCTCCACTTGAGTCAATAAGATCTTTAACTAAAATGTATGACAGAAAATGACGTAGACACTGTTAAACATTTTAAAATAACGGGAAGTACCTATATAACCTATATTAAAGTCCTCACACGACTCTGGGAGCAAGCAAAAAAAACCGGTCAAGAGCGAGTCGGACACCTCGCGCACCGAGAGGGCTCCGTACTATCATGTTTTTAATTTTTTTTTTCATCAGTGAGGCCTATATTTTTAACACTATGCACTGCGGTGTAGAATATTGCAGTTTTATGTGAGCGCCATCTCTTGACCGATAGTGGAATTAATGTAACTTTTGTTGATGATTTCTGAAAAAGTGTGCTGTTTAGAGACTTCGTTTTATTTTTCCTGTAATCTTTACATAAACTTCTATCACATAGAATTATTTCAGATTTTTCTCTTTGCAAACTTCGGAGATAAGGAGGGGGGAACGGTATTTTTTTTTACATTTTTCATCAAAAGTAGAAAACTATGCGGCCTAAAAAAAAAAGAAAAAATGTTTGAGAATGTGCAAACTGCACTCTTTCATAAGATACCCCACATGCCCTAGTAACCCCACTTCGAATTTTTCAGACCCCCTTTCAGTCCCTGTTGCAAAAAATATACATATATTTTTATTTCTTTCTTATTTGCAAAATAGTTGGGCAAACGTCATCTAAAACTGTTCCAAATTTCAAGTTGATAGCATTAGTAGTTCTTGAGATGTCCAGCTGTGACAAACAGACAGACAGAGTCTCACCATAAGGGTTCCGTTTTACCATTTTGGTTCGGAACCCTAAAAATTACGCTATTTATTTCACAGAAGTCCAAGAATTGTACTGTGGAAGAGAGTAACTGCTTTACTGGCAGATAGGTCTTAGTCTGTTAAGGAAATCGTCAAGTATCTTACCACTTTGAATCTGGAGCGTAGGACGCCAAGCTTCCCAAAGCGCACATGGAAGGGCGAGCACGTGTAGCTGCCATCCGGCTGCTCGACCACCACCACGTCGATGGCGCCCGTCAACGTCGCGCCGTTGATCTCATTGTAGAACTCGCGAAAGTTCGCAATGAACTTGCCAATATAGTTCATAGAATACATGGCTGCTGATTTGTCAGTCTCTGGTTCAACTATATTGTTCACTTCACTCAATAAACACGGTACTCTAACTCACTTAGGTAATGTCTTATAAATTACCCCATCTTGGGGCTGAGATAAAAAAACATTAGGCTTCCTGAAACAATAGAAATAACAATGTGTTAATTATAACGTGACAAAATCTTAAATTAAATGGGGATAGGAAGCAAGTGACCAGCGAATGAGCACACTGCTATATCATTTTAGTTTATACTGTCCTTTTCCTGTCCCAATTATGCAGTTTAGTCAAAAGGAAATCATTATTTCGTATATGTATAGCAGCGATATAACAATAAATTGAATGAAATTCATAGAAATACTAGTAATGTTTCGAATAGAATAAAAAAAAATATCCGGTCTAAATAAGTAGACACAGATAATTCCCTTATTTATGCGTAATCGAGTATTTCAAATCACCTAATGTTGTAGACTTGTAGATAAGTGTCAGTTTGATTGTGAAACGAGCACGCCTCCAATAGTAGTTTTCTTTTTTTTATAGAGTCGCTGTCTACTATCCATTACGTGCATTCTAGATTTAGATCACATCAATACTGTTACATTCTCGTCCCAATTCTGCGTACACGTCGTACCTACTTATAAATCTCAATGTAACGAATGGTTTACAACGAAGTTGGTACATACATACATGGACATAAATAGTGCAAGTGTTCATTACTAGAGCAGATATGAGGCGGATTGTTGGGTTCATGCACTACAACTAGGCATCACTGCACACGCAGGATGTTAGGTATGTTACCCAATGTTGCATGCTCGACACACAAGATTCAAAACTACCAATCATCGTGTATAATAAAGATTTTATAGAAACTATTGAGGTCGCCGACTGACACGGTATTCTTAGTTTATTGAAGTAGTAGTTCTTCCGTACGCATTTGAAAATTAGGATTGAGAAATTCGAATATGTAACGAAATGTTCATCATTTCATTCACTGCTGGGAGGAGTTACCTAACAGCCATATTTCACGTTGGTGTGCGATTTGTATTTTTTATCTGATATAAGCAGACAGCACGCGATGACAGCGTGCTTGGACGAGAGCGTTCGTAGTCGAGGCGTGCGGAGCAACCACGCGCGTAGGGGACTATGCCCCCCGGTATCTGCTTACAATGACTAATTTTTAAGAATAGCGAGACAAATCGTCATAACATTATGTGTATTGTATATGTCCTAAATGGAAAGTTGGCAAGAATGAAAACTATATGAAATAATTATAGCCATAACATTACTAAATTAGTCACCACAATCAATGAGAGATACTAGGGTACGGTATGCAAAGTAATTTAAATAATATAGGTACTTATCCATTAAGTCAAAGTCAAACTGATATGTTTGATTCGATTATATTAAGGTATCGCGGACTTTGCCCGGCTTTACTCAATGATTGAGGATGTAACTAGCAGGTGATACCCGCTTGGTATAAATAGTGATTTCAGAGTGACGCTGTCGCGGTTTGCGAAGGTTAGATGCCGGATGGTGAAAATTATAGGGAATTGCCCTCTTCAAAGGTTAGAGGAAGCATACAATATGTGATGCGTTGCCTAAAAAGATATCTTACTTCGATGGAAATTAACTGCTTTGCATCTTTATTTATTTACCTACTTAAGAGATTTAAAATGCTGTATATTAACATATTTTTTAAATTAATAAAAATTGTGAAATGTTTTAAATATGTAAGTATTTAATCGATTAAATTACAATTTGTTACAAAAGGAGAAGTTAACCTTGGGTATAGACACAAACGTGAATAAAGTACTTATTTAGCAGTGTTGATCATGAACATGGTAAACGAAAATATCTTTTTAGATGGACAGTGTACAGTACACCAACTAACGCATGAGACAAAGTGGCAGGTGTCCAAGGAGAGCTGAATGACAGCTGAACTTATTTTTAGTTCCAAGGGCTTCAAGTTCAATGTCTATAGAGATAAGCAGCACACTTCCATTGTAGTTAGGGTCACGCACCTCTACACGGAAAACGGAATTCGTAACCGACCAATTTGACGGTTGGAACCGTTGCGTTGGAAAATGTAAAGTACTTAATGACTTTAAACTGTTTGACACACTTTATTGGTTAATCATACTTTCAGAGTTCAGTTAGGTTAAAAAAAAACTTGCCCAAATTCGATGTAGGTACTTATTTGTATTTCGACCTATTTTTTTTAATTTATCAGAATTATTCTAAGGGTTAAAACGTTTTGTTTCAATAATATGGTTTCACAGAACCCATTAAATACAGCTATTAAACGGCGATGTTCCGATATAAAGCCGTACGACCGCCACCGTGCCAAGGTTGAACTTGTATCATCAATATTCAACGCGTTTTAGCAAAATAAGTGCTATTCAAGTTCGTTCTATATTTCGCTAAATCTCTACTGTATTGCCTTTTGATTCATCACAGCTCTATTGTTCTGTACCAACTGTTGTCATATTTTTTTTGGGTAACATGTCCAACCACTGTCACCACTTCCTGTATAGTTGCTCGTTTCAGTTCATATTAAATTGTGTTTTTTTATCAATAGGTATTGAAAACTCAAACTTCTTTTGTTTGGCACAAATCTGTTATTCGTGTCATCACTTCACCACCTTTTGGTGTTTTTTGATTTACTTTTATCTCTCTCTTTGTAGTCCGACAACCTAATTTGAAACAACTGAAGTTGCTGACTCTACTCGAAGTTTTGAACGTCATTAGCAGGCAAGTGTTATGCAAACTGACATATAGTTCATTCAGTTACAACCTAATGTGAACGTGAGGAAAACGGATCCAACGCGACTGAGGAATAAACAACTGTTTATGAAACCTTATCTGTTAGCCAGTCGAGCATACCACAACGCTTCACGTGGAGCTGCCGACACCACACTCGTGTTTATTTAACAGGACCACATACCCACATATCAATCAATCATAGCAATCTCTTATTTATTTTTAACTAGCAGCGCCCCGCGGTTTCACCTACATAAGTGTCGATCCCTTGGGAATAGGTATAGGGATAAAAAAAGTAATTATTAAAAAAAAACCCGACTGCGTTAAAAAACTGAAAAGCTAAAAACAAGCCCATTTTTATTTAAATAAAAGTTGGATCCAGGCCGGACCCATACCATTTCTATTATATTTTCAAATTCAAATGGGTCTCGCCTGCTTCCAACTTTTATTAAATTTAAAATGGGCTTGTTTTTAGCTTTTCAGTTTTTTAATACCCTCCTCCCCCTCCTTCTGGCGCAGTCGGGTAAACACTATCCTATGTCCTTTCCCGGGACTCAAACTATCTCTATACCAAACATCTAAATCGGTTCAGCGGTTTAAGCGTGAAGAAGTAACAGATAGACATACAATTTATAATATTAGTATAGTTAGTATGGATTAGAAGGCTGAGAAATATTTAAATGCTTTTGCAATCTATTAACACGTTCACTGCCAGACAGTGAATGTTATCGTATCAGAACTACATTTTCGACTGTCGACTGATGTATGTTAGATAAAGATAATATGACAAAATAACATTACCTGATATATAGGTAAATGCAGAACTACATTTTCGACTGTCGACTGATGTATGTTAGATAAAGATAATATGACAAAATAACATTACCTGATATATAGGTAAATGTGTTTTTGGTGTGAATATCACTTGTGACATAATAAGCGCGTTACTACAAGGCCATCACGTAAGATAGTGATGGTATAAAACTAGAACGTTTTAGTAAACAAGAAGGTAGGTATAGAAGAGGATCTTTCGGTTAAGAAGACTTATGAAGTTGATGAGACGATTATACGGCTTCACTAAATCGATTTCATAAAAGTCCATACCTATGTCCATACCATACCATACCTAAGTCCATACCATGTGACGACGCTTGAATCATGTGGGCAAACATTGTCCTCCTTTTCTACCATTGTTTGCAAAAAAGGAAATTATTTTGTGTGGAAACTGTGGAGACAAAGAAATAGCCGGTTGCAAGTTGCAAATAGGAACAGATGGAAAGGCAGTGTAAAGAATTAAAGATAGGTGGTACCTACTATAAATGTTTATCACAACTGCGATAATTTAATTATCGATAGACTTACGTAGGAAATGCGTCTTATTTATATGTACGATCTGATCAAATCTGCATTTTAGTGTTTTTATATTATGTAACACAAAAGGTGATACCTACTACGTGTATTTATGTTTGTTACGCAAATAAATACGTAGAAGAATGGAAAATCCACGCAGTATTAAACAAAATAAGTAACAAGCTGTGTTGAACATTCAGTACAGCTACGGCTTGGATTCTCCAAAAGACTGGTGTAAAGGAGGTCGTAAGGAAACGAGTTTCAAAGCCAAGATCATCAAGGTGAAGGATCTATTCGCGCACTGTTTGCGCTTCTACTGGACAGTGGACAACAACACGGCTAATAAGCAATGCCTTCCTACAAGTTTATATTCCATTCTAGGTATTATTATGACTCACATGGGTAAATATGCAATCCGCTAAGAGAAAAACATGTCGACTCTAACAACCGTCATTATCTCATACATTACTTGATTTCACCCAACAACATAATTAGCTTTGTTGTTCACTGAAAATATTGGAGTTATTTTGAATTTTAAATTACTATACCCAAGATAGTCCTAAAATATCAGGACCACTTAAGCAATAAAGCAAAACAATGTTGGGACTTTATGATTGAAACAAAAAGTAGCTATCTGAAAGGTGTCACACATAATAGAGAATTACTAAAAGGTCACGTACTAAATATTAAAAATAATTTAAAAAGTTGTGAGGAATGCTTACTCTCTCAACAGTCTCAACCGGCAAACAAAGTGAAAACATGAAGATTATAAACGCACGAAGGCCTATGTGTATTGTGTAAATGAAATAAACATTTCAAAACCAACAGTAGACTATACAGTGCAACAGCAATAACTGCAATCAGGTAAATACTAGTGATTCGTGTTCTTGCTATGTTCTTGTGTAGAATACGAATCTGTCAATCAGGATTTAGATCAGAAGCAAAGTAACCAGCAAATAAGTTCAATACTTACAATTTATCAATGAGGTGATTAGCAATTTTGAAACAACAGGTGATATTTAATTCAGTTTACAGTCAGAAGTGTTAATTGATAATTCAATTAAACAAAACAATAAAAATAAAGCAGGTTCAAATCTACACGCCAATACTGAAATTGCACAGAAACACGTGCATCATAAATGAGCAAAATCAAATTATTAATGCCTAGTTTAGCAAAAAAAATGTACCTTAGTAGGAATAGCTGAAGAGGTGTATACTTCACTGTTAACTTTCTAAGACACAAAACGTTTCTTAAATTATAAACAAAAAAATACAGTCAGCTGTAATTTTCGTATACAAATCCGAACACAGGTAAGATTTCGACACGTGTTGCTCGCGCCGACTCTACCAGTAAACTGCCTGTGAGTGGCTGGCTGGTGTGTGTGTGTGGGCCGATGCGAGAGCGTCCGAGAGCCGACCATGGGCTGACGTCGCGTGACGTAGCTCAGCTGTTGTTGATATGATACCGCACAATATCAGTCATACAACTCACACCACCGGCCATGTGCTTCGAACGTTCGGTTTGCTTTTACTGAGAACGCACGCCGCAGGCCAGGCCCGCACTGCACGAACGCCAGCGCTGGGTCGATCGCGCGACATGGCGTGATGTCGCGCCATAGCTGCAGCGCTGTTACGAAAGTTACTTTACCTCCAAGTTTACGAACACGCAATGCTAAAGGAAATTATTTGTAGAATGTTGCCGACATGAACAAGATGCCCAATAAGGTAGATTGGTAGGGCGTAATGACTGTAATGAATGAGACTACCATTCATCTGATGGAAGTGTTACCTACATAAATGTCATCTATTTATATAAAATTAAATGCTGTTCGTTGGTGAGCGGCTCCATTTGGCTATTTTTACAAGCTTTTATTTAACTTGCAATGTATATACCTATGTAACTATGTTTGTTCGGGTGGAATCTTGCAACTCAATTTTGAAGCAGATATCTTCAACCGATTGAGCTGAAATTTTGTATACACGTTTAGTTTGGATGACAATGCATGGTTAGTTGTGTGACGTAATTCTAAATCTAACATGGCGAAACACCCAAGATGGCCGACTACTTATTTTTAATGCATTCCTACAATATGGGTATCAAATGAAAGGGCTTGCTGAGAATAACTAGAAAAATAAAGTGACGTCACTCAAAATCCAATATGGCGGACTAAGTTTTTTTTCTTTCCTACAATAAGGGTACCAAATGAAAGGACTTGCTGAGAATACGAATGCGAGTAAAACTCCGTTGCTCCAATCCGTCTAAAATTTTGGTGTACTGGGGTTTTTAGAGTCCTCGATTATAATTATTGAGGTCGAATTGTTCGAGTCTGTAGCATCGGTTTGTTAACTTTGACTTATGTAATTCGGCGAGATAGGCGTCAACAGCATTGGTTTGCAACCTGTCTAGGAGAAGGGTAACTCCAAAATCAAACCCGGAACTGTGTTTCGTAAGGCACAAGCAAGCTTCAAACTGAAATAAGTGGCGCATTCCTCCAAACACCCAAGTCAAG
Source organism: Oligia latruncula (assembly GCA_948474745.1). Taxonomy (NCBI): domain Eukaryota; kingdom Metazoa; phylum Arthropoda; class Insecta; order Lepidoptera; family Noctuidae; genus Oligia; species Oligia latruncula. Next base: position 8,703,799 of record OX419684.1, on the reverse strand, counting down.
GTGAGGCCGTGCCGAAGACTCGAGTGGCATCAGGGTGTAACGTGATGTCGTGAACGTACTGCCTCAGGGCACCGAGGCGAACCCTGTTGTATAGAAGGTCTCCTTATTGAAGAGCTAGACTGTTCGAAATTAACCGGCAAACGACCTTGCAACAATGATGCGTTGAATGAGATGAACAGACTGAGAAACCTGTCCAGCGATAACCAAGAAGTAAAAAAACTTTTCCTTTAAATTTTTACTATCAACTTATAAAGTCATTCATTACACAATTTATCCATACTAATTCGAAAGTAACTCTGTCCGTCTGTATGTTACCTTTTCACGCCTAAACCACTGAACGGATTACGATAAAATTTGACAAAGAGATAGATTGCATTCCGAGGAAGAACATAGGATAGTTTTTATCCCGATATTCCCACGGCATCGAAACTTACGCGGATGAAATTGCGGGGCGCTGCTAGTATGATATAAAAGCTTGTCGCGAGAAAATCTATCACCTTCCAATACCTAAATAAAAGGATTAATAAATGTATTATTGAAATCCTTAGAACGGTCTTTCCTTTGGTGTTTCATCCATTAACCCTAACAGGGACAGATTGTAGTAGGTTGATATGCTGGCGTCTGTACTAGCAGCGCCCCGCGGTTTCCCCCGCAAAAGTGTCGATCCCGTGGGAATATCGGGATAAAAATTAGCCTATATGTTAATCCAGGGTGTCAGCTACCTCCATACAAAATTTTATCAAAATTTGTACAGCCGTTTGAGCGTGAATAAGTAACAAACATATAAACACACCCCCACTCACACTCACAAACTTTCGCCTTTATAATATTAGTGTGATGCAAAGAAAAATTTCTATGACTACCTCGTTGGTCTAGGAGCGTTCAGAGGCAAATACCGATACCTACTGCTGAGCATGAGGTTCTGGGTTCGGTCGGTAAAGTATTACTGGGTTTTTTTCAGCCCGGAGTCTGGATGTATCCTGAAGTCGAACACAGTTCATAGCATAACTAGGCAGTAATATAATCCTATTTAAGTACCTACATGACCTTCATTTTTAAAATAGGTTGTAAAGAATGAATAGAGCAGGTGCTTAATTAAAAATATACTTCAGGAAGGATTGATCATTATTATATTATTGATTATTAACTTACTGAAAACAAAAGGTAAGTCATTGTTTGTTTACTGCTACATAAAGTACTTACTCAACTCTAGGAATGTAAACAACAACATGTCGTACTATCTGTCGCAGCGGTTCAGTTCGCATGTACCTACAGTGACACTACCTAGGTGTTAGTCACATCACATGTGACCGAAATAATGTCGTAAACAAAAACAATGCTTGTTTATCAGAGACGAAACGCATTGCGTTAGCCAAGACGATCCTATGCTGTTTATTATTATTGTCCCATAAGTTGTGTTTTATTATTTAATGAATATTTTGCTCAATGAAGGCCTGTCTAATATTCCATTGACCAAATTTTCCTTGGAAAAAAAGAAACAACCCGTTTATCTTTTAGCAAACTGGTATAGCCAGGAAGTGAATATTTCTAAGTTCAATATAAAATTAGATACGATTTAGATTCAGTGTTAACTTGTAAGATCTTTCTTTGGATTCCAAGATCATCACAAGACAAGTTGTCATCCAGGTTGTCACTCGCAAGTAAAATTACTTGCCATGATCCACAGCCTTTATTTCTAGGGTTATAGGCCGACTGTTTAAATGAGACGTTGCCTGAGGCAGCAGGGCGGTGCGGGAGGGGTGTGGTGACGTGATGCGAGAGCTGAGTGATTCGTCAACTTGTGACAATTCTCACCTCTCCCGCACCGCGCAGCTACCTCAGGGCCAGGCAACGTCGCGGTCGGCCTATAATTCCAGAAATAAAGGCTGTCGGCCTATAGTCATTTTATCTTGCTAGGTATTGATCTAGAATGCGGAACTACTTATTATACCAGCAATCACATAATCTTGTAAATTTATCGTAATAACTTCTGCATTTACGATATTATTTAATAACATTACCACTTCTTGCATTATTAGCCCCTTTTATTCCTACAATTTTCAATAAAGTAGACATAAAATATTGCTATCATTTTTCAGTATGTGGGCAGACGGATCAGTAACCTATTTAACTTGACCTATAAAAAATACTTTGCTAATTGCTTTGATGTGACTATTGGCATTTATATCGCACCTTTAAAGTAAAACCGTTACTAAACGAAATTATAAAATTTTACAGGAGAGCCAATATTAGAAAAAAGTCACTGTTTTTGTCTTTTTTCTAATATTGGCTCTCCTGTATTTTATAATTTAGTTTAGTAACGGTTTTACTTTAAAGGTGCGATATGGTATTTACTCTGGAGATGAGGTTAAAATATATATACATATACATAATAGGCCAGATATGGACACGCAGTCCTATAATACCATACCTACTGGGTGGCGACGGAAATACCTCGGGGAGGTGCATCATTAAATGCTAGGTTACCTTCATATAAGAATTAAGAACTAATATTATCAAGGCGAAAGTTTGTGAGTGTGTTTGTATGTTCGTTACTTCTTCACGCACAAACGGCTAAACGGATTTGGATGAAATTTGGCACAAAGACCGTTTATAACCAGGATTAACACATATGATAATTTTTATCCCGACATCCCCACGGGGTATAACCTTATGAGGGTGAAACCGCGGGGCGCTGCTAGTTCTTTATAAATTAAGCAATCCATGTTTAGTGGTACTTTTCAATGTAATTAATGCCAATCTGGGATCTATATCAGTTGTATTAATAAACAAAAATAAAATCAATAAAAAAAGTGTTATGTAATATTATGACATGACGAACGTGCTTATCTATAAAAATTGTTTTGATAGGTATATCAATTCTTGAAATTCAAACAGGAAGTTCACATTTAGTTTAGGCTCTTATTTCCAATACGTATGTATGTGTATATTGGAGGTGTGCCTGATGGCTATTTTATAATGTTAGGTACAACTTCGATAATAAACTTGCGCAATTGCGCATTGAAAACTGGGGGCAGTGCGGCCCCGACTTGCGAGTTTGTATTTCGTGACTTCGAATCCAGACAGGCACTTTACTTTGTGTATTTAATGTCATACCACTGCTCTCAAAACGGTGAAGGAAATCGTCGTAAGGAAACCAGCATGTTCTAGCTTAGAACCAATAAAAATACGAAGACATGTGACATCCACCAACCCGCAATGGGCCCGCGTGGTGGATTATGACCCACTCCCTCTCACAGAGGGGAAGCCGTGTCCCAGCAGTGGGAACATTATAGGCTGATTGTGTATGTGTGTGATATTGGAGGTGTGGCTGATAGCTATTTATAATGTAAGGTAAGTACCTACATCACATTTAAAACTGAACATTAACATTTAAGACAAGACCAAATTATCCGTAGTAATAAAGCGACGTAACAAAATACAGCCACCTTATTAGTCTAGGAATGGGTGTGTCGTGTGACGAATATTTACGACTAGCCGAGAGGACCGATGGCGCCGTACGTTGCCTGTTGCGTATTATTTAAACCACAAGGCCAGGCTTAACTAGCTGTTTGAAAAATACTTACTCATACGTGGTACTTTCAACCGTATATCTACTACTCTAAATAATATATTCGCATTTGCAAATTTGCGAAAACGGCGTGCACGCATAAACATTATCGCGCCAGTGGCCTTCGACTTCCTTGTAATGCGCATGCCAGTGATATTGTGAATCGTAATTTGCGGAAAAACATGTTTTTTTTTCTAAATCTTATCAAGATGAGACACACGCCCCCCAGTATTATTTCTAATCCGATGTTTCGTCATGATCGTAAGATAGTAGAGCCTATGCACACCACAGAACGCTTATGGTGAGATTAAGTCTGTCTGTCTGTCATAGCTGGATATCTCAAGAACTAGGAACTAATGCTATCAACTTGAAATTTGGAATATTTTTAGATGACGTTGGCCTAACTATTTCGCAAATAAGAATGAAATAAAATAATATATTTTTTGCAACAGGGACCGAAAGGGGGTCTGAAAAATTCGGCATGTGGGGTATCATATGAAAGAACGCAGTTTTCACATTCTCAAACATGTTTTCTTTTTTTTAGGCCGCACAGTTTTCGACTTTTAATGAAAAAAATACCGTTCCTTATCTTCGAAGTTTGCAAAGAGAAAAATCTGAAATTATTCTATGTGATAGAAGTTTATGTAAAGATTACAGGAAAAATAAAACGAAGTCTCCAAATAGCACACTTTTTCAGAAATCATAAACAAAAGTTACATTAGTTCCACTATCGGTCAAGAGATGGCGCTGAGATAAAACTGCAATATTCTACACCGCAGTGCACAGTGTTAAAATTCTCTGACGAATATAGGCCTCGCCGATGAAAAATTAAAAATATGATGGTACGAAACCCTCGACGCGCGTTTGTAGCGATACAGACGCGATACGCACGCGAATCAGATACTGGCAGGCACTGCTCTGTAGGATAAAATCGCGCCGTCGACGCAGGTTTCTAAAACGCGCGTCAACGGCGCGTTTTAAAAACGTGGTGTGCACAGGCCCTTGTGTGTGCTTGGCCAGACTGGCAGCGCGGGGCGGGGAGCGGCGCGGGGCGGGTGCGGGAACGCGCGCGATCTGCCTGTCCGCAGTCGAGCGCGGCTGCGTTCTGCGTGTTATCATGTCGTGTTTGTCCAAATATAATATGCATGAAGAAGACTTATTTTTACTAAAAAAAGAACTGGTTTGAGAACCCCGGTTCCCCCGCGCATTTACTGCGGCCTTTTGTATGAACGAGCTATGGCGTGAGCAGACACTCAAATGAAGTTCTTATGTTTCAGAACGCCGCGCCCGCCGCACCCGCCCCGCGCCCGCGCTTCCAGTCTGGCCAAACACTGAAACTAATTAATGTTAATGATATTTGACATTTTCGGATGATTTTAGTACAGTACAGTAATAGTGTAATACTCTCTAATGTAGGTATCTTATTTATGTTGTTAAAATTGGACGATCTTGATTTTTTTTTAACCTGTACTACGGTCGGCTATGCAGATACCCGATATACGTTACCTAGGTAGGTACTATAATTTTCATTGATACCGTTACAAGCTACGTTATGGAGAAAACAAATAATCAAAAGAGAAAATAACTAAATTATCCAAAGTACTTGGATATTTTTTATGAAAATAATTTTTGCATACCTAAGTACATAATTAGTTTTTTTTTTGGTCAAGTTATCGAGATGTCCACAAAAATGAGCAAAATTGACCTGTTTTTAACTGAGTTCAAAAAAGGCTGTATTCGACCCGTATGATGTATGTTGTTTGTATGTCCACGATTTTCTCAAAAACTAACGAACCAATTTTGATAATTCTTTCATTAATGTGCTCTACATACTTTCAGGAAGGTTTTAGTACTTCATCATCTGCCTTATCTTTGCCCAACTATGTTGGGGTCGGCTTCCAGTCTAACCGGATCCAGCTGAAGGTTTTAGTAATTAAACATTAGGCAATTATTCTTATGTACGGACGCCAGCAGGTCAAGCTACCCGAAACTGTCACATTTTCGCAATCAATCTTGAACCATAAGATGTAGCAATAAAGTTGAAAATCTATTAAAGAAATCTGACAGATTGTAGTAGCTTGATGTGCTGGCGTCTGTACGAAGTTATATGCATAAAATTCTTCATAAAAATCTTTGGCATTTCTATGCGAATTTTGATGATTCTTTTAGTCATCTAGTCGGTCTTCAATTCTTCAATGCACTAGTGTTAATTGAATTTGTGTGGGGTAGGTACAACTAAAAAGTGAAAAATCAGAATTTATCATTAGTTAGATCTCTCACTTGGGCCTTTCCGGCAAGAGCAACTCTACCGGCGAAGCCCCGAGATCATTGAGACGAGCAAGCCCCACCACGACGACAACGTGGAGACACCCTCGGTGGAAGTGTGTAAATTAAAGTTTTAGGATCCTGATTATTCTTTGTAGAAAATGATAAACGAGCGTCTACATATTTTTGAATCATGCATCTTAAAAATTATCCTGTACCGTTCGGTCCCGGTAGGGGACAGAGGGAAAAAAAATCCCGGAACATACAAAAAAAAATACAGGCGAACTGAAGTTGGTTAAAAGTAGATAGGTATTTTATTACAGTAGGTATGTGAATTAAATAAAAATTGTATTAATTTTAAGTAATTTTATTATTTTCGATATCAACTTTCAGCTATTAAAGGTAACAGCACTAATTTTTACTATAAACATACAAAGGGAAGGAAAGGGATAGAAGCATTAGAATAGTATACATTAAAACCGAGTACATCCCGAGGACAGCCGAACACATCCGGAGCGGGTATTTAATCGTCTTATAAACAAAACACGCGCGGTGTCGCTTACGGTAACAGTGGCGCGAGTTCAATGCTTTTTTCCCATCTAAAAATATGCCCAACGCGCCTAAAGAAGTTTTCACTTCAATAAAATTGTTATTTGAGGGTTCCGTACCATCATAATATGTTTATAAATTTTCATCAGCGAGACCTATATTCGTCAGAGACTTTTAACACTGTGCACTGCAGTGTAGAATATTGCCGTTTTAGGTCAGAGCCATCTCTTGACCGATATTGGAACTAATATAATTTTTGTTGATGATTTCTGAAAAAGTTTGCTATTTAGTGACATCGTTTTATTTTTTCTGTAATCTTTATGTAAACTTCTATCACATTATTTCAGATTTTTCTCTTTGCAAACTTCGGAGATAAGGGGGAACGTTTTTTTTTTTAATTTTTCATCAATAACCGAAAACTATGCGACCTAAAATAAAAGGAAAAAATGTTTGAGAATGTGCCAACTGCGCTCTTTTATTTGCATGCCCTAGTAGCCCCACTTCGAATTTTTCAGACCACCTGAAAAGTCCCTGTTGCAAAAAATAAATTAAAATAATTGCTTTCTTAAACGCAAAATAGCTGGGCAAACATCATCAAAAACTATTCCAAATTTGAAGTTGATAACATTAGTAGTTCTTGAGATATCCAGCTGTGACAGACAGACAGATTGAGTCTCACCATAAGGGCTCCCTAAAAACCAACCAAGTGCGTATCAGATGCACAGTGATTTCATAAAATGTTTACTTTTTCATTTTATAATAACGTAAAAAAGTTGGTTTTAGTTATTTCCTAAGAAAATTCACAAAATTTTTACTTATGTTAAAGATTCATTTTATAAGTTGGATGGATAGTTTTCCTTTTAACTTTGTTATGAATATTATACTACTATTGTGAATACACATTTTCACATATTATCCAAAAACAATGGTTTAGTTGACCACTTTAAAGTTTAATATTTCAAAAATGGATCCCTGAATCATAAAATGTACATTATAAACTACAATAATTATCAAAGACCAATCCAATCACACAATGGAATAGATGAGGAAAAAATTAACCACACTTTACCTGTAAGGGGAGGTTTTCTTATTTACAAACCATTTCAAATTACTGCTTTTTGTATCAAAGGTCTCTGAGCTAAGTAAACAGCGGATGGACAGACAGATGGATTCAGATTGTTTTTTTACAGGGTTTCGGCTTAAGGGTTCCTTGTTTTACTATGGAACCCTAAAAAAACATTATTTTAAAGTTGCAACAGTATTAATTTATTTTGTGTATTCATAATTTACATAATGATAATGAATACTTGCACAAAAAACAAAGCAAAACTTTATGTTACTTCTTTAGTTCTAATTATTATTAAGTAATTAAATACAACTTAATATGTATTTATTATATTTCACAAGATACAATACTCAATATCCATACTAATATTATAAATTCGAAAGTAACTCTTTCTGTCTGTTACCTTTTCAATCCAGATTTCCATAAAATTTGACAGAGAGATAGATTGCGGAAAGGACATATAGGATAGTTTTTATCCCAATATTCCCACAGGATCGACACTTACGCACGCGGGTGAACCCGCGTGGCATTGCCAGTCTCAGCTAAATCTTTCTTTGTAGCTCAGTAGATTTATTAAATAATGTCTATCCCGTTCCATTACTTTAAAATTTATAAGTATAGAAGTTAATATTTAAAATGGACCAATATTTTAAATAATATATAATCAATATTTAAAAACTTCTTTCTTTCAGCTCTATGTTCATATACCATGCCAAACAAACAATTAGGAAGTGAAAGTTGGTTTGTATACAACACTTATTTAGCACTAGCTTCTGCCCGCGACTTCGTACGCGGATCCTGTTGGTTATGCCAGCGACAACGGGGTAGTCAAAATCGAAGATCTGAAACGTCTGATGTCGAATTCTAAGAACCCGGGGACTGGATAACAACGGGATGCGCGAGACGATTCGAGACGTAATTTTCAGGCAATAATGAACCAATAGGGTGGTAAACTTGGCCTTGCACTTTGAATGTTGGCATAAATGGGCCTTCTGAAATCTGTTTCGCAACAAAAGATGTCATTTGAAAGGCATTATTGTACAAACGTATGTTGTCCAAGAAATGTTTTGACTGTGATGGTCACCGATTAGCAGTGATCTTAATATTTCTGGAGGATTTTGTAATATTTCAATATGTACTTTCCCACCTGAGCAACACATACCGTTTGTTTCTTTTTGCTATTTAACAGCTTCACAAAAAGTAAAATTTTTAACCATACCTCCGATGGCGGAATATGTGGCGTAGTCAATCATAGGAGTATACGTAAATGCACTCCGTTCCTTATCAACCCAAGGAAGGTCGCCATGCCCTACGGCTATATCTTAAGACACATCCGATTCTTCAGATGATATCGACATTCTGTTCAGAGAATGTCGAAGTCGATCAGAATTCAAACGTTCGTTGCGCTCTTCTTAATCTGTCTCTTCATGCCGTACTCCAGCAATTCTTTCTTTCTCACTTTCTGATTATGAATATTTTGTTGTGTGCGTGTTCGGAACAATGTATGATAATCTCACCGTATCAGCGGTCAGTCACGCATCATATTCTTCACTGATCTCTAGAGATCTGGATGTAGATGCGTAAATACGCAGAGAACGCAGGCGTGCTTCGCGATCCGAAGAGGTTTCCACGGAGCGAGTTGCAGCCTGATGTTCTCAAACAGCATCAAGTCTCTCCTGACGCTCTTCGGCAGATTCTTGGGATCTTATGATCCTCAATCTTTTAGCTCCTTTGGAACATTGGGAAAGATTTGACCTCTTTCTAGGCATGGTTATAGTTTTATTATGAAGATACCTGATCAATTAAAATCTAAGTGACTGCTCCCCTACCAAGGGTGCCCAGACACGGGATCGTCTGGCGCCCATGTGCTGGTTTGGTCCCTGGGGTGGTCACGGCGTGCTATGTGTTCTGGTGCGCCGGTGATGGGGAGTACTCCCCAGCGGAGGGTCCGGTGACGGACAGCCGCGGCGGGTTCACGGATGAGTGCTAACGCGTGCCCATGTTCCCGCCGTAAGCGGCAGAGGAGGACACAGTGGAGTTTTAGTGGGTTAGAGTCCCACATAACTGCACTATCTCCCCGTGGTAGTGCAGAATGCATGAGCATTTCTTCACGTTAAAAAAAACTAAATGGGAGTTTTGGCCAGTAGAGTCAAATTTTCAATGACATCGTCATCGAAAATCGAAAATCAGTCCTAAACTGTTACCGCCTTCACCGCGTGGAGGTGAAATTAGTTATAGCTTAGATTTCCACATCAGATGTTTCTGATCTTCGATTTTTATAAGTCAACAGGAAATGCCCATCAGACCGAATAACTTTTACTAAGACGTCATTCCTATATGTGTTATGTTGTAGCTGGGCTCTTGGAGTTCCCCATCAGGTGTTCCAGATCTTCAAATTTATTCTCTCAGCAGAAAATCCTCATCACGTGGAACAATTTTTGCTGTGGTACCATTTTTGTATCTCTTATAGTTAAGCTGGTCTGTTTCGGTTCTGCATCAGGTGTTCAAGTTTCCAAGAAAAATTATAGCCTGAATGTTGTCCAGCCATATAATAACTATACAACAAAAAAAAAAACATTCAAATCCGTCCAGTAGTTCCGAAGATCGGACGCGCAGGCCCGAGGCGTGTACGTACTCTGATAGAATACCTTAACAAATGTTCGCCGTGATTCTTTAAAATGACATAACTTTTTTATTTATGAACCGATTGACATGAAATAAACACTAAATGTTAAGTTAAGCCTACTAAAATATATTAGTGAAAACCGCATCTAAATCGAATAAGCCGTTTCTGATATTAGCGTGCACAAACAAACAGACAAACAGACAAAAAAAAAATTAATTACAATTTCGGGTTCGGCATCGATATAATAACAACCCCTGCTACTTTTTTTTTATATATTTCCATTGTACAGACACCACTTTTCTACAAATTTATTATATGTATAGATGATTTTAAAGTTTTTAGACTCACTACGGAACACACAACCTCACTAAGTCTCTTTCTGTAACTATGGAATTAAGTTTTAGGATGTTCCTGGAATTCCCGAAAATATCTTAGTCATTTCTGGTTAGGCAGGTAGTCTTTCAGTATTAGGGAGACAACAATCTTCAGTTACTTAATAAAATTGTCTTAGCATAATTTGAATACAGTGCTAACTTTACTGTCAGTACTTTTGCGATTGGGTGAATAATGAACAGAATCAATTAAATTGCGGGTAAACCGAAACTCATAATCATCCTTTGTTCGATAGCAGAAATTCGTAATTTCGTGTATGTAGAATGCACAATCAGCAGACTTGTTTGTATGTTTAGACTCTATGCCATTTAAATTATTAAACATCAGGCGATCTAAGATTTCGCAATTTTAATTAAGTTTTCTCTTGGAACATAGGGTTCAAACATGTTGTTAAGTACGGAATTCAATTGAGTGTTTTAAGCGAACTAGTATAGCACTTACCAAAATCTTCCAATATCGATAAAGACGTCGTACAGTGTCAGGATCAATAGCACTACGTACTGCAGAGAAAATAAATTATTTTCAAAGTACAACCATAAGCTCAAATAGATTATCAAAGCACAAACAAAAGATACCTACATTACAAAGTGTTATTTTCCCGTGATGACATTGACATTTAACAGATTGGCACTAGAGGTGCGACTTTTTCACATCGTGTATTTAGGCGATTCTAATCACCAAAATCAAAGCTCGATACCGATCAGTTAGGTACTCGGTTCACAGCAAGTAATGACCTGACGTGAATTGACGCGCAACGCAAGTGTTAAAAAAAGATACCTATTATCATATCTATCGTTATGACGCGGTACGGCTTCAAATTAACTAGGGATGTACAGACGCCAGCAGGTCATCTTACATACAGCGTGAGTCACAGAATACATTATAATATATGAGGTGAGAGTCTTCATAATATGCACATATCGTTAAGGTGAATGGATAGGGGTAGACCGCAAAATTCAAATTTTCTTACGTTTTTTGCAATTTGCAGGTCAGTGTCAGATTGTATCTTGATCAAAATATGATTCGCGACAATAACAGGTACATATTTAGAGAATTATAATCATTAATTTAGCTTTCTAAGTTAGATTTCTACCACCAACCACCAATCTCTGGAAAAGTGCTAATGGTAGAAATCTAACATATAAAGATGTATTAATGATTCTAATTCTCTAAATATTTAATGAAATAGTCATTCTTGGGGATTACTTGGTCTTAGAGAGATGTGTTGATGTCATTGATGACTTTAATGATTATATTAAAATATCGATCCTTTGAACATAGAAGATGAGTATACTGTTTAGGACCTCTTTTCTTTTTGAGTATTAAAAAAAAAACATAACGTATTCAAAGACGGGTGTGCAAGCATCATATTGTAGTCTTTGGGTGTGCTGTGCATGCTTTTGAAGCTGACTATATATGTTTACATACTCTATGAAGCTGACGTTTGTGTTTTTATAGTCGAAATAGCCCCGCCCGACCATATATAACTTATTGAACAAAACCACAATGGCGCCGATTCTGTTCTTCACAAACTAAACTAAATTTAAGTTCATGCATCTTTTTCTTTCTATTTCATTAAGAAAAGGACGGAAGATAAATATTAGTTTAGTCCTGTCAAATTAAGATACTCCATAGACAATTTAGACGAGATTAAAAAATTGGCTACTAAAAATACGTCAATTTACGTCAGGCGCTGACTAATTTGACAGGACTAAACTAAAATTTATCTTCTGGGCTTTTCTTAATGAAATAAAAAGAAAAAGATGCACTGAACATAAATTTAGTTTAATTTGTGAACAACAGAATCGGCGCCAATATCAAAGTTCATTTCATCTGGACAAGTATATTTTTAATTCTATAGAAAAGTATTTTTTGTATTGCAACTCATTATCATTCATTCCGAATTTTCAGTATTTTAAACATGCTATAGATTGGTTTAGTCAAAGACATTAAAGGGTAATCTTAAATCTCTTTGGGTTTAGTCCTGTCCGGACCCCTGTCAAATTAATCAGCGCCTGACGTAATTTTAGTTAGCAAGTTTTTAATCACGTCTAAACTTGTAGGTATGGAGTAGTGTCAGGCGCTGATTAATTTGACAGGACTAAACGTGTGCGTACGCGCAGCGGAATGTTGTTGAATTTAAAGATTTTAATTATGCAGATATTTAGTGTATGACGTCGTATAATTGTGTATGGTAAAAAAAAATTTGTGCACGCAACCATTGTGGAGAAATTCACCTAAAACTGATTCCGCTGGGCGAACGTTGTCCTGGCGGAACTTTTTTTAATCCATAGACTTTAGAAGAAAAGAGATGTGTCCAAAAATTAGTGTGTATTTGTGTGTAATTGTGTATGTATGAATAAAACTAGTGCATGCATAAACTTCGGAGAAATTCAAGTTTCCGCTACGCGAACGTTTGGCCATTAGCTAGTTTTCATATAAAGCGCTTACATAGAGAGCTGTAGATTTTTACATACGTTGTTTTGAATTTGTTTATATTTGTTTAAAAAACAGATTTAGAAAAAGTCGTAGGGCTTAAAAGATAAAAATATAAACGTAAAATACGCTTATTAGGTCTTAGTTCTTAAAGTATGCACTTTGGGGTCTAGATTTTCACGTTTATACAAACCTTGTAAGTGTCTGCAACATGTTGCCAAGTATCAATGATGTTCCGTTAGTAACTAAAGAGTTATAGGACAAATTTACCATGAACAGATCACTGTTTACAAAGCAGTCAAATATCACGACGTTCTGAAGGAATTGCATGGTAATATGTATGTCAATAATTAGTGTATTCATTCAACTATTCTTATGCAAAATTTCATGTCATTAAATTCAGTAATTAAAGAAAAACAATTATAATACTGACGAAGCATCGAAAACCTACATAACCCGACCAAGTTCGGATGGCTACCAAAAAGCGGCCGTGCAATATATTTAGGTAACATCCCAAAATTTACAGTATAATACCGGTATTGAATTGGTATAGGTGATACTGATAACACAATTGTTGTTTCGATATAATTTATAGGTCATTTATTTTTGTACACCTACTTTTTTAAATGTATTTGACTATGACAGAAAGTAGGTACTATTTACGTAGGTACTTTATTTAAGTATGCGCTTGAGATTTGAGATATAATCTAAATATATTATTTAAGACAAATAAAATTCATACAGCTAATTTCTATTGAAGATTTCACGGATCAGGATTCTAACTATAGACCCCTTAGGGAAATTAAATATTTACCACATGTAAGTATGTACTACTGTTTAGGTAAATATTTATCATATTGTAGCTTATTACACTATTTAACCAATAGACTAGGCATGCACGAGCGTTCCCCTTTGCAACTTTAGTGGATCAAACAATCTAATAACTTAAAAAAAACTACTTCTTGAATCGATTTTTTTTTCTTATGTATGTGAGCGTGTTCCCCCGCACCCCACCAAAATATGCAGAATTATTTTGTTCGAAGTTCGGTACGCTTAATCCTTTAGTTAAATAGTCTAAGTATTGTAGTTATGAATTGATCAAAAATATTAAATACAATTGTTTTATTTTTTCCTAACGCTTGTGTACGCAACTGTACCATAATTTAATAAATACTATATTGGAAGGTTAAGAACGTTTCTTAGATATATGGCACGGCCGCTTTTTGGTAGCCATCCGAACTTGGTCGGGTTATGTAGGTTTTCGATGCTTCGTCAGTATTATAATTGTTTTTCTTTAATTACTGAATTTAATGACATGAAATTTTGCATAAGAATAGTTGAATGAATACACTAATTATTGACATACATATTACCATGCAATTCCTTCAGAACGTCGTGATATTTGACTGCTTTGTAAACAGTGATCTGTTCATGGTAAATTTGTCCTATAACTCTTTAGTTACTAACGGAACATCATTAATACTTGGCAACATGTTGCAGACACTTACAAGGTTTGTATAAACGTGAAAATCTAGACCCCAAAGTGCATACTTTAAGAACTAAGACCTAATAAGCGTATTTTACGTTTATATTTTTATCTTTTAAGCCCTACGATTTTTTCTAAATCTGTTTTTTAAACAAATATAAACAAATTCAAAACAACGTATGTAAAAATCTACAGCTCTCTATGTAAGCGCTTTATATGAAAACTAGCTAATGGCCAAACGTTCGCGTAGCGGAAACTTTAATTTCTCCGAAGTTTATGCATGCACTAGTTTTATTCATACATACACAATTACACACAAATACACACTAATTTTTGGACACATCTCTTTTCTTCTAAAGTCTATGGATTAAAAAAAGTTCCGCCAGGACAACGTTCGCCCAGCGGAATCAGTTTTTGGTGAACTTCTCCACAATGGTTGCGTGCACAAATTTTTTTTTACCATACACAATTATACGACGTCATACACTAAATATCTGCATAATTAAAATCTTTAAATTCAACAACATTCCGCTGCGCGTACGCACACGGACTAAACTAAAATTTTATCTTCGTCCTTTTCTTAATGAAATAGAAAGAAAAAGATGCGCTGAACTTAAATTTAGTTTAGTTTGTAAACAAGGGAATCTGCACCATTCTGAACCTGAACGGCTTTTTATGGTGTGACCATAGGTAATATAATTCTACAGTTTTTGGGCGGTACGGACGCCAGCACATCAAGTTACTACAATCTGTCAGATTTCTTTAACCCTTTAACCGCCATCACCGTAATATTACGTGTTGTAAGAATAATACCTCAGTCGCCACGTCGGAATATTACGTAAAACTCCTGTCATTTAAAAATTGTTCAAAAGATATTGAATTTGCTTACTAAATCTTAGTATATTTCGTGTTAATACTTTATTTTAAACAGTACTAGATACATATTTTAGCTAATTAAATGAAATAATTAATAGTTCTCAATTCGTGACACGTCTAAATATCAACCTACTTCGCCGAACCCGTGATTTCACGTAGACTAGTGTTGTACCACATATGAAACTCCTGATGCTAAATTAATAACAAACATCCTGTTTTTTATCAAACTATCAACTAAACATTCATTCAAATTTCATAGTTTATTAACGATTTAATTATTTATTAAAAACCAAATAAGCTTAAGTACAAAATCGTAATAAAAAAGTGTAGAAATCAACAAAGAAATATAAATTACCGACTTATGCCAGTACGTCACTAGTGCAGACGATCCGCGAACGCCGTCGCCGTAATTTTACGTGCGGCTCAAGGTCAACTATAGTCATATTTTGAATAAACGTCAGTTGCGCTAGCGCCATCGCCGTGATAACACGTGCTCTCTTTATTATTATTTCTAAACTAGTGTCGAGAAGTTGTCGATAATGTTATACGACGACGAAGAACTATTAAATATATTGCAGCAATCAATTAATGATATTAGTAGTAGTGGCAGTTCAACGGATAGTGATAATGAATCGGTAAATCACTTATTTGTTTTTCTAGTCTGTTTATTTATCCTACAGTCAAAAAGACAGCTAGATAATAATAATATGTATATTTACCTATTTATTTTGTTTTAAAGAAAAAATAAAGTTGATTTAGTTATTTTATTTGTTGTTAATATTATGTCCCAATATTTTAACACTTTATACATTAATCGTAATAAACAGATCAAATTTTTATATTTATGTCATTTTTAAATGTCATGCTGTCATTTTTGTCCGCAGGATAATAGACTAGATAACGTATGTTTGAAAAAAGAAAAGAAATAAACCTTTGATTAAAAATAAGTAAGTTTTATTTATTTCATTAGTTTGTTTATCGATAACTATATTTTACAACACTATGCAAAATTGTACCTAACGGTTGCTGGCGCTAGATGCACTCCACGCGAATTATGACATGGCGGTTAAAGGGTTAATAGATTTTCGACTTTATTGCTAAAGCATAAGGTTCAAGGTTGATTGGGAAAATCTGACAGTTTCGGGTAGGTTGACCTGCTGGCGTCTGTACATCGAAATTACTACTTAGGTGGGACTCCCACATGAAAGGGAACATACCTGAAATATTATTATATCCCACAGTGGGAGGTATGTTCCCTTGGTTAAGGGCATGTTAATGTTAGGTAGGTAAGGGTAAAAAAAAAAATGTAAGTATGTGACTTTGAATATTGGCAGGTAAAGTACCTACACGTCGATCGAGGGCCAATATTTTAATAATGAAATAAACAAGTACCATGTAACATAATATGCTCTTTTATTCACATTCTTAATGATAATTAAAATTATAGTTAAACATATTATTATTATTATATTTTAAGTTTGCAAAAATAAGCGTCACGTTGATATGCTATGGTAAATGGGTTTGTGAACGGTCGGAAGCACTTTCTGTCGAGTCAGCTGCGCCGTTGGGTATGGGTTCAGGAGTACCTGATGCTGCTCTGGACGTGATTGCATTCTGACATTTGTTGCGTAACTCAAACACCTGTGTTATTGCGTCACGGAAGCACAGGAAATTGTAGTCTATCACGCCTGAAATTAAAATGCATTTTACTCTACTTTCGTAACCGTATTTTACTAACGGCCCATTACGCCCATAACGGGCAGCGAGCGGTAAGAACAAAAGTATAAAAATGTTTGAGCACGCCACGAGACGCCGCGCCGCTCCGGCGTTTTTATACTTTTGTTCTTACTGTTCGCCGGCGCCGCCCCGCTCGCCGCGCCGCACTCCGCTTAAAGCCCGGTTTCCACCGCGAGCGGAACGGACCCATTAATGACTTCGTTAAACTCGCAAACGCAAACTGGAAACGAACGATGGCTGGAACGGTGGAAATACAAGTATGCAGTTGACTGTTAACTGCATACTTTTATTTCCACCGTTGGAGGAAATACAAGTATGCAGTTTGTGTTTTATGTATGTATTTTGACTATAAAAAGGGGAATTATTAACTGGGCGAATAAATAATTAATAGATGAATGACTGTTATTGAGATACTTTAATATTAAACCGAGCGGCGTTAATTATGTTTGCGAAAAATTAACTTAATAGGTTACGATTAAAATGCGTTCTGAATAACTCTTACTTCAAATTCGTATTTTTAAGGCTCAACACACACACCAAAAGAGCGTCGAAGCGCGGCGAAGCGAAACGCAGTTTCAGTGTCATATGAATTTTAACTTTATTTTCATTACTATAATACTTATTATTTATTTATTTATAGGAGAATCAACAGCTATAACAGAAGCATAACAATCGTTTATGAGACATAAAGCCAATTACAGGTTCTCACGGGTAAAAACAGAAAATGTAGTAGAAATCTTAGGATCACTAACAAGCACTATAAACGGAATACAAATATAAGGTATATAAGCACTATTATCGCTTGAGAAACTCGAACGAGTCGCGCGGATGCCAGCGGCGCAGCTGGAATTCCAGCGAATTAGCTGTGCGACTGCGCGAGAAGTCGCGGGAAGTCGCGAGAATGCTCGAGCAGTCGCGAGCGGCCGCTGGCAAAATACCGCCCCTCGCGCCCGCTCCCCGCGCGCGTCTTTTGCGCGCGAGCATTCGCATTCATTCCTTGCAGTGCAACGAATACAGAAGTGATGGAAATGGATGAAGAAAAGCTTATTTATTTGGTGCAAATGTACGACTGCCTATACAATATCAAATCAAGGCATTACAGCGATAAACACATGAAAAAAGAAGAGAAGGCGCGCGGAGTCCCGCGACTTCTCGAGCATTCCAGCGACTTCTCGGGCAGTCGCTGGAATTCGCGCGCCTTCTCTACCGAGCGAGTCGCGGCGCTTCGTTGCCCTTCGCCGCTCTTTTGGTGTGAGTTGAGCCTTAGTCGCCGTATTCAATATTTGTGTTCGCCTTCAGTCTTTCGCCCACTTAGTATTTCAAAAATACTAAATAGGGCGTCTATTTAGTATTTTTGACACCCTTAGTTTGAATTTGTATTCGATCGTTTAAATACTAGCCCTATAAAAATATGTTGAGAGGAAGAGATAAAAAGCGGCACTAGTAATATAAAATTAGAATCACCTTGTTTTTGAAAGTTTTCTTCGCGCAGAATACAAACAAGTGCAAGGAATTTGTTGACCTCACGCAAGTATAAAACAGTACCATTGTTCAGTTTTATTAAACTTGAGCTTTGACTGTTGAATGTGTTCACTTCCGTTTCATCCACCATGCTGAAACAACAACAATAATTTGGGCACAATTCCAGTTATTCCAATAATTTAGAATAAGTACACTAAGAAATATGACATACTTAAGGGGTAGCATTAAATAAAATGCACCACCGCACTTGGTGACAAGCTAGTAAGAGACTGAAAGGTTTTTTAATGAATTCTCCTTTCAGTTTCAAGGTCCCGGACACATTCAGGGACATGTTTTGAAGTCATAATAGCAGATACATACTTCATGTAAATCAATAAAAAAAACATTACCCATATATACAAGAAATATCAATAACAACATCAATCATATCACAGCACAATTCATAACTCTGCATATCCACTGGAGAGCTGTCTGTTGCAATGTAAATTTTTGACACCACATCAAAAAGGAATGCTTTCTCTATGCCTGAGTTCTGAAAAAAAAAGATAGGTATATTTACATAATATATTAGGTTTACTTGTTCATGGTACTCCTCCCCCCCCTTGTTCGGTATACCCCTCGGTTTGTGAGATAGTCTGGAATCTGGATATAGCTTAGTTAAAAGTTGTTTTTGGTTGTGTGGTAGTCTTTTTCACGGTCATAACAGTTTTATATATTTTATTTCTCATAATTTTCCGTCTACTTACAGATATGAGGATGTTCAGAAGGTTTTCTAGGGTTGGTAGCTGTGGAATCAGCTTTTGTACTACTTTACTGAATGCTTCAAATATGGAGTGATCGTATATGGAGGTCAGGTGAAACGACAGGTGAACATGTTCCAATCCAGCTTCAGCCAGGTCCTCAGTTGCTCGATGGTGAATATCTCTTTGGGATTCCATCTTGTAATCGTCATTGAGACCATCAACCTGAAATTAATAAAGATACTTAAATTCTAGTACTTTTTAAGTTACCCAGAAACGGATAATTTCATTTATAAATTATTTCTATGACACAGAAGTGTCACCAACCCATTTGTAATCCATACTATACATTAAAGTAGTAAAAAGTAGGTATGGTGTTTTCAGACTGACCCAATTATTTAAGAATACTAGCACACTTCAACTGTCAAGAAATCTCCTAGAGATCGGTAACTATAGAAAAAGTAATTGTTTCTCATTAGTGACAGTTGAGCTATTAGCAGTCAGGGAACAGCTGCATGAATAAAAAAAAAGATATAAGGAAAAGAAAATATGTTTATTTGCATAACATAAAGAAATAAACAAAAAAAAAAGAAAAAGTGTGGAGAAAATAAGCGTCACATCCACGCAAAACGGCCATCGCGCAGCATTCAAATGCAAAATGCATGCTTTAAATCTATTTATATAAAAGAAAGTCGTGTTAGTTACACCATTTTCATAACTCAAGAACCATGGGACCGATTTTAATGATGATACGGTTAGTTGGATTTGTCTCCGCCCTGAATAGCAGTATAACTATTAAAACGGGCAAAAAGAGATCGTCTCAAACATTTTGTATGGATCGCCTTTTCTTTATTCTGAGGCAGTACGAAGTTCGCCAGGTCAGTTAGTATTTAATAAAAGTTACAAATATTTACAAAATAGATAACAAAGTATATGGAACACGGAATATGTGTATTTTTTGTGAATAAACCTTTATTATTATTATTAATATACTAACACAACTCATAATAGAAACTGAACTAGGTGCTTATTGCATTAAAGTTTCTAGTATCAAGTATGTTTATTCAAATTCTAATATAAACATACACCTAAAACAGACCAACTGCTCCTAAATGAGTCATGCTTAATCTAATATTTGTCCCAGATAATTGAAATACACAGATGTTGTTATGTAACTAAGACCGGATTTTTCAATAGTTATATAAATTTTATCTGAGGAATATGTATTGCGGTTGGACAGCTTTTGGGTAAAAAAATATGTCAATCTGTCATGTTTATTCTTCAGATATAAGTTATCTGACTATTGAAAAATCAGCCCTTAATCACATAGTAGACACAATGAATAATATTTACTGGCTGTACTTACTTTATGTATAAATACTTCAAATTTTATGTTACTATTCACTCTATATGCTTTTGTGACTGTGAGCTGTAACTTTTCAAGAGCATCTTGGTAGTCATCCTGAAAAAGATAGTGTACTCATATTCAATTGTATATCAGACTTCATTTCATAAATTGCTTTAATTAAATAGAAACAACACCCACCTGAGCATCTATCACAAATACCAAGGCACCACAGCCACCAAATATTGTGTCAGAATCAAAGGTTGCATCAAAAAAATCAATCTGGCCCGGAAAGTCCCAGATTTGAAACTGTACAAAACTACTGTTATTTATGTCATCTTTAACTATTTTATTTGTTGACTCCAAGAATAATGTTTCATTTGGTGACATTTTGTGAAAAACCACTTTCTGAATGGATGACTTTCCTGATCTAAAATTGTAAGAAAATAATTTGAGACATGTAATGGCTAGTTTGAAAATTATAAATCCAAGCATGATATTGCTTTGTTAGACTCTGATTTTTGAGATATTTATGATAGTTATGGGATTCTTATAAGAACTTGCAAGCAATTAATCATTTGTAGGTATGAATTAAATAATTTTTAAACAATGGTAAAAGTAAGGGTTGCGCCATTATTTTATTCCATGGGTGTTTATGGCTTCTTGTAAAAATACCTTCTAAGTCCCATTAGAAGAATTCGTGGCTTGTGATCTTCTTGTAATGAAGTACTGTCGCCCTCTCCATTTTGTTCGAAAGGCCCATAACTGAAGTCCTTGGGGAAGGAACCAACATAACAACTGGGATCGTCTTGATAACTCTGAATCATAAAGTTGATAAAAGCTAATTTGTTGTTTCGTTGTAACTTCAATAGCTATGCAATAATGTAGAAATTTCATATCCACTAACCATTTTAGTATTATATTACAGGGGAATTATTTACAAATATTTATAATTAAATATATCCTAATAATTAAATTTATTACACTTTTAACATTTTAAAAAACACTGCGTATTTCTAATGAACAAAACATGTATACCCCCAACAGATTGACATGTATGACATTAAAATAATGACATGACATAATAACCACAGATTAATTAGATACATAAAGTGCTGTGCAATGCATGGAATTAGTACATACTATATTATGAATCTAATGCTTACCAGCACCACCGAAAAGTTGGTCTTGAAAGGGAAAACTGAACTGTAGTGTGTCCTTCACTGATAAGACGACAAAATATTTACTTGAAAAGTAGGATACGCAAAACTTCAAGAGAAAATTCACTTGACAGCATCAGTTCAATATTCAAAAGTTTGATTTTTAAATCAGAAAAATGACCAAAAAAGGTGGCCTAAAATCATAAAGAAGAATGGAATGTTGAAAACATAATATGCAGTAATTACTAATACTGCAGTATGTAATATTATTGGAATTGCATTATATTCACTTATGACAATCTATTAGGGCTTCCAAACAAATATACAAAATTTTATAGACGTATGTATGTATGTTTGTCCACGCATTTCTCTGCAACTATAAGGCTAAGTTCAGATGAACGCGCGACGACGCGCGGTTGGCTCGGCGCGCGGTTTAAGATTGTAACAAATCAATGCATGACCGCGCGTCATCGGGCACGCGCGGTGACGCGCGGTCATGTACAGACGCCAGCAGGTCAACCTACCCGAAACTGTCAGATTTTCCCAATCAACCTTGAACCTTATGCTTTAGCAATAAAGTCGAAAATCTATTAAAGAAATCTGACAGATTGTAGTAACTTGATGTGCTGGCGTCTGTACATACACAACAACATTGATTTGTTACAATCTTAAACCGCGCGGCGAGCCAACCGCGCGTTGAACTTGTGAACGCCTTAATCGGATCGTGTCCATTTTTTTTTATTGGCTTACATTTAGGCTTCAACTTAGGGAACAGTGCAAGTTTCATCAAAATCGATGTAGTAATTTTCAAGATATGGACTAATACGTGTAAGTGTGACGGCTGACTTATTGATACGAGCTACGGGTGTAGTGTCAAAGAGAAAACATCTCAAAACCTTGGTCAAATTCTAGTGCAAAAACTAAAAATTACGAAATAAAAAGTAATTTTAAAAAATTAAACCGACTTCAAAAAGAAATTAACTCAAAATTATGAAATAACTTTAATTTCGGAAGTCGGTGGCAAAAAACTAAAATACAGACCCCAAGACACCGACTTCCGAAATCAAAATAATTTCATAATTTTGAGTTAATTTCTTTTTGAAGTCGGTTTAATTTTTTTAAATTACTATTTTTTTGTGTCGAATTTGTTCTGAATTAGTCTTCTTGACTTCTTACTTATTCGTAGCCATATACCATAGTATATGGCTACGAATAAGTAAAAATAGTAAGTAGTAAATAGTAGTAAAATTCAACCTGTATAATAATTGTAAAACATATTTTACAATTATTATACAGGTTGAATTTTTCAAGTGGGCGTGGATGGCCAAATCCGAAACTATGAGGAATAGCAAAAAGTACTCGCTAAAGCAGTCGCGGGCGAAAACTAAAACTGCCGTATGTCATTACTTCTACTACTTAAATTGGCCGTATGTCATTACTTCCCCAGAATTTGATTCTTATTAGGGACACTATCGAGTGGTGTAATAATAGTGTTTTTTTTTATCAAAATCAACGGGTTCGATTCCTGGCTAGAAATATTGATTTTTCAAAAATCCAATGATGCAGAGTTTTGGTTTTCATCAAAATCGAGCCCGCGACTCCTTTTAGTACTGTTCGTTATCCCTCATAGTTTCCGATTTGGCCATCCACGCCCACTTGGAAAATTCACCGTTTATTTCGTGCGTTTGATTTCTTTTAAATCATAATTATGTTGTCTTTAAAAGATCGCTTTTAGCAATAAGACCGCCCATTTTACTTACCAACTGTCGCGAATCTGAAACAGCTATAGTTACGATAACGTGTAAAGACGACGCGACGTAAGATAGGATACTTACCTATAATATAATTTTCTCTGGGTCTTCTATAGCCCCCACGAAAGTGTCAAACGTCCTATGATTAAAATAAATCCAACATAAACCCTGAGAATAACTTGCCTACAATTATGTATTCTAAAATCTTATTTATTTATTTAGAAACTTATCGAGAGATATAAAGTACTCATACAAAGAATTATAAGATATGGGATATTTTAAATCTAAATAACATAAAATCTTTAAATATAGGTAGGTACTAAAAATAAAATTTCTAAGAAGTCCAAGTAAAGTATTTAACAACGTAGACGGGTATCATAATATAAATTATTTGTAGGTTTTCTACTACTATATCCGGTACTAGAAGAATATCTCGTGGGTACTGTTCTCAAAGGAAGTCGCATGGGCGGGGACGCGGCAGCAGTCAGCTGATCGGCACTAGCACAGGGCTGCGGGGGCCGCAGCCAACGCTCTCGCTCAGCGTGCTGTCTCTCGTAGCGCTGTGCATGAGCTACACTGCGCTGTAAACCCGCCAGGCTATCGCTGCGAGCTGGGAGCCGCTCTAAATTGGTCGAAACTTCGCCCACTTCAGCAGTGTCGGTATCCACGATTTCTTGGTGGTCTAGTATCATACCGATGTTAAGCTTAAGATTAGTTGAACCATCTCTAAAAATAAGATATACTGTAGCTTGATCTAGTACTTTCAGAGAGAAATGCTCGTTAATCTTCAAAGCTTTCATTCTGATCTGAAAGGGTTTGAATTTTTGGAATAACTTCTTGTTTTTCTCTTTAATGAAGTTATCAAATTCTATGGCTAGCATTTCTTCGTTATTTTGGTCAAGTTTTCTTTCTGCTGCTGATCCAAGTTCAAGAATTTTAGGATCCTTGAGTGTCATTTCGGTATCTATCATGACTAGCTGTAGGACTGGCGGATCGTTCAATGAATGCCACTTCCAGTGTGAAACGGGACCGATTCCACGATCAAGCACCACTCCTTCAGTCTGATTGTATTTAAGGCTGAGAAACAATAAAAAAATAGAGCTAGTAGATATATAATAGAGATAGTAAGATAATCGTAGCTATTAGGTAAGTACTGACTCTGCTAGGTAAATAGGTACATTTAAAAGGTTATTATAACTTTTCCCACAGATACATGGTTCGAAAACCAAAACGTTACATGACAACATGATAACATGACATGAGTATCTAACGTTTTGGTTTTACAGTCCCACAAAATTAACTGGCCCGGTGAGGCAGGTCGCTGGTATCGCATTTCAGCAGGCAGGCAGATTGACATTTCAAAATGGCGTCGTTAGTTCCTTTTTTTGCCACCGGGCCAGATAAGTTTGTTTCACTATAGGTAATTGATATAGGTATATTTTATTGTCAATAACAATATGTGACAGATTTTGCGAGTCACTAATAGCTGCGATACTGTGCGCTTACTTCACATGAGTATTCACTAGTTTTATGAATGAGACAAAATTCAAGTCTTGTATAGAACGCACACTATGCAGTCAGGCATATTATAAAATTAGGGATTACATCGCTGATAAAAATGCCTGGTTCAATGCTGGTCCTGCTCCACAACCACAACTATTTGATTGACACTTGAAAGTACCTATTGTTGGGGCTGCTGAAGATTGAATTTCAATATTTGGAAGAGGTGCTTCCCTTTTTCTTTTTTAGTGTTTCCGACATTTAATTGTTGAATACTTCAATATTAAATATCTCTTCCTGTTTGGTAGGTAATAAAATTCTATTTCCCTCTTAAATAAATTGCAAACTGTACCTAGTTTTGTATAAATTACAAGCATTTTTTGAAATTTTGTAAATGTAAGAACCATGTTTCCGTTTATTATGATTTTTTGATGTTGACTTGAAAGAGCATGGCAGTTGAGTACGTGTCATGCACTCACCGATGGTGGCACGTGTGTTGGATCATTCGGTTCCCTACAAAATGGTTGAGCTGGATGGTGCTGATCCACGCGTCATGTTCGTGAACGGGCGCCGTCGGTTGAGACTGGTCATCTCCTAACTGCTTGAATTGTTTCTTCATTTGTGTCTTTTTAACCGACTTCAAAAAAGGAGGAGGTTCTCAATTCGACGGTATGTTTTTTTTATTTCGTGTGTTTGTTACGCGATTACTCCGCCAATTGTGGACCGATTTTCAAAATTCTTTTTTTGTTCGAAAGGGTATACTCTCGAGGTGGTCCCGTTATCATCAAGTTGGAATCTGATGAGAGGATTCCATGGAAATCGAGGGCAACCCTCCAATTTTATAGGCAAAGCTATAGCGATTTGGGTATTTTTTAAAGTAACTTGAGCATTTGCTCTCGGAAATCATCATTTGGTAAAGTGGAGCTGATGATGAAGACCACAGATGGCCATCGGAACTACTCAATGACAAATATTTCACGGGTTGCGATTCGATTACTTTAATATGGTTGCTAAACGATTTATCCTTGTTACAATGCGTATGGTGAGTGGTTGTTGAGGAGTTCTCCTGGTTCTTACTAGGAGAACTCCTCAACAATTAACGTCCCTGCATCGGGAATAGCAATATTTTGTAAAAGGTGATGAGCAGTTGACATTAGGTTATTGTAAATAAAAACTTTTTTACAAAAAAAAACAACCGACTTCCAACAAACACTATAAAGTGAAAAATAACTTTAATTTCGGAAGTCGGTGGCAAAAAACTAAAATACAAATCCAAAGACACCGACTTCCGAAATTAAAGTTATTTTTCACTTTATAGTGTTTTTTGGAAGTCGGTTGTTTTTTTGTAAAAAAGTTTTTTACATTGTTCTCACATAAAGAAGCAACAAGAATAATGTACCCAGGATTTCGTAATATCTTGATTTAAAAGAGTGTCCATGGAGTTTCTTGCCCGTTCTTCTCCATAGAGATCTACGTTTTGGAATGGGCAACAACTTTCTGACTAACTGACAGACTATTTAATTTTGACAATTCAAAAGTGCCTGTACAAGGTTTAATTAAAATAAGTGCTTTGAGTTTGAGTTATGGTTTACCTACCTACGGTTTACCAACCTACCATGCTTTGAACTTGTGTGAAAAAAATATGTTAATAATAAAGTATTAATAATAACCGTATCTTGCCAGCATGATCGAAAACTACACCATTGCCTTGATAGTCAAAAGTGGCAAGTATCGTAATAGGGTGTGAGCGGCCACGCTCATCGGGCTCTCCGCTGCTGTATATTACTAAACGCTGCTGAGTATTTGTCTCTGAAATTAATATTGTCAAAAGATTATAATAATACCTTCATAGAACATTATCCAAACCGATATTATAACTTTCAGAAACGCTTGACTATTTTAGTCAACAATAGAGCTGTTACAACTTCAAAGGCATTTAGAGAGTTCGGGGTAGTGCCTCTCAATAAGTAAACATAAACTCGATGCCCGCTAACTATATTCAAATAGAACTCCAAGAGATAACCACCTTCAGCATCATAATAATCTAGTGCCAGTCGACCATTTCTGTAATACCAGCGACCTCGGCCGTTGTCATCGAACTCGGCTAGTCTTTCGCCGGTGTCGTAAGTCATCAGCCGTTTGCTCTTGTTGTGTTCGAACCAGTCAAACTCGGGGTGTGCCGGACGCATTCGATAAACATTCATCTAAAAAGAAAAGAAAACCCTAAATAATACTACCAATGTACTTCAAGGCGTTCGGTGTGGGATTTTAAAATAGCGAAATAAGCAGTGGGGCCCTTATGCGCCCGGGGCTTACGCGATATGCGCCGCGAATGAATAAAACTCTCATCTATCTATCTATCTATCTACATATATTATTATATATATTTACATAAAAAGAAAAGTGTTGACGACTGATTGACTGACTCATCAACGCCTAGCCCAAACCCTTGGACCTAGAGAGCTGAAATTTTGCACAGAGGTTCCCTTCATAATGTAGACAAGGAATAAGGAAGGATTTTTCGAAATTCAACCCCTAAGGGAGTTAAATATGGGATGAAAGTTTGTATGAATAATCTTATTAAACTTGAAACTTGGAAACTACTTATCTAAGTAAATTATGAAGTTTAGCATTTTTTGTTTTTCTAAACTACCCCTTATTGATTGGATTGGGGTGTGTCAAATTTGTATGGAAGAATTATAACGCTCGGTCCAGTCAAGTCAGTCAAGTAATGAAAATATTCCAAACAATTTTTCGAAATGCCACCCCTGTGGGGGTGAAAAGCGGGAATATAGTTTATATGAAAAATCTTATTAATTTGGTTAATAAACTTGAAACTTGGCACGAATACTTATCTAAGTAAATTATGAAGTTTGGCATTTTTTGTTTTTCTAAACTTCCCCCTAAAATTGGATTAAAGGGTGTCAAAATTTGTATGGAAGAATTTTTTTAAATTTTACGCGCGGTCCGATTTACTCGAAACTCGGTATTTATAACCTCTAAAAAATTCAAAGTCCTGATTGACTGATATATCAACGCACAGTCTAAACCGCTGCCGCTGGTCCTAGATACATGAAATTTGGAGGGTGCATTCTTTGTGAAGAGCCCTGAGCCCTTCTCATGGAATGAGATGGACCTAACCGTGTAAACTTCGGGCGTTAGGTAATATTTTCTTATAGGATTGTTAATAGGTAGGAGAGCTTAAATTTCCGAATCGTGTGAATTAAAAGTCTTGTATTTTGATGGAGCTATGACAATACTTTAATTCAAAGGCGGGCGTAGCTCATATGGAGTTCTATGTGTTCTAGCCTTTAGCAAAAGGCACTGGCTGGAGATGTTATTCGATTCGTA
Source organism: Oligia latruncula (assembly GCA_948474745.1). NCBI lineage: Eukaryota > Metazoa > Arthropoda > Insecta > Lepidoptera > Noctuidae > Oligia > Oligia latruncula. The sequence goes on along the minus strand of OX419684.1, from coordinate 8,675,465 downwards.
GGTTTAAACGCATGTCAAGTAATTTAATGTGTTGTTTTGTTCTGGAAGCGTTCATTCATATTTTTATCGCGAAGCTGTAATGTGTGACTTTTACAATATAATAATTTTTCCAAGTCTTAAAGCCGTATCATTTGTGTACCTCCTAGAGGGTACTCTAGAGAATCCCTCCGACCCTCTACAGTACCTAGGTATCCACTAAGAAAAGGTTTTTCGAAATTCCACCCCTAAGAGTGTGAATAGGGGGAGGGTAAAATTTCACGCGGACGAAATCGCGGGCAGAAGCTAGTTTAATTATAAAAGCAACAATCGCGGCTGGACTTGCATTGCCAAGTCAATCTAAACATCTACCTTGTATTAACGGCAACTTTACTAAAAGAATGCGGAGTGCAACGGCGAGTCAAGCGAGCTCGTAGGTAAGTGTTAGCACCTCAGACAGATGAGGTTTTCTTTTGACAATTTATTGTATTTATGGAAGGTACTTTGTCGAATTATGCAGAAAAGTTACTGAATTAAGAGAACCTAGGCTGCAGCCCTAGCTTGCTCGAAAATATTAAAATCCCGCCTCGGAAGAGTAATTTTTTTTTTACTTTTCGTACCAAAATAGAAAAACTTGAGTCTGGTGTTGCTGGGGAGTTTATAGCGCCGCTTCTTCCCATCAACAGCACTAGGAAGTGATGAAGGGCGGGCGTTTTAGGGGCTATCTTATGTAATTTTGACGTTAGAAAAGTGGTGATTCTCAGCCTGACTTTTGATTTTGATTTTAACCCCCTCAGAAAAGTTAGATTTTCATTTGACCATTCCTAATATGAACGGTCAAATTGGCCTTCGCTAAATATTTTTCAAGTCGAAGAAAGCTACCCCCATAAAGTGCTGAACGGTGCGGGTAATAAGTAATGAGCATCCTGTATATACCTTTCGCATTACTTTTTCTGTAGGCAGCATTGTCCAACCCTTGTCAATGAAGGTTCGATCAGATAAAGCGTAGTGTATCACACCTGTACCCTGTTCCATTTCAATCTGAAATTTTAATATCATTGATTATGATACATAGATATAATATGAAAGAAAGAGATATGCCCGATAGTTGAAAATATACCAGAACCCGATGTCGCTAGGTTGGCCCCACCACCGCGCCACTACTAGACATGTAGTTCAGTTCAATGGATACAAAGTCGCACTCACACTTGCAATTCATAAATCAGAACATACCTAATATACAATCAATTAAAAACCTTATCTCATCAAACACAGCGTGCATTTACCATGCACCGTACAACTTACTCACACAAAAACATCTATCGCTATCGTTGTGCTGTACAAAAGCCATTTATTTTACATTACGCTAGTGATTGACTAAATCGGAAAGTTATCGATTCTTTCGTTCATAAATGTATTTAAAAAAAAATTTGGTTCATGAAAATAAAGTAAATAAAAAACGATATGTCCAGAACATATCTTCTATATATCTATCTTCTAATATATCTATATATCTATATTCTATATATATGTATATAAAATGGTAAACTGACTGACTAACTGATTGTTGATATATCAACACACAGCCCAAACCGCTGGTCCTAGAGACATGAAACTTGGAGGGTATGTTCTTTGTGAAGAGTAAGTATCAACTAAGACAGGATTTTTGGGAATTCCACCCCTAAAGGGGTAAAATAGGGGATGAAAGTTTATATGAAAGTCCGTCAGTTTTGAATTAGGATCTTCAAATTTTGTGTTTGGGCTGAGGATTAAAAATTCATTTACACGTGTCTCAGAGTTTTTGATAATTCCACCCCCGAAGGGTTAAAAAGGGGGATGAAGGTTATGGAAAGTCATTCATTTTCGAAATAAAAATCACTAAATGTAGGTATTATCTAGGCTTAAGGTTGGAAGCTAACGCAACGGTTGAACGGTTGTTAGAATTTTAACCCTTAAGGGGGTGAAAAAGGGGATGAAATTTTGTCCTAACTGATATATCAACGCACCGCCTAAACCGCTGCCGCTGGTCCTAGAGACATGAATTTTGGTGGGTGTGTGCCTGTATAATTATGTGATGTTTTTTAATACCTACCTGTATTGTGTCTTTTGTTGCACTGAATAAACGTTTTATCTATCTATCTATCTTTGTGAAGAGTAAGTAGTTAAGTTTTTGGAAAATCAACCTTTAAGGGGGTGAAAAGGGGGGATTTTGTTTGTATGAAAAATCTTATTCCTTGAGTTAATAACCATGAAACTTGGCACGAATACTTATCTAAGTAAATTATGAAGTTTGGCTGTTTTAGTTTTTCTAAACTACCCCCTGAAGGGGGATTGGGAGATGTCAAAGTTTGTATGGAAGAATTTTAACGCGCGGTCCGATTAACTCGAAACTCAGACCAAGAATAAGACCAAAAATAAAGAATAACGTGTATCAGGGTTTTTCGAAAATCTACCCCTAACGGGGTGAAAAGTTAATTTTACAGGGGTAGACTTTGTGTTTATTATATTTTTTCTATAGGCAGTTTAGCGGTTTTGTCAGTGCCATAGATTAATATATTTAAAATGAGAGTCAATGCTTTTATTTACACCTGCGCGCGCATCGCTAGTGCTGGCTGGCTAGCACGGCGCGCGGGAAAACAAAACCAGCGCGCCATTTTCCATATTTTATTTCGATGAACTCAACTTTTAGGTCCCGGTGGAGGTCATCATTTCGTATGTACCAAGGTGCATTTACAATTTCCCTTAGCACTTTGTTCTGGAATCGTTTTTATTGGTCTGTTTGGTGCAGCCCCATAGCTGAATACCATAAGTCCAAACTGGCATCAGGACTTGTCTGTATAGCAACAATTTATTTTGCACGGACAGCATGGAGTTTCTTCCAAGTAGCCAATATATTTTTTTGAATCGGAGGTCGAGTTTACAAGAAAATTGGTTTGAACGAGATCCAGTAAGTAGCTCGCCGGTGAAAATTTAAAAACATGATGGTACGGAACCCTCGGTCCGCGAGTCCGACTCGCTCTTGCCCGGTTTTTTTTATTGTTCACCTATGGTTAACTACCTAAACCGACGGAGTATCTATAGGTATAATAGCGCAAGCAAGGCGGCACTTACCGTAGTTAATAGAATTTGTTTCTGTTCAGGTTCCGTCTCCTGCGGAATGATTTGCACTATTTGCTTGAGCTGCTGGTCAGGTTCCACACAAAATTCCTTTTGAAATAATATAGGAACACCTTCCGGTTCTAGAATTTTCTCAAGACGCGGCTTATATGTAAATATTTTTTCGCCAATTATTATATCTGTTTTCTCTGTCGTTAGATTTATTTTGTTATCCAAGCTTAAAACTTCTAATTCCAAATCAGAATCAGCGCAAAGTTGACAGCGTGATGACTTTTTTCCGCTATGCTGATGATTGCATTTATGAATCATTCGTACCTTAGGGTGAATATCGGAAGGAAGTAAGCAAGCTGCGAAGGTGGGCACCTTCGCAGCTTGCTTGAATTGAACTAATTCTAAATTTGCACCAGAGTGTTCTTTTTGCATTTTGATACGTTTCTGTTCTAATGCGATTTTTTGTGCGTTACGCTCAGCTTCTTCCTTCGCTTTTGCTACTTTTGGCTCACATTCTAGCTGTTTCTTTTCTAGGGCTTTTTCTATTAAATGTTCAGCTTGTAATTTTTGTAATTCAGATATATCTACCAGAGCTTTGGACGGTTCTTTTGTTAAAGTTTTGCCTTCTGATTCTTTTCCCTTCCCTTGTTTTACTATAAGGGTTCCAGACTTGTCTTTACTACGCTTCTCTGTTACTTCATCGTTACCTTTTTTTTCAGGTTTTACCTGAAAAAGACGTCTAACGTCTATTTTTTTTTTTTCTGATACTCCATCAGTTTTATCTCTATGATCTGATTTTGGAATTACATCTTTTTTAGCAACCATAGATACTTTTGATATTTTTCCTTTTACCTTACGTTCCTTTTCATTGTATTTTTGTTTGGCTAGTTTATTTTGCTCTTTCTCTGATTTTCTTTGTATTTTGCCTTTTACCTTACGTTCCTTTTCACTGTATTTTTGTTCGGCTAGTTTATTTTGCTCTTCCTCTAATTTTCTTTGCCCTTCCTCTAATTTTCTTTGCTCTTCCTCTGATTTTCTTTGCTCTTCCTCATATTTTTTTTGATCTTCAATCAGCTGTCTTTGTTTTTCTTCAGCTTGTAGTCTTTTCTCTTCTCGGGCAAGCTTTTTCTTTTCTGCTAGTTCAATTTTTTTTTGGCGTTCCTCTTCTTGTCTTTGCTTTTTTCTTTCAGCTTGTAAGCCAATGTTTTCTTGAGTTACATCGATTTTTCTTTTTTTTTCTTCCTTTAACTTTTCTTGAGTATCTTTAATGAGTTGTGAAGAACTTACATCGATTTTTATTATGATTTCTTCCTTTTCAATCACTTTTGGAAAAAAAAAACTATATTGGTGTTCGAGTACGTCTCCCGTACTATCAAAGAGTTCACTTTTTGATTTTGCCACGTGTTGCACTGGTTTTTTCGTTTTGTGACTAATTGTGTCCACACTGCGTTGTAATTTTAATTCTTCATCCACAATATGGCGGTCTTCCTGATTTTCAACCTTTTTTGGTTCTTCTTCAGAATCATAGAATACTTGTTTTATTTTATCGTGGTGATATTTGTCGGCTTTCTTTGGCGCAATAAAAGAATCTTGTGAAGCTCTTGTTGATCTAAATTTTACGTCTCTGTTCGATACATAGTCTAGATCACGAGGGCTACGAGGGTCACGAGAACCACGACCATGTCTTAGTGTTGGTATTTTCATGTCCATTTGAGACTCAACATAATATTTTGAAGTTGGATCTTTCTGCGCCCATGGAATAATCTTTGGGGTTTCGTATATAACAGGTCTTTTCGATACAGAATATGGAACACCAGCATCCTTTTCAAATCTCATCATCTGTCTCAAGCTAAGATCATGTCTTCTTTTCAATGTTTCTTTAGCATCCATTGTAGGTCTATCTTCGAAAATTTCCTCTTGTTTACTATCTTTAAGGGAAGGTCTTGGAAGTTCTTTAAGACCTACAGATGTCTCTACAAAAGTTGTTACTGAGTCTACCAACGAAGTGCCCGGAATTATTGTATTTATATTTTCACCTTCATGCGGTGTGTGAGCAGATGATATTTTCACCGGTTCAATAGGTTGAATAAAGGCAACAGCTTGTTTTACACCACTTTCTTTAAAAATGGTTTTGCTCAGTTCTGTATTATCTAATATAGAATGTGTATGTGAGAACATTTGTTGAACTTCAAGCTCATGCCTAGATGCAGGCGAGTTGAGTTCACGATTGATTTGAAAGTCGAAATAAGCATTTTGGTTTTCTTTGTTGACCATTGTATCTTTACGAAGATGTCTTTTCTTTAATGGTAATATTTTTAATAAAAATTTTGTGTCTTCCTTTTCTTCACCTTTAACGGATATAAATTTCTTTACTATTTTGTCGCAGACACAAAACGGTTTTTTACTTTCTTGTGCTTTTTTACGACAATGGTCGCATATACCCCATACCATCTTCTTATCTATTGATTTTACTTCTTGGATAAGTTTTTGAGCATGCTCAAATATTTTTCTACATCGTGGGCAACTTATATTTTCCTTTTCTGGAAGCAGTAATTTACATAGAAAATATTAATGTAACTTTACCTAGCTTAGCTTTTAAGTTCCAAAAACTTAGTTAAGTTTTTTCATTTCTAGCTTATGACTTACTATAATTGTGCCCATGGCTTCGCTCACGTGACTGAATTATTTTGGCAATATGTATAAGTAAGTCAAAACAAAGGCAAACGTGAAGTCACAGTGTGTTCGAAAGAAATTAATCCACTGACGGTGGTTTTAGGATTCCGTAGGCAAATTGAGTGTTTTAGTGTAGGTAATCTATTGCTTTTGTAGATTATAAAGTACTTACGAAATAGAGCTCGATATTCTATAATGGAGTATAGTTGGCCATCGTACTATTTGGTTATTTTTTTTTTCGTTTCGAATCGGTAATGGGTTAAAATTAAACGAAATAAAAGTAATAGATGTCATATACAATACGAATTAATGTCCCAAAGGACCTTCCACCATGATCTAAATAAATAAAGTTTTACCTAGTTCTGATGTTAATTCAGAAGTTGTTATTTTCACGTTTTTCTTATTGTATAAAATAAAGACATCTCTGGGTGTGTTTACAGCGCTTTCAACCGCTTCAGCTTGTCTTATCTGTTGATGTGAAAAGCGATGAGTTTATGAGGGATGCTTTGGTAACCCGCGAAATTCAAATTATATCTTATTAGGTTTTTTTGGAGATCTACATATCGCTCGATCGCTCGTAACCTTCGTTCCCTTATTATTTTGGCAGTTCCAAAATATAATATTCTCAATATGAGAAGTACAGTCCCAAGCATAAATATATTAATAAGGACAGCTATGATTAAGTAACATAATTTGGTCACAATTAATGACATTGTTAATAATTTAATTTAGAAATTAAGACAATGAGGCAACCTCTAGCTATTATAACGTACAGAATTGCGAAAATAACTCAAAAAAAAGTTTAAAATCAGTAAATAGCCTGGTGCATCAAAATATTCAAGGATTTATGAACAAAGATTTAGAATTATTTATGAATTTTAGTAGTGTTGATATTCTCTGCATCTCAGAACATTGTGGACATCTTCCTATAAGTCCTTTGTAACATCTTCTATAAGTGCACCGTCCGATAGTGTCGCTAATAGGGATACAATACCTACTAGGAAATAATAACACACGTGGAAACTGTATATATATAAGATCTTCAGGACCAGTCGTACAAATAGAAATAAGAAGCTCGCCGATCCTACTCTCAAGCGGAGGAGAGGTGCGAGATGATGCTGCAGTCTTCAGACGATATGCGTAAAAGTATTGATGAGGTGTGTGGTTCTTTCCTCAAAAGACCATCGCAGACATTGATCTACATGGTCTTCTTATGATCTGACCAAGATTAGATGTGTCTGGACTTTAAAAGAGACTGTGACCTCTGAGTTTCTTTCGGCCTTTCTTCTCAGATTAGATAAAGTATTTTGTGCAAACCTACTTACAAAAATAAAATCATCTATGTGAGTAGCATATTTTCGAGGAATGTCATATTATGGGAACGAAGGGTTTATAAGAAAATTTTAACTTCACGGGCATTTATATTTCTATAATTTAGTAAGTAACACAATCGATTACGTGAAATGAGTTATACCCAAGTTTAAACCCAGGTTTGGGTTATGGTTTTAGATATAACAAGACAAGAATTTAATTCTTGTCTTGTTGTACGCAACAAAATAGGAAGTTATTCCCGAATCGTCACTTTTTCATGCTTTTTCTTTGTCCCCCATTTACCGTCAGGTGGGTGGCGTCACGCGTCTGGTTGTTTGCTATTTAATAAATGTACTAACATCCTCTGTGCGTGGTCTATGACGGTAGACCACCAAGCCGGAGTCCTTTAGTTCCACAAGTTTCTGGAACTCTTGGCACTCCTCGTAGCATGGACATAGCTGCTGTTCACTGCAGGCAAGACAGTTTGTTTTATCAAGTAGGTATTGTATATTTAGCATAATAATCACGTTAATTAAACTCTGATAAAAAAATAAAAATAAAGATAAACGTTAATAAAACTTACTCTCCGAATACCTCCATAATGAGATTAAAATAAACGGGTAGGTAATTATATCAAATCGAAGTGCGAAGAACGCAACCAATACAAATGGTTTTGTTCTTCTGTTTGTCAGTTTGACAACGCATTTACACATTGCCACATTGCACAAATCGACACAGATGCTGCCTAATATAGAAATATTTATCTATGGATGTTGCATTGTTCTTTCTTTCGTTCTTTCAAGTATTTAAGTGGACAGACTATTACGTCCATGGGACAGACATTGCAAAGTAGCTAGTAGTGAAGGTTTTCAGTCTATCAAAAAGTACTCTGTGGTGAAGGTCCTGGGGGCATGGACGTAATATATAGCCTGGGGATTATTAAATGGTGTAAGTGCCCAATGATACGCGCACGTGTGTGCCGTAGGACCGGATGTAAGTATGAGGATGTAACGCGGAAGGATACGTGAAATCGAAAACTACAAACTTCTTGCACGTGCAGTGTATTCTTCATTTTATTTTTTATGTACTTTATAGTAATGCTTAAAACTGTAATGCTTACAAGCACCTAAAAGTCCGTCCTGAAAGAGAAAACTGAAATGTAGAGTGTAGTGTGTCCTTCTCTAATAATAGCCAGGCTTTTAGGTTTAAAAGATAAATGATTTTTTTTATAACCAGCAAAACAATTTCATACGCGTTTGGAATAGTTTCTACAAGAATGTGCCGAAACTCCCCGCACCTCTGACGCTTTCGTCATCCGCCCTCCCGGCTATGGCGGTTACCTTGATTCTCCTGCGTACCTCTTGATTTCTGATTTGATCACGCAGGGAAACTCCAAGCATAGCCCTCTTCATTTTTAGGTGACTTTCAGCCTTTTAAGCAGGCCCATTGTGAGAGAGTACCTAGGTACGTTTCAGTGCCATAAGTCATCACTGGCAACACTCACTGGTCAAGGAGTTTTGTCTAGAGACACTGTGGTATGTAAGACACTTGTATGATAAGAGGTCAGCAGTGCAGGAAGATAATATTGCTGCGATCAGAAGGGCATGTGACCAGGTAGGCGTTATGCTCAAAGTATGGAAGGGTATGACGGATGCTCCTGACATCCATAATGAGCTGATTCGACTTTACACACCGAATAATTATCTCTGTGGCAGAAAACATCGACTGCTAGCCGTGCCTTCGTGTCGGACTGTGGCCCGTGCCGAGTCTCCCGTAGTCCCGTACCGCGCGTGTTGACCGCACTAAATAAGCTCGTGGAAGCCAACCTCTGTTCGCTAATAAATTTGCCAATTTAATTATGTGCCTACATTTTTCTGAGAATAATAGTATTTAATTGTTGTTATTAGTTTATGTTTTATGTTAGTACTAATTATTATACATACTTTGATTTATGTAATTGGTTTGTTAAGCCGTCAAATAAAATAAATAATTGCTTAGCTTCCCGAAACGATTGACCTCACAGACTACAATACTCGTATAATGCAGATTGACCTCTTTCTATAAGTTAGACCTACCTAACTGGACTGTTTGTCCTAGGTATTTATAATACCTAGTTTATTTACTACTAGCTGACCCGGCAAACGTTGTTTTGCCATATAAATTATTTCTAGCTGCCCGGCGCTATTGTTCGCGTGTTGTCCTACCCCTTACCCTACCCCACCCCTTCCCTACTCCTACCCTACTTCTACCCTACTCCTAACCTACTCCTACCCTACTCCTACACTACTCCTACCCAACTCCTACCTTACTCCTACCCTACTCCCACACTACTCCTACCCTACTCCTATAAGTAAATAAAAGTATTAAATACTATGTCCGTCTAAAACCGGATAAAAAGTATCATATGTCCATCTCCTGGTTCTAAGCTACCTCCCCACCTTCAGCCAAATCGGTTTAGCCGTTCTTGATTTATAAATAGTGTAACTAACACGACTTTCTTTATTTATAGATTATAATCATTATCATTACTTTTTTAAATAACACAGACATAAGTATCAGAGTTAATAATACACATAATAATGTTTTAAAGATCACAAAATGTTTTCTTTAGTACTATATCGTCCCAATAGATGTCGTTAAGTGTTTCCACTTATTGCAATAAAAAGTTGTTATAGAATGCTTTAAATTGATTACCTATATCTTTTGATAGACTGAAGCGATTGCGATGAAACAAAGACTACTCCGAGTTCTACACTATATTTGTGTATAAAAATGAACCATATTGGTTGGGTACTTTTTACGTTGAACCTGTTCAAATAAAAAATCTTTCACATCCAAACAGACAAACAGACAAAAATTCCAAAAATTGTTGAAATGGCATCTGTTGGTTATCCTTTAACACCCCATCTATTATATATTTTTTTTATAATTTCAATGTACAGAAACGCCTCGTCTACAGATTTATTATATGTATACTTAGATTATTATAATTTTGTACCAAAACTTGGTAAAACGTGAAGAACTTTGAGGTACATTGGTAATACATAAAAATGATACGCTTTTTTCTGTTCGTATTAATTTTAATAACAAAGGGCTAGCTGGAAAGACAAAACTTTCATCCTGAATATTCTCCTGTTCTATCAAGTTTTTTTATTATTTTAATACAGATAGAGGTACATTAGGAGTAGATGCGATGAATTTTTTTTTTTATGTAAGTATTACGAGCGCAATATAGCCGAGGGCCCCGCTGGATAGATGAGGCGTTCTATCAAAACGACCGAGGTACAGACGCCAGCAGGTCAACCTACCCGAAACTGTCAGATTTTCCCAATCAACCTTGAACCTTATGCTTTAGCAATAAAGTCGAAAATCTATTAAAAAAATCTGACAGATTGTAGTAACTTGATGTGCTGGCGTCTGTACATTGGACCTTGTTGATAAATTCATAAGGTAGACGCCAGCACGTCAAGCTACTGTCAAATTTTCCCAATCAACTTTACACCTTATGCTTTAGCGATAAAGTTGAAAATCTATTAAATTACCGATTGTAGTAGCTTGATGTGCTGGCGTCTGTACATACATTGAACAAACAAAGCATTGTCACTAGTTTTATGAGCCAAGCTCGCGGGGCCCCGCCGGATAGAAACACCATCTTTACTTTACAGCTTCTGTATTATTGTTCGTATTTCAGATAATCGTCCTGAAAAAGAACCTGATCAACGTCTTGTATAGTTTTTCGTAGTCTTTTAGATATTTTTCTCCGTTTCTGGTTTGTGTTTATGTATTTCTAGGTAAATATAAACTTTACAAATATATTTTCGGTGTTCTTTCATCATGCCGCACTCGCTCAAGAACTCTCTGGGACTACCGAACTTACATAATGTAGGTATGTACCAAAATTCAGCTGGTTATGAAAAACTTGAGGGGTCGCACCACGTCCACTACGCGTTACGTCCGTTTATGGCCTTATTGTATTCTCGAAGATGCATTTTTTCTCGGATCAGTCGCGTTACTGCCGTTCTACCTAAAGTACACTCAACGCTAAAAGTGCTTGTGATTAGAAAAATATCACAATACTTAACAAATTAACATTTTGTGAAGCATCGTACTAGACGAGCCGACTTATCAGGAGATGCTTTTTGTTGCCCACACACACACATTAGAGGACTTTCGTTATACGAAAGTAATATTATTTTCAAATAACACTATGCGTTTTGACTGTACTGGACTGACGGAGGCAGAGCGACTAATCGTAAAATATGAAGGTCAACGATGCGATCGATTTGAAAAAAATGAATCTTCCAAATACAATGGACGCTACGCGTAGCGGACGTGGTGCGACTTCGTCAAAAACTTCATAGCTTTAAGATTCAGACCATAGTAAGACACTATAGAAAAGGGCCATACTTCACTGGGATGCCATGGTGGGTTGCTTTGTCACGAAAACAATTTTATTCTGAAATCTTATACATTTATTTACAAACTTATTGAGAAATATGAAGTACGTACTCATACAAATAATTATAATTAGATTAAGCTATTTCCGAATATTTTAAATTTAAATAACATAAAATCATAAAAGAGAATTTCAAACAAGTCCAAGTAAAGTACCTACCTATTCAACAACGAAGACTGTGTATTTCCGTTCGTCCCACCGACTTCGTCCCCACGAAGACGGGTATCATAATATAAATTACTAGCTTCTGCCCGCGACTTCGTCCGCGTGAAATTTCTTGTACCCCCACCCCGTCGCAACAACACTTCGTATTCGCTTAGCGTTCATTCTGACTTTTTTTCTTTTTGCACGGCTCCTAAGGGTCATAGTGTGATATTAAATAGCCTATAGCCTTCCTCAAGAATTGGGCTATCAAATGCAAAAAGATTTTTTCTAATCTGACCGGTAGTTCCAGAGATTATCGCGTTCAAACAAACAAACTCTTCAGCTTTATTATTAGTAGCTTCGATCAAGAATAGTACTAGATGCCCTATAAGCGCTTCAAAAACGGCCCGAAAAATACGAGCACGAATACTTTTGTGCTCTTATTTCAAATTAGTATGGTCCAATCATAGCCAATGTTAAGACGTCAAAATGCCTCAGTGCGCGTTCAAAAGTTGTGTAAATAACCACCGTAACACCAAGATTTTGGAAGGAATATCTTTTTTTCGGTAAGTTTTTATCATTAAATGTTTTTCATAAAACAGTAACACAATTAAATAGTAAATATAAATCAATTAGCAATCACGTGACCAGAGGGCTGGCCTATTTCTTGGCCAAAGAATTAGCATTGCCATACAACGTGGCAATGCTGCCAGCCTTTTGGGCACTGTTCCTGTTGACAGCGATGCGGACGAAGTTTTTGATGCCCTATGATCATTTTGCTAATTTTTTTTCATATAAATGTACATATTATTATTATTTTAAATAGGTATTAGCATAAATTAGCAAATATTATGATTGTTTGGCCAATGTTTGCGACAACGCGCCAACTACTCTAACAAACATTGAAGCATTGAAACGTAATTCCAAGAACTACGTCTAGTTCAAAATTCGAGTAAGTACGAAATTGTCAACAAAATGTTTTTAACCTTATTGCTTAGAAGTTAAGTTTCATTTTAGAATAAATATTTTTGTACTTATTATAAAAATGACTTTAGTTTCAAGTGACATTTTAAATTTATTGCTTCGATGACAGAAGGACTTAAATATTAATCATTTGCAATCGTAATTAAACTGTATGTTAGAGTGTTAAGGTTTATAATAATCTGAAGTGGTTAATATTATTAAACTTTTTTCTATAGTTCGTAGTAAGAAATATAAATGTTTATCTGTGTGCAAACGTGGCCACTTTAATTTTTGTTCCTAATCATTCATCTAGTACTATTATTGATCGAAGATTAGTAGTATAGTTTTCTACTACTAGGTATATCCGGTACTAGACGAATATCTCGTTTCCGTATCTCGTTCTCGTATCTCGTGTTCGTTCTCGTATCTCGTTTCTCGTTTTTAGGGTTCCGTACCCAAAAGGGTAAAAACGGGACCCAATTACTAAGACTTCGCTGTCTGTCCGTCTGTCCGTCCGTCTGTCTGTCACCAGGCTGTATCTCAAGAACCGCGATAGCTATACAGTTGAAATTTTCACAAATTATGTATTTCTGTCACCGCTATAACAACAAATACTAAAAACAAAATAAAACAAATATAAGGGGGCTCCCATACAACAAACGTGTTTTGTTCGGCGTTTTTGCCTTGTGGTGCGGAACCCTTCGTGTTCGAGTCCGACTTGCACTTGGCCAGTTTTTTTTACTTACCATCTGTCGCGAATCTGAAACAGCTATAGCCACGATTATATTAAAAAACGTGTAATATTATTATAAAGACGCAAGATAAGATACCTATAATATAATTTTCTCTGGGTCTTCTATAGCCCCCATGAAAGTGTCAAACGTCCACGAGGGGGTGGTATCGCCCATGTTGAGAAACTATGATTAAAATAAATCCAACATAAACCCTGAGAATAACTTGCCTACAATTATGTATTCTGAAATCTTATTTATTTATTTATAAACTTATCGAGAGATATAAAGTACTCATACAAAGAATTATAAGATATGGGATATTTTAAATCTAAATAACATAAAATCTTTAAATATAGGTACTAAAAATAAAATTTCTAAGAAGTCCAAGTAAAGTATTTAACAACGTAGACGGGTATCATAATATACATTATTTGTAGGTTTTCTACTACTATATCCGGTACTAGACGAATATCTCGTGGGTACTGTTCTCAAAGGAAGTCGCATGGGCGGGGACGCGGCAGCAGTCAGCTGATCTGCACTAGCACAGAGCTCCGGGGGCCGCAGTCGGCGCTCTCGCTCAACATGCTGTCTCTCGTAGCGCTGTGCGTGAGCCACACTGCGCTGTAAGCCCGCCACGCTATCGGTGCGAGCTGGGAACCGCTCTAAACTGTTCGAAACTTCGCCCACTTCAGCAGTATCAGTATCCACGATTTCTTGGTGGTCTAGTATCATACCGATGTTAAGCTTAAGATTAGTTGAACCATCTCTAAAAATAAGATATACTGTAGCTTGATCTAAAACTTTCAAAGAGAAATGTTCGTTAATCTTCAAAGCTTTCATTCTGATCTGAAAGGGTTTGAATTTTTGCGATAACTTCTGGCTTTTCTCTTTGATGAAGTTATCAAATTCTATGGCTAACATTTCTTCATTATCTCGTCGGGTCGTATCGTCTGCCGGTGTTACAAATTGGAGAATATTAGGATCCTTGAGTGCCATTTGAGTATCTATCATGACTTGCTGTAGGACTGGCGGATCGTTTAATGAATGCCATTGCCAGTGTGAAACGGGACCAATTCCGCGATCAAGCACTACTCCTTCAGTTTGATTGTATTTAAGGCTGAGAAACAATAAAAAAAAATAGGTAAGATTAACGCAGCAATTAGGTAAGAATCGACTCTACTAGGCACATTTAAAATGATAATGCAACATTTCCCATAGAAGCATTGTCGAAAACCCAAACGTTACAAGTTGCACACTTGCACAGAGATGCGACCAATGATATTGACAGATTGTATCGCCAATAGCATACCAAGAAGGACAGTGGTGGTTAATATATCATATAGCAAAATAAAGCACCTTGCTTAATACACACATCATAAAGCAAACGCTATCGTGGCTCTCACAAGTTGCTATTTGCTTATTGCTTTTTTACATCGCACTCTGTCTCTGTCATCGCGGCAATGAATATAATAATAAATCGTTATAAGCAAGCACCGCGTGCGATTTGCGATCTCGGGCGGCTCACGTAAATACGTAATATAATTAATGATATGCTATTTGGTTCGTGTTTTTTACTTTTGTGATTATTTTGCTTCGTACTTTTTTAGGTAAATAAATAAATATATATTAATAAATATCGTATGAGGTATATGAGGATATGTATAAGTATGAAGGAAAGTTGATGTTGTTGTTGTTGTTGTTGAGTTGTTGTTGTTGTTGATTTTGTTTTTGATGTTGTTGTTGAGTTGTTGTTGTTGTTGATTTTGTTGTTGATGTTGTTGTTGAGTTGTTGTTGATGTTGTTGTTGATGTTGTTGATGTTGTTGTTGAGTTGTTGTTGTTGATGCTGTTGTTGTTGTTGAGTTGTTGTTGTTCATTTTGTTGTTGATGTTGTTGTTGTTTAGTTAATGTTGTTGTTGTTGAGTTGTTGTTGATGCTGTTGTTGTTGTTGATGTTGTTGTTATTGATGTTGTTGTTGATGTTGTTGTTGTTGATGTTGTTGTTGTTGATTTTGTTGTTGAGTTGATGTTGTTGTTGTTGAGTTGTTGTTGTTGATTTTGTTGTTGATGTTGTTGTTGAGTTGTTGTTGTTGATTTTGTTGTGGTTGATGTTGTTGTTGTTGCTGAGTTGTTGTTGTTAATGTTGTTGTTGAGTTGTTGTTGTTGTTGGTTGAGTTGATTGTATAGAATCTGTTTTATCGTAATTCATAAACGCGATGTAATATTCTTTAGCATGCTGTCAGTCACCGCGCTTGCTTTATTCGCGCCCGCCCGTAACATAACAAGTCAAGTATCAGGTACCTACGCGTATAAAAAAAGCATGATTTAATAAAGCATATAAAAAATCATGATTAAAATATAAAGCATTAAGCATTAAGCAAGTGATTGCCTTATAGCAACTTTGAACACCACAGAAGCCCGAAAGTCTGACGACCAGTCTTACCAAGGGGTATCGTATTGCTCAGAAACTGGATTGTGAAGGTCAGATAGGCTGTCGCTCTATGTAGAATACTGGTATTCAGCTGCAACCGGTTAGACTGGAAGCTGACCCCAACATAGTTGAGAAAAGGTTAGGCAGATGATGATGATCATCAATAGCAATAATGCGACACGCACGACGATGCGACGATATTGCGATGAGTCGTTGATAGTTGCGATACTTCATGAGTAGGTATTCACTAAAGTAGTTTACCTACTTTTGTCGCTTCGGTCTTGTATGAATAAAAATATGCTACTAATATTAACCGTATCTTGCCAGCATGATCGAAAACTACACCATTGCCTAGATAGTCAAAAGTGGCAAGTATCGTAATAGGATGTGTGCGGCCACGCTCATCGGGCTCTCCGCTGCTGTATATGACGAAACGCTGCTGAGCATTTGTCTCTGAAATTCATATTGTAAAAAGATTAGAATAAAACCTTCACAAAACATTATACAAACGGTGTTACATTCAGTAATGCTAGACGAGTCAACAACAGAGTTGTTACAACCTCAAAGGCCGGAAGGGGAGTTCCGGATGGTGCCTCTCACTACGTAAATATATTGAAATTCGATGCCCGCTTAATAAATTCAAATATCTAGAACTAGAAGATATAATCGTTTATTGCCCATGGTACTACCACGGGTAAAAAAAACGGCAAGTTTTTTTTTTACCCGTGTTACACTCATAAGTCGACATTAATTTCATAGTTTCATAGTGTACCTGTCACTTTGACATCTGTCCCTTTGAGACTTCTCACTTTGACTTTTGCTATTTAGAAATTTCTCTGTCTTCAGAGTGAAGGTGGGTCTATTATTGTTGTTATTTTCACTCAAAGGTAAATAAGTACCTACCTACATCAATAAAAACAACGTTACGTTAATGCAAATATAAAAAAATATTACAAAATATTGTTTCTTTCCCTTTTTTACAGAAAAAAAGGAAAGTATATTATTGTTGTTATTTTCACTCAAAGTTATATAAGTACCTACCTACATCAATAAAAACAACGTTACGTTAATGCAAATATAAAAAATATTACATAAATATTATTTATTTCTTTCCCTTTTTTACAAAAAAAAAGGAAAGTATATTATTGTTGTTATTTTCACTCAAAGTTAAATAAGTAGGTACCTACATCAATAAAAACAACGTTACGTTATTGCAAATATAAAAACAATATTACAAATATTATTTCTTTCCCTTTTTAAAACAAAAAAAAAAAAACATTTCATTTATTATTTTGGTCCTAGGAATGAGAGAAAAAGCACACGTTATATGTATACGTGTGTATCACTATCCTAACGCAATTTTTCAAGTGCCTAACCATCTGTTAATTACACTATGGCAGACAGTTTCTGCAGGGATAAGCAACGAGGAGGAACGTATTAAAACACAATAAATTAATAATTATTAAAAAAATATATCTAAGAAATGTCGACTTAAGAGTGTAACACGAGTAAAAAAAAAACTTCCCGTGGTAGGTACCTACTACTGGATCGCTTGGTAGTTCTACGGGATTTTTTTTTTACTCGTGGTACTACTGGTAGTACCACGGGCAATAGACGGATATAATCACCTTCAGCATCATAATAATCTAGTGCCAGTCGACCACTTCTGTAATACCAGCGACCTCGGCCGTTGTCATCGAACTCGGCTAATCTTTCGCCGGTGTCGTAAGTCATCAGCCGTTTGTTCTTGTTGTGTTCGAACCAGTCAAACTCGGGGTGTGCCGGACGCATTCGATAAACATTCATCTAAAAAGAAAAGAAAAACCCAAATAATACTACCCATTGTATGTACTTCAAGGCGTGTGGTGTGGGATTTTAAAATAGCGAAATAAGCACAGTAGCGATAGCGTCGGTTTCAGCCACCTGGGGGGCTTACGCGAAATGCGACCCCGCCTCGGATAGGTTAAATTTTAGAAAATTCCGGATCTTAATACGGTAATAAAAAAAAATTAAAAAAGTTTATTTCATATAATTTTGGCTTACACTGAATGACGAGGAGTCTCCATATAAGCATAGAAAATGCCTGTAGTTGAAGGCTCCGCTCTTCCCTTACATCATAAACATACAAGTAGGCAAAAATAACGAAATGAGGAAAAATAAAAACAAAAACGAAAGAAAATATGTGAGGGTTAGAGGGTTAGGGGGGGGGGGGGGTGCGTGTGTGAGGATGTGTGAGGGGGTGTGCGTGTGTGTGTCTGGGAGAGAGACAGACGGATTCGAATAGAAATATAAAACCTCATCTGTTACTTGGCAATGAAGAAGATTATAAGTTAGATATACCTACATTGATAGATCGCAAATGGGTTGCCTAGTTAAATTTTGTACCGATGGTGTTTAATATATCATACATTCTAATTAACTCTTTTCGATAATCTTTCCCGATTTGTTATTCGTAAAAATCGAGCATTAGCTGAAAGAATATGACATAAGGAATTGGAAATATATAGGTTCTACTTTCTCCTCAACACAACTATGAAGTTCCTAGGTGTAAACCAAAGAGAATATAACCACAAAATGCGATGGTGCCGTCTCGTCCGCCCTCACGAAGTCACGACGCGTGACGTATGCGGTATGCGAACCGACACCGCGTCGTGAGAACAATAGGGCGCCGGGCGCGTCATAACCCGTTTGTCGACTCGTACAGAAAAGTAGGCTGCAAGAGTTAGGGGAGGGAACTCTGCAGTTTAGTACCCCGCCTCAGATAAGTTGCCTTCGCTAAATGTGTTTCAAGTTGAAGAAAGCTGCATACACTTTTAGAGTAAGTACCTATGTTTCTCCCAAAAACGGACAGGTCATAAATAATAAGCATCCTATACCTTTCGCACTACTTTTTCCATAGGTAGCATCGTCCAACCCTTTTCAATGAAGTTGCGATCAGATAAAGCGTAGCGTATAACACCTTTACCCTGTTCCATCTCAGTCTGAAAAAATAATACATTTCAGTAAATACATTACACATTTCCAGACTAACGGCACCTCTCAAGCTGAAATCGATCAAGCCCTACAGAGCGTGCCAAAGAAATATACTTAGATATGATACACTCGAAAAACATAGCCCTCCTTCTGGCGCAGTCGAGTAATAATACAACATGTATATTTAATTCACAACGAATTTCATTTTATTAAATAAAAAATATTATATTTAGGTACCTATACAATCACAAAACTAATAAAAAGAAATCAAGTAGGTTGATGAAATTAAAATACTGTAGGCGAGCAGCCCTATCGCGTGTTTCGTACCGCGCGCGCGCGGCTTTAAGTAATTATTTCTAGAACAGGAACCGAGTCACAATCACAATACTGTATAGGTAATATTACCGTGGTTTAACCCTGGCTAGAGTACGCCTAGAGGCCGCCAGGCCCGCCAGCAATCGGTTATTAGGGTTCCGTACAAAAATGGTAAAACGGAACCCTTATGGCTCACCATACAGACACCACACAGACAGAGTTGAGACTCTGTCTGTCTGTCGGTCTGTCTTTCTGTCTGTCTGTCACAGCTGGATATCTCAAGAACTACTAACTTGAAATTTGGGACAGTTTTAGATGACGTTTGCCCAACTATTTTACAAATAAGAAAGATATAAAAATATATGTATATTTTTGCAACAGGGACTGAAAGGGGGTCTGAAAAATTCAAAGTGGGGCTACTAGGGCATGTGGGGTATCATATGAAAGAGCACAGTTTGCACATTCTCAAACATTTTTCCTTTTTTTTTTAGACCGCATAGTTTTCGACTTTTGATAAAATATGTAAAAAAATATATGGTCCCCCCCTCTTATCTCCGAAGTTTGCAAACAGAAAAATCTGAAAATATTCGGTGTGACAGAAGTTTATCTAAAGATTACAGGAAAAATAAAACGAAGTCTCTAAATAGTACATTTTTTCAGAAATCATCAACAAAAGTTACATTAGTTCCACTCTCGGTCAGGAGATGGCATAAAACTGCAATATTCTACACCGCAGTGCAGTGTTAAAATTCTCTGACGAATATAGGCCTCGCCAATGAAAAATTAAAAACATGATGGTACGGAACCCTCGGTGCGCGAGTCCGACTAGCTCTTGTTTTGCTTTACTCATCTACTCACACACGTAAATATAATGAAATAGACATACCTACTTAAAATATTGTTCAGGAGCGGTGTATTTATTTTGGTGTAGAATAAAGAATAACCTAAAATATATTCTATCTGTATCCACACAGCCACAGATAATATAATATTAGGTACTCTATAATACACTAAGGGCGCTTTCCGAATTAGCTATAATCGCTCACAGCGCTCACATCATCTCACGTGCGTTCCGATTTAGATATTACGATTATGACAGCTGAGAGCTGTCAACAATTCGGAACGCCCGTGAACGCGCTCACAGTGCTTACTCAACGTCAAAGCGATATTATTACAGTATTTCTTTGTATTAACACCACATTTCTTCTTTTTTGGTTAGATGGCGACTGTCAGCCAGAAGCACAATTTCGAAAATGCCACGTTAGTTTAATTTTAAGTTAAGATGCAAATCAAAACAAAACACACATTGACACATCCTCACACACACACTGTCATTTTTGACAGCGCTCCGCTCACGGTGATATTATTCTAGGGCATGGTCGGCGTTATCGCAAGATGGCGCATGTCATGACGTCATCTATGACGATTCACGGGACATCGTTATCGCGCTCACGCTAATTCGGTACGGGTCACATCGATTATTTCCCAACACGGAACGCAGGGTAAAATACTACATTTAAAACGACTAACGGCCCGTTCACGACCTTGCCGCTGTGAGCGGCGGCTAAGCGCGGGGCGGCGAGCGGTAAGAACTAAAGTATAAAAATGTTTGAAGCACGCCACGAGACGCCGCTCCGGCGATTTTATACTTTTGTTCTTACCGCTCGCCGCCCCGCGCTTAGCCGCCGCTCTTAGACCGAAGTCGTGAACGGGCCGTAAGAAGTCATAGATACTCTCGAAAAACTTACTGTGCTGTCATTTATTTTCGAGCATCGCATCTGTCGGCGAAGTAGTTTAGGTAATTATGTATGTCAACGCAAACAAGGCTGCACTTACCTTAGGTAATTGAATTTCTTTCTGTTCGGGAATCATAAGCTGCTGCTCAGGTTTCAAACAAAATTCCTTTTGAAATAATATAGGAACACCTTCCGGTTCTTGAATTTTCTCAAGACGCGGCTTATATTTAAATATTTTTTCGCCAATTATTATATCTGTTTTGTCTGTCGTTACATTTATTTTGTTATCCAAGCTTAAAACTTCTAATTCCAAATCAGAATCAGCGCAAAGTTGACAGCGTGATGACTTTTTTCCGCTATGCTGATGATTGCATTTATGAATCATTCGTACCTTAGGGTGAATATCGGAAGGGCGCACCTTCGCAGCTTGCTTAAATTTAACTAATTCTAAATTTGCACCAGAGTATTCTTTTTGCATTTTGATATGTTTCTTTTCTTTTTTTGCGTTACGCTCAGCTTCTTCCTTTTCTTTTGCTACTTTTGCCTCATATTCTAGCTGCATTTTCGATTTTAAGGCATTTTCTTTTTCTTTTAAATGTTCAGCTCGTAATTTTTGTAATTCAGATATTTCTCCCATAGTTTTGGACGGTTCTTTTTTTAAAATTGTGCCATCTGATTCTTTTCCTTTCACACGTTTTATTTGAAGGGTCTCCTGTTTTATAGAAGACTCTTTTTTTAATGATTTCTGTATGTTTGACATAGACACTTTTATCGCACCATCATCTTGTGTCTTTTTAGAGTCCTTTCCTTTCTTAGAAAGCGCATCTAAGACTTTAGCAGTCTGAGCTTTTCGTGCTTCTTTTTCTTTCCGTAATTGTTCTAATTGTTGTTTTAAATTTTCGTTATCTGTTTTTCCTGTTTGTAATTTTTCATCTAGATCATTTTTTTCCGGTTTTATCTTTTGTTCTTTCGCCACACTTTTATCTTCCTGTTTATATATTGCCTTTACAACTGTTTGAGCTTTTTCTTTATTTTCTTGTTTTCTTCCCGACTGTACGTCTTTACTACTTTTATGTGTTACTCCATCAGTTTTTTCTCTATGATCTGTACGATCTGATTTTGGAATCACATCTTTTTTAGCAACCATAGATACTTTTGATATTTTGCCTTTTACCTTATGTTGCTTTTCAGTGTATTTTTCTTCGGCTAGTTTTTTTTGCTCTTTCTCGAATTTTCTTTGCTCTTCCTCTAATTTTCTTTGCTCTTCCTCTAATTTTCTTTGCTCTTTCTCATATGTTTTTTGTTCTTTAACCGACTTTCTTTTTTTTCTCTTAGCTTGTAGTCTTTTTTCTTCTCGGACAAAATTTTTCTTTTGGGCTTGTTCAAGTTTTTTTTGACGTTCCTCTTCTTGTCTTTTCTTTTCAGCTTGTAAGCGTAACTTGTCTTGAGTATCTTTAATGAGTTGTGATGAACTTACATTGATTTTTATTTTTTTTTCTTTCATTTCCATCACTTTTGGAAAAAAAAAACTATATTGGTGTTCTAGAACGTTTCCCATACTATCAATAGGTCCACTTTTTGATTTTGCCACGTGTTGCTCTGGTTTTTTAGTTTTGTGAATAATTGTGTCCACACTGCTTTGTAATTTTAATTCTTCATCCACAATATAGCGGTCTTCCAGTTTTTTAATCTTCTTTGGTCCTTCTTCAGAATCATACAATCCTTGTTTTATTTTATCGTGGTGATATTTGTCGGCTTTCTTTGGCACAATAAAAGAATCTTGTGAAGCTCTTGTTGATCTAAATTTTACGTCTCTGTTCGATAAATTGTCTAAATCACGAGTGCCACGAAGGCCACGAGGACCACGATCATGTTTTAGAGTTGGTATCTTCACATCCATTTCAGACTCTACATAATATTTCGAAGTTGGTTCTTTCTGCGTCCATGGAGCAATCTTTGGGGTTTCGTAAATATCAGGCCTTTTCGATACAGAATATGGATCTCCAGAATCCTTTTCAAGTCTCATCATCTGTCTCAAGCTAAGATCATGTCTTCTTTTCAATGCTTCTTTAGCATCCATCGAAGGTCTATCTTCGAAGATTTCCCCTTGTTTGCGATCTTTAAGTGAAGGTCTTGGGAGTTCTTTAAGACCTACAGATGTCCCTACAAAAGTTGGTACTGAGTCTACCCACAAAGTGCCCGTATTTATATTTTCACCTTCGTGCAGTGTGTGAGCAGATGTTATCACCGGTTCAATAGGTTGAATAAACGCAACAGCTGGTTCTACATAACCTTCTTTTAAATTGGTTTTGCCCAGTTCTGTATCACCTGATTTAAAATGTGTATGTGTGAACATTTGTTGGAGTTCAGGCTCATGCCTAGATGCAGGCGAGTTGAGACCACGATTGATTTGAAAGTCGACGTAAGCATTTTGCTTTTCTTTGGTGACCATTGTATCTTTACGAAGATACCCCATTTTTAATGGCAATGTTTTAAGAAAAAAATTTGTGTCTTCCTTTTGTTCACCTTTAACGGATATAAATTTCTTTACAATTTTGTCGCAGACACAAAACGGTTTTTTACTTTCTCGTGCTTTTTGTGCTTTTTTACGACAATGGTCGCATATACCCATTACCATCTTCCTATCTATTGATTTTACTTCTTGCATCAGTTCTTGAGCATGCTCAAACGTTTTTCTGCAACGTGGGCAACTTATATTTTCTTTTTCTGGAAGCAGTATAAAATATTAATGTAACTTAATTATGGGATTTTTGAAGTTTCAATAAAATATTCAAATTTGTCCATTTCTAGCTTATAGCTGTGTCCGCGGTTTTGCTCACGTCACTGTGTATTATTTTGTCATTATAAGTCAAAACAAAAGGAAACGAAGTCACAGTGTATTCGAAAGAAATTAATCCACTGATGGTGGTTTTAGGGTTCCATAGGCAAATGAGAAAATGGGAACCCTTATAATTTCGACCTGTCCGTCTGTATTTATGTCCGTCCTTATGTCGCAGCCACTTTACTCGCGAGCCTATTGGCACTGCCTCTCTATCGAAAAAAATTAAAATAAATAAAAGTTTTTAAAAACAAGCTTTCATTTAAATAAAAAAGTAACCTAAAAAAGAAAGAATAACGAGAACTAAAAAGAAAAAAATAAATTTAAGTGACACTGTCATTTTATAATATATACAGGATGTCCCAGAACTCAACGTCAAGCCGAAACGGGGCGACAGGATTGATTGTAAACATCATGAGAAAAATCAGAAAAAAAATCTATCTTATGCAGTTTGAAAATTATGGGCATTTAAGAAAAACCTAAAAATTTGGTCAATCTGTAACCATTTTTCGGTTATTGTGGTTAATGTTTATTATTTTTGTTCATTTAAACTGTGGAACCGTAACCCTAAATAATATTTCTAAGAATCACAGTAAAAAATTATGACGTAGGTTTGTACAAACACTTTTACACGTCAATCATATTTTTTTTAAACTAGATGAGGTCGGCGTTTCCTAACTGACTATTCTGAGAAGAAAGGCCGAAACAAACTCTTGTTAAACTATGAATTTAAAATTTTCAAAATTTGTTGACTTTGAATGGCCCTCCGTTAAAAAAAATGTGCTAGAGTGCCTTGGCAAGTGCCATTAAAAGTTGGCGCATTTAGTCAGGATTGTAAAATGGTACAATACTTGTTAGTTTCATACTTAAAAAACGAGTAAAAAAATAAAAACCTTAAGTAACCCGATTTTTGCTAACCCACTTTACTCAGTTAAAATGTTTTTTATTCGCACAAGCTCTTCGTAGCTTCTTAATTTTACGGCAAAATGATGAGAGAGATGGATAGTGGACATGTTTGCCATGAGTGAGAGAGACAGATAGTGACGCCACGCAATGAGACGAAGATGCGTCGTTTAAACGAGTGCGAATGAAACAGATACAGATGCCATACCAAGCAAATGGCTACGCTACCAGTCTGACACCAGTTAGTACGTATTTTATGGCAAAATGATGAGAGACATGGATAGTGGTATCCATCTCTCTCATCATTTTGCCGTAAAATTAAGGACCTACGAAGAGCTTGTGCGAATAAAAAACATTTTAACTGAGTAAAATGGGTTAGCAAAAATCGGGTTACTTGAGATTTTTATTTTTTTACTCGTTTTTTTTAATAAGAAACTAACAAGTATTGTAACATTTTACAATCCTGATTAAATGCGCTAATGGGTCTTGCCAAGGCACTCTAGAACATTTTTTTTAAAAGAGGGTCTTTCAAAGTCGACAAATTTTGAATACTTTAAATTCATAGTTTAACAAAGTCTTAATTCTAGGAAACTTGGGGCAATTGTGTCATTATTTTTGACTGTGATTCTTCGAAATATTATTTAGGGTTACGGTTCTAAAGTTTAAATAAACAAAAATAATAAAAATTAACCACAATAACCGAAAAATGATTACAGATTGACCAAATTTTTAGGTTTTTCTTAAATGCCCATAATTTTCAAACTGCATGGGATAGATTTTTTTTCTGATTTTTCTCATGATGTTTACAATAAATCCTGTCGCCCCGTTTCGGCTTGACGTTGAGTTCTGGGACACCCTGTATAAATTTTAAACGCTTGAGGCACTGTGATTGTTTAATTAATATAATATATGTATTTTAAAATGACAGTGTCACTTAAATTAATTTTTTTCTTTTTAGTTCTCGTTATTCTTTTTTATTTTTTAAGATTACGTTTTTATTTAAATAAAAGCTTGTTTTTAAAAACTTTTATTTTCATTTTATTTTTTACTTTATAATCTTAAAGAAATATTATTAACTTTTTTTTCAAATTTTTTTAGCTTAAAACGGTGGCCAGCTTGTTTTGTAAAACGTTTTTATAATCCGTCATCTTGGAGTGGCGGTCATATTGAATTTAGTGTGATGTTATTTACTTTATCATTTTCTACTCTCAAAGCCCTTTCATTTGGATACCCATATTAAGGGGATTGAAAAAAATGGTTGCCTGTAAAGTCGGTTTTACGGGCGAAGATTTTACGTGACAACGTCTTTTTCTCGGTAGAATAGTTGAGTGGGAGAGAGACGCAAGGCATTCGGCGGGCCTCTCTCTCGTTCGGTGACTCATCGTAACGTTACCGAGCGTTACACTTTTTCATAAGTGACTCCCAGCCGCAACCTAATTTAAGACGTTGTCACGTCAAAAATGTAAACCGCCTTCTTAGAGCGGCGGCCATGTTGAAATTATTACAATATTGAGCATTGCACATTGTATTGTTTCAGCTCAATCGGATACCAACAAATGGTCGAAAAATGGTTTGCAAATTTTGACGGACAACTTACATAGGTATACAGTCACGAGCACCAATATGTCAACACTTGGTAACTTTAAATTGCGATTTTTTCACGAAATAACGAATGCAACGTTGAAATACGACACTACATATACCTTTTCGGGTTCGAAAATACTATGTTCCTACTAATATAAAATTTCATTCAAAAATAAAGGAGAAAATCGCCTTTGATTTATTCGTAACTATCGTCGATAAGTTAGAGGATATTTTTAAGGTATCACCACGACAACTTGATCCCGAGACCACTCGACTTCGTGACAATTCAACCTCAGGACGGGGTCGAGTTGTCGGGGTCGATTTCACGGGGTTGAGTTGTCGGAGTCGAGTTGTTGGGTTCGAAGTGTCGGGGTCGAGTTGTAGGTCGAGATTTAGGGGCCGAGTTGTCCGGGTCGAGTTATTCGTGGGTTGAATTGTCGCAGGGTCGAGTTGTCCGAATCGAGTTGTCCGGGTCGACTTGTATGAGGTCGAGCTGTCGTAGAATCCTTTAGGTGGAAAACATAAATTTTTCATTTTTTTTTAAATAATTGTTCGTACGACGTAGACATTCTAATTCTGAGTTCAAATTGATGAGGCGCTCAGTTTATTATCAATTTCAATGAAACCCTGTTTCCCTCCGCGCCGTTTACCTATAGGAGGCAATGAGTCTAATAGAGGGACTCATCATGGATCACGGGGCCCTGGGTACGTCCCTAGTGTCCAGTGGAAAAGACGGCCGTAACCGAAAAAAAAACCCTTCTCAGTGAAAGCTGAAGTGACAGGGGATAATTATATTAAATTCAAGTCAGAGTCAATATAAATAGAGTATTTTAGCGTAGGTACCCAAATGGTTTTTTAGATTATAAAGTACCTATGCCTACGCGAAAAAGGGTACACTTATATTAGAGTATGGTTAGCAATTCTACCCTCTGGTTATTTTATTCGTTTCGAATTGGCAGTGGAGGATTCACTCAATATAGGCCAGTCATTAAAAACATTGGAAGTAGCAAAGTGCACGGTACTGATTAAGTACTACGGAAAAAGTCATCCTTTATGTACATATAATAAACAATTTAAGCCTGTGGTCTGTAGGTACAATTGAACCCGAGATACAGCACTTCAATTATTGGGCATTTTTTACAAAAGTATAAAATTGTAGTTTTAGCCGTCTCCCGAGCAGAATATAGGTCAAAATATTCATAACACGAGGAAACTCATGGGGGCAGAGTATTTCAGCCATGCTCCCCCTGCTCTGCCAGGAGCATCTCCCTTCTCGTCACCCTTTGCAGTTTCCACTGCATGACAGGAATTTCAGCAGGGTTAACGGCGCTGGTACCTTTGTTGGAGGTCACTGATGTCAGCCCATGCTGGCTTCTTGTCCAACCCCAGTTGGTAGGCTCTTTCTCTACCCTCTGGTTGGGCTGCAGCCTCTTCGTTTGGGGGCAGACGAACGATCGAACGATCGGACAAATATCCCGAACGCAGGGCGTGTAGAAAGTCATCTTTTTCCCCAACATATAGTGTCACAAGACAGTGTCCTCATCCTTTACTTTTTTTTTACTTCAAGAAGATCTGACTGTTTTGGAAAGGCGCCAACATCTTCGTTTTCCCTTGCCAGAAAAGAGCAAAGGGAAGATAGTTTTTCGAGCACAACGCAGTTAGCACAGGTCTTTCAAATTTGCAAACTTGGTTTTACACTATTGGTACTATCCTAACACTCCAAAAATCAGTACATACCATAGATATAGTTACATTTCTATGCAGTGCATTTTATTGCGACCTAAAGCGATTTTTGTGTCTACGGTGATAATTAATAATACTTACGGCGATACTTGATATCATATACAGGGTTAAATAAATTAGCTAGCGGAACTCTGCAGACGTGGTGGGTATCGAATATCGATATCTAAACAGGAATAAATAAAAACAAAAAAAAATTTTTTTGACAGGTGCAACTACCGCTGGTAGTTTTGTTACTGTTATAGAAGTTTGTGTTGCGAAATTCTGTTTTCTTTTGTTTTATCGTATTAAACCGGAAAGGGATCGGCACCGTATCAACTCGAGCCGTTTAGTACATACCTATTCTTTGTATGAAACTCGATACTGCAACGCACACTAATCGGAATCGTAAAGTAATCGCCTCACCTCGGGGCAAGCTCACGAACCGCATTGCGGTGCGTTACAGCTCGTCGTCCCCGCGCTTACGGCCCGTCGCGTCGTCCCCGCGCTTACGTCTCTCAGTACCCGAGCTTACGTCTCTTCGTCCACCCTTGTCCCTCCCTTCTCTCCCCTCCGGCCTGCCTGCTGCACCAACAACCAGGCAGCGGTCGGCGAGCCGTAAGCGCGCCGTCGCCTAGCCGTAGCCGAGTCGACGTATCGGAGCTGCTGATCCGCTTTGGTTACTTGCTTACGTTAGGTTGACGCCTGTTTGACGGCGAAGCGAAAGGCGTTATGGTGCTGATCCCTTTCCGATTTAATACGTGTACTATCTTAGATATCGAAACCCATCACGTCTGTGAACTTTACAAAACAAAAAAAACTGATTTTTCAAACTGACATTTCAAGTGACTGCACTAACTGCGTTCGATGACCACACAAAGGAACCAACAAATTAATTTATTTTTTGTTTTATCATGTGTAAATATCGATACCCATCGCGACTGCGTAGTTTTGTTAGCAAAAATTTGACAATGTACACATAATATACATAGAATATGAATCAAGGAATAAAAGTATAATTGATGTCATATCTACGAAGCGATGTCATATTTATGATCTAAATGAATAAAGTTTTACCTAGTTCTGATGTTAATTCAGAAGTTGTTATTTTCACGTTTTTCTTATTGTATAAAATAAAGACATCTCTGGATGTGTTTACAGCGCTTTCAACCGCTTCAGCTTGTCTTATCTGTTGATGTGAAAAGCGATGAGTTTATGAGGGATGCTTTTGTAACCCGCGAAATTCCAATTATCTAATATTAGGTTTTTTATGAAAAATCTGTGTTAGGTCGCTCGTAAGCTTCGTTCCCGATACGATAGGTACTGATAAGGTAGTTCCAAAATATAATATGCTTCATAAATAAGAGAAGTCACAAGCATAAAAATATTTAACTTACTATGTTCAGTTAGGGAACCGTATCCGATTTCATGATTCAGTCATAAATATTTAAATATTCACCGCTGTTGTCCTCAATGTTCAAGACAAATTTAAAAAGTTTATTATACCTACATAGAAATTAAAAACTCACATTGGTACTTGCTCGGATTTAAACTCACAATCTCGTGCATGGCAGAAGTCGTCTTAATGTAGGCCATCACGACATTTAGGGCTGATTTTTCCAACGCCAGAAAACTATGGAGGAATAATTTTGAAATTTTGACAGTTCTTCCATACAAAACCTGTCAGACGTCAATTTTATTCCACGAATAAAAATTATCGGTCGATTGAAAAATCAGCCCTAAGTGACACATTTTCGGGGAATATTATGTTGGGGGAAAGAAGAGCTAGTAAGAAAATTATAATTTCACGTGCATTTATTTCTATAATTTAGTAAAATAACCGCGTTCTTATTACGTGAAATGAGTTAAACCCAAGTTTAAACCCAGGTTTGGATTATGATTTGGAAAAAAAAAAATCTTCATTGTTCCTTTTCTTCGTCTCTCATCTACAGTCAGGTAGGTAGCGTACTAGCTTCGTGCATCAGGTTGTTTGCTTTCAATAAATATGTTATTAAAGAATCGAGTACTAACATCCTCCATACGTGGTCTATGACAGTAGACCACCAAGCCGGAGTCTTTTAGTTCCCCAAGTTTCTGGAACTCTTGGCACTCCTCGTAGCATGGACATAGCTGCTGTTCACTGCAGGCAAGACAATTTGTTTTTTATCAAGTAGGTATTGTATATTTAGCACAATAATCACTTTAAGTAAACTTTTAATAACTTACTGTCTGAATACTTCCATAGTGATATTAAATTAAACGGGTAGGTAATTATATCAAATCGTAGTGCGAAGCACAGTATAGGTAGGTCGGTAATTACGGTGCGAAGAACGCAACCAATACAAAATGGCACACAAAATGCTTTGTTCTTCTGTTTGTAAGTTTGACAACGCATTTACACATTGCACAGATCTACACAGATGCTGCCTAATATAGAAATATTTATTTATGGATGCTGCATTGTTCTTTCTTCCGTTTTTTCAAGTAAAGGTGTGGACAGACATCTGACTGTGTGATTGTTTGTGGTCTGCAAAGTACCTAGTAGTAGGCCATCACCTATTAAAGCAGGGCAGAAGTTGAACTACACTACTTTTTTGTATGACGTCTTAGTACAAAAAAGTAGTGCAGTTCAACTTCTGCCCTGCTTTGAGAGGTGGTAAGCCCCCTGGGGTCATTGAATGGTCTAAGTGCCCAAACGATAACCGCGCGCGAGTGGGCATCAAATTACCCAATGACGTAATATAAAATCATTGTAATCACCCAAATGTGGTCCGCGCTTGAGTATAGTTTGTTATGTCAATGTTTTTAGGGTTCCGTACCTCAAAAGGAAAAAACGGAACCCTTATACGATCACTTTGTTGTCCGTCTGTCTGTCTGTCAAGACCAAAGAGAATATAAATAGTCTTTGGTCAAGACCCTTTATCTCGGGAACGCGTGAAGGTATCGATTTGAAATTGAAACCATATAATCAGGGGGCTTACTAGGACCTTTTATAAAAACGTTCAATTTCCAGTCAGTTCAAAAGCCATATCGTAGAAAGACTTCTCCAATCAGCGTCGTAGCGCACGCCTCAGCCGTAGCATCTGGGTCGACCGCAAGAATCGGGAACTGAAGACCCAGTTGGCGATTTTGGTGGAAGGAGACCATCGACAGTGACCGGAGGTCCTGCCTTTCATCCGGTTTGCGTTAAACACGGCTTTAAAGAAGGCAACCCAGCTGACGCTGACGGGCTCGCGGCCCGGCGATCGGTCAGGCCTACTCGGCTCTGCGAATAACCGTACCTACTATGGGAGTAATAAAAGTGAACGACTATTGAACGAAGTTCACCAAAGTTGGATGGTACCAAATGCTTGTCTGTGACTTGCTGTAATGCCATATTTACTTTTTAATAGGCATCGTTCAAAAACTTAAATCTAATTCTATTTTCATATTACCGGTTTTTTGAAAATAATAGAAACTTGATTTTCTTAGGTACTTATATACATATTCTAACTATGATTATTATTGTTATATTGTTATCACTACCTTCCTTTTTATTATTGTAAATCTACTTTTAACGATGTTATTGTACGCTCGTAAACATTTTGTGTAAATTTAGTTTCTCAGTACGGTACGTGAATTATTGTTAATTCTTAATGAGAAATAATAAAGTTCTTAAACCATAAACCATTATGCATTATGTATAATAAGTTACCTTGATACCTTAGCTAAAAGCACTATCTATAGAGCTCAATTTTCACGTTCAAAACAACTTTGTAACTTTGAAAGATTCAACGTGATTTTGAACGTGTAAGTAACGGATAAGTCATGCAACAATTTAAAAAACTATGTATTTTTGCGCGCCAAATAAATAATATTTATTTGTATATTATTTGTTTGTCTTCACAATGTCGATGTCGTAATCGTAAGTTTGTTTACATGATGAAAATATCATAATGGAATTGGTACGCATTTTTAATTGGAATGTCCTTCGATCAATAACATTATTGATCGAATGGAATGTAACTTAGATTTTATAATTGTGGTGAATTTTAATTTTGAGTGAAACACGAACAAGTCGTGTTAGTAAGACCCAACTGCGTCGCCGCCGGAAGTTCTTAAATAATCCTAGAGAAATATATGCAGTTAGGTATAACAAATCCACCCAAGCATGGGAACATAGAAAGATAATGTGGAAAAGGGTTGCAGGGAGAAGATAGTATTTTTGGGCCCCCTATATTGTAACGTCTAATAATTAATACCTAAAAAAATTAACCATATTATCATTTTAAATATTCAATTTTTAAATTAAGTTTAACCGGGATCACGAAACCGCAATAAAAAGAAAATGTTTTGATAATGCACTCAATTGATTCAATTCCCGGTGTAATAAATACGTGTATTGAAGCGTATTTTTAACAATTTTAAATAAAAATAAATTATATTCCTATTTGTATTTACACAGTCCGAGGTGGTAACCAAATCTATTTTTATTAAGTAGAAAAACCATTGACGCTGCAGTAGGTCCTCCTGTGTTTAATTCATATTTTTAACCGACTTCAAAAAAGGAGGAGGTTTCTCAATTCGACCGTATATTTTTAAGTTTACATTCTCGCGTTTAGTAAAGTAGGTAGTTTAAAAATCAACTTGAAACGGATTGCAGTTTTTGGTTTCTTGTCAGTCATTAACAATTAAGGTACATATTAGTAGGTACTTAATCTGTGATTAACGATCAGGCACTCGATTGTCCCGATTATGTAGTTCGAAAACTCAATTCAAGTTGAATGTTGAATCTAAGGTAGGTACCTACCTACTAGACTAGAGGGAACCTCCCTCCAGTACCTACCTTAAATCAAGATCCAGAATAAAAGGTTACAAGCTCTGTGATACAGAATAAAGCAACCGTTCTTTATTATTTACATACATAGGTACAATTTAAGTCAGTGACATTCAACTAAGATCGGCTTTGTTCGACTTTGTAAAGAGCGTTTTTCCTACTCACATTCCACTGTCAATCAGAAAATCAATGACGATACGACGAAGATTTTAATGAGAAATTACACGTTATCAACTTCTCCCCAGCGAAAACACTAGGAAGTGGTGAAGAGCGGGCGTTTTGGGGGACTTTCTTTTGTAATTTTGAAGTTCGAAAAGTGAGGATTCTCAGGCTAGTTTGAATAGGTACTTAAATACCTACTTTATCTAATCGCGACTAAATCAGGTGGCACATCGAGAGAAAATGGACTCGAGCCTTTATTTAGAGTAATGAGTTTCTTAAGCCGCAGCACTATCTGACACTGTCAGAAAGACGAGTGTCAAGAAGTGTAGTCTTTGTGTCCAACAACATTTCATTCATTTCAAAGACTACAATATAAATTCATTTATTTATTCCGTTTCTTTCGAATTGCATGACATTGATATTTCTGTTTTTCCTGTGTGTTATTGAAGGGCATGGAATCTTCACGACGGTACAGCATTTACTCCAGAAGGATGTTGTGTTAATAATTGTTCAGTAAGACTTCAATTTCAACGCAATGTGCGAAGACATTGTTGGCGTTGGCTGTTGTGCACATCAGGACCCATGTCCTGATGTGATGTGTGTGTGTCAATTTTAGATGAAAATACTATTTACTTCTAAGTCATCGGACTTTGAAATTGATATGGCCACATAACAGTAATAAAAATATTTTTTAATTATGTGATTCTTGATATCATGAACCGTAATAAACACCTTTATTCATACTATTTATTACTGAACAGTGAACTAATTTACTAAATTAGAAAACCGAGGCCAAACTACTCACTAAACAATAGCTCTTTTAGTGTGCTATGTTATGATCGTATTTCTCAGTCCCGTTAGACGAAGTTTTAACTATTCTATAATACCACTGTAATCTAGACATCTTATGGAACAAATAAACATGCAGCTTTTATGCCTCTGTGGCACTGACGTAAAATTGTGCATTGAGTGGCGTGGGTCATCCTGCAGCTTCGCCCTCGATGCGGCTGGCTATAGTCCTGCGGAGGCGCGATGCCAGTCAGTGGATACAGTAAACTGGTGTGAATGCAGTATTAAAATCTATAATGTACCATTTAGAGCTGTATCCACTAACTTAGCGTGGGCTGATCGGCTCCGTACTGGACAGGCCTGCGGAAAAACAAAGCTCCATTCCAGTTGTTCGCAGGACTTGAGCAGATGGGTTTTTCCCAGTGGTTAGGTAGATTGATGGTTAGATTGATGATGGAAGTGTGCCCCCCCATCTAGTGGATTTTAGGCGACAGAGTAAGTGATTTCTGGGATGCACTTTCTGTTTGACATTTGCGCAGTTTCTCCGGAAGATATGGGACCTATCCAAAGTGTTATTGCTATGTGTGGTCACTATTATTTTATTTTTAGTACTAGGTCTAATAAGAAAAATATTGATTCATAAATTCCCTTTATTCATTTCAAAAGGGTTATTTATTTTCCTAGTGCGACGCCGCGCCGTCGGTCGGTTTGATTTTTCTATTCGATATTCACTCACCAAATATTTCGTGCTCGTCACACATCTACAAGAGAATTAGAGAAATAATAAAAATAAGTGTTATATGGGCACTGAATTACAAAACAATGTTGAAAAAGCTGGTCTAGTAGTAACTTATTCAAGATGGTTATAAATAATTATTTGAAGTTACAGTCGTTTTGCTGTT
This sequence comes from Oligia latruncula, assembly GCA_948474745.1. Taxonomy (NCBI): domain Eukaryota; kingdom Metazoa; phylum Arthropoda; class Insecta; order Lepidoptera; family Noctuidae; genus Oligia; species Oligia latruncula. The sequence continues at coordinate 8,640,933 of OX419684.1, read as the reverse complement.
GTCAATTAGCACGCCACGGTATGAAAAAACAAGGAGAACAGTTTTTGTGAACGTCAGGGTAGCAGTGCTATTTAAGACTGCATAGTACAAAAATGTAGTGCAGTTCAACTTCTGCCCTGCTTTAAGATCTGGTCTGAGATCCCCTAAAAAAAAAATCATAATTCTGTATGATTTTTTTCACGGCTTCGAGGTACTACATACCTATCGTACGTTAACTTAGAAAAGTTTACGAAGAAAAAGATACGGCCGTATAAGCCGCAAAAAACGTATATTCACTTCACTTCACTCTCAAGGGAATCAAAATGTATAGGGTATTTCCCGTTGACCTAGAATCATGAAATTTGGCAAGAAGCAAGGTCATGTTGCACAAACATTAAAGTAATTACATTAAAAAAAAAATCGTGATAAAATATTTAGTGACAGCACGGTTGGCGCAGTGGTTAAGCGATTGACTGCTGCGCTGCGTGTCGCGGGTTCGATTCCCGCACGGGACAAATATCTGTATGACCTACAAGTAGTTGTTCCGGGTCTGGCGGTTTGTGTCAGTTTAAATGTTTGTAAACGCACCCACAATACAGGAGAAATTCCTAGTGTGGGGCAACGATTTAAAAAAACAAAAAGAAACAAAAATTTACATACCTACCTACAAAGTACGGAACCCTCGGTGCGCGAGATAATGGACAGATCGTACCATTGGTGTAGAATTTTTCAGTTATTTTTTTTTGTCTGTGCTAAAATTCCAATCAATCCAATCCCACCAAAAACATTCTCATGTAAAATGTTGCCAAGACGAGACCACATAAGGCTCGCACTGCCAAAAAGTTATCAGATCTCATGTAGAGCCAAGCTTCTAACTCTACACGCCCTAACTTCACAAACTCTACACCTTAGTCAAAATATGAGGCTTGGCCGTTTCGTTACTACAAAAAAAGTAATTTAAAAAAATTAAACCGACTTCAAAAAGAAATGAACTCAAAATTATGAAATAACTTTAATTTTGGAAGTCGGTGTCTTGGGATCTGTATTTTAGTTTTAGTTTTTGCCACCGACTTCCGAAATTAAAGTTATTTCATAATTTTGAGTTCATTTCTTTTTGAAGTCGGTTTAATTTTTTTAAATTACTTTTTATTTGATAGTTTTTAGTTGTTGCACTAGAATTTGACCAAGGTTTTGAGATGTTTTCGCTTTGACACTACACCCGTAGCTCGTATCAATAAGCCAGGCCGTCACACTTTCACGTCTTAGTCCATATCTTGAAAATTACTGAATCGATTTTGATGAAACTTTCACTGTTCCCTAAGTTGAAGTAAATGTAAGCCAATAAAAAAAGAATGGTCACGATCCGATTAATAGTTACGGAGATATGCGTGGACAAACATACATACATACATACATACATACCTACATACATACATACGTCTATAAAATTTTGTATATTTGTTTGGAAGCCCTAATAGATGGTCATATGTGAATATAATGCAATTCCAATAATATTACATACATACGTATCGAATTGATAACCTCCTTTTTTTTGAAGTCGGTAAAAACTATTGTATAACAGAAAAGTAGGTAATGAACAGTGAATAAATTTTTCACCTTACGCCCATGAGATGGTATGGTATGGTGGACATGTGCAACTCCAATGCAGAGAGAGTGGACCCGCTGACTCTCAGCAGTCCTCATTGTTCGTTGGAAAACACATCCAACCTTGGCACTCTCCAAACTGAGGGAACGGAGGACCCGTCCCAATCAGGAAGTGCTCAGGTCTCTATTCCACATCAAGATACACCAGATATTGAACAAGGTACATTGCAAGTAGTTCAGACAGAGGCTACTCTCCCTTGTAGTAGTAAAGTTTGATACTGCTCTATTATGTTTTCTGATAGTTTTGGAAAAGGATTAGGATAATTCGGTACATGTTGCGTACAATTGTTGTAGGAATTTAAAAACAGCAAAATCGATCATGGGTTGCTGGGGAGATGCTCTACAGCAAGCCATAATTCAGTTGCCTGTAGGTACCTCTTAACCTGTTAAGGTACTTATTTTTTTAAGTAAGCACTAATTCGGTACATATTGCGTACAATTTGTTGTATGAATTTAAAAACAGCAAAATCGATCATGGGGTGGCTGGGGAGCATGACGTAGTAAATTACTTAGCAACAACCTGTGTCATTCTTCACAAAACTTTTGCATGCCTCAGACTTCCTACAAACCAATAATTAATGTCTTCAATAACTACTAATAACTAGGAATGAATATGATGCTAATGCCATTATTACTATACTTATAGGTAATCGGTAGGTAATAGGTACCGCTGGTTGATGGTGCAGCGGGCAGGCCGGAGGGGTGAGAGAGGCAGGGGTGGACGAAGAGACGTAAGCTTGGGTACGGAGAAACGTAAGCGCGGGGGACTAACAATAATTAATTTATTGTTTTATTTAAATAAATAACAAAAAATACGATAAAAAGAAAATTTCTTAACAAGTCAAGTACATTATTCAAAGAAGACGGGTATTATAATACAAATTGTTTGTAGGTTTTCTACTACAATATCCAGTACTAGTAGATGATGCCGTGGGTACTGTTCTAAAAGGAAGTCGCAAAGGCGGAGAGGCGGCAGCAACCAGCTGATCAGCACTAGCACAGGGCTCCGCGGGCCGCAGCCGGCGCTCTCGCTCAATTTGCTGTCTCTCGTAGCGCTGTGCGTGAGCCACACTGCGCTGTAAGCCCGCCAGGCTATCGGTGCGAGCTGGGAACCGCTCTAAACTGTTCGAAACTTCGCCCACTTCAGCAGTGTCGGTATCCACGATTTCTTGGTGGTCTAGTATCATACCGATATTTAGCTTTAGGTTAGTTGAACCATCTCTAAAAATGAGATATACTGTAGCTTGGTCTAATACTTTCAGAGAGAAATGTTCGTTAATCTTCAAAGCTTTCATCTTGATCTGAAAGGGTTTAAATTTTTGGGATAACTTCTTGCTTTTCTCTTTGATGAAGTTATCAAATTCTATGGCTAACATTTCTTCATTATCTGGTCGAGTTGCCCTATCTGCTGCTGGTCCAAGTTTAAGAATATAAGGATCCTTGTGTGCCATTTGGGTATCTATCATGACTTGCTGCAGGACTGGCGGATCGTTTAATGTATGCCATTTCCAGTGTGAAACTGGACCGATTCCGCGATCAAGCACCACCCCTTCAGTCTGGTTATATTTAAGCCTGAGAAACAATTTAAATACCTACATTATTGGGTGCAGAAATATATAATGTATTTATACTACAATCATAATTATGCTAAAATTCATATTCACCAACGTAGTTTGGTATGTACCTACACGTACAGTAGACCGCGCGTCGCGTCGGTGGTAACATTTTGGCTTTGACCTGGCCTAGAGTAGTAGTACCTACAGTCTAAATGATCAACATTACCTAAAAGCCAAGGTAACGCCGTGGTCGCATGTCATTATAATTTTAGGTGTTCCTGGCGACCATGTGGGTCATGGACTCATGGTATACAGGCATGCGACCACGGATATACTTTGACCATTTAAAAAAATACTATGTTTTTATTCAGACAGTAAATAAAGTTAGCCGGTATAATAATTATGATACTCATCATATCTCAGGAAACTATTTCAAAACTATTTGTAAGCAAACAGACCAATCCTAGCGGCCAAACATCCCCCAGACAAAATTGAAAGGTCGCTGTGAGAATGAGCGCGAGCGTGATAATTAGATGGCTTTATAACACTGCTTCAAAACTTAAGTTGTTGACGGCTTTTTTTTTTGTTTTCGGGGGGAAACTTTCAAAAGGCACCCGACCGGGCCCTGTTTAATAAAGCCGACAATCCGACAAGTCCGACATATGTCAAAAAGTCAACAATTCAACAACACATTCATTCGACAATTTTTCTGTTTAATAAAACTTACAGGCAACAAAATTGTCATGGTGGAAAATTCACAATTAGGTCGGGTTGTCGTGACAAATTGATATTTTTCTGTTTAATAAAAATTTTTGTTGAAAAAAATTTGTTGTTGTCGTTGTTTAATTCATGCTGTCTACATTTTCTTCGAAATCGAATCAGTGATTAGCAAAAAGAATGGGACCTCTACTAAGCTCCGTTTAAGAGAATTAACTGCGTCGCCGCGCGGTTCTCCACGTTTCGACCGCGCGCTTTACAACTTTCTGAATATTGGATCTACGAATTTGCGGCTTTCATTGTTAGTGTTTTACAAATTCCTTCGTAATGTTGACGTAGTCGTTTTTCTTCTGCGACACTGTATCCGAGCAGTCGAAACGGACACTATAATAACCCTTCCTCTTTGCTTCGCCGTGCGTAGTCGGGAAAAACTTTCGGTCGGAGAGACTTGAAAAATCCTAAGTAAAAAGTCGTAATTCGATGTTTGGCTCTCGCCTATTTCCTCCTCTAATATTGGACCAATTTAAAAGATATTTCATAAACTGAATAAGGAGGATATAATTATACTGTGTCCCTATGTTTTTAATTTTTTTTCATTAATAGTTATCTTTGTACATTAGGCCTCTGTTGACAGGTTTAAATCGGCATTTTTTGTGGGTTCTAGTGCTTATAAGAATAATGTACCTATCAGAGGTATCAACAAAAAGGAAAATATAGGGACATAGAAGTAGTTAATATTTATTATCCTGTAAAATATGTATCTATCCACTAAACGCACGACGCCATCGCGGCAGGCCAAGACGAAGATGGCGGGACGAGTTTGACTCCTACCGTCGCGCGTCGCGTCCTAGGGACTGGCCCGGCTCGCAAAAGACAGAATTGTGTGGAAAAGGGGAGGCCTTCGCCCTGCAGTTCCCACAGGCTAGTTAGATAGAATCTGTAAAAAATTGCTTTATGGTCTGGTCATTAACCAGAAAGAAAACAGGCGAGAGCGTTTCTATGGAGAAACGATCACCCGAATTTACTCCACTGTATGTTAAAAATGCTCATTAAGAATTGTATTGTATTTATTTTATTGTACTGTAATAGGCGTAAAAGTATTACTTCATTAATATGAGACTTCCTTTAGACCAAAGTCAAGCTGTGTTAAAAAGCCATCTAATTATCACGCTCGCACTCATTCTTCTTATTGTCTCTAGGATGTTTAGCTCCTCGGATTGGTCTGGCTGATTATAGGGAAGACGACGTAATTTTTTCGAGCTTTTAAAGCGTAGAGCTGAAATTACCACCCATGGGAAGTGTCTGACAGTATTAGCCTATTTTAGGTAGGTAATAAATAGGTCATACGGGCTGGTGTCCGGAACTCCACGTCAATACGCATATTTTGCGTACGGCAGATATTAGGTATTAACAATATCTTGTAATAATAAAATGAACACTCCGACTAAGTCAATAATGTTTTTACGTTCCTTTAGTACCCGATACCTAGTCAAGCTAGTAGGTATGCGTACATTCAAAGTAGGTACATAATAACACTACTCTCCATTCCCACACTAGGCCGTCGGATAAAGACACTAAATTCGCAAAGCGTGATGTAGTTCTGCATTTTTGGTGTGTTGTATGGGTCTGTTAGGGTAGTGTGAATTCAAATTTTCAACTTCGAAAAACCTGTGGAAACTGAGAAAATCGAGAAAAACTTCGAAATTTTGGGACTTTTTTCACTATTTGCTCTCCAGGGCCAAAACTATGCATTTTTTTTTGCGAACAATGTTTAGTACACTTATAAACTTTACTGTATTCAATAACCTACAATTTGAGCCCAATTGCAGCTCTATTGACCACATAGGAGCCAAGCTATAGCACTTCAAAGATGACCAATTTTTCTCGAAAATTGAAATTTTCAGGTTTTACTCACTTATTTCGCGAAATATAGGCAAAACCACTTGCTCTACGAAGAAAGGTTACTGAAAATATTTTGTAGTACATTTATTTAGTTTCTATTGGAGCCCAAAACGAAGTCTGTGGAACTAGCAGTTCACTCACAATCTCAAAAAAACGAAAAGGAGGTAAAATGGGTTATAGAGACAAAAGACTATATTGGTTTATTGGAAATTAGACAGGAATGTTACTAATAATGTTGGTCGGGAGGTCATTTGCAATAATCTCGCTCGAAGTTTGATTTGGAAACTAAGTTCTAGGCAAAACATAAAATCAATGCTGACTAACCGAAAAAACGGCGATTGACCAAGAACTGCGGTGCAATTCTGTAAAAGTCTCACCGTGAAAACTTAGGTGAAGTGAGCGTGGAGTGAGCTGTCAATAGTGTCAATTTCTAGCAAAAACAAACTCACTTGACCTATGTTTTCACGGTGAGATTTTTACAGAATCGACCGGCTGTTCTTAGTTAATCGTCGTTTTTTCTTTGGTTGGGATTCCATTTTATCAGGATGGTTTTCAGTTTGTGGAAGATGAAAAAGAACGCGCTCCTGTTCTTCTTCCTCTTCGTGTCCCTTTTCATCATTCTGAGGAAGAAGTCTTTCTTCATCTTCCACTGAATCATCGCTATCGTCGTTAACAGAAATCAATGCGACATTATTAGATACACGACTATCCTCCGCAATTCAAACTAAGAGCCAAGCATTTCAGCCCAGCTTTTAAAGAACTACATGCCCCTCTACATCCCTTTTTGCATTTGCAGGCTATCATTTTTAGAAGCTGTGCAGGAGCTGGCTCTTTGTTTGTTGTGTTCGGGATTAGGCCGCGGGAGCTGATTTCCCAACCCCACTCGGTGGGATCCTTTTCTACCCCCAGCCACTTTTGCACTTGGTGGTAGGTGCGAAACGCATGGAAAGAGGAAGCCTCGGTAGTAGTGGGCAAACGTGCCAGATTCACTTTTGCACTTGCCGCTGTCTTTACAAACTGGAACCTCAGGTCGTGCAGTGTCTGAGTACTTCCCTGCAACGCCCCCGTAAAGAGCCACCGGACACTTTTCGCCAGCTTCCGTAATATTCGCATGTCTACTAGGTCTTGCCTCTTTTGAAATTTGAAAACCCCACAATTTCTATTTTCCTTGCCAGAAAAGGGCGGACGTGCTATCACACCCAATAAAAGCGTGTATAAACGGCCTTATTTCTGTTACGTCCCCGTTTCTGAAACCGCAAGTTCTGGATGTTAGAACCCAACCCACAGAGGAGAAGAAGCAGATCTACGTCCTCTCCCACTACGATCACATGGGCGTAGCTCTTGGTTTTCTCTAACGCCATTAGAATGACATCGTGGTCTGCATCTTCCGTCGCTGTCTTCGTTTTAATTCTCATAGACTTCGTTTTGGGCCCCAATAATAGCTAAATAAATGTACTACAAAATAATTTCAGTAACCTTTCTTCATAATAGGGTAAGTAGTTTTGCCAATATTTCGCGAAATAAGTGAGTAAAACCTGAAAATTTAAATTTTCGAGAAAATTTGGTCATCTTTGAAGTGCCATAGCTTGGCTTCTATGGGGTCAATAGAGTTGCAATTGGACTCAAATTGTAGGTAATTGAATACAGTTTATAAGTGTACTTAACATCGTTCGCAAAAAAATGCATAGGTTTGGCCCTGGAGAGCAAATAGTGAAAAAAGTCCCAAAATTTCGAAGTTTTTCTCAGTTTCCACAGGTTTTTCGAAGTTGCAAATTTGAATTCACACTACCCTAACAGACCCATACAACATACCAAAAATGCAGAACTACATCACGCTTTGCGAATTTAGCCACTTTTTTATTCTTTATTCCGACGGCCTAAACATTTTGTTACTCAGAAAATAAGTAACGTCTGGGGGCCCTGTGATCTTGGACCAATAGCGTAGCGTAGTTTCAATAGAAAGAGACCAGCTTATACTGGTTTCGTCAGCACTGACTTGCGGGCTACTGTACCTACATTGGTCTTCTATCAGCAAAATTTATGTTATTAGTATTTACCGTATCTTGCCAGTATGATCGAAAACTATGCCATTGCCTAGATAGTCAAACGTGGCAAGTATCGTAATAGGATGTGAGCGGCCACGCTCGTCGGGCTCTCCACTGCTGTATATTACGAAACGCTGTTGAGCATTTGTCTCTGAAATTAATACGAGTATATATTTATATTGTAAAAAGACATACAACAACACAACACAACATACAACATTATCCAAACCGATATTATAACTTTCAGAAACGCTTGACTATTTTAGTCAACAACAGAGCTGTAACAATCTCAAAGACATTTGGGGAGTCCGGGATAGTGCCTCTCACTACGTAAACATCTTGAAACGCGATGCCCGCTAACTAGGTAGGTATATTAATATAGAACTAGATAACCACCTTCGGCATCATAATAATCTAGTGCCAGTCGACCACTTCTGTAATACCAGCGACCTCGGCCGTTGTCATCGAACTCGGCTAGTCTTTCGCCGGTGTCGTAAGTCATCAGCCGTTTGTTCTTGTTGTGTTCGAACCAGTCAAACTCGGGGTGTGCCGGACGCATTCGATAAACATTCATCTAAAAACAAAAAGTGCCTTAATACACATAAGCTTTGAACAGTAGAACCTAGGTACATTCAGCAAGGTAAACTTAAATTGTCGATTTGTTGACCATTTTCTATTTAGTCAAGTACCACCAGGGACTTGACAAAATAGCTTGTTGACAAGCCTACACTGTCGTGAAAATGCCTTATGCCCCGCGCCATGCGACTCTCCTGAGATAGTTTTCGTGGTGGCTACTAAAACCGATAGCGAGGTCAAAATTAAAATCCTAGATGACGGCTGTGAAAACTTTTTTTTTTTTTATCATGGGTATTATTGGGAGTTAGGAGAGTAACGGGGGGGGGGGGGGTCTGGATCATACTAGATCCATACCCCCCATTACTCTCTATTCATTACTATTGGGTATCGTTTTCATGGTTTTCGAGGCTGCTAAAGCCGATATCAGCCTAGTCTTTTCCCAACTATGTTGGGGTCGGCTTCCAGTCTAACCGGATGTAGCTGAATACCAGTATTTTACATGGAACGACTGCCTATCTGACCTACAGACCCCAGTTACTGGATAATACGATACCCTTTGGTAAGACTGGTTGTCAGACTTTTGGGCTTCTGACTACCCGTAACGACTGCCAAAGATCTACGAATGACAGCCGGGACCAACGGCTTTTACGTGCTTTCCGAGGCACGGAGGGGTCTCGGTATGTAAAGATGGTCACCCATCCACAGACCAAGCGTAGCTTAACCTGATCGATCGATCTGTGTGGCTGTTATTATTTATCCACGGGCCCCTCTGCTCTGCTAAACCCGATAGTGAAGTCAAAATGAAAATCCAAAATGGCGACAACTTTATGAAAGCTCAGTATTAAAAACGCGTATTAAATTCACACTTTCTCCTTTCCCTGGTTCTTGCGATTATATATACGAGTGTGTGTGCGTGCGAGCATCGCGCAAGGAACTTCGTTCTTGACGGGGGTCCCCCACCGCAGACGTACTTTTATTTTTTTATTTCGTACAGTTTAAATGAACGGAATAATACCACTACTCAACGACTGAAGTCGCTGAGCACTGGCTTTACTTACAACTTGGTGACCAAGAGCGGACCGGGGGGGGCGGCAGGGGGCCCGCCAGGGCGCCACTTACCAAACACGTTTTTTTTTGTAGACTTTATTCTTTAATGTCATTGAAGAATAATTAATCCCATAAGGGTCATATTCAAAATAATTGTATATTTACTACTGTCTTAATGTCCAACCCAATTATTTTCATAACGAGATGCAACTGACTAGAATTTCATAAACAAACAGGTAAAATATTTATTTGAGCTTAATAAAAAACAACGAAACATTTGGTAAACCTAAACAATTCATTAAAAAAAATTAAACCTGACATTGCGTAGGATCCGTTTCATACAAGTATTCTATGTCCACGTCTTTAACGGTAAACTAAAAAAAATAATTTAATTATTAACCATTCAACAAAAGTTAAAAAAAAAAAATATTCAGAGAATATTGTTTAAACTTTCAACACTTTACTAAACAAAATATAAAATACTATTTAGTGTACTCCAAATTTAATTTATTAATGAGTGTCCTGATTTTGCACATATCTGTTATTCTTCTCTGTTATGCTATTTTAACATTATTTCCATGGCAATAAAGAAATTTGAAATACTGGCAAAATTAGTTCACTAGCTGTTACTACACGACGCGGACGCGTAAGAATAAACGCTTTGCCATTTTGTTCAATATAGTTTTTCAGCTCGTTTCGTTGTCGAAGAAAATTAGACTTTTAAAAGTAAATATTCAATGTGAGTCGTTTACAGTAGCGGTAAGTACTTACTGTTTTATTACTCATACTAGGAAAGGGCTGTATTGTGATATTTGTTATAACTATAAAATATTCGTATAATCATGTGAATTGGTGTGGAAATAAATAGATTTGTAGGATAGACACGTGCAAGGATAGACACGTGCAATTAATTCATATACGTTATTTTATCTGTCACTTTTTTCCGTTACGTAACAGATATGAATGATTAGGCGTTATTCACATTGTCTCATGTATGAATTAATGAAAATAAAATATTAATAGGTACTTAGTGCACCGCAGGTTAGCCAAAACATTTTTTTTTACTTACTTAAATTTATTTGAAGTATGTAAAGTTTGCGTATATTGTGCCATGTATTGCATTGCTGTGCCATGTATTGTCTGTGTGTGCATGTTTTACTGCGTATCCTCAGTCCTCACTGCTTGAGCCTTTTATACTAACCGCGCAGCCTCGCCGAGGCGTACCCAGCCTCTCGTCGGCCGTCTCAGTATCAGTTAAGGGGGATGCGCCAAGGTAGCCCGCGAAATTCAAATTGACTCAGGTTTTTTGCAATTTACAGGTCAGTGTAAAGTTGTATGTTGATTAAAATATGATTCACGACCGTAACAAATATGGCTTTACATAATTCTAATCATTAGAATCCTTTTGCCTTAATATTAATATCAAAATTTTAGGCTCGGTAGTTTCGGAGATAAGGCATTATGGCAATGATGATGATGAATTTATGGCAATTATACCAAGTATAATACGATCACCAAAATGTTATTTCATTATGTACCCACCTAGCGACCCACACCGACTTCGCACTCGTAGCCTGTTATAAACGTGTGCTATTTAAACTTGCCCTAATAATTCCTTTCTGTTATTTTTCTGTTACAATCAAATAATATTCATATCTGTTTCCTATCCGTAACTTACAATTATTTTGAATATGACCCATAAACATAATAGCATACTAGATGTGGGAGACACTTCTTAACTGTCTGGCCCATGTGCCCCCCAGAAATAAATCCTGCATCCGCCCTTGTGGTGACCACAGTAAAATTACAAACATCGGTGAAAATCATAGGAACCATTAACTGAACAAGAAGATTTTTAATGACGCGATGTGGTTGCATAGTCATAGTGGGTACAGTATACTTAGGTGGTAACTAAACCAGTAAAGGTAAGCTGGCCTCTTTATTCTATTGAAATTCCGTACTACGCTAGGTCAGCTCAAGATCAAAGTGTTACTACTGATGTGCGGTCGGTTGTACCAAGGAAAAGATCTCTTTTATCCATTCCGTGGATAGAAACCATGTTTTTGACTATTTTACTGTGGTGGGGCCAGGGAGTATTACAACCCGTTGCTTACCAGCTTATTCCTAATGAGCGAAGGTGGATAGGCACAGAAGCATCACTAGTTGTCGACCATGGTGATTAAGTAGACCAGCGGGGCAATTGCGTAACACATTATCAATCGGAATCAGTTTCATTTTGACAGTTCAACAACATTCATTGCGTTATTTACGTGTTGAGCAGACAAATTTTACGAACTTATGAAGCAATGGATTAGCAATTTGCTTCAAAATGATTCAGATTGATAGTGTGTTACGCAATTAGGGTGCAGGTACAAGTTCCTAAAAAGTTTAACAGTTTTCCCAATTTCCTATTTGTGAATATCTGAGTGGGTTTTGAAAATTTCGAAATATGCATTTACCTTGCGCACTACTTTTTCTGTAGGTAGCATCGTCCAACCCTTGTCAATGAAGGTGCGATCAGATAAAGCGTAGCGTAAAATACCTTTACCAGGTTCCATGTCTATCTGAAATTGTAAAACTTTTGAGTAACCCAGTAAACTTCCTACAAAAACAGAAAACATAATAGGACCAAACCCCGTAAAGCGTCAAAAGCGTCACGTTTAACTTCCAAGATGTCCGTAAAGCGTCAAAAGCGTCACGTTTAACTTCCAAGATGTACGTAAAGCGTCAAAAGCGTCATGTTTAACTTCCAAGATGTCCGTAAAGCGTCAAAAGCGTCACGTTTAACTTCCAAGATGTCCGTAAAGTGTCAAAAGCGTCACGTTTAACTTCCAAGATCTCCGTAAAGCGTCAAAAGCGTCACGTTTAACTTCCAAGATCTCCGTAAAGCGTCAAAAGCGTCACGTTTAACTTCCAAGATTTTGTCTGTCGGAGGTTTTACTAAGAGATTGTTAGTACTAGAAAGCTGTAATTTTGTAGGAGTGTGTATATCAATTACGCCGATAAAGTGATAAAATAAAATTTTCAAAAATATTTTTTTTTATGTTAGCTGCCCTACATCTGAACTGGGGATGAATATTTTTTTCGTCGTCTACCCCATCGTGTGGGGTATCGAGGTTTTCCAAAATGACTTGGGGGTTGCTAAAATTATTTTTCGATTTAATGCTCCATTTACGAAATATTGAACTTTAAAGTGCAAATTTTTGTTCCAGTAGGGTAGCCCCCCCCCCCACTCCTCTAAAACCTAAATTGCTGGCTTGAAAAATCTGGAAAAATTCACAATGATAGTGCATTTCATGAACTTTAAAGGAAAGTTATAGCGGTTAAGATAACTTTATTAGTTTAGCAGTAACAGTCGTTGAACTTGGGTGTTGGATAATTTTGTACCAAATGCAAAATCCTTAGTATCAATCCTTTAAAGTGACTAAGATTAAGTAGTTGCTTGTTTATAACGGGTAAAGACTTGCATTGAAAAACAAAATATCAAATTTTTTATTTTTTTATTTATTTCTTTATATTCAGAATAAAGAACAACAGAATCGTAATAAGTACATTGTGATAACGGGCTACTACGGAACCCTACACTGTGCGTGGCCCGACACGCACTTGGCCGGTTTTTGTTATAAATATTATTAGATTGCCTACATAAGGAGCGTATTTTTGAAGGCTGATTTTATATCGCTGGTGAAAGCCCCGATGATAGCCAAAGTGAAAAAAATCGGCAATACATGCCATCGCAGTGGCTTCGACCGAATTTTGTAACAGTGTGGTACAGTTTTGGAAAAGGACACCGCACCAATAACTTTGCAGAAGGGTGGCAATAAAAATTGAATAGTGCTATAGGCAAAAAAATCCTAATATTTTAAAATTACTTACGGTGTTAAGACTCCAACATATACAGCGTGAAAGCAAAAACAAAGTCCAAAACGGCGTAAGCTGAATTCAATCTTGACAGATGTGCGTGTGGATTGAGAGATCTTTTCGAAGAACTCTTCCAATCCCAACCAAATTATAAGAGGATTTAGGAAATAATTGTGAAAACTTCATGGTAAGGTATAAAATTTGTGAAACCTAAACAAAGAAAGTTAGAACTGGATCTCTCAATCTGGACAACTGAAGAAAAAGCCATAACGCGTATCCAAGAATATACTGCCTATATGTTTATAATTTGCATTTTAATTAATTGTGAAGGATTTGTGAAAGCTGCTAAACAAAATTTCAATTCGTTTCAAAGCCACGTTTAAGATTTATAAGGGTTTTTAAGGATCAGTCAGAGTGGACAATTTTCAGTTGAGTGATCTTGTAAAACACGACCTTATACTGAAAAAGTATGAATAATTATCATATGAATAATAGTAGTAGTTAGTATGAATAATTATTATTATTATCATGTTTATTGCAAATTATGCTTCTGGGAAAATTTGTGAAACAAAAATCGTGATTAAAATCTTATTGGTTCAAGAGAAAATGAGAATCTTGTTTTTTGTCGATCGTCCCAACTGGGAGATCATTATTTTGAACTATATTTAATAAACCATAACTTATAGGTAGAAGGTAGATACATCAGAAATTGTGAAAAATGTTGTACTAAAATTTGACGAATCAGTCGTCCCTGTAAGTGTTATACTTAAAAAGATAAATCATTTTTTACAATCCTTGAGGAAAACGTTGAGTAGGGTGACCAGTGACCATATCGCCGGTCGGAATCATTACCGGTACAATTCAAATTATGATGCACTTTAAACGTCTGGTTTCACTACATAATTTAAATAATATAAAATTACGTTTTTAAATGACAATTTTCTGCAAAGTTAGGTACTGTATGTGTAGATTGTGTAGTGCTCTTACTAAGGAATTCTAAGTTCGACAAAATAAAAAAGTATGTCTACCCTACTCAACGTTTTCCTTAAAGATTGTAAAAAATGATTTATCTTTATAAGTATAACACTTACAGGGACGAATAATTCGTCAAATATTAGTACAACATTTTTCACAAATTCTGATGCATCTACCTTCTACCTATAAGTTTTGGTTTATTAAATATAGTCCAAAATAATGATCTCTCAGTTGGGACGATCGACAAAAACAAGATTTTCGTTTTCTCTTGAACCAGTAAGATTTCAATCACAATTTTTGTTTCACAAATTTTCCCAGAAGCATAATTTGCAATAAACATGATAATTATTCGTACTTTTTCAGTATTAGGTCGTGTTTTGCAAGGTCACTCAATTGAAAATTGTCCACTCTGAGTGATCCATATAAACCGTTATAAATCTTAAACATGGCTTTGAAACAAATCGAAATTTTGTTTAGCAGCTTTCATAAATCCTTCACAATTAATTAAAGGCACATAGGCAGTATATTCTTGGATACGCGTTACGGCTTTTTCTTCAGTTGTCCAGATTGAGAGATCCAGTTAATGAGTTCTAACTTTCTTTGTTTAGGTTTCACAAATTTTATACCTAACCATGAAGTTTTCACAATTATTTCATAAATCCTCTTATAATTTGGTTGGGATTGGAAGAGTTTTTCGAAAAGATCTCTCAATCCACACGCACATTCTTGACAGACCAATATGTTATGAATTGCCCATTGACTTATATATTACTAGCGTAATTGCCAAATGCAACTTCTTACTTCAGAAATAACCGTAGGACATTTTCTAGAAAAACTTACGTAAATAATTCATCATAAGCAACGTGTATTAAATACGTAATTGTATTAGATACGTTGATTTAATCTCTTTGGGTTTTGTGTGCCTCATATACAATAAATAATATTACTGCCTACTTTTATGGACTCGACTATACATGTGAAAATTTTATTATAAATGATCATGTTCTTTCAACTTTATTTTGATTTTGTGATATATTTTTTTTTTAATTTTGTTTTGAAATTGTGATAGTTTATTGAAACTATTTATGTGTAAAAGTAAACTGATCTTAACATATAGACTATTTTTTATCCCGATATTCCCACGGGATCGTCATTTACGCGGGTGAAACCGCGGGGCGCAGCTAGTCATCTATAAATATAAAAGGAGAAACGGACTGACTGACTGACTTACTGACATATCAACGCACAGCCGAAACTACTGGGTCTAGGAATGTGGAATTTTGCACACGGCTTCCTTTTATAATGTAGGGGAGCACTAAGAAGGGGTTTTTGGAAATTCAAACTTTTATGGAGTGAAAAGTGGGGATTTCGTTTGTTTAAAAAATCTTATCTATACATACATATAATAAAACGGTAAAAAAACTGTGTCTGTACATTGAATATATTTAAAAAAAAAATTGAGGGGGGTTTAGAAACAGTAATAGGGCACGAATCCAAAAAAAAAAATAACAGTGGCACTACGGGAGTGCCACAACAAAACACAAAAAGAATACTTTGCCATCACTCACTGACATATCGGATATACATTAAAACCGAGTACATCCCGAGGACAGCCGAACACATCCGAAGCGGATATTTTTTTTAATCGTCTTATGAACAAAACACGCGTGGTGTTGCTTACGGTAACAGTGGCGCGAGTTAGGCAGGATACAAAAGTCTAAAAAGTTAGTATTTTTAGACCTTTGTATCCTGCTTATGCGTATGAAGTTTCATTAAAATCGGTTCATTCATTTCGAAAAATAAGGGTTTGAAAGTTTGTATAAAATGCCGCACGGCGTAAACGCTCTTATCTAAATATCTATTTAAGTCTAATTATAGAATCTAAAAAAAGCTTCAAAATGCCAAACGAAATATTTTATTCAAAAAACAGCCATATTCGCTGGTATGCTGGTATGGTGAACTACGCCGTAGCATAGTGTGAGCTACGCCGTAGCACAGTTTGACCTACGCCGTAGCACTCTCCATCCGTCTTACGAATTTTCGGTCAGGTCACGTGTCCTGACGCGAGTTTAACATTTCTTACCCATTACAAAAAAAGTGTACAACGCCGCTAAAGAAGTTTTCATTTCAAAAAAAAATTCTGTCTGTTTTTCTGTTTGTTTGTACACGCTAATCTTCGGAACTACTGGACGGATTTGAATGTTTTTTTTTTGTTGTATAGGTATTATGTCTGGGCAACATATAGGCTATAATTTATTTTGTCAAAGTCAAAGTCAAATCATTTATTTCAAATAGGCACATTAAAGGCACTTTTGAACGTCAAAAAAAAACTAAATAGAAATGATTCTAGTCGCCCATTCCAAAAGGTAGTTTTCGTATGGAGAAGAATGGGCAAGAAACTCCACCGTTACTCTTTTAAAAATGTTTTACAAGGTCTTGTATACATAATAAAAATTATATGTGAACACGATGCACCCATAATAAAATTAGTCTACCACAAAAGGTAAAAAGAATTAAAAATTAAGCAATGACAGGTAAATCAAATAAGTGATAGATACATGGTGCTCACATATTTACAAGTTATATAAAAAAAAAAAAAAAAAGCGAAAGTAATTGAACTTTAACAAGTGTGTGAGCCACTGTAGTCGTGGAAACTTGAACACCTGATGCAGAACCGCAACAGACCAGCTAAACTATAAGAGATACAAAAATGGTACCATAGCAAAAATTGTTTCACGTGATGAGCATTTTCTTCTGAGAGAATAAATTTGAAGATCTGGAACACCTGATGTGGAACGCCAAGAGCCCAGCTACACCATAACACATATAGGAATGATGACGTCTTAGCAAAAGTTGTTCGGTCTGATGGGCATTTCCTGTTGACTTATAAAAATCGAAGATCAGAAACATCTGATGTGGAAATCAAAGCTATCACTAATTTCACTGTATAATTATAAAATAACATAAGCTGGGAGTACCTCCACGCGGTGAAGGCGGTAACAGTTTAGGACTGATTTTCGATGACGATGGTATATCATTGAAAATTTTACTCTATTGGCCAAAACCCCCATTTATTTTTTTATTTTATCGAATAAATATGCCTTCGGGCTTATGTTATTTGAGTGTTTAATTTCCTTTTCCATTTATCTTCGTGACACGGCAGCCTACCCGGTAACGCAGGGGAGCAGTCACTTAGATTTTAATTGATCAGGTATCTTCACAATAAAACTATAACCATGCCTAGAAAGAGGTCTAATCTTTCCCAATGTTCCAAAGGAGCTAAATGATTGAGGATCATAAGATCCCAAGAATCTACCGAGGACCGTCAGGAGAGACTTGATGCTGTTCGAGAACATCAGGCTGCAACTCGCTCCATGGAAACCTCTTCGGATCGCGAAGCACGCCTGCGTTCTCAGCGTATTTACGCATCTACATCCAGGTATCTAGAGACCAGTGAAGAATATGATGCTCGACTGACCGCTGATCGTGAACGTCATGCATTGTCTCGCGAGTTGGAGACGTTCACGGATAGAGAATTGCGCTTGAGTTCCAAGCGTATCTACGCATCGACACTTCTAGGTCTCCAGAGACAAGTGGGGAACGTGATGCGCGACTGACCACTGATAGTGAACGTCACGCATTGTCTCACGAGTCGGAGACGTTCACGGATAGAGAATTGCGCTTGAGTTCTCAGCGTATCTACGCATCTGCTTCTAGGTCTCTAGAGACAAGTGCGGAACGTGATGCGCGACTGTCCGCTGATCGTGAGCGACATGCATTGTCTCGCGAATCGGAAACGTTTACCGATACAGAATCACGCTTGAGTTCTCAGCGTATTCGCTCATCTACTAATACGTCTTTTGAAACGAGTGATGAACGTGAGATTATCATACATTGTCCCGAACACGCACACAACAAAATATTCATAATCAGTTAGAAAATGAGAAAGAAAGAATTGCTGGAATACGGCATGAAGAGACAGATTAAGAAGAGCGCAACGAACGTTTGAATTCTGATCGACTTTGACATTCTCTGAACAGAATGCCGATATCATCTGAAGAATCGGATGTATCTCAAGATATAGCCGTAGAGCAGGGCGACCTTCCTTGGGCTGATAAGGAACGGAGTGCATTTACGTATCTCCTATGATTGACTACGCCACATAATTATTCCGCCATCGGAGACCGGTATGGTTCAAAATTGTACGTTTTGTGAAGCTGTTAAATGGCAAAAAGAAACAAACGGTATGTTGTGTTGTTCAGGTGGGAAAGTAGAAGTACATATTGAAATGTTACAAAATCCTCCAGAAATATTAAGATCACTGCTAATCGGTGACCATCCACAGTCAAAACATTTCTTGGATAACATCCGTTCGTACAATATCTAATGCCTTTCAAATGACATCTTTTGGTGCGAAACAGATTTCAGAAGGCCCATTTATGCCAACATTCAAAGTCCAAGGCCAAGTTTACCACCTTATTGGTTCATTATTGCCTGAAAATGACGTCTCGAATCGTCTCGCTCATCCCGTTGTTTTCCAGTCCCCGGGCTCTTAGAAGTCGACATCAAACGTTTCAGATCTTCGATTTTGACGACCCCGTTGTCGCTGGCATAAGCAACAGGATCCGCGTACGAAGTCGCGGGCAGAAGCTAGTTAAGGAATAAGAGTATTAACTCAAGGGAGTTAATTTACCACCCAAAAAAAAGGAGTTATTAAATACTAGCTGCGTCCCGCTGTTTCACCCGCGTAAATTTCGATCCCGTGTGAATATCGGGATAAAAAGTAGCCTATATGTTAAGTGAGGTGCTATCTCCATGCAAAGTTTTATCAAAATTGGTCCAGCCGTTTGAGCGTGAAGAAGTAACAAACATATAAACACACACTTACACACACACCCCCACACTCACAAACTTTCGCCTTTATAATATTAGTGTGATTCCTTTTTACAGACTTCACAAAAAGGAGGAGTTTATAAAATCAATTTAACAATGATCGATTTTGAACTGAATGTTAATTGAATGAATCGATTCTTTTGTCACATGACTATTGAAATTACGTTAAAAAGTGGTAACACATAAGCTGTCATTTTACTGCAGCTAATTAAAACTCCGACTATAGTTATCCCACTGAGACCCCACTTTAAAGTATAAATCTCCTATTTCGGCCCGTCGTCGTGCTAAAAAAGTAGAAAGCACCACAATTATTTGGTCTATCAATCAATCAAGTCGGCCCATAGCAGTTCACTGCTAGACTGACTGCACATTAGGCCTCTCCCAAGTTGCGTCACAACATTAGGTTCTCCCAGTGCCGTAATTAGCCTTTTATGCGCCCGGTGCGAGCTGCTATATCAGCGCCCTTTTTTTTTTTTTCGGATGGGAGATCATCAAATGACCCGCTCTGGGTGGAGCGGAAGGGAGTATCAGACTCTTACTGACTAAAACCCACCCGTGTTCCTTCCTTAGCCCTTTATGTTCCGGGCCAGCGGTAACCCTTTGGGACAATATCCCGCTGACCCGGCAGGCTTCGGTCCTAAGGGGCCCATTCCTCGATGCTGACATCTCTTTAAGGCGCGCGTGGAACACGTACGCGCCGTCCGGCACGGGCCTGGTTCTGATCGGACGGTGAGCTACCCATTACTCTCCGCCCGCAGGTCCACGCCTACGGAGGCCGGGAGTCGTCACGCGGCTCCCGTAGCCCGGAGCTTCTCCCGCGGCGGCTGGGATGGGAGGCTCTCTCCCTGAGCCGTCCCGCCACCTCCTTTGCTAGCATGACTGCTTCGCAGAAGAAGGTGACTGCCTCCCACTCCCTCTCGCCCCGGACCATGGCTTACACCAGGGCCGGACGCGAGAGGTCGCTGCCGCTGCCGATCGCCTCTACGATGAAACGGTGGTGCTCCGACCAAGCGGGGCAGACCTCCACCGTGTCCTCTGGGCGATCCTGGCAATGGTGACACCCGGGCGTTTCCTCCCGCCTGATGATGTGCAGGAACCTCCCAAAACTTCCGTGTCAGGCGGATCTGCGTCAGGCGGTAGGTGAGGGCGCCGTGGTGCCTCTCTAGCCACTCCTCAAAGAGGGGTCTTATCGCCACTGTCGTGGCGTACCCTGCGCTGGGTTGCGACAGTCGCTCTTTCCATGTCGCCATGAGGTCACGCCGGAGATCCGTCCGCTCCGCCGCGATTTGCTGCGGAAGCGGATTTTCCCCCCGGCGTAGTGCCTCCGCGTGCCACTAATACAGGCGCGCGAGGACTATCCAGATCCCATGGCGGCAGTCCGGCAAGGAGGCCTGCCACCTCGCCCGAGATCGTGCGGTAGCCCCGGATAAGCCTTCTGGGGCGCGTTCAGGTAGTGGGCGGCTCGCCGCCGCAGTGAACGCGCCCACACCGGGGCCCCGTATAGGGCCATGGACTGCACGACCCCCGCGTAAAGCCTCTGGCAGGAGGCGTTTGGCCCCCTCAGGTTGGGCAAGAGCCGCTTGAAGGCGGTCCCGGCCCGTTCTAGTTTAGGGGCCAAACGTCGGAAGTGCTCGACGAAGTTCCACCGGCTGTCGAGGACGAGACCCAGGTACCTCATCGTTGTCTCGACGCCGATGTGAACCCCTCCTACCGTTAGTTGGGATCCCAATGGTGGCGCGTTCCGGGGCCCATGAAACGACATGGCCTCGGACTTATGCAATGCCACCTCGAGGCCCAACTGCCGAATCCTCTCCACGACTATTGCAACCCCGCGTGTCATCGCGTCGGCCGCGCCTGATGCGACCTCCCCTGCGCCAGGACCAGCGCGTCATCAGCGTAGCAAACCACGTTGACGCCATCAGGGAGGTCGGCCCACAGCACCCAGTCGTAGCCAATGTCCCACAGGAACGACCCCAGAACCGATCCCTGCGGTACACCGCACGACATCTCTCGCCGGTTCCACTCCCCGTCGCGACCGGGGTAGATGACGGCTGTGTCCGTCAAATACGCCTCGACTATTCGACGGAGGTAGGTCGGCACCCGGTGATACCGGAGTGCCTCCACAATGCAGCTCCAGGGCAGGGTGTTAAACGCGATGGCGAAGTCGAGTGACACCGCCACGACGACCCCACCCCGGGACACCGCTTCCCCCGTCGTGAGGGCTCTCACGCGCATGATGGCGTCCACCGTCGAGCGCCCCTTGCGGAAGCCAAACTGGCTGTCCGCCAGATCCGGCCCCGTCCTCACCAGGTGCCCGACGAGGTGGCCCGCAATCAATCTCTCAAAGAGCTTGCCGACCTCTTTACGCGAGTAAAGACGCTTTTTACGCTTTTCAGGAAAATCGTCTTCGATATCACATTCTTCACAAACTTTTACGATTATTATTTATTTGTAAGAAGAATATACGCGGACGACGCGAATCCACACGTATAAATAAATAAATAATAGGTATTGTTAGTGACCCAGGTCTGGTCATTTCTGCGCCCCTCCAGGGTCTGCGCCCTGTGCCTGGGCACCGCTGGCACCGCCCTATTTACGGCACTGGGTTCTCCGTCTTTCTTTTCTTGGTATTTCTTTACTTACTGGTTCTGGTTGTTTCTTTTTAGACATGGCTAATTATTGATGATAAAAAGCACTTCACGAGAAATAAAATAATTCAAGAATGAATAAAAGTAGATATTAAAATAAATTAGTAGCAATAAAACGTCAATTTTCGAAACGTCAGATGTTTTAAAATTAATTCAAGATTTTAAGATTTTTTTAGGCGGCCAGTGCCTTTATAATGACAGTATAATAATACCTTTGCGCACTTCCAACAACAACAGTGCACATTAGCTAAGCACGACTAAAAGCATAGCACACGTATCAAATCGGAAAGGGATCGGCACCGTATTTCGCCTTGCCGTCAAACAGGCGTCAACCTAAAGGTGCGCTTACACGGGCAACTAAAATTGCTCAATTCCAGTCAATACTCGTCAACTATGACGTCACCACTACATCAAGCAATTTACGGCAACGGCAACAAGCATCAATATTGCGCAATACAATTCCACCCGACCTCTCGCTCTCCCCGCGGAAGCAAGACGGCAAGCCGCAAAACAAACAAGTGCGAACGAGATACATACAAAAATTGCCTGGAATTTCCAAGCCCATTGGATATTCGTCAATTCGTATCTGCGACATTGAGCGATAGGAAATATCTGGAGCAATTAGAAGCAATATCGCCGAAATAATTGCCGCAATTTATTGAAATTGCTCCATATTGCTCCACTAATTGCTCCAGATCGGTCCATTCGTGTCGCCGAGCAATTATTGCCCTCGTGTAAGCGCAGCTGAAGGTGCGCTTACACGGGCAAATAAAATTGCTCAATTCCAGTCAATACTCGTCAACTATGACGTCACGACTACATCAAGCAATTTACGGCAACGGCAACAAGAATCAATATTGCGCAATACAATATTGAGCGATATGGCGCAATTTCATCAACTAGGCAATACTGTCCCTACACGAGCATTTCAGTATTCGCTCGCTATTGTTCTTGCTGCGGCGGCGGCGGCTTGTAGCGCTTTTTTTATTATTAATCAAAATCAAAAAAGAAAGAAAAGGAATAGGCATAGTGTACGCATAATCAACTGACTTCGTATTCGCCGATAGCGGCCACCGCGTTCGTCTTCTACAATATACGAACGTGGTTGTGATGTACGTGCCACTATTGTTACCAGTTTCCTGTCGCCGTTACTGGTCAAAGTTGCCTTATCACCTGTTGACAGGCGTTTTAGTGTGTTCGCCGTTTTGTCGTAATTTATTTTAATTTGTCTCCTGTTTGTCATTATACTTTTATAGTTCTGGTCGTTATCTACCTTCTCCGTTAGCAACTTAGCACTAACAGGTAACCTAGTTTTTAGTCGTCTTCCCATTAAAATCTGTGCGGGTGAGTCTATATTATGGCGTGGTGTTGCCCTAAAATTGAACAGTGCCAAATTAAAATCCTGTCCCGAGTCCACACACTTCTTTAATAAAATTTTAATTGTCTGTACGGTTCTTTCGCTTTTGCCTGTGGATAATGCGGTGATGCCGTCTCATGCCGTATTTCCCATTCGCACATAAACTTTTTAAACTCCTGTGAGCTATAAGCCGGCCCATTATCACTCACCAGTTCCGCTGGTATTCCGTGCCGCGAGAACTGCTCTTTCATAAAAGTAATAACCTGTCTTGAGCCGACACTCGACAACTGCCCGACCTCAACATAGTTTGAAAAGTAATCGACTAACACAATGTAATTTTTTTTTTTATATTCGAACGTATCTGAGGCTAGTTTGTGCCAAGGCAGTGCCGGCACGCTGTGCTGCAGCAGCGGCTGGCGGCGCGGGCGGGGCGCGTGCATCGCGCATGCTGCGCACGATCGTACCACACGCTCCACGTCCTCGCACATTCCTGGCCAAAACATTACTTCGCGCGCGCGCCGCTTGCATCTTTCTATACCTAAATGTCCTTCATGGACTCGTGACAGCATGTTTTCTCGTAAAGCACGCGGAATAAACACGCATTCCTCCTTGAAAACTATACCGTCAACACAGTGTAGCTGCTCGCGATATGGCCAGAAAACATTAACTCTCTCGTTCACATCACGCCTATGTTTTGGCCATCCGTTTATAATATACCTAATTAACCATCTGCTGTCACTGTCTAACTCTATTTCTTTTTTAATGGCTTCTTTAATTGATTGACTGAAAGGCACATTCTCTAACATAAAGCACGTTTGTACTTCAACTTCTGCAGACACTCGGTCATGCATAACTTCCTGTAGAGGAGCCCGCGATAGCGTGTCCGCTATATATATATATTTGCCCGGCGTGTATACCACCTTAAAGTCATATCCTTGCACTCTCATCATCATTCGTTGTAACCGGGCTGGTACCG
Source organism: Oligia latruncula (assembly GCA_948474745.1). NCBI lineage: Eukaryota > Metazoa > Arthropoda > Insecta > Lepidoptera > Noctuidae > Oligia > Oligia latruncula. The sequence continues at coordinate 8,616,736 of OX419684.1, read as the reverse complement.
AAACTAAAGGCTTGCTAAATAAAGCTTCCAGTGGCTTATGGTCAGTATGTACGGTGATATCAGACCTGCCATAAATATATTGCCTGAACCGCTCGACCCCAAACACAATAGCCAGCATTTCTTTTTCTATATGTGCATACCTGGTCTGGGTGTCGGTGAGCGTGAGCGACGCGAACTCCACTGGTCGGCCACTCTGCAGCAGCACGGCGCCCAGTGCGACGCTGGACGCGTCCACCGACAGCACTATCGGCTCGCTGTCGCTGTACAGCGCCAGCACCGGTGCGCTGCTAAGCTTTGCTTTTAGCCTGTCCACAGCCTCTGAATGTTGGGATTCCCATGACCACTCCGATTCCTTTTTTAACAACGACCTAAGAACATTCACACTCTCCGAGTAGTTTTGTATAAATTTTGCCAAATAATTGACCATTCCTAAAAATCTCTCCAGAGCCGTCCTATCGGTCGGATACGGCATTTCCCTTATGGCTTTGATTTTTGAGTCGTCTGCCCGCATTCCGTTTGCATCAAACTTGTGACCTAAGTACGTAATTTCTGATACACCAAATTTACATTTTTCTCGATTAAATTTTACACCGATATCCTTAGCACGTCGCAAGAGACAGTTTAATCTCCGGTCGTGCTCATCCGTAGTGCGCCCCCATACTATTACGTCATCAATAAAAGATTCTACGCCTTCTAAATCTTCTAAATGCTGCCTAAGATTCGCATGAAATACCTCTGGCGCACAATTTATACCGTAAGGTAAACGTAGAAATTGGTACCGACCGAACGGTGTGCTGAACGTGCAAAGATCGGCACTCGCGTCATCTATCTGAACCATCCAGAACCCACAGCGAGCGTCCAGCACGCTGAATACAGTAGCACCGCGCAGGCGCGCTGCTAGCTCTGGCACTGTCGGCAACGAGTACTGCGCACGTCGCACCGCGCGATTAAGTGGTCGTGGATCTAAACAAACAAGAATGCTGCCATCTTTTTTCGCGACCAAAACAATTGCATTAACCCAAGAGGTTGGATGTGTAACCTTTCTAACTACACCCAACTGTTCCATTCTATGTATCTCATCCAACAATTTATCCTTAAGTCCTAAAGAAATTTTCCTAGTTGGGCAAACAACTGGCTGTACATTTTTATCCACTATAATACTATATTTACCGGGTAATTTCCCCAGTCCTTGAAACAAATCATTGTACAGATCAATATTTATTGCATTAATTTGACTTATTAATCCTAATGCAATGCAACCCTCCAAACCGAGTACATTCTGACAGTGTAAATCAGCAACAACAAATGACAACTCGTAACGTTTTTTATTAAATACAAAAGGCACATTACCAATGCCTATAATTGGCAATTGATTACCTGTGAAGGAATGTACACGTTTTGTGAATGGCTTAAGGTCTGTAATTAATAACCCTAAGTTTAAATATGTAGTTTTAGAGATAACATTTTTTGATCCTGTATCTATTTATAAAGAAATGTTCATACCTTTGCATTTTACAACTTCTATCCATTCTATTGACGACTTACATTGTTGTTTGTTCTCTTCTAGTGTATTGACAAAAAACATTTCGTTACCGCTATCATCACTATTTAAGGTTTCTACACTGAGATTTAACACTTTGCGTATTGCTTTCTTTTGCTCACACACTCGCGAGAAGTGACCTTTCTTTTCACAAACATAACACAAGGCGTTACGTGCCGGACAGCGCTCACCACCGAGACACCACCCGCTGCCGCACAGCTCGCAGGCGCTGCGCTGTGCGCGCGCCGGGCGCGGCCCAGAGGCGCCGCCGCTGCCGCCGCCGCGCCGTCCTCTAGCGTGCCGTCCGCCTCGTGCGCTGCTACCGGGTTGAACTGCATTCACTTGCACACCTGCTGATGCGCCGTCTATGCATTTACTTTCCTCTTTGGACATCTCTGCCGCCTGGCAGATTTGTATAGTCTTTGATAATGTCAAATCATCTGTGCGAAGAAGTCGATCCCTCACAGTGTTGTTGTCAATACCACAAACGATCTTATCTCGCAACAAGCTCTCGTGCAATCCACTGAACTCGCACTGCTGACTCAACACCCTCAATGCTGTTACGTATTGGTCGATGTTTTCGCCGTCTTCCTGATTGCGTGTAAAAAAAACCGCCTTACTGTGATATTTGGTTTTGTGCCCAAATACTTGTCAAACTTTTCCAATACACGATGTATGTCGTCTTCACTTTCACCTTCACCGAACGTGAACGTTGTATATGCCTCATAACCAGCTGATCCAATGAGGTTAACCAACAAACTAGCCTGGACTTCTTTAGACTCTTTGCTCACTCCAGATGCTTTTAGGAATACTTCGAACAGCTTCCGCCATTTGTGCCATGCGTCCGATCGCGCGGCCGGACCGCTGCGCCGTCGAGCAATAACTCCACTGGAGGACGTCGTGTTCCATTATTATTTTTACGTTTTACTAACACTATGTATCACGGTACTAAGATAAAATAGGTTCAAGTCCGTTTTAACTCTTATAAATATTTAAAAAAAGCACACCGCTGCCACCATGTAGTGAAACACACGTAGGTTGGTTTAACACTGATTTATTTACGGACACCCTCACATAGGTACAATGAATTACCTAATATGATGTTATGTTGACATGCCGTCAGACTACTTAAACTACAGAATCTTATATGGGTGTTTAGACATTTGAGGCATGTTGCCAACTTTGAACTACTAAGGACTGTTTATTACGCTTTAGCTCAGTCAGTTCTTGGATATTGTGCTGTTACTATGGGGAGGGGCGTGCAAGACCTTAATGATACGCCTTGAAAGAGCACAAAGGTCTTTACTAAAAGTCATGACACACAGGCCATATAGATTCCCAACAAAAACATTGTACGAATCATGCCAAGTGCTTACAGTAAGACAACTATATTTACTGCAACTCCTCACAAAGCAACATAAAATCACCCCATATAATGCTTCAGATTACCACAAAAAGCGTACTATCAGAGACGTCTGTGCATCAGTCAAATGTCTTACTGCATCTGCTAGGCGACAACAATGCTTCATGTCTACTATTTATTAAAATAAATTAAAAAAAAAACTTCCACCCCCTTTCTTATCGTGAAACTAGAATATCAATAAAGCAGTGGCTACTAGGTTTAGACTATGACCAAACTGAAAAACTGCTACCCTGAACTCACTCCACTTTAGGAATGTAATGTTTAATTTAAATGTACACCATACTCACATTCACACATAAATCATCATAAAACACAATACATATTCCTACATCAACACTTCACACTAAGGCTATGCGCGCACTACGATTTTAATCGTTGCGATTTAGTTATAAAATCGCAAACACGAAAATTTTTCAAGCGAATTCTCGTGCGATTTTTTTCCGCAGTGCGCGGACTCTAGTATATTAGTATTGTCTACAGATTGACGAATTTTCTTCGCAACGATTTATTTTCGTAATGCGCGTATACCCTAACACTCCACATATAAACACATCCTTTAAAAATTTGCATCATTTCTTTTGCTTTTGTGACAAATGATGAGAGAAGACACTGCCCCCCGTAACACAGGTCTTTGAACCTAGCTCAGGAGTCAGGGACTTCATAGGTCTTGTGTATTTTTTTATATGAATAAAAAAAATATTATTATTATAATATAAATATGACCGGGAATGGTAAGCATCGGAACCTGAAAGTTTTATGGAACTTTGTTTATCGCTGTAGATGATCATTGCCTCATTCTTCAGTAGAGGCCAAAAACTTTCTTGAAATTGTTTCAGCCACATAGCCTCTTGTACAAAAGACGACAAAGACATAAACTCTGCCTCAGTGGTCGATAGAGCAACAGTAGGCTGGCGTTTAGAATTCCAGCTGATTGCTCCTCCCTGAAACAAGAATGTGTAACCTGTGCAAGATCGCCGGTCATCCTCTAAACTTGCCCAGTCTATATGAAAATACTTTTGTGTAATCTATCCCAGGTTTTAGTAATCTGAAGCATTATATGGGGTGATTTTAAGTTGCTTTTTTTGTAGTAATCTGAAGCATTATATGGGATGATTTTAAGTTGCTTTGTGAGGAGTTACAGTAAATATAGTTGTCTTACTGTAAGCACTTGGCATGATTCGTACAATGTTTTTGTTGGGAATCTATATGGCCTGTGTGTCATGACTTTTAGTAAAGACCTTTGTGCTCTTTCAAGGCGTATCATTAAGGTCTTGCACGCCCCTCCCCATACAACAGCACAATATCCAAGAACTGACTGAGCTAAAGCGTAGTAAACAGTCCTTAGTAGTTCAAAGTTGGCAACATGCCTCAAATGTCTAAACACCCATATAAGCTTCCTAGTACGAGCTGTTATCATATCTACATGTGGACGCCAACTCAATCTGTCATCCAGTATAACGCCACGATATTTAACTCCGGTAGACTTTGTTATTGAAAGGCATGAACATGAACAATCTGTGTTAGGAGAGTATTTACAAGTATGTACCTTAAGATCAACATTAGGTGGTGTAATTTTGGCAAATGAAAACTGTACGTACTTGGTTTTTGCAAGATTTAAAGATAATAAGTTTATGTTAAGCCATCGACTGATTCGATGAAGTCCCATCTCAGCTATATCCCTGACCTCGTCCCATGAATCACCATGAAATACAAGGGCTGTGTCATCAGCTTATGTAAAAAAAAATCCATTTAGAAGTTGTTGTTCACATAAGTCATTAATAAATATTAAAAAGAGACTTGGGCCCAGGATACTGCCTTGTGGGACCCCATAAACCACTGGGGTAGAGGCACTAACATGATTACCGATTCTAATTTGTTGGTTACGGTAATTTAGAAAATCTTTCATAATCATGAGTGCATTTCCCCGGATACCAATGCGTTCTAACTTGTCCACAAGGGCAGGAATCGAGACGGTATCAAATGCTTTAGCCAGGTCAAGAAATACACCTAAGCATTTTTTCTTGGAATCGACCTGTGTAGTAACATAGTCCGTTAATGTACTCACGGCATCTTCAGTACTTTTCCCCGGCCTAAAACCAAATTGAAAATTTGATAAAATGTTGTGTTTTTCAAGATATTTCATGAATCGGCTGTTCAATATTTTTTCGAAGATTTTGGAGAGCGATGTAAGAACTGAAATAGGTCTATAATTTGAAACATCATCTCGAGGCCCACCCTTGTGCACAGGAGTGATAAGTGCCCGCTTAAAAACTTTCGGAAATACCCCTTGAGATAAACACAATTCAAAAAGTTTAACTAAAGGAGGGATTATAATGTGTTTGGAATAGTTTGGATAACTTAAGTAATTGCACCGGTATTGAGTCCCAGCCAGTGGAACAATTATTCCTAAGGCCAAATATCAGTGACTCCAGCTCCGATATTGATGTGCAAAATGCAAAATGGTGCCTCCATTTTGCTCGTGATAAAGTTGCTTGAGGAGTCATTGGTATGGAATACAGTATTCAGACGGACATGATGGAAGCTGATGCACTCACTAAAGCAACGCCATACCCAAAACTGGCTTATTGTGCTTCAAAGATGGGGTTGAGTTATGTTTAAGGGAGGATGTTGTAATAGTAAACATTAAATACTTGATATAGAGTTTACGTACAAATTATGATTGTCTTTGTTAAAAACTGTCATGTCACCGTTCTATGACTTACCGTGCAATAAAGTTGTTAAACTATCTATTTGATTTTATAATTACTTTTCCACATGGAGAAAGCGTATGGACAAACTCGGGACATGTGCCCGAAAAGTATGTAGAGTTAACTCATGCTATGTATGTACATAGCATGAGTTAACTCTACATACTTTTCGGGTGATACCTAGTCAATCGTACTTTGCCTCCTTGCCTCACTACCTACTTCATAATCCACTCGTCAAGTGAAGTAGGAAGTAGGCTGTGAAGTGTGGCTGTTGCATAACACGCAACTGCGGTTCGATAGCGATTATGAAATCTGTAATCTGTTTCAAATTCTGAAATCGCCAGCGAGTCGCTGGAAACTGGTTAAGACAGTTATTCACCGTGCATAAGAAAAAGTTAAGTAATGCTGCACATACCTCTTTCGCGTCCTTTTTTGACAAAATCTTTTTCTGGACAGGTTCCGTCTCCTGTAGAATTAATTGCACAATTTCTTTGGGCGGTAGGTCAGAATCAGGAAAAAAAATCTTTCGGTATAATATACGATCAACTTCCTGTTCTTTAGTTTTCTCAAGACGACACTTAATTTTAAAGATTTTTTCGCCTATTACAATATCTGATAATATTTCTTTCGGTAGATTTATTTTCTTATCTAAGCTTAAAACGTCTAATTCCAATTCTGAATCAAGACAAAGTGGACAGAGTGCCCTTGATCTCTCGTGATGGCATATATGTTCCTTTATTAACCCACTGTCGATTTCAGAAGGCTTTAATTTAGCAGCTTGTTTTATTCGAACTAATTTTAAAATGAGATCATTTTCGAAGAATCCTGATTTTTGAAAGTTGATATCAGCTAGTTTTAATTCCACAGTTTTTTTTGCTTTAAGAGCAGCTTCTTCCTGAGCTTTTATTAAAGCTACTTTTGCCTCATATTCTTGCTGTTTTTTCTTATTTAAGGCTTCTTCTTTTTCTTTTAAATGTAGAGCTTGTAATTTTCTAAATTCAAGTTCTTGCTTTGACTGTTTAACTTTAAGCTCTTTTTGCTTTCCTTCTTTTTCTTTCTTTTCCTCTTTGTATTTCACAAAATTCTCTTGTTTATTAGCGGACTCGTCTTTTCCTTTCTTATTTATTGATTTTTGTATTTTTGACATAGACACTTTTATCTCTGCAGAGGAATCCCGTTTCTTTTTAGTGGACTTCGTCTCTTTCGATAGTCTTTCTCTTTCTTTGCCGGCTTGTTGCTTATAGGTTTCTTTTTCTTTCCGTAATTGTTCTATTTGTTTCAATCTTTCTTTATGATCTTTATCTTCTTGTTCTCTTTTTATTTTCTCATATTGTAATTCTTTTTCCGTTTTTGTATTTTGTTCTTTCTCCACAACTTTATCATTTTGCTGAGATTTTGCCTTTAAGTCCTTTTTAGGCACACTTATTTTATCTTTTTGTTCTATTCCTGACTTTAAGTCTTTAGTACCTTTCTTAATTAATTCAGGTTTTTCTTTTAGGTCTTTCTTGTCCTTCTCTGTTGTTTCATCATCTTTATCTCTCATTTTGCGATTCTTTTGGTCTTTCATAAGCTTCGATAACAGACCTTCATCTTTACTTTTTTGTGTGGGTTTTTCCTTCAGATCTTTTTTCCCTTTATCTATTATTTCATCATCCCCCTTTTCTTTCAGTTCAGATTTTCCCTTAACATCGATTTTTGTTTTTTCAGGTTTAGACTTTAAATCTTTTTTAGTTTTCTGCAATAATTCAGCGATTTTATCTTCATTTTCAGGTTTAGATTTCAAATCTTTTTTAGCTTTCTGTAATAATTCAGCGATTTTATCTTCTTTTTCAGGTTTAGACTTCAATTTTTTTTTATCTTTCTGCAATAATTCAGCGATTTTAGAATCTTCATTTTCAGGTTTAGACTTCAAATGTTTTTTATCTTTCTGCAATAATTCAGCGATTTGATCTCCTTGATCTGCTTTTGATTTTGTGCCTTTTTTTGCTTTGTCCAATTTTTCATCAATTCTATCAGGTTCTGACTTTTTTTCTTTTTTAGCAATCCCAGATACTTTTGATATTTTGCCTTTTTGCTCAAACTCTCCATCTTTATCAAAAGTATCTTCTTTGGTTTTATCTCTTTTAGCTTTATCCTGCTGTCTTTTTTGATCTTCTGCATATTTTTTATCTCCAACATCCTGTCTTTTTTGATCTTCCGCATATTTTTTATCTTCAACAGCCTCTCTTTTTTTATCTTTCACATATTTTTTATCTTCAACAGCCTGTCTTTTTTGATCTTCCGCATATTTTTTATCTTCAAATGCTTCTTTTTTTTGATCCTTCACATATTTTCTATCTTCAACAGCCTCTCTTTTTTGATCCTCCACAATTTTTTTGTCTTCAACAGCCTGTCTTTTTTGATCTTCCGCATATTTTTTATCTTCAAAGGCTTCTTTTTTTTGATCCTTCACATATTTTCTATCTTCAACAGCCTCTCTTTTTTGATCCTCCACAATTTTTTTGTCTTCAACAGCCTGTCTTTTTTGATCTTCCGCATATATTTTATCTTCAACAGCGTCTCTTTTTTGATCTTCCGCATATTTTTTATCTTCAACAGCGTGTCTTTTTTGATTTTCCGCATATTTTTTATCTTCAACAGCGTCTCTTTTTTGATCTTCCGCATATTTGTTATCTTCAACAGCCTGTCTTTTTTGATCTTCCGCATATTTTTTATCTTCAACAGCCTGTCTTTTTTTTTCTTCGTCTTGTTGTTTTATCTCTTCTTGGGCAAGTTTTTTCTTTTGGTCTCGTTCAAGTTTTTGTTGGCGTTCCTCTTCGCGTCTTTTTATATCACTTTCAGCTTTTAAGCGGAACTTTTCTTGAATATCTTTAATGAGATGTGCAGAACTTACATCAACTCTTACAGGTTTTTCTTCCTTTTTCGTGACTTTTGGAAAAAAAAAACTATATTCGGGCTTGAGATCGAACCCTATACTTTCTTTAGGCTCGAGGGCTTTTTTATGCCAACTTTTTGATTTTGTCACGTGTTGATATGGTTTATTCGGTTTGTGACTAATTTTGTCTACACTGCGTTGTAATTTTAATTCTTCATCCGTAATATAGTGGTCTTCCAGTTTTTTTACTGTTTTTTGTCCTTCTTCAGAATCATGCAATCCTTGTTTTACTCTATCGTGGTGATATTTGTCGCCTATTTTTGGCTCATAATAAGAATCTTGTAAGGGTCTCGTAGATCTAAATTTTACCTCTCTGTTCGATTCATTGTCTAGATCACGAGTTTCACGAGGGAGATGATCTTGTTTTAGTGTTGGCATTATAATAGTCATTTCAGATTCCACTTGATATTTTGCAGTTGGGTTTTTCTGCACCCATGGAGTAATCTTTGGGGTTTCGTATATATCAGGTCTTTTCGAGACAAAATTTGGAACTCTAGAATCCTTTTCAAGCCTCATCATCTGCCTCAAGCTAAGATCATGTCTTCTTTTCAATGCTTCTTTAGCATCTATCGAAGGTATATCTTCGAAGACTTCCTCTTGTTTGCGGTCTTTAAGAGCAGTTTTTGGAAGTTCTTTAACATATGTTTTCGCCAAAGTTGTGTCCGAGTCTTCCAACAAAGTGCTCGGAATTGCATTTATTTTTTCACTTTCGTGCGGTGCATGAGAAAAAGTTGTTTCCACATGTTCAATAGGTTGAAAAAAGGCTACAGATTGTTTCATATGCCCTTCTTTTAAATTGGTTTCTCTCATTTCTGTACTTAAGTTTATGTCTGATTTATGCGTTCCTGAGTAAAACATTTGCTGGATTTCAGGTTCATGTCTAGATGCAGGTGAGTTGAGACCTCGATTGATTTGTAAGTCGAAGTATGCACGAGTTTCTATTTGTTTTGGTTTTTTGAGCGTTACGTTATCTTTAAGAAGATGCCCCATTTTTGATAGCCATATTTTAACATATTTTTTAATGTCTTCCTTTTGTTCCCCGTTTACGTTTATGAATTTTTTTACAATTTCTTCGCAGGCACAAACCGGCTTTTTAATAGTTTGTGCTTTTTTACGACAATGGTCGCATATACCCATTACAATCTTTCTATCTATTGATTTTACTCCTTGCATGAGTTTTTGAGCATGCTCAAATGTTTTCCTACATCGTGGGCAACTTATGTTTTTCGTTTCTGGAACAGAAATATACAAATATGAATGAAATTCAACGCAGTTTGAACCTAATGCTAGGTACTGAAGACATTATGACCTTCATGGCGTTTCCATGAAACCACCGCGGGTGCCTTACCGAAGTGGTTTATAAGTTATGATCTATGAGACAAACACTTCTTCATATTTTATAAAGTTACAAAACAATGGGGGTGAGCTTGGAGAAAGGGCGCGTCATCATGTAAAATATTGTAGACTGAATATAGGAATAATAATTTTTCTGTTAACTGTTAGCACCCCGAGTGCTGACAGGACACAAGCAGGGATTTTAGTCGCCTCGCTGGCAACTTCAGTAACTCACTTCCACACACAGATTTTGAAATTGCTAGCGAAAAATCAGCTGTCAAAATCTGGGTGTCTGTGTGTACCTAGCATAAACTTAAAGTTCATATTAATATTATTAGTGACAAAATCGGTCAATATAATTTACGAGGCAGGATGCAGGACGCAGCATGTACCGAGCGATCCACACTGCTGAACACCGCATAACTTGAAGACGCGTCGTGTGTGGACGCGATCCATATCATTACATTATATGCAAACCTGGTGTTGCTATATATGTTTGCAAGTCCTTCTTACACCGAATACCCTTCCAGGCCTGTGAATTAAATTGTTGAAGATTGTTCAATTCTGCTAATTTTGCAGGATCGGCTGCGGGTACAATTTTAGATTCGTCAAGACTTATTTTTAAATCTCCCAAATACACGTTATTATTATTAGGTGGCTTACACAACATTGGTGGCTTATTTAAAAATTGATTACAATTATTAGAATTTACGGAATCGCAACGGCCGCCATTGTTATAGTTCGTATTCGTACTAATAGCCGTGAAAATTTGCGGCATTTGAGCTACACAATCTGATAGGTATGTAACCTGGTTCATGAGGGTATCCATACGAGGATCTGAACAGGTTCCGACCTGTTTGGACCTACGCCGCTTAGACCTTTTGTTAGGTGGTGGCGGGGCAAAATCTTCCTCGTCTTCCGAAGACGAGGAACTGCTTTGTGGTGAGCTTGAGCTCACAGCTCTTCGCCCTTCATCCGGAGCAGCGATTTGAGCTACGGGTTCAGGAACGGAATCCTCGCCGTTCATAATAGAAGGTAACTACTTACCGACTCGCCGTCGAATACACAGGTCGAATATACAACACCAACACTGCACTAAAACTTGCACTGTTTTGAACCGAGAACAACAAGTTTTTGTCAGTTTTCAACTTGAGAAAAAACTTTGCTCCTATCACGACAAAAATCATAAACGCTGTGAAAACCTCAACGGTCGGTTGCCGGATCTAGCGGTGGCGCCCCCTGCCGGAGATGGGAGGTATCATCAACATAAATCCATAGAGAATCAGGTATGTTTTTCAATATTTACGCTTCTAGAAGCCAGAATCATAGACAGCTTCTTCATTTGACGCTGTGTCTTTCTTTCTGCACATAATGACTATTTTATTTAGTGTGAAACAGTCCTAGTATCAGTATTTCAACCAGGCCGAATCCGATAATTTGGAAACCCGTTTACACGAATTGTATGCTTCGTAGCAGGTTACTCGTGACTCGTGAGTAAGTCCGGCTGTCGCATCGAGCCAAGTGCTAACGTTTAATGTGTGTAGTATTTTTTTTATAATTCGCCATTTCAACTTGTCCACGAATGTCTCAAAATGATTTCTTGATTTTGGCTTGTTTTTTTATTAATTAATAATTATTTATGATGCGTGTGTTTTTACCCGACTACGTCAAAACCTTTAGGCTAAGAACCTATGCATTTCAAATACGAATCTTTTGACAGAATACCTAAATTGAGAAAAGCGGCCGCCACTTTGTTTTCTTTTTACCCGACTACGGCAATACCAAAGGAGGATTACGCTATTGTAGGTATGTATACCTACAAGGTGTTAATGAATTAACCCAAAACCTCTTAAGAGGTCATTGTACTCATCATTATGAACAAATTTTACTATGGGAACAAACCAGAAATCGCAAAAAAAATCACCACACGCTGTTCCCTATATTTATGTTCGCATAACTCGTCAAAATGTAGGGAACAGCTGATTTTTATTTCGCGATTTCTCAATCGCGAAATTAAGTTAAGTCAATAATTGACTTAACTTAATTTCGCGATCCAGTCAACGGATAATACAAAAACATGGGTGATGTGACTTTTTAAAATTTTGAGCTAAAATTGACTTAAGTGCTTTTGGCCGCCGCGTCTAGTTATGAGTTACAGAAAAAATCAAATTTAGATTAATATATCTTGTTTGGTAGGGTTATTTATATGTATGTACAGTGGGCTGCCAAACTGCATGGATAGTTCAGGAATAAAATCGTGTGAAGCAAGAAATTACGCCATCTAGCGTAAAAACAGTCAATGAATAACAACATTTACTTATACTGTTACTAGAAGGCGTTGCTTTGCTTTATATGACAAAATATTTTTGTAGTTTCTTTTTGTCTCTTCAAACATTCAAACAATTTATAATTAATTATGTTAAAATTGAATATCAATTTATTAGTAGGTAGGTATCTGATTTTCTAAGTTTTAGTTTTCAAACTTGAGAGGGTAGGTTGAATATGGATTTATAAATTATTGGTAGGTAGTGTAAATAATACTTAGATCGAAGAGTTATGAACTATGACTAAGCTCAATTGATCGTTCGCTAAGTTCATTTTAATTACCTCGTTCGAGTGCCTTTTGTTCAGTTTTTATTTTTAATCAGGTGAATTAATTATTTTACCAAAAAGAGTACGCGAGTTATAGGTAATATTGATTTCGTTACAAGAGCTCAAATAATTGCTATGCATAATCAAGGCAAAAACTTTTCAGAAATAGCCGGAGAGACCAATGTAAACGTAAGTAGTTTTATTTTTACACTTATAAATTAAAAACTCCTTTATTTCTTTGTTACAATACTACATAATAATCAGTATTGGCATTGGGTAATATAATATTTCTGTTTTATTGTTGCAGAGAAAAACAGTTGTAATGGGTACGACGATTTGAAGAGGAGGATTCTTTGCAACACCATCAAAGAACTGGTAGACCACGACTTATAAACAAATTGCAGCAGCAAACCATGATAAGAGAGTATGAAGAAAATGGATTTCTGCCGACGAACCACAATGCTGGTTTATTTGACACAAGTGTTGACACGGTCCGTCGCGTCGTGCTATTTATAGTAAAGGGCTACATTATCGGAGGCATGCTGTGAAACCTTTGCTCACGAAAAACCATAAAAGGGCACGATTATAGTTCGCTTTGGATCACATATACTTTGATTGGAATAATGTCATCTTTACAGATGAAAAAACTTTTAAGTGCAGTGAACACGGACGATGTTAGTGGCGTCGAAACAATAGATACACAGTGGTCACGTAGCTACGAGCTATTAATAAATAATTATACTTAATTAATATTATTTATATTAACTGGAGACCAGGTTATGTGCGTATAACCTATGCTATTACTTAGTATTTTTATTAACTTAAAAGTTATGAACACTTCAATTTCAAAAACATAGTTTTTAGTTTTTTATGTTACCTACTAACCATTTGATATGATTTTGTGCAATTTTGTAGTTACCCTACCTATTTAATCCGTTTGACCTTTGTGATAAAATAATCTGGTCTCCTGTTTGTTTTTATTGAGGTTATTACAAAAGCTTCAATCCTCTTTCCGATTTTGGAAACGAATACATAAGCTATGGCCTCAATAAGAAGTTATACATAATATTTTAATGTTATGCCTACGGTAATTAATAAACCGACTGAAATAACCCTCCTTTTTGTTTGGCGAGCCCACAAGGCAAGCATGTTTACCTGCGATCACTTTTTTCCTGTTGCTAAGTAACTACCAACACGAATATCAAATTATTAAAATACCCACTCGTTAGCTTTATATATTGGTTTCTTAAATTATTTTTATCATTTAAGCTACATAAGCTGGTAAATGTAATGTAATAATTAGATAAATGTATTAGCTGTGTAACTCCTTGCTCAATACGTTTCTTCCCAACTCCTTACTTACGTTTCGTAAATTAGTCATAGTTTTGAAGAAACCAACGCCATCTGGTTTATTTTCGAAAACTTGTACTTCAAACGTTCACAGGAAAAATAGACATTAGGGTATCCATGCAAATTTGCAGGTGAGTGTACATACAAAAATCCTAAATAAGAATAAAAACAATTATGTTTCACTCTGACTACTTTCAATAACACTAAAAGCCCTTCTAAAATGTTATGTAGGCTGCTTAACAAATCATAGGTATCAAATTCCGTTTGCTACCTGCCCTCAAATTATCCCTAACCCCAAATAATTGAAATGAAAGAGAAAGTTAAAAACTAAAACACAACTATGACAAACGGCAACTAAAAAATACCGGGCAAGAGCAAGTCGGACTCGCGGCACGGGGGTTCCGTACCATTATATATTTTTAAATTTTCATCGGCGAGGCCTATATTCATCAGAGAATTTTAACACTGTGCACTGCGGTGTAGAATATTGCAATTTTATGTCAGCGCCATCTCTTGAACTAATAACTTTTGTTGAATATCTAATGAAAATAAACTAATGAAGATGGTACGGAACCCTCGGTGCGCGAGACCGACTCGCTCTTGCCCGGTTTTTTTTACAAAATAAATAAAATGACATCCTCACTCGGGAGGTTATTCTGTCATTGTGATCTAGGTATGGTAACTAAGAAAATGCAAGAGCGACAACGAGCTGCAAAATTAGAGCATCCCGACGGACGCGGGTAAAGTTTTTCTGTGTGGTTTTACTGAATGAATGCAAGAATTTACGAGAATAAAATTGTTGGAGTGCACCTGATGCTAGAAACCTTTGTCAAGCATAAACAAATACCTAACGTTAGTTTATTTTTATTTTCATTAGATATTCATTATTTTACGGGCCTTTTAATAACATTAGTAATGATGTTATTTTGTTACGATGTCTTTTTTCTACCTTTTTATTAGGGTTCCGTACCAAAATGTTAAAAACGGAACCCTTATGGTGAGACTATAAAGTCTGTCTGTCCGTCTGTCACAGCTAGATATCTCAAGAACTACTGATGCTATCAACTTGAAATTTGGAATAGTTTTAGATGACGTTTGCCCAACTATTTTGCAAATAAGAAAGAAATAAAAATATATTTATATTTTTTGCAACAGGCGACTGAAAGGGGGTTTTGAAAAATTCGAAGTGGGGCTACTAGGGCAAATGGGGTATCCTATGAAAGAGCGCAGTTTGCACATTCTCAAACCTTTTTTCTTTCTTTTTTAGGCCGCATAGTTTTCGATTTTTAATGAAAAATGTAAAAAAAATACCGTCCCCCCCCCTTATCTCCGAAGTTTGCAAAGAGAAAAATCTGAAATTATTCTATGTGATAGAAGTTTATGTAAAGATTACAGGAAAAATAAAACGAAGTCTCTAAATAGCAAACTTTTTCAGAAATCATCAACAAAAGTTGATTCCACTATCTGTCAAGAGATGGCTCTGACATAAAATTGCAATATTCTACACGGCAGTGCACAGTGTTAAAATTCTCTGATGAATATAGGCCTCGCCGATGAAAATTTAAAAACTTAAGATGGTACGGAGCCCGGCCTCGGTGCGCGAGTGCGACTAGCTCTTGCCCGGTTTTTTTTACGATGGATAGACTGACTGAAAAGTCGTAAGACAATTTTATAACAATTGAAAGCCTGTAGAGAGTGGGACCATGTCAAACTCAACTTTCAGGCTACATTATTACTGACACACACAAGAGCCTTTCACCATGATCAAATAAATTTAAAGTTTTACCTATTTCTGATGATAATTCAGAAGTTTTTATTTTCACCTCTTTCTTATTGCATAAAATAAAGACATCTCTGGATGTGTTTACAGCGCTTTCAACCGCTTCAGCTTGTCTAATCTGTTGATGAGAAAAAAAAGAGTAGGTGATGCAGTCACGAGCAATGAATGTATTTAGACGTTGAAAATTTTTCGAATTTTATTTAAAAAATAAGTATATTCTAATTCGAATTGTATATTGACAATATTATTATTAGAGCCTTAACTAAACTAAAGGTGATTAAAGGTCATCTGATCGGTCGGTCGCCCGGTCGGTCGGACGGTAGGTATCATTGGATTCTATCTGACGTAAATAGACGTATCTCTTTTTTTATATGCTATCAGTTAGTACCCTTCAAAATCAAAATTACACATAGTTCCCTCCTTTTTACCCGACTTGTGATTTTTAAATTTAGAGAGGCCGTAAATGATTCAAGCGGTAAATTGGACGTTTTTCTGCTAAATTCTGCTCATGGTTGCAATCGTAGACTTCTTGTTCATATAAAACGATCGGTAACTATAACTACAATTTTTGGTCTTTCTTATTTTCTTCCACTTTCAGGCCGGAACTATCAGTCGTATCAATGTTGTCTTTTGTCTCCGTGCTGATAATAACGCCCCCGTTTTTAGGGTTCCGTAGTCAAGAAGGAACCTTCATAATTTCGCCATGTCCGTTCGTGTCTGTCTGTCCTTTTCAACGCCAGAGCATAAACGCACGCGCGTGCCCTCCACGCCAAGCCACAATTTTAAATATTTAAGGTATACAAATAAAAACACACAAAAGTAATGATTTAATTGTTTATATCGTGATAAAGTGCACCGCATTTTTTGTCACATATCTGTGTCGCTCGTAATAGGTTAGACGACACATGACTGGCGTACGGGGCACGCGCTTGCGTGTCACGTATATGTGACAATGGCGTTCAAAAGGTTAAGCTATTGGAGCGCAAGTAATATTTGTTATCAATTTTTACCATGTCAGCGAACGTAACTTTTTCTGCCATTGTTCGTTCGTCAGGCGCAATTTCCTTGAATGTTAGCTTGATTTGTTTGCTGCAGAACGAGAACAGAGTTTTGTACTTTTTTGGCAATTAGCTTTTTTAGTTCTGTAATAAACTGCCCATACACCGCCGTGTCCTAGCTTTTGGTCGAAGTCGACCTTTCATTCTTGAGCAACGGTACAGACTTCATGCAGGCACCAACCACCTACTAATGACACTATAGTGTCCAATACTTCAATTTTTTCTTCAGCCGCATGGTAAGGTGTGGGTTTGCTCGAAGGGCTGTTAGGAAGTTGATTGGATTGGATTTGGCCTATTTTCAATATTTGACATAGTTCTTATATGTTTCTCATAATTATTTGTTATTCACGACCGATAGCGACCTGCCCCGACATTGCACGGGTAGATAGATAGAGAGATGAATTAATTAGTAGTTGAGTATTGATTTGAAATATTATTTCTACATGCTACGACCCTTAGAGTATAAACAGACGGACTGCATTTGAACTGCATGCCAATAGTAACTTCGCAGTTTACCTAACTAGGTTTCGAAGCAGATAAAGTCAACTGCACCCAAACTGCGATGTTGCAGTCCGTCTGTAGGAAGCAAGGAGCCGAGCAAAAAGAACAAAGTCAAGAAGAACGCTAAGCAAAAACGAAGGAATAGCGCAGGCAGGAAATATGGCTGTTATTTTAGTATATTGTGGTGTCTTACGACTGCCACGCGAACGAAGTCGCGGGCAGAAGCTATAGTAACATATTTATGCTCATGACTGCACATATTTTAAAAATTATTACAGTTTTGTCAAAATTCTAACAACTTTAGTAGTTGTAAGAGCATAATACATTTAATACTTAGTAGATGTTTGCGCCTGATGCTTTGGCGACTATAGTGTCCATGTCAAACGTTGCTAACAGTTTTATATCAGGCGCAATTAAGTGACGGTAGTTCACGCACAAAATAATTGAACATGGAAAAAATTCTACCTGACTTTTTTGATAAAGAGACAATAAAAAATTCTCGAACAAGGGAACATCGGTCCGCACCTTTCTTTATATTTTATATTTAAAAACTTATTTAAAATTAGAATAAAACGATGTGTTTATGTTTT
The DNA here is from genome assembly GCA_948474745.1 of Oligia latruncula. Classification (NCBI taxonomy): domain Eukaryota; kingdom Metazoa; phylum Arthropoda; class Insecta; order Lepidoptera; family Noctuidae; genus Oligia; species Oligia latruncula. Next base: position 8,598,924 of record OX419684.1, on the reverse strand, counting down.
CAACTATCTACTTTCAAAAATAGATTCAGTTTAAAGTAAAACTCCTTCGTTTTATTGAGCATCAAGCTCCAGTGTCTCGTCGTAGACATAATTGGCGACCGTGACAGGACAGAATCGGAAGGAAATTTCGGGGTACCAAGGCCTAGCTGGAGTTGGCCAGCATCGCGCCGCAGCCATCAGTCGGTCAGCACCGCGCCGCATCCAGCCCTTGGGAGAAGCACGTACATCGGAAGCACATAAGAAGTACTTAGCACCGCCGGACATTGATGCTAAATACAGCGTCACACCGCAGCGCAGCAGCATTTCTGCAGCTAAGTGCCTTTCCTTCATTCCTAAACTTCCGTTACAACCAAGTATCCTACGTCCTTATCCAATTTCTGTATGGTTTTTTCACTTGTGCAATTTCACATTTTTTATAGGTTCACCTTGGTCAAGGTTACAGTATTGCGTCATACTTAATTAAATCATAAGTTCGCTATTATTTATCAGTGACCAAACGTAAGGATATCTACGCCTGGATATTTCAATTTTTTACCGTTTTAGGTTTATTTTCAAGCGGATTTTCTAGTGCAACCTACACATTTCATATCTCAAAGTACATACCTACATGCCTGAAGTTATTAGGCAATAACTTTTGTATTTCTTTTAGGAAATCGTTCCCACAGGCTGCCGTGCCTATTTAGTTCCGTTAAGTGATTATTCCGCCGAACATTTCAGATTTGCCTAAGTTCCCGGTGCATCGCTGAGCGTCGCTCGTTGCCGCAGCGCGCTACGTCTGTGCAGCCTAGGCTGTCCCGCAGACCGGTGCCTGCAACTTCGGCTTCCCGTGCGGCAGGAGAGACCACCAACCAGGGGCGTGAGCGTATTCTTTTATTATTTTACTTGGTTTATTAAGTTAACGTTAGTTTTTTCTTGAGTTTATTTCAATCTTACATACTCAACTTTAATTTCTTTTTCGTGAGAATTTTGTTTGAATAAACAGTCATAATGGGCTTAGGTGATGATGCCAGGAACTTGGCGGAATTAAATGTTAGACGTAGTTCCGTCAAGGGCCAAGTAACAAAGTTTCGAAATTATTTAGAAAAAATATCACGTTTAGACACTTTTACTACAACACATAGGGCGGAACTTACACTTAAACTGAGCAAATTTGAAACCTTGTCTTCAAAGTTTGATGACTTACAAAGTCAAATTGAAATTCTTAATTCTAGTGGGTTGAAGGATGAACTTGAAGAACGAGAAAATATTGAGAAGGAATTCATTAGCAATATTGTAATGGCTCAAGAGCTGTTACACTTGCACGGTAGGGATGAAGGCGTCCACGACTCAAGCAGTCCTCACAATATAACTCATTGCGCTGTTGATCATAATGAAATCGGTTTCAGGCTACCTTTGATACAGCCCAGATAGCATTTAAATTTGCTGCAAGTTTGTTTTTTATTTGATATTTAGTTGTTACGGCAAACTTGTTGTGGCAAATTTATTTCAAATTAGCTGTAAACTTGTGAATGTTAAAATGATATGGCAAGTTTGTTTTGATACTGTTGCAATATTGTTAATGTAAACATGATCTGTCAAGTTTGATCCAATAATACTGTAAACTTGACACGTTAAACGATCTCGAATCATCAACAACCATTATAAAATTCGGCCAAGTGCGAGTTGAACTAGCGCACCAAAGGGTTCGGTGTGTACCATAATCATTAATCATCATCCATCAGTTCCATTCACAGAAATGGTTCCAACACACAAATAATTTTTAAATTTGGGTAAAATGGAAAGTGTTCACTCCACCTAGGCACTACTAGTTATTTAACGTATTAACGTAGTTAGACCACTTTAAGTAAAGGCGTAGGTAGGCCATATTTTTATATTTTTGCTCTATATCATGTACCTAATAACTACGTTACTCGGAACGCAAATCCTTTGTAGAAGTTCATGCAGAGCTCTCACCTCGCTGTTACGTTCGCCGCACAACAAAAATACAAGGGTACACGCTATTAATTACGAAATGTATTTGAGAGGCTTTATTTATAGTGTTCATCTCGAACCTTAGCCTATTTTCATAGGCTGAGGAAAATTTGTTATAATTAATTATGATCAAAACATTATAGGTACAAAAAAAAACGGAAAACTAACGTATGTTCCCAGTCGCCCCCGCGGGGATTGCCACCGGTGGCAAATGGGAATAAAAATTCCCAGTCGCCACCGGCGGCGACTGGGAAGTCATTGCCCCCACTTCAGTTTCGCTGTACATTGCTTTCTCCATCGTAGAGAATAAAAGGATGAGACAACTTATCGTAAACCTGCCTCTAATCTTTTTATCTTTTTTTTTCCTTTTTTTTCTTTTTTTTATCTTTTTCTTTATTTTCTTTTTTTTTCTTTTCTTTTTTTTTTTCTTTTGTTTTTTTTTCTTTTAGTCCGCCTCTGTACATTTATGTGCTTGAAATATTAAATAAATAAATAATAGTAACGGAATAAAAGTCTGATTTTATCTGTGATTTAATGGTGTAGGTACTTGAATATTTTTATTATTTATTTTTATAATTGACCATAATATAAAAAAAGTCTGTTATCTATGAATATAGAATATATACAGCCTTGTTTATAATAAGTATTTACTAAGAAATAATTACTATGTATTACTTTCCTAATTTAATTACTGCCTTTAAGAGTCTGATTATCTGTGATACAAAATACCAGTTTAAATGTTTAATTTTAACAAGTTTATTGATTTCGAAATCAAAATAAAAAAATATTTCAATGCACTTAGTCTTTTTTTTAAAGATTATTATTATTTATTTATTTAATACTTCAAGCACATAAATGTACAGAGGCGAACTAAAAGATAGAAAAAAAAAAGAAAAAAAAACGAAAAGAAAAAAGATAAAAACAAAAGAAAAGATAAAAAGATTAGAGGCAGGTTTACGATAAGTTGTCTCATCCTTTTATTCTCTACGATGGAGAAAGCAATGTACAGCGAAACTGAAGTGGGGGCAATGACTTCCCAGTCGCCGCCGGTGGCGACTGGGAATTTTTATTCCCATTTGCCTCCGGTGGCAATCCCCGCGGGGGCGACTGGGAACATACGAAAACTAAACGCAATTGTCAACTGTCAGTATGAAATATGAAAAAACTCAACATAGCTGTCAAAAAGTGGCACCATTTGTTTATGTAACTTCATTCTGTTTCTTTCCGTGTTTCCGTTTCTTTCCTTGATTCGTGAAAGTGCTTACTCCGTGTTGTTTGTGATTGTGATTTATCGACGACCCTGTCTGTGTTTTTGGATTTCTCTTACGTTTGACTTTGCTTGTGTTACTGGACTCGATTGGATTGCTTTCCTGTTGGACTAATTAAATCGTCTTATTAGAATATCCCTCGTGACTGACGGTAAGTTTGGTTTGGTTCTCTAACTAGGTCCGCTGCGCCTGCGGCACGTTTTCGTATATTGCTAACACCGTGTTATTATCGAAGGTCGTGTTTTTATTGTTCGGCGTTGTTTTTTTGCCGAGTCCAATGGATAACACGTTATGTGTTAGCAAAACACGAAAACATACCGCCGCGGACCCGGCTTTACAGTGGGGTGATCATTATAATCAATTAGAGCTAATGCAGACCCCATAAGAACATTATATAAAGTCAAATAACCTCAAAAAAATTCCCCACTTAAAATAATTTAATAACAATTTATTTCACCAGTGGCTGCTAACTATCTCGTAATGTGGTACGATTCCCTAATTATTAGGTATGAGCGTTATTTCACGTCACTAGTTACAATAACTGCTTATGGGGCATGTAACCGAATCACTAGTTTCGAGTCACACATAAACTAGTGATTTTTGTAACTAGTTACATTACCAATGCAGTGATCGAATGAAAAGCGAGACACGAAACAAAAGTACGTTGCGAGTCGTTTCTACATGGTTACTACTCTGTGCCTGTGTGCCTACTTCTTTGTATTGACCGGCAAAGCGAGCGTCGCCAACTACGAAAATGATGCGTATAATTTTCATACGTATTACTTAGGACTTAGAGATTAATTTAGATTGGTCATTATTTTTAACCTTCGACGGGCGGCGTACGAACACAAATTTGAAATTGTATTAGTATTTGTTTATGATTACTTTGACAAGTAAACCTTGTTTAGTTCGTTGGTGAATATTGCACAAGTATGTACATACCTATGTATGTTGCATTTATTGTGAAAGTGACTTCCATGCATGTTTTCGTAATATTTTTGAATAAATTGTGAATAGTGTAGTACGTATAAAAAAAACTGTGAATAAATAACTTTTTCGTCATGTCTCGATGCAATTCGAGTGTCCTGTGGCAGTTCTTCCAAAAACTACGTAATGAAAAAAAAGCAAAAAAAAAAAAAAAAAAAAACAAAAATAACAAGAAAAAAAAATGCAACAAGTGTGGTGAATTATATAGCTTCAAATCCTCAACCGCCAATTTAAAAACGCATTTGAAGAGGAAAGACATGTAACGATTACGTAGGTAACCATATAAATGTTCGTTTCGCAAATACTTCGGTAACACCATTTTGAATCACTGAATAGAATATGACAAATAACTAGTTACAAAAATCACTAGTTTTCAAAACAGGTAAATGTTCGTTTCGCAAATACTTCGGTAACACCATTTTGAATCACTGAATAAAATATGACAAATAACTAGTTACAAAAATCACTAGTTTTCAAAACAGGTTACGCCTTTTAAGTAACTAGTTACGTTACGTTTCGCGAAAATCACGTAACGACCCATACCTACTAATTATAATACCAGCCCACATACATCCCAATGTAGGGTAAGAGAGAGGGAAATTACTGTGTGCCCACCGCCGCTGCTTTGAGATTTCAAGCATACTTACGTAGCAACAATGTAAAATATAAATTCTTAAAGGATATGGTATGCAATAAATTCTTATTTGTAATTGGTATATTGTTATTAGGTATAATAATCTTTATTATACATAGGTATATATAAATATATTTACTTTCTTTCTTATTGTTGGCTGGTGAAAATAATACAACTTTTTTTTCTTTAGAAACTTATGGGGATGCACAACTTCGTTTAAGAAAAGCGGAAGAAACATCAAATTTAGATTCCGATGAAGAAGTGAAAAAAATTAAAAACTCCAACACAGAAACTTGCAAATTAATATTTCGTAAGTATTATTGTAATTCAAGTTTTTTTATTAATGTTTTAATTCCTACATAACCAACAGTCACATTATGAAACATGCTGCTTAATGTCAATTATAGTACATTACTAAAGCTGTTTTATTTATATTTTCAGAAATGTGTAAAAAAGTGCATGGAAATGTTACCGATGATAAGCTGAAAGAGATAATCAGTGACTGGCTAAACCAAGCCAAAATAAGATTGTCAAGAAGGTAAAATTACTCTCTTATAATAATAGTCTGTAGAGCGTTGTAGATAGTCTAGTGGGGCCTACTGGTACTGGGTTCGAACCCCGGCGCTGACACCGATGACTTAAAGTTGTATAGGTAGTTGCATACATTTATTTATTTCATAACAAGACGACTCGTTTAGGGTGACTGCAATTGTATTGTATTTCAATGGTACCATTAATTTGAAAGTTAGTTTTGCAGGTGTTTATTGACTAACAGCTATTTTATTTCATTGTTTCAGGGCCGAGAGACAAAACAAAATCGACCATGATGCGAGTCTAGTCTAGAATAAACAGGCATCTTCTGGGCACGCTCGTTCCATAATAGACCCTATGGTCTAAAGCGATGGATAACCATCGCTTTCAATCAGGCGGATCAAGGCCGGCCCAGGCAGCAATAAAAAAAAAGTCGTTCCATACTACGTTTTTTTTAACTTACGTATTTGTTTTCGACTTATTTATGATTGTGTTTCTTTATCTATTTACCCAGGCTGTATGAATAAATACCCTTTGAAGTGCAATGGTGAAATAAACCCGTTCAATTTTAATTTCAATTGATTTCATTTCATATTTTAAAGCTGTCAAGATTTTTGTTTCTTCATGAGGCCTACTCGCAAACGACGACACATTTTTTTTTATCGTAGTGGTTCGCGTTTGCGAGTAAGCCTCCTGAAAAACACCAAAACTCGTTGCTTTGTGGTATATTATTAAGCATCTGTCTTAGCAATACACCATTGATTACAATTTATGCAACAAACATTAAGCAAGTATGTGACAACATTGTAGGTAATTTGTCATGACAAAGATTTGGCAACAATGCAATGACAAAGAGTTGGCAAGTTTGCAATGACAAAGAGTTGGCAAGTTTGCATTGGCAAACATTATACAAGTTTGATGGGCGGAAACTAGACATTTGATATAAGTTTGATAGAAACTTGCCACAAGTTTGTCCTTTGCCTCGTCAAACTTGATGCAAGTTATCACATTTGATATTTCAAACTTACTGCAAGCCTGAAACAAGTTTAAATTGCTATCTGGGAGGTATCTAAATTCGACGGATCATACTTTCGATGGATGGAATTTCGTGACACGTTCCGATCCTTAATACATGAAAATAGTAGAATTAGTTCAGTGAACAAGTTTCATTATTTAATTTCATATTTAGAAGGTGAAGCAGCACGAACCGTCTCGAATCTAGAAGTGTCTGCTGATAATTATCGGGAAGCTTGGAACCTATTGCTTGAACGTTACGACAATAAACGTTTGCTGATAAGTCATCATCTCAGCGCATTATTTAACATTAATTCTGTAAACAAGGAGTCTGAGAAATCATTGCGTTTTTTGGTTGACCACGTGACAACAAATCTACGTGCCCTATCCAACTTAGGTCAAGCCACCGAGTATTGGGATGTCCTTATCATTCACTTAGTCGCTTCCAAGTTGGACAATAACAACTTCGTGAAATGGGAGGAACACCGTAACGCGTTGTCAACAGACACCCCTACACTTAAGGAATTTTATAAATTTTTAAATGATCGTGCAACTGTGCTTGAGTCCTTGCACCGCAGCAAGTCAGACAACGCCTCTAAACCCAATCATGATAAACAGCGTCCAGAAGGCCATTCAAAGAAACCGGACCACATACGTCATACTAAAGCAAGTGTATACATTAGTAGTAGTAACCAACCACAAACACAATCATCGTCGTCATATCTCTGTCCATGCTGTAATGCCGATCATAAAATATTTGATTGCCCATCGTTCAAGGCAAAGAGCATAAGCGAGCGTATAGCCGAGGCGACTAAATTGAAATTGTGTCTTAATTGTTTAAGGTTGGGTCACCCTACATTTAGATGTCGTTTAGGCCGTTGTAGTGAATGCAACAAGAGACACAATTCTATATTGCACCTTCCTACTGGTAAGGCTGATAGTTTACCTAGTACTAGTACAGACCGTCCTTCTGAGACGTTGGCTAACTGTAACAATCAAGGTAAGAAACATGCTCTTCTTTGTACTGCTTTGATTGAAATAATCAATCCCAAGACTAGTAAATCTGAAACGGTGCGCGCCCTGCTTGATTGTGGCAGCCAATCCTCTTTCATAAGTCTAGGCCTGAAACAAAGGTTAGCATTAGAGGACTGCCCTATCAATGCTGCAAAGGTAATCGGTTTTGGCAACAATGATGCAGGTACGATAACTGAATATTGCATTGCCCAATTAAAATCGGTAAACACACCATTCAACGTTATTTCTAACTTTTATGTTATGAAGGAACTAACAGCTTTAGTTCCCAATGCGGTAATTGATATTAGATCATTTAATATTCCTAAAGATATTATCTTAGCAGATCCTAAATTCTATCAGCCTTCTTTTATAGATATTCTCATAGGCTCAGATTTATTTTGGGATATTATAGGTTGTGAGCAGCGGTCATTAGGCCCAAATTATCCAAAGTTGCACGGCTCAAAGTTGGGCTGGTTGATTGGAGGCCCCCTGCAATATAAACAACCTAAGGATATTAAATGCAATCATGTACTTACCCATTTTTCTCATGATGAAAACATAGAATTAAAATTAAATAGATTCTGGGAGCTTGAAGAAATCCCATCTAAATCTTATTTAAGTGAAAGCGAGCAGGCATGTGAAACGCATTTTTTGCAGCACACCTGCCGCTTAGGAAACGGCAGATTCTCTGTCAAGTTACCTCTTATTGACTCACCGGATTGTCTCGGTGACTCCTACAAAATGGCCAAGAAAAGGTTTTATAATTTAGAACGGCGATTTAGAAGACAGCCTGAAGTTAAGTCGCAATATATTGAATTTATCAGAGACTATGCAGAATTGGGTCATCTCTCTGAAATTGCGCTAAATAACTTAAATTCTAATTTATGCTATTTCTTACCTCATCATCCTGTGTTTAGAGAAAACAGCGAATCGACAAAAATTCGCGTCGTCTTTGATGCATCAGCTCGCACTTCCTCAGGTCTGTCTGTCAATGACATACAAATGGTCGGGCCTCAAATTCAAGACTCTCTTTTCTCCATATTAATTCGAGCTCGTTTCTACAAATATCTTTTAGCAGCAGACGTAGAAAAATTATTTCGTCAAATATTAGTGGACGAGTCAGATCGAAATCTTCAGCTTATTCTATGGAGAGAAGACGAGCGTCAGCCCCTTAAGACGTTACGTTTAAATACGGTGACTTATGGTTTCGCAAGCGCAAGTTATTTGAGTACAAGGTGTCTTTGGCAGTCGGGTGAGGAGTGCGAGGATCCACTGATTAGAACGATCATACAACATGATCTATATGTAGACGACTTAATTACGGGCTGCAATTCTGAAAAGGAACTAATACATATTCAAAAATCTGTGTCAGAAGCCCTTAAGGCAGCGTGTTTTAATCTACGAAAATATAAATCTAATTCGCCTAGCGTTCTTGAAGCCTGCTCCGAAAACTCTACAGACACGCTTATCATTAGTGAGTCCTCAAACGCTCTCGGTTTAGGGTGGAATTCTAAAACTGATAGTCTACATTATTCTTTCGAAATTCCCCCTATCAATGACAAAATTACGAAGCGCTATATTTTATCAACATCGTTTAAAATCTTTGACCCACTCGGTTTTGTTAGCCCCTGTATAGTTATTCCTAAATTAATAATGCAGCAACTCTGGGTTGACAAGGTTGGCTGGGACGAACCTCTTTCCGAGGAAATAGAAAGAGCTTGGCGTAAGTTTTCCAATAATCTATCTAGTCTAGCTACATTTACACTGCCGAGGCAGGTTCTATGTGACTCACCTGTTGTTACAGAGCTACATATGTTCAGCGACGCCTCCCAAAGAGCTTATGGCGCTTGTGCCTATATAAGCAGTACCGGTTTTAGCACTACCAGCGCCCTGGGCGAAATTTCTACGGCGCCCCCTATCTGCCATTGAAACCCATACGAAAAAATAAGCAAGGGATATAATGAAATAACTATTTAAAAAAAACTAATAACATTTTAATTTTCTAGCCTTTCTATCGACAAACTAAGACATCAAAGTCTGTTTTCCGCAATTTTATTTTCGATTGACAAAGTTGCTAAGTTTGTCAATCTAGATATTGTTGATCGCAGATAGGTTTTTATCAGCTTATGCTTAGAAAAACTCCTTTCCCCACTGTGGCTACAGTTACAGGTAAAGTGATCAGTATTCGCAATGCTATCCATACATTTGGATACAGTTCTTGTAAGTTGCGATCTTTGATAAATTATAAAATAAAGACAGGAGTAACCACATTCTGATCACTGAGTTCATCGCACAACACATGATACAATCATCTATATTATCTGACTTGAGATTTATCATTCATCATAATTATCTACAGTTAATTTCAATTGGAAATCACTATTGAGTTTGAGAAGGTCCGAAATCTTTTTTATATTGTACAAAAAAGACCATGATTCCGGGTATTCATTTAACTGTTCAAATTTTTCATTGAATAAATTTATGGTAGTGTCCAAAAGACAGTTGAAAAATTCAACTTCAAATTTCTTTTCTGGAGAAGTTATAGTTTGTGGGAGTTTACTAGTACGTCGGACTCGCTCTATGAACAAGCGGATATAAAGGGGCACCGCAGGCGCCTCTTCAAATCTGGCGCCCTGGGCGATCGCCCAACCGCGCCCTGCCCTAACGCCGCTACTGTATATAAGGTCTATTGATGAAGAAGGTATCGTGCATGTCAACCTTTTGTGTTCCAAGTCAAAGGTGGCACCAATCAAGGCTTGTACTATACCTCGTTTGGAGCTTTGTGCCGCCTTACTTTCTGTTCGACTCTGCAAGGCCGTTGTCGATTCCTTGAGGCACCCAATATCACGTAAACTGTATTGGTGCGACTCCAGCGTCGTCCTTGCTTGGCTGCATACTAGCTCTAGAAGCTTAAAGACCTTCGTGGCTAATAGAACAGCAGAAATACTGGAATTGTCAGATGTTTCTTGTTGGCGTTATGTACCTACCTCTGAGAATCCTGCTGATCTCGTCTCGCGCGGCGTTTATCCCGAAGAACTTAAAGATCGTAGTCTGTGGTGGTCAGGGCCCAAATTTTTACTTCAAGGCGAATCTTCTTGGCCTACCTTACCAAATAAACACGAATTTGAAATTCCTGAAATGAAGTCAAACATTGTTGCTAAGATGGATAATTCTTCGATCATTCCATTTCATAAATATAGTAAATTAAGTAAGATAAAACAAGATTACGCGTATGTATTAAGGTATTTTTATAATTTGCGCAATCCTAATTCTCGGCGTTTTAATGCCCTTAACTTAGAAGAATTACAAAATTCATTTCATCTTTTATGCCGTAAGGCCCAACAGGAATCTTTTCCTGTTGAGTACAATTTGTTAGCTAAAGAAAAATCAATTAGTACAAAATCACTCATCATAGCACTCACGCCTTTCATGGACGCAAATGGGTTGATACGAGTAGGAGGCCGGCTGGATGCTTCGGCTATTCCATTTGGCAGCAAGCACCCTATCCTACTACATTCCTCACACCATCTTACAAAATTAATCTTTGAGCGGGAACACTTACACAAACTACATGCTGGCCCACAGCTTCTCCCCGCTAGTGTCAGGCAATACGTGTGGCCTATCAACGGGCGGCAACTCGCTAGGAGGACTGTGCGCAACTGCATCACATGCAGGAAGGTACAGGGCAAGACTTTAACACCCTTAATGGGGAACTTGCCCTCTCAGCGCGTTACGGTGGATTTCCCGTTTCGTAGCGTTGGGGTAGATTTTGCCGGACCCTTTTATATCTCAAATAGGAAGGGTCGCGGATCAAGGGTTACAAAATGCTATTTATGCATTTTTGTTTGCTTAAGGTACAAGTGCGTACACTTGGAAGCGGTAAGCGATCTTTCGAAGGACGCTTTCATTCTTACCTTGCGTAGGTTCGTATCCCGTCGGGGTAAGCCTACTGAAATTTTTAGTGACAACGGCCGCAATTTTGTAGCCGCTGCCAAAGAAATTGGCAATTTTTTAAAATGTAACCGCCAAGCAATTACAGATTTCTCTAACGAAGAAGAGATTAAATTTTTGTTTTCACCTGCTTACGCTCCCCACTTTGGTGGTATCTGGGAAGCCGGAGTAAAATCCGCTAAACATCATATAAGACGTGTAATGGGCAACACGCATTTAAATTTTGAAGAGATATCCACGTTGTTCGCACAAGTGGAAGCCATATTAAATAGTCGCCCACTTTACCCCATGTCCACGTCTCCAAATGACCTCCTTTTCCTCACCCCAGGGCACTTCCTGCTTGGACGGCCGCTAACTGCGCTGCCTTCACCGAGCATTGAAAACTGCAAGTCCACTCAACTGAAGCGCTACCAACGACTTGAGCAAATCCGTCAGCACTTTTGGAGGAGATGGCAGAGGGAGTACCTGGCTGAGCTGCAGCAAAGATCAAAATGGCGCACCGATGATACTCCACTAAACGTTGGCGACCTAGTACTCAGTGCGATTCTGTAACCATCTCACCATGAAAACTTAGGTGAAGTGAGCGTGGAGTGAGCCGTCAGTGTCATCCCACCTGATACTAGGGATTGACCAAGCATACATTTACAATCATAATCGAGATTTTAATAATATTTTTTTATAATAATCTTATTAAAAAAAATTAAATAATTTCAAAGCTAGTATTTTAGTTGTCAAAATTACTATTTTAGGGGGGTTTTAAATAAAATAGCAAAACAGAAACTTAGAAACTCAACGTTGTTTTTTTTCCCTAAACTAGTCCTATTATAGACTAAGGCGCAAGCGCGTCACGCAAGACCAGTAAATAAAATAAAACATTCACGTTCAAGACAGCTAGACTGGTGAAAATACGCATCAACATTGTTTGTTATTATGAGCGATTGTAGATCGAGTCTAGTAAAGACTGCAACGATGTTCAGCGTCAAATCTATTCAATTAGAAGAGATAACCGAGTGTGTCAAGTCATCGAGTGCTAACAGTGTGCCTGGCTGACGGACCATAGAATTTAATCCCACGTAGTTTGTGTGGCGTGATCACATAATTCGGAATAAGCCAGAACTCGCTCAGCCTCAGCGCATGCGCGTTACTGACGTGAATCGGGTGAAGTGATCACTTCACTCGATTCGCGTCAGTAACGCGCATGCGCGAGGTGAGTTCTGGTAAATTCCGAATTATGCCATTCGTATGTGAGCGCTGTGGGCGATGATGGCATAATTCGGAATAAACCAGAATTCACTTAGCGCATGCGCGTTAGACGTAAATTATAGTATGTTAGCGCTGTGGGCGATGATGGCATAATTCGGAATAAACCAGAATTCACTCAGCGCATGCGCGTTAGACGTAAATTATAGTATGTTAGCGCTGTGGGCGATGATGGCATAATTCGGAATAAACCAGAATTCACTTAGCGCATGCGCGTTAGACGTAAATTATAGTATGTTAGCGCTGTGGGCGATGATGGCATAATTCGGAATAAACCAGAATTCACTCAGCGCAACTGCGCAAGCGTGTTACGCACTGTCATTAGTATCAAATCCACATAGTGAAGTTTGTTTTGCTGTCAGTCATTGACGACCATGTACTAACGGACGCCAGCAGGTCAACCTACCCGAAACTGTCAGATTTTCCCAATCAACCTTGAACCTTATGATTTAGCAATAAAGTCGAAAATCTATTAAAGAAATCTGACAGATTGTAGTAACTTGATGTGCTGGCGTCTGTACATACAATGTACTTATTATGCCTATTCGGATTAGAGTTCAGTGACAATAATTAGTTCCTAATTATTTTAATGCTTTTAGAGATTTTAATGTCTAAATCCAACTGTGTTTGTACATTGAAAAACTCAATTTAGTCAGCCTACATTTAAGATAATCTAAAAGAAATTGTGCTAAGCATTTATTCAGTGATTGCTGTACCTACTGTTCGTCTAACTACACGGACTCTACAGTACATAATATGTAAAGACACATACTTAGGTTTTTTTTTTAATATTCCACCATCTCTAGGTGAACCGCAGTGCACAGGTACAAGATACAAACCTTATAACATACATATTTAGGCATATCATTTATCTAGTTATGGTTGCTGTTAGGACACACAAATTGCATTAAAATTATTCATGTATGTGCATGTTGTGGGCTGTCTAACTTTAATTTTCCTGTATCCTGTTTTACACACTGTGTCTATGTTTCTCAGCCAACTCTCCTGACGCAGGTCTGCTGGAAGAAATGACTAAATAAATGGTGAAAGCATTTCCTCTATATTTATGTAGTTTACTTTATTATGTGTTATGTGTGTACAGACGCCAGCAGGTCAACCTACCCGAAACTGTCAGATTTTCCCAATCAACCTTGTACCTTATGCTTTAGCAATAAAGTCGAAAATCTATTAAAGAAATCTGACAGATTGTAGTAACTTGATGTGCTGGCGTCTGTACATAAATAAATAAATATAATTGATTAATTTGTATTACATAAAAAAAATTGCAAATACATTTTTTCGACTGAGCCTGCTGCTTCCCGAGGTTCAACTTCTTAATGCCGGGAATGGATCGACATTGGATGTGTGTCGGCTACATCCGCACTGCAACTTGCTGGAAATAATGGTAAGCATTTGATTTATTTAATTACTACACATCTGCAGCTAATGTAGTATAAGTATAGCGGTATAATTTATTTAGAGCAGGGTCTGTCTGATGTAGGTCTAGAGTACAATGAGTTGCAACATTTCTTAATTCCATGCTCTGTGAGGCGTCCATGTCCCAATTTATTTGTTCCCTACTGTGTTTGTCAAAAACAGTGTGTGAAATAATGAATACTTAAGTACCTCAGATAACCACGTATGACAGAAAGCCAGGAGTGATGTGGTCAGATCAAGTAGAGGCAGTGTTCTTTTATTTTATTGTCTTCAGTACCTTTAATGTCTTAGCAACTGCAGGGTTGGCTGGGCTCGTCCGCTGATAGGTAGAACATTCAGATTAATAAAATTCACTTGCTTATTGTCCCACAGGTGCGCAAAGGTCTCTCCCCCTACTTTTCCAGTTTTCCTTATGTTGTGCCTTCTCCGGTCAATTGGTCAGGAACGTGTTGGTGACATAGGGTGCCTGAAGACGGGCGTCGTCACAAAAGACGTACTTATGGGCCAGGATCATCACACAGCAGTAACCTGTGTGACGATCCTGGCCCATACGTCTGTTACATTATTATTATCGTCACCAAGTTAACTACGTACTATTTTGGCATACCTGACAGAACACCAAACGTCCTTGCAAAGCTAACCACCAGAGTGATCATGATATCCTGTGTTCGTAATATAAATTATGTCGTAATACTATCACATCCACGATTGCATACTAATTAATCATTGTCACTGACAAACTAATTCAAAGTAGGTAGGTACTAAGTTAAAACTTTCATTTGTTTATTTACAATTATTTTGAAACTTTAAGCAATAAGTAGTTTATTTTGTATCAGAAAGTAGTGATCGAAATTCGAAATCGATGCAGTAGACGCTAGACGCACATCATTTCCACCACAGATGATATTTGGCAGGCAGATGATGATGAATCAGAAGGAATTGTTCACATGAATATTTATATTGTTAATTAAAATATTAGTCTTACCGGGCTGATTCCGAGAATAGTAGAAAGGACCCCAATAATATTATTCTGTGTATTAGAATTTGTGAATTGTGTGGTGTATCTGAAAAAAAAAAAATTCCCTAAACTAGTATGTTGAAAGCCTTGTTTTACCTATGGGGTGATGGAGTGGTAATCAATAATGATTGACAATGGTTTTGAAGGTTGCAGTCTGACTAATTAAATTTGCCATTAACTCATTTGAGTAAAGTTAGACAGCCTGCTACAAGCTCAAATAACAAGTAACACTGCCAAAGAAAACTTAATGGATTGGAATGAAATATCATTTTACAAGATTAGCAGGGAGTTATCTAACATACGAACCTTCTTCAGCTTCCGTCACCATTCCTATTTCCTCGGCCTAAAACAACCCCTTAGACGACCCACTGACCCAATTATTATGGAAAAGACCACTTTTGAGCCAGTACTTCTCATTGATGTAATTATGTATTTGGCACACACATAATTTGTGAAGATCTTGAGCGCTTAATCACTGTTACTGGAGCCACTTTCTGCGTCCGATCTCATTAACAGGAAACATGCATTTTCATCCTTTCGGTTAGGTAGGGAGGACCGCAATGTTCAGTACAAGTTAACCAGCATAACACGTCTTGTACGTCTTGGAATACCAATTCAATATAATACGCTTTAAAATCACTGACAAGCTAAGGACGAAAATTAAGCAATACAAACTTTACTCAATCAGAAACAAAACAGTATTAATTAAATAGTCACAGAGAGAGCATTTAGCATTAGAGCTATATCGGAAACTGAAAGTAGAAAAGTTAGAAAACCCAACAAAACCGCCAAAATTTGACAGTAAGTCAGCAGAGTCAGTAACATTCATAAATTATCCAGGGTTGCCAGATGCCGATTTTTTTTCATCCTTGTTTTTTTTTAATCGGTAACTTCGCAGGCTACCTAAGCACCACAGAGTACATTATAGTATACTGAAACTAAGCACTTCCCTTTACGACGGACACGACAGCATTTCATACAAACTTTCAAGCCCTTGTTTTTCGGAATGATTGTACCGATTTTAATAAAACTTCGTACACCTATGCAGGATACAAAGGTCTAAAAAGTTAGATTAGAACATTTTCGAAAAAAAAAAGTTCTGAAAAGCTAAAAACAAGCACATTTTAAATTAAATAAAAGTTGGAAGCAGGCGGGACCCATTTGAATTTGAAAATATAATAAGTAAAAATGGTATAGGTCCCGCCTGCTTCCAACTTTTATTTAATTTAAAATGGGCTTGTTTTTAGCTTTTCAGTTCTTTTAACTTAAGTTTTTTACCGCAGTCGGGTTTTCTATTTTTTTTAATAACTTTTTTTATTTCCAGTTTTTAGTTTACAAATGTGAAAGATTTCGCTGACAATTTAGTTCTTGGTACGTGTTTTTTACGATTTGTCACTTCGAATTACTTTTAACCATATAAGTTGTTTATATTTTTGTAAACATCTTTTAAAGCCCTTTATTTTGATACCCCACTCGATAGGTTTTGAGAAATAAAAAATTTTTGAAGACAACATTGCGCCAAAAATCGGCCATTTTTTTTTTTTCAATTTTGGTATACCCAGTGTCACTCGCACAATTAAGACGAATCTAACGGCACCTCTTAAGCTGAAATCGATCAAGCCTTTTAGGCTACAGATCGTGCCAAAGAGATATACATACATACATACATAGTAGTCGCCATATTGAATTTTCACTAACGTCATGTCTTTAGTGACACTCGCCGGACTAAGAGGAATCGATTGACGTGTGAATCATAAAAATCGGCCCAGGCGTTTGGTCTGTATAGTGCTTCAAAGGAACATACAAACATACATACATACTGCTGATAAACACATTACCATTCCTTTGCGTCGCGCAGTCGGGTAAAAAGTGTTACAGCCAAATTAGACCGATATTAAATTTTCCATAGAAAAAGAGATTTTCAGTTATCTTATTTTAAAGACATTTCGAAAATGTTCTTCACTATCTTTTTAAACCTTTGTATCCTGCTTAATGCGTATGAAGTTTCATTAAAATCGGTTCATTCGTTTCTAAAAACAAGGACTTGAGAGTACGTCGTAATGTCAACGTGTGATGAGCATGATCATTTGTTCTGTGTCTGGGTGTAATTTATCTATATATGTATGTATTTAGAAATATATAAGTATGTTTATCAGTTGTCTAGTACTCATAACACAAGCTCTGCTTAGCTTGAGACTAGACGGCGTTGTGTGATAGTTGTGGAATATCATTATTATTATTATTAATTAAAAATTCTTGTTAGCAACACTGTTGGTTCTTAGTTTGAATTTAGTACGGTACTTAGAATTGTATTAGTTTCTCATTGACAAAATTAATTTTCTATTCATTGATAGACAAAGATGAACTTTATCATCTGTGGTGAAAATGTGCTATTCTAGATTCTACTATTTCTACTACTGTCACTGTCTATCTATCTATGAGTCTATGGGACTTTCCGATACAAAATAAACTATTGCATAAAGTTTCAAAATGATTGTAAATAAACAAATGAAAGTTTTAACTTAGTACCTACCTACTTTGAATTGTTTGTCAGTGACAATGATTAATTAGTATGCAATCGTGGATGTGATAGTATTACGACATAATTTATATTACGAACACAGGATATCATGATCACTCTGGTGGTTAGCTTTGCAAGGACGTTTGGTGTTCTGTCAGGTATGCCAAAATAGTACGTAGTTAACTTGGTGACGATAATAATAATGTAACAGACGTATGGGCCAGGATCGTCACACAGGTTACTGCTGTGTGATGATCCTGGCCCATAAGTACGTCTTTTGTGACGACGCCCGTCTTCAGGCACCCTATGTCACCAACACGTTCCTGACCAATTGACCGGAGAAGGCACAACATAAGGAAAACTGGAAAAGTAGGGGGAGAGACCTTTGCGCACCTGTGGGACAATAAGCAAGTGAATTTTATTAATCTGAATGTTCTACCTATCAGCGGACGAGCCCAGCCAACCCTGCAGTTGCTAAGACATTAAAGGTACTGAAGACAATAAAATAAAAGAACACTGCCTCTACTTGATCTGACCACATCACTCCTGGCTTTCTGTCATACGTGGTTATCTGAGGTACTTAAGTATTCATTATTTCACACACTGTTTTTGACAAACACAGTAGGGAACAAATAAATTGGGACATGGACGCCTCACAGAGCATGGAATTAAGAAATGTTGCAACTCATTGTACTCTAGACCTACATCAGACAGACCCTGCTCTAAATAAATTATACCGCTATACTTATACTACATTAGCTGCAGATGTGTAGTAATTAAATAAATCAAATGCTTACCATTATTTCCAGCAAGTTGCAGTGCGGATGTAGCCGACACACATCCAATGTCGATCCATTCCCGGCATTAAGAAGTTGAACCTCGGGAAGCAGCAGGCTCAGTCGAAAAAATGTATTTGCAATTTTTTTTATGTAATACAAATTAATCAATTATATTTATTTATTTATGTACAGACGCCAGCACATCAAGTTACTACAATCTGTCAGATTTCTTTAATAGATTTTCGACTTTATTGCTAAAGCATAAGGTACAAGGTTGATTGGGAAAATCTGACAGTTTCGGGTAGGTTGACCTGCTGGCGTCTGTACACACATAACACATAATAAAGTAAACTACATAAATATAGAGGAAATGCTTTCACCATTTATTTAGTCATTTCTTCCAGCAGACCTGCGTCAGGAGAGTTGGCTGAGAAACATAGACACAGTGTGTAAAACAGGATACAGGAAAATTAAAGTTAGACAGCCCACAACATGCACATACATGAATAATTTTAATGCAATTTGTGTGTCCTAACAGCAACCATAACTAGATAAATGATATGCCTAAATATGTATGTTATAAGGTTTGTATCTTGTACCTGTGCACTGCGGTTCACCTAGAGATGGTGGAATATTAAAAAAAAAACCTAAGTATGTGTCTTTACATATTATGTACTGTAGAGTCCGTGTAGTTAGACGAACAGTAGGTACAGCAATCACTGAATAAATGCTTAGCACAATTTCTTTTAGATTATCTTAAATGTAGGCTGACTAAATTGAGTTTTTCAATGTACAAACACAGTTGGATTTAGACATTAAAATCTCTAAAAGCATTAAAATAATTAGGAACTAATTATTGTCACTGAACTCTAATCCGAATAGGCATAATAAGTACATTGTATGTACAGACGCCAGCACATCAAGTTACTACAATCTGTCAGATTTCTTTAATAGATTTTCGACTTTATTGCTAAATCATAAGGTTCAAGGTTGATTGGGAAAATCTGACAGTTTCGGGTAGGTTGACCTGCTGGCGTCCGTTAGTACATGGTCGTCAATGACTGACAGCAAAACAAACTTCACTATGTGGATTTGATACTAATGACAGTGCGTAACACGCTTGCGCAGTTGCGCTGAGTGAATTCTGGCTTATTCCGAATTATGCCATCATCGCATACAGCGCTAACATATAATTTACGTCTAACGCGCATGCGCTGAGTGAATTCTGGTTTATTCCGAATTATGCCATCATCGCCCACAGCGCTAACATACTATAATTTACGTCTAACGCGCATGCGCTGAGTGAATTCTGGTTTATTCCGAATTATGCCATCATCGCCCACAGCGCTAACATACTATAATTTACGTCTAACGCGCATGCGCTAAGTGAATTCTGGTTTATTCCGAATTATGCCATCATCGCCCACAGCGCTCACATACGAATGGCATAATTCGGAATTTACCAGAACTCACCTCGCGCATGCGCGTTACTGACGCGAATCGAGTGAAGTGATCACTTCACCCGATTCACGTCAGTAACGCGCATGCGCTGAGGCTGAGCGAGTTCTGGCTTATTCCGAATTATGTGATCACGCCACACAAACTACGTGGGATTAAATTCTATGGTCCGTCAGCCAGGCACACTGTTAGCACTCGATGACTTGACACACTCGGTTATCTCTTCTAATTGAATAGATTTGACGCTGAACATCGTTGCAGTCTTTACTAGACTCGATCTACAATCGCTCATAATAACAAACAATGTTGATGCGTATTTTCACCAGTCTAGCTGTCTTGAACGTGAATGTTTTATTTTATTTACTGGTCTTGCGTGACGCGCTTGCGCCTTAGTCTATAATAGGACTAGTTTAGGGAAAAAAAACAACGTTGAGTTTCTAAGTTTCTGTTTTGCTATTTTATTTAAAACCCCCCTAAAATAGTAATTTTGACAACTAAAATACTAGCTTTGAAATTATTTAATTTTTTTTAATAAGATTATTATAAAAAAATATTATTAAAATCTCGATTATGATTGTAAATGTATGCTTGGTCAATCCCTAGCATCAGTGGGATGACACTGACAGCTCACTCCACGCAAGTTTTCACGGTGAGATTTTTACAGAATCGACATACTGCTTCAGGAAGACAACTTACCACCATTGTGCTGGCGTACGGGCCGAATCGGCAAACTCTTTCCGGGTCCTGATGGAATATGTCGAGTCGCAGATGTTCAAACAACACAGGGTACTTACCGGAGGCCCTTCAAGCGACTCTGCCCTCTGCCTGCGACGAAGAATCTTATCGAGTGAGAGTTAAAGACCGGAGGCCTTTAACGGCGGGGAAGATGTTTGCGCCTGATGCTTTGGCGACTATAGTGTCCATGTCAAACGTTGCTAACAGTTTTATATCAGGCGCAATTAAGTGACGGTAGTTCACGCACAAAATAATTGAACATGGAAAAAATTCTACCTGACTTTTTTGATAAAGAGACAATAAAAAATTCTCGAACAAGGGAACATCGGTCCGCACCTTTCTTTATATTTTATATTTAAAAACTTATTTAAAATTAGAATAAAACGATGTGTTTATGTTTTCAACTATCTACTTTCAAAAATAGATTCAGTTTAAAGTAAAACTCCTTCGTTTTATTGAGCATCAAGCTCCAGTGTCTCGTCGTAGACAGTAGATTTGTAGCGGTATCTACAACGCCACATGCGAACAACGCGTCATACTACGTCACGCAAATCCTATATCGCGCAAGCAGAGTTTACCGCGCAATTAGCATAGATACAACGGCCCGACATGAATCATTGGCCACTTGCCCACCGGACACAACACCCGTCTGGTCGGAGGATCCTCCCTTTTCTATGGAGGTTGAGTGAACTTTACACCCTGTTCCCATACCTCTATACTGGTGACCCCGAACATGAACGTCAGCGCAGCCTTCGTGCACCTACTTCAGCGTGACGTCATCATCACTCCCGCAAGCTTTAGCGACGAGTCACCCAGCCAGCCAGCTTCCACGGCTACAACGGGTATCCTGACCACCAGCATGCAGCGACCGCGCATTCCTGGTCATCACCCTCAGCCTCATCAGCAACCTCGGCACAGCACACTGCACTTTCGGCCGGTCCACAAGCAGAGCCCTTTAAATACGCTCTCCTGGTCGACGCCAGCAGTCAGCCTCAGCGGCGCTGTACCACATCCCACGCACTGGAGCATAACGCAGCCCCACCCCGACTCACTGGGGACATCTTCGCAGACAGTTCCGACTCACCGTGAACTATGCGGCAACCGGTTCAGACTCACTGGAACCTCAGCTGGCCTGGCAAGCATCGTAAGATACATGACTCAGCCCACTATCGACTTCCGGTCTCCGCGGGGGGGAGTGATGTAGCGGTATCTACAACGCCACATGTGAACAACGCGTCATAGCCGTCATACTACGTCACGCAAATCCTACATCGCGCAAGCAGAGTTTACCGCGCAAATAGCATAGATACAACGGCCCGACATGAATCATTGGGCAGTTGCCCACCGGACACAACACCCGTCTGGTCGGAGGATCCTCCCTTTTCTATGGAGGTTGAGTGAACTTTACACCCTGTTCCTCATACCTCTATAGATTTTTCACTAAGGGGATAAAGTTGTGTCTTATTGTCGCGGGCGCTATTTTGAATCCTGAACGTAACGAGTATCCTGAGTGCAGTGGGGGATTCAAACTCGCCCAAGACGAAAACACCTTTACCCCCAGGAGAATACTCTACTTTTCGCACCTACTTCGAGGTAATAAAGAACTAATTCGATTATCGAATTATTAGTCTATGAAACTGTTAAATAACCGGGGAATAGCTAATTATGTGCAGTGTCATACACTATTTACCCGACTACGTGATAGGCAGGGTTATATTATTTTCATGCGAAAGTATAACTTAACTTTGTATCTTTGTATGTGGAATTCATACCTTCGAAGCATCCTAACGGCCGCGGCCGGATGAATTTTAATAGTTGTGGACTGTGGTGTCTATCGATTCGTTTGGGTCGCGCGAAAGCATGTCAAGTGTAAAGTCTTAGATAGTGTCGTGGCATGTTGCCAACCCTTCTCTAGATAGCGATAATACAAGTCAGATAGACAAACACGAGGCTAGGTTTTGTTTTTATAAAGTCAAAATGGCGGATTTTAGACGACAAAAAGTAAGGCCTTTGAAAAAAAAAAAATGTTGTACCGTTACTATGTGGGATATCAAAATAAAGGGCTTGAAGAGACGATTCCAAAAATATAACACATTAAAAGGATTAAAATGAAAATAAAATGACAACATCAAAACCCGACTCATTCTCCTGCCCTTATCACAATTTATTTGGGGTTGGCGCAACATGTCTTTTTCTTCCATACTTCTCTATTAGTCGTCATCTCGGTAGTCACCCCCTTTCTAACCATATATTCACACATTCCATCCATCGTTTCTTTGGTCTTGCCCTACTCTTATAGCCATCGACATCCGTACTCAAAACTCTCCTCACGACATTTTCCTCATTTCTTCGTAACACATGCCCATACCATGACAACCGATTCCCACACAACTTTTCAGTTACCGGTGCCACTTTCAAACTTCCTCTTATGTACTCATTTCTTATTCTATCCATTCGTGTAACACCACACTAGCACTTAGCATTCTCATCTCTGCTGCATGCAATTGCCTTTCATTCATCCCTTTTGTGGCCCAACATTCTGATCAACATCAAAACCCGACTGCAACTAAGATTCAAAGCTCACTTTTTAAGCAGTCTGGAATAGTCGGATGCAGTTGGTGTCATCAAAACTGAGATTAAACAACTTAAATAACGTACCTACTGCCTGTCAGGTTTTTTTTTATTTATTCGATCTAATCTCATGCATTTTCATCAAAACACAATAAATAATATCGTCAATAGAGCGTCGGCCCAAATCCAACATTCTAAAGCCGTATACGCGCCTCAACAGCCGATCATTTTGTTCGTCGACGGCGACTAAAACCTATGAAGTGAGAATTCTTTGGTCGACCTGTACATTAATAAAAAAAAGATTTTTTCTCACATAGCTATTCAAAAAGATCTAGTGTATTCTTCGTAAACAGGGACTAAAATAGCTCTGTAGTCCCTATTAGGGACTAAAAGTGATTTGAATTTGGAACGTGATTATTGTTAGTAAAAGTTCCAATCACCAAAGAGATCAATCACGAACATTGTATGAACAAGTAACATGCTCTATGATAAAGTAAAACGCGCACGAGCCAAATAAAAAACGCGCGAAAAGCATTCTGCCTTCATTCGTAATTGTTTACTCAAAATTGTATGTAAATAAACGTAACGTAACGTTCTTAATCATCTTAGAGGGTGATAAAAAGTAGTGTCCATCTCGGGAGCAACAATATTTTAAGCTCGAGTGACGTACTTTGAATCCAGAGCGGAGTGAAGGATTCTAGAATAGAACCCCTCGCTGAGCTTGGGATTCTACTCTAGAATCCTTCTGGATTCAGAGAAACACTCTCGCCTTCAAAATAGGTAGTTGTTTCCCGCCTTGGCACCTACTATTTTTCTTGGTTAATGGTTGACGTTCCAAATTCAAATCTCATGAATGACCAGCGGTTCATAATGAGATTCAATACAATATTAATGCCCAGCTAGAGTCTAGAGCTTAAATGACTTACTTTAGGTTAGGTTTGTTTGCATGACATATAATTTGACAATAACGAGCAGGAAAAAAATTGCTTGTGACAGTTGTGGGAAAACGTTGTTTTCATTTATAATAAACTAGCAGCGCCCCGCGGTTTCACCCGCATAAGTGTCGATCCCGTTCGAAAGACACGTGGCGCCATCTATTATCATAATAACGTTATTGTTGTTTCCCTCGGAAACAGCACTTTTTTCGGGATGAAAGGTACCCTCTAAACGTTTCTATACACCTGACAACGTATATATACGCAAAATTTCAGGATGATCAGTTTAGTGGTGTAGGCGTGAAAAGGTAACAAACAAACAAACTTACTTTCGCATTTATAATATTAGTTAGGATTATTTCATCATTTCTCGAACGACTATCAACTCGAAATAGTTATTTGTTCATATTATTTTAGTAGCTTTTGATCGCGGCTTCGCCCGAGTGGAGGTACAAAATTATCCCACAAGGACGTTCTATTAGAATAAAATGTATCAGAATTATTATTATGACCTAACACAGGTTTGGTGTGCCAAATTTCAAGCAAATCCGTTCAGCCGTTAAAACGTGAAAAGGTACCAAACAGACAGAGTTACTTTAGCATTTATAATAGAAGCTCCTAAACAATATTGTTATAATATTTGGCATGTCACTTAATGAAATAAATACAAAGTGATGATTTTGATGTTATGTTGGAAGCGCATTTTGTCCTGTGGATTTTTTCCAACCCATTTCTATGATATTTCTTTTCTTTATTGTTAATGTATTACAGTGCAAAAAATAAGGTTTGTGGATTTATAATCCCAGCAACTCTAGACCTGCATTTACTTATGATCTAAGCGTAACTTTGCGGGTTAAAGCCTACGCTCTCGGATCCTCCTATGCTCTCGGCGAAGAGGGCTGGGTTCAAGAGGATATTCTGGTCCGGGATCTTCTAGACCGGTGATCGCCAATTGTTGGAGTTTGCTGATCATATTGCGATGTAGGTCTTGGGGCTCTGATAAGACAGGGATCTCATTGTACCATTTCCAACGGTAGGTCCGTGTCTAATCGTCGCGCGTCGGTCGAAACCTCCAGCAAGTTGTAGCGCCATTCCGTTTTTTTACGTTACTTTTGCTTTAGGTACCTTGGCAGTAACTGCACGACGCCGTAGGTAATCAAGGATCGGGACACAAAGCTACTCATTATACCAGCAGGTCTTTTTTTGTACAGGGTGGGCAAATAACAGGTATACACTTTATTTTTTTAATTTTATTCTATGAAATATAAAAATGATTAAGTTATTTTTTATTAAGTATGGAAAATAATGTCAGACAAATATCCACCTCTAGCAGCATGGCAGATGTGAATCCTTTTCATTGCATTTTTCATGACATTTTCACACATTTCCTGCGTTATCTCAGTGACTGTGTCTCGGATATTTTGTTTTAATTGTTGAAGGTTCATTGGCCTATTAGCATAGATAGCCCCACAGAAAAAAGTCAGGAACTGTTAAATCAGGGGATCTTGGGGGCCAATCAATGTCACCGTTTCTCAAAATGAATCGACCTGGAAACGTTCTTTTCAATGTGTCGATTGTGGCTCGTGCCGTATGACATGTGGCTATGCCTTGCTGGAACCACATGTTTCCTAAGCGACGAGGACTTGCTTTATCTGTTCGACGAGGCACTGCTTCATCTGTTACAATGCCATGCTTCTCAAATTTATTGACTAAATGAGTTATTGTTAGCCGCGAAGGCAAGCAAGTGATTTCTACCAAAAATAGGCCGCAATTTTTTTAAAGTTTTCGCAATAAATGATTGGGTTGAGTAGAATGTTTTAATAATTAAAACACGTTGTTCAGTCGTAAAACGCTCCATAACAAATTTGCCGTATCTACACAAAATAATTTTCATGAAACAACTGTCATATTTGCCGCCAAAATAATGGTGGTAAATAAAAGTTGTATACCTCCTAGTTGCCCACCCTTTATAATGTGTAACTTTGTGTCCACGCCAATTTTGGATCTGTATCCGATAAAAGAGTTGACCTGTTATTCGTTTAAAATTTTGACAACTTCTTTTGTGTGATGATTCATTAACAAGTTTTTGTCAGCGTTACCCCTGAGTGTTTAGCTGCTTTGCTTCTTAAACTCGCTACACTCTCCCTTCAATCGAATGTGATAAGTGATTTCTGTAGCCTGTGTTTAGGTTTCTTTCTCTTGGGGTCTTGCTATAGAACATAATGCATTCAATTTTGCATTTTCCATCGCTTGTAAAAGTCTATTATTTCGTCCACTGCCCATTCTGTCCGTGTGGTGGCGTGGTTGGAGCATTCGGCCGCGCGTGTGATCTGCGTACAGTGAGAGCATTTGATCTGCTATGCGATGTCTTGGTATGTCTGAAACATAAAGGTTGAACAAAACCGGCTTAATGATCAGAACCCTGGGGTACCCCGTGAGGGACTAGTTTTTCTAGTCGTGCGATATCTGCGTCTCGTGGTTCTGTGCGAGAGATAATTTTTGACGGCACGGTTGGCGCAGTGGTTAAGCGATTGACTGCTGCGCTGCGTGTCGCGGGTTCGATTCCCGCACGGAACAAATATTTGTATAACCTACAAGTAGTTGTTCCGGGTCTGGCTGTTTGTGTATGTGAGTTTAAATGTTTGTAAACGCACCCGCTATACAGGAGAAATTCCTAGTGTGGGGGCAACGTTTAAAAAAAAAAAAAACTATATGAACTTGATGATGTTGTTACAAGCTCCTCGTAGACCGCTCGTATTATTTCTTGATGAGGTCTTAGTGATTGATTGAGTCAAATGCTTTGGAGAGGTCAGCCTATATCATCGCGACACAATGTCCTTTGTCCAAAGCGTCTGCGATCTACTTTCCTGTTCTCGGTATTTGAGTGGCGGTGCCTTGTAGTCGAACAAACCCGTGTTGATGTTCCGGTATTAGTTCTTTGCATTCCTTCATCAGTCGTGAGAGAAAATCATTCTCTCTGCCAATTTTCCCATGTTGTTGATTAAGCTAATAGGTCAGTGAGACTTCGGTTAGGTGTAATCTTTGCCTTGTTTGTGTAAAACTATATAGGTGCTTGAAAATCGTTTTTTTTTTTTCATGGTTTTGAGAAGTAGCCTCTTGATGATGTAGTTGTAGTCCATTACACATTTGAACATTGTAATGACTGTTTCCCCAACCAGCTTCAGAATATCCGCATGAATTCCGTCGAGGACTGGGACTTTGTGATTTTTGTAGTTTTTCAACGCTTGTTTTAGCTCTGTTTTGTCTTATTTTTGAATCCTTAGATTGAAAAGGCGTGAGTATTTTCTAGTGTTTATCGATATCCACATTTTTTTTCTGTTATTTTCTTTGTTTTTTAGGGTTTTGGTCCATGTTTGTTCCACGTGTTTTATGATTTTCTTTGCAAGTATGCGTTTGAATTGAGTTATAGGGTGCGTGAGTTATAATACTAGCTTTTGCCTGCATTTTCACCAGCGTGGGGGACGAATATTATCCCTCAAGTACTTACTAACGGCATAGTAGGGGACTATCCTTGCTATTTTCTACTCATTTAATTATTGTTTCATCTCATTGTGGTTTCATCTTCACAAAAACTCGGTGTATATTAAGCTCACACCTTTTTCCCATGGTAGTAGGCAGAAACTACGAACTGTTTAATAATAGTTAAAATAAAACTACCCTATTAATGAACACAAATAACTATTCTGAAAATTCGATTCGATGGTCGTTTGAGAAAAGATGTTTCGAGCTTATTCGGGAATTTGATGCATCGAGGCAGTGAACTGTAGCGCTCTGAGTTTATCGATTTCCATTAAGTACTATCGAGCTAGCTAAAGTTTTTGAGCATTTGTTAACCCAGCTAGCCATTCCATTTCAAATTTTCCACCCATCAACCCGAAGAGGGTACCAATCTATACCAGCTAAACTAAGGTATGCTTGCCTAAACCCATTTTGAGTCGACACATCACCAAGCGTTTAGTAATTGGGTCTCGTTGTCACCTTTTGGATAGGGGAACCCTGAAAACTGTAGTCCGCGCGGAAGTGCGGAACTAGTTGGCCGCGCCTTAGGTATGTGAGCGGTGGGGCGGAGGGGCGGGGGCGCTTGTTGTCATTAATCTAATGTGCGTTGCGAACACTAGGCAACCCGCCGCCTTACCCCCGTCCATTGACATATATATTACTAGCGTAAGGACCGGGCTAACGGCGCGACTAAATGGCACCAACGCGCTGGCCCTAAAATGGCGGTTTTAGGGCCAACGCGACTCAGTTGACAGTGGTGCGCGCGAACTTCGAACTTCGAACGAAGAACTTCTATGTAAAATGTTCAGACGGGCGTATCCTTACTTTTGAAATCATTGCCCCCGTCCCAATAGACCTAAGGCGCGGCCAACTAGTACCGCGCGGACTATAGATAGTTAAGTAGGTAATTGATACACACACGACATTACAATAAATATCTACTAACATCCTCTTTACGTGGCCTATGACAGTAGACCACCAATCCGGAGTCCTTTAGTTCCACAAGTTTCTGGAACTCTTGGCACTCCTCGTAGCATGGACATAGCTGCTGTTTACTGCAGGCAAGAAAATATTGTCTTTTAGCTTACGTACTAGTATTGTATAACACAGATATAAGCATTTTAAATCGACTCTTATTCACTTACTTTGCTGATACCCTCATAATATATGTATATAAAATAAAAGGGTATTAAATACATTAAGTACAAAGACTACAATATGACTGACTAAGTACAAAAATGTTTATGTCAGTTTTACAATGCATTAGGTACACCACAGACACAGATATAATTGCATTACACCCACAGTACACCTAGGTACACCACTGAGGTAATACAGACTACATACAATACAAAGACATTAAATATTTACCTATCATAAATCTCTTTCTCTTTGCTACAATATAATATTATAATACTTGTCTGTACTTGTCACTATGGACGTAATAATTATATAGAAGTAACTATATATTACGTCCATGCTTGTCACATAACGCCGTAATATAATAGAAGTAACTATGGACGTAATATGGATTAGGGTAGAAACGTGCCCTGAAAAATATTTTCATTAAGTTATTGGCTGTATGATCATAGAGGTCAGTGGTTATTACACAGATGCAAGCATGGAATTATTAAGTACTATCGAATGCATGTTACTATGAAGTTATGATCTATAAAGTACTTGCTAATTCCTGTGAATATTCTTCAGGCCACCCCCACATTAGGCGCGCGCGTTCCTCGGGCGTGTGAGCGCCGCGGGCGCCGCGTGCTCGACGCGAGCGCTCTGCGTAAGCGTCGCGTGTTGTCGCCGTGTGACGTGTGTGCAGCAAGCGCGCGGCGCGCACTCGGCGCTCGCTTCACGAAACAGTAGCGGGCGGCGGGGATAGCGGGCGAAGGGGTAAAAACGCGACTCGAGCACCGCGTGCGCGCCGCGCGCGCGCCGCTTGCACTTTTCACACACGCCGCAGGGCAGCAAAACGCGACGCTCACGCAGCGCGATCGCGACGCTCACGCAGCGCGATCGCGACGCTCACGCTGCGCGCGCGCTGCGCCCGCGCTACTCACACGCCCGAGGATCGCGCACGCCTAATATGGGGTCAGCCTACTCTCGAAGGCGATGTGGATCATGATAAACAAAAAGGTTACTCTAGACTCCTTGTGGAACATATTTTTTCGAAAACATTTTAAAAATATGTCGTTTAAACAAGTGCCCGTGGAGTTTCTTGCCCTTTCTTCTCCAAACGGTGATTCATATTTTAACGTTCAACTAGCATCATCTTTCTGAAGAACTGACCGTAGTGGCACTTTAGGTTTAGTTCCTGACTAAAGCATTAACATCGGATTGTTATACCATACCACCGACCGGCTGGTCCGAAAATCAATTTTTATATCTACTGCCATTCATACATATTACTTTGGCACAGCTTTGTCGCTCATCTTTTCCGTTCTTCTGGGGCCAATACGGAACTCTATTAATCAGCCTTATCAGTCTTTGCAAACCTTACAAACTGTCTCCTAACATAGTTGGGAAAAGGCTAGTGCACTGCACCTAATACTATTTTTCTCGGTTTCCTAGGGATCACGATTTTGATTCCACTGACTAGAACGTTTTCGTGGAAACGTAATTCATTTTCAAATAATTATATTGTAATTCTTGACCGATTCATCCCATTGGTTGTTATAAATTGGGATTCTTAACAGTGATGATTTCCGGGCTCATAATTAAGTATTTGATATTTTATCTTGCATAGGTATTGCTTGTGGTCTCGCTAATTGTACAATTTGATGTACAACATGATACTGTACTACTGTGTCAACAGTAGAGCGTATGCACAACCGTGATAAAAGGTCTGCAATATTTGTCTTTCCAGGCTTCTGTTTTATGTTAAGGCAGTACGCTTGTTACCTTAAAATCCATCTCTCAACACGGGCGCAAGGTTTAGATTTAGGACTAAATAAGAACTCCAATGCAGATCAGTTATTATATAAATTGTTCCCGAAAACAAAGATATTAAAATATTCGATAGCCCTTGCTCTTGTCTGTTCACATTCTGTTATCGTTCTGTTTCCGTATGCTATAATCCTAGAACCATACTCGGCAGCTTGTACTAGTAGGTACCTACTGCCCAGTCTATCAAAAAGTACTTACTCTGTGTACCTACTGCCCCAAGCCCAAATGGGATAGCATCTGCGTCAATTGTTTTTGAAACAATTGACGCAGATGAGCATCATATTGTAGTCTTTGCGCAGATGCTATGCTAAACTTAGAAAATATGCTGTTTTGGTATGTAGACAAAACATTGTCTTCTTGTAGGACTTCAATACTTTTAACAGTCTTAAATCATGTTCGGTCTCGTTTCCAAAGATTAAAATATCGTCGATAAAATTAACTACACCGTTACATTCAACTAGCATTTTCTCTAAGATCTTTTGAAACAGCTCGGCTCTTATTCACTATGACCACTTAACGGGGGTGTGGTGTTCACTATAATCTCTTATTAGGGGCTTAGGGTTTAAAGTAAAACTACCAGATTATCAGTAAATACACAACAATCAAAGATTACAATATGATGCTGTATAAACAACAATCCAACGGGCACGTCCAGTCGCCATGGCGGGTAAACCATGACAGCTCGAGCAGTGTTGCCATCCAATTGTGTGTTATACTTATTAGTATACCACAGGTGGGTTATCCGAATTTGCTTTTTCTATGGTACTTCGTTCCATTTTTCATTCTCTATAGTTGTGTCGAAACTTCCCTGGACAACGGAAGGTGTTTTACTGCTAATGATTTGCAAGCATTTTTAAAATATCTTAAATAGGTTTAGTTAAAGCAATCTGTTCTAAAACAATGGTGTGTTTTTGGAGAGCGCCATCGAACCAAACCATTACGTTGAAGGGTGGCACACTTTGTTGAGTAGAAATATTAAAAAATATAACCGCAACTTATCAGACCTGATAAGTTGCGATTATATAAGTATATAAGTTGCCTTTAAAAAAGATGCTAACTTGAAACGTAAACCAAAACAACGTGCAAATCTAATAGTGTAATAAATGTTAGATAGTCAGAAGTGTACCAATGAAACAACTAATACTCAATATCAAATCAAATATTTATTCGTCCTTAAACGACACTGTTAACAATTATTTTCACGAACTGCTTTTAAGAATACTTCACTCAAATGTTCTTAACTCAAGACTACTTCACTTTTTCACCGGTCGGTTTTAAAAACTGCTCGAATCCCCGCCACTTCAATATGGCCGACCGCAGTAAAGTACGACGCTTCGAATGGAAGTCAAAACACAAACTATTAATCTACAAATAAGTGTTATTATATTATTTTTATAAAACAATTAATTTAGATATTGCTATATAGATTATTTTAAATATTTTCAGACGAAATAAATAGCAAAAGCTTACAGTCGGCCATTCTGAAATAACAGAGTCCTCTCGTTACATTTTGTCTATGACTAACTTATTTATATTATGCTAGATTCCTGTTCTAAAACTATTAAACAATATTATAACTGTTCTAAAACTATTAAACAATATTATAAAATAAAATGTGTATTTAAAGTAATTTACAACAAGAGAGTCTAATGCCCAAAACTTTTCTTGACTGACCATCAGATAATTATTCAAATTTTAAGCAGGTAATTAGTAAAGTACATAGGAATGTATCAAAACTATATAATATAAAAAAAGAAAAATAATAACATTAATAACAAAATACATATTTTACTACTTATCATGTATATGGAAACATTTTATATAAATTCAATAATTTTACTAATTTTATTTTTAATACATATCATTTGTTCGGCCATCTTATACAGTAATTGTTCCATCAATTAATACAAAAAAAAAAAACATGAAATACAATTTTAATAATTGATCTTAATTATATCTTTAATCTGACATAGACTACAGAGATATTAAATTAATTATAACTAAGAAGGCGCTCAAATTATTGGCCTACGGCCTCCTTGCGCAATTCCATAAAATCTGACACACTCATAATTGTCAAAAGACTCCATTGTGTGTAGATTTTTCCACATCAATTTCCAAATCTAACACACTCATAATTGTCAAACGACTCCATTGTGTGTAGATTTTTACATATCGATTTTTAAGTCTAATCAAAATCAAAGTCATTATTCATTCCGTAATAAAGTATAAAACATAATCATAATTCCAATTCGAATCCATTTTCAAAATAACTTTTCAAATATATGGGGAAACATTCATTATAATTTTTTTTTTTATTAAACTAAAAAAATATTATTATCATATATATATTTATTTTTTTCAATTGTCGCTCATTGTCCCAGTACTCTCCACATCCATACCTACTGACATTTCCAACGGCTCTATTTCCATACTATCAGTACCTTCAATAATTTCGTTTACTTCTACATCCTCCGTTGAGCTTCCCTCATCGGAATCAGCTAAGCTTTCTCGAGTAAAGGTCAACCAAGGATGTATCTTATCTAACGCAATTACTGCCTCATATTTTCTATTCTGTTTTCGGGTTAGGGGTGTATCTTGAACAACATATCGATCTCTATCTAGTACTTTGATAATCCTGTATGGACCTTGTAATTTAGCAAGTAACTTTCTCGAATGTCCGCTATTACTACCTACTTCTCTTTCAATTCTTACCAAGTCACCTACTTGGTATTTCCTACCAACCTTCCTATTCTTGTCAAATCTTTCCTTTTGTCTTACTTGATCCTCACTTATATTGGCATTTACCTCTTTTCTTATATTCTCTAATGTTTCTTGTGAACACCCCGATTCACCCTGGTCGAGCAACGAAGTGACTATTCCGTCACTTTTGGCCCTCAACCTTATACCAAACAGTATTTCAGCTGGTGTTTTACCTGTACCTTTATTAAGAGTTGTATTAAGACCCAGCTGAATTTCTTCTAAATGAGTATCCCATTCATTTTCCTTACAATTGTGATTTTTGATTGCAAGCGAAGCCAAGATGGTACGATTATATCGCTCCACTTGGCCATTCGCTCGCGGTGTTGCTACTGCATTTAAAACGTGCCTTATACCTAGCTTGTTCACAAAGTCTTTAAAACTTTTACTTGTAAAAGAAGTTCCCCGATCACTGATTATTCTACTTGGTATACCGAATAAACTAAAATAGTGATTTAAAACTTTGATGGTCGATTTAGTTTTCGTATTTTTGACGGCAAATAAAGTAACGTATTTTGTGTATGCTTCAACAAGTACCAACAAGTAAGTGTTTTTAGATTTACTCCGAACAAATGGACCTAAGTGGTCCATGTGTATCGTGTGAAACGGTTTATCAATTTTTGGAACTGGATGGAGCATACCTTGTCTTTTTCCTGGTGGTACTTTGTGATAACTACATTCCAGACACGATTGAACATACTTTTTGGTAAACTTGTTCATTTTGGGAAACCAGTAAAGAGATTTCAACTTGTCCAAAGTTTTATCTAGACCAAAATGACCAAGTTCATCGTGACACTTCTTGAGCAGCTGCCACCTAAATCCTTTAGGGACCAACCATTTCAATTGACTGTCCACAACCCTATAAACCTTTCCTCCCTTTAACCGATAAGTCTGAAAGGTTTCATGGATCTTAGGCGTTTCAGGGTCTTCTAAAATACTTTTAATCCGTTGAACCTCTTCATCAGTACTCTGAATGGTTGTTAACCAGTCTTCTGTTTCTACAACTAAAATATCGAATACAGGCTCAGGTTCATCTGACATAGGGATAGCGTTCCTGCTAAGTGCATCCACATGGGTCATACGGTTACCCGGCCTATACTCGATACTACAATCGTATTCCTGAAGTTGAAGCCACCACCTACCTATGCGAGGTATCATATCTCTCTTTGATAAAGTAGTACGTAATGCGCTACAATCGGTTATAATTGTGAATTTGAGGCCTAAAACGTACACTCTAAACCGTTGCAAGGAAGCTATTACCGCCAAGGTTTCCAATTCAAATGAATGGTACTTCTGCTCTTCGAGGGTAGTTTGCCTACTGTAATACGCTACCGCTCGCCACCTACCTAATTCATCTTCCTGCAGTAATATTCCCGCTATACCCGTTTTGCACGCATCCGTATGAATCTGAGTTTTTGCACTTACGTTGTACAACGTTAAAATTGGTCTTTTTACTAGCTCTGCCTTTAGGGTGCAAAATGATTTTTCTTGTTCAGGACCCCACTCCCATTTACAGTTCTTTTTTAATAATTTTGTCAGTGGATTAGCAATTATAGCAAAATTTTTTACAAAACGCCTAAAAAAACTAGCCAACCCAACGAACTGGCGTATTTCGTGCTGGTTAGTGGGGCATTTAAAATTTTCTACTGCTGCAGTCTTTTTTGAACCCGGTCTGACCCCTTGATTACTTACTTCGAAACCTAAATAATCTATTTTTTTTGAGAAAAATACACATTTCGATAATTTTAACGTCAACCCCGCTTCTTTAATAAGTTTAAGTACCGTTTCTAATCGCTCCATTCCTTGCGAAATACTGTGGGCCGGGATAATTATATCGTCCATGAATGCAAAAGCTTGGCCTTTGACGTCTTTCAAAATGGTATTAATAGTTTTCTGAAAAACAGACGGCGCATTGGCCAAACCGAAAGGCATGCGGGTGAACTGATATTGGCCGTCCGGCGTTACAAAGGCAGTTTTGTCTTGCGACGAAGGGGCTATTGGAATCTGGTAATAGCCTGAGGCCAAATCAAGCGTTATAAAATATTCATAACCACCTAACTGATCTATTTGATCCTCTATTCTGGGCAAAGGGTAGTGTTCCTTGACAGTTTTAGCATTTAAAGCCCGATAATCAACGCAAAGCCGTTGATCACCGGTCTTCTTCTGCACTAAAATAATGGGGCTTGCATAAGAAGATGTTGACTCAGTAATTATACCTGAATCCAACATGTCCTGAATCATTTCCTTGACTTTACTCCTTTCCGAATAAGCTAGCCTGTATGGCCTATACACAACAGGGGTCGCGTCTTTTAGCGTTATAGACATTTCGGTTAAATTAGTCAGCCCTAAATCAGTTAAACTAAACGAAAAACAGTCCCTATATTCTTTTAGCAAGGTTTCTAAACGTTCTCTATCTCCAGTACTAAATCCATCACCTATTTTAAGATCGTTTGATATGGAATCACTATCCCTGTTTTCTAACATTCTAACATTTAGGCAATCATCATCATTTAAAGTGTAAGCCCTAGTCAATAATTGTCCCTTTTGAAATTTAATTTCGTTACCATTTAAATTTACTACTAAAATGTGACCTTTTCCTTGCACGATTGTATATAATCCAGGCATAACAAAATAACAATTATCACCCATTTTCCTTAACGATTCCTTTACGTAAAAAGTCATCGTGATATCGGTATTCACTTTTACCGGTATAATATTGATAGAGTTAACGTTGACATCAGAGTCTACAACTAAATTAATTTTTTGACAGTTTACCAATTTAAAATTATTTAAGGGAACAGGTTTTTTTTGAAAAACTAAATGTTCGTCTGTCTTTATAATAATTATACCGGCTTGCTCGGTGAAAGTATGTCCCAACAGTACGGCATGTTTAAGTAATTGGTCTGGTACCACTAATACTTCTACGGATGTTGTAACGGCTTGTACTTGTATTTGGACCACTGCTCTACCTATAGGTTCTATGATTGAATTACCAAAGCCTTTTAATGTTGGCAGATCATTTTTACCGTAGGCAGTGTTTAAATTTTTGAAGTCACTAATTCGAATCAAAGTACTTTGGCTACCAAGATCCACATAACATGACATTGTTTGGCCATTAACTAGAACTGGAATGACATACTTATCATCTAACTCGCCGGTTAACTTAACTTCAGATACTGTTTTACTGATTTCATTATGTTTACCGCCATCATTACCGTTTCTGACGAGTCGTCTACAATTAATGCTCTGATGTCCAAGTTTCTTACAAATGCTGCACGTCAATAAGGGCTTGTTACACTTGAAGGAGGGGTGACCTACCTCATTACAATTGAAACATTTTATATTGCTACTGAGTTTAGAATTATCATTATTGCTATCAGGGCGTCTTTTTGTAAACGGCTGACGAGATACTCTGTCTCTTACATCATCTAACTTAATAGATTTAAAATAAGATAGTAATTCTTCAGGTTGAGAGTAGTTCGCAGCCTGAGCTCCTAGTCGCATACCCCTGTCTTCTAATCCATATATAAGACAATCTACAGCCCGCTTACCAGTTATATCGCATCGGTTCAGCAAGTTAATTTTGTGGTAAAAATAAGTTTCTAACGATTCATTATGTCTAACCTTCCGATCCAACATTTCATGCAAAAGTTGAGCATAATTCTGAACTGTGGGAAATGTCTTCGTAAGTTTATCCTTCCATTCCAACCAACTATAACTTAAGGAAGTTAAGCCTTGGTACCACACCTTTGCTACTCCAGTCAATTTAGGCAACGCATAATGAAGTTGTTGTGTTTCAGACCATTTATACAAAGCTGCACACTCTTCCACTTTCGTAATCCATAAATCAATAGTTTGTTCCTTATTAGCGGGATCAAATTCTGGTACTGCGTTTGTTGACATACTAAAATGGTTTTGAGCCTGGGACGCTGACGTGGGCAGTGATTTGATTAACTCCATGACATCATGAATACTAAAACTATGATCTATAGTTTTGTTTTTAGGGGTCTTATTCTTAGTCACATCAGGGTTAACATTCAAATCACTATCCATGCTGCTAGTACATGATGACTGACTTACGGTTTCCCGACGTCTTTGACTCGTCCTGTGGTGACGGGATCCCCGTCTCACCTCGGTACTGCTGTGCTGCCGTCGTCGCCGTCTCGCCCTCCGCGAGTGTGCAGATCGGGAACGCGAGCGAGACCGCGAAGGCCGCGTTCCTTTTCTCACACGCCGCGACTCAGACCGACGCCGCTTTCGACGCTCAAGGCTCTTATAAGAACCCGCACGTCTGCGTGAGGTGCGGCCTCTTGAACCTGCGTGGCTCGAGGAGCTTGAGCTGGTTCGCACAGGACGCGGGCGCCGCGTACTAGAACAGCTTCTCCTGTGACGCCTGCGCAAACGCCCCGCGCGGCTTCGGCTTCGGCTGCACGACGGCGTAGCTCCATCACGCGTTTGAGAAGCCTCTTGATCAAAAGCTTCACGCATTCTCACTTCTTCACGAAGTCTCGACATAATATTTAGATCTGTAATTATATATTTATCGACATTTTAATCACTTTCTTAATGAGAACATAGCTGTTTCAAATCCTAAATACAGATAAACAAACAATCAAAATAAAATTCAACCATTGTAGTCATCAAAAATTACGTATTACTTACTGAATTCGATTGTGCGAAAACAGCAAGAATAAACCACTTATATTACTCCTTACAATCACACCATACATAATTGCTAGATATATGTATATCTTTTAAAATAGGCGCACTTACATAACTGGGAAAAATATAATAGGTGAAGCACGCATTTACATACATAAAGTCACGCCTTCCTTCCATGGTGGTAGGCAGAGATTACAACGACTTCGTTTTTAGCTTCGTTTACGTAATCCCGGCAAATCACAATACCTTTAAAACTAAACTAACTCAATCTTTATGTATTTATGAACACGGTTAAGCGTAAGCATACACCATAATCACTGTATTTTTAAATAATAAAAAAAAAACAAAAACACATTGAAATACAACTTACCGAGTTGATGCCTTTTACTTTACCTGTCCTTATAAACGGCCTAAGTGGACGTGATTAGAATATTGAGTAATATTCGCGTCAGATCCCACTTCTGAACTGTTAGATAGTCAGAAGTGTACCAATGAAACAACTAATACTCAATATCAAATCAAATATTTATTCGTCCTTAAACGACACTGTTAACAATTATTTTCACGAACTGCTTTTAAGAATACTTCACTCAAATGTTCTTAACTCAAGACTACTTCACTTTTTCACCGGTCGGTTTTAAAAACTGCTCGAATCCCCGCCACTTCAATATGGCCGACCGCAGTAAAGTACGACGCTTCGAATGGAAGTCAAAACACAAACTATTAATCTACAAATAAGTGTTATTATATTATTTTTATAAAACAATTAATTTAGATATTGCTATATAGATTATTTTAAAAATTTTCAGACGAAATAAATAGCAAAAGCTTACATAAATGATCAAATTATTCAAAACAACGCAAATCTAATTGTGTAATAAATGATCAAATTATTCAAGAGTCCCAGCTAAGTCTGCTGGATGGACAAGTTACTGTGGGTCATTTTCTAGAAATGGTTCGTTAAAACGTGTTAAATTAAACAGTTTCTTACACAGTACACATGATATAGCTGTAGCTGTAACATTAATAGTCCACATATAACTGGAGTTCTTGGATGAAAAACATTTTAATTTTTTTAATGAATCTAATATTACTTTTTTTTTTTTACAATGGCGGCGTTAGTGTAGGTAGGGCATGAACGCCCTTAACAACTTTTACATAGCAAGTAAGTTCCAATTTAGATTATAAGAGTTATCTATAAAATTTTAGGTGAATAAAGTTTACATAAAAAATATAGACTGAAACTGAACTTTTAATTATAAATGTAGCTACAAGTAGTGATTAAAGTTTACGAATATTATAGTTAATGCACCTAGGTGAATTCTATAATCAGCCTATAATGTTCCCACTCCTGGGACACAGGCCTCCTCTCAATGAGAGGGAGTGGGCCGTAATCCACCACGCGGGCCCAGTGCGGGTTGGTGGATGTCACGTCTTCGAATTTTTGGTTCTAGGACATGCTGGTTTCCTCACGATGTTTTCCTTCACCGTTTTGAGAGCTGTGGTGACCCAATGAGAGCAGTGGTGGCCCAGTGGTAGGTGAATTGACCCAGGTGAATTATGTGAACTCCAGGGTAGGAAGGGTAATCAAAATGAACGGCATTACAACTGGTAGTAAGATTGGTAGGTAGTAACTAGGGCAACAAAGGTAAAATTCAGCTCGTTCGGTGTGATTTCGGCGCGAAAATACAGTAGAGAGTGCGCCTTTTTCATTTACAAGATAGAAAAGGTAAGTACCTAGTAAGAATTGCGAATAAGTAGGAATTTCCTTCTTATTCGTCAGGGTCTTGCTCTAGTATCATTTCGTCCTTTGAAATAAAGAAAACAATTTATTCTGAAATCGTATTCGCTACGTCCGCTACGCGTAACGTCCGTTTATGGCCCTGTTGTATTCTTGAAGGTGATTTTTTTCTCAGATCAGTAGCGTTACAGCCGTTCTACATAAAAGTACACTCAACGCCAAAAGTGCTTGTGTTAGAAAAAAATCACACAGATCAAATTAACATTTTGTGAAGCATGGTACTAGGCATAGGCAAGCATACTTTAACACTAAAAATTACAAAATATAAAATCGACTCCAAAAAGAAATTAACTCGAAATTATGAAAAGTGGACCAACCGCTTGGCGATGTCTCGAAATATTAAGTGGGCACTCGGGCGGGCCCCATGGCCCTAGTGTTTCAACCCCAAACGGCTCAAACATATCAGTTCCAAAGAAATGGAGTATTTGCGCCATTTGAGGTTTTCCGCACCTGCACAACAGCACAGCTCACCGTGCTTGGAAGATGGGATGGCGCAAGGGTGTCGACACACGTTGCATCCCACACCAAAGGCCTACCTACTTTCCACAGCAATAAGGTCATTCCGTCTGGTCTCTGTCTCTCTATTCTATTTTGGTCGACTCTTCCTTTGGCCAAAGAATCAGCATTGCCATACAGCGTGGCAATGCTGCCAGCCTTTTGGGTACGTTTCCTGTTGACAGCACTGCGGACGAATTTTTTGATGCCCTTTGATTATTTCCCCTCCTTTTTATATGTATACTTGCACATATTATTATTATTATTTTAAGAATGTTAGCTTTTTAAACTATGTAAATATAATGTAGTTTATTAAAGGACTATATTATGAAAAAACTTTAATTTCGGAAGTCGGTGGCAAAAAATCTAAAATACAGATCCGAAGACACAATAGTTTTGTTCATAATCCGATTAATAGTTTCGGAGACATGCGTGGATAAATCCGATAAACATAACATGTGCGTGGTACCTACCATGCTTTACAAAATGTTAATTTGGTCTGTGTGTTATTAATTTTTCTAATAACAAGCACTTTAGCGTTGAGTGTATTTTTAGATAGAACGGCTGTAACGCGACTGATCCGAGAAAAAATCACCTTCAAGAATACAATAGGGTCATAAACGGACGCTACGCGTAGCGGACGTAACGCGATTCCCTCATTTATTTTAAAACGTATTATCGAGAAACATTAAGTAAGTACTTAAACTAATAAGATACTTAATTATAAGACTTAACTATTTCTGAATATTTTAAATCTAAATAACATAAAACTATAAACTTCTAACAAGTCCAAGTATTATCGAGAAACATTAAGTAAGTACTTAAACTAATAAGATACTTAATTATAAGACTTAACTATTTCTGAATATTTTAAATCTAAATAACATAAAACTATAAACTTCTAACAAGTCCAAGTAGATAGATCTTAGTGTGTATAGCCTAGTATTCAAAAACGAAGACGGGAATTACAACAACTGTTTGTAGGTTTTCTACTACTACATCCGGTTTTAGACGAAGATCCCGTGGGTACTGTTCTCAAAGGAAGTCGCATGGGCGGAGAGATGGCAGCAGTCAGCTGATCAGCACTAGCACAGGGCTTCGGGGGTCGCAGCCAGCGCTCTCGCTCAGTATGCTGTCTCTCGTAGCGCCGTGTGTGAGCCACACTACGCTGTAAGCCCGCCAGGCTATCGGTGCGAGCTGGGAAGACCTTTAAACTGTTCGAAACTTCGCCCATTTCTGCAATGTCGATATCCACGATTTCTTGGTGGTCTAGTATCATACCGATGTTTAGCTTAAGATTAGTTGAACCATCTCTAAAAATAAGATATACTGTAGCTTGATCTAGTACTTTCAGAGAGAAATGTTCGTTAATCTTCAAAGCTTTCATTTTGATCTGAAAGGGTTTAAATTTTTGGGATAATTTCTTGCTCTTCTCTTTGATGAA
This sequence comes from Oligia latruncula, assembly GCA_948474745.1. Classification (NCBI taxonomy): domain Eukaryota; kingdom Metazoa; phylum Arthropoda; class Insecta; order Lepidoptera; family Noctuidae; genus Oligia; species Oligia latruncula. The sequence continues at coordinate 8,557,213 of OX419684.1, read as the reverse complement.
GTTTTTACGTTCTATAGTTAACATTTCTTCATTATCTGGTCGAGTTACTTCAGTATGTTCCGCTGATCCAAGTTTAAGTATATCAGGATCCTTGTGTGCCATTTGGGTATCTATCATGACTTTTTGTAGGACTGGCGGATCGTTTAATGAATGCCATTGCCAGTGTGAAACGGGACCGATTGCGTGATCTAGCACCGCTCCTTCAGACTGATTGTAATTAAGGCTGAGAAACAATTTAAGAACATTATTATTCATGGAAAATCTACAATTTTTAGACTACAAATGAATATTTACTAACATAATTTGGTAGGCTCTGGCGTTTCTAAAGGAGATTGAAGATTTTATATGGAGCGTGGCATCTCTATTGTTGCGCTATTTTGCATTTTTTTTTTTCAAAATGTCGGCCGACGGCCATGCATTTAAAATCTTCACACTTTACGGGGTTTGGTTTTGGACCCGACCGTCCGTAAAGTGTCACGTTTCCGAAATATTAACATTAAAATTTGATCACGGGATATCCCTATTTTTTAACTTGATTACTTATTCTGTTTGCTGCTTAGATGTTAGAAATAATCACTCTGAAAGTTTTAAGTAGGTAATCAATAAGTATATCCATAAAACATTGACGACCGTGCTGTCACACGGTGAAACAACAGTAGTTCCTCACGGCAAAAAAAAACGTGTGTGTACAACGGGCCTACGACTTTATATTTCTATAATTGTGTATTTTGTATAATAGAGTCATTCGGGGTAAAAGGTCGCAGTGAGTAAAAGTCCGTCCTTTTCTTTCGTCTTTTTCTTTCTTCCGTATTTTCCGTCGAATTCCTTTTTTCTCTAAGACCGTTGGAAGGGCGGGGGACGCTGTGCTGGCACCTCAAAAATGTGTGCGCAAGAGCGGGCCGCCCTATTGTGTCAAGTCGCGGAACGGTGCATGTTGCGTTTGCGATCATTTTAAATCAAAAAAGTATTTTTTTTTAAATAAATCGAATTCAAAAAGAAATTAACTCAAAATTATGGAATAACTTTATTTTCGGAAGTCGGTGTCTTATGGGATCTGTATTTTAGTTTAAGATTTTGCCACCGACTTCCGAAACATGTTTTCTTTTAACCCCCCCCCCCCCCCTTCCGAAGTTTGCAAAGAGAAAAAATTTGAAATGATATAAAAATGAAATTAATATGAAATGATATGATGATAACTATGTGATAGAAGTTTATGTAAAGATTACAGGAAAAATAAAACTATGTCTCAAAATGGCGCACTTTTTCAGAAATCATCACCAAAAGTTACATTAGTTCCACTATCGGTCAAGAGATGGCGCTGACCTAAAACTGCCATATTCTACACCACAGTGCGCAGTGTTAAAATTCTCTAACGAATATAGGCCTCGCCGATGAAAATTTAAAAACACGATGGTACGGAACGCTCGGTGCGCGAGTCCGACTCGCTCTTGCCCGATTTTTTTATTGGCTTACATTTACTTCAACTAAGGGAACAGTGCACGTTTCATCAAAATCGATTCAGTAATTTTCAAGATATGGACGAATACGTGTAAGTGTGACGGCCTGGGGCCCAAGTCTGCTATTTTTATAAATTCGTCATTCCAACACGATCCCATTGTCATTTTGCTAAAAGTCGTAATGGTCGACATTGGTCGGTCAATGGCACAGAACATATTGATACTCGTAACGAATTAAAAGCAATGACTGCACAATAACAATAACAATATGTTTGAGCCGTTTGGGGTTGAAACTCTAGGGCCTTGGGGTCCGAGTGCTCATCAAATATATCGGGACATCGCCAAGCGGTTGGTTGACTCATCACGTGACCAGAGGGCTGGCCTATTTTTAGCCCAAAGAATAAGCATTGCCATCCAACGTGGTAATGCTGCCAGCCTTTTGGGCACTTATGCCATTGACAGCGATGCGGACGAATTTTTTGATGCCCAATGAGCTCCTCTCTTTTTCTTTTCCCTTCTTTTTTTTATATACTTGTATATACTATATAATATGTATATTTTAGAGTTAAATTGTAAGATAATTAGAAATAAATAACGTTCTAATGGAAGGTCACTGATCAAAGGAACTGTCAAAATTTTAACAGATTACCGCAAAAGTCAGTAGGTAATTCATTTGTCATTATGTACGAGATTACCCATTCTCTGCCATTTCTTTCAATGGAGTGTCAGTGGTTGACCACTGGAAAGTCATAATGACGCCAAATTAGTAGATTACCAAACTTGTCAAAATCAACAATATTATGAAATCAATGATAGACCATTCTGACACTATTGTAATAACAGACTTGAGGCCCTGGCTTATTGATACGAGCTAGGTACGACTGACTCGCTCTTGCCCGGTTTTTTAATATTTGTACGCCTTCACGGCCAAACATAGCGCCCATATATTGTTAACCTAAGACCTTTATGTAAATATACCTATGTTTCACAAATTAATAGGTATTCTGATTCTGATATAAGTTGCAAAACCTGAAATCGCAAAAAAAAATCAGCTGTTCCCTACATTTTGACGAGTTATACGAACATAAATGTTGGGAACAGCTGATTTTCTTTTCGCGATTTTAGGTTTGGTCCCTTAATAAAATGTTGTTCATAATGATGAGTACCTACAATGACCTCTTAAGAGGTTGTTATTGGTTGTTAATGTTTTACCAATAACCCTGTAGGTTCTTCTAAAGATTTAAGTTGTTTTAGAATGCGTTGCTTTCGAATGAGAAAATAATTGGTGCAAAAACACTATTAATAGGAGATAATTTCATAAATAAGTGCCCATGTAAGTTTATGTGAAATAAAATAATTTGATTTTGATTTTGACATGCAGCGGGTTTTGTTTTTTCTGCTATTAAACCACATTATACCCAAATGTGTAGGTACTTTTTCCTACATGCGTACTTTTACCCAAATTACCGCGTATTTTTACCCACCACCTGGGGGCAAAGGTATCTATGCAGCCTGGATCAAGCCACATTTTAACAAAAGACCATTTCATCTATCGTCGAATATTTGTTGCGTTTTAGGAGTCTAATAGATGCTACAGATAGCGCTTAAAAACGATTCTAATACTTTAATAGATTCGGCTCAGTGGAGGCAAATAAGAAGAAGTGCGTCCTTTTGTCCCGAATGACTCTATTGTTGATAATTAGGTCACACCACATAATGCAATAACAAGAATAAATTACGAGGAGACAAAATGATGTCATTCGTTCGACGTTTTGTATGAATTCAAAAATCGTCACAGATTTTCGCTAAAAGTGATTCTGATAATAATGTGTGTGTCATAGGCGCGTTATTAATCAGCGACGCGCAGTAATTTAATCGCGTTCTATTCATAGGCAAGTTCCATGTATATGTTTTGGTTCCTGCGGGGTAATTGCATAACACACCATCAGCAATGGGTTTTGACAGTTCAATAACATTCATTGCGTTATTTACGTTGGTGAGCTGACAAATTTTTAGAACAAATGAAGCAATGAATTAGCATTTAATTATCCTTCCAAATGATTCAGATCATTCAGATTGAGATTGATAGTGTGTTACGCTATCAGGGTGCTGGGCACCACCTCTTGTGTAGGTAGGTACTTTGGTCCTAAATGAATAGGTAGTTATTAATATTTACCGAATATTGCCAGCGTGATCGAAAACTATACCATTGCCTAGATAGTCAAAAGTGGCAAGTATCGTAATAGGATGTGTGCGGCCACGCTCATCGGGCTCTCCGCTGCTGTATACGACGAAACGCTGCTGAGCATTTGTCTCTGAAATTCATTTTGTAAAAAGATTAGAATAATACCTTCATACAACATTATCCAAACCGATATTATAACTTTCAGAAACGCTTGACTATTTTAGTCAACAACAGAGCTGTAACAATCTCAAAGACATTTGGGGAGTCCGGGATAGTGCCTCTCACTACGTAAACATCTTGAAACGCGATGCCCGCTAACTAGGTAGGTATATTAATATAGAACTAGATAACCACCTTCGGCATCATAATAATCTAGTGCCAGTCGACCACTTCTGTAATACCAGCGACCTCGGCCGTTGTCATCGAACTCGGCTAGTCTTTCGCCGGTTTCGTAAGTCATCAGCCGTTTGTTCTTGTTGTGTTCGAACCAGTCAAACTCGGGGTGTGCCGGACGCATTCGATAAACATTCATCTAAAAACAAAAAGTGCCTTAATACACATAAGCTTTGAACAGTAGAACCTAGGTACATTCAGCAAGGTAAACTTAAATTGTCGATTTGTTGACCATTTTCTATTTAGTCAAGTACCACCAGGGACTTGACAAAATAGCTTGTTGACAAGCCTACACTGTCGTGAAAATGCCTTATGCCCCGCGCCATGCGACTCTCCTGAGATAGTTTTCGTGGTGGCTACTAAAACCGATAGTGAGGTCAAAATTAAAATCCTAGATGACGGCTGTGAAAACTTTTTTTTTTTTTATCATGGGTATTATTGGGAGTTAGGAGAGTAACGGGGGGGGGGTCTGGATCATACTAGATCCATACCCCCCATTACTCTCTATTCATTACTATTGGGTATCGTTTTCATGGTTTTCGAGGCTGCTAAAGCCGATATCAGCCTAGTCTTTTCCCAACTATGTTGGGGTCGGCTTCCAGTCTAACCGGATGTAGCTGAATACCAGTATTTTACATGGAACGACTGCCTATCTGACCTACAGACCCCAGTCATTGGATAATACGATACCCTTTGGTAAGACTGGTTGTCAGACTTTTGGACTTCTGACTACCCGTAACGACTGCCAAAGATCTACGAATGACAGCCGGGACCAACGGCTTTTACGTGCTTTCCGAGGCACGGAGGGGTCTCGGTATGTAAAGATGGTCACCCATCCACAGACCAAGCGTAGCTTAACCTGATCGATCGATCTGTGTGGCTGTTATTATTTATCCACGGGCCCCTCTGCTCTGCTAAACCCGATAGTGAAATCAAAATGAAAATCCAAAATGGCGACAACTTTATGAATGTAGGTACAGAAAATCGAAAGTAGGTACGTACTACACTGGTTGTTTATACTTGTTGACCATGGTAATAAAGTACAAGTTCCTTAATGGGTTTCTGTAAAACAATGTGGCTTTAAAAATAGCGAAATATGGTATCTACCCTCCGCAGTAGTTTTTCTGTAGGTAGCATCGTCCAACCCTTGTCAATGAAGGTACGATCAGATAAAGCGTAGCGTATAATACCTTTATCAGGTTCCATCGCAATCTGAAATGTTAACACATTTGATTCAACATGTTTCGGCAACATGTCATAAGATGCGATTCCACCAGTAGGTACAGAGTGCTGAACTGTGCGGCACTGTAGCACAGTGTACGACACAAATGTTTATTCTGGTCGACTCACTCAAGCAAACAATAAAGGTATCGCCGAAGATCAAGGGCCGGATTAGCCGCGTAGCAGATGTAGCAAAGGCTACAGGCCCATGCTTTGACGTAGGTGCTAAAATCAAGTCGTGTTGCCTATAGGTACCACCGTTAGGTCTAATGTATATTGTACAAGTATGAAAGGTCAAAGAAATCAAACCTCTCCGGGATGCTAAGAATTTTTGAGCTCGCTTCGCTCGCTCTTGCATCCTATTTTCTCCTATTTCTTGAGCTTTTCTGCATAAGTCAACAAAGTACCCATAAATCAATTTGAATAGTCAAAAGAAAATCTAACCTATCCGAAGTGCAAATAGTATCGAACTCGCTTCTCCCACTCTTGCATCCAATCGCCGTAAAACCAATGCCGGCTACAACTACGCGAAAACTCAATCATCTGGATTTTTACAAAAATATTTAAACATTGAAGAAAGTAATGAGGTTAAAAAAAATGGCTTTATTTAGAAACGTTGATTTCGGTTTTGGTCGGGATCAACCGGTCTATTCTGTGAAAATTAATGATAAATTATTTATTTCTTTATGTTGGTTTGTACAAACACTTTTACACATCAATCATTTTTTTTAAACTAGATAAAGTCGGCGTTTCCCATCTGAATACTCTGAGAAGAAAGGCCGAAACCAACTCAGAGGTCAATCTATAGACCATAAACACTGAAGAAAAGAAAGCGGGTCGGTTATAAAAAATGCGATTATTTTTTAAATATTTGTTCAATCCTTTTAAAATAAAAAATAAATTAAAGTTTATTTCATTACAGATATTGTATAGGAGGAAGTAAAACCTTTTAATTTATTTTCGGTGATTGTATTAAATACTATAAATAAAAATACCGACGATTTTTTAAATTTGAACAACTTTGAAACCATTTCAATTATTCTTTTTTTTTCTGTTTATATATATATATATTTTTTTTTTAAACGTTGCCCCACACTAGGAATTTCTCCTGTATCGTGGGTGCGTTTACAAACATTTAAAGTCACATACACAAACAGCCAGACCCGGAACAACTACTTGTAGGTCATACAAATATTTGTTCCGTGCGGGAATCGAACCCGCGACACGCAGCGCAGCAGTCAATCGCTTAACCACTGCGCCAACTGTGCCGTTAATATGGCATTTTTTGTGCAGAAATTCATTATTCTGATCAAATTCAATTAAAAACATGCAGTGTTTGTAGACGGGCGCACTCACCTATAAACAGCGAGAACTGATGGTGTGTCGCTATCAACAGTTCAAAGAGTGCTTCAGCGATTTGCGCGATTTTGACTAGATCCAGTTTTCGCAGACCAGGAATAGACCGAACAAGGTGCACGAGAGAATCGATACATGGTGTCAACAATGTTGAGAAATCGATTTCAAACGGCTCTTAAAAAACGTCACTTTCTACGTGGTGGAGGAAATACTCCGAGCACGTGTACAGTGAGGCGGCGTCTTGCTGCAGCAAACTTGAAGCCTTTACACCTACAAATGGTTCAAAACTCGAAAGCCAGCATCGAAATTCAAGGCTGAGTTACGCTAGAGAACACATGAATTGATCTCTGGATGACTGGTCAAGAGTAATGTTTCGGACGAGTCGAGAGTTCACGCTATACAGTATACACGCACGATGGGAGACAAAGAGTCTACACCAGACCGCTATAACCAAGCTTGGATTAAAGTCAAAGTACCATACGACGGAATCACCAAACACGTGTGAGCTGGAATTTCTTCCGAAAGTCCGAAAAAACCGCGTGCGAGCCGAAAGAGCGAAGCGAGGCGAGCACTAGTACTTCCAAAGGCCAGGCGGTTAACTAAACGGCTAATTTAACCAGTTGGCTGCGACATATAAATTACAACACAGTTATTACGGCAAACCAGTGGATATTTTATTTTTACGCTTATTTCTGCTATAAAAACTGCAAAATAATAAACTACAGTAAACAAAGTGGCCAATTTATATTGTTTCGTACTTAATAATATTAAATACAGACATACTGGCTAACGGAGAGTACTTGCATAGACACAACCTAGAAGCCACGATAATCCATCAGCAGCTTGCTTTGAAATCCAGCCTTGTGGAATCGGAGGTGTACTACAGGTATGTGCCCGACCCAGTTCTCGAAAATGGTAATATCAAATTGTACTGGGATCGATCCATCATCACTGACAGGACTATTGTTGCCAATAAGCCTGATATAGTGGTGGTGGATCGATTAGAGCGGCGCGCAATGATTGTTGAAATAACCGTCCCGCATCATGAGAACCTCGTGAAAGCCGAGAAAGATAAACAGATCAAGTATCTTGACTTGGCTCGCGAGGTTGTCGACATATGGGATGTGGACTCAGCGATCATTGTGCCGATAGTCGTGACAGTCAATGGGTTAATAGCCAAGAGCCTCGACCAACACCTAAGGAGGCTCTCGTTGGGCAGCTGGATCAAGGGCCTGGTTCAGAAAGCGGTACTTCTGGACACAGCCCGCATTGTTAGGAGGTTCCTGTCTCTGGAGCCCTGACCCCAGCTTGGACCCTGTTCCCGATACCGGTGGGCTACTATTTTTTATATTTTTAAATGTTTTTATATTTTTTATATTCTAATATTTAAAAATATATGTCATTTATATGTGCTATTTAATGAAATAAAGGAACCGTACCATTTTTTATTCGACAGAAAAAATAGATAATCGATACTACGTGTAAATATTTTTTTCTTTATTTATTTAAAGGGGCTTTTATGCCAGTCCCATCGTATCCTAAACAATAGGCATTGACAATGTAAAAAATAAGGTCATAATAGGCTATTTGACTGGTTTCTGATAAACATCTCAGATTATTTAATGGTGTCTAACGAGCCCACAAAAACCTATTACTTCAAATTGCATAATGTATTTCTTTTAAAAAATAGTAAATAAAAATGTACTGTTTAAATAAGCCGCCAAAACGCTATCTTTATCAATATGGCGTCGTGACGTCACGATTCATGTAAACAAACGTTGAAACGGTCGAGATACTAGACAAAAGCCATCTGTTCTGTCAACGATAGACAGAAATTTACTAAAGCATGACGTCATCTTAAGTTCAGCCAATACAGACCGTTTTCGATTACGTGGCGCCAGATTTAAAAAGATGAAGTTTTTTCGGGATTTTTTTTTATAAATAATACTTACATTGTTTTGTAGTAAAATTAATGCAAATCGATTTTAAAAGCGATAATCTATACGAGTGTCAATAATAGGCTATTTGACAATGTAAAAAATAAGGTCATAATTATTGACACTCGTATAGATTATCGCTTTTAAAATCGATTTGCATTAATTTTACTACAAAACAATGTATCTACTATATAAAAATAAGTCGGCTTTTCCTTCCTGACGCTATAACTCCAGAACGCACGAACCGATTTCCACGGTTTTGCATTCGTTGGAAAGGTCTCGGGCTCCGTGAGGTTTATAGGTAGGAGTTGGGTAGGAGTAGTGTAGGAGTAGGGTAGGAGTTGGGTAGGAGTAGTGTAGGAGTAGGGTAGGAGTAGGTTAGGAGTAGGGTAGAAGTAGGGTAGGAGTAGGGTAGGAGTAGTGTAGGAGTAGGGTAGGAGTAGGGTAGGAGTAGTGTAGGAGTAGGGTAGAAGTAGGGTAGGGGTAGGGTAGGACACCACGCGAAATAATTTATATGGCAAAACAACGTTTGCTGGATAGTGCTAGTTATTTATAAAAAAAATCCCGAAAAAACTTCATCTTTTTAAATCTGGCGCCACGTAATCGAAAACGGTCTGGATTGACTGAACTTAAGATGACGTCATGCTTTAGTAAATTTCTGTCTATCGTTGACAGAACAGATGACTTTTGTCTAGTATCTCGACCGTTTCAACGTTTGTTTACGTGAATCGTGACGTCACGACGACATATTGTTAAAGATAGCGTTTTGGCGGCTTATTTAAACAGTACATTTTTATTTACTATTTTTTATAAGAAATACATTATGCAATTTGAAGTAATAGGTTTTTGTGGGCTCGTTAGACACCATTAAATAATCTGAGATGTTTATCAGAAACCAGTCAAATAGCCTATTATACTTTCACAGGACGTGGGCCATGAATTTGAACAAACCCTTCGCATCGTCGCCATTTGGTTGGGATAGAATTTTAAGGAACATGCCTACATCAGTGTAAATAATCGAAATGTTACGTTGCACTAGTTCGATCTGTCAAAAAACAGTTTACCTAATGGACAGGGTATAACTTCACGTTCAGTTCACCAAAGTTTTCACGGTGAGATTTTTACAGAATAGACCGGCTGGCTATAACCAGCAGTGCACGTATACGACCTGCCGTTAGTAGACTACCAAGACCAAACAAACCTTGAAATTATTAGTCATTAGTTCGTCTAACACAATTTTTGAAAGCATAACAACCTTGTAGACCATCTGGAAACCTTCTGTATCTGTATGTATTAAGTACCTATCTGAGCTACATAATAATATGCTGAACTGACCTCTTTCGTGTCCTTATTTGACAAATCAGTTGCTAGACTGCGTCTCTGCTTTTGTTCAGTTTTTGTCTCCTTTGAAATTGTTTGCACTTCTTCTTTGATGGTCTGATGATCAGATTCTACACGAAAATTCTTTTGAAAAAGTAGAGGAACACCTTCCGGTTCTTTTGTTTTCTCAAGACGTGGTTTATGTTTAAAGATGTTTTCGCCAATAATAATATCCTTGTCTCTCGTTAAATTTCTTTTGTTCACTAAGGTTAAAACTTCTAATTCTAATTCAGAATTCAGACAAAGTGGACACAATGACGACCTTTGTCTGCTTTTTAGATGATACCTGTTATGAGTCTTTAGTAGCTCAGGGTCAATATCACAAGGCCGTATCTTCGTTTCAGCTTGTTTAGTTTGACTTCGAACTAATTTTGCGGATCTTTTTAAAATTTTGTTTTTACACATAGATAATTCGGCAAGTTTTGCTTTACGCTCGGCTTCTTTTGCTTTTTGCTCCTCTAACTCTAGCACTTTTTTATTTTTTAAAGCTTTTGCTTTCTCTTTTAAATGTTCAGCTAGCATTTTTTGAAATTCAGCTTCTTTTTCTCTCTGGGACGATTCTTCTGTTGAAATTTCGCGTTAAGATTCTTATTTCTTCCCAGAAATATCGTCGTTTTCTGAGTTGATTGTAATCTGTATTATATTTTAAACGGGATGCCCCTGATGGTATAAAAGTTAGCACTTTTATAAAATCAGAGGCGTCCCGTTTCTTTATAATATAATACAGAGTACAATCAATACAGAAAACGAAGATATTTCCCGTCCTTACCATCAGATACTACACGGATCGTAGGATCCCTGTATACGCGTGTTTCCTCGACTTGTCGAATGCCTTCGACCTGGTGGCGTATCATAGTCCTTTGGGATAAGCTGAACAGTTTTATTTTGCCGCGTGAACTTGTGACTATCTTCAAGTATTGGTATACGCATCAGGTCAACAACGTCAGATGGGCGGGGGCAATGTCGGAGCGCCATATCAGCTAGAGTGTGGAGTGAGGTAGGGCGGATTGTCCTCGCCAACCCTTTTCAACCTCTAGATGGACGAGCTGATCGTCGCGCTCAGCAGTCGGCATGTTGGTTGCCATGTTGATGGCGTTTGCGTCAACTATCTAAGTTATGCTGATGACATGATGCTGCTGACCGCGTCGGTCTGTGGTTTGAGGACCCTGATACAGGTCTGTGAGGAGTACGCAGGTAGGCATGGGCTAAAATATAATATTAGCAAGAGTCAATGCATGATTTTTGGAGCCAGCGGTGCAAAATGCCTGGAAAATGTACCACCAGTTTTTCTTTATGGTGCTCCCCTAGACAGAGTGGACCATTTTAAATATCTAGAACACATAGTCACGGCTGACTTCAAGGATCCTGACATCAAATGGGAGCGGAGGGCTTTGTTGAAAAGAGCGAATATGCTGGCCCGCAGGTTTGCACGTTGTTCAAACCAAGTTAAGATCACCCTTTTTAAACCGTCAAGACCACGCGTATCCTACAATACGATACAATAGAAAATCAATTGCGTCTCATTAGCGGAGCTTGAGAGGTCACGGCATATTGCACATCACTGTACACGTGCAGCCTGTGTGGGCTCGCTACACACAACACAAGCGACCCAGCTACGGCGCCCTCCGCGCCAGTATTACGCGTTGAGGGCGGTGTTGGGGCTGCCCCGCTTCTGCAACGCGTCGGGCATGTTTGCGCGCACCGACTGTTTTCACGCCACCATGTATAAACGGTGCGTCCTTAGTGCGCAGGGTGCAGGCCAGCTACAATACTGTCCTGGTGATGATCGCCGAGCGAATTGACTGCCCCTTCAATAAAAAATGCTGTAGCAGACGCTTTAGCCAGTGCGCTTAATTTTGATTGTCCTTGACATATTATATTTATTTATAGTGACTTGTTTTGTATTGTTTTTATAATTTGATTTTTTTTTCTTTTGACAATTTGTACATATACAGGGTTATTGGTAAAACATTAACAACCTCTTAAGAGGTCATTGTACTCATTATGAACAACTTCTATTGTGGGACCAAAACTGAAATCGCGAAAAAATATGTTTGTTTAACTCGTTAAAATGTAGGGAACAGCAGATTTTTTTTTCGCGATTTCATGTTTAATCATGTGTGTTTCATGTGTTTTTTGTGTTTGTTTTGTGTTTGCATTAATAATTTATTTTATTTCTAGGCATTGAAATTTTATTCAGAGTTATGAGTAGGTATTCTGTGGCAGTAGGCATTGTGATGTTATTTTATGTACTATGGGTCTTGCCTGAATTAAATTAATGTTATTTTATTATTTTAAAATAGAATTTCCTGTATTGGAAGACACATCTATCTCTCTTTCGATAGCAGTCCCAAAAAAAACAGGCCTCTAACTAAAGTAAGAGAAGATTTAGCGGTCTGCTTCCATTTTTTTCTATAATAGTTTTGCTTGTTTTAATCTTTATTTGAAATGAAATGAAATGATTTTATTTTTTGTAAGTAAGTAGTGCAGTATTAGTAATTACTGCATATTATGTTTTCAACATTCCATCCTTCTTTAAGATTTTAGGCAACCTTTTTTGGTCATTTTTCTGATTTAAAAATCAAACTTTTGAATATTGAACTGATGCTGTCAAGTGAATTTTCTCTTGAAGTTTGGGACTTGTTGTTTGGTGTTCACTGCTGACGGCTGCAATTATTTTTTTTCTTTGCTTATAATCGTAAAAATATGATGAAAAATATGATATTAATCATCTAAATTGGATTCGAGAGAAGTCTTCAATTCTTATCAGATATGTGTATTTCTACTCGTTACCTATTTTTTGGTAAAAGTGGTTCAGCTTGTTACAGCATTCTTAATGTGCGTTATTTTGTCTAAGATATAGGTAAGACTAACAAGCCGAGTTTTCGGCCCTATCCTACCCTACCCTGCTCCTTCCTATCCCCTTCGTACTGTTCTGTTCCCGGATTTTGGATTGGTTGAGGAGTGAAGATTCGTGGGAGCGGTTTCTTACGGGTTTTTCTGGATTGCCTATATCCAGGATTACCGACCGGATGAGATAAGGAATACAAGATACCTACCGAAATAATCCAGGATTTATCAGATACTTTTTTTCTTACATTGATTTTTTTTACTAATATTATTGTTGTTTTATAATTGTTTCGTGTACTAACTTTAATTGCAGAATACTACAGGTTTTATATATTTCGTTCGTGATTAGTGCTACGCGATCGTAGGGAAATTTCAGTTGCAACTGTAGTTAAACTCGACGCGTAATCAATCTAATTTTGAAATTTAATTTAAAGTACAAAAAAACCTTAAGTATTATTTCCGTTTCTTTTAAAATTTTTTGTTACATTCGGTTATTTTTTATACAAAATTATACGTTTTTAAGTGGCGATGAAGTTTTTCCTTTTATATCGCTACAGGAGGTACATTTTACATTTTCTTTTGTTTATCTCTTTGTAGTTTTTTTAACGTTCTTCTTTTTCAGTTTCTTATTATTGTTCTTTCTCCGAATCCTCATCTTTTGGTTTAAATTTTAATGCTAACGCCGAAATAAATAAACATTACTTAGCACGAGTCTTGGTTAAGATATTAATTAAGTTACCGTCCCTGTCTTTCTCATGTCATTTTAAAGTTTTGAAACAGTGACAAGGGGGCCTAAAAAGGCCACATTGGCAGGATCATAAAAGGATAACACAATGAACAGTTAACTGTTAAGTTAATCGTATCAAATCCCATTGGTGAAGTATTTTTCAGTTATTTTTTTTTGTCTGTGCTAAAATAACAATCAATGTAATCCAACTCCAATCACAATCTCTTTGATTGTACAGTCATGAGCATAAGTATGTATACACTTGGCTTTATTCAAAGGCGATTTTCTCCTTTATTTTTGAATGAAATTTTATATTATTAGGAACATAGTATTTTCGAACCCATAGGTTTATGTAAAGTGTCGTATTCCAACGTTGCATTCGTTATTTTGTACAAAAATCGCAATTGAAAGTTGCCAAGTGTTGACATATTAGTGCTCGTGATTGTACCTACACTACGTAGTGCAGCGAAAAAAAAAGAAAAACACGGACTGTCTTCGCCATATTATAATTCGTAATGTTATCCTTTTATGATTCTGCAAAGTGGCCTTTTTAGGCCCCAAGGATACTGCTTTGCCATAGCATGTACCAACTATAAGCTAACTCTTGGTAAGTAAGGTGTGTTTATGTTAGTCTTTTTTTTTAGTTTATTATTATTAATTTTATCTCGTTATTGCTTTAAGTCTTTACCTCCTTTCTCTGCTCCTTTATTGTCACCATCTTTCGGTTTATATTTTCCCTTATCGTCCTTCTTAGTTTTATCTGATAAACCATCTTTGGATTTATTTCTTTCGGTTAGTCTTTTTTGATCTTGCGCATATTTCTTTTTATATTCAGTTTGCAGTTTTTTATTTTGGTCTTGTTCAAGCTTTTGTTGGCTTTGCTCTTCTTGTCTTTTCTTTAATCTTGAAGCTTGTAAGCGAAATCTTTCTTGTTTATCTTGTATAAGTTGTGAAGAACTCACATTGAGATTAATTTCATTTTCTTTATTTTCTTTTACTTCAGGAAAAAAGAAACTAAATTGGGGTTTGAGAACGTTTTCCACACTTTCTATGGGTCTACTTATTGATTTTACCACTTGTTGCTCTAATTGTTTCGATTTGTGGCTAATTTTGTCTACACTGCGTAGTAATTTCAATTTTTCGTCATTAATTAAATAGCAGTCTTCCAGTTTCTTAACTTTTTTTGGTTCTTGTTCAGAATCATACACTACTTGTTTTATTTTATCGTAGTGATATTTGTCGACTTTCCTTTGCTCAGAATAGGAACCTTGTAAATTTCTCTGTGAGGGTCTTGTTAACTCAAATTTTAATAGTCTATTCGATACATAATCTACATCACGAGTCCTACGATGGCCCAGATCATGTTTTGTTTTTGTTGGTTTTGGTATTTTTATATCCATTTCAGATTCCACATGGTATTTGGAAGTTGCAGCTTCTTTCTGCTCCCATGGAGCAACTTTTGGAGTTTCGTATATAACAGGTCTCTTCGATATAGAATACGGAACTCCAGAATCCTTTTCAATTCTCATCTGTCTCAAGCTAAGATCATGTCTTCTTTTCAATGCTTCTTTAGCATCCATTGAAGGTATATCTTCGAAGAATTCCTCTTGTTTGCAGTATTTAAGAGAAGTTCTTGGGAGTCGTTTGACACCTACAGATGTCTCCTCAAAAGTTGTGTCTAAGTCTACCAAAGAAGTGCTCAGAATCATTGTATTTATTTTTTCACTATCGTGCGGTTTGTGAGCAAAAGTTGTTTCCTCATGCTCAGAAGGTTGAAAAAAGGCTACAGCTTGTTTTTTATTACCTTCTTTTAACTCTGTTTCTGTATTTAAGTTTATGTCTGATTTATGCTTTTCTGAGTAAAACTGTCTGGATGCAGAGAAGTTGAGATCTCGATTAATTTGTAGCTCGGAGTATGCACGAGGCGTTACATGTTCTGGTTTATTGAGCCATCGGTGATCTTTATCATGTTTCATTTTTGAGAGGCATATTTTAGCATACTTTTTAATGTCTTCCTTTTGTTCGCCTTTAAGGGATATGAATTTTTTTACAATTTCCTCGCAGGCACAAAACGGCTTTTTAATAGTTTGTGCTTTTTTACGACAATGGTCGCATATACCCATTACAATATTTCTATCTATTGATTTTACTTCTTGCATGAGTTTTTGAGCATGCTCAAATGTTTTTCTACATCGTGGGCAACTTATGTTTTCCTTTCCTGAAAAGAAAAACATAAGTTAAATATATACCTACATACGAGTAAAGGCATGTATTTAATCGAATCTCCAATAATTCCTATTTTGCGTTCCCAAAAATATTATTGAACATTTTAATAATGATTGCGCCTCTTTTCATACCTCAAATAATTTCTATTTTGGGGTCATAAATACTGATGTAACTGTGACCAACTTGGATGTAGCGCTCGCTCGGCTCGCACTGTGTTGGTCACAGTTCTAACCTTTTTTTTTTATTGTGTAGAAATTCTCATGCATTCTGCACTAGCACGGGGAGATAGTGCATTATGTGGGTCTCTAACCCACTAAAATTCCACGGTGTCCTCCTCTGCCGCTTACGGCGGGAACACGGGCACGCGTTAGCAGTTATCCGTGAACCCGCCGCGGCTGTCCGTCACCGGACCCTCCTCTGGGGAGTACTCCCCATCACCGGCGCACCAGAACACAAGCACGCCGTGACCACCCTAGGGAGCAAACCAGCACATGGGTGCCAGACGACCCCGTGTCTGGGCACCCTTGGTCCCTTTGCGACGGGTCAGGTCATTGGCCCCGCCGCCTGCCAATTTTCGGCCGCAGGCAGAGGGTAGGGAGAGCGGCCAACATCATATCAACACTCCTCCTCCCCTGCGGCCCCACCGCGTCCGCCATCAGACGGTGGCGACCCCGTCAAGGCCGCGGAAGGTAGGGAGAGCGGCGCACCGCAATACCGGCACTCCTCTCCCACCGCGGCCTCCAACCCTCAGCCGCGATGCCTCCCAAACGACATCGCGGCCCGCCTCAGTTGTGATATCGCCCAAGCGGCACCGCAACCTACTTGTTGGCCGCTACGTCGCGTCGTCGGCTTATCGGCAAAAGAGCGGCCCCTCCTCGGGTTCCTCTTCGTTTCACCGTTCGCGACCAAGCCACGGCTACTGAGCCCCCCGCCTCGACAATGCGGGAACCCACCGAGGGGGAGACAGATCTAACCTTTTTTTTTTTGTATCCGGGGTGGAAAATTCTCATGGATGTCCGCCGCCCTGGGGCGGGCGGCGGGGTCTGTCAGACTCTTACTGACTAAAAACCACCCCGGTGTTCCATCTCACACCTACGCTGGGGGTTGCGGGAACGTACCTACGATCCTTCCGCAACCCGCCACTGCGGGCCTCGTCGGTCAAGGGGGGGGTGTTCGGGATTGGGATAAGATAGAGATATGGGATGAAATATGAAAGTCAGTTTAAGGTGAATAAATTCACTGTATTGTCTGTTTCCACAAATATAAGATTATGATTAATTTATTCTAGGATGGAAGGTGAACGATATGGGATTATGAGTAAGCACTTCCACTTCGACCGGTTCTGTGCTTCTCGCATCCAACGGGTTCCTGCGGCCTTCACAAGGTCGTCGGTCTACCTTGTGGGAGGCCTTCCAACGCTACGTCTTCCGGTACGCGGTCGCCACTCCAGAACCTTTCGGCCCCATCGGCCATCTGTTCTGCGAGCAATGTGCCCTGCCCACTGCCACTTAAGTTTGGCAATTCTTCGGGCTATGTCGGTTACCTTGGTTCTCCTGCGGATCTCCTCATTCCTGATTCGGTCACGCAGGGAAACTCCAAGCATAGCCCTCTCCATTGCCCTTTGGGTGACTTTTAGCCTTCTTATAAGGCCCATTGTGAGCGACCACGTTTCAGTGCCATAAGTCATCACTGGCAACACGCACTGGTCAAAGACTTTCGTCTTGAGACACTGCGATGTGAGTGCAATAATATACATATATGATCGAAACATACTGAGCGGGTGGCGCAATAATGATGACCCAGGTAAACGTGCTGTACGGTGGTTGACCCGTACATGCTCCCGGGGGCAAAGACAGGGGTTAGTATGATAAAGATGGAGATGAGATTTACAAGATGATAAACAATATTCGGCTTAGGTATCAACTATATGACGAGGATAAGGATTAGTAATGAGTGATTAACAGTATTTAGAACGTTTACGAGTAGTTGCTGAAACTTAGATCGAGAAGGGAAAATACGCGAAAAACAGGGGACGAGGCCCTATCTTCTGTTTGCAAACACTCGCTAGATTTAATAAGATTTTTGGGATCACTTTCACTCCCTGCACTTTTCACTTTGACTAAAGATTGCCTTTTTTCCCGAACCGCACTACACTCACTTATAATACTCTCATTCCCGGGATGTGGAGAAACGGCGGCAGATGCCCCTCCAGCAGGCATCGAGGATTCTCGACGTGTTGACCGCTTGTGACGCCGCCAACAGCATATCGCCGCAGTTATCAGGACTCCAAAGATTAGAGCATACAAGACGCTATAAAGATGTACCTACGTCGTGATAGGATATTTTATCACTCAAAGGTTCAGCTTGTTTCAGGATCTCAATGTTTTTCTATAGGTATATCATCAAATTGTCGCAATATTTCAGAATTATTAGGATTAATTTCAGGAGATTCAGGATAGATGTTGAATGATGAATGATAAATGATTTTATTTTTGTAAGTAGGTTTGTACAAACACTTTTACACGTCAATCATGTTTTTAGGGTTCCGTAGTACCTACAAGGAACCCTTATAGTTTCGTCATGTCCGTCCGTCTGTCTGTCGGAGGTTTTGCTAAGAGACCGTTAGTACTAGAAAGCTGTAATTTTGTAGGAGTGTGTATATTAATTACGCCGATAAAGTGGTAAAATAAAATTTTGGAAAATATTTTTTTTAGGGTAGATCCCCTACATGTGAAGTGGGGATGAATATTTTTTTCGTCGTCTATCCCATCGTGTGGGGTATCGTTGAATAGGTCTTCTAAAATGACTTGGGGGTTGCTAAAATTATTTTTCGATTTAATGCTCCATTTACGCAATATTAAACTTTAAAGTTCAAATTTTTGTTCCAGTAGGGCGTCCCCCCCCTCTAAAACCTAAACTGCCGGCTTGAAAAATCTGGAAAAATTCACGATGACAGTGCATTTCATGAACTTTAAAGGAAAATTATAGCGGTTAAGATAACTTTATTAGTTTAGCAGTAATAGTCGTTGAACTTGGGTGTTGGATAATTTTGTACCAAATACAAAATCCTTAGCATTAATCCTGTAAAGTGACTAAGATGAAGTAGTTGCTTGTTTGTAACGGGTAAAGACTTGCATTGAGAAACAAAATATGAACATTTTTTTTATTTTTTTTTATTTCAGAATAAAGAACAACAGAATCATACTACATTGTGATAGCGGGCTACTACGGAACCCTACACTGTGCGTGGCCCGACACGCACTTGGCCAGTTTTTTTTTAAATTAGATGAAGTCGGCGTTTCCTATCTGACAGAGTGATCGAATACTGCGAGATCGATCATTGATTAGACGTCCGGCCAGGTTCAATGATTATGTCATGGTTACAAACGGATTTTTCGAACCAACATGTTACAAAGACGCAGTATCCTGTAACGAAAGCGAACTTTGGAAGAAAGCAATGGACAGCGAGATAAATTCTCTCAACGAGAATGAAACGTGGGTTCTAAAAAAGTTACCAAAAAACAGAAAAGCAATACCATGTAAATGGATTTTTCGTGTGAAGCTGAATGCAGATGGATCAGTCGACAAATACAAAGCAAGACTAGTTGCGGAGGGTTTTCGCCAGAAGAAAGGAGAGTACTATGATCAGACTTTAAGTCCTGTTGCAAAAATTACCACGGTCCGAACTGTGATTAGCATTGCAGCAAGCGAAGGTATGAAGATGTGTCAATTTGATGTGTCAACGGCATTTTTATATGGAACACTCACACACTCAGAAGAAGAAATTTATGTTAGGCAACCCGAAGGCTATGATGATGGTTCTGGAAGGGTATGCTTACTGAAGAAAAACCTCTATGGGTTAAAACAAGCCCCGAGATGTTAGAATCAGAAAATTCTTAATTTCTTCAAGGAAGCGGGCTTTATAATTAGTGAAGCTGACACCTGTTTATTTGTAAGAGAGAAAGACCACCGGAAACTGATTGTGGTTCTCTACGTTGATGATGGGCTAGTAGCTGGAACCGATCAAGAACTCATTGATGAATTTATTGAAGAGCTGAAAGAAAGGTTCAAGATTACAACTAAACCAGCTACCTATTTTCTAGGTTTAAAGGGTAAAAAATGCTGACCACGCAGGCGATATTGGAACTGGAAGATCGAATTCTGGAGTAGGTACTTTGCCTATTTGCCGGAGGACCAGTCTCCTGGATGAGTCAGAGACAGCAAAGTGTTGCTATTTCGACAACGGAAGCTGAAGTGATCGCTGCCAATGAAGCTGCGAGAGAATGGGTATGGTTGACTCGGCTCATAGGAAGTCTCGTACAACTTAAGGGTCTTCCTACGTTACTAGTGAATAACGAAGCAGCAATAAAGTTAGCTGAGAATCCAGAATTTCACCGACGCACCAAACACATCAGTACACGTCACTTCTTCGCAAGAGAGCTTGTAGTAATAATAATAATGGAGAGCTGCTAATAAAGGTAACAAGCGAGCTTCAATCTTCTCACCAAGCCGTTGCCCAGACCTAGGCTTCGCAAGCTTGTGGATATTATGGGACTACATTAAGAGAAGGTGATAAACCTAATGCATGCAACCTACCTACTAAAATCTGAGTGTGCAAACTTCTTTCGAGTACAATGTGTACGTCACCATAGAAACCTTGTTGTTTGAAGGTTGTTAATTTATTTAGTTAAATAAATCCACTGATTTTTGAGATCGCGTTTTCATGTAGACACAGACACGCCCCCTTGCCACTTCTCCTGTTTTTTACATATATATGGTGTCACCAGAATACGAGTCACCAACACGTAAGTTTAAGCGCAACGAGTATAATGAAAACTGTCATTTCTCTTGCATCCTCTCCATAATACATCTACGCAATAACGGTCAAATCGGTTCCTGCAACTGACAGTTCGCCTCAGTTATTAGAATTTTAACCCGCGCGCCGCCGCACCAACAATATTGAGGGCTTAGCCGGGCCATGCCTGAACTTGCCTGAAATCTCCCCCACACACACACACAAAAGCCTTAAAACCATGATCAAGTAAATGAATTTTTTTACGTAGTTCTGAAAATTCAGAAGTTGTTATTGTCTCGTCTTCCTTATTGTGTAAGATGAATATATCACTTGATGTGTTTACAGCGCTTTCAACTGCTTTTCCATGTCTGATCTGTTGATGTGAAAAAAATCAGTTTAAAGAGGATGCTCAAAATGTGATAAGTCGGTAATCTTTGATTATAATAATAATACCAGCCTATTATTGTCCTACTGCTAGCATCTAAAAACGAGTTGGCGAGGACGACGTAGGTACCGACTAAGCGTAAAGGATGATTTCCACCCATAGATATTTATGAAACATTTTCACGCTTCGCATCGGATCGGAAAGGATACGAACTGATGTGGCGACAGCTGATCGCGTCCGGCAGGATGTCGACGCATACGATCGGCTCCATACCGTCGCTTACGAACGTATCCGTTTCTATAGTTTCATTCCTACCGTGTTGACGTCAGGTCCGGATTACCGCCTAGGCACACAAGGCACTGGCCTAGGGCCCCAGCCAGCCTAGGGGCCCCACCCACCCTGCTACCCTGAGCAGCTAGTTTGCTTGCCTGACGGCAGGCGGAAATATATATAATTATTTCACGTACTTAAATTATTTCACTAAATAGTGCAAACGAAAAGAGAGGCATTGGAAATATATAGCCATATTCCGTATCTTCAGGTAAGTATCATTTAGTCTTTATTTCATTAAAATCGGTGCACTCTTTCAAAAGTTACTACTTGGCTTAGAACGGAGAATTTAAGTGTAGGTACTCAATAGATGGCGTTGTGTAAATGATACGATTTTCTGAATCGCGGTGTAAGGATTTTCCGCAGGATATGATGACCTCATCCATACAACGAATTTGAAAGTTGAGTTAGGTTGGTCGTTTCTTACAATTTCGTTGTTCGTAGATACTTTAAATAATTGATAGGTTCTTCGTTGTGTTCTAGAGTTGTCTAAATATCAATCGAGGTCGGGTAAAAATAATGGGGTGTGGCTGTGTCATGGACACGGCCGGGTGTTATACGTTTACGTAACGGGGTTGATCCGCTAGACCGCATTCATTCTCAGTCATATGGTGTTTTATTGGTACAGACGCCAGCAGGTCAACCTACCCGAAACTGTCAGATTTTCCCAATCAACCTTGAACCTTATGCTTTAGCAATAAAGTCGAAAATCTATTAAAGAAATCTATGTGCTGGCGTCTGTACCATTCGATTGTTCTTGAGAAGCCCTTTTCAACCGTATGCGATCTCTGTATACAATGTGTATTTGGATTTGGCTTTTTGACGCGTATAGGCCGACATTATATATTTTTGATATTATTTTTCTTTTTTTTTAACACAGTATATTCACTGTCAATAATTTACACCAATGATTTGTATACAATCGATAGATTTTGACGAGAGCTGACGATTGACACTTAATCGAACATCGTAGCTCTTCCGAGTCATACTAAGTGGAAGCCTCCCTCGATACGCAGCAAAACGACCTCAAAATGGCGGCGATCCCCCCTCCACCGCGCGCGATGCGTCACAGTCCTCACTTGGCGTAATGAATTCTTTGATCCTTTAGCTATCCAATGGTGTAATTGAATTTACGATGGTGATGATAGATATGAAGCTGCAACACCAAACTTAGGTAACAAAAACAAAAAACCCCGATTTTGCTATTGTTTTTTTTTGACTTACCCCCCATTATGGAAGCAATTTTAAAGACGTATTCATGTCAAAATTCGGTCGAAGTTTTTTTCTGGCTGGTTCGACTAGATTTTTATTTGTTAGAGAGGTCTCGGTCGAGAGTTTTCTAGTCTCCACCGAGTATCTTATCTAACTTTGGTTGATGTTGACGACAGTGTCAATTTTGCCTTCATTCACGATCGCAAAAGTTATTGGTTGTCTCCGTTGCCGCTATTATTTTAGAAAAATAGAAATTAGTGATTCGTAGGTATTATTAATACAGAGTATTTTTATCTTACTGTAACAAATAAATTAATTTGTCTTTCTGTTACCTTTACAGGCCTAATGGCTGAACCGGCTGGATAGATCTGGGTTTTGGGACATAGGATCTTGGAAAGGTTTAACAAAGTGAGCAAGACTCTGCAATCTGTAAACATCGACTAGAGGTACGATCACTGAACTATATCAGTCCTTGGTAACATACCTAGAAGGCTTAAGGAAACCCGGTACCTTTGATCATTATGAGTCAAAAGCTATTGAAAACGCCCGGTGAAAACAAAAATAAAATAGTTCAAAATTTCCTATAACTACTACCTAGTGCATTTTATTTCCAAAATTTCCAAAATGGCCTCGGAATGGGGGCAAATGTGGAAGTGCCTAGGGGCCCTGGGTCTCTAAGTCCGGGCCTGCAATGGTTGACGTGTTCTAAGTTTTGAAAATGGTTGTAGTTGATGTAGTAGTACTAGTAGTGTCGCGGAAGATGCCCGCGATCAAGCTTCTGTGCGCGACTTGGTAATATAGACTTTAAATAATGTGTAGGTACACGATTTAATATCGTTTAAAGTTTGTAAAATCCGTTCCGATCCGATGCGATGCGAGCCGTTTGGTGGAAATCATCCGGTCTCTCAGTGTTCTGCCGGGAAGCGAGTGTCGCTGAGCGAGTACTATCTTTGATACCTAGCTCTTGTCTCTGCGACAAACGAGTACTCGCTGGGGCGATGTGAACACTCAGCGATCTGTGAATATTCCTATCTAGGTACCTATACATTCAGTCAAAAAAGTATCGGGAATGGATGATAAGTTTATGGTTCCAAATTTAATTTTTTGTTTTTTTTTTTGTTGTTTATTGGCACAACTGTTTTCCATTTTGGCGCGGAGTTTGATTTGCATCTGTCATTTGGATTAAATACAGTGCTGATAATAGTTAGATCGTAATAGGTACGGTAAAATGGGGTTACATTGATTAATCATGAAATAAAACTGACTGTAACTTCTTCAGTTATTTATAAAAAAATACAAAAAAAATACTGTAATGGCGACTCATGGTTTTTTATTGATAAAATTATTTATTTAATTTTTACGCCCTGTAGGTTCCGAGAAAAAAAACATTAAGTGGCTTATCATCTTTATACTTGATATGGGGTCGCTTTGATTGCCCCCGTTTTTTGTATGTAATAAAAAAGTAGCCCCTAACAGGAAATAAAAACAAAAATAAAAAAAATTGTTCACTCATTACTTTTTGTAATTAGTATCACTCATTAGTAATCATCAAAGACACCCCGCTATTCAAATGTCACCCCATTTTACGGTAGGTATCTGGTGTGTATTGCGAATTTCATAGTGGAAAAAAACATCGAACAAAGAGAATGTCTTAAATTTTGCATCGCCAATGGAATTTCGTGTTCGAAATCCTGAAAATGTTACAGAAGGCTTACGGTGAATCGACTTTATCAAAAACACGTTAAGAGTGGTACAGAGTTAGGCCGCTTTCACATTAGAACGCGAACGGTAGCAGCGCGACAGTAGCGCGGCAGAAGCAGAAACCTTCACGTCACGCACGCTTCTGTTTATAATATGAAATTCTTACTGGGCGACGGTCGCGCGTCAGTCGCGCTGCTAAAGTCGCCTAAATGTGAAAGCGCACTTACAGACGCCAGCACATCAAGCTACCCGAAACTGTCAAATTTTCCCAAACATCTTTGAACCTTATGCTATAGGGATAAAGTTGAAAATCTATTAAAGAAATTTGACAGATTGTAGTAGGTTGATGTGCAGCTGGCGTCTGTACAAAGCGTTCAAAACCGGTCGAGATATGCTGGAAGATTTGCCTCGCCCTGGTAAGCCATCAACCTCTTCAACTTCTACTCTTCAACTGAACTTAACATCGCAAAAGTGAAGGAAATCGTGACTGAAAATCCACATTCAAGTTTGAGAGAGAACTTTAGCTAGCCGCTGAACTTTTTGTGTCTCACGAGTCGATCCGTATCATTTTAAATAATCACGTGGGTATGAAACATGTTCCCGCTCGGCTAGTCCCAAAAGACCTGAATTTTCTCCAAAAACTCAATTGCTGAAGACATGCTAGAACGAGTCAATTCCGACCCAACTTTTATGAAACGCGTTGTTACTGGTGACGAGACGTGGGTAAACGAGTTTGACATGTAATCTAGTCAACAAGCTTCGGAGTGGCGCCTTCCAACTAAACCGAAACCGAAAAAATCACGCCAAAGTCGATCAAAAGTCAGTAATTTTGACTGTTTTCTTTGAGTATCGCGGTGTTGTGCACTCACAATTCTTACCGGAAGGTCAAACGGTAAATAAAGTATACTATTTGAGCGTTAGAGAGCAAATTCGAAGAAAAAGGCCAATTTGTGGAAAGAAAATTGTTGGATTTTGCACCACGATAATGCGCCTTCGCAAAAGGCCATCATTGTGAACGAATTTTTGACAAAAAAATCAACAAATACCATTGAGCAACCAGATACGGCTCCAGCCGACTTCTTTCTTTTTCCTAAACTCAAATTAGGTACCACTTCGTGGCAACCGTTTCCATTCGGTAGAAGACATAGGAGAATTCGCGGCGAGAACTAAACTCAATTCCGGAAAAAGCGTTTAAAAAATGTTGTGATGATTGGAGTAGGTATTCATTGTTGTAAGTGTATCGTTTCTGAAGGAGCATACTTTGAAGGCGATAAAATATATTTGGATACTGAATTGTATTGTATTGTATTACTAATCTTTTCCCAGTACTTTTTTGACTGAGTAGTAGGTATATCTCCTTTACTTAAGTACACGTTACATACACGGGACCACAATCTTTTGTACGTTTCTTGAACGAGAAAATCATTGCTAGCTAAGCTAGTCGCTTCCTCGCCGGCGGCGGAGGGTTAGGTGCCTTACTTACGTAGGTATTCCGTGAAATGGCATTAATTAGGAAGCCAGTTTATGATCGGACGGACAGATAGACAAACAGTCGGCGTAGGTCTAAGGTAAGTGATGTTATAAAAGAACAATGAGATAGAGGTATAGATTATAATATACTATATAGTAGTTGTATTAGATTGGATTATAAGCATACTAACATCCTCTTTACGTGGCCTATGATAGTAGATCACCAAGCCGGAGTCCTTTAGTTCCACCATTTTCTGGAACTCTTGGTACTCCTTGTAGCATGGACATAGCTGTTCACTGCACGCAAGAAAAGTTTGTTTTATTACAAGTAGGTAGGTATATTTTAACACAATCATACTTAAAATCTGCCACGTTGGTCCAATGGTTGCAAATGTTACTGAGCATGAGGTCCTGGGTTTTATTCCCAGGTCGGGCAGTGTTAGGTAGTGTTTTCAGAAATATTTCAATAGCAGCCCGGGGTCAGGATTTGTGCCCGGTCGATGGCAGTAGGCTCGCCCCCTATTATGGAACTTGAACATAAATGGCGAAATGTGGTTTTACTTTATGTACAATGATATTATATGTAATTTACACTTATAATATCATTGTTTATGTACACCTCTGTCCAACCCTTTGCGGATTACAGGCGTAATGTTATGTTTTAACAAATTTAAAATCTACTCTAATTCACTTACTCTCGGTATAAACTCATAATATTATATTAAATTGAAAAGGTAATTTAAAAACTAAGAAGATTCCGCAACAACTACAAAAATACTTTTGTCAGATTAAAAAGTACTCTGTGGCAAAGACATCATATTGTAGTCTTTGGGCAAAGACTACAATATGATGCTCTGTGGCAATTCCATAAAGATCACAGACTACAATATAATGCAGGGTAAAGATATATGTTAAAGATTTTATGGTTCATTCAAGCCATAAAGTCGTCGTAAGTACCTACAAGTTGTCAGAGGCAGACTCAGGAGGCAGAGGCCTTCTCAGTTTATAAGTGTATAGTCTGTGGAGGCCTTCACAGATGCTTTTAACGACAAACTACTTAGAGATACTACGCTTTTAATCATGGAATTAGCGTGGAACTAGTAATATATTATGTCAATGGCGTGGAATTAGCCCCGGGCGTTTTAACCGCGGTGATTTTTTTTCGCATTCGGATTTTCAACGCACTGCTTATTTATTTATATTTAATAACAAAGGACTCAAATAAGTTAGTAAAAAAAATTCTTAACAACTAGGTACGTTAGTAAAAAGTCGTCCAAAAAAGTAGTGCAGTTCAACTTCTGCCCTGCTTTAAGAGATGATGGTAAGCCCCCAGATAAGTGTGATCGCCAGATAACTTTTTATTCGAGGAATAAATTACTTTTGACAGTTTTGTATGAAATAACTGTCAAAATTATTCTCTCTTTCAGTCGTCAGTAATTTGACATTCGAAAGAAGAAGACAAAGCATTGTGTCAGACACAGATATACAACCATGGATATGATCACCTTTTTACACTTAGGTATATTATCATTGTTGATAACACAAAAAAATTTGTCGCCAATTAGTCGAAATTTGTCGCCAAATATCAGAATTTGTCGGTCACTGGTTCAAAAGATATAAGGGTTTATAGGTGGCCGACCTTGTGAGTCTCCCCAGCAGGACCACATTTATATCATGTACCTAAATATGGGAGAAAACAGATCTTCGCTAGGTGCCCCCTAGCGAAGATCTGTTTTCTCCCATATTTTGTCGCCAATTAGTCGGAATCAGTCGCCAAATATCAGAATTTGTCGGTCACTGGTTCAAAAGATATAAGGGTTTATAGGTGTAGGTATAGTCCAAGAGCTAGACGAAGTTTTTTCGTGAACTCTTCGATCTAGCTCTTGCACTATACCTTACTAATTGAACTCATTATATCTCCTAAACTAAGACCCAATTAAATCTGTGACTTGGCGACTGATTCCGACTAATTGGCGACTAAATATGAGAGAAAACAGATCTTCGCTAGGTGCCCTAGTTTTTTGAGATATAAATGTGGCCCTGCTGGGGAGACTCTCCAGATCGGCCACCTATAAACCCTTATATCTTTTGAACCAGTGACCGACAAATTCTGATATTTGGCGACAAATTTCGACAAATTTTTTGTGTTATCAAAATTAAAATCCCTGGTGGCTCTGCCAGAGTCAGTGACACGGCTTGTTTTTTCTGTACAAACTCAGTTGCACTTACAAAGCGCAGTAGCAACTGATATTATAAAGAAAATCACACAGTTAACTGTTTTTCATTTATTCAGCCCAATACTTAATTTAAAATACTTTTAATTCAAAACATTCTTTCTCTTAAATAAATTCAGAATTTTCTGTGTAAGTGAGACAGGTGTTCCCAGGGGCTTGAGAACCAGCTCTTTTGTGCAGATGTTATGTAGCGGTCCAAATGCCAGAGCCACCACAGTACAGGCAAGGCAGATGACGTTGTATGGCATACTGAAATCTGGGGTGGGCAGTGATACCATGGCACCATTTGTCCTGAACACAATCGGGTACCCTGAAAAATTAAAGTTTTTTTTAGCCATAAGGAATTAAGTAGTGCATGATAAGCATGATGTTGTAAAATCAAGGATAAAGGCAAGCAAAACTAAAAAACATTTACATAACCATGAATGCTATATTAGGTGTTATTTCCTTTATCCTCTATGTTTGCAACCTCTATGTTTACCTAATTTATACATGAAATGATATCATTTGCTTGTAAACATGAAACTTCTTCTCTATTATTATAATACTTGCATCTATTAAGATTATTAAGGGGCCGGCGAACTACGCATGTTAATCCGTAGTTCATACAAACGGACTCTGATATAAAGACGAGATATTATTATGAGGAATTTCAAAATTCTATATAAAACTTATTTTTCTTCTAACTCGTCTTTAAATCAGTGTCCATTCAAAATATATATTTGGGAACCTAGATATTCTGTAATCCAATAAATACACACTACATTAAGAATGTTTGATTTACAAATCATTTGGTATTACGTTTGTATGAAATACGCATGCTCCGCCGGCGCCTTAACATTACATTATAAATATCAGTACTTACAGGCTGGCAGGGACATTGACATGCAAACTGTTACCATGAATTCAGTATTCGGAACACCTGCGTTAAAATTTTTAGTAAGTTATTTTAAAAAAATTGCTTTACCATACAATTTGGCCACGTAGGTATGTATTATGCTTTTCTATGAAACAGCACATATTGTTTTTATAATCAAAAAAATTTCTTCGCTAGGGGGTTGGGAATCATGAGCTAAATTCATGATTAAAGTTAGGATGTGGATGTCCCTGCCAGCCTGTATAAACTTTAGCCATTAAACATACTTACATGTCTTAGATGCATTAACAAAGGAATCAAATGTAGTGCCTGTAATAGGAACACTAGTGTAGTTTCGGGCTGTGGGTAAATTGGCTGAAATTAATGCTGAGCCAACATAGAACCCATGATTGGCATCAGGAGGATATTCCTGCCATTTCAAGAAGACAAATTCAAAGTCAATTGTGATTGTAGTGGTGGATTTTGGAGGTAATTTCATAAGCAGTTCTAAATGATATGGTTTTTGCCTGCTACGGCCAGGTGAATAGTACTGAGACATAACTAAACTACTTTCAGCTTCACCATTAACTCTCAATGAGCTTAGTTGTATCGGTAACCACCATGGTGCATTCTCTAAAACAACAACATTGATAGAAGTCCAACAGTTGTTTGTTATCTCTGTCACAATACCACCAAACTCTTTACCATAACCAAGGATGTATCGGGTAAAGTGTAGAGGTGGAGGTACAGAAACTGCTAAATCTAACTGAGACTTATATTTCGCACCTATGTTTATCATTTGACCATCAGGGTTTATTTTATAAACTGCTAGTTTAGTATCACTCCCACCTCTTTGTGATACTATGACATTGTCTGGTGGTGGATTCAATGTAAAGGTCTGGGTGTCATTTGAAGTGATATCAACGTAAATCTTGCTGTCTGAAGATAGTGGACAGGCTCCAGGCAGACCTTGGCCAAACAATTTTCTGAATGACCAGTCATTGCTATTTATTATATCATAGTCATAAACAAGAGCCACAGTTTGTTTGAACTCCAGTTGAGTCTCCAAACAATCACTGGCTTTACATACTTTTCTCACATGAACTCCAATAGAATGATAGTTTGTGTTGTGGATCATTCTAGAATTAAGCAATGCTGAAAAACCACGACTTGATTCACATGGTAAAAGTTTCTTCCATGGTGTCAGATTCTCGGTGCATACAATCTCTCTGGGTAATGACGCATATCGCAGCTGTGAGGTTACATTTTGACTAGACTTCACTGCTCCCATAGGCCATAAAGCCATTTGAGGCGTCACTGTATTAAAGTTGTCAATGAAATTAAGTGAAGCACAAAAGAGTCCAGAGAGTGTAGCACTTAGTTTTTTCCAGTGTGTATCTACATCTACTACATCAGGTGAGAACCAGGCATAGAGCTCTGCCCCAGGCGCTGCATCTAATACTGGATATCCCCATTGATTGTGCCTCCATTGGCCTTCGGTCAAAGTTAGATGGAGCTCCTCGACTTGGAATCGAGATACTACTTCGGCCAATGATCGCGGGGCCAAATGAGAATGGACTAAAATAAAGAAAACATTGGTATTACTTACTACAATAAGATTTATAGATAGACAACTTCTTATCAATACTAATTTAATCCTTACATGAAGATGATTCGCTATTCACTAAAGTGACAAATTGAAAATAGCTGTAGAGATGGTTCGGCGGAAGAGGTTTAATAAATAATTCTTCTTTGAAGTCATCACAACGAACGCACAGGAAATATGTGAGAAAAATACTGTAACATAATATTTTACAAAGAGGCCCCATTGATGTTTAAATCTTTAGCCGCTTTGGCTAAGGTTAATTTGAAAACGGCAATCAATATTTTCGTTATGATAACAGCCATGACATGACAATGACAGCCAATGACAGAACTTGGACTTCAGATTCAGAACTTATCGACAAACGTCAATCAAATGACCACAGAGGTTACAATACAAGGTTTTTAATACAAATACAAAGTCATGGAATGGGGATCCACATGCAAAGCTCAGCGCAGATGTCGCCAGCGGCGCGACGGCTGCTGTCAAATCATTTTCGCTTTGTTTACTCGCTATTTTTTACCGACTTAAAAAAAAAGGAGTTAACTATTTAGTAATCTGAGTTCAAAAGAATTAACTATTTAGTAATCTGTAGTAACTATTTAGTAATCTGTGCTACTGCGTAACTGTAGTAACTATTTAGTAATCTGTGCTACTGCGCAGTGACTTGTTGCCTACTTCAGAGCGGCAAAGTTATTTGACGCGAACGGACTGTACAGACGCCAGCACATCAAGCTACTACAATCTGTCAGATTTCTTTAATAGATTTTCGACTTTATTGCTAAAGCATAAGTTTCAAGGTTGAATGTGAAAATCTGACAGTTTCGGGTAGGTTGACCTGCTGGCGTCTGTACATAAAATATCGAATATATATATGTGACGTAGACAGAGTGTGACGTGACGCAACGTTTTTTTCCAAGCGTTTTGGCTTTGGAACCTAGTAACGTAGTCAGTACAACGCCATCTACAGAGTTCTTGGAAACTATTTTTTTTTTTATATTCAAAAAGAAAACCTCTCATTGAGCCGATGTCGACTATTCTGTTAGTGTCGCGTATAACAAAGACTACAATATGATGCTGTATAAGACGGCAGCGCGCACAGCGGCGCGCGGCGAGCCGTCGACTTTTCACTTTGTGGTAGGTCTGGTAGTCGCTATTTTTAAGAAATAAATGTACACCGGGGTTAATACAGACGCCAGCAGGTCAACCTACCCGAAACTGTCAGATTTTCCCAATCAACCTTGAACCTTATGCTTTAGCAATAAAGTCGAAAATCTAATAAAGAAATCTGACAGATTGTAGTAACTTGATGTGCTGGCGTCTGTACATACATCCTGGTACAGCACACAGAAGAATTATCCAGAAACTAAAAAATAACGAATGATAAGTTAAAAAATGTTATAAGTGACAGCTTTCAATGGCCATGTCGACGATGCGCCACCTATCGTGAAAAAATGGCAGTAATGATCCTCAATAATAATAATCTTTAGTTGTATGATAGAGGTCAGTGGCACTATACAAAAAAAAAACTATAAAACTCTTCGAATCGAATACAAAGACCTATGCTAAATACACACGCAGAAACTTTCTCTTTCTAAATCTCACGTCCACACACAGGTTTTAACAACAGATTTGTCGCTAGCGATTTCAAAATCTGTGTGGACGTGCGATTTTGATATCGCCAGCGAGCCGCCGCCCGCGTCGGTGACATTTATCTTGCGTATGTCACTGCGTGTGTGAGCATTAGGCTTGTCGAACTTCACTTTCTCAAACTTTCTCTCAAGCATAGCAACGTGGCTAAACGAGTCTCACAGCCAGCAGAATCTAGGCTTTATCGGGTATCCTGTCTATACCAAAAACTTCCGTTCCTGCCGGCCGATTCTGTAAAAATCTCACCGTGAAAACTTAGGTGAAGTAAGTTTGTTTTTGCTAGGAATTGACACTATTGACAGCTCACTCCACGCTCACTTCACCTAAGTTTTCACGGTGAGATTTTTACAGAATAGCACCGCTGTTAATTCAGTATATTCACACGTTAATCCTAATATCGAATTTTTTAGACCTTTATTATAAAAATAAACAGTCTAAAACTACCGTTTATACTTGTGGAGCACAACCTACCGTGCTTAGTTTCTGCATTTTCATTGTAAAATAAAAGAAATAACCAAACAAACGATGAGGACGCCACTTGGGGTAATGAAGGGCAGTTTAAAGAAAATTGGGGTGAAATTTATTTTCTATACAAGGGAGAATTTAATTATAGCTATTCATTATTATTTATACCAATAAAACGCCATACAATCAAGCCCTGAATGGCCTTAAAGATCGCACAATATTGGCGCTTGAAATACTCGGCTTTACATAAAAACTTCGACAGACGCGATGATGTACGGCATTTCATAAAATTTTTCAATATTAAAGTAATCGAATCGCTTCGATCAACAATATTGTTGATCGAAGTCGAATCGCAACCCGTGAAATATTATCATTGAGTAGTTCCGATGGTCTTCATCATCAGCTCCACTTTACCAAATGATGATTTATGAGAGCAAATGCTCAAGTTACTTTAAAAAATACACAAATCGCTATTGGTTTGCCTATAAAATTTGAGGGTTTCCCTCGATTTCCATGGGATCCTCTCATCAGATTCCAACTTGGTGATAATGGGACCACCTCGAGAGTATACCCTTTCAAACAAAAAAAGATTTTTTGGAATCGGTCCAGCCGTCTTCGAGTAATCGGGGAACATACATAAAAAAAAGGTTCCGACGAATTGAGAACCTCCTCCTTTTTGAAGTCGGTTAAAAATCAGTCAACGCGCCTAATGAAGTTTTTACTTCAAAAAGCCTGTTAAAAAATATAGAACCTTGAATGCAAGAGCGAGCGAAGCAAATTCAGGATATCGGGCACCCGCTCGTACAAGTTCGAAAGGCTAAGGTTAAAGCCAAATTCCCAAACCTTTATCGCTTGCGATTTACTTACTAGACCAACGAGGAAAACTATTCCTCGGCACCGGTGATCCCCCAAAATCATGGGCTGCGCTACGACCGCGCCTGCCATAAACAGCACCGAAAAAATATATTTGCTAGTAGGTACAGACGCCAGCACATCAAGGTACCCGAAACTGTCAAAATTTCCCACTCAACTTTGAACCTTATTTTTTAGCAATAAAGTTGAAAATCTATTGAAGAAATTTGACAGATTGTAGTAGCTTGATGTGCTGGCGTCTGTACATAAAAGGCAAGGCTGTTCCTGTTCGTCAGCTAGACATTACATGACCGAGAGTGAGGGAAGTGGGAGTGTACCTGTGCCTGCGCGCACACTTGTGCACTATAGGTAATTTCTCCCGCGCCGAAGGCTAGTCTCCGTTGATATTGGCCGCCGTGGCCGAAATACGGTCTGGAGGACTTTATTTTATTACAAGACCCAAAAGTCACTCTTGAGACGCGCTAATTTAAAAAAATCGCTCGCTGATTTTTAAAAAATAAAATAGGTTTAAAAAAATTAAACCGACTTCAAAAATAATTTATTTTTGAAGTCGGTTTAATTTTTTTCTCTCAACTCAAAATTATGAAATAACTTTAATTTCGGAAGTCGGTGTCTGCCACCGACTTCCGTAATTTCTTAATAATTGTAATTTCTTTTTGAAGTCGGTTTAATTTTTTTAAATTACCTATACCTACTTTTTATTTCGTAATTTTTAGTTTTTGCACTAGAATTTGACCAAGGTTTTGAGATGTTTTCCCTTTGACACTACACCCGTAGCTCGTACCAACAAGCCAGGCCGTCACGCGTCACACTTACACGTATTAGTCCATTATCTTGAAAATTACTGAATCGATCTTGATGAAACTTGCACTGTTCCCTAAGTTGAAGTAGATGTAAGCCAATAAAAAAAATTGTCACAATCCGATTAATAGTTCCGGAGATATGCGTGGACAAACAAACATACATACATCTACAAAATTTTGTATATTTGTTTGGAAGCCCTAATATATTGTTATAAGTGAATATAATGCAATTCCAATAATATTACATACCTACATACGTGTCGAATTGATAACCTCCTTTTTTTTGAAGTCGGTAAAAATACGAGGCGACTAGTGGAAAGGGGGGCCCACAGGCGTGGATTGCTTAGGGCATCAAGTAGTCTTTTAATCCGGCACTGACGGCTAGGGCTATCAAGTAACTTATCATATTATATGCAAAAGGAATCCTAATTATTATGTAGCGGTATCTACAACGCCACATGCGGACAACACGTCTTACTGACGGACGTCACGCAGAATCTTGCATCTCGCAAGCAGAGTTTACCCCGCAACTAGCACATATACAACGGCCCGACATGAATCAGTGGGCAGTTGCCCGCCAGACACTACAACCACAAAATACAGCGTCTGGTCGGCCGTCGGAGGATCCTCCCTTTTCTATAGAGTATAAGTGAACTTTACCCTGTTCCGCATTCCTCTCTATAATGCACGTAAAATTGAAGTTGGAATGAAAGAATGCTTCTTGAGTTGAGTGGATTATGCACTTACTTTATATTGTTACAAAATTTTAGTTCTAGTACAAAAATTAACAGTCGCGTATCTTGAGAGCCGTGCGCGGACTCTCTCGCAGTCGCATGGAGGCGCTCAGAGTTGCACGGGGGCGTGGCGGCTTGATGAGGACCGCGCGTCGTTCGGTGCACCTTGCAACTAGTTGCAACCAATAAACTGCTCTCCAGAGCTACTGGTTTGCAGTGTGCGGTCTAGCAGTAGCGGAAGGGTAAATTTTTGTAAGAGGTAAGCCAGAGTATATCATATTAAAGATATATCTATACTAATATTATAAAGCTGCAGAGTTTGTTTGTTTGTTTGTTTGAACGCGCTAATCTCTGGAACTACTGGTCCGATTTGAATGATTCTTTTAGTGTTGGGTAGTCCATTTATCGAGGAAGGCTATAGGCTATATAACATCACGCTACGACCCTTAGGAGCCGCGCAGCGTGTGACACCGCGGGGAACAGCTAGTTAAATATATCTTTAATATGATTATATTATTTGTTTATAGAATACTGACTATGCCATTTTTCAAAGGGAAGCCGGTAGGAATAGAGTTGTATGGAACCTTCGCCACTGCGGTCTAGGCTCAACTAGTGTCAGGTAGCAATGTGGCTATCTACAGAAGTGTTTTCATAGAATTGTTTTACAGAAACCAGTAATTTTGCTGCAGTCTATCATTGCGATTAGGCGACGTTACCACTTGCGGTGTGTGGTTGCATTCACCTTGGGAAGAGTACCATTACTCTGCTTTGTTACTTTTATACGATTGCTAAATCAATTATAATTATTAGGCATTAAGATGAAAATTAGTCTCTTTAAAAATAAATACTTCATATTAGGTATCACAAAAGATTGCACTGCACCTTTTTGAATTAAATATGACAATATTTTTAAGCTCAAACCCAAACATTAACACATTAGTCAGTAGCTGCCAGTGCCATGACAGTAAAACGAACTTCGTTAGGATCACGAGCCATAAACTCCTTGCATATCTTAGCAGCATCTTCTAGTAGAGAATCGGGTGTAGTAGGACCGTGGTTGACAGGGAAAGCCTTATTTCCATCCAATTCATACAGAAAGCCATCTTTGTGAACAAAAGTAATAAAGTGATGATTCACAGGCTCTTCAGCACTGGGAGTATTAGTTTGTCCTTCCTGAGCTAATTCCTTGTGGGCTTTAATAATACCTTCTGACTTTTCAAATAATTTTCCTCGAGAGGGAGCATCCATATCTTTAGCTCCATCTAGAAATGTCTTCATGTGCCCTTCAGCCAGCTCTATTTTATCTGTATTATTACCAACACTGTGCACAAGAGCCACAGTGCCACAGGCATTACTTACAAACTGTTTCATATAAAAAATATTGTTGGAAACTTCTTGGCCTTTAGAAAGAATGCCACTTTCTTCTTTTTGTTTATGTTCTACATAAGCATCAGAAATTGGGAAGAGGAGCATGACAGAGAGCACAGGTTGGGGCACCCAAGCCAGCAATTCTGGTTCCAAGCCCATAACATCGACGACAGTCCATTGACCAGGGACTCCTAATTTCTGCAGAAACTTATTCATAACCTCAGGGTTTGATTCTAATGGAATTAAAGTTTCACTCGCCATTTCGATTTTTTTTTCTGAAACAACAAATTTGTTACCGTTATTTCAGTGAATTAGAAACGTACTGAATTTGTGAAATGTAATAAATTTGTTAATACTTACACGTACCAATTGCTCCTTTTTCCCAAAAATAATACAAATTAAGGTAGACAGTGATGTAAAAAAAAATGCGAGCAACTTCAATTTATTTCAACTCATATTATTCGTAATAATTATCTTTTATCTTCTAAAAGTACGATATTCGATCAAAAGCAAGAGTTTATTCTATGAAGAACCTCAGAAAAGGAAGTACAGCACTAATTGAATAATAAACTGATCTTTATAATGCCTTCTTGGAATGAGTCAGGCTATTTCAATTATTTTTTCATTGTTGTGAGATGATAAGATTTTCAGATTTTCATTACTAATTTACTATACTCAAAGACTACAATATGATGTGACTATACTTTAAATGACTTTACATTTGAGTGACTGACAGTTGACACTTGACACTGTACTCTGTGGTTGACATGACACCATTGACCAAAGACTACTTAGAGATACTATTGACATAGAAAAGTATGGACTGGAAATACCTACAAAAAAGTGTGCATACCTACAACTCGTATTGTCGCATAAAATGGCTGCCATTGCTAGGGTTGTGTCAATCAAGGAACATAGGTGTTACTATTATCGAGTATCGATACTAAATATGAGTCTTACTAGTTATCACGTTTGGATCATAATAACTTAGTTAAACATTACTTACTACAAAGCACTCTAGTTACTTGATTACTTTTTCTTTCTTTCTTTCTTAAAGTCCGTTGTAACTAGGGTTGCCAACTATACTTTATAATAACGTATCCTACTTTATTTTCGATAAAACTATAAAGTATAAGTTTTGCATAAAAATAAAGTGTGCGAAAATACTTTATTTCTAATCATTTGTGATGCGTAAAACGAAAGACTCATGTTAATTACTGAACTATTTATCGATAGGTACATACATACAAGTCAAAAAAGAAAATATTTTATTAAAGTTAGAATTTTCCGAGAAAAATATTATAGTTATGCTTATGACAAACCATTTGTGAAGACAAATGGCAATAAATACCTAGTACCTACTTATAAATGCATCTGATAGCGTAAGTACCAAATGTAAAAACAAAATATTTTTAATTTACTCTCTGTTCCCGTCACTTCAGCTTTCATTGAGCTTTTTCGGTAATGAATTTGCAGTGGCGAGAAGAGAGAAACTTATAGGTCATAAATTTAATAAAAAACGAGTTATTTATTTATTAAAATCAGTACCAGGTACTTAATAAATTAGCAAACATTGTAAAAGCCAATTATTTTTAAAAGAGTAACTGTGGAGTTTCTTACCAGTTCTTTCCCATAGAAAACAACCAATTGGAGCCGTGCACTTAGCTTCTGACGTTTCATAGGTGGCCATGTAGGTTCAGTAGGTTTATGTGAAATAAAATATTTTGCTTTCGGTGCTGTGAACCAGGGGCCCTAGCAAGGTCACTTGGACCGAATAAGACAGGATTATTTATGTTCACATCGCAGAATATACCGATGACTTTTCAGCGGACGAACTAGTTTACGGAAACTATTACGGCGACGGTACAACCCTATTTCATTTGACCTATTATTGTAAACAAACGAGTGAATTAACAAAATACACTAAAAAGGTCTGTTACTACGGAAATGAACCCAAATATCAATACTTTAGCCATAAATTCATGATCATCGAATGTGTATTATTTTAAGTATTATTGCATGAAAACCGGCTACTAACCTGTGCAAAGACAATAGAGGTTAATTTTCATTCTTTCTTGCACCACACTTCACCATACAACACACAGGCATGTTAAATTGCTGTTTTCCAACATTTGCATGCAGTTTTAAAAGGTAAAGTCCCTGTACTTTTCTCGCAAATCTCAGTATTACAAAAAATAAACAACCGTTTGACAGCCGAACTACCACGAAACTTGACGCATAAGATGGCTGCAACGGCACTTACCTACAACTTTCACTGCGTCACGACAAAATGTTGCCAAAATGAGCAACAACTTAAAATATTGTTGTCTCTTTTATCAAATACGATTATATTATTAGAAAGAATGAGACAAAACGATATTTCATATTCTGAATCATATTTCACTCATATTTGTATAAGGAAATGTATATAGAGAACAACGCG
The DNA here is from genome assembly GCA_948474745.1 of Oligia latruncula. Lineage (NCBI taxonomy): Eukaryota > Metazoa > Arthropoda > Insecta > Lepidoptera > Noctuidae > Oligia > Oligia latruncula. The sequence continues at coordinate 8,518,559 of OX419684.1, read as the reverse complement.
GCATCTCCATGTTTTTCCTATCTCAATGGTCTGGCTGGACCCTCAGAACAATAACTAAAGCATGCTTTACCCCGCGTTCCGAGTTGGGAAATAATCGATGTGAGCGTGCTTAAACCCTTACCGAATTAGCGTGAGCGCGATAACGACGTCCCGTGAATCGTCATAGATGACGTCATGACATGCGCCATCTTGCGATAACGCCGACCATGCCCTAGAATAATATCACCGTGAGCGCTATCAAAAATGACAGTGTGTGTGTAAGGATATGTCAGTGTGTGTTTTGTTTTGATTTGCATCTTATCATAAAATTAAACTAACGTGGCGTTTTCGAAATTGTGCTTCTAGCTGATAGTCGCCACCTAACCGAAGAAGAAGAAATGTGGTGTTTATAGAAAGAAATAATGTATTAATATCGTTTTTACATTGAGTAAGCACTTTGAGCGCGCTCACGGGCATTCCGAATTGTTGACAGCTCTCAGCTCATCAGCTGTCATAATCGTGATATCTAAATCGGAACGCATGTGAGATGATGTGAGCGATTATAGCTGATTCGGAAAGCGCCCTTAGTTATTGTTCTGAGTCTGGACCGCATTTGACTGATAAGTAGGTTTCACCCATGGACGTAATCTTCTATACAATGTGGAGATGACAATATGACTTTAAATGAAAACACGGGCAATACTGGTTTATAGAAACATTTGTAAACAATCAAATATATCCGAACACCGAAATTAAAAAAACTTTTTTTTCTAACAAACTAAATAGCATAAAACTGCAAACAAAATAAAACACCATTTAGAAAATTGGTACACTGACCTGCGATAAGAATGGCAACGCAGCGTGGTTTCATTCATGATAAAGCGCGAGGCCGCGCGCGGCCGCTCGCGGGGTGCGCGGCGCGCCCCGACGACCGCCGACGACGCAGCAACGTAATGTTTTGGCGCCATTATTAATAATGCTCAATTACACAAATCAAATCACAGATTATTAACCAAATAGTCGGCCATCATTCACCCGCGAGTTATTCACTAATCAATTTATTATTCACAATCACTTTTCGATCACTATGTCGCCACTCATTAATTTTTTTTATTTTCAATATGTCCGCCGTGTTCTTGAATACACAAACTACACCGACGTATAATGTTATTTCTCACTCTTGATAATAGGTCACCATTAGCAGCCATTTCTTTCAATTTATTAAAAGATATTATTATTCTATTTTTTAATTCCTCAACGGTATTAACTTCTGTTGAGTATACCTCATTCTTTATGTGACCCCACAGGAAGAAATCCAGGGGCGTGAGATCTGGTGACCTCGCTGGCCACCGCACTGGTCCAAAACGGCCAATCCACTGCTGTCCGAACATTTGAGTCAAACGCTCTCTTGCAGATACCACTGAATGAGCTGGTGCTCCGTCTAACTGGTACCACATCTGCCTATACACGTCTATCGAAAGTTCGTCCGTGTACTCGGAAACGGATCCGTCGAGGAGTTCAATGAACTTTACAGCATTTAAATTGCCATCAATAAATACCGGACCAATAATGGTATTTCTGTGTATGCCAGCCCACACATTGACAGCAAATCTGTACTGGTGCGAAGTCTCCCGTACCAGATGCGGATTCACGCGGCTCCAGTACCGAAGGTTCTGTCGGTTCCCTAAACCATTCCTTGTGAATGTACTCTCGTCAGTCCACATCACATTGTACAGGAAGTCAGGATTCTCAAGATGTTTGGTTTCCAACCAGCGACAGAAAGTTTCTCTTATTGGCTTATCTCTCGATAACAATGCTTGTACTTTCTTGTACTTATAAGGTTTGCGTTTGTCACGTTTCAAAACTTTTTGAATAGTTTTGTGATTTACTCGAAAATGTCTATCTGCATTACGCAGACTGGACGTCGGATTGCGATCATAATAATTAATAACTCTTTCGTCTGGAATTACATTTGCACGTGGAGGAGCACCATCTACGTGCGGGACACATACGAGTGTTCCCATACCTCTCACGGTATGTCCGTACCTACAGCTAAAGCGGCATTTCCGTGACACTCCCCATAAATTAAAATCATATCGGTGTACTCCGAAGCTGTGTAATTGTAACGAGGCATGATTATCTATACATATAATAAATCTGTAGACGAGGCGTTTCTGTACAATGAAAATATTAAAAAAAAAAATAGTTGGGGTGTTATAGGATAACCAACAGATGCCATTTCATCAATTTTTAGAATTTTTGTCTGTTTGTCTGTTTGTCGGTTTGTCGGTTTGTCTGTTTGTCTGTTTGGATGTGACAAAATTTGATTTGAACACGTTCAACGTAAAAAGTACCAAACCAATATGGTAAATTTTTATACTCAAATATAGTGTAGAACTCGGAGTAGTAGTTAGTTTTGGTTTCATCGCAATCGCTTCACTGTATCAAAAGATATAATCAATTTAATGTATTCTACAACAACTTTCATTACGTAAGTTGGATACACGTAATGACATCTATTGGCGCTTTATAGTACTAACGAAAACATAATTATTGTGTTTATAACATTATTATGTGAATAATCACGTCATGCAGGCTTACCTATAAGATGACTATCACAGTCACTTCTGCCTGTGTTATTTGAAAAAGTAATGATAATGATTACATAATGTTGGTGGCGCTAAAAGAATTTCAAATAAAAAGTGAGGATAATGTAAGATAATATTATGTGATGTGGTGTTCTGAGTGATAAAGATTGCAATGATAAATGATAAATGATTTTATTTTTGTAAGTAGGTTTGTACAAACACTTTTACACGTCAATCATGTTTTTTTTTTAAACTAGATGAAGTCGGCGTTTCCTATCTGACTACTCTGAGAAGAAAGGCCGAAACAAACACACACACGGGCAACTTTATTTAAGAGCTCTTTCGAGGGGCAAGCAACCTTTCTAACATTGTTAACAGAGAAGCATTTCTTAGTGACATAAGGTTTTAAGATCATATCATACTTTCATAGTTTTTGCCTTTTTTCTCGAATTTTTTAAAATTTCTTTACCATGATAATGCTTCAACGCACACCTCCAGACGGGCTGTTGATTTATTGAGTATAGGTTCGGCAGATGCACACCCTTTTTTTTTGTTTCCGGGGTGGAAAATCTTCATGGATGTTCGCCGCCCTGGGGCGGGCGGCGAGGTCTGTCAGGCTCTTACTGACTAAAAATCACCCCAGTGTTCCGTCTCACACCTACGCCGGGGGTTGCGGGACCGTACGATCCTTCCGCAACCCCCGACTGGTGACGTCAAAGAGGGGCGCGCGTGGAACACTACGCGCCGCCAGCTCAAGTCCTGATGTGTTGGCGGTGACAGACGTCCCCGAATTCGTCGCCCCTGGACCCGTTTAGGGGGGCTGGAAGAGGGCGTTGTACGCCCTCCGCCGACGCCCGATGCGCCTACTGCGGGCCGGGTGAGTGGATGAGATCTCCCTCTCCCTTTCCACAGCCTCCTTCTGCGAGACGACCGTTTCGCAGAAGGAAACCACCGCGTCCCAGGACTCTTCGCTGCCGTCGACTCGACTACGGCCGGCAGCGATACGTCAAGGTGCACACCCAATACAAGTAGCACTGCCATGTCGTAAAAAGGTATTGTAAATTATGTTTTCGAGACAATAACTAAATTTTTAGCCATTGTCTTGGTTAAAACCATATTGACCCTTTTTTTTTTCGGATGGGAAATCATCAAATGACCCCTCCCGCTCTGGGTGGAGCGGAAGGGAGTGTCAGACTCTTACTGACTAAAACCCAGCTACCCATTACTCTCCGCCCGCAGGCCCGCGCCTACGGTGGCCGGGAGTCGTCACGCGGCTCCCGACACCCGGAGCGTCTCCCACGGTGGCTGGGACGGGAGGCTCTCTCCATGAGCCATCCCGCCACCTCCTTTGCTAGCATGACTGCTTCGCAGAACGAGGTGACTGCCTCCCACTCCCTCTCGCCCCGGACTTTGGACCCCGCTTGCACCAGGGCCGGACGCGAGAGGTCGCCGCCGCTGCCAATCGCCTCTACGAGGACACGGCGGTGCTCCGCACAAGCGGGGCAGACCTCCACCGTGTGCTCCACCGTGTCCTCTGAGCGATCCTAGCAATGGTGACACCCGGGCGTTTCCTCCCGCCTGATGATGTGCAGGAACCTCCCGAAACTTCCGTGTCCGGTGAGGACCTGCGTCAGGCGGTAGGTGAGGGCGCCGTGGCGCCTCTCTAGCCACTCCTTAAAGAGGGGTCTTATCGCCGCTATCGCGGCGTGCCCTGCGCTGGGTAGCGACAGTCGCTCTTTCCATGCCGCCATGAGATCGCGCCGGAGATCTGTCCGCTCCGCACCGATTTGCCGCGGAAGCGGATCTTCCCCCCGGCGTAGTGCTTCCGCGCGCCACTCATACAGGCGCGCGAGGACTATCGCCTCCAGATCCCATGGCGGCCCCGACACGTTCCAGTTTGGGGGCCAAACGTCGGAAATGCACCATATCGACCCTCAAGGTATCTTATGGTAAATGGACATAATATGGCTATTTGGTCAGACAATCAGCCTCGAGCAGGCGCTTTCATTTTTATTTATCCTCAAAAATCAAAGTGACACTTCGTCGCATTGTCATTATGAACCCTGAAGACGCAGTGACTGCTGTGCAGTCGAAAGGGCTATGGTTGAGAACCCCAGGCAAGGAAAGCGTTACCAGACAAGATCGGAAGATTTTCCTTTTACACCTTTCCTAAGCGACACATTATTGTGTTCCGACATCCACGCGAACGAAGTCGCGGGCACAGCTAGTTTAATAATAAAACCTTTAAACACACAAGTATGAAGCGTCTAATTTCGCAAAGTTTACTTATCTATTTAACTAAGTACCTATAATACGTTATGTGTCCTGTCATTATTAAAACAAAGCGTCAAATTTCGCACAACACAACAACAAATTATGTGTCCTGTCACTATTAAAACAAAGCGTCAAATTTCGCACAACAAAACAACAAAGATAGGTACGATAACACTCGCGCGGCGACTTCAAACGGGCGCGGGCGCATCCGAAATTCCAGAGCGGAACAAAACGCGTCACAGGACTCACAGGCAGGAAGTCCGGCGACACACTGACCGCGTAACCTAGACACGAGTTAATTGCAGGTTTCGACAAGTAAGAAAAGTAGGAACAAGCAAACTTACCTATCTCTTTCGCACATACATATTTTGCGATTGACATGAAGAAAGTAATAACTTCCGCATGCATTTTTTTTATCTAGTTGTGATGCCACGCTTTATGAACCTTAGTGCTCAGGCATAAAGTATAATTTGCATTGAGAAAATAAATTTTAAAGAAAAGGCATAGGTTTTTGAAGTAAGCGAGCTGGCAACGTGTGTCGCACAGAGTACTTTTTGATAGCTGGTGTGTCGTTGACCTGTCGCGTGCTCTCCTGTTTACAATACATCATGTAGAAAATACTTAAAATGAAAAATAATGTCCTGTGGCTAAACTACTGGATATATTCATTAGATTTTTTGTGTGCAGGTTGGGAATACCATGATTTATACGAAGTTTCATTTATGATCATATCGTCGTCTCCACATTGTATATTATATAGAAGTAACTCTCAAAACTCAAAAAAACTCAAAACTCAAAGCATATATTTCAATTAAACCAATTACAGGCACTTTTGAATTGTCAAGGGGTCGGTCAGTCAGAAAGGTGAAGCTAGTTGCCCATTCCAAAGCGTAGGTACCTATGGAGAAGAACGGACAAGAAACTCCATGGACACTCTTTTAAATCAAAATAATATGGTTACAAAGTCTTGTTTACATCATTCATGTTAAAAATTATGCATGTGAGAACGATGCAGAACGTTAAAAGCGTCCGTAATGAAAAAAACAATTCAAATATTAAATTAAATTAAAATAAGCCATGGCAGCAAAGAGATGACCAGTCCCTACTGACGGCGCCCGTTCACGAACATGACGCATGTATTAGCACCATTCAGCTCAACCATTTTATAGGGAGCTAAATGATCCAACACACGCGCCACCATCAGCGAGACATTTGAGTGAGCATGACATACTCTCAGCCGCCAGGGCACATTCAAGTCAATGAAAGGCGTACCCAGTAAATGGAAGCTTTATAGTATGTACATAGTACTCACACATGTGCTGTGCAATTATACAATACTAGGAGATTGAATTTATATAATGCAAAAAGTGTATTTTAAAATCTTCAGCAGCTTCAACAGTATTTTCCAATGCTAATCAAATTATTTGTGCGTCCTTATGGAGCAGGACCAGCGTTTAGCCAAGCACTTTCATCGGCGATATAGTCCCCCAATTTATAATATGCCTGGCTGCATAGTGTGCGTTTTATACAAGATTTAAATTTCGTTTCATTCAGTTGAAGTATGTCGACAGGTATTTTATTGTAACATTTTAAACAGTAGCCCATGAAAGACGAGTCTACTTTAGCCAGCCTGAAACCTGGTTGAACTAATTGGTCCCTATTTCTAGTGATATAATTGTGTCTTTCACCTCTTTTACTAAAAAGATGTAGATTTTTCCTTACGTACATGATATTTTCATAGATATATTGACAAGGTACCGTCATGATGTTAATATCTTTAAACAGTTCCCTTAGAGAGTCACGCCTGCGGAGGTTGTATATGGCTCTGATAGCTCTTTTCTGCAGAATAAAAATAGACTCGATGTCTGCAGCCCGTCCCCATAGTAAAATACCGTACGACATGATACTATGAAAGTAACTAAAATAGACCAGTCTCGCGGTATCAACATCAGTAAATTGACGGATTTTTCTCACAGCATATGCTGCTGAACTTAGCCGTCCTGCAAGGGATGTTAAATGAGGACCCCATTGAAGCCTTGAGTCGAGCGTGATCCCCAGGAAAACAGTTTTATCGACGAATTCTAGTTTCTCTTGATTCAATACTATTTCACAATTACTACTTTTGACATTTGGTAAAGAAAATCTTATGCACTTCGTTTTTTTCCCATTTAATACTAAATTATTAGCAGTGAACCAATTTTGGATCTGCAGTAGGGCGTTATTTACGTCGTCAAGATTTGATGCACGTCTATTAATTTTAAAAATCAAGGAGGTATCGTCAGCAAATAACACCATTTGTGGTTGGGTTTTTAACAAGTGGGGTAGATCATTAATATATACTAAAAAGAGGAAAGGACCTAATATCGAGCCTTGTGGTACACCCATTTTTACTTTTAAACCGAGTGAATTGACACCATTTATTTGAACCTGCTGTTGTCTATCATTTAAATAAGATTTTACTAAACTGAGCGCAAGTTTACCCAGTCCGTAATGCTCAAGTTTTAAGAGTAAGGTTTCGTGTTCGACGCAATCAAAAGCTTTGGAGAGGTCACAAAAAATCCCTATGGCGTCTTGGGACTCTTCCCAGGCCGTAAATATGTGTTTTAATAAGGTGACACCGGCATCAGTCGTACAACGTCCCTTGGTGAAACCGTATTGTTGGTCGTGTAATATTTTATTGGTGTTAAAATGATTGAGCATTTGGTTCAGCATCACCTTTTCAAATACCTTGCTGAAAACTGGTAACACGGATACAGGTCTATAATTATTGGTATCTTTACTGTCCCCCGATTTGAAAAGTGGTATTACCTTACTGTATTTCATTAGATCAGGGAAGACTCCTTGATCCACACACAAATTAAATATTAATGCTAAGTACGGCGCTATAGTCTCAATAATGGAGGTACATACTTTGATAGACATTCCCCATATATCTTCGGTTAATTTGATCTTGATTTGCTTGAAAGCTTTTATTACTATTTCAGGGTTTATATGCTTGAACTTAAATTCAATCTGGCAGGATGGAACGTTTGCTTTTAATAAATCAATAGAACGTAAAGGCGAGGAATTTAAGATTTCAGTAGTTTTATGTGGGATACTGGTAAAGAAATTTACAAATTCTTGAGCAACATCTTTGTTAGTGCTTATGAGACCACGCGAAGTCTCTAGTGCGAAATCACTATTATGTCTTTTATTTCGGTTAGTTTCATCATTTATAATTTTCCAGACCGTCTTTATTTTATTATCGGCTGATTTAATCTTTTTGCTAATATGCAAGGCTTTAGCTACCTTGCAGGTATTTCTAAAAGTTTTAGAGTAGGTAGCAACGTATTTATTAAAAGTTTCGGAGTTAATATAAGGCTTAAGGCCATACAGCTCAAACAATTTCTCTCTACTTTTCCTAATACCCTTAGTTGCCCAGTCACTAAACAAAAAATTTGGGCAAATAGTTTTAGTTTTCATCTTTAAAGTGTTATTGAACTCGGTGCGCACTATCGAAAAGAACTCCTCATATAATTCATTCACATTGTTTTTAATATGGCCTGGTACACCTAACTTACTAATTAAGTTATTATTAAATCTATTTAGATTGCTTGGTGTTATTTGTCTAGTTTTTATCTGAATTTTTTGTAACAGTGTATTGGACTTGAACACAACGGTTTGACCGCTGTGATCAGAAGGGAGATAGTTTACAATGGCTTTATCTAAGTAGTCGCAGCAACAAAAAACATTATCGATACATGTAGCAGAATTTATAGTTATGCGAGTTGGTTCTGAAAACACATTTGACAAATTGAATGATTTAAAGAGACTTAATAATCGACTGCTAATTGAACTATTCTCTAAGATATTAATATTGAAGTCACCACAGATAATTAGCGATTTTTTACCAGTTCCAAGTTTTGCTAGAACATCTTCCATTACTGACTCAAATATGGAGTAGTTTTGATAATTAGGGGGTCTGTAAACGCACACTATAATATGCTTATCTAGCTCAACACAGGACAGTTCAATGTTATGTTCAACCGAAAGATCAACTATATCTTTACGAGTCTTAGATTTAATAGAATTTTTTACTAAGATTAATGAACCCCCACGCAGCATAGATTTTCGGTTAAAACAACTGCCCACACTATAATTTTCATAATTAATTAGCATTTCATAATCTTTCAACCAATGTTCAGTTAAACAAATAATTTCAAACATGGTTTTTTCTAAAAATAGTTCAATTTCTAATTGTTTGGATGAAAAACCTTGAATATTTTGATGAAATAATTTCAAGGAATTCTGCTTAGACCCTTTTTTACACTTTACTATTTGAGAGCAAGAAGGCACCTTGTTGTTGGTAGGAATAACAATATTGTTACTGGTATCTTCTGTTGTCTTACTAACTAGTTTAAATCAACATCCAGAGTGAGCCCCGAGACTCCCATGTCATCACCAGGCAATGATAACCCAATCCCACTACTTGTGGACCCCACATTAGAACTAGAATTTGCCAAAGTGACACATGGATCCTCCTTCGTACATTTATTGTAAATAGTTATAGCATTAGTGCTACAGTTATTTCGGGTGACCACCTGTACATTAGAATTATTACTAATAATTGCGGTGTTAATTATAGTACATGACTTCGACATACTACTTATGTCTGAGTTTATATAAGCTAATAGCCTCGCTATTTTGTGTCTAAACCTAATGGGCAGATACACTGTATTCCTTGTCGATTTCAACTTATCAACAAAACTGTTGGTGTCAAAAAATATAAGTTTGTCACTGTAGTGACTTACTAAGAAATGCATGTGCTTATTAAGCATATGTATATAATTGTTTTTTCTATTTGATAACCTCTCAAAATATGGAAAAGCACACAAAATAATTTTATTACAATTTATCTTTAAAAGCTCAGAAACAGTGTCAGTGATATCTTCTTTTTTGACATGTGAACTATTACCTACAAATACAGTAATGTTGGTATAAGAATCATATTGATTTCCTGTAATTGATGTCATTATTTCTTTAAAGGATGTCCCAGGTAAACAATAGTTTTGTGTAGTAAAACTAAAGTTGTTACTAACTAATTTCCCTAAACCTCTTCCTATACTATCTGAAAACATAACTGACTGATAACATACTTGACTACTACAAGAGGAAACACTACTAGCTGCTGACTGTACTGCTTGGGATAGTTCTTGCACAGTATCAGGTATATCTTGGATGGGGATACACTCCAGAGCACTCACAACTTGGGACGGGTCCTCCGTTGCCTCAGGCTGGAGACCATCAAGGTTGGATCCCCTCTGACAAGTACACCGAGTGTTGCTGAGAGTCAGCAAGTCCACTCTGTCTACCAGCTCGTTTGTAGCAAGGATGTGTTCCTTAATTTGGTGGCGAGAGCACACATATTTATTATAAAGAGACTTTAGTGAGTCATCAAGAACTTGAATTTCAGTTTGTAAGCGTTGAGTGTCTATTTCATAAATATTTATACTATCTTCTAATTTAATTTGATAGTTGTTCAACTTATTAATAAGAATAACACGTTCTTTCCTTAATTGAATATTTTTGGAATAATGTTTTTGCTGTTTCTTGTATTTATTACATTTTTTAATGATTTTATTCAGTCTTGCATATTTTTTTATTTTATTTTGACTCATTTTATGACTATAGTTATGTTTCAGTAAGGAATCCTCAGTTAGGTCTATTGTTGTTATGGAATGTAGGTTACAATTTTTGTTTAACAATTCATTATACAAATGGTCAGTTTCTTTGATCTGAGTATGTTCCTTATCCTTTTGTAATTTTAGAATTTTAACATTTGCGTGGATTAATTCATCCTCCAGGTCCCTAATCTTATACAAAGCCTCCTCGTACAAATTACTGCAGTTGTTGAAGCCATCTGTGACAACCCTTAGTTGATCCCGTTCCTCGACAACATTGAGGTATAGAAGATGTAAGTCTACTAGTTCCTTTTTTAGGCTTGTGTTTTTAAGTATGACTTTCTCTACTTCCTTCTCACTTTCCTCTCTCTCCTCTAACAGCGCTTGACATTTTCTCTCTGAAGCCTCAAGTTCGTGAAGGGACGTTCTCAATCTAAGCTCCACCTCCTGAGCAGCAGCCTTACGGGTCATCACAGGCATGGTTTCAGGAATGAGTACTGAAAGTAAGATGAAAAGAACGGTGAGAACTACTTAGACAGAAAAACAAAAGGGAAAGCTAGAAATGAAAGGAAAAAAATGGGAGAAGTTAGTATAGCTTAATTGAGTAATGAGGTAGGCTGCTGAATCTAATTAAAATGCAACTAATATGATTAGATAACGTACAAAGTTACATTGATTCTATTGTCTTATGTTTTTATTTTTACCTAAGTGGGTAGGATGCCGAGATAAAAAAATAAAATAAAATAAATAAAAAAAAAACCTAGTTATGCACAAAGATTACAATTGAAACTAACGATAGACAACGTTATTGTTGTTACGTTTCTATCACAGTATCGAAACACTAATAGAATAATAGTACCTATTTTGATATTTCACAAAGTAACTATGTAAACAAAGTGACTAGACCCAGTGCATTGGACCAAATCAAACAACAATTACGACTCAATGAATCTGTTACAGTCTATGTGACGATTGTGTGCTAAATTAGAGCGAATAAAAGTAAACAATACTCCCCGTTTAAATCCGCAGGTCGAACATCAGCTGTTCGTGAGAGGTTACCGGTAACGGTGGGCAACCAAACACTGTATTTAACTTTGTGGTTTTGCAGGAAAAACAATAATCCCGAGTATTTGTACAGTTATTTTACATTTGGATATAATAATACACCTTAATTACACTTAAAAATTAAATAAAACTAATTTTAAAATAAGGAACAAAATTTTGACATGTCACTCGGGCAGTGTTCGTCCATGGTGTCACCCTACTTGTCACCCACCGTGTCAGTCAGTTATCAGTAAGGGTATTACCCTGCGTTCCGAATTGGGAAATAATCGTTTTCAGGGTGCTTAAACCCGTACCAAATTAGCGTGAGCTATAGTTACTTTACTCTTTGGCGTGAGCGCGATAATGATGTCCCGTGAATCGTCATAGATGACGTCATGACATGCGCCATCTTGCGATAATAGTTATGCTGTCAAATCGTTGTTTATTTTTTATATTATTGAGATTTGCGACAAAATTACAAGGATTTTACCTTTTAAAACTGCATGCAAATGTTGGAAAACCGCAATTCAACATGCCTGTGTGTTGTATTGTGAAATGTGGTGCAAGAAAGAATGAAAATCAACCTCTATTGTCTTTACACAGGTTATTAGACGGTTTTCATGCAATAAAAATTAAAATAATACACGTTCGATGATACAATTGTAACGCGATCATGAATTTATGGCTAAAGTATTGATATTTGGGTTCATTTCCGTATAACAGACCTTTTTAGTATATTTTGTTAATTCATTCGTTTGTTTACAATAATATGTCAAATGGAATAGGGTTTACCGTTGCCGTAATAGTTTCCGTAAACTAGTTCCTCCGCTGAAACGTCATCGGTATATTCTGCGATGTGAACATAAATAATCCTGTCTTATTCGGTCCAAGTGACCTTGCTAGGGCCCCTGGTTCACAGCACCGAAATCCAAAATATTTTATTTCACATAAACCTACCCACTCACATAAACATTTCCCGCGCGAGGGGCATTGTTATGCCCATACATTTTTTATTTTGGGCCGCGCCACTTATACACGACTCGTACAGAAAAAAAATCTATGGACCGCTGTTAAACTAATGGCTGTTTCTTCAAGTGGATAGACCAGGGTAGATTACAAAACTTGTTTCGTAACTTTAAGAGACTTTGATTTTTTTTAATAATTGCTTATTTTTAATGTTTGTTTACATTACGAAAATTAAAAATTAAAGTAATTTTCATTCAAAATCGAAAGCGATGACCCTATTTTTTTATTTACCTAAAAAATAGCCCCATTCATACCGAATCGAATGACATATAATACATACCATTGTAGTTTCAAAGTTTATATAAACAATAACATTTATATCACGCGAGTATCCTATTACGCAAACGTCATCGCCGTCATTTGTTTTTTTTTATGATTTTCAACTACAGATAACTAATTTCGTAATGCTGCTACGAACTCACGGTTTTTGGCACACATGTACTACATCTAACCACTCGACTAAAGAAAATGGAACGCAAGCAATACTCCCATAGACAAAATTACAAAAAAATAAATACTGAGGGCTTGCTGTCACAGTTTTATGATATGTGAGTTTTATCCAGATGTCATTGAGTCGTATTTTAGGTTGCGTTAGTTTATGACGGCGTACGCGTGAGTGGCTACTGAACCTACATGGCCACTTAGGAAACGTCAGAAGCTAGGTGCATGGCAAGAAAATCAACAGTTAGTCTTTTAAAAATAATTGGCTTTTACAATGTTTGCTAATTTATTAAGTACCCTGGTACTGATTTTAATAAATAAATAACTCGTTTTTTATTAAAATGGACTATCTGTTTCTCTCTTCTCGCCACTGCAGATTCATTACCGAAAAACTCAGTGAAAGCTGAAGTGACTAAGTGACGGGAACAGAGAGTAAATAAGAAATATTTTGTTCTTACATTTGGTACGCTATCAGATGCATTTATAAGTAGGTATATATTGCCATTTGTGTTCACAACTGGTTTGTCTTAAGCATTACAATAATATTTTTCTCTGAAAATCCTATCGATAAATAGTTCAGTAATTATCATGAGTCTTTCGTTTTACGCATCACAAATGATTAGAAAAAAAAGTATTTTCACACACTTCATTTTTATGCAAAACTATATACTTAATATATTTATCGAAAATGAAGTAGGTTACGTTATTATAAAGTATAGTTGGCAACCCTAGTTAAAACGGACTTTAATTAAGTAAGTTATTATTATCCAAACGTGATAACTAGTAAGACTCATATTTAGTATCGATACTCGATAATAGTACCACCTATGTTCCTTGATTGACACAACCCTAGCAATGGCAGTCATTTTATGCGACAATACGAGTCCTTTTTTGTAGGTATTTCCAGTCCATACTTTTCTATGTCAATGCTGAGCGCTCGTGACAGTGTGATATAAAAAAGTACTCTGTGAGTGTGACACAGTGACACTTGCTCGGGACAAAAGGTTACATACAGCATCATATTTGTAGTCTTTGATTCTCTGTCAAAAAGTACCTGTGATGCTCTCTGACTAGTATATAGTTATCTGTGTGTGATGCTCTGTTCTCGGGACAAGAGTAAAATGAATGAAAACAAAGTGAATAATTTTTGAATTATTGTGAGCACCACCTATTTTAATAGATTATTTATGATACGAAACGATAAAACCTCATACTTTTGTATAATTTAATCCACTAGGCTACAGTCTGCAGTAAATTATCAGAAAATCGTGTCTAAAAAGTGTATGCCTGAAAGAAAAAACGTACAGTCAACCACACTGACTACTTAATTTATCTTTTCTTATTTAAAAATGGATTCAGAATTCGTGCACATATCCACCAGCCTTCGATTACAGCTTGGCTATGGGATTGGTCATGTATTAAATGATGTCTGTGCAAGTTTATGGTTTACATATTTCTTAGTATTTTTTCATTTAGTACTTGAATTTAGTGCTTCACAATCAGGCAACTTGATGTTGATAGGTCAAGTAATGGATGCTTTATCCACACCTTTTGTTGGTTATCATTCAGATCATACAGACAATCTTATTAGTTCAAAGTATGGGAGGCGGAAACTGTGGCATTTGTTTGGTAAGTGGGATGTTGGTCATTAATGTACTTTAAGAGTATTCTGTTATATTCTATTCTGTTAGCAATTAATTAATTTATTTATTTAATATGGCTTACCAACTAAACATTCACAGCATTAACCCAGAGTCGTTGACATAATATTGATCTCGCATGTACTTAAATTATAGGAAAGCATGGCACTATCCTAGTATAGTTGAATCAGTATAAAACTATTTTTCTAGATTTCCTAAAAAATAATACTTAACATTCTAATTATTTTTCAGGTACATTCTGTGTCCTGGCCTCATTTCCATTCATATTCACGGAATGCATTGGTTGTTCATCAACACACAAATGGGCACAAATGTATTATTATGCTGCATTTATTATTATATTTCAAATTGGATGGGCTGCAGTGCAGATATCCCATTTAAGTTTAATTCCGGAGCTTGCAGAAGATGATCACACTCGAACGCATTTGACTGCAATCAGGTATCATTATAATTTAAAAGATATAATTATACATCATCCAATATGTAGTAAAATATTTTAATGAAAATATCAACTGAAGCACTTCCATATTCTTAATGTTGACAAAGTTTCTTTAAGAGCCTGTACACGGCTTCCATGTAGAATGATGAAATGAATGAAAAATATTAAGTACACATGTACAACACCCAACATTAGCACCATATACTCAAAGAAATAATTTTGTATAAGTAGGTATTTCACAGTATTAACATAACTGGTGAATGTAGGTCCTCTGCATAACCCTTTGAGAATTACAGGTGTGATGTTATGTTCTCAGTATTTGTGTAAACTGATGTTACCCAAAGAAATACTAATAATGTTGAAATTTGTATTACAGATATGGATTCACAGTATTTTCAAATCTATTTGTTTATATTATCACATGGATTATATTACATTTGACTGGGGAATGTGATAGGCATGTATGTGTTTGTCATAACTATTTGTTTTCCATTAATGATTGTAATGGCATGTATCACCACCTCCAGATAAGTTCCCATTAATTTATCTTCTAGATATTTTCATACAACTTCTTTCTCATTTTTTCATTAAACTGGTGGATGGTGCCTATCTACAGACCGAATCAGGTCCTTAATCTTATAAATTGCAAAGTGTGTAATATTTCTAAATAAATCGTTTTTTTTTATTATAGCAAGTGGGGCCTACTGATGCTTGGAAATTCAGGCATGTTGTCTACATAGTATTGGGAGTAGGAACACTAGCATCAATAATATTTCATATCTCCGTAACTGAAAAAAACAATTATCGTCACGAGCAACTCTTAGCTGAAGGTGAAAGTGGGGCTCACTATGATTTTTTACGTAAACCACTCATGTACCAGGTAAATTGAAAGCCAAACATAACATAACTTTATTTGACATAATATGAAAAATGTATACCTAGATACTTACTTAATAAATAAATATTTGGTACCTATTTAACAATTAACATAAAATACCAAATATTTATTTTGCTATCAGAAACTCTAGCACACATTAGAGTAGATAACACCTCTAATGAATTGTATTGTTTCAATTTATTATTTAGTTATCATTGTTTTTAGGTTGCGGGAGTGTACATGTGTACCAGGCTCGTCGTGAACATATCCCAGGTGTTGATTCCCCTGTACCTACACCGCACGCTAGGCCTGGCTGCCCGCTCCCTCGCCGTGGTCCCCCTCGCCCTGTACCTCGGCAGTCTGGCAGCTGCCGGAGTCCAGAGGTTGGCTCCAAGATCCTTCACCCGAAAACTTAATTATTTGACCGGTTCCGCATGCACAATAGCTGGTTTTGTGTGGATTTACCTTGGATCAGATGATGATTACAAAGTATATTTCATTTATGTGGTTGCTGTGTTAATAGGTTAGTACCTACCCACATGTAAATTGTATTATACAATGAAGCCGTTATTAATTAACAACATTTGTGTCATAAAGTGTTTCAAACATGGTTTTGTTCTTACTGGATAAGTTTGTATCAAAATACCTAAACTAACCACAATGCTATTGAATGAGCTGTGTTCACGCACGCCTGACAATGTAATAACAGTTATTATTTTATGAATTAGTCATTCTGACTGTTCTAGATTAATTTTTACTTTATTGTCAGGTTTTGGCGGCGCAGTGATGTTGGTGACTAGCCTGGCTCTGACTGCTGACCTGGTTGGCGCTAGGACAGAAGCTTCCGCCTTTGTCTATGGCCTCATGAGTTTCAGTGATAAGCTCGCGTGCGGAATGGCTATAGCGATTATACAAGCATAGTGAGTTCATCTGTGATTCATAGTGACACTAGGATGTTTTTGTTCTGTACCTACGTACGCGATTCGCCTCAGTTCACACATGTAATGTTATCTAAATATGTACATCATTTCAGTCACGTATTGATATGGTTTCCTACGTTCGATAATGAGCGCTGATTAAATAGGTGTGATTATATTTTTTAATGAGTGGGTTACCATCAACTGGCGCTTTTGTTACCAAAACTACTTAGAACTAAGATCATAGTCAGACTCAGACATTAATTAAACGCCCAAATCCTAAAATTATACAGGGTATAAAACGCGCCTTGTCTTTTAAGATAACTCTATAGGTACAACGTTAGGCTTTCTCCGCAGAATATTAATACATATTCAGTGAATGTTTGATGTGTTTTCCATTGAATACAAGATACGGGTGCCATAAACGCAAGGCATTTTTGTAATACCTACGCTACGCCCCGCATAATTTGATGGCCATACAGCCATACTCATTAGTTGATCTAAATTACTATAATACAAAGAATAATTTTATGTGTTTGTTTGTTCCGCTTTCACGCTAAAATGGCTGAACGGATTTAGGTGAAATCTAGCACATGGGTAGATCGTGACCTGGATTAGGACATAGGGTACTTTTTCTCCCGATATTCCCACGGGATCAAGACCTATGCGGGTGAAACTGCGGGGTGCAGCTAGTATTATTTATTTGGTGTATACCTAGTAAGTATATTGTGTAGTTTCTAAATAATTAAATAGTTTCTAAATAACAATTTCCAGTGCAGACGGCGCGGATCCGGCGTACTACGGGAACGCACTTGTATGGGTGTGTGGCGTTGCAGCGATCATAGGACTAACACTTACGCTGCTACTGCCGAGGTTCAGATCTGATGCTATACCAAATAGTGGTAAGTCTTATATACTTTTGTAAAAACTGGCCAGTTGTAATGTTGCTAATCACTTAAATGATATGAAACCACGTAAGTTCATTTTTTTTTTTTTTAAACGTTGCCCCACTCTAGGAATTTCTCCTGTATTGTGGGTGCGTTTACAAACATTTAAAGTCACATACACAAACAGCCAGACCCGGAACAACTAGTTGTAGGTCCTACAAATATTTGTTCCGTGCGGGAATCGAACCCGCGACACGCAGCGCAGCAGTCAATCGCTTAACCACTGCGCCAACCGGGCCGTCAAAATAATATATAATATTGCCTTGTTGTGATAATTACTTACATTAATATTAATTATAATTGATATTAATTACATTACGTATACAGCGTGGGTCAGTCCCATTAAAATAGATGGACAAACTTGAACACAGCGCTCAGTACGTCTAAATAAAGATATCCAAGCAAAAAAAAAAAACACTGATTAAAGTGATTTTATTTTGACCTAAAATAATAAATTGTGCACATTAGTGAATTTTCGTTATTATTTTTCTTGTAAGTATCTATGCGTTTTTCTTATATTTTTTTACCATCGTCCTTATTTTGGTGGACTGAATGATTTCTAAAAGTTTGTCCATCTATTTTAATGGGACCTTACCTTATACAGGGTGTTAATGAATTAACCCAAAACCTCTTAAGAGGTCATTGTACTCATCATTATGAACAACTTTTACTATGGGGCCAAAATTCAAATCGCGAAAAAAAAATCAGTGTTCCCTACATTTTGACGAGTTATGCGAACATAAGGGTCAGTTCACACCGAGACGCGACGCGACGCGCAGTTTTCAAGATAGAAATACAATTACAGACCTTATCTACTACACTAAAAGGTACACAATTCAGTGTCTACCTACTACGTCGAGCTACGCAGCGCGGCGCCGCCGCCGCGCGGCGTAGCTCACTGAATCGTGTACCTTTTTGTGTAGTAGATAGGTCTGTAATTGTATTTCTATCTTGAAAACTGCGCGTCGCGTCGCGGCTCGGTGTGAACTGACCCTTAATGACCTCATCATAATTTTTTTTTTAATTTTAACCAAATCTACGAAAAACGACGAGTCTCAGAAAATAATGATTGCGGCCTAAACTGGAAGGATCCTCTTCCAGTTTATTTGGAATCGTGTTTCGGTCGGACACTACTGTATATTATCAATTTTAAGATAAAGTACTTAGTAATCATTATTATTTGTTTTTTTTGACCTTGTCCACTTACAAATAACTGATGTAAGAAATTTTCGCTGTTTCAGAAGACTCGTCAATAAACAACTCAGATATGACTACAGCGGAACAAGTTGCAGCAATAGAAAGTTTATGACGGGAATTTTAGTTACTTGTTATATCATATAAGTACCTAGTCTAGCCATATATTCTGTCCCTCGTAAAATGGTCTCTAAATATTTTTTTAAAAGAAAATAATTTACGAAAATAGGTACATTATTTATTGTCTATTTTTACCGACTTCAAAAAAAAGGAGGTTATCAATTCGATACGTATGTATGTAATATTATTGGAATTGCATTATATTCACATATGATGATCTATTAGAGCTTCCAAACAAATATACAAAATTTCATAGACGTATGTATGTATGTATGTATGTATGTATGTTTGTCCACGCATATCTCCGGAACTATTAATCGGATCGTGACCATTTTTTTTTTTATTGGCTTACATTTTCTTCAACTTAGGGAACAGTGCAAGTTTCATCAAGATCGATTCAGTAATTTTCAAGATATGGACTAATACGTGTAAGTGTGACGGCCTGGCTTATTGATAAGAGCTACGGGTGTAGTGTCAAAGGGAAAACATCTCAAAACCTTGGTCAAATACTAGTGCAAAAACTAAAAATTACGAAATAAAAAGTAATTTAAAAAAATTAAACCGACTTCAAAAAGAAATTAACTCAAAATTATGAAATAACTTTAATTTCGGAAGTCGGTAGCATAAAACTAAAATACAGATCCCAAGACACCGACTTCCGAAATTAAAGTTATTTCATAATTTTGAGTTAATTTCTTTTTGAAGTCGGTTAAATTTTTTTAAATTACTTTTTATAAAATTAAAGTTAAAATCATTCAAA
Organism: Oligia latruncula; assembly: GCA_948474745.1. Lineage (NCBI taxonomy): Eukaryota > Metazoa > Arthropoda > Insecta > Lepidoptera > Noctuidae > Oligia > Oligia latruncula. Next base: position 8,498,632 of record OX419684.1, on the reverse strand, counting down.
GTGCCCTCCTTAAAGGCTTTGACACACTTCTTCAATCTATCCGGCCACTCATCTATCACCCCACGCACTATTTCTAGAAGTTTCGATACCGACACCAAATCACGCTTCAATGACTCAATATTACGGTGAGGCTTCGAACAGACTTTCTCCTCTAAATCTTCCCATAGTCGGTAATCCAGTGGGTTGAGCTCGGGACTTCCAGAGGGCCAATTTGCGAAGGCAATAAAATCGGGTATATTCTGCTTTAGCCAACGTTGCGTGGTTCGCGCTTTGTGTGCCTGTGCCGAGTCCTGTGGAAATATCCAATGCTTATTGGAAAATAGCGTTTGGGTCAATGGCTTAACCACAGGCTCCAAAATATCAGTCTGGTAGTTAGCTGCTTTGGTTTTCACTCCTTGTTGGCAAAAATGATGCTTAGTGACTCCCTCGTACGACACGCCCCACCAAACCATGACTGAGGCCGGGTGACGGCCTCTTTTCACCTTGCCAACTTTTTCAGAAGCTTCTTGCGGTTGAATTGTTGAATTTTTCCTCTACGATGAAGATTTTCTCATCCGTAAAAAGGATTGTCGATATCCGTTTCTGCGTGCTGCAAAAACAGATATCGAAAGAAGTTGTGGCACAACTTTTTTGCTCTGGTGACTCTGATGCTGCCTATAGCAGTACTTCGTCGATAAGCGCCAAGCTTTAAGTCTTGTTTAATGATGCGAGACATGCTCCTGAGCTAGAATTTTCATTTCTCTGGCCATGATTTTCTGTTTGCGGAGAGGATTTCGGCGAATTCGCTCACCAACGGCTTTGATCGCTGCTGGCGTCCTTCAATCACGTGGGCGGCCGCTCCTAGGTCTATCATTGACAGAAGACATCTCGGTGAATCTTTCGATATCGATAGTACGATAGACGGACTTGCTTGTTACTTATTAGTGAGTTTAAAAGGTTGAACATTTCGACTGGTGTTTTGTTACACTTGTGTAGCGCTATTACTGCGACACGATTCTCCTTGATACTCCACGGCCCACTCCATATTTTTAGCTGGGTTTGATGAGACCAAGTAAGGGTTTTTATAAATCCAAAGCCTATTTTAAAACAAATGAGTATTATAGGACACTTAATATTAATAATATTAGGTATATATATTATTAAATATTATTAATTATTATAAGGTAGGGACAGAATTTATGGCCAGACTAGGTAAAAGTATGCCATTATTGATATTATTCACTGTTCAAGACTAGAGACAAAGTGTAGAACTTTTTGTTTGAAAATGTTGATTTATTCAAACCGTCTCTTTACAATAAGCAAATAAAGTTGATATTTTTAAAGTAAGTGTTCGTTAAAGTTTAAAAAACTAGTGCAATATTATATAATATTGTCTCCTACATTTTGTACCTAAGTGTAGGTATAAGCACGAAGTTAGTGTGTTTAAGTATTAGAATAATTGCACAGCAAAGCAACTACCTATGCAGGTCATAAATAGATCTCAAGGGACTGCTGTGGTATTATGGGGGGGGGGGACGTTTGGCAAAAATGACAAAGATAATGAAAATGATTGCATTCCATTCACTGTTGTGAATATTAGTATTTATTAAGTAAGGAGGAATTTTTGAGATGAGGAAATTAAGTTCGAAAACCATACTTAACGGGTTTATAATATACAGAACAGGGTCTAAGAAACAAAGAGTTCGTTTTCGGAGAAAAAGCTAGATGTCGAACTCGATTCTATAGGAAAATATCTGTAACTTATAAAAATTCACAATTTATTTGTCTCTTAGCCCTTGTCCTATTGAAACACGATTACGCGACAAAAGCTCGATAAAACAGAATTAAAAAAATAAATGAATAACATTTATTAGATCGCGGGTTCGTAGTTCGTACGAACAATTTTGAGCGAACTTACGATCGTCGCAAAATCGCGTTCTTTTAGGAATGCGCCTAAAAGTTAGCCCTGAAGTGATGAAGTCCCATCTCAAAAATACACCCTGTGTTATTATTTGTTAAGATTATAACTGTGTTATGAAAATAAAATGTAGGTGCTACTGTGTATTTATGTAATATTGTTACATTTTCATGTACTTACTTATTTAAGGAGTTGGTAAAGTCTAGTTCTGCAGCTGCATTTGAAATATTTATTCTAGCAAGATATAATATAAGCATTATTTATTCTGAAAGCAGAAATGTTAATAAGTATGTATCTTTGTATCATAGGTACACCTAAACCTTCCGGAATAAATGTTCTAAATGTTAGTGAAAACCGCATGAAAATCCATTGTGTAGTTTCAAAGATGTAAACGATCACACAGACAGACACGAAAAGCCGCTTTGTTTTAAACTACGTAAATTTTACTTTTATAGAAATATATATAAACTTTCAGATTAGCATAAGAATCCATTTTTTTTTTATGATTCTGTGAAAATACTTACCTACCTACTTTTTTTGAATTTCCAACACAACCACCTATTCCGTATTTGTACCTACCTAACTTCGGGCCAGTTGCAAAATGTATGTGTCCAATTGTTAAGAGTATGCGTACCTAAACTGCTGTGATTGGCTGTTGATAAATCAATCAACCAATCATAGCAGTTTGCGCACGATTTTGCTATGTTCGTTCGACATACTGCCCATAATGGCCCCTAGCTACGCGGCTCTGTCTCAGTATTTTGTCAAAAGACAGTAGACTTACCGTTACCCTCGCTATAGAGTATAGATCTATGGGATTTATTTTTTTGCAATACACACTGTGGTCAATTTATGTTGATTTGATAGGATAGGATGTTCCGAGTTGAAAAAAAAAACCACGACACGCGCCGGTGGCGATAACACTTGTATTTGCTGTTTTTATTGAAGTCAAAATCCTGGTTAGTGTTCAGCGGCGCGCGACGCTGCGCAGCCTACCTATTTATTATGATACCAAAACACAATACCTACCTAGTACAGTCACATCCAAAATATGTTCGTCATCGGCGAAAGTGCCAGGGTAGCCCGCGTGTTTCTCCAATTTGCAGGTTGTATGTTGATTTAAATATGATTCGCGACAATGGCGCCGATTCTGTTGTTCACAAACTAAACGAAATTTAAGTTCAGGCATCTTTTTCTTTCTATTTCATTAAGAAAAGGACAGAAGATAATTATATTAGTTTAGTCCTGTCAAATTAGCAGCGCCTGACGTAAATTGACGTATTTTTAGTAGCGAACTTTTTAATCTCGTCTAAATTGTCTATGGAGTATCTTAATTTGACAGGACTAAACTAATATTTATCTTCTGTCCTTTTCTTAATGAAATAGAAAGAAAAAGATGCATGAACTTAAATCTAGTTTAGTTTGTGAACAACAGAATCGGCGCCAGTAACAAATTTTTATTTAAGTACTTATATAATTTTATAACAATCATAAAAATCGTCAATACAACTCGTAAAGCTTAACTAAGTTCATATTTAACTGACCTCAAATTGGTTTTCGATAGTAGTATTTATAAATATTTCAACGGGCGAAATCAAACAGTAGTATAATTAGGGGAAGTAAGTTAAGTTATCGGCTTGTATGTGTGCGCCAAAGTATCTATGCGTCGCCGCACGCACACAACAAAATCTCGACCCGTTTCTCAGTGCGCCAGTCGGGGCTAACACCGCGTGAGGTTCGCGCGTCACAGCTTTTCGGCACCGCTAAATGAATGAAAAATGTGTGATAATCGCAGGAGAACGTATTGCTATGTGTTTGGTTGTCTTAATAATTAATTGATTCAAGAATTGTCTCTGTTCAGATTACCTATTGAACAGGAAAGGTAAGCAAGTCAGTTATTCTAGCATATAATTTTTACTTGATACCTACTACTTATTTTTTGTTGTATTAGTTTTCTATCAGACAGAGGAAGTAGGTAGGCCTAGTTTCCCACTAGAATGTATTAGGTACTTTGATCTGTCAATTGATTTGCCGCTATTGCTTTGTTTACGGTAAAACCGACCTCACAAACCCTGTACCCAGACAAAACAAGCAAAAAATACAACTTCCCAACCCTTGCCAATTTATAGGCACTGAATTAAAATTTTGCTAAAAGTGACAACCCTGAGACAGTAGGCAAATATATCGCGGATTGGGCCGGAGATAGCCTACTTCCCCTCTTTATACTATGGTTGTAGCTTTCGTGTCACATCACTGGCCAACTATAAATTTAAAGTCCTTGGCGTTCTGGGGACATGGAAAAGGTACCCTATTGAATGACTATTTCATGAAATTATGAATTTTTGACATTTGTGGCCAATTCTAACAAGGAGTTGTATTGCTGATACAGCTGTGGACAGTAGCGTATTTTAAGATTCAGCGCACTGGGCCTAAAAAAAAACAAAAAATAAGTTCAAAAACTAAAACCCGACTACTGAAAAAGCACGCTCTAAAAGTAACTTATGAAAAAAAAGTTTAAAAACTAAAACCCAACTACTGAAAAGGATGAAACAAGAAAGTACAGACGCCAGCAGGTCAACCTACCCGAAACTGTCAGATTTTCCCAATCAACCTTGAACCTTATGCTTTAGCAATAAAGTCGAAAATCTATTAAAGAAATCTGACAGATTGTAGTAACTTGATGTGCTGGCGTCTGTACCTTCCCGTGGTCTCGGGACAATCGCGTCAGGGGGCGTGGCGAGCGGTACCGGGGCTTCGACCCCCGGCCGCGGTGGCCTTGCGGTGACCTGCTAATACAGGCCCCTCACTGTGTTGGCAACAGTGGCCATCGGCAGTTTTTGAACGCGCGTTTTTAAAAACGCGCGTCCATGTGAATAGTTGCATGTTGTTTTTCTGTAGGCGCGCCGCGACGCTGTCTCACAGCGCCGCTTTCTTCACAGCGCCGCTTTCTTTCTTTCCGTGGTCGCATGCTATCGTAGCTTATATATACCGCCTCACCCCTGTCCCCCACCTAAGGCGCGGCCAACTAGTTCTGCGCGGACTATAGTTAGACCCGAGTCGCGATCGCGACGGAGTCCGACAGACACGCAAAGAGAATATAACCAGTCTTTGCGGACACGTAGCCGCCAGACGATAGCCGCGCGTCTTGATATCTATCAAACTAGGTAACAACAGAGTTTTAGTTTTCATTTTTTTTTATTTCTTCATGACTAGAAAGTCGAAAACAAAGGCGCACAAAGCTGAGTGCAAGGTGCGGCTTGCTTGCACCGCCCGCCCCTCGCAGGCTCCCGCCCCGGGCCATGGGCCCCTGGCCCTTTTGGCTCTAGGGTAAATACGTCACTCTGTAGACTGTATACATATACCGCACCCGCAGTCTGTTCTGCACCAGCTCGATTTGGTTTGGCGTAACCAGTAATCACGTAAGTTCTAAGAACTTTGAGGTAAGCTCAAAGTAAGTTCTTTTGTCAAGTTGCATATTCTTATTATTTTTACCGGATTATTCCACTTTGTCCCACGAGTAGGTACAAAGTGGAATGTTCACAATTGAGGTCCACTGTGCCCCACATTAAGAGCCTATACTACCTCAAATGGCTTAGCATGATCCTCCGTTATGTCGAAAATTCCGCAGCATTAAAGTTGAAATAAATATATGCTAAAGTTGAGGATTTTTTTTTTTTTTTTTTTTTATTACTAAATGGGCCCGCTCTTGACCCCGATCACGCCTGATGGTAAGCGATAGATGAGGTCTATGATGGAACGAGCGTGCCCAGAAGATGCCTGTTCACTCTTGCTTTGAAGGCAGACGGGTTAAATGTGGGCGGGAACACAGATGCCGGCAGAGAGTTCCACACTTTGGCTGTGCGCATAATAAAAGTGGAGGAGAAGCGCTTAGTACGACTCGTGGGGATATCAACCAAGTGCGGATGGTACGCTGCAGTACGTCTTGTTGTCCGGTGGTAGAAGGGCGATGGTGGGATCAGGTCAAGGATTAATGTAAGGTCTTATGTTAGACGAAAACACGATTCCATAAAATTTTCTCGATAGAAAAAAATTCCAAAGTTACCTCCAAACCGAACAATAAACCGCTGGTATTCAAAAAATACTTCAAATTAGATCATGAAACTTTGCATACTAACTGAACTAACTATAAAGCAGGTCTTATGTTAGTTAGTTTTTTTGAATTACCTTTATTTTCACCGTAAAAAGCAAATACCTAAACTATTGGCGCTGCCTCCCGCCCAGCACCGCACTGTCTCGCTTTCACACAGTCCGCGAGCAGTATCGTGCGAGCGAGATAAAGAGTGAATTTTAGCTGAGGTAGTATAGGCTCTTAATACCTAATTGATTTTGGTGGAGCAAATTACACTCGCATGAAGTGAGTTCACTAAACCTACTAGCTAGGGAGCTAAGGATTGACCATGACCACTCGACAATAAAAAGGGTGATAAATGACAATAAAACCTACCTATGTAGTTTGAAAAAAATTACAAATATAATAATATTACAGTGGGAGTTGGGTGGGACAGCTTGGTGGGGAAAGTGGAATAATCCCTTTACCATAACAAGATTTTACAAGATCAGCAATAATTGAAATCATACAAGACACTTCAAAAAGAATTAGGTACCAACTGGGTTCCGTACCAAAATGGTAAAAACGGAACCCTTATGGTGAGACTCTGTCTGTCACAGCTGGATATCTCAAGAACTACTAATGCTATCAACTTGAAATTTGGAATAGTTTTAGATGACCTTTGCCCAACTATTTTGCAAATAAGAAAGAAATAAAAATAAAAGTATATTTTTTGCAACAGGGACTGAAAGGGGGTCTGAAAAATTCGAAGTGGGGCTACTAAAGCATGTGGGGGTATCATATGAAAGAGCGCAGTTTGCACATTCTCAAACATTTTTTCTTTTTTTTAGGCCGCATAGTTTTCGACTTTTGATGAAAAATGTAAAAAAAGAAGAGAAAAATCTGAAATTATTCTATGTGATAGAAGTTTATGTAAAGATTACAGGAAAAAAAGTCCCTAAATAAGTTGTGTGATAGTTGTGGAATATTATTATTATTATTAAATGGCACAGTTTTTCAGAAATCATCAACAAGTTACATTAGTTCCACTATCGGTCAAGAGATGGCGCTGACATAAAACTTAAATATCCTACACCGCAATAGTGTTAAAATTCTCTGACAAATATAGGCCTCGCCTCGCTGATGCAAATTGAAAAACATGATGCTACGGAACCCTCGGTGCGCGAGTCCGACTCGCTCTTGCCCGGTTTTTTTAAAGCCTTCACACTACCTGTTGTCAAACCTACAGGAATAGATGATTCAATGAATGAAATTGTCTTGGAATTTCTTTCTTTTTTTTCGATTTTTACTGTATAATATTTATTGTATGGAAATAGAAATTTGTGCAGAGCAACATATTGAATCGGCTAGTTATTAATAAAACACGCGTTATATTGACAAATTTATTACGAAGTCTATTTTCAAAATAAATACTTTATATTATGTATCACAAAAGCTTGCATTGCACCTTTTTTTATCCAACTTGAGAGTAAGCTTGAATATGAAGCAGAGCACAATATAAACTACAGCCTGCAAATTGCTGTAGTGTGCTCAAATCTAAACATTGACACATTAGTCAGAAGCTGCCAGTGCGATCACTGTAAAACGCACTTCATTAGGATCACGAGCCATGAACTCTTTGCATATCTTAGCAGCATCTTCTAGTAGAGAATCGGGTGTAGTAGGACCGTGGTTGACAGGGAAAGCCTTACGTCCATCCAATTCATACAGAAAGCCATCCTTGTGAACAAAAGTAATAAAGTGATGATTCACAGGCTCTTCAGCACTAGGAGTATTAGTTTGTCCTTCCTGAGCTAATTCCTTGTGGGCTTTAATAATACCTTCAGACTTTTCTAATAATTTTCCTCGAGAGGGAGCATCCATATCTTTGGCTCCATCTAAAAATGTTTTCATGTGCCCTTCAGCTAGCTCTATTTTGTCTGTATTATTTGCAACACTGTGCACAAGAGCCACAGTGCCGCAGGCATTACTGATGAACTGTTTCATATAAAAAATATTGTTGGAAATTTCTTGGCCTTTAGACAGAATGTCGCTTTCTTGTTTTTGTTTGTGTTCTTCATAAGCATCAGAAACTGGGAAGAGAAGCATGACAGAGAGCACAGGACGGGGCACCCAGGAGAGAATTTCTGGTTCTAAACCCATAACATCTACGACACCCCATTGACCAGGTACTCCTAATTTCTGCAGAAACTTGTTCATTACCTCAGGATTTGATTCTAATGGGATTAATGTTTCAGTCGCCATTTCGGTTTTTCTGCAAATACGAACAAGTGAGTGAGGTTACCGGTATTTCAGTAAAACGTTCTACTTGTGAATGAATTCGTGAATATGAATTAAAATTATTAGTCATACATACCAAATTCTGTTTTCCACAAAAAATCACAAGTTACAAGTTAGGGCAGACACTGAGGTATTCGAGAAATTCAAATTATGATGAGTAAACCCCGAGCCCGATCAATACAATCAACATAGAGATGTCTAATGTATATAGTTACTTTACTCTTTGGTCTAATGTTTAGTACGAACTATTAAATCGACTAATTTTATGTCTGGTATAGGTTTTATGCTAGTTACACACGCGACTATGATGGTCGTCGGTCGAGTCGCTAGTGAATTAGCCACATAGACTACTTAGAGATATAAATTAGCCAATTGCCGAATTCAAAATCTCACTTTCACACACAAGCATGGAATTCAGTCACGGTTTTGCCCCCCCGGCGCGGCGGTTGTATGTATGTATATACATACTTGGCCGGAACGTCCAGCGTCTGCCATGTGCCAGACGCACGTGACATAATATCAGTCGCTTAAGCGATTTTTTCAATGTAGCCCGTGAAATTCAAATTTTCTACTTAATGTAAAACAGCTTTACGTTGTATAGACAACAGTGATAATATTATTTAATGAATGATGATCAACAGTGATGAAATTTTTCTAAATGAATTTAATAAAGTTAGAGTCAATAATATTCTTTGAATTTAGTGGGCTTCCTAGACAGATCCCCGATGTGTGTGCTCATTAGGCCATCATCCCTGTGGATATTAATAGCGCTAACCGGACAAATCCGCGCGCGGATATGCACGTGTCCGCAGTGAAAAAATAGGCCAGAAGGGTCAGGCAGCGGGTAGACAAATCCTGCCCGCGCGCATGGAAGGCATTATAGGGTGAGCGCACGTAGAACCACATAGTATGCGTAGAACCATGAATGAATGCTACCCTAAAGATTTTGACATCGCTACCGCTAGTGACATATCGATTGTCAAAATCTTCGTGGACGTGAGATTTTGAAATGGCCAGCGAGTCGCCGTCACCGTAACTAAAGTCACTGGCATATAGTCACTCGGACATAAAGTTTTTATCACACTATTAATAAACAGGCGAAAGTTTGTGAGTGTGTATGTGTGTTTATATGTTTGTTACTTCTTCACAATCAAACGGCTGGACCAATTTTAACAAAATTTTGTATGACTTTATCCCGATATTCTCACGGGATCGAAACTTAAGTGGGTGAAACCGCGGGGCGCAGCTAGTTATAAATAAGAAACAGTACAGGGAAGATAGGGGTATTCAACTTCATTTAAATCAAGAGAGCAAAGGGTCGGGTTCAGTACAAAAATTTACAAAAATACTCGCTATTATAATTATTTGAGGTCATATTGATGTGATGTGCACCTTAGAGGTGACCTTTTGCTCAGCACCGACAGTCTATAGTCTATAGACTAAAATCAAACTACCCTACGCTTGATTGTAGGCTAATCTGATGAGAATTACAGACTGGCGCACGTCAAGCTACTACAATCTGTCAAATTTCTTTTCAACTTTATCGCTAAAGCCTAAGGTTCAAAGTTGATTAGGAAAATTTTAAAGTTTCGGGTAGCTTGATGTGCTGGCGTCTGTACATGTTAGTTTCTATTGGGATTTTGGCACTGTGATTATCTAAAATAAAATATTCGATAGTCGATTTGTTATTTTTTAACGTCTGCGAATTTTATGACAGTATATTGAAATGGTACAACACTATTTGTGGTTAAACTTTTCTTTGAAGGACACAGGACAAAATTAATTTAATCAAATGTTTATTTTTTAGTTGTAATAAAATGACTTAAGAACTGAATATTTAAAATGTGCCCATATAATTAATGAATAGTTTAAAAAAAATATACTATTCAGTCAAAAATTTCGTCGAAATGGCAGTTTGTGGTCTAAGAACGTTACTGTTGATCGTCTGTATTTTAGAATTGGTATGGTTTTTGTTTGATATTTGCTAGAGTTTACTATCGTATTCGTATTACAATACAAAATAACATAATTATACTAACAACTTCCTCCAAAATGCCCGTTTGATTTTTTATTTTTGATGAATTAAAGGTTAAGATGACTTAGATCTCAGAAAACCTAGGGATTGATGACCTCCACTATGTACCTTGTGGATTATAATGATCATTAATGAATCATACATTGAGAGTTAGTCTGGTTACTAATGCTATTGTTGTTATTACAGATCATCACAGTACAGCGGCAAGTGTTTGATTTCCTGGGATATATGTGGCTACCAATTATTGCAAACTTCACTAACATACTTTTGATAATATTTGGATCATTTGGAGCAGTGCAATATATCACGAAATATCTTTTAGCAGTAAGTTTATCACTGACCATTATAGTAGCCCATGATGTTGAAGTGACCTACTTTTTTCTCTTGCTTTCACCATGTCTATCAACAACATTATGTAACTAATTTTATGGAACTTCAACTAACTATAACATTCACTAGAACACTTTTTCATATTTCTTTTTTCAAGTTTTTGTTGATTATCATATACCTACATACACTTAGCTACGATTTAAAGTAGGGGAATAAAAATTTTTGCCTTTAAATTATCTAGGCTCAATAGAGTGGGTCTCCTAAAAATATGTATGTCTAGTGTCCAGGAGTACTGCTTTTAATTTCAAGCTCTTGATCGAACTGCTTTATTGATCAGACCTATGTTTTTACTAAAAGGTTGTTTTGATATAAGCAGTATTGCTTATTTATATTAAAAGTGTGCTGATGTTCACACAAGAGTTACTAGCGTTAGAGTTAGTAGTTCATACAAATGCTTTTGTAGAAGCTCAATGATATTCAAGCATTCATTCTGTTGTTTATTACATTTAAATAACAAATTCACAATGTGTGATTTTCTAATTAACACCGAGAGGAGAGACGCTAAACGCCCATAGGCATAATAACAATAAAACTTTTATTGCGTCTGGTTCAGTGTCCTTCAAACTTCAAAGTGTCCTTCAACCAATTAAGCACAAGAAATCCTCATATTTTTTTGCAAATTACTTAAATTATCCTTGGAGGGTCCCGTGGCTGAATAATAACAGCCACACAGGTCAATCGATCAGGTTAAGCTACGCTTTCCGCGGTTGGTCTATGGATGGGTGACCATCTTTACATATCGTGACCCCTCTGTGCCTCGGAAAGCACGTTTTAAGCTGTTGGTCCCGGCTGTCATTCTTGGATCTTTGACAGTCTTTTTTTCTTTGGTAGTCAGAAGCCCAAAAGTCTGACAACCAGTCTTACCAAGGGGTATCGTATTACCCAGTAACTAGGTTATGGAGGTCAGATAGGCAGTCGCTCTATGTAAAATATGACATCTCTATGTAATATGTGACATCACAGCGGGCCCTATCAGAATACCAGCGCTGCTACCTTTATTTTTTCTTTAAATGTCGCAGCATCATGCTGAGATAGGAGCCTTTTGGCCTTGTATAGGACTTTGTTTCATTTTCCTTTTGTTACTTTTTTTTTTATATAACTTGGATTTTTATTTTACTGTGTTTAGTTTACTTTGTGATCTTCCTGTACGAGTTGCAATAAATACTTTTTCTTTCTAAAATACTGGTATTCAGCTCCATCCGGTTAGACTGGAAGCTGACCCCAACATAGTTGGGAAAAGGCTAGGCAGATGATGACTTAAATGATCCTAGCAGATATGTAATACTTTTCAAAACTGTTTTACTTGGATTTTGTTCTGAAAGTATTCTCTGATAAGTATTAAATGTAGGGAACAGCAGATTTTTTTTCGCGATTTCAGGTTTGGTCCCATAGTAAAAGTTGTTCATAATGATGAGTACAATGACCTCTTAAGAGGCTGTTAATGTTTTACCAATAACCCTGTATAATCAATCTCACTCCATCGTCGACTTTGTCTCTGTCACCTCTGACCTAGACTAGAGTCAAGAGCAAACACATTTCAAATAAAAAAAAATAATTAAAAATCACTGTCGGTCGCAGAACTCTGTAAATAAAGTTACAAAATCTTGTTATTTGTTACAGTACGCAATATGGAGTTTTATGTGGCTGGTTTGGAATGTATTCCTGATTTGCTACTACCTAAATTTAGGATCTTTGAATCGGGTATGTATATTCACTGAATATTTTTGTTGCTCACTCACTATTACATGGGACTTAAACATAACATAACTGGCGACATCTGCGGAGTAATTGCGAAACGCACTATCAGTAGCAATGGCTTCCATTTTGACAGTTCAGCAACATTCATTGCGTTATTTACGTTCTTGAGCAGAAAATTTTTCGAACATATCAAGCAATGGACTAGCAATATCCTATGAAATGATTCAGGTTATGATTGATAGTGTGTTACACAATTAGGGTACTGGATGTACATCCAGATTACTAGTTCTATATCCTATAGGTACACCTATGCCTAATAGTTTGGGCATTAAAACAGGCTTGATGTTATGTCTTATCTTATTACAATAAAAGATTGAATTAAACTGTTCATACATGTTTGCAGGACAGTGGCTTGTTATCTTTGAGTACAGGCAGTGTAAGCTGGTGGGAGAGTAATGGTTGGGGATGTCAGCCAATCTGGGATGAAGTGGACGGACCTGGCACCTGGCGGCCGACGCGCGTCGAGGGCTGCTTCATGCAATGGGACCATGTCGAGTTAGGACAGTCAACTGTTGCTGCAATTCTTGCCGCTACGGCATTACCGCTCGCTGTAGTTTTAGCTTATCGATCATTTAAGAAGCAAAAGCCATCAGCAGGTAAAATAAATGCTAATTTTAATGCAATTTATATTATGTGACACAGAAAATCATTCTCATGCGCATAATATCTTCACAGATAAAGGAACAATGTCGCGTCGTCCAGTGTATACGATTGAATTGAGTCCTACAGAAACAAATATCAGCGAAACTTCTATGAAACCAATGACACCCCGCCGAGTTAAACGTCGTTCAGGCTCCCGAGGAAACAACTCCTCAGTGCGCAGATCACGTCGTTCATACAGAAATGCTGGATATTTATCGTCTAACGCTTCGTTGCCGCGTGAGGCGAGAGCGTCTCGTCCGACGTCAGCACACTCGTCATACTCTAATTTCCACGCGGCACGCCCAGTTTCATATCACACAGCAGAAAGGGAAAACGTCCCTTGTTTAGAAGACGCTTACGACCCACCGCCTCCTGTCGAATCTGTTCCTATAGTAACTAATAATAGGTATAACACCATAGGACGCAGCAGTATGAAATCCGGCTACGATGTCGTCGGGCCATACAACGAACCGAATCCACCGAGGAAATACGAATCGAACATTCCGTCCTATGATAATATCGAGCGAGGTTATGAGACCGCGCCGACTTACGATAATAGAGCGGACAATATAACTTCTTGCGAGTCTCCGTCGTACGTGTACGGAGGCGCGTACGGCGAGGGCGCGTGGCAGACGCCGCCGCCGCCCGCGCCGCCGTACAGCGCGCGCGCCACGCCGCAGGCGCCAGGCCCGCCCGCTTACCAGCCCGCTAATGACCATTACAACTGAATATAGCACTGTAATGTCTAAGTCCTAAATACTTGCAGAGTACTTAAGTGCCTTACTCATGTGATGATATTTGGTAGTCGAAAGTTGAAATATTGAACCTTTTTTTACTGTAGTTATTAAGTTCTGATTTATATTTAAGAATATCGAAAAAATAATTGCCATCAAGTGGTGTGTTTATGAACGAATGAATGAATTGTAATGTGAATGTGATTTTATACGAATTACTTTTTAAACTAGTTTTGAAATTGTTTCAAAATGATTATTATTAAATTGGGTTTTAGGCGAGGATATTTTAAGTCATTGTTATTACTTTATCAAGACATTAGCTTTAATGGAAGTGTTAGTGTTAAGTTTCTGCCAGAAATAGGTTAGTCTACCTTAATCTCACAAGAATATTGTAATTCAGATCTGAGACTAGATTTAGATTGTATTGAACACCACACCATTGATGATATTTTTGCCCACTAGCCCAGTTGATGCCCGTGGCTTAATTTTATACTTATTATTATGTGCACAACAAAATTTGTATATTCCAGACAACATTGTCCTCCCCTGTTAACATTCCAATGGCAACATTCCTGACGCAAGCTGCAGAGCATAAAATATTATTTGAGATGCATATTTTTATAATTCAAGTGTGAGTTCAGTAGATTAGGTACAGTCAACAAAAGAGATAAGTATGCAGGATCGTCGGATATAGTTGAAGTTTAGTAAGAAACCGATGATTTTTTCGAATGAAATTTTATTTTATTAATAAGAAACACACAGCTCATATCAAATTAAATTTCAGTCGACAACATCCATCGGTTTCTTACTAAACTTCAACTATATCCGACGATCCTGCATACTTATCTCTTTTGTCGACTGTACATCACGATAAGGAGATATAATATGAAAGCTTTTGGGAAAGTACCTACGATTCATTATTTTATACTGTTATGGGAATTTACAAGGTGTATACCGTCCAAGTTAGTAATAAACTAGAGTCGCATGATTATCTCTATTAATATGGACTTCGAATATAATTGTCTATGATTAAAATATTCGAATTTTACTATAGTCTTGATGATTATGGACCAATTTTGTACCTAGCAATTAATTAGATTACAACGAGCTTTATTAGGTTAAGAGAATCAGTTATAGGTTATATTTGAACCAGACTGTCTGGTAATTTTTATACCAAATATACACCTACTAAGGAAATATTGTATTTTATTTGATGCACTTCTCACCATCTTTATGCGGGGACGAGCGAAGCGGAGCGAAGAATCAGCTGGAATCGACCAATCACAAACAGGAAGAGAGTCTTGTCTGTGATTGGTCGATTCCCGCGCGCGATATGGATATGAACCAAAGACTATACAGGGTGTTACAAAACTACCCATAAAGCTGAAAGGAGGTTAAATGGGGCCTTATAACGAGTCCATTCGTAATATTTAAGAACCGTAGTAACGCTGTCTAACATACCTCAAAAAAAAAAAAAAATATTTTCACTGATGTGCAAACCCTATTTCAGTAAAATTAAAGAGTAAACTACGCAGAATGTACCTACATTTCTACCTAATTCGCGGAACGACAAAATTCGAAACAGTTGTAGGATATCGATTAGAAGATTTGAAATTGACAACATATTTTTTCCAACTTGAAATTTTTTGAAGCCAGTACTTGAGTATAATGACATCCTTGTATTGAGGTAGCAAACATTTATGAATGAAAAATAGAAAAACTATTAAAGTAGACAATTATTAGGTAAAATAGGTATGTAGGCCTTTCTGTTAAATAATCTGGTTCCCTGACATGACGGCTTACTAGGGTTGACAAAATTTTTTACTGATAATTAATTATATTTTTTACGGGGTATTTTGTAACACGTTGTATATAACCACTTGACTGCGCATACAGTGCCCGACGCTCGAAAACTATTGGCATTTGGTCGTCTATCGCTACGGTACTAGTAACCATTTTAGTTGTGTCCAAGTGTTAGACCTGTGTGCACGCTAAATTAATACAAGTTTTATAACTTTTTATGCAATTATAACGCATCACAAAATGCCTTCATGCGCGGTGAAGTGGTGTGGGAAATATTCCAAGACATCTAGTTACAAAAAGTCAGTCAGATTATGAGCCACCGCACTTTGATATGAACCAATGTAAATTTGTCTCCTGCACATCTCCCTCTCACAGAGAGGAGGCCGGTGTACCAAGAACAACAGAGGGAACATTATAGGCTGATTATGCTTATGCTACACATCCGCTCCGCTCGCCTCCGCTTCAGTGGAAACACTCCCCGCTATTATATTGGGACTTGTTCCTGGGAACAAAAATATAAAAAAGCAGTTCATATCGAGCATTGGAATTTTATTATTAACATAAATCTTAACAGCTACAAATATAAGATCGCAAAAATATATCACAAGGTAATATTAAACATACGTAATAACCAATCGACTGTTTAAATTAGGACAACTTTTACAGTAACGTATAAAGTTACCGACGATCTACAGAGACATGATTCAAGAAACATAAGTAGACTATTATTAAGATTAAAGTAAATGGATAATGAAGTTGTTAGTTACATTCAATACAAATGCATTAACATAATATGAAAAATCGACTACTAACTTCCAGTTCACGAAGTTTTGAACATAAATCCAAACAGATCTTATTTACGACAGAATTCAGCGATAAAAAGATTTACGAACACAATAAAATATAACGTGTAAAGGAGATTCTCTAAAGGAAATTCAAAGTTACTTGTGCGGAACCAACATGACACTAATGGGTAGTCTCCATGAGCGAGAGAATCGAGGCGATATTATCGTCGTGTCACGTATTTCTATATCTACACTCTTAGAACGTGTCTCCACACGGCGATATAATCGCGGCGAAAATTTGATGGCACGGCGAGACTATCGCCGCGATTCTCTCGCTCGTGGAGACGGCCCTTAAATGCTACGCAATTTATCATCGTATCAAATAGACTAGTTTCTTCATTACAACGACTTTTAAAGTATTAGTCTTCATTCTTACATTAAAAATACTTTCGCACTGCGACTTTTTTTGTCTTACGCTTATTCTAGTTGATATGGGTATAGTAAAGGTGCGTGCACACTATAGCACCTGCCCCACCGCCGACGAAGAAACGACTAGATATCAAAGATTTTTTCGCTTAAGGAATTTACAACAGATTGTAGGTCCCATGTAAAGGAAATGCATATAATGATCGCTCGCTAACTGTTCACACCGTCGTCGGCGAGTACTCGTTTGTCGCAGCGACAAGAACTATCAAAGAGAGAACTCGCTCAGCGACGTTCGCTTGGCGGGCGGAATTCCCTCGCTGAGAGACTCACGCTTGGTACATAGACATACGCATACCAGCGAGTAATGGCCGTTGCGCATTCGCTGCTCTTTAACTCGTTTTTAGTTGCTACCTCTACTAGCTTTCGTTAATCGCCGGCGGTGGGACTGGTGCCTAAGGAACGTGCTCAGATGGGTGGCAGCGCGCGTCGCTCGGCCGGCGAGAGCGCGGGGTGCCACACGTCGACGATGAGCACCAGCCGCGTGCCGGTGCCATTGTGCCACACCTCGTGCTCGAAACTATCGTCGAACATCAACGTCTTTCCCACTTGCCATTGTCTGTTAATAAAAACTGTCATTAGCATAAGATTATATAATGTGTGAGCTCCGTTCAGTAGTTTATGAAGTCCCGCGAGTTTTTGATTCGAGATTATGGACAGTTCATTACATAATAATTATACCTACCTACTGCTTTGGCGATTTACTTTCCAATTATGTAAACAAATGTGTTTAAAAAAAACTTTAAAGCTTAGACATAAAGTTTAGTTTGCGCTACAATTTGAAATATTTATATGACTATTTTTATATTATTTTTTCATTCTGAAATAAACTTAATTTACACGCGAATAAAGTTAATTTTACCTGATTTCTTGATCCACTCTTAGGTAAGTATCTTTGGTATTGCTGAGACCTAAGTGCATTCGTAACCGGCAGTTGGTGGGTCCGACGTGAGGTCGTACGTGTGTGCCGGCCTCCATGGCGCTGAACTTGACCTGGCCGCGCCGACAGCCTGCCGCGGCCACCTCTGCACGTACGATGGAACACGTCACCGGTGCCCTTTTACATCTATTTGGAACTTCTTGGCCCCGAACGAACAAGTCCAGTTGCGACCATTCTCCTCGCTCTTTCAACCCTTCTTTCTCCTTTTCATATAAAGCTTTAGCAGTTTCTCCTTCCTTCAAAATTTCCTTCCAGGATTTCTCTAGCTCACGAGCCAACTTTGTGTACGGAGTCTGTTCTATGTTCCACCACGGTTGACTTTTTAGTCGTTCAACATTATAGAGGGAACGTTGCGCGGGCGATAAAAAGTGTCCCAGAGCCGCTCCTCGCTTGTGAACTTCACTGGCTTCAGAGTATCGACCCAGTAGGAGGAGCGAGTCTCCCAGATGGTAGTAGAATCGGGGTTCGGTCGCCGGCCCGATGTCTCCAGCCAAAGCTTTTTGGAAGGCCTCAACTGCCTCCTCGACACGGTTATATTTAGTTTTCAGAACAAAGCCATGGTGGGCTAGGGCGAAGCGATCTTCAGGCCACTTCTGAAGAGTTTCTTTTATGACCTGTTCTGCGAGGTCAACCCTGAAACGGAAACAATGATTTAATTTTCTTAGCTATTTTTATAATAACTTAGTATCCTATCCAGGTTTATTTATTTATAAAAAGTTACCTGTTAGCCATAAGGAAAGACACCGTTAAGTTGTTGTGGTAGTCGACAACATCAGGAAATCTTCGAATCAGCAACCTGTAGACGGGTTCCGCACTTAAATAATTACCTGAGAACAAACACAATGTGACCACTTTATTTTCCCCACAGACACATTTAAGAAAAATATTGAATTGGCGACGGAATGAAACTTACCTCTAAATCGTATTCTGTCAAGGGTTCGATAGGCAACCTCAAGTAGCCTGTTGTCGGTAAGACGTTCGTTCATTTTGAGCACGTCAAGGTAAGAAGTGATGGCTTTTGTGAGCAGACGGTTATCTCGCCTCGCTTCGGCCTCGGCGTCGACCGCCCGCGCGAGCACCCAGCGTGCACGCGCGCTGCCCTTCAGTCGCTCGGCGCCTGCGCGCTGACTCGCCGCGCTCCACTCGCCCTCCGCACGTTAGTACACGATACA
This sequence comes from Oligia latruncula, assembly GCA_948474745.1. Classification (NCBI taxonomy): domain Eukaryota; kingdom Metazoa; phylum Arthropoda; class Insecta; order Lepidoptera; family Noctuidae; genus Oligia; species Oligia latruncula. The sequence goes on along the minus strand of OX419684.1, from coordinate 8,479,623 downwards.
CTCACACACACGCACACACAATAGCCGCTCACCCGCATACAACGAAGTTAGAAGCAAATCCAACCCGAAAATGAGATTGAAAACTGTCGTTACACAAGGCTTTGGCAACGTGGGTTGGCACATTTACAGTTAATTTGATTCCCACTTCGTATTTCAAAGGCAGGTAGGTGAGCAACCGCTCCTATTCTAGGGGGAGTCGATGTCGTCGTCGGACGCCGGGGGCCCGCGCGGGGTGCGGGCGCGGGACGCAGCCCGACTGTCCGCCGACGAGTCGATAGGAAAATGGCACAACGAGCAAAGTATGATGGATGCGAATTTTGGATGCAAAAAATAAAGTAAGTTAGTCGAGCCACTCCTGGAATTTGATTGAATTGTTTCATGAGAATTTTTCTTAAAGTTTACATACCTACCCAGTTTTTAAGGTTCCGTAGATAAATGGCAAAAACGGAACCCTCATAATTTCGTCATGTCCGTTTGTACGGATGCGACACAGACATTTTAGTCAGACACTATAAGCACCGCTACTAAACAATGGTGTAACTACGAAAATAATATTATGGATGGCACAACCGGCTGACACCCCATACATGTGACAGAGGGATGATAAAATATAAAATAAATGCACTTAAACATGTGGGGTATTGTTGGATACCATAATTAAATCAATACTAAGCATGCGTAAATATTCATTCCGACTACGGACAAGTGCGTGGTCTTGGCCGGTTTTTTTATGATTGATAGGTATTGTTGGTGTATTCGATATGGTGTTATGAGATGCGAGCAAAGCCATAAGCTTTTAGAAAAAATACACCTGTGTAGCATGCTAGTTAAAAACATTGTTACGTGCATTTCAAAAAACCTATTAAGGACACAAATCAAATCATTCGAAATAGTAAATACTAGAATACACCAACAACTACCTACCTCTTCGTTTATCTTTATTCTACGTAAGCCGTGTGCAACTTCTCATAAGCCTTAGGGGATAGGTTTCGGAAAAATTAAGATACTACTATCTTTTACTTGTAATCAGAAGTCTAAGTACCGAATTCCACATTTCTAACTTAAAAAATTACAAAGTTCTTTAGAAACTTTCATCCCTATTTAACCCCTATAAAGGATTTATCGTTAAAATCCTTCCTTAGTGCTCACTTTCTTTATTCATGTGCAAAATTTCATGCCTTAGCTGAGTGTCGTCTGTCAGTGAAATGAAGATTTTTATAAAGTCGATTTTAAATGCTTTAATTTTTGGAACAAAACATTGTTTCGATGATATGTATAGATTTTTTTCACAAATTTTCAACTTTACTAAATATTCACCTGGCGCAACTCATCTTCAGCTTGGTCGAGCTGCTGGCGCCAGTACTGTTCACTGGGCTCTCCCGGCCAGTCGTCCTCTATACTGTTCCCACCATCCTCTGAAAATCAAAAATGTAAGTAAGGTTTTAAAACCAAACGCAGTCATTTATCTAGCAAATAAAGGTACAGTCAACAGCAAAAGTAGATGATCAAAATCAGAAATTCAATATTAGTGAACGAAGTTCGCGTCAGAACTGTGTGGCGTCGAAGTGATTCAAAAGTATGTGATTGTAAATTATACCAAACATTAACTACTAGTTCAGCTGCCATATATTCGTGATCAGTTTTGACTCCAAAAGTTATAAACTAAATTCGCATCAAAACTAAGAAGTGAAAAAAAATTTCAAAACTAGTGAACAGTTAAAATCAAAAATTAAATGATGAAACTGAGGCCACGTAATCATGAGGCAAATAATTCATCCATACTTATTTTTTAATTAACCCAGTAATTTAATTTGTTATGTTTTACGGAAAAACAGCTGAATTGGATAAAAATTTGCATATTAAATATATGCCAAATTTCATCCAATTGAACCCCTAAAAAAGCATAATTATGTTCATTAATAAAAACTTTTTTATAAAAAAAAAACAACCTACTTCCAAAAAAATACTACAAAGTGAAAAATAATAAAGTTATTTTTCACTTTGTAGTGTTTTTTTTGGAAGTCGGTGTCTTTGGATTTGTGTTTTAGTTTTTTGCCACCGACTTCCAAAATTAAAGTTATTTTTCAGTTTGTAGTGTTTTTTTTTGGAAGTCGGTTGTTGTTTTTGGTTTTACTATGGGACCAAACACGAAATCGCGAAAAAAAAATCAGCTGTTCCCTACATTTATGTTCGTCTAACTCGTCAAAACGTAGGGAACAGCTGATTTTTTTTTTCGCGATTTCAGGTTTGGTCCCATAGTAAAAGTTGTTCATAATGATGAGTAAAATCACGTGTTTAAGTATCGGTCACTAATTACCAGTCACCCTATATATATAAACATCCGAATTGATAACCTCCTCCTTTTTCAAAAGTCGGTTAAAAATCATATACTTAATTGAAAAACTTTACTATTTTAATTGTTTTTTTTTTTTGTAACTACTGTCAAATGTTTAAAAGTAGCTGATGTGATACAAAACGATAATTCAATAAATATTATTATCTTGGCATGTTAGTGAATTTATGTCAATGTTCAAAAGTAGCTGATGTGACACCAAACGATAATTCAATAAATATTATTATCTTGGCATGTTAGTGAATTTATGTCAATGTTCAAAAGTAGCTGATGTGACACAAAACGATAATTCAATAAATATTATTATCTTGGCATGTTAGTGATTTTTTGTCAATGTTCAAAAGTAGCTGATGTGACACAAAACGATAATTCAATAAATATTATTATCTTTGCATGTTAGTGAATTTTTGTCAGTGTTCAAAAGTAGCTGATGTGACACAAAACGATAATTCAATAAATATTATTATCTTGGCATGTTAGTGAATTTTTGTCAGTGTTCAAAAGTAGCTGATGTGACACAAAACGAAAATTCAATAAATATTATTATCTTTGCATGTTAGTGAATTTATGTCAATGTTCAAAAGTAGCTGATGCGATTCAAAATCATAACTCAATGATTGCTTTTGCCCAGTCGGCTACAATATATTAAAACCGGAAGGTAGATTGATATTTTTATCTTTAGGGCATTACCAACTTTTAGTGACTTGTTGCGCTTTTGTCGCACTGTTAGCGTTAAGTGCGTCTGTTATCTATTACATTGATTTATTATAGCCAAGAACTAATAGATTATAATAGTTTTAATATAATCCTGAATATTATATACCTACCCTTCCCAGGGTTCAAAATTAGTATACTAAAGCAGATTTCCTTTAAAAGCGTAAGAAAATTATATTTCTTGAACATTTATAATATTTGAACGTATGAATTATTTAGTAATCAATAAATTTTCAATAATATTAATAATTAATAATAATAGCAATATTTATTCATATAATTTTTTTATTTTTGTCCTCTGCTCCTTGCCTCGTGCCGTTTTTCCGTAAAACATAACAAATGAAAAACAGCTGAATTGAATAAAAATTTGCATATTAGTGAATTTATTTATTTTTTAGGGGTTCAATTGGATGAAATTTGGCATATATTCATTAGTAAAAACTTTTTTACAAAAAAAAAACAACCATCTTCCAAAAAAAAAACACTACAAAGTGAAAAATAATTAAGTTATTTTTCACTTTGTAGTGTTTTTTTTTTGGAAGTCGGTTGTTTTTTTTGTAAAAAAGTTTTTATTTTTCACTTTTTAGTGGGTAAGTTTGTAATTTATCTAAGTTACAATAGCCCAATGACAACTGCTCATCACCTTTTACAACATATTGCTTTTCCCGATGCAAGGAATCGTTGAGTTTTTCTAGTAAGAACCAGGAGAACTGGAGCTCCATGGTGAAGGCATCATCAGCACTATGCATTTTGATTCTGAATATTATATACCTACCCTTCCCAGGGTTCAAAATTAGTATACTAAAGCAGATTTCCGTTAAAAACGTAAGAAAATTATATTTCTTGAACATTTATAAATTGAATGTAGGTATGAATTATTTAGTACCTAATCAATAAATTTTCAATAATCTTACTAATTAATAATAATAGCAATATTTTTTCATATTATTTTTTATTTTTGTCCTCTGCTCCGAGCTTCGTGCCGTTTTTCCGTAAAACATAACAAATTAAATAACTGGGATAATTAAAAATTAAGTATGGATGAATTATTTGCCTCATGATTACGTGGCCTCAGTTTCATAATTTAATTTTTGATTTTAACTGTCCACTAGTTTTGAAATTTATTTTCACTTCTTAGTTCTGATGCGAATTGAGTTTATAACTTTTGGAGTCAAAACTGATCACGAATATATGGCAGCTGAACTAGTAGTTAATGTTTGGTATAATTTACAATCACATACTTTTGAATCACTTCGACGCCACACAGTTCTGACGCGAACTTCGTTCACTAATATTGAATTTCTGATTTTGATCATCTACTTTTGCTGTTGACTGTACCTACAAATTTGACGGCGACCGCGACCACAAATCGCAGTGGCAAAGCCGCCCAATCGCTATGACAGACCGCATTGACACGACTGGTTTCTATACAGGGTTATTGGTAAAACATTAACAACCTCTTAAGAGGTCATTGTACTTATCATTATGTACAACTTTTACTATAGGACCAAAACTGAAATCGCGAAAAAAAAAGAGCTGTTCCCTACATTTATATGTTCGTATAACTCGTCAAAATGTAGGGAACAGCTGTTTTTTTTTTCGCTATTTCACCCCTGTATAACTCTGTGCAAACGATTCCGTAGATGGCGACATTGCCGCCAGTGGTATTTTTCATAGAGTTACATAGAATAGAATGTGTCAGTAATGGATCTGGTGTAATAGATTGGTTTGCAAATGTATCTCAATGCTTTATTCTACAGAACTTGCTCATATCTATTATGAGTAGTGATATCGTCGCAGGATTGATCATGTATCGGGACCAAAAACTACATAATCATGTATATCGAACCCATTCTAAAAACAGAAACACTTAAAATGTGGAGAGCAAAAAATAAGTACGATTATTAAAAATTAGAATTCATATCCACTCACATTACTGTTAGTTCATGCCCGGGAATGTTAAGTGGTTAGAATGATGAAGCCAACAGGGAGTCTACTCGAGCAAGCGGTCACGCGCATACAGTCGTGTTTACTGTGTTTTTGTCCGGGCCGCTCCGGTTCGGGTAGACGTCCGTATTTAGCTTCTAGCCGACTGAGAAGCTCAGCATCATCTACATCCGATATTTCTTCCTCCTCATCATCTTCTTCCTCTAATTCTTCCTCTATTTGTTCTTCGTCAATTATTTCTACGTCATCAGGTACATCGTCGTCAGCCTCTGGCGCGGCTGTCTTTTGAACGGGCGCGCTTTGTTTCGGAGGCTCCGTTACTTTCTTCACAATTTCTGCTTCTTCCCCTTCCTCGGCTTCTTCATCATCGCTGTACAGTTCTTTGTCTTTCACGGGTTCTTTCGCGCGTACTTTCTGTGGGTTATTTTCGTATATTACGTTTATTTGTAAGCATTATATGTTTTTAACGGTTTACAATATTAGTTCCAGTCTTACTTTAGCGTCGATTACTACTTCGTCCTCGTTTTCTTCTTCTTCCTCAACCTCCTCGTCCTCGCTTTCTTCTTTGTGAGTTGCGGCAGATTTAAGTACAGAAGAAATCTTTTCATGCAATGTTTCTTCTAATATTGGCTCAACTTCTCCAACAACTTCACTTGGTATTGCTGAAGCACGTAAAAAAACTAGTTATGAAAGTTCGAGGTGCGATTAGTGTATTTAATATGTGTAAGAAATGTTTCCTACCAGCTGCAGCTTCTTCTTCAGATATGAGAGTCATACGTCGGTTAATGACTGGTGTTTCCTCCCTACTAGGGTGCTCATCACTTGCTGCCGTTTCATCTGTTATGAAAATTAAATTTCATTTTCTGACTACCATATTATGAATATGCACTTCATAATCCCTAGCTGGCTGCATGCTACACTGAATAGCTCCATCGTTTGGAATAATATAGTAAAAGAGAGTCATACTAAAAGTGAAATAAGTTTATTCTCATTGTAATAGGTATCGCTTTAAAACCTTAATTCAGTATTTGGTTAATATATTTTCTAATGGCTGTTAATTTACTACACTTGTCAAATATAAATAGATAAGCTTTATTGGAGTTGTTCCAAGTAATAACGATTGGATTCTAATAGGGTAGTAGGTCAGCATTTTTTTAATTGCCGTTCCATTTTCTTTTAATAGAAATTCCAATAAGCCTGTTGCTACCCAAATAATAGACATAAGCACTTAAATTTTGAAAAGAATTTAAAACACTTTTGTTATACTGTGGCTTTTTCTATGATATCGCCTAATGGGCTACACAGCATTTTTAAACCTTCTAGTTTCAAAATCTGAAGACTTTATATTCTTTTTATGTTATTGGACGGCAAACAAGTCGAGGCTCCACCTGATGTTAAGTGGTGACCGGCGCCGTCTATGGGCATCTGGAATGCTTTGCCATCCCAGAGACAAAGCTAAAATGTCTCAAGTGTCTGCATGTTATATTTGGTTGAAAGCGATGGTCAATAAGTCAATAAGGTTATTTAGTTAGTAGGTAGTGTGTACGCACCGCGCGGGGCAGTGGCGCGACGCACGACCGCGTGAGTGGCGACGAGCAGCGCGCCACCCACCACCAGCTTCAGCCACACTGCAACACACGTGGCACACGCGTTAGCCATGTGTATCTGAGCAGACGACTGGGTACGCCTATAGCGAGGAAAACGTTGCTTAAACGTAAAATAGACCCATGTTGGGGCTAGACATAGGTACAGGTTATTGCGACAACACAAACTTCCGTAACGCCTTCATTGTCCAAGTATGCATTTGACCATTACGCGTGTGGTGCATCACTAATAAAAGACGAGGGGGCTTGGTAACATCCCAACTCATTCATATACAATTTGAATACAGTATGCATAAAAGCCGACAGGATTCTGCCTTTGTGTTGCGTACGCCGTCTTTAAACGCCGGTATAAAAAAAATCAATGCTTAAGCTGAGTATAAATAAAGGTCGTTTGTCTTTCAGGTATTTTTAGGAAATACAAATATTCTATTTTGGAAATGAAAATTAATTGCAAAGCCCTTTTCGCCTTCAAGAGTCAAATTAAATTATCGGGCAAAGCTTCACAGATCAATATCAGAATATGATAAGCCTTATAAACTTTTAATATTTTAAGTAACTTTTAATATTTTAAGTAACTATATAATTTCTCAAGCTCAACGGAGTAGAAGAAATAATTAGTTTCGAATCGATTTGATATCGATACAGGTCCAGTGTGTAAAGTTTCGTTAGTTAATTTAATTTGGTCCTGTTTATCTGAAAGACGAAGAAGTATGCAATTCTTCAACTTTTGTGAAGTCAACTGTCAATTTACAGATGAAATTAATTTAGCGACAAATGTAATAACTAAGACGTTGCGTGTGTATGTGTTAAACAGATGTTGGAAAATTGAACTAATATGAGAAGTATACGTATACATGTACCTAACAGTATAATGATCAGTAAACAATCTACTTAGTTTGATACAATTTTACGCGTCTTTATCCACACAAAAATTTAACCAAGACCTACAATAGGCGGAAAAGATATTCTGGTGTATGTTTCACCACACAAAACCTGACTTAAATCCCTAAAAATAATATGTTTTGAATTACATATTATCAAGCATTACAACACAGAAACAAAAAGTACAAAACAAAGACAAATATTAAAATTAAGAAAAATAAATTAGGTAGGAATGTGTTTGTGAGTCCCGTGTTCAAAAAATAAAGAAAATATCAAATAATCTTATTCTTAGCACGACTAAAGCAAATGGGTCGAAATAAAAGAAATTAATTTCAACAACATTTATTTTTACATAGTTTTTATGAAATATTTCAGATGTTAGATCTAATGTTATTTCGTAATATTTAAAACCAAAAACCAAAAATAAGTAAGAGTGGAAGTCAAATATGCAGTGATAAAAATGAGGTATATTATGTGTTAAAGAATTGGCTGAAATCTTCCAGATAGTGCAGTAATAAAAGCCACATAAAAAGCAAATTATTAAGGGTATTCGTAAGCATGCAGGGAACTACGATGAAATAACTTACTGTGAGAAGCCTGTTCCTGCTCACGTCTCAATTCTTCTTGCTGTTTCTCGTATTCTTCTTCGTCGGCGAGAGAGTCTGCGGGCTTTATTGTGGATGGTCCTTCTTCAACCTAGAGAATGGGAACTTGTTAATAAATGGCAGTTTATTTTTTTTCGTTATTTCTTTGGACCTATCTAACAAAGGAATTTACTGAATAATAAAATCAAAAGTTGTTGAAATTAGGCTGAGAATCATACGAAAGTCAACATTAGAATAGTCCACCCAAAGTCGACCATTCAAAAGAGCAAGCGGCGCAACAATCTCTCAAACAGTGTCTGTTTTGGTATAAATCTAGAGAGTACTTCATGAATTACCTCAACTAAAGGTTTTCCTTTCGGCACAACAATGGCTTCCACTATGTCGTCCGGTTCCAAAAACTCCTCGTCTTCAGCCACTTCATCCTCAACGTCATCTACATCTCCGACGTCTTCGGGAGCTATTTCACTCGAGATTTCTGAAAAATATTTATGCAATAATTTAACAAAGCAGAAACAATTACGAAATCCTTTCTTAATGGTTCGAAAGAAAGGCGGTTTCAAATTTTACGCGCAGGAATTTCCAATACGAAGTGAAAAGTAAGTAATTCGCAAAGTTGAACGCCATTCAATCTTCAAAGAAAAGTTTTAATTAGTTATCTTATTTTTTATAAGTTTACCTTCGCTCTTATCATCTTCCTCCGCTTCGGCTGCAGGTAGTTCTTCGGATAACGCATCTTCATCGGAAACCTCCTTCTCTAGCCTCTCTACTTCAACTCCTAGATCTTCTACTTCTTCCTCATGTTCCTCTTCTTCCTGTAACATTCTTTGATTGTAAACCTTACCTCCTCTAGAATGGTATTGAATTAGAAATGTAGAACAAAAGCAAAAAACAATACAAGACACTTTTTCTGAATCGATTTTTTGTGTTTTATGAGTAGGTTAAATTCTGAAACTTCCACTTTCTTCGTAACCCAAAGTTTGTGTTCATAAATCAAATTAGTGCTGCTGGTAATTGCATTTCAGTCAAAAAACCGTGAAACAGGATCCAAATAAAATCGCTAAACACATACAAAAGTTTACCGAATTTCATTATACAAATAACTATTAAGATTAAACAGAACTAAAATAACAGTAATAAGCCATACTGTAGTCTCGCAATACATTTTTAATATTGTAAGTGGCAATCCAATTAATTTGTTATTATTTGTTATTCCTAATAACATAATAAAAACGCACTGCAACAATTACGTCTGAAAAGTAAAATTTTGAAAAATAAGCTTTAATTATTGTTAGTGCCAATCAAATCAAAATTGTTTATTGTTGCCAAGCATCACACTTTGCACCTCGTTTTCCCGCGTTTCATTGTCATCCTGTTCATTTTCTTCACTGTTGTCTTCATCACCTTCCACATCATCATTTTCAATACTGCCATTAGTTTTTTCGTTTTGTTCCTCATCATCATCTTCTTCTGCTGTGTCGTTTTCGTCTACCCTCTCTAGGTCGTCATTATTGTCATCATCATTTGCGTCATCTTTTTCGTCTTCACCACTTTCATCATACTTTCCATAAGCGTGTTCTTCATTATCATCGTCCTGTAGAAAGTTTGAATCAATACAAGAATAGAGATCTAATTTCAAAGTTTCAAGCCCTCAGAAAATCAAGTACTTAATGACTGAAAAGAAAATCACACCTCATTTGATTTATCTAAATCTTGTTCTTCGCTATTGTCATCATCTTGTTGATCGCTGTTGTCATTATCTTGTTGATCGCGGTCGCCAGCTTCATCATCAGGTTCATCATCATCATGATTGTCTACTGCCGGTTCGTCAACTTCATTGTCATTATCATCTTCTTGGTGGTCCCCATCATCATCATGCTGATCTGCTTCGTCATCATCATGCTCATCTGCTTCGTCACCATCATCATGATCATCATCTTCATGGTCCTCATCATGATCATCATCTTCGTCGTCATCATCATCATGATCGTCATCTTCATCATCATCATCATGATCATCAACTTCGTGTTCATCGTCTTCATCATCATGATCTATTTCTGGACTATGATCATCATGATCTGCTTCTTCATCATCCTAGGTCACAAGCTTAAGATAAAACACTGCTATGCAGATGAAATGAATAAAAGTTATGTTACTTTTCTCCACCTGCCAGATTCAGCAGTAGATAGCATTACAGAACTGTATGAAATAGGTAAATGAAATTTATTTTGTTTTTGAAAAGGAACTTATAAAAAACAAACCTATGAATGTCACATAGTGGACAAAATGGAAAATCAGAATGACAATTGCCATCAGTACAGTATACAAAGAGCAATCTGGAAACAAAGACCTCCAGGTACTTTTTTATGTTTTGCCATATCAATTAGAAACTCACATGGTGTTTCAGTTCTAAAGTGTGTTCATCATGGTGGTCATCATCTGGTGCGTCTTCTAGCCAACCTTCTAGCACTCCTGAATACCGAGACTCCACTGAATTTGCTTCTACTGTAAAGTTATTATAAAACACAGTGCATTAATATCTCATGACATATGTATAATTATAATTAAATACAAAAAGAACAATTCTAATTTAAAATCAAAAGGTCTTTGGAACTCCCAATTTACAAGGCAATTGGTATTTTTTTATTTATAAACTGAATTTAGATCAAGTAAACATTGTTCTCGGTTCTAGAATAGTTTAGTAGGAATATAAATAATTGTTTTATACAGTTTAATAATACTAACATTCTGAAAGACCTCTGTTTTCCAGTATGATCAGTCCAATAAGAGTAACAAGTACAGCGAGTAATGAAAAGAATATAATCTTGGCACACCAATGTCCACCAGTGCCATGTTCATTAGGAGAATGCATAAACACGTCGCCTTCACCAAGCGCTGCAGCCGTGCCACGAGGCCCTTCTTCTACGCCTAACTCATCTGTAACGCAAATTAAAGGTCATTTAAATCTCATTGGTATGCATACCACATCTCATCACTTTACTGCTTATTTCTTACCTTTCTTCCTTTTCTTATCCTTACGTTTCCTTGGCTGCACGTCTCCTGACATGGTTCACAAAGACTGGCGCTCCCGAGGCGACAGAGATCCACTTTATTGTTTCATAACCCTGAGTAAACAATGAACATACAAAGAACTTGCATTTATTATATGACACGAGTTATACAATTATCCAAATGCGCAATTTTCATGAATAAAGAAATGTTTGGCGCACGATGAAATTTTAAAATAACCTACGTACAAAAGTATGTACCACCGCAGCTTTCTTCAATTTATTTTAGAATATTAACCTAAAAATAACCGGCAAAGACAGCTGAGGAGGGAGACAGGGATAGATGATGAGACTTGACGTTTAGAAATTCTATTGTGTTCGGTTACTAAAGAAATTGAAAATTCCTTTGAATCCTATCTAAGTGATGAAAATTATTTGTATTTTATATTTTTTAAATGATTTTAAGGAGTTAAAAACTTTATATAAGCAGATTTTGTTTCACAAAGTTCAGTAGAAGATCTCATCACTGAAGCTGAAAGAATAGAGTTCTAGAACGATGCAAATTATGTCATTTATTTACTTCATTCTTGCATTTTACTTGTGTGTGTGAACTGTGATTGTGATGTTCCGGTGTCAACGAAGTGTGACTTCATGCATTGTCGAATTGTATTCTATCTTTTTTACATTCATATAAATTGTATAAACTTAGCTCAGCTATCATATTATCCTACATTTTAAAAGTCTTGTGCTCATTTATTTACAACAACATGAACAACAACAACTAACTACTAGCAAGCTGAAGCAAGCAAGCAGGCCAAACAGGTAGATTTGGCTAGGGTCTGTGAGACTTTACCTACTTTAAGAAGTCAGACAATCTTAAACATATGAGCCAAAATGAGTGAAGTTATAGTTTTGTATGATGGTTATTCGGTAATGACTGGAAAAGATCAGATGTCAGCAAATTGTAGTTGCACACTACTAAAAGGACTCCACAATGTTGTCATAGACACAATGACTGCTTGGGATTCCCAGAAAATAATTAATGGTAAGTACATCTATCTAATTTAAAAGCTTGAGAGAAAATACCCAATTGGTTAATAATCTTTGCTTTCTTTTTGTTTTGTTACAGCATTAGATAGAAATAATGTAAGGCCAGAAGATGTAAACTATGTTATTTCCACTCATGGACATTCAGATCACATTGGTAATAACAACCTGTTCTTGATGGCTAAACACATTGTCGGCTTCAGTGTTTCATTTCAGGATGAATATCACATGCATCCTTTTGATAAAGGTAACATTTATTTATGCCAAATACTCAAGTGTCACTTAACTTTAAAGTTGCTCTTCAAGTCTTTCTACCTCTTCAATACACTACAAAGTGACAGAGATAGTCAGATAACATAACATTTATCAGCAACCTAAAAGTGGTGCTTGTGTATTGGGCCATTATTCTTCTATGCCTAATAATATTTTAATTATAAACAGTGGCATAGCTATCGGAGGGCTAGGCAGTGCCGTGCACCGGGGCCCCCAAGCACAGGGGGGCCCTCGTCCCATGAGCAGCGAACCTCAAACTAACCTAGCAAAAAATATCTTCCACTTTCAGAAGTTCTATTTAGTTGTTTATTCAGTTGTTCTATTCTGCCGTACGTTACTTAAAACACGGTTAAGCCTCAAACTGCCATTTTTTAGTTTGTTTATTTATTTGTTTGTTTGTTTGTTTGTTTGTTTGTTTGTTTGTTTTTTAGTTTGTTTTACAGTAATGGGACCCAGCACAAAAGATAGAGAAGAGATTTTTATATCTTTATTCGTTTGGAAGAGACATCATTTCGCAGGTTTTTGTCCGATATCTCTGAAACTACTTTATGGGTTTAACCGTATTTTAAACAATGTACGGCAGTATTGTATAATGACAAAATGACAAATCATGTTTTTGCCAATAAATTTTTGGTGAACTGATAGGACACCTGAATAGATAGACCTTATATATGTATATATCACTCATCCAATAGAACAACGACGTAATTCATTTATAAAATGGCATAAGTGTATTTCAGGTTTGTTTTATTTGGAATTTTGACGTGACAACATCTTAAATTAGGTTGCGGCTGGGAGTCACTTATGAAAAAGTGTAACGCTCGGTAACGTTACGTTCTTATTTTCATTTAATTCCTTGTTCCTATTGTGCAATTTAATTATATTCATATCAATAAATATTCTACCGAGAAAAAGACGTTGTCACGTAAAATCTTCGCCCGTAAAACCGACTTTACAGGCAACCATTTTTTTAACAGTTTTCTTGAGTTTTCTCATGAAGTTATTACAAATTATTATTGTTAGTAAAGTAACATACATAAAATATTAAAAGATTTTATCATAATCATTGGAAATATATCATATTTTCAATTTCAAACTTTTAAAACATTCTCCTGAAAAATAGCTAGAACGTAATTACGTCATTGTTCTATTGGATGAGTGATATATATTTGACGGAGAAGGTATGTGTGTCTCGCTACCATCAGGCATATTTTAATTGCTGTGGGCATACAGTGGGTAGTGTTGGTTATTGCACAATAGAAAAACCGTTTTGCAGTTCAAATCAGATTATAATTTCATGAAGAAATTAATCAAACTAGCGAATCACACACTGTAGGTACACAGCACAACCAGATACGGAACGCGGGACAGTTTCTGAGCACATGTTGTCTATATGATGTCCAATGTCCAAGAGCTCCATATCGTTCTGTCGCGCTGTCGTCGACCCCCCACGAACTCAGGCTAGACTCTTTCAAGCGCCACCAGATGGCACTAGGGTTCCGAATATTCAAACGAATGACCTGATGCGACATTTTAAATATATGTATTTACTAGCAGCGCCCCGCGGCTTCACCCGCATAAGTGTCGATCCCGTGGGAGTATCGGGATAAAAACTATCCTATGTCCTTCCCCGGGATACAATCTATCTCTCTGTCAAATTTTATCGAAATTCATTTAGTGGTTTAGGCGTGAAAAGGTAACATACAGACAGACAGAGTTACTTTCGAATTTATAATATTAGTATGGATGTTTTTTACTTGATAAAATAAAACCTAACCAGTTTAGAGTAGAGCCCCAATTTTTTTTTCGCACCGGGGCCCCTGTTCGCTTAGCTACGTTACGCCACTGATTATAAAACACTTGTTCATGCTTACCTTAATTTCAGGTGAAGAACTTAGAATAGATGAAAATGTGAGAGTGATTCCTACACCAGGTCACACACTATCTGATGTTACTGTACTTGTCACATCTATGCAGGCTACAACAGTGGCCATTGTCGGTATGTATAAAGTGAATACCGCCCTTATGAATTTGATTTTTATATGAAAGCTAGCAGCGCCCCGCGGTTTCACGTGCATACGTGTCGATCCCGTTCGAAAGAAGACACGTGGAGCCATCTATTATCATAATAAAGTTTTTGTTGTTTTCCTCGGGAACAGCACTTTTTTCGGGATGAAAGGTACCCTATGTCCGTTTCTGTACACCTGACAGTAGGTATATGCAAAATTTCTCAGGATGATCGGTTCAGTGGTTTAGTCGTGAAAAGGTAACAAACAAACAAACTTACTTTCGTATTTATAATATTAGTTATGATAATAGAATATTATATTATAATTTACTTAAGTTAGGATGTAGAGCTTATTTCACACTGCTCTGATAGGCATCTAATATTTTACTACTCAAATGGAACAGTATTTGTTTGAAAGTATCTGTCAGATAAATAAACTGGGACTTTTCAGGAGTTAAAACGTTTTTACAAAAAAACAACCGACTTCTAAAAAACACTATAAAGTGAAAAATAACTTTAATTTCGGAAGTCGGTGTCTTTGGATTTGTATTTTAGCTTTTTACCACCGACTTCCGAAATTAAAGTTATTTTTCACTTTATAGTGTTTTTTAGAAGTCGGTTGTTTTTTTGTAAAAAAGTTTTTATTTTTCACTTTTTAGTGGGTCAGTTTGTAATTTATTTAAGTTACAATAGCCTAATGTCAACTGCTCATCACCTTTTACAAAATATTGCTTTTCCCGATACAGGGACGTTAATTGTTGAGGAGTTCTAGTAAGAACCAGGAGAACTGGAGCTGATTGAGAAGTCACCATCACCTTCACCATACGCATTGTAACGAGCATAAATTGCTTAGCAACCATTAAGTAATCGAATCGCAACCCGTGAAATATTTGTCATTGAGTAGTTCCGATGGCCATCTGTGGTCTTCATCATCAGCTCCACTTTACCAAATGATGATTTCCGAGAGCAAATGCTCAAGTTACTTTAATTATTGAGTAGGCCACACGACGAAAGAGCATTGCTAGAAATGACGCGATTACGCAAATTAAAATCGGTTTCAAATTGACGCATCAGCATGACTAGTAGGTAGTGGTCGTCCTATGTAAAACTACAATCTTAATTAGGTACCTATTATTTTTGTACGAACTGAACATTTTGGCATATTGAACCCTATGAAGTAAGGAACAAAAGGTAACTGCTGTAAATCGTTGAGGAATTTCCTCGACTGTCTATGATCTCCATCATCAGACCTGTAACACTTATAACCCATATGGGTGCAAAGTTTGTATTTATTTATTTATCACATGAAATGTTTCCTTTGCCATTACATTTCTCATCAATATAAATGAATTAATTCCAAACACAAGGTACCTAGCTACTGTAAACTGTTGAGGAGTTCCCTTAACTGTCCTTCGTCTTCATCATCAGACCCCTAATGACAGTCACAACCCATGTAGGTGTAAAGTTCACATCAATACAAATTAATCAAGCCCAAACACAAGGTAACTGCTGTAAATCGTTGAGGAGTCCTCTCGACTGTCTTTCGGCTCCATCAGATCGACTCCAGGCCTTCATTAAATTGTAGTGCTTTAAAATACTTAATGTAAAAATTAACAAACGCACTAGTCGCTCCTACGATTTTCGAATGTTCCCCTCGATTCCACTGGGATGCTATCATCAGATCCTGGTTTCCTTATCATGGTATGAGATATGCAAAGGGTGGTCACCCTTGGCATATCTCCTTTCCAACAAAAAAAGAATAATCAAAATCGGTTCATAAACGACGAAGTTATCCGCGAACACACATAGAAAATATATATATACGGTCGAATTGAGAAACCTCCTCCTTTTTTGAAGTTGGTTAAAAAGGGGTATGTAATGTAACAATAATTAATGTTTCCAGGAGATCTATTTGAAAGATTTGAAGATGTTCAAAATCCCAGCATTTGGTTGGAGGCAGGGAGTGAGGATCCAGTGCAGCAAATGAAGAACAGGTCAAAAGTAGCTGATTTAGCTGACTGGATTGTACCAGGACATGGCCCCAAGTTTCAAGTTACTGAACAAATTAGACAGACACTTAAGAAACAAATTGGCCCTGACACTCCTTCATAAATAAGTGAAGAACGCATCTCATGACTTGTAGCTTTTCTACATTTGTATTTAGGTATTAAATATAATAATTAATAAGTTCTAAATCAATTATGTTTTATTTTTACCATAACATATTTGAGGCGCCCTTAATATAAATTAAGGGCGCCTGCCGCAAAGTACCGCGCGGCGGCAGCGCTGCTGCATCGCTGCCGCCGCGCTGCTTTGTTAATACATATAAATAAAAAACGCGCGACTGCAGCGCTACACCCGCGCTGCGGCCGCGGCGCATCAGTCAGTTCATCGATTGACTAGTGACGATGCGCGCGTGGTTTTTGTTCAAGTCTAAGGCCGCTTACACATTAGAACGTTAGCAGCGCGACAGTAGCGCGGCAGAAGCAGAAACCTTCACGCACGCTTCTGTTTATAATATGAAATTCTGTCTGGGCGACGGTCGCGCGTCAGTCGCGCTGCTAAAGTCGCCTAAATGTGAAAACGGTCTAAACACGAACGAAAATCAGGTTGAAGAATTTATCGATGAGGTTGGAGGTTGAGTCGTCCAGCGATATGGGATTCAAAGTCACACAAGTACAGTGTAAGCAACGAGTTATGAGCATTGACCTTGAAGAAAACAAGCCCTTATGTCTTAGTAATAAGGGTTTGTTTCGTTTGTTTTTTTTCAAGGTCAGCGCTCATAAATCGTTGCGTGACTTGTACAGTAATAAAATCGAAAAGAAAAAAGCTTGGGAAGAAATATTCAATATGTTTATTAAGAACTTTGAACGGCAACGTTTTCTTTGGTTTCTTTTTCCAAAATCTTTTCTCGTTTTAATAGTAACACTAACAGCAGTGTTTCGTCGACAGAGTCCATCGTGAAACTAAATGTACAACACTATGATGCTCGAACCTAGCGGTTGCAGCGCGGCGCCAGCGCTGCCGCCGCGCTTTACTTAAAATGCTTTTTATTTACTGACTGACAACTTTTATTTACTGCACTGCAACTTATTTCAATAATAACCTGCGAGGGTTCTGGCTAAATCTCGCTAAAATGTCGTTTTCAAATTTATTTTGTGCTTCCAGAACCCTCTTTCTGTGCACTCATCTTACAGAGACAGAGGCCGACAAGACGGTTTTCTTCTGTCATTCATTGTTGTTTTTATTCTTCGTTCGGAAATCGCAGGGGTGCGGCTCTTCCCCATTAGGGGGAACCGACCTAAACACTAATAGATAACATAATTAGGAAAAACTAAAATTTTATCAGCCTAGGGTAACTTAGGAACAGTCGACATGTTAACAGTCGACTCGATCTCTGTGCAATGTGCATGCGCGTTCGATTCATAGATAGTAGATACCTACTGCATTGTTTCGCGCGGTAATGTTTAAAGTAGGTACCCAAATGAATGTTTAATTTTGTCATTATATTAATTTTGCCCAAAAATTCTTAGCTTCGGGTCAGAGAGCAGGGTGGGGCAAGTGCCCCAGCCTGCCCTACCGTGGGTACGCCCATGCTTACATCTTATTTCAAACATAGTTGTTTTCAATTTTATTTTCGATTTTGTTTTTACATTTAATTTTCATTATTAGTATTAGTTTTAAGGAAATGTATGATTACTCTAATTGGGTTAATAAACGATATATTAATATTTAAAATTCAGATTTTGTAGTGGAAAAAGATGTAAAACCAGTGGAGATCTTGGGGAAGGTTTTACCCACCAGATGTTAGGTAGAGTTGATTGATACTTATAGGAATAACAAATAAAAATCAAGTTTTAAAGTCAGATTTAATACACTTAAAGAAATTCAATTTGCTAAGTTTTTAAAACGAAGCAGATTTATTTTACACAAAACAATGAGGACACATTAACATTCAGTACAACAATTTTGAAAAATACGATATTCTTAGTTACCTTTTAGTCCTGACAATCTGAGATCAAATTAATTTAATCAGTAAAATACTATGTAATGTATAAATATGATGATATGAGTCGACTAAAAGCAGTATAAATAAGAGGACATTATTAAAAATATATAGCTATTATCCAACATGAAATGCAAAAAAGTAACAATTCAAAAGATCTAATTTTAGAAAATATAATGATCAGGTTTTAGAAACCTATTTAGTTTTACGTGTAAGTAATAATTTCATTTCCTCAATACAATCACGGAGTATGAAGTCTGTACTTACGGACTCATACAAAAAAAAAATACTCAAAAGTAACTCAACACAATAAGATTAACTACCCTTTCCCAGCAACTTAAATAAACTGCCCATTTGATGGTCAACAAAAAGATCTTAATCAAATTGTTTAAAACAAGCACGACATTAATTTTACAATATTCAGTAAGTAGGTACATAATAGTAGACTAGATTGTTTAACATGAAAGAGTGAGTTCGTAAAAGAAGCGATATTTTATCATGTAGATAAAATTAAGTGAAGCTAAAGTTCGTTTTTTAAACCCAGCCCAGATACCAATTTGACAGGTGTACCTAATGTCAATCTTCTAAACTAAAAAAACGCAAACAGACTTAAATGTCAAATTAGTATCTGGGATTAAAAGACGAACTATAGTGTCGCGCTTTCACGAATGGAGTACGAAATTTTGGTGAACTAAAGTAAAGGTATTGTTACATTTAAGGAACAGTGCTAAAAAGACCACGCGATTAATTCAGCTTACAAACGACAGCAAAAAAACTTCAAATGGAACTTAATATATTTTCTTTTTCTAGTAAGTATGAAATAATGTTGCTATAAATAGAAAATAAATTGCATTACCTACATATATCGGGAGTGCTTTGTATACGACTCTCGAGCCTAAAACTTTATAATATTTGCATTGCAGCTATGGATTTGAGTGTTTATGATCAGATCTTACCATTCATGTCTCATAATTATCACATTAAAATACAAATTAATTTTAAACTCAGATAGTGAATTCGTGTTAACATTACGATTTAAGCACACACTGGCCATTTTAACTGTTTATATCAGAAATGGCATAGAATATTTTGTATCCTATGATTTACGTATGAAATGAGTGACTACGCTTATTGTAAACTGTTATAAACAGTTAAAATCTTATATTTGCGCAGAAAAAGACATTAAATGGTTAATATTTTATACAAAATTTGTGGCACAAAATTGTTTAATTTCGGTATTTTTAATCAAAGTAGTCAATAGGTACATGTTAGTATTTAGATGTTGCTACCAGTGATACCTTCCACAGAAATCCTTGTGTCCACCAGTCCTGGCCATAACTGCTGCGTGCAATAATTAAAAAGGAATTTCCTATTAATCATAAATTTTTCTATGCTATTAGAGCACATTTTAATATCACAGCCGTGGATCACTAATGCTACAAAGCTTAAACATGCCCATATCCATTCCGAACGTTAATCGATAGCTGCAACCAAAAAAAGGAAATATATGAAATATTTATAAACAAATACGTAATTATTTAAAATATCATAAGTAAAATAAATAAAAGTAATAACTAAAGAATGGCGAGAAAAATATACCATTAAGAGAACGATTTTTATTATTCATGGAATAGGTAAATAAACAAATATACACTTAATCATAAACATAAATAATTAAATATTGACAATCTCATTTTCTTTTATTGCAACACCTCATTGATTTTCGACATGCCAAAAAAAATTGGAAGCTTAAAATGTAAAGCCTGACGATAATTTATAGCTTACAGAATTACAACGTAAAGTTTACATTTGGAAGTTTACCTGTGGGTCGATGCTCGTGGGGATAGGATGTTGTTCATCAATGCATAAGTCTGAATCAGAGTCAGTTCTACGCAGCGAGTTATCCTGTGAACACAGAGTGTACTGTTTAAAGTTAGTTTAAAAATTGGAGTATGTTTTTAGTCATTTAAGTATTGAGGACATATGAAGAGAGTCGTATCCACGTAGTCCAATAATAGCGACTGGCAGCAGTGGGATGATGCAGGCTGACAGCATTCCACTGTTGGGCAAAGGTCTGCACTATTCACTTCTAGCTATTTCGGCCCAGTGTTAAAGTGAACGTTGGACTTAAGTGCAAATGAGACAAGTCAAGATTGACGGGCTCGTGGCTAAATATAACAGCCGCACGGGTCGATCAGGTTAAGCGCTTGCCGCGGTCGGTCCGTGGATGGATAACTATCTTTACATACCGAGACTCCTCCGGGCCTCGGAAAACACGTTAAGCCGTTGGTCCCGGCTGTCATTCTTGATAGTTGTTACGGGCCGTTAGAAGCCCGAAAGTCAGACATCCAGTCTTACCAAGGGGTATCCTGTTACCCAATAACTGGGTTGTGGAGGTCAGATAGGCAGTCGCTCCATGTAAAATACTGGTATTCAGCTGCATTCGGTTAAACTGGAAGCCGACTCCAACATAGTTGAGAAAAAGGCTAGGCAGATTGATTAAGACAGAGCTTAATATTAATTTCCAAATCATGTCTATTAGGGATAAGACACCTCTATTGGACTTTGTATTAGAGTAGTTATAAAAGTTCGTATGATACCAATTTAAAACTGCACTTACTCCCTGCGTATACTGATGAGTAGTGGTAAGTACCCTCGCCAAAGGTCTCATGAAGCCTGGCAGGGTCTCAGTCAGTGGAGGGCGCGCGTGGGTAAGCAGTGGCTTCAGCAGTTTAGAGTCAACCGCACCCCACAGCCGCGCGAGACGAGCCTTCTGGCCCGTAGCACCATCGCCGTGGTCGTGGGGCGTATCCTGACGTTGCAGAAGCGAAAAAACGATATAATTTCGGATACACAAGTAGGTAATATAAATATATGGAAAATATAATATGTACATCACGGAAACATACATACATAAAGGCTTTTAAGAAGTTTCAACGATACCTATTAAATATAATTTATAGTCACCATAGTATGCTTGAAGAAAGGTTAATTAAATATACAATAAATCGAGTATAATATTTCTTTATGGCCTTTATAAGACTGAAATCAATGTTAGAAAACAACAACACACATAATTTTCAATCGCAATTCAAATAGTCCAGGTTTTTATTGTAAATACCAATTATAATTTACAAGTTGGCATCAAAAGTTTTTAATGTTTAGTTTGTTATTTTTTGCAAGTTTATAAATGGCAACAAACTGCATAGAAGTTAGAACAACACGTTTTGATACCGCCTGTGAAATTAAAGACACACTATAAAACTGTACAAATGTAGTATATTATAAATATAGTGGCACTTGGATTAAGTAATTTTAAATTATGAAACAATGTGAACTATTAAAAAAAAAACTGATATTAATTACATTAAATGGTACTTTGAGTGAAAACTTGACTAAAAACACGTATAACGAAGGGTACCTGCAATGCAAAGTAGTTTTCTCATCTATCCAAGAACCGCTAAAGTTATTATATTAATTTATTAACATTAACCAAATACATGCATGGATGTGTTGTTATTTGCATAATGCTCATGTATTTCATGCATGTGAGTGGTAAATAATTCCATATACTTAAATAGTAATATAATAAAAAATATTAACATACTTCGATACCGTTTAGTTCCCAAGGCATAATCACTTCCTTCGCTCCATTAGCCCATTTAACTACCATGCGGCCTCTCTAGATATTAAAAGAAACCAAACAAAGCAATAAAGTAAAAGTAAATTTCATGCACGACACAACACTACATTTATATTTTTTATCTGCATTTATTTTGCTCATAATTCATTAAGTGGCGTGAAAATTCCAGAATATAGAAATAGTGATATTAACTTTAGAAATATTAATTGAAAACATTGTCAAAAATGTTTTCAGCCACGGTGCGTTATTGCAAACTGTCCCTGGAACCCTGTTTGTAACTAAGAAAGTTAAAAAATATGTTAGAAATTTGTTAAAAGTATAGAAATGTGCCGACAATCCCTATGAGTATAAGGTGTAAAAACATAATGTGATACATAAAACTTCTGTTTGGTTAGTATGTATGTTTTAGTAAGACTCGTGCAGAATTTGTAATGCGTGCATGTATTGATTAGTCTTACTGTTGCCCTGTCACAACTGGCTGGTTGCGCTGAGTCCATGTTACGTAGGCCGAAACCTATGTCAGCGGGCTGAATAACAAAACAGTTTTAGTTACGTGTTAATGAAACGCTCAGGCCAGAACTATGGCCCTTAAAAGGACGATTTATGTAAGGAGGATATTCTATGATAATACCAAACTGTATAAAATATTTCATAAAAACATTTGAGGGGATGTTTTTATTTTATAAAGGAAAATAAGTGTTCAGTTAAGAACGTTGGCTGCAGTTTCGTAATTTCATAGTTATCCTCCATTCATGACATAAAGATAGGTACACAAAAATAACATTGATATAGTGTAATACTCAATTAATGATATGAATCCCTGTAACTAAAAGTAAAAACTAGAGATCTTCTTCAAAGACATTTCTCAAGCTCAACCGAGGTATTTTTTAAGATGACATAGCTAAGCAAGTTATAGAATTTGAAGAAGATTTCGAATCACCGTTTCTCAAACTGTGGAGCTCACACTTGCTTAGAAAATAGTATTACGATGATAAGTAACTTGTCATGTTAGTAAAGCGAGATGTTGGTAAACTTGTACGGTCTTACAGGTTTTAAAACATAAACCCTTTACCACGGATAAACGTAAAACTTTTAAAGGTTGAGAAACGACTGCGAGATGATGGAAAGCGCGATGTATGAACATACAAAGCTCCAGGTAAAGTGCAAACATAGCGCTATGAATACGTACCGGTCCAGCAGAGTCCGTGGCCTGGTACAGCTGCCACAATAATGTCTTATTAATCACATGCTTTCCCGTACCACACGCTTCCAACGTGCGTTATGTTCAACACGAGCCAATGATACGTGCGCGTCTGCGTCTGCCCTACAGTGCTCCGATGACCTTTAGTATGTACTTGTTTTATACAAAATATTACATAGGTACCTACTATTTTCTTTAGGGATGTGCATTTTTGCTGAATTTACATGAAGTGACTTATGCTTTTTTTTATAACAGCATTCAGTCATATGCTTAGCCATGTACAGTCAACAGCAAAAGTAGATGATCAAAATCAGAAATTCAATACTAATGAACGGAGTTCGCGTCAGAACTGTGTGGCGTCGAAGTACTACTACTTAGAATACTTACAATGTATGATACTTTTGAATCACTTCGACGCCACACAGTTCTGACGCGAACTCCGTTCATTAGCATTGAATTTCTGCTTTTGATCATCTACTTTTGCTGTTGACTGTACATGGCTAAGCATATGACTGGCGCGTTTAAAAAAAAAACTCCGTTCATTAGTATTGAATTTCTGATTTTGATCATCTACTTTTGCTGTTGACTGTACGTACATAAATCCAAAATGATATGTAACTCATAAACTCATAAAAAATAATTAAAAGTGAGAACCAATGTAATCCTGGTAATATTTTGTATAAACTTATCATTCATGCCTGATAAATTGTTTAAACAAGCATAATTATTGCATCGATTGGGACAATTACTTGTTTTTGGCGATCGTCCTTATAAAAATCTTAAATGTGTCGTCATTTACGTTAGGTACTTAATATTCGAATAATTTAATTTGCTAATATAGTATAAGTTGAAAATAGAAGTAGGGAAGTTAGAAGATTGTTATAACAGAAAAATAAGGCACACAGAAAGCAGCGGTTGAAAATAAAGAAGGGAAAGCAACAAAGAAATTATTGTACTCTACGATTTGTTAATAAGCTGTTGACGTAGGTACTCATTTAAAATAGAAACACGAAAATGTTTACTGTTGAACCCTTTGCCTGCTGCAATACATCTCATAAAATGAAAATGTTTTAACAAAATAGAAGTGAAAACATTTTAGCAGGGCGTTAGGTGTTAACAAATACAAATGTTTGTATATGAACGAAATGCATACTAAGAAAACTGTTGTGCCGATCGATAGTGTGAATGATTTTGTCTACTACTAGTAGAAAAAAGTGTAATTCCAGCACTACTTTACAAAGTGTTTCAAAGTTTCTTATGCAACCTAAAGGTTAATTCACAGTATTTACAGGGTGATGTAAAAACTTACGCTTCTGACATCCCGATATGGTAGAGCGTCATTTTCGTCGCTGCCTGATGATTCTCTGCAAATGATTAGTTATCGTTCAGTTTATTGTCTCAAAACTAACAGATTTGTAAAGATAAAGAGCAGATATAAACCATGTTCAGTTCATTTTCTGCAAGGCTAGGCTACATAGTTTGATGTGCACTAATTGAGTATTAGACAATAAAGAATCCTGCACAGGCCTGTATCAAGCAGATAAGTCTTATCATTAACAATTTTATTAATAAAAAATAAAAAAAATCCATTACGTTAGCATGCACGTCAAAGTTTATAACGTAAATTTACCATTGAATTGTATAACGGACTAGTTCTGCAACTCCACGTCCAAGCGCGTATGTGCACGGTAATTTACCATTGAATTGTATAACGGACTAGTTCCGCAACTCCACGTCCAAGCGCGTATGTGCACGGTAATTTACCATTGAATTGTATAACGGACTAGTTCCGCAACTCCACGTCCAAGCGCGTATGTGCACGGTCATTTACCATTGAATTGTATAACGGACTAGTTCCGCAATTCCACGTCAAAGCCCGTATGTGCACGGTAATTTACCATTGAATTCCTTGAAGAATTTTGACCAATAACATTAATTTATCGTGGTAATGTGCCGATTCATATTTTTTATACATACCCAGTAGGTATACGTAGATAGGCGAGCGCATGCGTGGCGGCTCCGCCCTGTAGTACCACAGTCGCTATCACGATCAACGAAGTAGTCGTCAACATGGCCTGCCGCGCTTCCGACACTGTGTTACGAATGGCTAGGGCGAAGGACATTGCACCACGAAGACCTAGAAATGTAATGTTTTCGTAGGTATTAAGTAAGGTACAAGCTGTGTGCCCGATGGGATTTCCCATTGGCATAAATTACGAACTTCCATACAAGCTTTCATTTAACCCCTTTAGAGGATGTATTTTCAAAAATCTTTACCTTTTATAAAAAAGGATCACTTGTGCATAATTTTGTGCTTCTAGACCCAGCGGTTTAGGCCGTGCGTGGTCTGTTAGGGAATGAATGCACTTACAATTTTTATTAAGTAGATATAGGAAAGTAGTCTCTCGGTTATGTATTGGCTACTTCGACATTTCTTTTAATTACCTACTTCCGATTTCTGAAAGTTTACATAATGTGATTGGTACTCAATTAGGATAATAACAAATCAAATGTGAACTTAAAAGTGACCAAGGTAGGTACTATTATCTGATTGTTTTACTTGGCACTGAAATTTTTTATCTGTCTACATATACAAGCGAGAGGCTTGTGACATTTATGACCCTTTACATAAGATTCAAATTACAATACCTGAGAAGAACAGCATGTGTTGAAAGTTCATTGGTATCGGTGGTTTCCGTCCGAGATTCAGTAGGAACGACAGTGGGTATATGTTGATGGCGCGTCCGAGGACTGAAGTTACCTGTATATGGCTTAGGAATATTATCAGTTTTGATGACCATGACATTAATAAAAGATAGAAATATTTTATTTTGATACATGTATAAAGGTGTCTTTGTATTAGTATTTATTCTTGTATTTTATAGTTATTTTCGAGCTATCTATCCCTTATATTGCACCGCCAATCTTCCATGTTTTGTCTCTGCATTACCCTAAGGTTGACTGGTAGAAAGTGCCTCAGGCATTAAATCCGCCTTGGTACAGTATTGTTTTACTTGTGCAAAATGTTTATACAGGATTATTGGTAAAACATTAACAACCTCTTAAGAGCTCATTGTACTCATCATTATGAACAACTTTTACTTAGTTACTTACTATGGGACCAACCTTGAAATCGCGAAAAAAAAATCAGCTGTTCCATTTATTTTGACAAGTTATATGAACAGTCACGAGCAAAAGTATGTATACACTTGGCTTTATTCAAAGACGATTTTCTCCTTTAATTTTGAATGTAAAATTTATGTTATTACGAACATAGTATTTTCGAACCCATAGGTTTATGTAAAGTGTCGTATTTCAAGGTTGCATTCGTTATTTCAGGAAAAAATCGCAATTGAAAGTTACCAAGTGTTGACATATTAGTGCTCGTGACTGCACATAAATGTAGGGTAGAGCTTATTTTTTTTTCGCGTTTGGTCTCTGTAGTTATAAGAATTTTTCCTATGTTTATGAAAATTTCAAATTCTTCACTCTTGCGCATTGGAATGCGACTTCGATTACAGACCGAAACAAATATTTGGTCTACACTACATATAGCAGACGCATGATGAAATACACACAAGCAGCATAATTATATTTAAGTATCTACATTCTGGATGATTTTGCAGTTGAGCTTGTAGGAGAAATTGAGGTAATGTTTACAAAAACGTGCAGTTTTCAAAGAATTTTGATTGAGGGAATAAATGGTAAATGATTTATTTTCTGTAAGTAGGTTTGTACAAACACTTTTACACGTCAATTATATAACAAGAGGCTGGCAGCCTAAACTGGTAGTTACTAGTTTTATAGCCCCTCTTTAGAATAGATTTCAAATAGACCTAGATTAAGAGTTAGGTCATGCCACAAGTAGTATGATAGATTTGATGATGGCGCGTATTAACGAATTGACGGACAGTTTCATTTTATGCCCGAAACATTTTTCTCGCGAGTGAGCACAGAAATAATAATAATAATAATAATATTCCACAACTATCACACAACGCCGTCTAGTCTCAAGCTAAGCAGAGCTTGTGTTATGAGTACTAGACAACTGATAAACATACTTATATATTTCTAAATACATACATATATAGATAAATTACACCCAGAAATAGATTGAATAGAGCGATTATTTTAAAGCTTCAGAGGAGCAATTTGATGAATGAGAGAGTTCACAGTCTGATCTCCGTCTCAATCTGACAAAATACCTCTAATTTCCCTAGATTTTTGACAAGTATTTCACATTACGAGAATTGGCTGATTTAGGTTTCGGATAAACCAGTTTTATTTGTCTCAAAGCGGTAATACTTTTTGTTTTACCTAAACCAAATGAGGTGCGGTTTTGGTAAAACCAAGTGTACAACAGTACGTGTTCATAGCAATATTTTCCTCCTTTCAATGTGATAGCCCGTAGATAAATATTTAATTTTCCTCTTACACGACACGTAGCAACATATTCTATTCACAGATTTTAAACGATTCCGGCCCTAGATTCAGTAACAGGACTTATTGTTATCAAATCTAATCTTACAATCTACAAATCGCGGTCTATTAGTAAGATAAAGTGAGATTATTTCAATTCGACATCAATAAAAATTACAAGATAACCATCGACCCGATATTTTAAGAATCAGTTGTCTGATTCATGTGATTTTTTAGTTTCAGTTCAGACCTATATATTTTGTCAGACTACACTTAACATAAAGGAGAGTACACTAGAGCATTTTCTCGAGCATTTCCATATAACGATAACGTTCCTGCGAATGCTCGGCATGGTGTTCAAGTAATACTCACTGCGCATGAGCTTTTACCTGTAACGTTCCTTTCTATTTTGCTTTTACTCTTTGTTGAAATGTCGGATCTGCTCGCGTGATGTTACTCGATGAAATGTTACACAAATTCGCTCGTTTATTTGCTAAATCCAGTTGTAACAAAATGTCCAGGGCTGTGCTCATTGTTCGGTTTGTGAAATGTTATATGTTACAAGTAAATGCTCTAGTCTATACTCACCCTTACATCACGCCTTTGAGTCACGAATCCAGCATCAGGGTTACTACTCTGATATTCATGATGGAAAAATAAAATAACATTATGCCAAACCTGGGAATCGAACCCAAGCCAAGTCGAGACAGTTTCTCAGACTAGGTTTCAATGCAAGCGGACGGAGCCGTTAGCACATCTAGACTACGAAACAAAGCTACAAAGTTATTTTGACGCGTGGCCAATTTCGTCACTAACGCCGCCATCTTGTTTTGTCAATTCACAATGACAGTGACAATTTACCAAATGCTTACCAACAACACCCCCTGTATTATTCTACTACTATTATTCTTGTAGCACAAGTTTCAAAAGGATACAAATCCAGCGAAGATAAACCAAGGATCGAAGTGATGCTTAGGGAAGGTGAACATAGACACGCCGATGTATGTGAAGATAAAGTTCTCTGCCAAGAAGTTAAGCAGCTCGAACAGTTGCTTCGTGCGGTTGCGGGAGTCCGACGAGAGGTTGTTGTACGTGTAGTGAGCCTGACATATGCCGCAGAATAGGACCGCCACCACACCTGGAAAAATGCGTACTTAAATTATTATAATAATACTTATTGGGGTAGAGAGAAAAAAAAAAACAGGTCTTCTACGTTTATGGCCCGCTTGCACCACAAATCACTAGGTAGGAAAAACGTATTTGAAATTTCGCCATCGTGCTGTTTCTTTCATCGTTTGAAGATATGTAGTCAGAACGATGTTTTAACCTTTTGAACGCCAGAGCATAAACGCACGCGCGTGCCCTCCACGCCAAGCCACAATTTTTTAAATATTTAAGGTATACTAATAAAAACACACAAGTAATGATTTAATTGTTTATTTCGTGATAAAGTGCACTGCATTTTTTGTCACATATTTGTGTCGCTGGCGTACACGGCACGCGCTTGCTTGTCACGTATATGTGACAATGGCGTTCAAAAGGTTAAATTCGTTTAGCGTTACATTATTTGGTGATTTGGGGTGCAAGCAAATGGGCCTAAATGTTGAATTTATGCTATACTAGCTTCTGCCCGCGACTTCGTACGCGGATCCTGTTGCTTATGCCAGCGACAACGGGCTCGTCAAAATCGAAGATATGAATCGTCTGATGTCGAATTCTAAGAGCCCGGGGACTGGAAAACAACGGGATGCGCGAGACGATTCGAGACGTCATTTTCAGGCAATAATGAACCAATAAGGTGGTAAACTTGGCCTTGCACTTTGAATGTTGGCATAAATGGGCCTTCTGAAATCTGTTTCGCAACAAAAGATGTCATTTGAAAGGTATTATTGTACGAACGAAAGACTACAGGCAGATGCTGGATGCGTCAAGCTGAAGACAGGGCGCTATATGGCGCTCATTAGGAGAGGCCTATTTCCAGCAGTGGACTGCTATAGGCTGATGATGATGATGATGATGATTGTACGAACGTATGTTGTCCAAGAAATGTTTTGACTGTGATGGTCACCGATTAGCAGTGATCTTAATATTTCTGGAGGATTTTGTAATATTTCAATATGTACTTTCCCACCTGAGCAACACATACCGTTTGTTTCTTTTTGCTATTTAACAGCTTCACAAAAAGTAAAATTTTTAACCATACCTCCGATGGCGGAATATGTGGCGTAGTCAATCATAGGAGTATACGTAAATGCACTCCGTTCCTTATCAACCCAAGGAAGGTCGCCATGCCCTACGGCTATATCTTGAGACACATCCGATTCTTCAGATGATATCGATATTCTGTTCAGAGAATGTCGAAGTCGATCAGAATTCAAACGTTCGTTGCGCTCTTCTTAATCTGTCTCTTCATGCCGTACTCCAGCAATTCTTTCTTTCTCACTTTCTGTTTATGAATATTTTGTTGTGTGCGTGTTCGGAACAATGTATGATAATCTCACCGTATCAGCGGTCAGTCGCGCATCATATTCTTCACTGATCTCTAGAGATCTGGATGTAGATGCGTAAATACGCTGAGAACGCAGGCATGCTTCGCGATCCGAAGAGGTTTCCACGGAGCGAGTTGCAGCCTGATGTTCTCAAACAGCATCAAGTCTCTCCTGACGCTCTTCGGCAGATTCTTTGGATCTTATGATCCTCAATCTTTTAGCTCCTTTGGATCATTGGGAAAGATTTGACCTCTTTCTAGGCATGGTTATAGTTTTATTATGAAGATACCTGATCAATTAAAATCTAAGTGACTGCTCACCAAGGGTGCCCAGACACGGGATCGTCTGGCGCCCATGTGCTGGTTTGGTCCCTGGGGTGGTCACGGCGTGCTATGTGTTCTGGTGCGCCGGTGATGGGGAGTACTCCCCAGCGGAGGGTCCGGTGACGGACAGCCGCGGCGGGTTCACGGATGAGTGCTAACGCGTGCCCATGTTCCCGCCGTAAGCGGCAGAGGAGGACACAGTGGAGTTTTAGTGGGTTAGAGTCCCACATAACTGCACTATCTCCCCGTGGTAGTGCAGAATGCATGAGCATTTCTTCACGTTAAAAAAAAATAAATGGGAGTTTTGGCCAGTAGAGTCAAATTTTCAATGATATCCACATCAGATGTTTCTGATCTTCAATTTTTATAAGTCAACAGGAAATGCCCATCAGACCGAATAACTTTTGCTAAGACGTCATTCCTTTAAGTGTTATGGTGTAGCTGGGCTCTTGGAGTTCCCCATCAGGTGTTCCAGATCTTCAAATTTATTCTCTCAGCAGAAAATCCTCATCACGTGGAACAATTTTTGCTATGGTACCATTTTTGTATCTCTTATAGTTAAGCTGGTCTGTTTCGGTTCTGCATCAGGTGTTCAAGTTTCCAAGAAAAATTATAGCCTGAATGTTGTCCAGCCATATAATAACTATACAACAAAAAAAAAATCATTCAAATCCGTCCAGTAGTTCCGAAGATCGGACGCGCAGGCCCGAGGCGTGTACGTACTCTGATAGAATACCTTAACAAATGTTCGCCGTGATTCTTTAAATTGACATAACTTTTTTATTTATGAACCGATTGACATGAAATAAACACTAAATGTTAAGTTAAGCCTACTACAATATATTAGTGAAAACTGCATCTAAATCGAATAAGCCGTTTCTGATATTAGCGTGCACAAACAAACAGACAAACAGACAAACAGACAAAAAAAAAATTAATTACAATTTCGGGTTCGGCATCGATATAATAACAACCCCTGCTACTTTTTTTTTATATATTTCCATTGTACAGACACCACTTTTCTACAAATTTATTATATGTATAGATTTAACTCTATTTAAGTTAAAGATTTGTTATAGAAAATAGATAGGTAGGTACTAACTAAGGTAACGAGTTAACTATCTCTTCCAAGAATATCAACAGCCAAATATTGATCGTTTCGTTTTCACTGAGAAGTAGATATCTGTTAACAAGGCGACTCATGTTTTTTCTTCAGTTCGGTTCTATATGAGGATAGTTATTTACCCGAAAAATAGTACTCGTATAAATGTTTTATCTGCAATATCTTTAGATCATAAACTTTCTAAGCCCACCATAAAACTACAACAACGGTACGCTTTAATTGCGCGACCGCAGCGTTGTCTCCTTTACCGCAGAATAGAAAGAAATACTTTAGTAACGACACCATTATTATCACAAACCGAACTAGGTTAGTCCGCAATTTGTATACCAACCAGTGTTACCAGATTCAAAATATCAAATTACCGTGCTGACAGATTAAAAATACCTTGTTTTAGGCTAAAATTACCGTGCATAATTTAAAAAAATACTGTGTAATTACCGTGTAAAATGCAAGAAAAACCGTTATGAATTATTGATATATTATTTTAATTTAATAATTCTTTAACAAATTTACTTAACTAATCTAAAATTATCACTTCTTGCTCCTATATACTTGCAGTCAGTTTCATTATCATGTCTTTAGATGGTACAAAATCCACACAGCTATTTCGATTCCGGTGAATAGATTGTTGAGCAAGTATATTCACTTTTATTGTTTTTTGTGATTAATTTATTTCTTTTTTTGGTTTTTATGTCATTCACTTGACTATTAATATTCTTTCACATGCTGCATTTGCATTTGTTCATTCATCATATAATATACGATCAATTTGCAATATAGACGAAACAAGTGGACTAACGGCTATCGTAAAACCTTTTTTATTTAATCGTATTACATAATCGTAATAAGTTCGGGGAGTCCCCCAATGAGGATTCTTCCCCTGCAATGACAAGAACAAAATTATAGTGTTGGACAGAATGCTGTAATTGCGTTTCGTTTCATGTATTATTTTATAAATTTTAACTAGTTTTTTTTTAATTATTTATTACATTTACACGGTAATTTAAAATTAAAAATACCGTAGAAAATAACACGGTAGTGAATCATTACCGTAGACCGTGTTCTAGCCAAAAATACCGTGCTTCTACGGTAATTACCGTGTATCTGGTAACACTGATACCAACTGAGTATTTGACTCCCTAACGAACCGATAAGACGCGACAAAAGATTCCTTTCACCGTTATGCTTTTTAACTTTGGCTTGAAATCATGAATAACAATGTTGGTTTTGTTCATTACTTCATTTTTGAATTACAGTAGGATTGTGGGGCGAGGTCCAGTTTGTTATGGTTCGCTATTTTACCTATTCATTCAATCAAGCGGAAGTGCGACTTACTAAGCCGCAATGTAATTTAGACATCCTGTTTCATTTCCTTATATTGGCAACTCAACTAAATCTACATTATTTAGTTGAGCTAAAAATAATACTCTTCGCATTAATCGCATTTGATACATTTATATGAATTCTGGAGTATAATTGAGAATCTTCTCACGTATTGCATTTATCTATTAATGTTGTTGAACAGAGGACGTTAAGCGACTTTACTCACACGTTTTCTTAACAACAAGACATTGGAGACGATGGATTTGCGACAATGCTTTGTAAGACGGAGCAGCAGAGTCACATCGGCACTCGTGTACCAATACCAAGTCACATAACCGTATTCTCTAGAGTTTACTGTCTCGAATTCTGAGAAACATCATGCGGTGGACGTTGTAAAACAAAATTGAAATGAAAAGTTTTGCTACACATATCCCCATGAAAACCCTCATGTTGTAGGTATATAGTCGATATTGCGGGACGTAACGGGTGTAAAATGAAGCCGAGAGTCGCTTATAGTCCATGTCATGGTGTTTTTTTTTTTACTGGGCCTTGAAGATCACAGTATTATTTTTTAACTTAACTTAAGTACATTTTTTACGTAACTTTAGATACCCCACAACTCGTGTACCGTTGCATGCACCCATAAGCACAATGTTTTGCGCGCGTAACATTGTGCGATACCGTAAACAGCGATATTTAACACCAAAAAAAAGACAGTCGTTTCACAGCATAAATGTTACTCAATATAGCTACGTCAAACTAAGCTTAGTTTGATGTACGGAATGCGTAGGTAACGGCTAAGAGATGGGTCTTTTAACATCCTGTCTTTCAAAGAGTCTTCAATCAACTTCTACATTACCTGTCAACTCGCAGACTTCAGCGATGAGGAAGGCCGCATACGACATGAGCACGAAGAGTGCAGACTCGAGCAGCGGCCACTCACGCACGTGAGTGAACTTCGTCATGTACTCGTTGGTTAAGGAGTCATTGCGTTTATCTATACACGTTATTAGGGCTAGTACACATCCATACGCGATAAATGATTTTATTTTCATAATACTTTTATACGTTAATCATATTTTAAAAACTAAATCAGGTCGGTGTTTCCTATCCGACTACTCTAAGAAGAAACACCGAAACAGTCTCTTAAGTCCAGCCCGTGTTCACACTATTACGGAATCGTGAAAAATGACGGATACGTCTTAAATGACGTTTCGTCTTTTTTCAAAAACCTTCAGTTTTAAATCATTCGAAAAAACTCGATTCCGTATGCAATGTGAACGTTCATCCGTCATTATGTATCGTCTTTTTTGACGAATCGTCGTTGACGGACCCAGTGTGAATGAGCCCTTACCCTTACTATTAATTGTAATTTTAGTGAACACGTGTAACATTGTGAGTCATACATCTAATAATTGATACTAGACAGCAGACGTGACACGCTTAAGATTTCGGGGTCATCTTACGATTAGCACTTGTTGTTCTATCAAAGTCATGCATGAAAGTCAACAACTAAAATTCAAATTACACGCTACAAGAATTTTTTGGCGCTCGAATCACGTTGACAGGGGGCGCTGTCGGTAAACATTTTGTGCAATTGCTCGGTCTTTCCGTTTATCCACCCTAAGGTGGATACGCGGAAACACATTTCCGAGAATCCACCCTAAGCCTATAAATTCCGTTTATATAACTGGCATTAGGGTGGATTTTTAGGGGTAAATAAAAGGAATAACCCCAATTGTTTTGTGAAAGTTGCCTATTGAAGAAACAAGATGGCGGCGCTAGTTACGATTTTGGCAATGCGCCAAAAGATCCTTGTACAGCTAAATATTAGGTGTTTCTAGGAAAAATATAGATATATTGAAAAGGATATCAATGCCGTCAAGCAGCCCAACAGAGCGCCAACCAGAAGGGATAAACTGAATATCCCTATGAAGTCTCCAATCGCTCCCAAGAACGCAGTGATTTCAAATCCGCCATCATTGGAATACCTCAACTCATAGTTTTGTATAGCTCTGTAACAATACAGGGAAAAATGTAACAGTTGATAAGCGACTATCTTGTGATAATAGTACACATAAATACGTCATTAAAAACTATTTACACAACAAAGTGATAGCTTTTTCTAAAGTTAAATATAGACATAATAAGAGATACAAAATCAATTTAGGTACCTATCTAAATATCGTATAGTAATCAATTAACAAAGATCCTCATAAATGGCGTCTGGCTCAGTATCAAATTACTTCACGGTCACACTAGTAACATAAAAACAAACCAATGAAGCAGGTTTAGTCAGTATACCTAATTATTAGATAATAACTATCAATCAACTCAGCCTATCGCAGTCCACTGCTAGACATAGGCCTCTCCCAGACTGCGCCACAACACCTTGTCCTCCGCCTTCCGCATCCAGTCTACCCCAGCCACCTTCTTTAGGTCGTCCGTCCATCTAGTTAGGGGGGCGTTCCAAACTACGCTTGCCGCTACGCGATCTCCACTCCAGGACTCGTCTGCTCCACCGGCCATCGGTCCTTCGACAGAGATGGCCAGCCCACTGCCACTTCAGTTTGCTTACTCTGCAAGCTATGTCGGTAACTCCGGTTCTTTTCCGGATAATTTCATTCCTGATTTTATCCTTCAAAGAGACTCCGAGCATAGCTCGCTCCATAGCGCGTTGAGCTACCGACAATAACTATAACAAACATGATTTTATGCACTCTTAAATTGATTCTTTGCATAATTCTGTATGATGTAAATCCACATTTCGCCAGTAGTAATGTTAAGAGTCGACTGTAATAGGAGGCGAGTCTGTCGTCACTCACAAATTCAGAATCCGGACTGTTCCTGATAAATTCTAAATTAAAAAGTCAATAACACTGCGCTATTTCGGGATTGAAAGCTTACCACCAGCTAGCTTACCTACTAGTAACTAGATCATCGAGGCAG
Organism: Oligia latruncula; assembly: GCA_948474745.1. Taxonomy (NCBI): domain Eukaryota; kingdom Metazoa; phylum Arthropoda; class Insecta; order Lepidoptera; family Noctuidae; genus Oligia; species Oligia latruncula. The sequence continues at coordinate 8,443,709 of OX419684.1, read as the reverse complement.
ATATCATTAAAAAATACACCATAAATCAGTGCTCAAATTGCAGTGAAAATTGTTATCATATTTACCCGCTCAGTACTAGAGCCACGGCATCATTGAGGACACTTTCGCCAAATATCATCGCATACAGATTAACGTCCACCTGTAACAATATTGACATATTTCTGATGGTTGTGTGACAATGGGGGAACACCTTGAGAAAAAGATAAATACGTGAATCAGCAGATCTGATCAATATGGCAAATATGGCGAATACAATGTCATATCGCATCGATAATATCGTTGTATTCGACAAACTATATACTAATAAAGCCCAAGAGTTTGTATTTTTTTTTGTTTCAACGAGCTAATGTCTGGAACTACGAGTCAAATTTGAAAAAAATCTTGCCAAACGAATTATCATACATATCCTGTGAAAACTATCGAAAGAAGTCAGCATTTTACAGTATAATGTTATTATTAGCCATTTTAACACGACCAAGTATAATGGCTCATTTACACAAGGTCTCGTCACGGATAGCTGATTAACGAAGTTAAATATAAAAATCGCGCGTGTTAAAAGCGTGTGTGTAAACAAAAAAATATTTTTAAATCACAGTTCGAGAAAATTACATGACGAGTCTCGTGTGTCATAATCATACTAAGTATTTCAAAAATATATAATTTTGAGTGTAGATACGTAGGTAGGTACTTAAGTGCAATAATCGCCTGACGATTTTCGCCTAAGATGCTCGTATGAACATTCTCGCTTCTCGAGAGGCGAGAAACTCTCCTCGTGTAAATGAACCTTTATGATGTAATGAAAGCATTGACATTTTTGATACTATCATAATTCATAATTTGAAAGGACATCATTCAAGTGTCGAACATTTTATACCCAAAAATTAAAGCTGACATCGATCTACATGGTCTTCATATAACCTGACCAAGATTATGTCTGGACTTTAAAAGAGACTGTGACCTCTGAGTTTGTTTCGGCCTTTCTTCTCAGAGTAGTCAGATAGGAAACGCCGACTTCATCTAGTTTAAAAAAAAACATGATTGACGTGTAAAAGTGTTTGTACAAACCTACTTACAAAAAATAAAAATCATTTCAAATCATTTCAATCATCATTTCATTTCATTTAACCTCCTGATTGACTGCTATTTGAGTTTGAAAGTACCGAAAATCATTATATGAATTTCATGTCTTGCAAAACTCATATACCATACCAAACACATCGCATGAGAGCAGCAACCGAACGGTCCGCTTGTCTATCATATTTGGGATAATATTTCACTTTAATTTTTGGCACTTTAATTTATGGGTACGAATTGAATGATGTCCTTTGATAGCTTTGTACTTGGCGAACTACGAACGAACTTACGATTACCATATTATCACATTATTATGAGTCAGCTAACATGAGTGTATATAATTATTGTCCCCTAATCTATCACTAGTAAATACTAAAACGTGTTGCTGATAATGATCATTATTAATAATATTGAAAGTTTATGATTACAATGATTGTCCTATCTCAGTGCCGGATAGACAGCGCGCGGCCTACAGCAAGTTCTAATTCCCCTTGGTAGAACTTGGTTTGTTTTAGGTTCTAAAGTTTAAGAGATATAAAACAAAAAGTGACACAAGTCCAAGCGCGGGCGCGTCTTTCCATTCTATACAAGGCCAGAGCAGCCATAGGAAACTGTATATAAATGATGGAAATAAATTGATAGGTGATTATTTATTTGATGTGCAATTAATAATATCCCGTTATTATCTCCTTTATTCAAATAAATTCTTATAAATTATATTTTTAAATATTAGTATCTTCGATCAAGAATAGTACTAGATGCCCGATAAGCGCTTCAAAAACGGCCCGAAAAATACAAGCACGAATACTTTTGTGCTCTTATTTCAAATTAGTATGGTCCAATCATAGCCAATGTTAAGACGTCAAAATGCCTCAGTGCGCGTTCAAAAGTTGTGTAAATAACCACCGTAACACCAAGATTTTGGAAGGAATATCTTTTTTTTGGTAAGTTTTTATCATTAAATGTTTTTCATAAAATAATAACGCAATTAAATAGTAAATATAAATCAATTATCAAATATTATGATTGTTTGGCCAATGTTTGCGACAACGCGCCAACTACCACCAAACGGGGTGAATAGGGATGCAGGGGTGAATCGGGACAAAACTTTAAAATAGATTTTAGCATTGAAATAATACAGTTTGTTGCCGAAAAGGACACTTAATCGTTAATTATAATACAATAAACACATTAGACACCTTTTTGGCAACAAACTATATTATTTCAATGTTAAAATCGCTTTTAAAGTTTCGTCCCGATTCACCCCTGCATCCCTATTCACCCCGTTTGACGTACTCTAACAAACATTGAAGCATTGAAACGTAATTCCAAGAACTACGTCTAGTTCCAAATTCGAGTAAGTACGAAATTGTCAACAAAATGTTTTTAACCTTATTGCTTAGACGTTAAGTTTCATTTTAGAATAAATATTTTTGTACTTATTATAAAAATGACTTTTTATTTTCAAGTGACATTTTAAATTTATTGCTTCGATGACAGAAGGACTTAAATATTAATCATTTGCAATCGTAATTAAACTTTATGTTAGAGTGTTAAGGTTTATAATAATCTGAAGTTGTTAATATTATTAAACTTTTTTCTATAGTTCGTAGTAAGAAATATAAATGTTTATCTGTGTGCAAACGTGGCCACTTTAGCGACTTATTTTTGTTCCTAATCATTCATCTAGTACTATTATTGATCGAAGATTAGTATAAAGAAATATAAAAACATTTTAAAATATAAAAAATAGTAGCCCACCGGTATCGATATCCCGTTTATTATTACCGCAAACAATACTAAGAAATTAGACTATGTTTGATATGACCTAATCTTTTATGAAGGTTAAAATTTACGGAGTATATTATATAATACTCGTATATACGGAGGTCAACAAATCAAAATGGCGAGCATGCAACTGCTCGAGTATAGATTGGAATCTAGAGTTCGGCGCGCTTATTCTTATACACGATTAGTCCGTATGGGTACTGGCACTGTACGAGTATATTATGGAATAAGGTAGTTATCTAACTACCGTATTCCATAATATATCTACAGTATCAAATACTCGCATATACTTTGTAGTGACTTATCTAGGTCACTACGAAGTATAACTATGCGAGTATTTGCGCACTATTATATAAATTGGAAGACCTTAGTAAAAAAGTGATTAGTTTCACACCCTTGCGTTCTGGCCTTGTATAGAATGGAAATACGCAGCGCGGGCCCTGTTACAGTTACTACGCCTACTACGTGGATAGTCCGGCCCTGTCCTAAATTTAGAAAGAATCGAACGAAGGGATTTCTGTTTGAAGCACCACTTCTAGTTGTGCCAATAGACTAGTGAAGAAAAAGTGGGTAATCGGTCGTACCGTGCGGATGTTATTACTTAGGCACGAGCCCAAATATACCAAACTCATTATCTATACTAATAATAAAGCTGCTCTTATATAATTTATTCAATAGGTAGTTATAGCTTACCTTTCAACATTATCTATAATTTCTGCATAGATAAGTATTAAAACTTGTTTGGCTAATGAATGTATGCGTTAACTTCAACATTTGCGTCGACGTTTCTCCAAGAAAGGTGCTGTATTTGATACTTGCAATATCTACTGCTGTTGAACGTAAGTAAATAAATGATAATGTTACATTACCTTCAATTGTGAGAAAATTGCGAGTACAGTCAGCGGATCGGTGGGCGAGATAAGCGCACCGAAGTACAAGGTGTCCAGGAAGGTGAAACTGGAGGCAAGTGACGCCGGCATCAGTTGTACGCAGCCGTACATCAGAGACCCGATGACCAGCGCCGAGAGCGCCGTGCCGACCATCGCGAATGTCAATATCGCTCCCAGGTTACGGAAGAAATATTTCTGCAAAAGGATCATAACATAACAACACGCCTGTATTCTCAGCAGGGTGCAGAGGTGTTCTTATAATACCCCCACATTTCGACATTTATGTTTATGTCCCATGTAATAGGGGTGAGCCTATTGACATCAACTGGACACAAATCCAGACTCCAGGCTGCTACTAAGAAATTTCAGATGGAAAACCTAATAATAGAATCCCGAGTCGTGCAAAGGCCCGACTCGGGATTCGAGCCCAGGACCTCATGCTCCGTAGTTGCAAGCGCTTGCGACCATAAGGCCAACGAGGCAGTTCTGAAAAGGTGTGTTCATAATTAGCCTAACATGATCCCACTGCTGGGACTCAAGCTTCCTCTGTGAGAGGCATTGGGCCATGATACACCACGCGGGGTCTAGAGCAGTTTGTATATAATTTGTACGTACAAATACAATATCAATAGTACCCATAGTAGAAGTAGTAGTGATTTATAGATAACTAGCTTCTGCCCGCGACTTCGTCCGCGTGAAATTTCACCCTCTTAGGGGTGGAATTTCGAAAAACCCTTTCTTAGTGGATACCTACTCTTCACAAAGAACACACCCTCCAAATTTCATGTCTCTAGGAGCAGCGGTTTAGACTGTGCGTTGATATATCAACAATCAGTCAGTTTATCATTTTATATATATAGATTAAAATGTATTTACATTTGTTTAATTTTCCTATTAGGTACGTTAAAATAGGAATAAACTCATTGTAACATCAATTATATTTATGTATTTGTGTAATAAGGAAAAACTTGTTAAATATTTTTAATCTAATAGGTGCTAGCATTCTCTTCTATTAAGTACTTATTTATTTAATTACTAACATATTATTACATAGTCATCATGATTTTAATTACCGATAACATTGCATGGAATTTTGTATTAATTTCCAGGAAATACTTATGTACCTAGTAAAAATGATAAAATTTAGTAGTTATTCAGCATTAAGAAACTAATTATGTCTATCGCGCTCCTTTATCATGTTCTCTGTTAATTGAGAGGTCGCCAGACCACTCAATTTCAAGAGCCACTCTTGTGATGCAGGAATTACTAGTACAAGTGCCAGGGGTACACTCAATTATATTATATTAAAGAGGTAGATATGGCACTAGCGCGCGCAAATTGTTGCAGACAAATTCAGACAATTGTTGTAATTTCATTGTTGCTATCTCTTTCTGTGTCACACGTTCCGTATTTATAGTTGGAGTTGTAAGTACTTTGTAATAACAACGCAACAATACAGAACGTCGCTCAGTATGAATGTAGCGTATCTTTCCTTTATAATATCATTGGGTACACTGATGTTTGTGTTTTGAGTGAAAAATAAATAAATTATTATAAATTAAATTATTAAGTATTAGTATTTTTTTTCTCATTACACTCACCCTTTTCAGACAGTATCCAGCATGGAATATGATAGGTGGTAGGATAATATTAAAAAATATCTCAGGATCAAATGTTGCCTTAAGATCTATCTCATTCTGCTCCACATTCACGATTTCTCCTCTAAAGCTATATGCATACGTCTTGTTAGGTACTGGAACATCTGTATAAATAAAAACAGAACTGTTTAAAAAAAATTGTTCATAAATTATTATTAAGTTTTCGTTAAACGGTTTAGTAGTTCTATAGTAAACATGAGATGATTATAAATAATGTCGTTATTAATAAGGAATTCAAGAGAAAAATATACAAGGCCATATTGTTTGGCCTACAAGTATGTCACTAATGTCACTGATAAAAAAGCTTGAACAAAAAACCTCTCAAAGACACTGATTGTCAAGTTATTTATACATTATGTATGCAGCAGAGTTACATGAATTAATTTTATTGTAAGTAACTAATGGAGCATTTTACTTTAATTAAATCATCCAATTTTAAAATGTGGTCAAATACAAGATGGCAGGCATCGACGCGCAACCTGTTACCATGGATTCAGTAGATACATGTTTTTGAACCTCTCTGTTGAATTATTCCGATGGTTATTAAAAAAAAAATGCTGTTCCATACATTTTGCCCTAGTAGATATTGCACTTTAATATGAAACAGCAGATTTTTTTGTAAGTATATCAACTAAGTATTTCTCTACTCAGATATTTGATAATCAACGAAAAATTTATATGCTTGCGGGGGTCTAGTGTCAAGATCATGTGCTGAATTCATGGTTTCAGTTTGCACCACCCTGTATAAACTGTATCAATTAAAAAGATGTTTCTTAATTTTCAACAATAAGTACAGTTATTAGTTTGATACCGAGAAACATATAGGTTATGATTCTTATCAATAGGAAAAAAAAATTTAATTTCATCAAATTACATTATACTTCAATAATAATAATCTAACATCATCATATCAGATTTTATTTCATTTTATCATTGATTAATATTCTGAGCTCTGCTCACCTTTGAATTTTCAGCCTTTTAACCCAGACAAGAAATGGAAATATCAAATTTTATAATTTGATATTTATAAAAGGTCAGATATTAAGATGTAATTTTTTGACCAACTCACCTCCTGAAGAGATCATTTTATCGGGGAAGTGTAGACGTAGCATGTCTGGTGGGACCGATAGATTGTACTTTGTTTCCGGTGCAGGATGCACATTGATGTAGGTAACTTGGTTTGTACTAGCTGCATAGCGAATTATTGCTCCTACGATTAGACCTGTTAAAGAAGAACCACAGTTTCTTAAACAATACACTCATGCAGAAAGAATTGTCTATACATCTATATATATAAAAGAAAGTCGTGTTAGTTACACTATTTATAACTCAAGAACCGATTTGGCTGAAAATTGGTGGGGAGGTAGCTTAGAACCACGAGACGGACATGGGATACTTTTATTTTTTTATTTAATACTTTTATTTACTTATAGGAGTAGGGTAGGAGTAGTATAGGAGTAGGTGAGGAGTAGGGTAAGAGTAGGTTAGGAGTAGGGTAGAAGTAAGGTAAGAATAGGGTAGGAGTAGTGTAGGAGTAGGGTAGGGTAAGGGGTAGGACACCACGTGAACTAAGTAGCGCCGGGCAGTTAGAAATAATTTATGGCATAACAATGTTAAAAAACAAAATAATAAAATAGTAACAAAGTCAAACAGCACATTGAATATTTTTGAACAAAAGTAATTGCTACGAGGTGTGGGAACGATTCTGATGCCAAAAATATAGTTTTTAGAATGTTTGTCTGGATGTATGTTCCGGATTGGTGCAAAAACTACTGCATAGATTTTGTTCAAAAATATTCCTTAAAGGTCTGGTCATCGAATAGGCTATATATCATTACGCTATTTGCGATAGGGATTAGCACTTTGCATTATGTCCATATTTCCAAGTAGTTTACTGAAAGCTGAAGAGTTTGTTGGAACGCGCTTATATTTGGAACTGCCAGTCGGATTTGAAAATATTTTTTTTGCATTTGATAGCCGATAGAAAAGTTATTAAATACGCTAAACATCACGCTACGACCCTTAAGAGACGAGCAAAAAGAAAAAAAGTCAGAAATAGTGCTAAGTGAAAGCGAAGTAACAGCGCGGGCGGGCGATGCGAGTTTTACAAAACATCAGCAAATATTAAACTCCATCTTGTGTATGTTACGACTTTTGCGCGAACGAAGCCGTGGGCAGAAGCTAGTATAAAAAAAAATCAATAAAATATGAACAAAAGAAGGTGTTTAAAAGTGCAACCACTTCTTTGGGATTATTCCTTCAAATAATTTTTATATTGATTTAAAGGAATAATCCCGAAAAAGTTGTCTGCTTGCAGGCGAAGTGTGGGTTAGCGCAAACATCAATGAGATCATCAGAAAAAACTCTTGTCATTGTCGGTGTTCCAGCTGTATTAGAACCCAATGGCTTATTGGGTTTGATATGTAGGCGATACTCTTGCCCTTTTATTCTCCTGGCTCGGGGTGCTGTGCTGGTACAGCTGTTGCGGCTGTGGAAAACCTCAGGCTGTGGGGTCCAAGTGCTCATGGTCTGTTCAACGAAATCTCCAAACGACTGGTTAACACTTTCTGTTAGCCAAGGGCTGGATCTACCTTGCCAAGCATTGCCACCAGTCTCTTGGGTACATAACCAGTCAACAGCAATGCAGAGGAATTTTTCGACACCATATTTTAGTTTTTTAGTAGTTTAATTAAAACTACTAAAAAACTTAGATTAGGATATTATATTTTTATAGTTTGTTAGTAAAGGACCTCGCACAAAATGTTAAGAAAAAGCCATTCGGTAAAATTTGGCTGAAAATTTGGTACAATATAGCCTGTAATATGCTGAATGAAAAAAAAAAAAAAAAAAGCAGGCGCAAAAAAAAATAGCCCGTTTTAGACATATAGCCATTTTTATATTCAAGTCAGGATGCTGATTAGTTAAAGAAGTTGTACTTACTATATTTTTATTGTATTTATAAATTATCTCATTTTTAAAACTAGCTGCGCCCGCGGTTTCACCCACGTAAATGTCGATCCCGTGGGAATATCGGGATAAAAAGTAGCCTATATGTTAATCCAGGGTGTCAGCTACCTCCATACAAAATTTTATCAAAATTGGTCCAGCAGTTTGAGCGTAGAGAAGTAACAAACATAATATAAACACATACAAAGACCAATTATTTTAATAAACTGTTGTTTATTAAGTTATTTAATAAAATTGTAGTGTTAATATAATAGGAAGCAGATGAGTTTTACAAAATGACTTTTTATATGCACAATTAATATGTTATGTAAACAACACTACAAGGAACTCAAAACTATAAACCAGTAAACTTCACACTGGTTGTTTGAAATGTTATAATATTGTTTTGTATTGAAATACTTATTGTTGTACTTATGCAAAATATTATGGTTTTTCTGTTTTACAGATAAAATAAGTTAGGAAACAATGACTTTCCTGACATTATAATTTTAAATCTTAATCAATAAGCTGACAATATCTTGATCAATTTACAATCCTGAACCTAATCCCCATCCATTCCTAATCTTTTACTTAAAAGGTGTCTGAAATAACATCACAACGGTTAACAGTTTATCCTAGTGTGAAATGGATGCTGTATAACAGGTACCTACTGCACACAAACTGTAATTTAGCGGCAGATAGGTATTGAAAGGTAAATAATTTACTTCAAGGTCTTGAACAACATATTATTATTGTTCTGTGATCACATGACTACTCACAGTTAATAAAAAAACATTGCTTTGAAGGGAATTAAAATGTAACTTACCATATATTACAGCAAGCCCTGTTTCGTGAAGCCAGCTCACTCGGCGATGTTTAAATACCCAAATAGTAAGCACAGTCAGCGTTAATAGACAGGTGTATATTAAAAGATTCAAGCTGTCTATACGATGTAGAAGTGTAGCTTTTGCGTCCAGCGCGATATCTGTTCCAGATCCTTGACATTGTGCCACCAAATATAAAAGAATCGACGCGAAATTCAGGAAGAAATTCATGATTAATTTTAGTTCAACAAAAATAACGTCGTCACATCACAAATATGCACGCTCAATTCACACGAAACACCCTGTTAAACGATTTAAGAACATTCAACAGACAAGACAACCAGTACACATAGAAATTAATACGTAATAAATCCCAATTAATTTTCGTTCTAGAAAAATAGTCAATACATTTTTTTAACACAAGAACAAACCGTACGACAACCGTGAGTGAGATTTAGAAATAGCAACTGTCAAATCAAAGTGTCAAAAGAAGATGTCAATAAGCGCGTTTCGTACCATTTACTAATTATGATGTTTAGCATGCTAGTCTTATTAACAATAACAAATTATGTCGACTTTTTTATATTCTGATACCGTTATTTTCTTTTATTTGCAACAATTTTAAGTAAATTTTAATATTTTGGCCTAGGTTTAAGACAATGTTTTTATAGAAATGTCAAACGAGCATAATTTTGGTTTTAGACTTCCCTGCATTGTTTCTAAAATGCTAAAAATTTAATTTTATGTGTATCATGAACAAGCCAAATCGTGAATCGATGTGGTTGGAGGAATCGTATAAATCTGATAATTAGGTTTTATTTAAATCGACGCTCTGCGATTCTGCGGTTGGGACACGACATGATACTCATGATAGTAAAATTGTTCAATCCCATCGTTGTATCAAGCTTCCTAAATCTGTCCATTGATAAATACGTTATTATTTTGATTAATTGTACCTACATTATGTATATCTATCTTAATTAACTGTACCGGATTAATAAGACAATATTGGACTGACTGACTGGCTATAGTAGAATCATCCTTCATGGGATACTGTTTAAAATATTACAATAAAATACCTCCCCATATAGTCCAACTCAATGAAACGAAATTGAAATCTTACATAAAACCATTGATATGTTATTTAGCTCACACACAATAAGCAGTCAAGCATATTATAAGTTGGGGGATTACCTACATCACTGACAAAAATGCTTGGCCTATACTAAATAATTAGCATTCGAAAATATAGTTGGAACTGCTGAAGATTGAAAAAACTATCTTTGGATTGTATAAATTCAATCTCATAATCCATAATAATATAATATATAATTAATTATATGTACCTAATCCATACTAATATTATAAATTCGAAAGTAACTTTGTCTGTCTGTCTGTATGTTGTCTAAACCACTGAACGGATTTCGATAAAATTAGGGAGATAGATTACATCCCGGGGAAGGACATGGGATAGTTTTTATAACGACATACCTCGCGGGCGAAGCCGCGGGCGGAAGCTAGTAATATTATAAATGCCAAAGTGTCTGTCTGTCTGTCTGTATGTTACCTCTTCCCGATTAAACCGCTGAACCGATTTAGATGAAATTTGGTATAGAGATAGTTTGAGTCCCGGGAAAGGACATAGGATAGTTTTTATCCCGATATTCCCACGGGATGCACAGTATGCGGGTGAAACCGCGGGGAGAAGCTAGTATTGTATAATTGGCAATTATTAATTGCATAGCACACGTGTAAGCACTATACCTAAACTATAAAGCTACTATTTACTGGGTACGTCTTTCATTGACGTGCACGTGAATTTGTTTTTATATTTCTGAGTAGGTATATGGTCTTTCTACATCGTCCTCACATGTATAATTTCAACAAAAATTATCTACCTACTTAACCAATATTTTGTAACAAATAGATGACTTAAATTAAAAGAGTGTCCATGGAGTTTCTTGCCCTTTCTTCTCCATAGGTACCTACCAACTACGCTTTGGAATGGGCAGCTTCATCTTTCTGACTGACCGATCCCTTCACAACTCAAAAGTGCCTGTAATTGGTTTACTTGAAATAAAAATGCTTTGAGTTTGAGTTTTTGGAACGCAAGTTGATTAGGCAATGGGAACACGTTTAGGTACAGACGCCAGCACATCAAGTTACTACAATCTGTCAGATTTCTTTAATAGATTTTATTGCTATAGCATAAGGTTCAAGGTTGATTGGAAAAATTTGACAGTTTCGGGTAGGTTGACCTGCTGGCGTCTGTACATAGTGCTTACCTACTGGTGCACGAATGGAATGTAACCACGATAACATATAATTGTATTCATATTGGAGGTACCTAATACAAATAACATAACTATGTAGTAAAACATGGAATGTCCAGCAGTCCAGCATACTTAGTTTGTAAAGGCTAGTTCCACGTTCCATCTGTAGCGTGGTGGTGGTAACATAATAATTATGCAGAACTCTGCATATTTATTATCACAACTTTGTTTCAACTTAATTAATACCTACTTGACTGTATGAAAATGGTGGAAAACGCAAGAAAAATTGAAGTATTATTCAGATAAATTGTAATAAAACTTAAATAAAATAATAATCCAATTACGTCACTATATAAAAACTTACCTAAATCACTAGAAGTCATCACTTCTAACAATTTATCCGTAGCTCTATATACCCCTAAATAAACATTGCCCTACGCGGGGTAAATAAGGGATGAATGTTCGTATGAAAAACCGTACCTATCTAATGTTTTAATTTAAACTAATGAAAGTTGGCAAGTATTTGAAATCCGCCCCTAAGACGACCCACTGACCCAACAAACACCTACCTTACCTACCTACCTATGGATCCATAAAGGGCTTTTGGATTTGATGGAGTTTAAACTTTGTTATGGGAACGGAATTAATTATCCATACTAATATTATAGGTACTCGTAAATTCGAAAGAAACTGTCTGTCTGTCTGTATGTTACCTTTTTACGCCTAAACCATTGAACGGATTTCGAAAAAATTTGGCAGAGACATAGATTGCTTCTATATGGCTGGTATAGAGATAGTTTGAGTCCCGGTGAAGGACAAAGAATAGTTTTTATCCCGATATTCCCACGGGATCGACACTTATGCGGGTGAAACCAAGGGGCGCTGCTAGTATTATTATAAAGGTAAAGTACCTATATCTTATAACTACATATATCTACACAAAAACTGTTATGACACCTTCGTTGTTTCCACTTGCGGTTAATGTTTTTTTATTTTATATTTTATAGTGCTGACTGGGCCCGCTCTTGACCTCGATCACGATTCACGCATGACGGAAAGCGATGGATGAGGTCTATGATGGAACGAGCGTGCCCAGGAGATGCCTAAGGCACTGGAACTCCCACGAATCGACGAAACACAGCAGGCTGCTTGACGCCGGACTCCGGTGGGAGGGTGGTCGCGAACAAGTGGCCGCAAGGGAAGAATTAGCCAGTGAAATATGGTGTTGGGTTTGACTGTACAGGATGCTCCGAGAGTCCGAGCGCTCGGTTCAGTTGTGTACCTAACTTTTTTTTATTTCTTTTTTTATTGTTAATACATTCTGTAATGCCTTTTATTGTAACTGGCGGAACAAACTGCGCTACACGAGGAGCTTTCTTCGTGCATCCCAAAAATGTTAATGTTGATAATAAGTTGGTAAGTAAGTAATTATGACTGGGCCATAGATTTTCCGATGTTTAGTCGTTAGAGCACTGAGTTTTATTATGGTTTTATTAGCGCAGCTCTGTAAATGGCAGTAGGTAGGTCTCCTATACATACCTACTCGGAATTTGTTATTCAAGACTGTTGTTATTTTAATTGCATTGCTTATAAAACCTAAACTAAGTTAGTCTAAGTAGCCACTCAATTGATATAGATACGATCCTGCATACTTATCTTGTTGACTGTACGTAAAGCCGTTGGTTCCGGCTGTTATTCGTATATCTATGATAGGCGTTAGGGGTGGGGGGGGGGGGGGGTACCTACTTTATTTTAACACTGGTAGGTAGGTAGGTATTCAAATTAGACACTTTACATCTCTTTGTCATGTTAATATTAGATAAGTAGCTAGTGTTTTGTAAACTGTACAAACGTCTTGCCATAACATCGACATTAGTCGCCTAGCTTTTAAATCAAACAGAATGCTTTAAAATTAAATAAATTAAAAATATTCGGTGGGTTTGTGATGTTGCACAAATTCAAACAAATAGTAGATCCAATGTAACTAAATTATTTCGGGCCAGCAAAGCATAACACGATTTCATTACTTAGGGACTTTGGATTCTATGTTACCTGATTTCAGCGCCGGATTCAGGTGGTTAATTAGGACATGACTGTATCAGGCCTACACACCTGTCAAACCATTCTGCTGGCTGGTGGAAGGCTTGATTACAGCCTTATTTATTCTTATAGACCACTAGCAGCGCCCCGCGATTTCACCCGCATACGTGTCGATCCCGTGGAAATATCACGATAAAAACTATTCTATGTCCTTTCCCGGGACTCGATCTATCTCTCTGCCAAATTTTATCGGAATCCGTTCAGTGGTTTAGGCGTGAAAAGGTAACATACAGACAGACAGACAGAGATACTTTCGAATTTATAATATTATGATAATATAGCTTCTGCCCGCGACTTCGTACGCGGATCCTGTTGGTTATGCCAGCGACAACGGGGTAGTCAAAATCGAAGATCTGAAACGTCTGATGTCGAATTCTAAGAACCCGGGGACTGGATAACAACGGGATGCGCGAGACGATTCGAGACGTCATTTTCAGGCAATAATGAACCAATAGGGTGGTACACTTGGCCTTGCACTTTGAATGTTGGCATAAATGGGCCTTCTGAAATCTGTTTCGCAACAAAAGATGTCATTTGAAAGGCATTATTGTACGAACGTATGTTGTCCAAGAAATGTTTTGACTGTGATGGTCACCGATTAGCAGTGATCTTAATATTTCTGGAGGATTTTGTAATATTTCAATATGTACTTTCCCACCTGAGCAACACATACCGTTTGTTTCTTTTTGCTATTTAACAGCTTCACAAAAAGTAAAATTTTTAACCATACCTCCGATGGCGGAATATGTGGCGTAGTCAATCATAGGAGTATACGTAAATGCACTCCGTTCCTTATCAACCCAAGGAAGGTCGCCATGCCCTACGGCTATATCTTGAGACACATCCGATTCTTCAGATGATATCGACATTCTGTTCAGAGAATGTCGAAGTCGATCAGAATTCAACGTTCGTTGCGCTCTTCTTAATCTGTCTCTTCATGCCGTACTCCAGCAATTCTTTCTTTCTCACTTTCTGATTATGAATATTTTGTTGTGTGCGTGTTCGGAATAATGTATGATAATCTCACCGTATCAGCGGTCAGTCGCGCATCATATTACACACATATAACATATATCCCACAATACAGGAAAAGTTCCTAGTGTGGGGCAACGTTTAAAAAAAAAAAAAAAAATATTCTTCACTGGTCTCTAGAGATCTGGATGTAGATGCGTAAATACGCTGAGAACGCAGGCGTGCTTCGCGATCCGAAGAGGTTTCCACGGAGCGAGTTGCAGCCTAATGTTCTCAAACAGCATCAAGTCTCTCCTGACGCTCTTCGGTAGATTCTTGGGATCTTATGATCCTCAATCTTTTAGCTCCTTTGGAACATTGGGAAAGATTTGACCTCTTTCTAGGCATGGTTATAGTTTTATTATGAAGATACCTGACCAATTAAAATCTAAGTGACTGCTCCCCTACCAAGGGTGCCCAGACACGGAATCGTCTGGCCCATGTGCTGGTTTGGTCCCTGGGGTGGTCACGGCGTGCTATGTGTTCTGGTGCGCCGGTGATGGGGAGTACTCCCCAGCGGAGGGTCCGGTGACGGACAGCCGCGGCGGGTTCACGGTTGAGTGCTAACGCGTGCCCATGTTCCCGCCGTCAGCGGCAGAGGAGGACACAGTGGAGTTTTAGTGGGTTAGAGTCCCACATAACTGCACTATCTCCCCGTGGTAGTGCAGAATGCATGAGCATTGCTTCACGTTAAAAAAAATAAATGGGAGTTTTGGCCAGTAGAGTCAAATTTTCAATGATATACCATCGTCATCGAAAATCAGTCCTAAACTGTTACCGCCTTCACCGCGTGGAGGTGAAATTAGTGATAGCTTAGATTTCCACATCAGATGTTTCTGATCTTCGATTTTTATAAGTCAACAGGAAATGCCCATCAGACCGAATAACTTTTACTAAGACGTCATTCCTATATGTGTTATGGTGTAGCTGGGCTCTTGGAGTTCCCCATCAGGTGTTCCAGATATTCAAATTTATTCTCTCAGCAGAAAATCCTCATCACGTGGAACAATTTTTGCTATGGTACCATTTTTGTATCTCTTATAGTTAAGCTGGTCTGTTTCGGTTCTGCATCAGGTGTTCAAGTTTCCAAGAAACATTATAGCCTGAATGTTGTCCAGCCATAATAACTATACAACAAAAAAAAAATCATTCAAATCCGTCCAGTAGTTCCGAAGATCGGACGCGCAGGCCCGAGGCGTGTACGTACTCTGATAGAATACCTTAACAAATGTTCGCCGTGATTCTTTAAATTGACATAACTTTTTTATTTATGAACCGATTGACATGAAATAAACACTAAATGTTAAGTGAAGCCTACTACAATATATTAGCGAAAACCGCATCTAAATCGAATAAGCCGTTTCTGATATTAGCGTGCACAAACAAACAGACAAACAGACAAACAGACAAACAGACAAAAAAAAAATTAATTACAATTTCGGGTTCGGCATCGATATAATAACAACCCCTGCTACTTTTTTTTTATATATTTCCATTGTACAGACACCACTTTTCTACAAATTTATTATATGTATAGATTAGCGGATATCTATGATTAGTATGGACATAGTATGGATTATAAGTAAGTATGGATAGTACAGTATGGATGGATTTTAATTTTACTTCAAAGACTTTCGCGGTATTTCCATAATACAAGGTCAAATTAAATTAGCTAGCAAAACTCTGTAGACGTGATTGATGTCTAAACACGATAAAACAAAAGTAATTTAAAAAAATTAAACCGACTTCAAAAAGAAATGAACTCAAAATTATGAAATAACTTTAATTTCGGAAGTCGGTGTCTTGGGATCTGTATTTTAGTTTTAGTTTTTTGCCACCGACTTCCGAAATTAAAGTTATTTCATAATTTTGAGTTCATTTCTTTTTGAAGTCGGTTTAATTTTTTTAAATTACTTTTTATTTGGTAATGTTTAGTTGTTGCACTAGAATTTGACCAAGGTTTTGAGATGTTTTCGCTTTGACACTACACCCGTAGCTCGTATCAATAAGCCAGGCCGTCACACTTTCACGTCTTAGTCCATATTTTGAAAATTACTGAATCGATTTTGATGAAACTTGCACTGTTCCCTAAGTTGAAGTAAATGTAAGCCAATAAAAAAAGAATGGTCACGATCCGATTAATAGTTACGGAGATATGCGTGGACAAACATACATACATACGTCTATAAAATTTTGTATATTTGTTTGGAAGCCCTAATAGATTGTCATATGTGAATATAATGCAATTCCAATAATATTACATACATACGTATCGAATTGATAACCTCCTTTTTTTTGAAGTCGGTAAAAAAGATTTGATGTTCTTTTGTCTTGGGGTCAACGACAACTGCACAGAAGTTTTGTAGGTAGTAGCGGTTTGAAAATGTGAGTGGTTTTACCCGACTACGGCGAATCAAAAAGGAGGGTTATGATTTTGTCCGGTGTGTATTGTGTTCTTCATCTGTTCCCTTATAACTTCTGAACTGCGTGTCATAATTTGACAAATGAGGTATCGTTGGAAGCGTCTTGATCTTCCGCTGATTATAGGCGATATGACGATTATGACGTCACATTAAATTGAATATGGCGCCCTCTAGCGAAAATAAAGTCATGACATAAAAAAAAGGTTTATCAGGCCTTGTTGGGTATCAAATGAAAGGGCTTAATTAGCACATTTCAAAAATATAAACATTACTGAAATAAGCTCCAAAACAATTAAATAAAAAATAAGTTTAAAACTAAAACCCGACTAAGTACTTGTGTACAGGTACTAAGTACGAGTACCTTCCCGCGGTCGCATGCTACCATAGCTTATAAGTATGTTAGTACAGCCGCATGCGACCACGGGATGGTACTTTCTTGTTTCATCCTTTTCAGTAGTCGGGTTTAAGTGGTTTTTATTTTTTATATCTGTTTTAGATGGCCTACCTATATGCATCAGGGCTGCGGAGTTTTGCTAGCTAACTTTTGAATCTGTGTAAAAATTATGCAATAAGGTAATTGGATTGTATGTAGGTGTGTTTATATTTATAGGTAACTTCGATTCAGTTTATTCTTATTTAATTAATCCGTCTCGATTCGTTCGTGACGCGTTCAGGTTTAATTACATTTATTATTTATGTGTCTGAGTAGGTATATACCATTGTTCCTATATAATACCTATAATGGCATTATATCAATATAAACATGAAATACTAAGGCGTGGATATAAATTGCGCTGCGACTTACGAGTTGTAGGCCATAGTTTCGAACCCAGACAAGCATTTTACTTTGTGTACCCAACGGCGAAGGGAAACATGGTGGGGAAACCGGCATGTCCTAAAACCAAAAAATCGGAGACAAGTGACATCTACCAACCCACACTGGGCCCTCGTGGTGGATTACGGCCTTCTTCCTCTCACCGAGAGGAGGCCTGTGTCCCAGCAGTGGGGACATTATATAGGTTGATTATGTAATCAAACCTCAGGTCATCATCATCATCATCATTTCAGCCAAAAGACGTCCACTGCTGGACATAGGCCTCAGGTACCAGCTTGTAATTTCTTGCCTTTTCTGCAGTTGAAACTATACAGTGTGGCGATTAGGTTATCTTCATTTATGTTCGTACCTATAAATCGTCAAAATCTAGGGAACAGCTGATTTTCTTTTGCGATTTCATGTTTGGTCCCATAGTAAAAGTTGTTCATAATGATGAGTACAATGATCTCTTAAGAGTAATGTGATAACCTAATCGCCACCCTGTATACAAATGTGAAGAAATTGGCATGGAGGTGAATGACTGCCTCATCACTCATCACATGACCTGTTCCGGACTCTGAAAATGCTGTCCTCCAATCAAATCGTTGCGCGTTGTACAGAGACAGAACGCTGAATTATAGAATACTTTTTGCCGTGTACGACCGGTGAGCGTGACATACCTAATTACCTACCTCTTTACCCAAGCTTGACCATAAGTGTCACAAATCTATCTTTAAAAATAAAAAAAACTTCTTTAAGCCATTGAACTCGCGCGCCACTGCTACCGTAAGCAACACCGCGCGTGTTTTTTTTTTATTTTCCGATATGTCAGTGAGTGGTGGTAAAGTATTCTGTTTGTGTTTTGTTTTTACTTCTGTCGGCACTCCTATGTCAGTGAGTGGTGGTAAAGTATTCTGATTGTGTTTTGTTTTCACTTCTGTCGGCACTCCTCTGTTTTTGTTTTAGCCTTTATTGTGTCCCGCTGCTGGGTAAAGCCTCCCCTTTCTCCTTCTAAACCTCCCTGTCTTGTGCGATCTCTGGCCATGTTGGCCCTGCAAACGTTATCAGATCGTTACACCATCTGAATTATAATAGTCACAAATATCTTGCTAGTTCTATTAATTATATTTTCAAGGTATGTACATACGTCCCAATTGCTGCAATATTGTTGCGGAAGTGAACATAAATATGGTAAAAATTTCCTTATTGATTATTTGGTGTTGGTCTTGTCACTAGCTAAGGTCGACTAGTGACGTAACAAACTATACCAATTCGTGCGGTAATTTGCACTCTGTAAGTAATTCTACAAACAAGCTGCCGAGGTAGGTACCTACCTATAGTTATAATTAAATAAAACAGGACCTAGGTATTATAGTACCTAGGTTCTGTTTTATTTACCTATATTGTTCGTGCCATTGTTTTATTTACCTATATTGTTCGTGCCCTAAATAATAACAGTAGCACAGGTCGATCGATCAGGCCGCGGTTGGTCTGTGGATGGGTGACCATCTTTACATACCGAGACCACATATCCGTGACCTCTTCGTGCCTCGGAAAACACGTTAAGCCGTTGGTCCCCGCTGTCATTCGTGGATCTTTGGCAGTCGTTACGGGTAGTCAGAAGCCCGAAAGTCTGACAACCAGTCTTACCAAGGGGTATCGTATTACACAGTAACTGGGTTGTGGAGGTCAGATAGGCAGTCGCTCCATGTAAAATACTGGTATTCAGCTGCATCCGGTTAGACTGGAAGCCGACCTCAACATAGTTGGGAAAAGGCTAGGCAGATGATGATGATTATGTTCGTGCCATTGGTAATTTGCAAAAACCAGGCAGGTATTGTGGCTTTGGTTTTCCATTCCTTCCTCGCAAATTATGTTTTTACACTGCTTCGCGCAAAAAATGTGCTTCGCCCATAAATTCTCAGAAATTATTTAGGTACTTTTTGATGGGCTGTGAAATGCGATGATTATGTAATAGAGGTTATGGAATCAAGAGAAGATCTCCTTACTGTTGAGATCAGGGTACCTAAAAAGGCCACTTTGGCAGAATCATAAAAGGATAACATTATGAATCTTAATGGCCAGTTAACTGTTAAGTTAATCGTATTAAATCCCATTGGTGAAGGATTTTTCAGTTATTTTTTTTGTCTGTGCTAAAGTACCAATCAATCCAATCCAAATCCAATCCCAATCTCTTTGATTATACCTACGTAGTGCAGTGAAAAAAAGAAAAACACGGACTAGCTTCGCCATACTTATTATGATTCATAATGTTATCCTTTTATGATTCTGCCACAGTGGCCTTTTTAGGCCCCCAGTTTATTCCCAATGGGCACAACTTATGAAAGCTTTGTATTGGTACCTATCAATGACGTAAATTACTAGACCACTTTGATATGATCGTGCAACAAACGTTATTCTGCACATCATGTACCTAGCCTCAAAGATTAGAAAGTTGATAATGCCGCATGCAGTTTGCTCATCTGCATAAAAGTCGTCGCGCAGTCATGTTTATCAGATAAGTATTAGATCATCATCATCATCTGCCTAGCCTTTTTCAATGTTGGGGCTTGGGGTCGGCGTCGGCTTCCAGTGTAACAGCGTGCAGCTGTTTAACAGTATTTTACATGAAGCGACTGCCTATCTGACCTCCACAAACCAGTTAGGTACTGGGTTATGTTTTTTACACTCATAAGTAGGTATCAAAGGTCGTGCAGAAATGTTTCTTATTGGGTACATCTAAGACCATCCAGATATCATAGATACGCCAGTCCGAATGCAGGTTAATTAGGTACCTAATCTATGTACCTACTTTTGAAATCCATGTCCCTCTGCAAGCCAAACACCTCCCTTTTCTTCTTCCTAGTGCTGGGTTAGTACTGATCCCCCCGGTCTTGTTTCTCCCCCGAAAGTTATAATAAAAATATCGTTCAATTACATTCCCGATTGCCCCCGAAATTTAAATAGGTATTACCTAAGTATAGTCAAGCGAAAAAAAAATATAAACATGAGAAATAAGAACCTCCTCCTTTTTAGAAGTCGGTTAAAAAGTGCAACCACCGAAATATTATTTTTAGGAACCAATTAAACACAGATTATCTAAGAGACATAATTTGTATATCTAACTCGTCGCAACTTAACTCACATTCCTGTTAGTAAGAACAAACCTAACCTCCCCGAGGTTAAGTTTGGTTAAAAACTGCCCTTCGCTCGCTCTTGCATCCTATGTCGACGGGCTCCTATTTCTGCGTAGGTAAGGGGTTTAAAGTAACCTAAACATTTTTTTTAACGTGGAGAAATGCTTCTGCATTCTGCACTACCACGGGGAGATAGTGGAGTTATGTGGGACTCTAACCCACTAAAACTCCACGATCCTCCTCTGCCGCTTATGGCGGGAACACGGGCACGCGTTAGCACTCATCCGTGAACCCGCCGCGGCTGTCCGTCACCGGACCCTCCTCCGGGGAGTACTCCCCATCACCGGCGCACAAGAACACATAGCACGCCGCCGTATTTTGCATGCTCGCTTGCATGATGCACGCTTGCACATTTTTTCCTCTAACAAAATTTGTTCGATATTTTAACTAGTAGGTATTTTTAACGTAAACATTTTGAGCTTAGGTATAATGACTATCGATATTTTTAAGCATTAGAATATATTTTTATCACTCTGCATTTAAATGTTAGACATTTTAAGCTTAGGTATAACAATTTTAGATATTACGATACTATCGAAATTTAAATTTTCGATGTTCTGAACGTTGATATTCTACCCGTCAGTATTTTAATGTTTGACATTCAAATATATACCCATTTTGGTTTGTCGCATGTTTTCAATTTCAACCTGTATTCTATGCTCTTTTGGCTCCATGATTCCAACGTTCACACTGACACTTGTATTGAAATAATTAACCATCACCAAATACTTTTTGTCTGCTTTAGCTTTTTTTTTTTTTTTTGCGGATGGGTAATCATAAATGACCCCCCTCCCGCTCTGGGTGGAGCGGAAAGTGTCAGACTCTTCTGACTAAAACCCACCCGTGTTCCTTCCATAGCCCTTTATGTTCAGGGCCAGCGGTAACCCTTTCGGACAATCCCGCTGAGCCGCTTTTTTCTTTACTTATTTTTTGTTTGATTTGTTTAGCATAAATATATAAATGTAAAAAACCTACCTGTTCATTTGCATGAGGTAACTAAGTGGGGTCTGGTGACCTGTAAGACAGGTTTTTTCTAAACTACGCCAGGCACCAGCTCTCACTTAAAATTACCAACGTAAAGTCGTACGTATCTAATGGTAACAAGGTATAGATTTCAAAGCTCAAAGACCGACCACGGGGCATCAAAGGGGATTTCTCTCTGAGGTATAGATAGAAGAGCGCGTTGGAGGATTCCGCGGCGGGATATGAAGGCATGCGACGGTATGCGTCGGAGTCCGCTAGCGTAGCATACGATCGTATGGGGAGAGGTAGTGCAAACGGAGGTGCACTCATCATTTCCCCTATGGCATGCATACCGCGAGATGCTGCTGGCCTGCCGCAGTAGTGCGCCAGCGGCCGCTGGCGGCATCGCAAATCATCAGTGTGCGCTGGCCAGTGGCAACTCCTCCTCGATACCGTCCCCCGTCGTCCGTCGGTGTGCCTCATGACATTGCTTCTTGCATTTCATGATTCTAGGTCAACGGGAAGTACCCTATAAATTTTGATTCCATTCGGAAATATACGATTGTTGTGGCATAAA
This sequence comes from Oligia latruncula, assembly GCA_948474745.1. NCBI lineage: Eukaryota > Metazoa > Arthropoda > Insecta > Lepidoptera > Noctuidae > Oligia > Oligia latruncula. Next base: position 8,421,171 of record OX419684.1, on the reverse strand, counting down.
CGGCCGTTTCTTTTTTTACGGTAAGTTAGAAGTTTGATTTTTTACAGCTTCAAGGGACTGTACACTTTTTTTTTTTTTTTTTTGGGTTGGAAATTATCAAATGACCCCTCCCGCTCTGGGCGGAGCGGAAGGGAGTGTCAGACTCTTACTTACTAAAACCCACCCGTGTTCCTCCACTTGCGGGCCACTGTAGACCTGAGTTTTAATTTTAACTCGATACCTCCGCGCGTTCCCGTGATAAAGCGTCTTGACAGACAGGCAAACGAACAACAAAGTATAAGGGTTCTGTTTTATCCTTTTGAGGTACGGAACCCTAAACGATGCGAACAAAACTAAATGTCTTAAGTTCTCATTACCAAATGTACCTCAAGTGGGTCTGAATTTAGAACTTGATGGCAAAAAACTAGACGCTGTTACGGAAACTGTAGGTATTTCTAGGAATTACTTTAGATTCAAAATTACAATGGGGCGCACACATTAGAGCTCTCTCAGGTAGATTAAGCATATATGCAGTAAGAAAAATAAGGCAGTTGACAGATATAGCCACAGCTAGGTTAGTATACTTTGCTTATTTCCACAGCATTATGTCTTATGGTGTTCTTTCTGCTGTGGGGATCGGCAGCTGACGTAGATTCAATTTTCATTTTACAAAAGAGGGCAATCCGCGCAATCTATCAAATGGGTCCTCGCGAGTCTCTTAGAAACAAATTCAAAGAAATTGATATACTAACTCTGCCTTCTCTTTATATTTTAGAAAGTATTTTGTATGTTCGCAAAAACTTAGGACTCTTCAAAATAAAAAGCGATTTCCACAATATAAATACACGTAGTAAAAATGAAATTGTGTTACCTAAATTTAGATTAACTAAAACTAGCAAGTCATTTCTTGTAAACGGCGTCCGTTTTTATAACAAGTTGCCAATGTCGGTTACAGAACTTAGCGATGGAAAATTCAAAACCTTCATCAAACGTGTCCTTATCAAAAAAGCATATTATAAGATTAAAGACCATGTTGAAGACAAGGTAGTTTGGCAATAATTCCTTCTGCACATGTGGCTTCCCTGGCTCCTCATTAACGGCTTAACTATTTAAATGTCTATTAACTGCTCTCAAATTACGATGTTCATTTTTTATTTACTTTACTTTATTTACTTTTTTTACATACTTTTTTTGACATAATCTCTTTATTACTTGACATTTGTATACAGACAATTCAAATTTTTCATCTCTTTATTTGTGGTTGTAATGGGAATCATATCACTATGTTTTATTAGGTTTTTATTTTTTATTTATCCTTTTGATAGATTCTTATTTTGTAAATGTGAGGACTTTGTAGGCCTTGTAGACTTTAGATCTGTAGACCATTTTTTATTTTATCAAGTACCTGATACTTGTTGACAGGCCTACGCTATCCTCCCATACCTACTGTAATTTGAAAATATTGTAAAAGCCAATTATTTAAAAAAAAAGAGTAACCTTGGAGTTTCTTGCCGGTTCTTCTCCATAGGAAACGACCAATTGGAACCGTGCACCTAGCTTCTGACGTTTCATAAGTGCCCATGTAGGCTTATGTGAAATAAAATATTTTGATTTTGATTAAACCGTGGACAATAAACAAATATACAATGCAAGGAAAACCTACCTATCTATGTTTCATGAGTAGGTAAGGGTGTTTGTAATGCATAAGGAAACCTGATCTCTGTACCAGGAGATGACGCTAGTCAGACGTCATTCGCGCTATCGCTGGACTGGTTGCTCAGTCATTAGTGGCCTACGACATCTAGGTACCTAATTATGATAGTGATGAAAAAAACTGCGTGTTACATTATTTGAGAATACTCGGTCGACCGATATGGTTAATTATAAGACATTCTACTTAGTTTACTTCAAGTAGGCATAGGTAAGTATTATACTTATTTTTTGCGCTAAGTGTTTGGCCAGACTGGCAGCGCGGGGCGGGGAACGCGCGCAATCTGCCTGTCCGCAGTCGAGCGCGGCCAAAGAGTAAAGTAACTATAGAGGAAAGCGCGGCTGTTGTTGGCGGTGTTTGTCAAAATATACCTAATACCTATGCGTATGCGCTGCTGAATGGGTCACACACACCTTGGATGTTAGTTTGAATGATAAGTCACGGATAGCCAAAGATGATAGTTTATTGAGTATATTTAACTACCACGTAACTTATGCTATATAATGAGTACAGCTGATTATGAACGCTGATCGTGTACTGTCGCGTTTACACTATAATTTGTGCAAGGCGACGGAAAAGTGCTGATCTATGCCATGTACGATACCTGACTCGTACAATATGGATGAAGAAGACTTATTTTTACTAGAAAAAAGCTCGAACTAGTGTGAGAACCCCGGTCCCCGCGCGGGTGGCCCGCGCACTCACTGCGGCCACTTGTATGAACGAGGTATGGCGTAAGTTGCCAGCGCGCTCACCACGCCAAGCAGCCCGCTCGTTCACCGCGCCCGCGTGCCCATTATGGACGCTCCAATGAAGTTCTTAAGTTTGAATATGCCGCGCCGCGCCCGCCCCGCGCCCGCTTTTGCGGTTTGGCCAAGCACTACTGCTACTACTACTGTACTACTGGCTGCGGACACGAAGTCAGCGGGCGCGCGGCGGCGGCGCGTTTCAATGCATAGATTTTTATGAAACTGGCCTCGAAGGGAGCGGCGCGGCGCGGGGAGCGGCATACGAGCGGTGCGCAGTGCGCACCAGTGTAGCGGTGCGCGCGCGTTTGCATTGACGTAGTACAGACGCCAGCATATCAAGCTACCCGAAACAGTCAAATTTTCCCAATCATCTTTGAACCTGATGATTTAGTGATAAAATTTAAAATCTATTAAAGATGTGCTGGCGTCTGTACCTTTTATGTTTTGCTTTTTAACGACCGACGCGACGTTTCAAAATGTTGTTCAATTACAAAAAGATGTTGTCGTCGCTGTTTAGACATTTCGGTCCCGAAAAAAGACACAAATTTCTCATAATACAACACTACGCCGTTCTAGCGCCGCCGCCGCGCGATCTGCCCGCCTGGCTTCGAGACCGAGGTCTGCGTCGCCGCACCGCTCCCCGCGCCGCCGCCGCCTCCGCCCCGCAATCGCTGATTTCGTGTCCGTGGCCTAAAGGTAAGCGTCCACAGGCCAGCATCGCACGTATCGGACGCATCGCTCGTAATAAAATCCGTTACGAGCGATGCGTCCGATAAGTTTGCCTTGTAAAAACTCGTACAAAAGCGTCCACTGATCCGCACCGTACGGACCGCTCATCGGCAATGCCTACATGTGAACTCTAATATTTATTTTGTTAGCAATATATTTTCGATGACTATTTCGAGCTACTAAATCTTTCTTCAATAGAAGGTTTTTTTCTTGCGTGACGTAGAAATTTAAACTGGAGTCTTGAGATTATAAATATTCGTAGCCAAATTCATACAAACAACTCATTAGGTAAATCTGTGAACGGAAGATAATTTACTAAATGTTTCTAGAACTCCACAATCTGTCTTTATCTAATTGTCTACCTACATCGCGCAAACAACGGGAATGTTGCATCATTTTCATTTCTACTTTATAACCGACTTCCAAAAAGGAGGAGGTTATTATATGTTCGACTTTATGCATGTTTTATTTTTTACTAGCTTTTGCCCGCGACTTCGTCCGCGTAAAATTTCACCCTCTTAGGGGTGGAATTTCGAAAAACCCTTTCTTAGTGGATACCTACTCTTCACAAAGAACACACCCTCCAAAATTCATGTCCCTAGGAGCAGCGGTTTAGACTGTGCGTTGATATATCAACAATCAGTCAGTTTACCATTTTATATACATATATTGTTCAATGTATAAATAATAATACTAAATGTGTGATCGATCCCCACGCTATCCCACAAACATAATCAATATTTTGTTAAAAAACTACCTGATAGCTCGATAGATGGCGTTGGGATCGAATTAGATCGCGGTATGGTTTCGTTACCTGGCAGGGTATATAAGGCTCGGGTTTAAATCAATAAAATTGTCTCGCTCTGAGGTACGGCGTTTTATTACAGTATCACAGGCTCCAAGGCACCTTGTACCGATATTGTACATGGTCCATTCGAGCCGAAGGGCGTTTTTGGAAGAACACAAGTAACAAAGATTAGTTACGCTACTTGATACGAGGTGGCGCTAGTAGTCGGTGAACAAACTTCATGTTGTGGAATTATTGGACTTGAATCTAGATTGGATCACGTGAGTAGTGAAGTGCACAAGTGGACAAAAAACTGTGAGTACATTTAAGTGTTAATTAAAATAGTGCAAAGTTAGGGAACTTAGTCTTTGCATGAACTTGGTAAAGTACAGTGTGCGATCAGGGACTTAAAATAGTTTCGGAAAAAACGACCAGACTTCGAATCTATGCCCGATTTTGAAGCGATTTTACAAGTGTCAAAACACTTAGAAAAATTACACTTGGCGGCACTTAGAAAATTTACTCTTCACTGGACTTAGAAAAATTCCACTTAATGACACTTAGAAAAATTACACTTGGCGGCACTTAGAAAATTCACTCTTCACTGGACTTAGAAAAAATCTCACTTATTGACACTTAGAAAAATACTGTTGAAAAACATGGAAAAGGAATTGAGAAAGTTGAAGGATGTCAAAGGACAGATTGAGAAGGGCTTGGTAAACTTCAAAAAGTCTCCGAAAGATAGGATAAATTACAATTATGTGGACACACGTCTAGAGATGTTGGAGAACCAATTCAGGAATTTTACTGCAAAATACGAAGGAATAGTAGGCGAATGTGAAGGTGAAGAATTGTATGAATACTTTCAGGAAGATATTTATGAAAAGGTTTATGAAACATACTTAATGTATAAGGTTGAATTAAAAAATGCTCTGTCTCAATTAAAAGTTAATAGTTCCAATAAAGAAGTTTGTGATAGCTCATCTGACAGTGTGGGAAGATTGCCAAAAATAGTTTTACCTACTTTTAGTGGAAAATATACAGAGTGGTCGTCGTTTCGAGATTTGTTCATATCATTAGTCCACAATAACAAAAAACTTGATGACGTACAACGTCTCCACTATTTGAAAACTCAGCTGTCAGGTGAAGCAGAGCAGCTTATAAGACATGTTCCTATAACTGATGTTAACTATAAAAAATGTTGGGAAATGTTAGAACATAGGTTCAATAATAAGAAATTTATGTCAACATGTATATTAAACCGACTATTTGGCCAACGTAATATTGGAAACGAATCATCGAAGGCACTTAAAGATTTGCTTGATGTTACAAGTGATTGTTTGCACGAACTTGCCAATATTGGGATTGATGTTAGTTCGTGGGACGTTATTGTCGTTTATGTTGTAAGCTTGAAGTTGGACGTAGAATCTAGGAAGCAGTGGGAACTGCATGTTAGTAAATCATCCGATGATCTACCCTCCTTTAAACAGTTTTGCGAGTTTTTAGAGACGCGTTTTCGTGCCCTAGAATGCGTTGAACCTAAACACAAATCAAAAGCCGATAATCATTCTACATCTCACGCTAAAGTAATGCATGGTGCTGTTAATGGTTCATGTCCACATTGTTCTGAAAGTCACAAGCTCATCAATTGTAAGAAGTTTTGTCAACTAGAAATTGACGAACGACGTGCCATTTCAAAATCTTTGGGTGTATGTTTTAATTGCTTGGGCAGTCACCACACTTCCAAAGTGTGCCGTGTTCTTTCAAAATGCCGTATATGTCAGCGGAAGCATCATACGTTGTTGCATCCTAAGAACCTTAGTGGAGCCAGTGGGGCTACTACACCAATTGAGCCTGTAACCCCACATGAAGGTACTTCAGAGCCAGTACATGATGTTAGTGCAAATATAGCAACTCATTTTGTGAATGGACAAGCACAGGGTCAAGTCTTGTTAGCCACGGCTCTAGTAAAGGCCGAATCACAAAATGGGTCCTCTCAAATTGTGAGAGCTTTGTTGGATCAAGGATCACAAGCATCTTTTATAACTGAGGCAGCAGCGCAATTGCTTCGTTTAAAAAGAGTAGTCTCGAAGACTACTATTGCAGGTATAGGAGGTGGTCATGGCGGTATCGTCTCTAGACATGTGGTTAATATTAATATTCAATCGTTGCATGATCCCTCCTTTACGTTAGAAGTAACTGCGCATGTATTAAGCTCACTGACCTCAGTTATGCCAGATACAAACTTTGAACTCGAGAATTGGCCAGAAATTCACAGTATACATCTAGCCGACCCAAAGTTCAACTGCCCTAATAAAATCGACATTTTGTTAGGAGCTGAAATATATTGCCGTATTTTGAAGGAAGGTCTGATCAAGAGCCCCGCGGGCTCTCCGGTCGCGCAAGACACGCATTTAGGTTGGATTGTGTCAGGCCATGTTAGTAAAGCAGATAGGTCTCTAAATTCCCATAATACTGTGATCGCGATGCACACTCAAATTGAAGAGAACGAAATGTTAAAACGTTTATGGGAACTAGATTCTGAACCTGCTTTAACGAAAAAGCTTCTTACACCTGAAGAACAGGCTTGCGAGGAGTTTTACGCAAATACAACTAAAAGAGATAAAGATGGGCGCTATGTCGTAAAATTACCTTTTCGTTCAGAAGATCCCCTTTGTAAATACGGTCATTCTAAAAATATAGCTGTAAAAAGATTGCTAGGTTTAGAAAGGAAGTTGGCTAGGGATCATGAATTAAAACCACAGTATACTGATGTGATAAAGGAGTATTTATTGCTGGGCCATTTGGAAAAAATCACCGACGAGTCTGAAAGAAATAAAAGTGATGCGGTTTATTTGCCCCATCACGCAGTGGTCAGACAAGATAAACTGACCACCAAGGTAAGAGTGGTTTATGACGCGTCATGTAAGGGAACAAACGGGGTTTCCTTAAATGACACCTTAATGGTAGGACCCACTCTTCAAGCAGATTTGAGACACATTGTCATGAGATGGCGACAGCATCCAATCTGTCTGGCAGCAGATATAATAAAAATGTATCGCCAAATCAAGGTAGCGCGATCGGATGCGGATTTCCAAAGAATTGTTTGGAGAGAGGATCCTGACAAAGAGGTAGAGGACTTCCGACTTCTGACTGTCACCTTTGGCACGTCATGCGCCCCTTATTTAGCTGTCAAGTCATTGCATCAAGTTGCATGCGATGAAGGTAATATGTATCCATTGGCTGCTGAAAGGGTGAAGTCAGACTTCTATATGGATGATCTGATGACTGGCTGCCAATCTGAAACAGAAGTAGAAAGAATTTATAATGAAATGAACAGTTTATTAGAGAAAGCAGGATTTCAATTGCAAAAATGGACAAGCAATAAGATGTGTTTATTGGAAACTTTAAAGGAAAACTCTGGTAGAGATTTGGAAATTAAGACTGATAGGGTAACTAAGATTTTGGGACTTACCTGGAACCGGAACACTGACGAATTTGATTATTCTGTGAAGATGTCACCTCCTGCTGCAACTGAAACAAAAAGAACGGTCATATCAGAAATATCACGGCTTTATGATCCGTTAGGATGGATAGCGCCGTGCATTATAACCTCGAAGGTCTTCATACAAAAGCTATGGATTAGTGGTATAGGCTGGGATGATGAACTGCCACCAGATCTCTCACAAGAGTGGAGATATTACAGATCAGAATTAGAGAAACTGGTGGATTTTCACATTCCCAGATGGATAGGCAAAAGGGAAGAGGACATTACGATAGAGCTACATGGATTTAGCGATGCGTCAAACATAGCTTATGCGGCTGTGGTGTATTGTCGCATTATCGATGCTACTGCGCAAATACACTCACACCTCATAACCGCAAAAACAAAGGTAGCTCCTATTAAGCAGATATCCATTCCGCGGCTGGAATTGTGTGGTTCTGTTCTAGTAGCAAAATTACTGATCGAAGTAGCTGACGTAATGAACATTCCAAAGGCTAATATCCATGCTTGGACAGATTCGTCTGTTGTTTTGGCCTGGTTAAATGATCATCCAAGTCGTTGGAAAACTTACGTGGCCAACCGCACTTCAGAGATCCTTAGTTTGCTAGACAATACACAATGGGCTTATGTTAAATCCATAGACAATCCCGCGGATATCGCTTGTCGTGGAGTTTCTTCAGCTGTTCTACTTAATGATGATCTATGGAAACGAGGACCAGGTTGGTTAAGAAATGATCACATAGAATATACTAGACCTAGCGCAATACGCACTAATGAGGAGAAGAAATCTGTTAAGGTTTACACTACCAACCTCGTGTCTGAATTTGAAGCCATTTGGGGATCTAGGTACTCATCACTTACACGTTTAGTGAGGGTTGTGGCGTACTGTAAAAGATTTCTGCAATCAACAAGAGTTCGTAAAGCAAACATTAAGTTTACAGCTTACCTGTCAGCTTCAGAAATTCGTGATGCCTTAGATATATGTATCAGGCAAAGCCAACAGCAGTGGTTTCATGCAGAATTTATAGCCCTAAAAAATAAAGTTCCATTAGACAAAACGAGTTCATTATATAAATTAAATGTGTTTATTGATGAGTGTGAGACATTGCGCGTTGGGGGAAGACTGCGCTATTCTCAACTACTTGATGATACAAAGCACCCAGTTGTTATTCCTCATGATTCAAGTTTGGCCAAGTTAATTGTAGCCGATGCACATGAAAAGACTTTTCATGGAGGACAGCAACTGGTACTCAATTTTATACGCACCAAGTACTGGATCAGTCGGGTGAAAAATATTGTACGAGCTCATATACGTCGTTGTGTTCCTTGTATTCGATATGCTGCGACCACAAATCAACAGTTGATGGGAGAGCTTCCAGCTTGCAGAGTGACCCCAAGTAAACCGTTCCATAACTCCGGTGTCGATTATGCGGGCCCCATTAACATGAGGGTCTCTAAGGGTCGTGGACAGCGGTCGTATAAGGGATACATCTGCTTATTTGTGTGTATGGCCACGCGCGCAGTACACATTGAGGCTGTTTCAGACTTAACAACTGAGGGTTTCCTGGCAGCGTTCAAACGGTTCGTTTCCAGACGTGGTCATTGTCGTCATATATGGAGCGATAATGGCACCAATTTTGTGGGCGCTGCCAAGGAGTTACGGATACTTTTCAACCAAGAGAGTTCAATGTTTAAAGACATTGCAGCTGCTCTTGCGAACTCTCAAACCGAATGGCACTTTATTCCTCCCCATGCTCCAAATTTTGGTGGATTGTGGGAAGCAGGAATTAAAAGCGTAAAACATCATCTGAAGCGCGTCGTAGGTGACTCCACTTTGACGTTTGAAGAGCTGTCCACAGTTCTTTCTCAAATTGAGGCATGCCTAAATTCTAGGCCCTTGTCTCAAGGTAGTAGCGATCCAGAGGATCCTGTACCTTTAACTCCTGGCCATTTTTTAGTGGGACATCCATTGGTAGTGGCACCCGACTATAATTATGAGAATGCCACGGTTGGTACTTTACGCAGATGGCAATTAGTACAACGCATGGTGCAGCACTTCTGGCGTAGATGGAAACTGGAATATTTAACACATTTCTTCCAAAGACACAAATGGAATGTTCGTAACCCTGATTATAAAATAGATGATGTAGTATTAATAAAAGAAGATAACTTACCTCCAGCTAAATGGTTATATGGTAGAATTATACAGCTACATCCGGGTAAAGACAGCTTAACTCGCGTTGTCACTATTCGCTGTAAGGGCACTACGATTAAACGTCCAATTTCAAAACTGTGTTTCCTTCCTGTTACTAATTGAGTCACATGTTGTTGAAATTGTCAGCATTTATTTTGTGCTAAGATTTGTTTTAGTATGTTTTTCTTATGTACACTATTGTTTTAAATACCGTGTTATATTTTGTGTATCATTAAGCTTATTACTTTGTGTTTCATGGAGTTCAAATTAACTCAATAATGCTATGAAAATGTTTTACTTGTACTTTGTTATTCTACCTTGTCAAGTAATTTTGTTGTATTTGTCATGTTTTGATCGGAACCATATCTGTCAATTATCTTGCAATCATAGTTTATGAAGCCGTCCACTATTCAGTATTTGTAATTATGATACAGTCCATTGTTCTTGTAGTTGCTGAGTTTGTTCATGGTGGGCGGTACTAAAAGGAACATATTCCTTTTGGTGGGCGGAATGTTCAATGTATAAATAATAATAATAAATGTGTGATCGATCCCCACGCTATCCCACAAACATAATCAATATTTTGTTAAAAAACTACCTGATAGCTCGATAGATGGCGTTGGGATCGAATTAGATCGCGGTATGGTTTCGTTACCTGGCAGGGTATATAAGGCTCGGGTTTAAATCAATAAAATTGTCTCGCTCTGAGGTACGGCGTTTTATTACAGTATCACAGGCTCCAAGGCACCTTGTACCGATATTGTACATATATATATAGATAGATGTTCACTGATTTTTCCGCCAAGTGTCGACCTACTAATTTATTTTTTGGTTGATTGGTTATATTCTCGAGGTGGTCCCATTGTCATCAAGTTGGAACCTGATGAGTGGATCCCATGGAAATCGAAGGAAACCCTCAAATTTTATAGGCAAAGCTATAGCGATTTGGGTATTTTTTAAAGTGACTTGAGCATTTGCTCTCGGAAATCATCATTTGGTAAAGTGGAGCTGATGATGAAGACCACAGATGGCCATCGGAACTACTCAATGCTAAATATTTCACAGGTTGCGATTCGATTAGGTACTTTAATATGGTTGCTAACCGTAATGTATGCTCGTCACAATGCCTATGGTGAGTTGTTGTTGTTGTAGTTGTTATTTATCTTAATAGGTAGATATGTATTTCCCATGTGTATAGGTAAGTTACGGGCCGCATGACAGCCGAACAATGGGAAAAACTAACGACAATTACCATTAACTAGAGATACATAGAGAGAGAGTAGGGATTTCAAAACTAGAGTGGGAGTGGGACTGCTGTGGTCTGTCCCACTGTAGGGTAAATAAATAATAATATAGGTAAGCAGCGGGCGAGCCCTTTGCCCTGGCAGATAAACCACTCTATCTAAACATTTAAATTAAAATAATTATTAATTTACTACATTTGCAAAATGATAAAATTACTTACCTACCGTAACCATAATATAAACTGCATGGCAAGGTACTCATTTGGCTGTCACTGCTGATACCAAAATAATCTTGTCACAAGATTGAGTATTAATTGTGCATTGTGACAAGATTATTTTGTACGTGCAAGACAAGTCTGCGCTCGACTGGTGACGTGCTGAATGTTGCCAGCCTTACTAATCTTTTTCCCTTCATTTAATCAAAAATGATTTATCAATACTCAAACTTATAGTCATTGTAGAAATTTATTATCTAGGTAAATTAATATACCTGCAAGGTAATTTCCATTAGCTTATGTAGGTACATAATGTTAAAAAAAACTTCATGACAGCTTTGCAAATCTTTTTAACCGACATCAAAAAAGGAGGAGGTTCTCAATTCGACGGTATGTTTTTTTTTTTTTTTGACGTGACAACGTCTTAAATTAGGTTGCGGCTGGGAGTCACTTATGAAAAAGTGTAACGCTCGGTAACGTTACGTTCTTATTTTCATTTAATTCCTTGTTCCTATTGTGCAATTTAATTATATTCATATCAATAAATATTCTACCGAGAAAAAGACGTTGTCACGTAAAATCTTCGCCCGTAAAACCGACTTTACAGGCAACCATTTTTTTTTGTGTGTTTGTTACGCGATTACTCCGCCAATTGTGGACCGATTTTCAAAATTCTTTTTTTGTTCGAAAGGGTATACTCTCGAGGTGGTCCCATTATCATCAAGTTGGAATCTGATGAGAGGATCCCATGGAAATCGAGGGAAACCCTCAAATTTTATAGGCAAAGCTATAGCGATTTGGGTATTTTTTTAAGTAACTTGAGCATTTGCTCTCGGAAATCATCATTTGGTAAAGTGGAGCTGATGATGAAGACTAAAGATGGCCATCGGAACTACTCAATGACAAATATTTCACGGGTTGCGATTCGATTACTTTAATATGGTTGCTAAACGATTTATCCTCGTCAGTTCGTCACAATGCGTATGGTGAATGGTTGTTGAGGAGTTCTCCTGGTTCTTACTAGGAGAACTCCCCAACAATTAACGTCCCTGCATCGGGAATAGCAATATTTTGTAAAAGGTGATGAGCAGTTGACATTAGGCTATTGTAACTTAGATAAATTACAAACTCACCCACTAAAAAGTAAAAAATAAAAACTTTTTTACAAAAAAAAAACAACCGACTTCCAAAAAACACTATAATAAAGTCGGTTGTTTTTTTTTTGTAAAAAGTTTTTTTCTACATGTAGACATATACATTGTGTTAAAAACCAATACCGTTAGGCACCGCTAGTGCGGATTTTATTGATATGGCAGCCCTGGTAACATAGCTGTCAAGTGTCAAATAAGCAACGCGACTTGTAACTTTGGAAAACGATACCGTAGGCCTATTTTCATCTCGTTCTTCTTCACAAGCACGTTTGACCTTTAAGATTATATCTTTGCCAGCACTTTTAATCACTTTCGGCTTATTGATGGCGATTATTTTCAATGGAAACGAATACCTGATGAACACCTGACATAAAGGTCAAGATGGCGGCAAACGATTAAGTAGTTGGTGTTTCGGCCGCGCACAGACTTATTTGCGCTCACTTTAGTACCTACTTAAGTACTTAGGTACGTATCTAATAAGTAATAGGTATTCTAACCGATCATAAAATAAGGAAAATTCAGAGTCCGAAGGGATTTCGTTGTGACTAATTAGTTTTGTAAATCAGCACGTTTATGAATTGTAAAGCAGGTAATTCCCTTCTAACTGGTCATAATGTTAATGGAAATATTAAGCAGTAAAATAGGGAATAATGGGTACTTATTTTAGTGAAACAAACATATTTATTTTCAGAACTGGATTCAATTATTGCCACCAGCTCGTCATTATACGAGGAAGAAAATGTGCAACTCATTAGGTTGTGGTTAGGGGGTTTCTTTTTAATATTATAATGCATCCTTCGAAAATAATGGCGCCATCACAAGATACGGTTTGAAATAGGAGGTCGAATAGGTTAGTCAGTAGATAAGCTAGAGACCTAGTCGTCGCTGAAACATAGAAATTATGAAACCGTGAAAAAGACGTACCTACCTAAAAAATCGGGCTTAACTTTTGTTCTCATTTACCGCGTTATTTAATTAAACTAACCGGTATATCTGATTTATTTTAATGAACCTAAATAAAAAATAAATAAGTTTGGTAAAGGTCAAACAGTATATTTTTTGCAGTTTTTGTATTATATGTGTGTTCACTTTGCGATAAAACCTACTTAATAATATCTATGTTTCGTGATGCCCAGTTTAGAAAACAGGTCATTATGCCAATAACCTAACCGGTTATTCAAATAATTCTCAAATTATTTCGCATTTCAAAAACCATTAAATCTGTTTATAATTTAGTATTTCGTTCATGTATCTACTATGATGATGTAGCCTAATCTGCAGAGCATATACCTGATTACGTGATGAAAATTATTCACTGCTTTCTAAAAATCTATGCATTTAGGACTACCGTCTTTCTGATATTGAAAGTGGCGAATAGTGGCGACTGACGTATTATATGTATAGTAAACACATAGCTTACATAGCCATGTTCTTCAGTAACATATCATCCCTATGTTCTATGTTATTTCCGCACTTAGTCCTTCAGTGGACCGTTGTACGTGGGCCATGGTGGCGCACCTCCCTGCACAAGAGGCCTCCTAGTCTATTCAAAACATCTCCAATAGTTCTGGTTTTTGTTCTAATTTTGAGGACGCCTGCCTGTGTATTCAAAGAGCACATGCGCAACGATTTCCTCGGCCTTCATGCATGCTCTGCACAGAAGACTGTCGGTTATGCCTATTGTGTAGAAGTGTTTGTTTAATAATTTTGTCCCCTCCATGAGACGCAGGCTACCAACAGCAGCAGCAGCAGGCAGCCTGATATCCAAGGACGGCACAGCTTCCTTGGACTGCCTGCAGCCCGATAACATATATAACACCACGTCTGTGAACTGTCAAAATGAAACCCATTGCTACTGATAGTGTGTTACGCAATTACCCTGCTAATCCGAAAACAGTTAAAACTTGAGGCAAAATGTTAACGTCATGAAAGCAAACTTTAACGTTTTTAGCTAAAAAGGTCACAAAATTAACTGTTTTATTCATTTGGTGATATTGTTGAAACCATTGAAATTTACGTAGGTACATACATTACAGTAACGGTGGTTTTCCTTTTTTTCGCTTTTTTTCGTGGTTTTTTTCAGTAAATAGTATGTTCAATCATTTAAAGTTACTGTATTGTCTTTTACTGTTTTACAAACATTTCTTCTTACTGTATAAAGTCAGTAAGTCTTAATGAAATCGCTTGTATATGCTGTACTAAGAAATTATTTTTTTCGGTGTAATACACCCACATTTTGACAGTTATGTTTAAGTAGCTGTTGTAGTGTGTTGTTGTGATTTGTTATGTTCAGTAATATTATTGACTAGTTACGTGGTAAATCCTTCCCAGAACCCTCCATTGTAATGGTCTCTATGGAAGATCAGTGCAGTGAATGTCAACCAACTGTATGACGCAGACGAGGTAGGTAATAGCTTGGGTTAATGACATTACAACGAGCGATACCTTGACCACCTTTTTCACAAAATCACATGGAAACTGCTTTTTTTATTGTAAAAGTTTTTTTAGGAACGTTAATTAAAAACCGTGACCAATATTTATTGGTCGGAGATGAAAAAATTTAACATTATTGTCGCTATGTAAAAGTTTAGTTGTTTGGTGTTTCTGTAATATAAGTAAGAGAGTTATTGTTTAGACCTACATTTGGTACCTACGTACACTCACTTAGGTACTTATTGTCGAAATAATCATTGCCAAGAGTGTTTTTACAAGCTTTTTTAAGTTTTGATATTGTTACTATTCAAAAGTTAAATTATTGGGTATCAAGCGCAAACTTAATTTGAAAATCTACTACTGTTTCCTTCCTTTAGATTTTCTTATTAGATTTCTTTGTCACGACTCGGAAAAAACTACTGGCAGTTAGGTATTTATTATATCGTCTAGTTATAGACGCAATATGAGCTAGAGACGCTAGAGGAAGCTGTAATAGCGGATTCATTGAGCAAGATGACTTCAACCTTATTATGGTAGATCAAACGTCATACCTCAATTTAATCCTGTAGGAAAAAACATGAATTGGTCGACTAGACGGGTTACTTAGACAGGTTCCAAGAGTGTCATAGACGTCATATTATGACGACACTACTACAAGACCTTTATCTCAGCCACCTCTCAGTTGGTTCGTTAGTAGCGCAAACACTGCGCCGACGCATTCAGTGCGCGTTGGTTTTTGGCGCGCATTACATGTCCGACGTTAACTTAATATTTTATTTACGTTACCTTACTAACTTATCCATATTTTAAGCAATGTTAAGAATTATAAGTTAAATGATTTCCATCTCGCAGTGACGATTAAGTGATACATATATTTTTATTTATTTGGATAAGATTTAACTTAGTGATTTACAATTATGGAGTTACACAAGCTTTTGGTGATATTTGCAGTATTGTGCATTGGGTAAGCAGTTATTTTAAATTATAAATCCAACTAAATATTACAACTTACACAGTTCATTATTTAAGAAAATGGGGATAGACAATGTAGAGTCACGTTTAGCGAATTAGCTTTATGCAAAGTTATGACACTAACTGCCACCTTAATTCCCCGACATTGCTTTATTTCTGTGGATGACCCACCTACCTGTTACTTTGAACTCAGAATTCACCTTGTAGTTTGTACCTGTTTTTCCCACTAGGATCACACACTACAATGCGCCACGCGACGGGACGCGGAAACGAAGCCCGGACCCTAAAATTACCCGCGTTCTTATTGGATTTGTATGTAAAAAAGTCTGGTGCATTGTAATGTGTGATCCGCCTAAGCAATGAAATAAATACAGCTGCACGAACAGTGAGTACTACCCCTACTTGACCACTTCAAACCAAATCTCTGCAACCGTTCTGAAAACTCAATTGTTTTTTAAAAATTCAAGAAAGAACGCTGTATTCAACTATAATCTACCTTGAACCGTGCGTCTATTGGCTTATTAAAACTAAAGATTTTAAGATTGTGAAGTTAATTATTCTTCCAAGATTGTTTTTACTTATACCTACAAATAATGCTGTTTACGAAACTTTATTCTCATATAAATTATACCGTATTAAAATATTAAATACAGTCGGATAAATTAATTTTTAAGCAAACTTGTCCGGCATTTCAAAGTCAAATCATTTATTTCAAACAGGGACTTTTAAACGTCAAAATGTACAAAAAAAAAATCTAGTTGCCCCTTCCAAAATGTATTTTCCCCTTCCAAAATGTATTTTCTCCTTCCAAAATCTGTACAAAATAGTAAAACATTTTTGTAAAAAAATCGTATGGAGAAAAATGTGTTGTTTATTTTGTATGGAACATTACCTATTTAGTAAGACGATGCGCACCTAGAATAAAAATCAAAATACTTAACAATTAATTTCCCTGACTAAGGGTGTCCCCAAAGATATCCGAGGTGTCCCCTACGTGGAATTGCCGTGCTATAGCCATTTGATACAACTTTTTTTTAAGAATGACTGTTGTGATTTGAACATAAGGACAATTATTTAAGTTGGCAGTATCTGACTTTACTTACCCACACATACTTATTTTGTAATTGATCGGTACCGCGGTTGGACATTGAGGAATCAGTTGATTACTAGATAGATACATCATTCATGATCAGACAAGAGCACAAATACTCATTATGAACTCAACATGCTCATGACCATGAGGTAATATTTAAAATCGTAAGTAGGTACCTACTGAGTAGATATTTACGATTTTTCTGGTTACGTTACGGTACTAGTTTTTTAAGGAAAAATAATAAATTGAAAAATAAAAGGTCAAAAACCAGTTTTATATTAATACTTGTTTGCGATAACTGATGCAAATCATCAGTCATTTTGAATGCAACAGAATATTTGTCTGCAGTAAAAGCTTAATATTTTGTTATAACGCGTTTTTGCCAAATTAGTTACCTTGTAATTAAAGGGAAGGTGTACTATTATACGTATAGTAGGTACCTATATACATATACGTATCATTTTTAGGGTTTTGTCGGCACCCTTTGGGTACAGAACCCTAAAAATGATCCTAACCGTACCCAAAGGGTGCCGACGGAACCTTATTACTAAACCTCCGCTGTCCGTCCGACCGTCTGTCTGTCAGCGGGGTGTATCTCATGAACCGTAATAGGTAGACAGTTGAAATTTTCACATATGAGTGCATATGTATTTCTATGTCGCTATAACAACAAATACTTACTTAATAAAAATAAAATACATTTAAAAATTAAAGGGCCCCTTTAATCCATACTAATATTATAAATACGAAAGTAACTCTGTCTGTCTGTCTGTATGTTACCTTTTTACGCCTAAACCACTAAATGGATTTCGATAAAATTTGGCAGAGAGATAGCTTGCATCCCGGGGAAGGACATAGCATAGTTTTAATCCCGATATTCCCACGGGATCGACACTTATGCGGGTGCAACCGCGGGGCCCTGCTAGTTTTATATACAAGAAACGTGTTTGAAAAAAAAAAAATTGTGTTAAATATTGTACGGGTGGTACGGAACCCTTCGTGTGCGGTCCGACTTGCACTTGGCCTGTTTTATTTATGTTAAGCATTTTCTGCAGACAAATGTTTCAATAAATACCTAAAAATTTAGCGTAGTTTCGATTTTCCCATGGTTGGAAAAATTTGACCAGCTTTTACAAAAAATACCACTTTTAAATATTGTTGCTTTTGAATGCTTTGTAAGCTTTATCGTACATAATTAGTTTTCTAAGTAACATACCTCTTCAAAATACCAGGCCACTCAGAAAGTATTGCGAAAAAAAGTTTTTATGTATGAGAGACTGGACAGTTATAATCTATTTTGAAAATATGATTATTTGTAAGTAAAAATAGGTACGTTCCAATTTCAAAATTTCCCTCGACATTGTTTGCGAGCTAATAGCGAGTAATTTAAATTATCTGCGCCGGGAACATTTTCGCGGTATGATTTTTTACGATTTCAAGTGGCACCTGAAACCGGACGAATCGTACGATAGACTTCAAATGGCATTCATGGATGAAGGCCCTTCTAAGGAAATCGTGTATCGTTGGTATAAAGAATTCAAGCGCGGTCGACTAACTTTGGGGGATGAAGAACGAAGTGGTCGCCCTTTGACGGATGTTACGGAAGAAAACGTGCTAGCAGTGAAAAATTTAATCCAAGACAATAGGCGAGTTACGTATCAAGAGATTCAGCACATACTGCAAGTTGGATCGGGAAGCCTTCACGAAATTCTACACGTGCATCTTCGCGTGAGGAGGATAGTTTCACGCTGGGTGCCGCACAACCTCACAGATGCTCAGAAGCAGGCCCGGGTAGAATGGTGCCGTGATAATGATAAACAAATTTGAAGCAGGCCGAGAAGCGTTCTCGGCCTGTTTACGACATCATAACAGGTGATAGGTCTTGGATTTATCAATACCTACGAAGCGCCAGTCGACGGTTTGGGTGTTTCAAAACGAATCAACGCTTACCAAAGTGAAGCGATCTAGAAGCGGGGGGAATATTTTGATCGCAAGGATTTTTAATTTGACTGGCTACTTGGTGTCAATTCCTTTACGGAACCAAAGATGCATCAACGTTGAATGGTATACTACTTAGCAAATGCTTGGCAGAAGTTTTCTCTGTTGTGAGCAACAAACGACCACAGGGCTCCGCGGGCTACTGCTCTACCACAACAACGCGCCTTCGCACACCGCGCTCCAAACGAGGGACTTCCTGGACAGCACGCCGGTCAAACTCCTGGGCCACCCTCCTTACAGCCCTGACCAGTCAGCACCGCGTGACTTCTTTTTATTCCCGAAAACAAAAAAATCTGCTCAAAAGCGATACAATTTTCGTCGCCGGAAGATGCGCTGTCAGCGTTCGAGCAGGCTGTAAACGAGGTGTCTGCGGCGGACTGGAAAAAGTGTTTCGAAAACTGGTTCAGACGCATGAAACTTTGTATAGTGGATAGTACTTTGATTTTTTTTATTTTCGCAAAATTTTGTAGGCCCACATAATATCAAACATTTGTTCTACCTTTGTGATATTTCTTATTATGTAACTTATGAAGTTATCAGTGATTATATGCACTCGAAATTGAGATAGTGTATCATTTATGCGTATAGTTAAGGATTACTTTGTCTTATCGCACATAAAACAATGGTATCAAATGGTATATAATAAACAATTTAAATCACATAGGTAGTTAATTCATTCAGGTCGTATAAACACAAATTTGTTTAAGACGTTAAATTTGAAAAGGAAAATTTAAGTAAATATTTACTCTAGTAAATATTTATTTTAGTTCTACTGTTAATGTGTTACGCAGTTACCCCGCGGGTTGAGAACCAATGCGATTTTTGTCCCGTACACTAAAGGGTTGGAAGACCCTATTAATTTAAGTCAGCAAGAGTCGGCATTCCGCCCGCCCTCGTCCGCCCAAGGGCATCCATGAGTTATACAGTATGGAAACCATTTAAATGCAATAAATTATACCATATACCTACTAGTTAAAACTTAAGAAATCGTTCGCGAAAAAATATCAGCTGTTCCCTACATTTATGTTCGCATGACTCGTGAAAATGTAGGGACCAGCTGATTTTTCTTCGCGACCGGTTTCTTTAAAATTTGTAAATCGTCAGAAAAGGCGATAACAATAAATTATTGTGGGGTATAATTTATTGCATAATGTGGTTTCCATACTGTATGTGGGTATTGTGGGTAACTTACGAAAAAGGTTATGTCAACTTAGAATATAGAATTATCGAATGACGTCCTATAAGAGGTAACTAGTAATGGAACATCATAATAATTCAAATCATAATCATTTATTTGCTTGGTGACACATAAATAACAAATCTTCTTTTTAAACCATACCTATTCTGGCTTAACACGTGTGCATATATACCTATTATAATGGAGTAGGTAGTGCGTCATATGATGCGGTTAGGTTAGTAGAAAAACAGAATGATCTTTATCCTATTGCTATTCTCAGGGCAACCAATATTATGCATTTTGATTATGAGCCGGCAAAATCTTTTTCCTCGTTTTTCAGTGTTTTCTATAATGTGTTTAATACTAAAATATAGAGTCTTGAGAATCCACCTCGCATTCGTCTCTGTACAATTTAACGAAGGTCTAATAAATAAATAAAATAAAATCGGTCAAGCGAGTCGGACTCGCGCACTGAGTACGGAATTTGTACGGAACACAAGTAGGTATGTAACTGCAAATTTACGATTTTCGGATTTTTTCCTTTACTTGTGCTATATGACATTGCTTCTTGCCAAATTTCATGATTCTAGGTCAACTTAAGTACCCTATAGGTTTTGATTCCCTTGCGATTGTCAAAATATGCGGCATAAACGATAACATAAACGCCCGTGATGTACGGGCGTTTATGTTTCGTTTTTACACGCACTTGGGTACATAACTTCGTTGCAATAAATATTTCCTCATGAAACCCACGATGCTAGAAGAATATAAAGAAATAAATACCAATTATGACTAATACAATAATGAGTAACTCTACCATTTTATTACTTACATAATGTTTGTTGCTTAATGCCAACTTCTATGTAAAGAAAACAGTACATAAGTGTTTGTGTTGCTGGCTTCTGAAGGGGGCACAAGGTTAAATGTTACGAATTTTGAACGCCACAAAAACAAAGGTGTTGCTATATAATATGTTTCGAGGGGTAAATACCAAGAGATAGCACAGTTATTGAAGTATTAGCAAATATCACATTAATATTATAAAGGCGAAAGTTTGTGAGTGTGAGGGGGTGGGGGTGTTTGTGTGTGTGTGTGTGTGTTTATATGTTTGTTACTTCTTCACGCTCAAAAGGCTGGACCAATTTTGATTAAAATTGGTATGGAGGTAGCTGAAACCCTGGATTAACATATAGGCTACTTTTTATACCGATATTCCCACGGGATCGAAACTTATGCGGGTGAAACCACGGGGCGCAGTTAGTAAAATAATATAATAAGAAGGACTCTAGGATGGATTGTAGGTCAAAATATTTCAGTGTTTTAAGTATTTTGATTTTACTCTACACATCCTCATCTATCCTCTACACATCTCCATACATACGTACATATATGTATAATAAAATAATAGCGATTAATTTTTGTCCGTTTGTCTGGATGTATGTTCTGGATTGGCGCAAAAATGGCTGAACGGATTTGGATAAGTTTGGCACACAGATAGTTTACAACCACATAGGGTACTTTTAATGTACGAGTACGTTCCCGTGTCATATTTCCCGACATCCACATGGGTGAAGTGGCAGGCAAAAGCTAGTGATAAAGGCCTTATATTTTATATTATGTAAGGTAAAGTAGTTCATAATAAGTAAGGTAAAAAAATATTATAATATAAGGTACGCCTACCTTAGGTTTAGTCCACTCGAACCGAAGCGTGGGTACAGCTAGTATGTATATTTTATTGTTTATAGATCATCATCACCATCCACAGCCCGACTATACCAACTGATGAGCATATACCTGTCTTTTCTGGTGCCAATCCCCCACGCTCCTGTGCCAGCTTTATCTATCCGCGATGATAACAACGTCGCGTCGTCGTCCGCCCATCTCGCCGCCGAATGACCGACACTTCGTCTCCCAGTCCTTGGACGCCACGCCGTCACTGCCTTACTCCACCTGTTATGAATGCGCCTTTTTTTTTTTTTTACGTGTGGAAATGCTCATGCATTCTGCACTACCACGGGGAGATAGTGCAGTTATGTGGAACTCTAACCCACTAAAACTCCACGGTGTTCTCCTCTGCCGCTTATGGCAGAAACACGGGCACGCGTTAGCACTCATCCGTGAACCCGCCGCGGCTGTCCGTCACCGGACCCTCCTCCGGGGAGTAGGTACTCCCCATCACCGGCGCACCAGAACACATAGCACGCCGTGACCACCCCAGGGACCAAACCAGCACATGGGCGCCAGATGACCCCGTGTCTGCCACCCTTGGTCCTCCTGGGACGGGTCAGAGCGCCTTTTTTTTTTTTTTTTTTCTCTGATAAATCATTACGCATCTCCGCTCGTCGGGGGACGAGACGGAGTATGTGTGACTCCCTGCCAGGGTGGCAGTATACCCACTAAAACTCAGTGGTGTTCCCTCATCGCCTTGATGGGGAGGTCATGGGAATCCGGCTCAGCCTTTGCATCCACAACCCCCCCGGCGCATGCCCGCCTAGCTGGCGGGCCCCGCATGTCCCCCCGTCTGGGGGGCTACGGGAATGGCTGGGAACACCTGGCCATTCCCGTCCGGCACTGGTGGAAGCCTGTGCAATACAGGCGAGGGTGCCCCCGCACCCGACACCTGGTGGCTTCCACCTGGGAGGAGTCGGAGATGACTGTCATACTGACGTCTTCTTCGAACGGGTCAGTGCGCCTGCCCAACTACATTCGAGTTCCCTAACTCGTTTTCCGATATCAAAAACCTTCGTACGTCTGCGGATCTCTACTTCTACGTTTGGGTCTATGGGTCTATAAGTCACATTTGACGGCACGGTTGGCGCAGTGGTTAAGCGATTGACTGCTGCGCTGCGTGTCGCGGGTTCGATTCCTGCACGGAAAAAATATTTGTATGACCTACAAGTCGTTGTTCCGGGTCTGGCTGTTTGTGCATGTGAGATTAAATGTTTGTAAACGCACCCACAATACAGGAGAAATTCCTAGTGTGGGGCAACGTTTAAAAAAAAAAAATGTTTGTCAAGCATGGAACGCTCAAAGGCTCTTTATGTCACTCTCAACCTGTATACAGACTCCTGCGTGAGCGTCCATGACGTACGGTCTCAGCATCTTACGTCATGGTGGGCATAACACACTGGTTATAGAGGCAGGACTTTACACATTGTTTTTAGATATGTTATAATATAAATAATACTTCATGACGCGCACACATTAGTGTTATATTTTATACGATTTAAAAATACCTTGTTGGGAAAACAAGTCTATTAATTTATGTGTGCGATGTGAAACCCAACTTATAATAAAGTCTGTGTTTACGATTTCTAGTAGAATACTACAGCACACATGTTTTAACAAGTTTTTAATCATTCACTTAAACTTCATTATACATGTTTACACGTGTCATTTATACAAAATCACAAAGTGACAAATGTTGTCCTGTCCAAATTTCAATAACTCATACAAAGATCCCATAGAAAAGTAGACGTTCAGTTTTCCCCGAACTCGACTTTTTCCCGGGAAAATTTCCAAATTTTCTTTCCATAAAAACTTAATTAATTGGGACTGTTACGAACATTTTAAAACAAAAATTGCCAAATCGCTCTAGCCATTCTCAAAGTGATACGCTTATCAACAAAGAGCATTTCATTTTTTTCTTCATAGAAGAAAAATATTCTCTTGGTAATCGGTAGATCATGAGTTGAAGAGTAGTGCCTAAATATTTGAATTCTTAAAGTTAATCTCAATTATGTTAAGGCAAATCCTCATGAGCAGAAAGGACCCCGAACCAACGGTCACATTGAGTGCGAACATTAAAAAAGTAGGGTCATGTACCTTTAGGTATGACATACTTCGTATTTGGGTGACGATGAAACCAAATGTATCTGACACAGGCCATTCATCATCATTTACCATTTGAAATGAATTCCTGCCATCCTTGTAAAGAAAAGGAGTAAAAAGAAAGGCAAAGGAAAGTACATGTTTTATAAAATAATCTACATACTAACTAGCTTCCGCCCGCGGCTTCGCCCGCAAGGTATGTCGATAAAAACTATCCTATGTCCTTCCCCGGGATGCAATCTATCTCTCTGCCAAATTTCATCGAAATCCGTTCAGTGGTTTAGGCGTGAAAAGGTAACATACAGACAGACAGACAGAGTTACTTTCGAATTTATAATATTAGTATGTATTGGATAATAAAGCTGAAGAGTTTGTTTGTTTGAACGCGCTAATCTCTGGAACTACAGGTAGGATTTGAAAAATTATTTTGAATTTGATAGCCCAATGCTTGAGGAAGGTTACAGGTTATTAAAATTTAAATCACGCTACAGCCCTTAGGATCTGAGCAAAACGAAAAAAAATTTAGAAAGAACGCTAACTGAAAACGAAGTACCTAATAGGCGGGCGATGCGATGCGACGCGGTGGGTCGGGGCCGCAGAAGCAAGTAGGAACAATACGACCGACGACGTAACTTGGCGGGCCTGAATATAGGGCACTAAGAAGTTTCGCTGTTTCGCGCATGTTCTCTCACTCGCACTCGCCTCAAATCACCATTTGGTTCCTAAAAAATCTTACTGCGCAGCCTTCTGCGCAAAGTTCAGGCCCGCCAAGTAACGTCGGTCGTATTGTACAGTTTAGCAACTAAGCTGCTGTGCAGGGTCCACAATGATCATGTCTTTGTAAAACCTACCACTAAAGTACCTACACATAGAAGCAATTCATTATAATATTGATTATTGAGTGGGAGAAACCACTCCACGTCTAAGTTTCCATTTAATTACATCAAAACTGTCCGATTGACTAGTGAACCAACCCGTTTTTACGGATTAACCAGAATATAAGCTGTAGCGAGTGCGTGCGAATGCGTTTTATGTATACTCATAGCTACGGTTTTTCCCCTCATGGTGGGAAATGTCATCAAGAATGTAAGGATGTTGAAAGGGTACTAAAATAAAACTTGCAGCTCCAGGTTATCTGGAAATACCTGCCCATATTTTTATACATTATGATGATGTCCAAAATCGAAGTATGCAGATATAGACTGGACATTAACATCGAACAATATCAATTTACAAAATACGTAGATAAGTACGACTGGTTTTTTCATAAAAAGTTGTGTCATGAAGGTCTAACAAGAAGAAATGTTAGATATTCTTGTCACTAGGTACATGTTTTCATGAAACATATAAAAGAACAAAATATATAAAATTCAAAGTCCTGACTGACTGACTGATATATCAACGCACAGCCTAAACCGCTGGTCCTAGAGACATGAAATTTGGAGGGTGCGTTTTTTGTGAAACATTTGGTAAACCGATACCCTATGTTTCATTTTTCGGTCAGCCTTGGAGAACGTAGGGAATCTAGATAGTGTCACTGTGACCCTCACGAAGCCCGAGGGTTCGCATGACCTATCATCAGCAAACACCAGCTCGCAAGGTGAGCGAGCACCCCCTAAAAAACTCACGAAGCCCGAGGGTTTAACAGTAGGTATCCATCCATTAAGAAAGGGTTTTTCGAAATTCCACCCCTAAGAGGGGGTTGAATGTTCTGTGAATAACTTCCGACCTCCACACGGGCGAAGCCGCAGGCAAAAGCTAGTTATTCATAAGAACAAAATTGTCTGTCTTTAACTTTTTAATTAGGTAATGTAGTAACTTGGATGTTGTTTGGGGCTGAACGGGGCTCATACAAAGATCCATATCCACACACAGGACATTAATATAATGTTCTGTACCTCGCACTATGAATCCATTCAGCTAAATTGGACTATCCTAGTTAGTTTTGGGTTAATGGATCAGTTTATCACGTCACCTTGAATTAACTGCGATGCTTGTCTTTACCAGTTAATGTCGCATAAATAGGGCTTACGGGGCCTTTTATAGCAATTATTCAACCAAAGACAAATATTAACATTATATTGCATAACTCCAGCCTTTAATTAGTAATTACCTTTCAAAACCTTGCGCTTTTTATCACTCAGCATTCCATTGAAATTGAGTGTCTGTCAGGTATTTGTCACAGTAGATTAAAAACCTACTTGGAAATTATAAATGTATTTTGTGTTCCGTAAAATCTCGATACGGTAGGTACGAAGGTTTTCCTCGCGGAAACCGGGTAGCAACTTCACATTGACAATGACATAGTTCTACTATATATTTTAATAATTCAAGAAAGGGACCTTTGAAGGCCTTACGCAACTAGCTTATCAAAAGGCATTGAACAAAAGGGAAAGTAACGTTTTTAAATAATACGAAACCGATTAATTTTATTTGATTATATTCAATGCACGAGAGCAATGACTTTATTCTTGATCTAGGTTACTTTATTATTTATCTTTTTTTCCAAGACAGTGTACCACGTGGTTTCGACTTGTCAGATAAGAATCACTATCCAAGAAAGGAAATATTTTGTTTTCAATCGAAAACAACATTTTCGCCATATGTCATTGCTTTATTTATTTATTTATTCATAAAACAATTTACATTGTGTTTGAAATTATGTAGTACATCAATTAATATTTTACAGCTAAAAACAATAAATAATGAATATTAAACAGTAAATTTCACTAAAAATAAAATCAATAACAAATGATAAATATTATGTCAAAAAAGTAATTATATTAACTATTGTAAATATTATCATGTCAATACTTATAAACCTATTCTCTAAAATGTAAAAAATCTAACAATGTCCTGAATATATATTTAATGTCAAAAAGGTAAATTACTAATTAATAAAAACTATTCACCATCATTTGTCACCAAATCAGATATAGAATATAAACATTTATTCAACAGGAATGCTTTAAGTTTGGCTTTGAATATAGTACCTTTGTAAATCAATGATCTTAGGTCAGTAGGCAACTTATTAAATAATTCCACTGCTTGGTATTTAGAGCAATGTTTAGTAATATTAAGTTTCGGTGCAATTTTATTTTTTATAATTTTTCTTTCTCTAAGTTCACGTTCTTCTTGTGATTCGTGCTCGTGTATGTATTTCGCAAAGTGGCTGAGAAGTACTAAAACATATAAACTTGGTACTGTTAAAATACCTAATTTTTTAAAATGTTCTTTACAGGACTCTTGTTGTGGGATTCTGAGAATCGTTCTTAATGCACGTTTCTGTAATATGAATGCTCTTTGGCAGTTATATCCATAACTGCTCCCCCAAAACATAATGCTGTATCGTAATCTGGATTCTACTAATGCATAATATACGGATTTTAGTTGCTTTAGATTGATATCGTCCCTGAGGCTTCTTAATGCGTAACAAGCTGAAGATATTGAGGAGTCAATGGCGGTGAGCTCTGTTTTCCAATTTAATAGGGAATCTATATAAACTCCTAGAAATTTAACTACGTTCACCAGTCCAATATTTTCCTGTTTTAGCTTGACGTCTATACTATCTTTGTTACGTGATGTTGTTTTAAACAACATAACATTGGTTTTGTTTGGGTTTATTATTAAATTATTTGCTGTAAACCAAACAGAAAGATTCTTTAAACACTTATTTACATTTTCTGTCAACTCATTTAAGTTTGGCGACCCGATTATGGCGTTCGTATCATCTGCAAACATAACAATTTCTGCGTCGGGTTGGATATAATTCATAAAATTTAATAAATCGTTTGTAAAAATTAAATATAATAGTGGTCCTAAGATTGATCCTTGAGGCACACCGCGGCTTATGTTGGTCATTTTTGACTTATATATTACTTCATTCACACACTTTACGTCGCAATTATTTGAGTTAATGTCTTTAATTTCTACGTACATTCTACGGTTTTTTAAATAAGATGTCAAAAGTTTTAACGCTTTTCCTCTAATGCCGTAATGCTCTAGTTTAGCCAGAAGTAGCTCGTGATCTACTGTGTCAAACGCAGAACTTAAATCAATAAATAAGCCAGCTACCTTCATTTTGTTATTCAATTTACTAATAATGTCATTCACAAGATTATCTATCGCATCGGAGGTGCCTATCCCCTTTTGGTATCCAAATTGTTTAAAATTAAGTATTCTATTTAAACGTAAGTGGGTCATTAATCTAGTTTTCATTATTTTTTCAAAAATTTTTGATAAAACTGGTAGTAAGGATATTGGCCGGTAGTTTTTGGGATCCGTTCTTGTACCCTTTTTGTGTAGCGGAACCACCTTTGCCAATTTAAGTTGTTCAGGAAAAACAGACTCTTCAATACATTTATTAATGAACTCAGATAGGGGATTCGCTAATATTTCTATATTATCCTTGATCACCGATATTGGCACGTCATCGTGTCCACAAGACGCTTTGTTTGTCAACTTACGTACAATTTTTGTTATTTCCTGTGGTGTCGTCATATTGAATGTCATCTCACTTTCTACTCTCAACGTTGAGTTTCTTAGGAAGGACATCGCTCTTTCTTCTTCTGTTTTTAAAAGTGATGATTTATACACAAATATATCAACAAAAGTATCTGCTATTTCTTGCGGATCTGTAACCACCTTTTTGTCAAGGTTTAGAACAATTTTTCTTCTAACTTTGTTTTGCTTTCTCTTTGTCTGATCATTTACAATTTTCCATGTCTCCTTTAATATATTTTTGGCTTTGTTGAGATGACATGATATGGCTAACTTTCGTGCGTGCTTTAAGACTCTTCTATAGATCCTTACGTAATTTATTTTATAATTATAAACACTAGTATTAATGGTGGTGCCCGAACATAATATTCTTTTCATTTTGCTTGACACCTTAATTCCCTTAGTAATCCACTTTATCTGATTATTGTTCCTCAGTTTTACTTTACTGGTTTTCTTTTGGTAACACTTACGAAATTTCTTATTAAAATAATTGAGAAATGTATTGATGCCTACGATATCATCATTTGTATTTTGAAAGCACTTTTTAAAAGCAATATTATTTTTTGTATTGAACGCTCTTTTATTAATCAATATGGTACGTTCAGATTCATTAGTCTTGTTATCAATCTTATCAAGAATTATATTACAAAGAAGGCCGCCATGGCCATCTGCTAAACCATTATGATCTACCAAACACTGCTCTATATCATCGTCAGAAAGATTAGTCAAAACATTGTCAATGCAAGAGTATGATTTGTTTCGAATAAAAGTTGGAGGCTTTATAAGGTGCCTAAAATTGTACGACGTTAATATACTTAAAAATTCTAAAGATTTTTTACTTTCCGCAAGTATGTCAACATTAAAATCGCCACATATAACGCACTTCCTGTCAATAAAATGTTCTAACAATTTTTCTAGACTCCTTAAGAAACTGTCGAAATTTTTGTCATTTGGACTTCTGTAACAACAACAAACATTCAATCCCGTCTCAAGATCCTTCACACCACAAACCTCAAAACTTTCTGATCTATATAACTTCTGTATTGCATCAATATTTTCACATTTTTTATTCCTATACGCTAAAATATCGTATATATCGTATCGCTAATACATAGATGAATCAAATTGATATATATTATATATATGACCAGTCGCTAATTCGCTATATGAAATAGAAAGACATCATGACCTTTTATGTATAGTTTATTGAAGATTATAGTCCATTCAATATCTTATATGGATGTACACATATTAATATCTTATATGGTGCATGTACAGTCAACAAAGGAGTTAAGTATACAGGAGCGTCGGATATTGTTGAAGTTTACTAAGAAACCGATGGATATTCTCGAATAAAATTTTAGTTTATTAATAGAAAACAAACAGCTCATTTATTAAATTAAATTTCAGTCCAGAACATCCATCGGTTTCTTAGTAAACTTCAACTATATCCGACGCTCCTGTATACTTAACTCCTTTGTTGACTGTACTTGGTTTTCTACGTGCATGAAAAAAGGAAGTGTCGTTATGCATCTTTATAGGCAGTATAACCTCGAAAATCGATGTGTAGGTACTTTGATGATTCAGGCTGCATGTAAAATATACTACAATTAGCGACTCTTCTTTGTAAATACATTCAAGACGAATACGTTCATTCTATGTAGGGAGAAAAAATCCCCGAATCCATTGCAATTATTTTATAAATTAGTAAACCTGATGAATTTGTTTTCATCTAAATACGAAGGACAACGACTTCTGTTTCTACGAAATGAGACCACTTGGGACAGGAAATGCGTGCTTTTTCAATGAACATTGAGTAATTCGTGTTAGAGAGAGCAATCCGACAAGCGTCCAGTACCTACCAATGGTTTGTTCCAAAAGTATATGATGAATTTGTAAACAAGTGGATCAGAAAACGTACCTGCGGGTGCCAATTTGTGGTGTCATTTAATATAGATTGAGTACCTACTGTATTATTGGAATACTTAAACCCGAAATTCTTATTTTAAATCTCCATAAAGATGTTTGTAATTTGCAATTAAGGTATGTTTAAAACCTCAGTTTTCGTCAATGACTTTTCAATTACAATTTAAAAAAAAGTGGTGAGATATCAAATAGATGTACGCCTGAGTGGTTAGTGAGTGATTGCAAAAATATTTAACCTGAACAGGGTTTGTTTATGTACACAATCATCACAATTGGAACAGACTATACCTATCTTACTTAACCAAGAACTAAGTTAGTCTTGCGAAATGGTTCTATTTAGTTCAATGTTCTTCTTTACCAATACCACTACCGACTATTGATTGAATCGCTAGAATCTATACTAATATTATAAAGCTGCAGAGTTTGTTTGTTTGTTTGAACGCGCTAATCTCTGGCACTACTGGTCCGATTTGAATGATTCTTTTAGTGTTGGGTAGTCCATTTATCGAGGAAGGCTATAGGCTATATAACATCACGCTACGACCCTTAGGAGCCGCGCAGCGTGTGACACCGCGGGGAACAGCTAGTCTCAAATAACCATAATCGCAAATTATCATCACATTATTAAAACATCATATTCTCAAAACATCCTATGTGTGTCGTGAGCTTGTGCAGCTGAGCTTGTAACACTATGACGACATAAAGAACGAGGTAGTGATTTTGTTTTGTATTAATTATCATCTACCGACCC
Source organism: Oligia latruncula (assembly GCA_948474745.1). Lineage (NCBI taxonomy): Eukaryota > Metazoa > Arthropoda > Insecta > Lepidoptera > Noctuidae > Oligia > Oligia latruncula. Next base: position 8,390,226 of record OX419684.1, on the reverse strand, counting down.
TGTTACGTGTGGTCGATAAATGTAATTAAGGTAGTTATATCATTAATCAGCCTATAATGTTCTCACTGCTGGGACACAGGCCTCCTCTCTGTGAGAGGGAGTGGGCCGTAATCCACCACGCGGGCCCAGTGCGGGTTGGTAGATGTCACATGTCTTCGAATTTCTGATTGTGGGACATGCCGGTTTCCTCACGATGTTTTTCTTCACGGTTTTGAGAGCAGTGGTGATGAAATTATTTACGGAAATTAAAGCGCCTAGTTGGGTTCGAATCGAACCCACGACCTACACCTCGTAAGTAAGGGTAGTTACTGGGCCACCACAACTGCTCTTCCAGGGTAGGTGAGGTAGCTATATACCGGATATCTATGCTATATACCTACATAATCTCACGCTGTATATCCATGGGGGTAGGCCGAAACTACAGAACATCGACCTGCTACGATCCTTACATAGCTGTACTTCTTGGTAGGTACTTAGGTTTAATCCCTTTTAAACTTTTTTTACTAAGATATGGTTTAACTAGGTACTTAATTACCTAATTTAATACTTAGGTTATCAGTACCACAGTAGTATAAACAACACTTACCCCAAGTTCCTTGTAAAATTACATTGTTAGATACGTAGTTCCGTTTGTGTATTTAAGTAGGTAGTATGGTTGGTAGGTATATTTGTGTCTGGGCTAGTAATTGAATGACTCAATACATAAGGAAAACTTAGCTTCGGTCTGTAGCGAACAATCGTCTAAGCATTTCTTTCAAGCCAATCGTAGATATTGATTTTTACATGGCTAACAGTTACAGATAATATCAGCGCGAACTTGGAATAAAAAGGTGGCTATTTATCAAATAAAGTTAAAAAATTTGGTGTGCAAAGTTTTTTCTTTATAATCACCATCTTGACACAAATGACTTCTTTATTTTTCAATATTTACCACAACTAACTATTTACACTAGGTAGGTATTATATGACTAACTACAGAAAAAAAAATAACCATGCGCAAACAGCTGTCACCACGAATTGTAGGCACATGATTCTGAATCCTCTGCATTGTTTTTTTTTTCGATTATTAAAAAGAAAATTAGCTCTGCCAAACCGCGTAGGTATTGCTATTTTTTATGAAACAGCAGATTATTTTTGATAACCGACGAAAAATCTAGAATCATGTGCTGAATTAATGGTTACAGTTAGCGCACTGGTTAAAAATTTAACCTGTTAAACGGACTACTAAAAAAAAGGACAATTTCTTTATTAAATACGAGGTGTAGATATTATGTTTGTGCATATTCAGTAGCACAAACATAAGCTAAAGCTTGTTAAAAAAAATACATATCTTACTTTTGTTGATCATTAATGGAACTGGTATTCTGAGGTGACCCCTATTTTTTTATTTTTATTGAAATGGGTTTGCTCTTGACTCTAGTCTAGTTCAGAGGTGACAGAGACAAAGTTGACGATGAAGTGAGCTTACCCAGAAGAAGCCTGTTCACCCTTACTTTGAAGAGATTCGGGTTGCATGCGCTCGGAAACACACATAATTATAATTATTGTAACTCAATTTAACACCATCGTTATCTGTTCTTGTTCTATCGTTGTCTTTGTTCAGGCAAAGGTAACTGAACTAATAATAAAAGCCAATATCCCTTTCTAATCAGAAACCTTTCAGGGCGATCGCAAACTTTCGTACCTACCTATGTTGAAGCAAAAATCGTTATTGCTTGTACAATGCGGTCTTATTTTCAAAGTTTATTTTTAGCTTTAGCTTTTTCTTTTAGACATCCTCGGTGTCACTGACTCTGCCAGCGCCAGAGAAAACAGATCTTCGCTAGGTGCCCTAGTTTTTGAGATATAAATGTGACTCTGCTGGGGAGACTCTCTCCAGATCGGCCACCTATAAACCTTTATATCTTTTGAACCAGTGACCGACAAATTCTGATATTTGGCGACAAATTTCAACTAATTGGCGACTAATTTTTGATGATATCAAAATTAAAATCCCTGATGGTGGCCCTGCCAGAGTCAGTGACACCCTCGGGTCAACGATATTTTTTTCAAACCTCTAGTCTGTTAGCCTTGTGAAGGTGCCTACTATTTCTGGGTTTACTCAGTTGGATTCTCCGGTTTATCGGGGAAAACCCCAAGGTTTCTCCAGATAATTATTTATTATCTTTTGCTCGTATTTTACACATACTCGTAACCAGCATACTTACTACTCTCATTTGAACTCATTTCAATAGTTAAAAGGGTTGTTGTACAAGATCTCTGGATCTGTCTTGTTTCTGTGGCACTGTTTTATTTTTGTGTCCTAATATAGTTTCGTCGAATGCCAGTAGGTAAAACTAATAAGACAATCATTTTTATTACCAAATCAAAATGCTAATACCCTCAATTAAGTTGTTGTCATGATGTACAGACACCAGCACATCAAGCTACCAGCTTGATGTGCACTTAGATAAATAGGCTTATTTTCAATTACCTAACTGATATACATGTTGATAATTCATTTAATTAATTTAACGGTAATAATCAATACGAACATACTAGGTCCCGTATTACAGAATCTCACCCAAGACATTACCTACCTAGGCACTTAGGCATTAGGTACCTACTTAAAACTAATTACATCCAATCAAATGGCTTTAAACCAGTTTTAAGTAATGCTTGTTTCTTGAGTGAGGTTGTATAGACGAAGCCTAGGTTTTACCTACAAGATTAAAAACAATGAAAACTAAAATTATATTATGTTCTTAAAATATAATAAATTAACAATTTCTATGCAAATGAATAAAATACTAGAGAAAAATATCTGCATATTGGTATGTTGACGACATTATAATTTTGTGTCTCATAAAAAAACATGTGTTATGGACTCATGTTTTGTGAGACACTTAAACTCACACAGAGACAAATTATAAACAGGTATTTAAAGTTGTTAGGATCTAGTTCGAAACATATCTAAGAAATAAGCATGAATAATCCTGCTTCTGGCGCAGTCGGGTATTAAAATTTATTTATAACCAATAATAACCGAAATGACATAAGACTATGCAGTTTGAGAGAAGTCGTAGCTGTCAAGACGCCTTCGATAAATCTGAAAATCTGTAATCTGTGTGTGTTTGTAATCTTTATCTGTCTTAAGTCTAGAGCTAGTCAATCGATAATAATTTATAGTTTCATGTCGTAATCGCACATCAGTATCAGTTATAATTCTCCTGGATATAAAAAAAAATATCTTCTCTGAAGATTTTCGGTATTGAACTAATTGTCTCTTCCTATAACAAATTGTAATTTTTGTCTGGCTCTATGCCGGTTGAAATATAAATATACTTGCATACCTACCTACCTAGATAGCTTAGGTATAATACCTATATAAAAAGTTAAATTGGCTTAATTTTTTTATGATTGTTTTATAATGCTCTTTGGTTTTTTTTAAACAGAGCTGTCCGATTGCATACATAATTACGTGTCTTAGTATAATAGTAATATTTGAAGCCATATAAGGTATTTTAATGATACAAATGGCCTTCAGTATTGCGTTATAGATCGATCGAATTAATGGGCACGAGATTTGCGTCGTGACTTGACCCCGTCTTATAACGGTGGAACTGTATTAATGAATTAATCATTTTTTTTTCTTACATATTTCTATATCCGCTTCCTACTTGATAGGATAGGCTATTGGTAAATCCGCAAACAGATTAAAAAGTGGTGTAGGTTCTTAACTTGCAACTGAATAATTATAAATCGATGTTTTGTTTCCAGAAATGCTGAAATTCTCAACTTTTCCGGAGGATTAAAGTCAAATTACACATTCCCGAAAGACTTCATATTTGGAGTCTCTACGGCAGCATTCCAAATTGAAGGAGGATGGAATGAAGATGGTAAGTCAAACTAATTAAATGCTTGATAATAAAAATAAAATGAAAACGTAACTACAATAATTTTTATTTGGTTTTAGGAAAATCTGAAAGCATATGGGATAACTTAGTTCACAATAACAAAACATTTGTAAAAGACGGCTCAAATGGCGATGTAGCAGCTGACTCCTATCATCTTTACAAAAGAGATGCTGAGATGGTCCATGAACTTGGTGTTGACGTCTACAGATTTTCCATATCATGGGCGAGGGTCTTGCCAACCGGTCTCACGAACAAGATAAACGCCAAGGGTCTCCAGTATTACAGTAATCTTATCGACGAACTCATAAAGTACAACATTACTCCTATGGTGACGATTTACCACTGGGACTTGCCGCAGAAGCTGCAGGATATCGGTGGATGGACCAACTCTCACATTGTTGACTACTACACGGATTACGCGAAGGTTTTGATGGATAACTTTGCGGGAAGGGTGAAATTCTGGGTGACTTTCAATGAGCCTATGCAGACATGTCTGGAAGGGTACGGTGGTACTTACAGAGCGCCCGCATTGAACCGGCACGGTGTTGCCGAGTACCTCTGCGCGCACAATGTTTTGAAAGCCCACGCCAGCGTATACCACCTTTTCAATGACAACTACCGCCATATAAATAAAGGTATGAATGATCGATTGGAATAATTCATCTTTTTACTCGAAATATTTATGTCCTGAAATTGAACTCTATTTTTTTCCTATGCTTTCAGGAAAAATTGGTTTGTCTTTGGACTCCAATTGGGCTGAACCAAAAGTAGATACGCCAGAAGATAGAGATGCTGCTGAATTATACTTAAAAACAGCCGTAGGTACCATTATTATAATCAGGTTCCATTTTTTAGTGTGCTAATTAAAGACTAATTATGAAAACAACCTTCATTAGCAGAGAATGTCAAAGTCAAAGTCAAATCATTTATTTCTAATAGGTAAGGACATAAAAGGCAGTTTTGAACGTAAAAAAATACAAAAAAAATAAATAATTGATTCTAGTCATTCAGAAGGACGGTTTCACTGAACTGTCAACGGACAATGCCTAAAAATTATGACCGTTGTGCAGTGGAACGTAACGTCATACTTAGGTAATGTTGTTTGGTATGTACACGGAGTATTTTTAGATATCATTGTGTAATGTATCTGATACTGACTGCAAAGGGAATGGGGTTGTAGTTTTATTTGAGAGTAAGCATATTTACCTTATAGGTACCTAAGTATGATACCTAGATCTGACTGATCCCCTATTGTCCTTATAAAGTTTCGTGTAAGTAATTTCGATTTTGTACCACAAGAAACAAAATGCAATAGTGACTGGCTTTACTAAAACTGGTTAGTTATTTGATAAAAAGATGTAGGTAGGTATATAGGCTAGGCAGAGGTATCAGGTTGTTTAAAGAACCAGTGTTAAAAACCCTGTTTTTTCCCTTATAAGGCTCTGGTGGTCAACAGCCTTGACGTTATGGTTGTCTAGCGGGAAAACATAACTACCAATCTATATCTATTTATACTAATCTAAAATCTATACTAATAATAAAGTTGAAGAGTAAGTTTTTTTGTTTGAACGTGCTAATCTCTTGAACTACCAGTCGGATTTGACATATTATTATTTTTGCATTTGTTAGCCTAATTCTTGAGGAAGGCTATTTAACATCACGCTAGGACGCTTAGGAGCCGAGCAAAAAGAAAAAAGCCAGAAAGAACGCTAAGCGAAAACGAAGTAATAGCGCGGACGGATAATGCGATGAAACGGGGTGGGTCGGGGATTAAGAAAATGCACGCGGACGAAGTCACGTGCAGAAGCTAGTGTATTTATGAAAATAAATAATACATAATGTTCTTTGAATTCCAGTTGGGCTGGTACGCGCATCCAGTCTACTCGAAAGAGGGCAACTACCCTGCCGAACTCATAAAGTTAGTTGACGAGAAGAGCCTACAACAGAACTACACTCGGTCCCGACTGCCCAAGTTCACTCCTGAAGAAGTGAACTACATCAGGGGAACTGCTGACTTCTTTGGGTTGAACCACTATACCACTTACCTTCTGTCAATGGCCGATAAACCAGTAGGAGCTATACCTTCCCACGAAAACGACGTAGGGATTGTCAGAGTCCAGGATCCGAAGTGGCCCTCTGACTCGTCTTCGTCTTGGCTTAAGGTAATTGCACCCTTTTTTTTAAGCACTATGGGTAAGTAACTTCTAAGTATGCAAGCCCTTATGGCCCTGAATTCTGGGTACCAGCCAAGCCACCCAGAATTCGGGGCCATAAGAGCTTTTGTCAAATTGTCATGGGCAAACTGAATCAAACTGAATAATCTACCTTGTGACATTCTTATCACATTTTCGTACTTGTCTTTATCTCACACGATCTGTACAATGTACAAAGAAAGAACCCTTGACAATAAGTATACTGACAACGGAAACAAATCCATTTAATCTTTTGAGTAGGTACTATTAAACTATATGATAGGTACGTGAATTGATGGGACTTATCTAACCTACCTTTATTTTATTTCGACCGAAAGAATACCAGATAACGACGAAATAAAGCGCCAAATTCCAAACTACCAACTGTTTAGATGATCAAAGGAATATTTGAAACAATAACTTTTTACTTACGCAAGAATTATTTGCGACTAAAACGCTGTTACAGAACCACGAAGGATTCTATTTATAAACACGTGACCATACGTCATACATACATTACCTTCTTTTGTTTTTAGGTGGTGCCTTTCGGCTTCAGGCGTTTACTGAAATGGATAAACAAGACTTACAACAATGTTCCTATAATAGTTACTGAGAATGGCTACGCTGACTTCTCTGGGTTAGAAGACAAAGCTCGTGTTGCGTACTACAGCCACTACCTTAACGCATTGCTTCACGCTATTCACGAAGACAAAGTCAACGTGCAAGGATACTTCGCGTGGAGTCTCATGGATAACTTCGAATGGGATGACGGTTATGTGTAAGTATTGATTTCTTACTTATTACTGGGGAATCGTCTTCATTGTCTATGGATCTATGGAAGCCTTCAAGTAGTAGTGTAGTAGTAGTGGAAGCCTTCATCCTGGATTTTTAGTCTTATCCCCCTATCTACTTCGTTAACCCAAAATTGGTCAAGACAAATCTTGGATTTTTCATGATAGTCATAGGGATCAATTTGGGTCGAGTATAATTTACGAAGTTATAAACGTAAACGTCTGATAATAAAAATCGATCAAATGATGATGATACCTAGTCGGTTTCAATCGTTTAAGGGGATTACAGGACCTAAACGCAAAAAAACGTAAGTTTTAGAAGCATTAAAAGTACCTATGATCAACTACAGCAAAAAAAATATCAAGAAAATATATGATATTCATCAGGATATACATATTTATTATGCTAGGTAGATAGTGTGATTAAAACATAATACAACTAATTTGATACGATAGAAAAAAAAACATGAAGATACCTACCTCTAAAAACTTTCTTTTTACAATAAAAACCCTACTAATTACCTACATACAAGCAATCATTATGATTTTGGTCAGATTATTCTACAGACAATATACTAAAGCACTAGTGTTTTAATTTTTTAGTCCAAACAATAGAATTCAATAGATTTTTTTGTAAATAGATAATTGCTTCATATTTTGCAATAAATTACCAGCGTTGTGTCATCGCGCTTCTGTTTCTTTTTATGCAGTCCGATAGTGACCGCGCTTTAGGTCATGTATCCCCTTAACTGCCGAACCCAATTCACTATTTATTTTTGGCATACTAGAGGTAGAAAGTAGTAGAAGAAAGAAATCTTTAAATAATCTATATATTTTTTATATTTATCTTTTTTTAATCTTTTTTTTTATTTATATGGTGTACATAATAAAGAGTATTCTATTCTATTCTATCTTTGGTTTTAACGTCCCAATAATCTACATCAGTAGCGATCTGTAATTATTATACAGACAGTAAAATTATACTGGATACCATCAGTAGCTATTTGTCAATAGGTTATTGAGTTCGGTCGTAAATGAAATAGTTATGTAGAATCGATACAATGTTATGTGTATCACATAGTAATTTCAATAACTTTGTTTTTATTATTATTTTTATCTCTGAGTTAAGCTACAAACAACTCAACTAATCGCGGGATTTTAATAGTAATGTTGAAGTAAGAATATATTTCAAGGTAAATACAGTATGGCTTATCTAATGTACAGTTATTTATTATTTGCTTAACAACAAAGATCTCGTCTCAATTACCTTGGGCTAATAATCGTGCAATAAATAATTGTAATACGTAACTAATTGCAGATGGTTTTATAATTACAACGTAGATACTTTACGGTGTGTAATTCCATAATTGCTCAGGGGAACACAATGGTAGAGTCGATAAGCGACATCTATTGGAAACTTTATAAATCAAAATCGTTGTGACTAGGGTTGTGTGATTTAGATTTATCATTCTTTGTACTGATACTAGATGGCATTCTCGGGTGTATAAGTGGTCTTTAAGTTGTATATTTGAACAGATAATCGCATCTGATTTATTGGAAATATTAAAAGCCATACTCTACCTTTAAGCTGACCCACTCATTCTGGCAATAGCCCTATGGAGCTTTTGAGATCAACTCCCTGGTTGGGCAAAGGTGACTATTTATTCCAAACTAGCTTCTGCTCGCGACTTCGTCCGCGTAAAGTTTCTCGTTTTAACATAAAACATATCCTATGGCACTCTATCAGCCTTAAAGCAGTGAAAGAATTTCGCAATCGTGTCAGTATCTCCGAAGATTACCCTCTACTACATACCAAATCATAATTTTTAACTCTTTATAATAATAATATATTATGGGGCCGGCGAACTACGCATGCTAATGCGTAGTACATACAAACGTAATACCCAAATCATTTGTAAATCAAACATATTCTTCAGGTAGTGTGTATTTATTCTGATTGGATTACAGAATATCTAGGATCCCAAATATATATTTTGTAGGGACTCTGATTTATAGACGAGATATGAGGAATTTCAAATTTCCATGGAAAACTTATTTTTATCATAACTCGGCTTTATATCAGTGTCAGTAATCATAATATGGCGAAGACAGTCCGTGTTTTTCTTTTTTTCGCTGCACTACACGTAGGTATAATCAAAGAGATTGGGATTGGATTTGGATTGGATTGATTGGTATTTTAGCACACACAAAAAATTAACAGTTAACTGTCCATTAGGATTCATAATGTTATCCTTTTATGATTCTGCCAAAATGGCCTTTTTAGGCCCCCTGGTGTATTTAAATTTTCTTGTTAACCTCTAGAGCTCGACATAAGTCAAAGCTCTCGTAATTCAAGGATTTGTTAAATATTTACTCATGACCGCATCACTAGTAATTTGCAAGGCTGGAGAATTCTTCAATAGGCTTATGCCTAAAGATTATTAAAGTTTATTCCCCTTTTTCTGAAGCCATAGGAATAGCGACATTCATTGCTCAATCGTGAAACTCACCATTGAGCAATGTTCTCGGATTCCGGTATTACCAGGCAATTAGCTAAATATGGAAACTTTAAAAATATAACCCATTTACCCAAACCACTTTCTCTAGGAATGGCCTAGCTTAGCAGCTGTTTGCGTCATGAGCCACCCAATTCCGAAACTATTTTCATCGACCTATATCTCTGAGTACAATTTCTCTTTAATCTAATCAACATCAAAAATATCTAAAGACTTTTTGGAGGCTCGTTCAATATGATATCAATAATGATGACTTTTATCTACTGATTGTTATTTGTTTTATTATGTTAATCTTCTTCGTTTATTGGATAGTTTAATGCCATCGATTCCGCGGACATCAAGGGATAGTCTTTTAACATTTATTGGATAGATTTAGTAAATTTATTTGATCAAGTATCTATACTTTCAAGATTGCAGAAGAACGTAAAATATCTAATATTTTGATAACATATTTTCTGCATGTATTTAGGTCGTTCTTGTTTAGTTAGCAATAAACAATAGTAGATTTATTCTAGTCATGAAAGTATCGGCGAAACTAATTTATCTGAAGCGATTGGGTAGGCTACAATGCAAATCAATGATTCAGTTAATTGGACTTTATTAGCTATGTATTTATTAACTAGCTAGGTTCATAAAAGTAGGTACTTACTTATTTACAAGTCTATCTACCTTCTATGAAATATCTATGGCATAGTCCAATAAATTAAATATTCACATCGATGCATTCCGTTGTCTTTTTGGTGAGGAATAAAACTCATACATCAGTCAGAAATGTCTAATTTCACTCATTTCACAGTTGTAAATGCATTTGCAGGTCCCGCTTCGGTCTGTATCTGGTTGATTTCAAGAGCCCGAACAAGACGAGGACAGCGAAGGACTCGGCCAAGCTGTACGCGAGCGTCATCAGGTCGCGCGCCCTGCCCGACAGCTACGACCCTGAGGACTTCACCGCCTTCTCCGGAGCAGCCCTACTAGCCCCCTCCATACTCCCCCTACTGTGCATACACAGGCTACTCTTGTAATAGTGTCTACAATACTTTATAGAAAACTGTACGTTGTTACACTATTCTATGATATAAGTATATTAAACTTTAAGTATCAATATCCTTAACTGTCATTCCAACTTGCTTGATCCCTTAAAACACATTAAAGTAAAGCTTATGCTAAACTAGTGAGAAATTATCCGGTGGACGATGTCTCCGGCGTTCAGTACTCGACGGTAGCCAGTTTCTTGGCATTGTCGCGCGCCACCTCTCTCTTTAGCTGCGCTTGGATGCACGCGAACGACTTGCCCTTGGTCTCCGGCAGCATCACCAGCATGAACACGAAGCCCATGATTGAGAACACCGCGAATCCCCAGAATACTGTGTATATATCGTACGCGTCTTTGACCACCTGGAATGACAAAAGCTTCATGTTACAGCAATGTTAACGTATGATTTGCAAAAGGCGGCGCTTGTAAATTAATTTTATAGTTTTAAAACTTTTTTTTCATATTTATTGCAGTGACTGTATGAACAAAAATATTTGTAAAATAAATTTGAATTTTGTTAGAATGTGGCGTTTGCTTTCATCCGAAAATTCTGGTTGGAAAACCAATATCTAGTTATTGATAGTGTGATATAAAAAGAACTCACCTGAAATAATTTTTGAACTGCGAACATAGAGATGCCAGTGTAGATATGAGCAATACAGGAAGCGTACAACTTGACGTTGGTGGGAAACATCTCTCCGATGATGACGTAGGGGACTGTCGACAACCCGATGGCGTAGCACACGATGTAAACGAGAAGGGCAGCTAGAGGTAGCCAGTGAAGACTTGCCACTGCCTCTTTGTTGACGTGATCGAAGTAGAAATATGTTCCAATTGTGCCATTCATAAGCCCTACTCCAAGAGCTGATAGCAACAGAAGGGGCTTCCTTCCGACTCGGTCGACGAGTATTACTGACAGGACACAGGTGGCTACTTGCACACATCCAAGAATTATAGACTCTTGGTAGGGTTCCATGCCTCCAGAGGTGACTGTTCCATTTGAATTCTCTAGCGCTGTTAAATTGACGGGAGTGGTGGTGCAGTTGAAGATGACCTGCGCGTACGCCACCACAGCAGCACTGCCACATAGCTGCTGTATCGTGAACACGCCTAGCGTGATCCACATAGCTTTTCTGTTGGTAGCTTCAGAGATCAAGTCCCCCCATGTTCCTCGGTTTTTCATGTCCTCTTGGACATTCAGTTCTATATTTTTGAGTTCAGTTCTAATGTCACCACTACGTAGATTCCTGAGGGAGCGTTCTGCTCTCTCACTTCGCTCAAACTTTAAGTAGTAGTAAGGAGATTCTGGCAAAAAGATGAAGGTGATGACGAATGTGACGGGAAGGACCAAGTTAATGGCGGCGAGGGTTTGCATCGAGACGAATGGACCGATGCAGTACTGGGCAAGAATTCCGACCTGGAAGCAAAAGAGAAACATATTCGTGAGTTTCATTTGTCGTGCTTGAAACTTTAACACTATCAACTAAATGTTAAAATATCATAATTTTATTATAAAAAGCTAGGTTTATTATATTTACTATAAATATCATAAAACGTGTTTGAGTGATTGTAATTATCTAGACACGTTTTATGATGCTTACATTTTACGGGTAAATTCGTATCATATTGGGGTTAGTTGACTGCAACCATAAACAATGGCTTTACATCATTTTTTTTCAAGATAACGCAACTTAGTACGAGTTTACGTGAAGATAAAAATCGTTACAATGATTAACTGGATACAACAGACATACGTGAATTTCAGGTATGTCACAATAAATTTTATCACAAGCAAAGTTGAAGAATTAGGATTTGGGTTTAAGATATAGTTTAGAAGATTAGTTACAACAAACGTCAGCTTTGAGCATGAGCTCAAACGAAACGTTAACAAATGTAATATTTTCTAAATATTATTGTATACGTTTCAAGTTTTATATGAATTGCAGGAAACCATGCGCAGTGCGTAATTGAGGTAATGAGTCACGTTTCAACGTCGCGTCGCAACTGCTCGTGTGCACGCCGCTTTAATTACGTGCAAATACAACACAATGAGGAATAAATTGTTGTCATATAAGATCACGGTAAATAGCTTTTGATTAAACCCATGTACGCTGACGCTGCGAGCTCTATGAAATGGTTCTCCAATGTAATTTGCCTAGGTCGTTGTGTGGCGTGGCATCCTCGAGAGTAATTTAATTTTCTGTAACTAATAGCGATAGGAGTTGGATGTACGTATAATGTGTTTTATGGTAATATCACAGGCTTATCACGTGAACATTTTATGACTTGATAAAAAATATGTATTATTATGTAGGTATGTACTTCGTGGTTTTTGCTGTATGACTGGTTTATGCATGAGTAGATATCGACGGTAAAAGGAAGTAAAAGCTACATTTTGGTAAAAAATTAGTTATATTTGCCATCCTACGTAAATTTTCTGCTCTTTCGAATGCGCTTACTCCCACGACTCTACGATGACTTTTTTTTGGCGTTTATGCCCTAGCAAAAATCATATTCACGTCAGTTTTTCTAAAATTTAAAACTTTGAACGACTCTCCTGAACATTTAATTTTTTGTCACTTATAGGTACCCTATATTTCCTCTTAACCGTCGATATGTTTCTTTATTGATGCCTACACAATCTAAGTTAAGCTTTGACTGAAAGATCTTCACTTAGAACTAAATAGTAAGTAGGTAGGACATTTAATTCGAAGGAAATCATATTTCCATGTCTATTTTGAGTCAATATGATACTCATTTTTAATTGATTTAATAATTCATACATTATCATTTCAAAATTTAACCGAAATATCTCGTATGACATGGTCGATGTAACAAGATGAGTTTTATGTATCTAGTGCAATGGAGTCTGACAAAGGAAACCGTACACTTGTTGGTTGCACAAGTACGTAGGTACACACCGTGCGATTCTACGAATATATCATTTAGAAATCGCATATCTAACTCTCAAAGCAGAAAGCGAGCTTATGAAACAGGCAACAGAGCACGGAATAAGTAAATACTCCGTGATAAGGCAGAGCAGGCTTCACGAGAAATAATTTATAATTGGATTTGCCTGTTACGTTGCAAAGGATATCGTCCATTATTTGAACTTATCCAGAGTGAATAATTGCAACGAGACGGAGTTACTCAATTATTTCATTGAACTTGATCAATTGTGCGTCATTATAGCTGACATTGATCTATCACATGCACAGAGCTTCTCACATGACATTATGATCGGTCTTCTATCAATGTGTATCAAATTCCTTTTATAACTGAATTAGGTATTACTCAAATGTCTGTGTTCGCAGATGGAACTAAACTAACCCATTAAGGCGATGAATAATTTATTATCACCTGACTGGCATTGGCTCATGTTTTTTTAATGTCTCTAGGATAATACGATTCGTTTCACTGACGAGATAATGTGACGATTTCAACTAACAAGTTATAAACGGGACATTATGTTTGCATTGCATCAGGAGTGGGGAATGTGCGTCATGTAGATGTACTTACTTTATTCATTAACGTGATGAGTGTAGAGAGTGCCCCTCGAACTTGATTGGTGGCGATCTCTCCAGTGTACATTGGAGCGACTGTGTAGACGATTCCGTAGCCCAGGCCGGAAAACATGCGCGCCACGTATAGAAGAGCGACAGAGTTGGCTACGATGACCAGCACCCAGCCGAGGATGAACGGCACCGCACCGAGGAGCAGCGTCGTCTTCCTGCCGAACCGGTCGGCGAAGTAGGCGGAGGGGATAGGTGTCAGCGCAGAGCACAGGATCATTATCGAGACTATCCATGATCCCTCGTCAGCTGACGTTGGTATCTTGCTCTCAGGTGACTGTAGGTACGGTAATGTAGGCGAGGGCCAGCCGTAGCAGGTACCCGCAGTAGCGGTGATAAGCGTTGCTGAAATAGAAAAAAAACAACTGTTAGTTTCAACTTTTCAAGTGACATGTAAATTAAATTGCAAACAATGCCAACCATGCTAATAGAAACGGACTGCTTTTGGCAAAAGCACTGTATGCTAAAGTAATTAGATTACCTAAGATAATCAGCTATAGTTATTGATGGTTACATTGCTAATGAAAAGTGCATTGCCCTCGACGAGGTGTTAGAAGTAGGTGTTTATCTGTGTACGTTAAGAAATGTGAAAATGTTTACAGATGTAGATAATGTCGGAGTAAACTTTTAACGCTATACTCATAGAAGTACATATGTGTACACTGTACATGTGTACAATATGCGTGTTACAGTAATGTCTACGATCGCCGGGACCTTGACGCTAATTATCGCCACTAAACATTTTCCGGACATTGATAACAATCATCAAGTCTTTTAATTAAGCCCCCATAAAACTGTACTATTGTAATCACTTTACAGAACATTAAATGTTATGACAGGATAATTTGAAGTGTTCTCTTTTCCGAAGAACCTTGCTTGTCTGCAAGTTACAGTTCAGAATAAACATTTTTATAAAAATATTAATGAAGTAACTGGAACGTGGAACTAATGATCAAACGACCTTCCTCTAAGCAAAGCGGAACATGGCAGAAGGCCAGGAAACCATAAGAATGATGAAGAAGAAGTAGCACATACATCTACCTTTAACTGTACTAGTAGATATCATTGAAATAATGAAACGATAAATTTAAAAAATATAAATCGATTACAACGAAGATCTAGATTCAGACTATAAACACGTACACGATTACATAGAACGAAATTGGTCTGCAACAGTGCATTTTCTCACATTTAAATCTGCTTGGAAGATACGAGTTGTCTACAATTAAATGTAGGATATGTGTTCAGACGTATATGTACTGTGCACTATATGGAGCACTATCTGTTTCCTGTCTGTATTAGCCTAAGATCTTAATCTAAATACATATTTGAAATACCAAACAATTGTACACATCGTAAATCTCATTAGGCAAGATAACTCTATATTTCATATTGCCCAGATAATTAATACACGTTCTATATCATTTCCTACTTTTAGTTAAATTTTAATGGAAAAGCAATTCATAAGGGAAATTAAAGTGGTTAGATTATCATAAATAACGGAGGATTATTAATTAATAAAGTATGTTAATTGCATATCTTTTGAAAAGCTGTAATCATATTGATTTTATTGATTATCCGACGGCAATTTATACATAAAATCGTCTTTTATAACTCCTGACAGGTTTAGTAGTATTAATTAGTGCCAAATCACTGCTGGAAAACGCGTTTGGCAGGAAAATGGTAGATCAAGACTGCAAGAGTAACCAATCCACTGAGTTTAGCTGGTTGAGACTAGCTTTATGTCACTCGACCTGATGTGTCATGTTAATATTCAAGTTTATTGCTTAGAAAATATAGATGACACCTGAACTGCTGAGCTTAAAATGTTTACATACCTAAGTAACAAAACACCAACAGCCTAGGAATTACAGTAACGCGCACATTGTATCAAACTTCCTGTCAGTGTAGTAAAAACAAGTTTGGGAGTGGCGACGCTAACGCTATCATGTCTTATCGTGTGCTCGTGGAAACTTCTGACCACTTCAATATACTCGACACGTTCCTCGACCCTGTATCTGATATAATTAATATGACAGATATAGCCACAGTTTCATGACAATACGAGATTAGAAAGCTACTACGCCTATTTGCCAAGACGAATATCACTTTTTTTTTTACTATACCATTGCCTACAACAAATTGGTGTGACGACGTTCGTTTTATCTCTTAGTCATAATTCAAATGTGTACTGAAGACATACTGACCCTGTTCCACTATTATCACATTTTATTTGAATAAGGGCTTCTAAAGCTGTAAAATTCTGCACAGTGGCTGAAAATGGGACAGCGGTATCATAATATTTTTATAAGAAACTGTTTTGTTTGCTTGATTTTGAAAGTGTTCATTCTGTAGCGGTATCTACAACGCAACATGCGAACAACGTGTCACACTTGGATTAAATTGAAAATTGGTTTTATTTATCCGTTTAGTAAAGCACCCATAACACGTACTCGACTCTCGAGTGGCTATCTAACCGCGCAGGTTGTTGAAACTGCTTAATATTTCAGTATATCTGGTGCACGTGCGCCATACGAAATGCAGAAGCGAATTCGAGTCTGTACCTAAGTTTAATCACAAACATGTAGGTACCACCTACATACCTAAATAGTTAGTGCAGAACAGAATCAAACTGCTGCTGTGGGCTGAAGTTTATACGGTCGCCTGTAGTAGTACCTAACAAGATAGAGGATCTCCACGCCCATATATACGTAAATACAAAGACATTACTAAATAGTTCGCGTTCGCGAAAAACTTTACATGATATAGACAACAAACACGTGAGTCAGACTAACACGAGGAAGTTAAGATTAAAACATACTACAGAGAAATGTTTTACGAGGTGATACAACTTGTTTAACGTGGTGAGGCAGATACATATAAAGTAAGAAACATACGTTTTCAGCCTTCGAAACATATTTCAGGAAAGACAGTGGCGTCTGCTGAACGCGACCGAAAACGTTCGTACGTCAGTAGTGTAAACACTGGCTCTGTATAATTATTTATATAATATAAACAGATTCAGGGAACAAATTTCGAATGCCAGTTGGCACAATCAGCGGGTCGTCAATGTATACCTATAGTTATGTATGATTACGTCGATGGACGCTGGCTTTAAAGTCACGTGTATTTGAGTACTTACTAATGAGTATACGCAATTTTTTTATGTCTTATGTAAAAAAAGTTGAGTAGGTATTCTCTATTTTGGTCAATGATACTGATTTGAAGCGATAAAACTATTTACCGCAAGAAAACGGTTTATATTTGCATTGGCAAAGGACTTTATGATGTTTAAATTTTTTTGAGTTTTGACTAACCTTCACGATGACCTGAAAAAGTAAACACTGGAAATGTCTGCGCTTAAGGCAACCTGATAAGAACGTCAAACTAAAAAAACACCTTTATCTCCCGAAATTCTAGCGATTTAAATAATTTAATTTGATGATCAATCGGGCAATAACATAATAAAGAATTCGTATCTATGACAGACATTGAAAAATTAGTCTAGGCGTTTGAAAAATCG
This sequence comes from Oligia latruncula, assembly GCA_948474745.1. NCBI lineage: Eukaryota > Metazoa > Arthropoda > Insecta > Lepidoptera > Noctuidae > Oligia > Oligia latruncula. Next base: position 8,372,703 of record OX419684.1, on the reverse strand, counting down.
TTTTTGGTTGGGAGCCGGGTCGAGTTTAAATTAAAATTTAAATAGAATTGATAGACTTGATGTTCTATCTGAGAACAAACTTAGATTATTATTATTTGTTTAACAGTAAAAATATTTGATAGTACGTAAAATACAGTATTTTAGTGAAAAATATTAGTTTCAGCTCTACAATATGTAAGGCTATTAAATAATGCTAGTAAAATGTTTCTTTATTAAGATTTGCAATAAGGGATTACGATACAATTCCGTACCTATTCCATTTATTGAATAACGGTGACCATAACTTATTTATGGATTTTCATTCAGCAACTGTATATTTTCCGAAAAATATTCTATAGTCAAAGTTCGTCCGAAAAGCTTTTTTAATTTGGAAGCCTACATTATGTCTAGATCTAGTATTAACTTTGTAAAATGAATTGCTGCCATCTTCACTCAAACTGAGCGTGTCTCCACAAAGTCATCTCGCTCATAAGCTAGTTACAGATAATGAACCTAATAAGAATGATACTTAAGGTATAATATCATGATTCATAATATGAGTGAGGTATAAATGGTCTCGTGTGAGGTGGGCGAGGTCGAGGCGCGCGCGGTGCGGGGCGCCGGCGCTCCGCTCCGTCCGCCGCGAGTCCACCCGCACCCGCGCGGTGACGCAACACGCAACCGTCATATAAAGGTTGCGTTCAAACTACGCTTTCATTTCATTTGCATTTTTGTATTACTAATTAGTACAGCTCATTAAGCAAATATATACAAGTCTCATCTGTTTATATAACTGATAGCCGGTAGAGGCCTTGGTCGCAAAACCTTATCATATGTGTTTGTGTCGAGCTTTTAAGTAAACAAGTTTTAAAAGAAAATTAAACATTCCACAAAATTGTATTTCAGGTAATCTGGCACAGCTATGCATAAATGGCTTTCAGGAATGCCGAAAGTTGGCAATAATACTTTTTGTGGAAAATGAAAATGGAGCACATTTAGGTACCTACTTATAGATACTTCGGATGTCACTGACGGTGAAACCGCTGAGTGTGAACGTGTCCTTATAACAGAACACATCTCAGAATAACAATAATAGTTGTGATTGTGATATAGTTGTATCGTGCGACAATGTGCCCGTTACTGAACTTGTTCAAATAGCATCGCTTGTGTGCGTGATTAAACCGCGACTAATTAGAACAATGGCTATATTGGACAGCTCTGGTAAAAAATATGTCCAGTTGAGTTGTCAGTTGATCAATGAAAGGAATTATTGCAGGCGTCGCATGAACTTGGCGTGTTTTATTTATAGCTTGTGACAATTACGTTCAATGTTGAAGGAAAATAGATATAATGTGAATTATGGCGTGCCCAATGAGTTTTTATTATCAATCAATGTAATTTCTTGAATCGTTTGATATCATAACGACTCTCAAGTGGTACCTACCAATACATCAAAGAGAGGTGTGTCGCTAAAAGCCGTGTGTTTGATTTATAAGCACTCTTGTGTTGACAGGATGTAGTCAATCACAGAAACTTCTAAGCAAACTGCTTTAGTTGACACGAGACGTCTTGGTTGTGATAGCAGTTGACATGATACCCACACCACAAGTTTTTCTCTAACACTGTAACGTTAAGGCATCGTCCTAATAGAACGTGAATGCGCGATCATCGCGCGAGTAAGCGACGCGGCCATCGCGTGTTCACGCGATAGCAAAAACTGGGTGTCCTAATAGAACGCGAATACGTGATCATCGCGCGAATTTGACACGAGAGCGACCGTGGAATACCTAGTTTGGTATTGGTACGGTCGGTACCAAAAATTAGGACACTCATTCGAATTAAATATGTTTGATCGCGCGTTCGTACGAACTAAGTTCGCGCGAATAGATTTTCAAAGTCAAACATTTGAGTCGTGCGACCGCGTTGCCGTCGTGCGACACCTATTCGAGTTCAATGTTTGGTCGCGCGTTCGTACGAGTAAAATTCGCGTTAACCTACGATTATTGCGCATTCGCGTTCTATTAGGACGATGCCTTAGAATGTTGAAAAAGAGTCGAGAAAGCTTTTTTAACATAATTATTTATTTACATTTCATGACTTGTAAATTAATGTCTCAATCTTAACTGCATTTTAAAGCAGAACAACAAAATAGCTACAAATGAATACCAGCCTAAAATAATATTGTTCCCGATCGAGATTGACCTTTAAAATGTTCCATTCGCTAATTTAACCTGTCACCCCGCCACTTATTGACACTAGTGCGATCATACAATACGGAAATAGGAACGTTGCCTTCTCAGAATAAATACATTGTTTGTTGACCTATTTCATGTTTTAAAAACTTAACATTTGTAGATAATGCAATCGTATAAATGTCAACTTCAATCGGATCATTATGTAGACATCTCGGGATTCTTTACCGCCTGAATTGAATGTTACGATCGCTATTGATAAACAAACCCGTTGTATGGTTTGTAGCATAAAGTACGAGTATATTGTAGCCATAAGTAAGACTTTGTGATTGGTCGTCAATATCGATAAGGGAAAATACCGCAATACACACATAAACGGTCGCCTACACGTGAACGTACCTACCTACATCCAACAGAATTGTATTTTGTAAAACAATAAATAAATTATCATATAGAATCAGACGACAAGTTCAAGCGGACCTGGAAGTGGCTAACTGGCTATTATTCAGTTCATAAAGATTGAGAATTTCAATTTCCGAGTCCAAGGTCTGTAGCTATATTGGGTCAATTAAGGCGAAAGCGCCAGGGTAGCCCGCGAAATTCAATTTTTTTTTACGTTTTTTGCAATTTGTTGGTAATTTGCTGATGCAGATAATCTGAAAAAAGGATGATCTAATTTAACTTTATTTCTAGTATTAAAATCAGTACTACAACTTGTTAAGTTAGTAATTATAATCCTCAAATGTCCAGATTTCATGAAATAGTCATTCAGTAGGATCACTTGGTCTTAGAGAGTTGTGTTGATGACGTTAATGATTATAGTTCTGTAAATAAATATTTGTTACGGTCGCGAATCTTATTTTAATCAACGCACAACTTAATACTGACACGAAACCCGAAACGAATATATATTGGTATAAATGGAAAAAGTAAGCGTTTAGGTACAATAAGTATCTAGACTTATTGCAAAATATGAAGCAATTATCTATTTACAAAAAATCTATGGTTTGGACTAAAAAATTAAAACACTAGTGCTTTAGTATGTTGCTTGTAGAATGATCTGACAAAAAATCATAATGACTGTATGTAGTAGGTAAAGAAAGGTTATTTGGTTAGGGAGGCAATTTGGTGATAGACTCTTAAAAGTCTTCCAAAACGTTAACTATGCACGCAGTAACGTAGAATGATGCAACCAGTTCACCATAAAGGTGGACAAGATGTAGTGACATATCATTACGCGACATTGCGTGCATAGGTAATGTTTAAGAAGACTTTTAAGAGTCTATCACCAAATTGCCTCCCTCACCAAATAACCTTTCTTTACTATTGTATATTAGTATGGTTTTTAGAGGTATCTTCATGATTTTTAGATCGTATCAAATTAGTTGTAAGTATCATGTTTTCAATACACTGTCTACCTACCTAGCATGAATCCTGAAGAATATCATATGTTTTTCTGATTTTGTTTACTGAAGTCGATCATACCAATACTTTTATTGTTTCTTAAACTTGCGTTTTTTGCGTTTAGGTCCTGTAACCCCCCTTATGTAAATATAAGTCCAGATTTCCTCACGATGTTTAGCATAACGATAAGCACTTTTAAATTAGGTATTCTTGATTATAATGATAAAAAAAAAATAACACTTTCTTGTATTTTCATAATCAATAATCACCATGTGACATAAACTATTTGATGATTGCAGTAAAATGGCTATTATTGCAACAAAAGGACACTGCCCACCTCTCGACCCATAATGTAATTATTCTTAGCACTTATGCACTTAACATAATAATGATTCCTATAATAGAATGGAATAACATCCTCATTCATTTGTATCGGTAAAATATAATAACCTTATAACTATATATACCGCACGTGTCGTAAGCATGTGGTGCCGAACACTAGCACATGTATAGCTCTAGGTTCAAGACCTTTGATGACGTCACTAGTCACTACAAAGCTACTCTCTTTTATACTATACCGTACATATTTCTACGAATAACTCAAGTCCTTTTGTTAGGGTAAGAATAAAAAAGCTGACTTATGTTTTTTTTTTCATCTGTTCGGTTAGTCATAGGTAGGCCCCAAAAAAGTGTTCGTTGGTTTTTTTTGGGACCAGTTTGCTAATGGATTAATAACGTCTTCTTCATATTTTACGCTACTTATGTACTACATAAATATTGTTGCTATTGCAAAACAGAGGTGGTGTATAATATTTCTTTTACGTAACTTTAATTATGTATTGCCATTATTTTCGTCATACCTATTTCTTTTATTACTGATTAACCTTGAGAACTTAATACACAAGAAAAGAACAGCCCTCGTATGTCAATTCGTAATGGGTGCGCTCTACAATTTACTTCAACCCGCGTTCCTTATCTATCTCAAACATATGGACGAAAAACAATGGCCTACCGAATTACCGATTGTTCACCTTCCGTGTTTGTTGTTACATCGTATTCAATGAAATGGGCTTTAAGATTGTTTTGGGAACTTATTAGCGAATAGCAACCTTCTTATGCCACCAACTTGACTGATTTAATTCTTGTATATCTATAAAACTTTCATGGACAACACACTATGAGTCATTTTTTGCTATCCAAACATAAAAGCTACAAGCTATGCAGCAGTACACAACTACACAGGCTTACATAGTACCAGCCATACGTGCGACCAACTGTTTGATCAATAGCGCAAGTCGATGGGCACACAACCAGCGAGTTTATTTCTCTTCTCTATTGACTTGGCCACTTTTCCCGTGACCAAACATCGCTTTATCAAAAATCGATTGTATCAAAGGCAATTTATCAAACGGTTCAAAGTTTTGTTTAGCTCTGTAAAGATGATGATAGAAGAGCTGAATTCAATTGCCTTGCATATACAATGCGTACAAATTCACTGAATTTAATTATAGAAATCTCATTAGTTTTCGCGGAAGACTGCTCATTAATCTATACATCTCCTAAATTCCTTCACGATAATCTGAAGACTTCATAAAAATGTTTAATTGAAAGTTGAAAAAATTAAATGATCACGGTGTGTCGTTCTGACAGACAGCATTCATTTTTACATTAGCTTCGTTAGTGACGGTTCGGTGAAGAATTCAACGTTGTAAGATAAAAAATAACGATCCATGATAAAAAATAAGTGTAGTCAAATCTTTATTAGGATAAGGCTGTTAGTAATACTTCGCTTGAGAAGTGTAGTGTTTCAAGAACAATAAATGTCGTAATGAAGGATACCCCTGTGTCATTTCAGCAGTGACATTGATTATAATTTCGGTACCAATGTGTTTAATGATATAGCGATAGACAGTAAGACAGTGCCAGTGACACTAGCCACGTGTCGGTCACAAATAGCCAGCTTCCTTCGGCATTCATAGTCGGTGTTAGCAATGTGAGCACTCACCTGATCACTAACACTCTAGTAACATCACTATAGCTGTCAGACGTAGAGATTTTGGCACAGCTCCACACAGGTGTGAATGTGAATGTTCAGCTATGGATGGACATTTGCATTAATATGACGTCAACATTACAGATACCTAGTATAATTATGCAAAATCGTAGATACATTAAAATCGTATGCATGTGGCAACTGGCAATAGTGAAAAGTGGAGCTCGTTTGTAATGTTCGTCTTTATACAAGCTGGCCGGGATATCGAAGCGAAAACTAAAACTATGAATTCAAAACATGATAAATTTTTCGTCGGTTATCATTTTATCAAAAAGAAAATCCGCTTTTCGCGGCAAAGCGGTCAAAATGTATGGAATATCGGGACGAAAAATGTTGACGTTTAATTTTAAATTTTAACGGGGGGCTCAGAATAATGTACTGAGAATCCTTGGTAACAGGCTGGGCACCTCCAATGTCCTCTCCACCCTGTATTTTAGGCGTATAGCAAGCAAATACTTTTTAGGCAAATACCCAAGTACTTACTGAAAAAAAACCCTCTGTAATGTAGGACATATTTTGTTTACATTACCTTGACATTTTTACATAATGTTCTGAGAAAAGATACTTTGTAATTTTGTTGATACTGTCGAATTTCAGTTTTGTTTTTGTACGATGTTTGATTTGAAGGTCAAAGCATGTTATTGTTTATGTTTCTGTGTGCGAAAGTATAGGTAATTTGAAATGTTAAATAGACTGTCATCAAAAAGGTGTATCAAATGGCATGATTGCGTATAGTTTTATAATAACGACGTGGGACGTACTTAATATGTTATCAAAAGCAACTAAATCAATTTCATTGTGTGATGGATTTTTTTTTGTAGATGGTCTTGGAAACGGTATTAAATAAAATCTTATACCAATATAGGTATAGTACTCGTACAAGGATATACAATACCGGAAAATCTTAGTACATACCTTCGAACATGTTATTTTGTTTAATTATCATGCGGAAAACGAATTTTATGAACGATTATTATATGAAAACTTTAAATTTTACTGTGCCAAAAATGCTTTCTTTATATGTATAAACAAGCAAAATGTATAAAAATACGGCCATAATTTATGAGATTAATACGTCATCATTTTGAAAATTGTAGATACAGAACACATTTTAGTTTTCACCATCTGTAAGTCATAACATAACTCATAATTCAAAATATTTGATGACGTCAGCGCCTAGAGTTGTGTGTCTCTGATCTCGTCAAGCAAAAAAGGGACGCACAACATTATATCGATAAACTACATTACGTCTGATTCCAAGAAGGAGTCTTTGAAGTGGAACAAACGGTGGCTGGCGATTGTTTATAAACATGGACTGTCGTCGCCGCGTAGCCGGCGTTTCCACCGCACTCTCACCACGAGTGTGAATCGCAGAAAATCGCAATACAACTGTAAACTATCGGATGTCGATGTCAATGACATTCGCTTTAACTGGAATTCCTGAGTTTATAGTAAAAGCCCGCTATTTTCTACTCGAGTATAGCACCATGCTATTTGCATACTCAACTTTTATTAAGCGTTTTGCGTGCTGAGATGTCATAACCATAAGCAACATTTATATAAGGGTACGAATGTTTAAATATGTTTGCTGAAGGGGAAGGGAAAGACGTCGTTAATGTATATTAGCATATGATGATTCATATTATTTAAGGGGTGAAGAACAGACGAATTGTTTCAGTTTGATCGATCAATCTCGAATATTCAATTTAAGCGTCTGTCTGGACGGAGGAGATGAATTTTTACATAAAATGGCACAAAGTCGGCTAAATATTTACGTAGAAAAACGAGTACTTACTTAACAGAAATTTCCATTGAAACATGAATAATAACGTTAAATACAGAAAAACTAATGCGGTACAGCAGTTATCAGCGGTTCATTAATTAATGCGCGATTAATTCTATTCTAAGCACTATAATTGCAAATTGTAATAGGTAATACAGTGTGGACTGATGATATTGATAAAGTAAAACATTTGGTATTATATTACGGAAAGCCGTTGGTCCCGGCTGTCATTCGTGGATCTTTGACAGTCGTTACGGGTAGTCAGAAGCCCGAAAGTCTGACAACCAGTCATACCAAGGGGTATCGTATTACCCAGTAAACGGGTTGTGGAGGTCAGATAGGCAGTCGCTCCATGTAAAATACTGGTATTCAGCTGCATCCGGTTAGACTGGAAGCCGACCCCAACATAGTTGGGAAAAGGCTAGGCAGACGAACGACATACAGCCATATAATTATCAGGGGCGTCACATGACAAAGTATCGTCCGATAGAGGGTGACCCGTAACTTGTATAAATCTCGTGTCCACTTTGATAATGAAATCTGCTCAAGAAGGCAATGTAGGTATCTAACTACGGGAAGCCTTAGCTATGAAATGATACTGACGCGTGACGTTAGAACATTTAGAGCGAATTTAAGCAATGATACTGAACGCGCTCAGCACTTCTAAACCGCGTTCCAGAATTACTGTCAGTGTCATCATGGTAACGGAATATTGACATAGCCCTTGAACGTGGTTTAGATGTGCTGAGCGCGTTTAGTTCCTTTCATTGCTGAAGTTTACTCTAAATGTTCGAAGTACTAACAAAGTTTCAGAAACTGCCTTACCAGCTACCAAGTTATCTACTTGGTAAGTTGAATCTCAACGATAACAAGAATATCAATTGCTACACTTGCATGCAAAAATACAAAGACAAAACATGGAGCCCTTATTAAACAGTTATGACTGAAACAAAAGAAACTAGTTATTAAAACAATTGGCACGTGGGAAGTTTAACTGTAAACGAAAGTGGAAATGAGTCAATATTTTTGATTATATCATTTGATTTGCGATACTTGTAATTATATTAAACTTGTATTATTTAGTTTGCTTTTCCCTGTCGTAATTTCAAACAGTGTAATATTGAGAATAGCAATAAACATTTGCTGCCTGGTGCTTGCTTTTAATCTTCGGATTGAAGTAGGTAGGAAGCTAAGTTAATTAAATAAAATCTAATTAACGATATCCTGCACGGGATGTTGGTTACATATATTTTACTAGCAGCGCTCCGCGGTTTTACCCGCACAAGTGTCGATCCCGTGGGAATATCGTGGGGATAAAAACTATCCTATGTCCTTTCCCGGGACTCAAACTATCTCTATTCCAAATTTCATCAAAATCGGTTTAATCGTAAAGAGGTAACAGACAGACACACTTTCGAATTTGTAATATTAGTATGGATTTTTTTGTTGGAGACAGTGACTAACGTCTGATCAAAGAGAACCGTCATTCTTTCATGTTTATAAACTTCGCCATGTTGAATTTTATATTATTTTGAACTACAGCTCAATTACTTTGATGTAGATCTATTATAATATATATTATTAATATTTAATGTAAAATATATAAAATCAAGCATATATTCCCCGCAGGGTTAGGTAGAGGTGTAGTACACCCACATTTCGCTAAAATCCTATGTAATAGGGGCGAAACTTGCTATACAATATCTATGCTTGCTGTCAATCGTGCACAAATCCTATGTAATAGGGGGCGAAACTTGCTATACATATATCTATGCTAGCTGTCAATCGTGCACAAATCCTATGTAATAGGGGGCGAAACTTGCTATACATATATCTATGCTTGCTGTCAATCGTGCACAAATCCAGACTCCGGGCTGCTACTGAGAAATTCCAGATGCCAAAATATATTTATCGTTTTGAAGAACATCGTCAAAATTATAAATATACAAGTTCTGGTTCCTTCATTTTTTTTATCATATTTATTGAACACGATTTAAAAGAAAAAAACATGTTGGTAGTAATAATAAAGTTATTACTTTATCTACTGACGCAAATTACCAGCGACGCATATATACATAGTTACTTATAATTATGTAATATCTATGTAGTTACATTGAATTGTTTACACACGCCGACATATATAAATAGGATTACTCTAATCTTGATTGACATAGAGCGATCATTGTCAGATCTTTATAATATTAATAATATCATTAATAACTACTTACTCGTGATTATAATATTATGAGATTTAATGATTAGTAGCGGCTCACAATATCAAGTCTATCTTGAAGTGGTAGTTAGTAGATAAGCCCTTTTGAGTAAAATGCTTAAAATTACACATTTTATGTTCAATTTGTTAGCAACTTTCAGATATCATCAACGAATTATGATATAACTAGCTGTTCAGTGGTTTAGGAGTGAAAAGGTATATATTATATTGGAGGATATCATGGGTCTTCATTTTTTAACACGGGACCCTAATTCTTAAAAAAGTAGCCTCCGTTACTCCATAAAACATCAGCTATCTGCCAATGAAAGTCCCTTCAAAATTGGTCCAGCCGATTCGGAGATTAGCCAGAACCAACAGACAGACAGAAAAAAATTCAAAAATAGTTTTTTTGTTGTAAGTAAAGTATATACTTACATATATGCATTTAGTAAAAAGCTGTTATTTTGATATTAAAAACAGACACTTAATTTTTATTTATTTGTATAGATTTTTACTACTAGTAATAAGCGTAGTTGTGATGGCATCCCCATCACAACTACGACCTCCTTGCCAGCATCTATGATCGTTGATGAAGTTACATTGCCTAGAATCTTGTAAGAGAAGGCTGCTTATCTAACCAAGACATAGGCAAAAGTTAATGTACTCGTATGTTGATTAGTTTGACGTTCTAAGAATTGCAATAGGAAAAAAGGAAAAATCCACATTATTTTAATTAGTCAAGGTGGAATTTCCGCTCGTTATATATAGTCATAGACTTAAGGTTAGCGGAAACTATTAATAACTGTAGCTTATAGGCACTATTGGCGGTTTAAACCTCATTGCAGCGCCGCAGCGGTTAGGAAGATTTTACTCACCTGTTTTATCTTCCAAATATAAAATAGTAACGAAGTAACGAAACTTATAGTGACGGAACTGTCACTATAAGTTTTTGAAAAAAACCAAAGATACGATGTCTAACAAGTCTGATGCCGAAAATATAGTTTTTAGAATTGTTGTCCGTTTGTCTGGATGTATGTTGTAGATTGGCGCTAAAACGGCTGAACGGATTCGGATCAATTTTGGCATACAGATAGTTTATAACTTGGATTAACACATAGGGTATTTTTAATCCCGGTAGTACGTTCCCGCGGTATAATTTTCGACATCCACGCGGGCGAAGCCGCAGGCTAAAGCTAGCTATAAATAATTGCGGTCTAAAGGTCGAGTATACAGTCGGGTTGATTGTTATTTCTTGGTAAAAGATAAAGTGATATAGAGCTTTGATAGTGAATGATGTTGAATTAAATTGATTTCATCATGTTTTATTATTTGCATTTGCTTATTTATATTGCAGTAAGTACCTATCCCTTGAAGTTACCTGACTTTTTTACTTTAGTTTCTCTCTAATAGTGGTTAAGGTGCGGTATGAAGTAAATTTTTAGGTAAATTGACATTATCGCATCGTGGCAAGTGGCAATAAATAAGGTTCAAACCAGCGCGGCAGCGATGCGTTTGATGTTAGTTGAATCGAATGACCACCAAAATATAATTAATTTTGCAGTTTTAATTAAATTAAAAAATAAATGCACGGCTCAATGGAATATTTTTTAGGTATTTCTTTAGTTAATTGAATTCCCTTTATTATCATTACATACAGTATGACTCGAAATTTTGAGAATAATGCGACGAAAAATAAAGAGGAGGAGGGGGAGGGGTCCGTGGCTAAATAATAACAGCCGCACAGGTCGATCAATAGTTGGGAAAAAGCCAGGCAGATGATAATGATGTGACGAAAAATATATAAGTCCATGAAATAGTTTTGAACAAGTGTTTTCTTTGAACATTTGACATTAACTACACAAAAAAAAAAATCTGGCTTGTAATATGTACCAATACGCCTAACTGTGCGAAAAAAAAACTCAGCGTTCATCGGTGTCCTACGTTTGGGCAGCGCCTTAAGTTGAAGCCAAAACGTGGCCCCTTTTTATTTAATTCTTTCTACCTGATACCGCGGCATTCTTGGAATGAATGGCATTCCCCATAGGTGATACACACCAGGGTTTGTAATGGACCCTTCAAATGAATGTTTACAAATAGTTTTAAAAAGAATGTTCCATTATCTTCAACTTCTTTGTGTCGATGCATGATGGTAGATATCTCATAAATACAAATACATAGATTTATTTTACTCGTTTATTTGATGATAATGTTTTTATAAAGTGTTAATATCGTCCATAGGGGAGAAGGGTGTTTAGTTGATAGTACGTTATACATTTTAATCAGCATTATATCATTTGTTAGCGAGAGGTAACATCGCTTTCTCGATTTCACGGCGCACTTGTAAGACTATCGATAGAGATATGAGAGAAAAATATGATCAAAACAATTATTTCATATTTTTAATATGTTAAACTTTTAAAAATATTCACCAGGCCAATAACCCTACGGAAAAATAAATACATTCTTGAAATGAAATGTTATTCCAAGCGAAAATGTTTTAGGAACGGGCAGTTCCAGAAATGAAACGAAATCATTCGAAGTGATGAATGAGTGAATGACGGGACTCATTTCAATGGGCTCACTAGAATGAATGCTTATGCGATTTCAGGAAAACTATTAAAAAGATTGGTAATAAGTCTTGTAGAATAGGCGATAAAGGTATACGGTATAGTTTTATCACCCCGTCTCGGTCGGAAGAGCAGCTTGATAACCTATTCACCTACAGTTTTGTTGTGGCGAATTAAGTATCAAGTGACACAAGTAATTAAGTATACCTACTTATTAGGGGAACCAGATAGATATTATTTATTATATGGTAGTTACCGACATTCAAGAAAATGTGTAACGTTACAAATAAGGAAAATCCATGGCGCATTCTTCATCATAATAGGTAGCATCATAGATAGATATGTACTATTGTAACATTAATGTAAGGAACTTATGCAGGTATGTCAGTAGTATGTAGTTTTCATGATTTTCCTTGCACTGTGTGCAAGTTGACGCCAAGTTTAGAAACAATTTGTACTGGATGTTAATAAACATGAGGCACAGACGCTATTTGTAAGACATCATGCAGCCCGTGCATGTTATGCGATGTGTTTACATCCTAAAACTTGTCACGAGTATTGCATAACTTTAATTGATATTTTAGGTCAATATAACCTGTTCAACTTTTCACCACACATCGGCTGCACAAACAAATGCATTGAACGGTTTCACTCGAAAGCTTCAATTTGAGGGGTTTTGGAGCTAAAATCTTCACGCTTTATTCAAAGCATATTGAGAGCAGCACGTGCGGGTGGATTGCTCCTTCTACGAAATTGTCCTCGAGAAAAACCCGAGGCGTATTGCAAGTTCTAGTTTTAAATAAAAGGCAATAGCTCCATGTTACAAAATAGCATACGTGGAACGTGGAATGTATATTACTAACAATGCCAACAGTAATGGGAATGTGTTCTAACTTTACCGCTGTTTGGTGATACTGACAAGTGACAGCTCATATGACATGGTAGAGTCATTGTTGTCATTAGGGGACCGAATGGATTGGCATTGCGAGTGTATTAACGCCACATTAAAAATAGCTTACTGCGTTAACTTGAATATTATGTGGTTCTTGGTGAAATTATGCATCGGTAGCTTTCACAAAATATTTTATAGACGTGGAACAACAGCGACGGCCCGAGGTAAGCCGGGGCGGGACAAAATGAAAATGACAGGGATTTACTGAGTATTTACGGGTAATTAAGTATAATAAATGAGTATTTACGTCATCGCCGCGGCTGGCTTACCGCGGCCGCCGGTCCCGGTGGTATGGACACATGGCCGACGCATGCGATAATGATAGGTTAGAAAACGAACTCACCACATAGTGCTGTTCCATATTCCTTCCAATGTGAACGAGTTTTTGCTGTCATCGCAATTCTTGTAGCAAGACTTCTAGTTAATTACTGCGCGATTTGGAATGAGATTAACTTGAGCACTGAATTTATTTTATATATTAAAAATAATAATATTAAATAAAGTAAATTGAATTCATCATAACGATTATAAATATTAAAAATACGGAGAACTAACTAAATATCACAATAATTATATATATTCGATCTAAATTAAAATTGGGTTTGTTAACAAAACGTTATAACCGATTAGGCTTCATGTTGATGGTTTATGTGTTGTTGGCTTGCTGGTTCATTGCGCGGGAAGGACGCGAGAGTCGTGGTAGCGCGGCGGCGACGAGTGAGCAACTGAACAAAACTAGTGATGTGAACCGGTTTCATAAAAACCTAAAATAAACCGGTTTTTGTTAAAACCGATAATCACCGGTTCTCATTGAAAAACCGATTACAATCACAAAGCATATATCCGAGTCTTTGATACGTATTAGAGGTTTGCACCGGAGCAATGAGCATTTTGCGGTGAACGTATTCGGTAAAAACACCGAACAAAAACAATTTTTTTTTTTTTATAAAGTTGATTTAATTAAAAGGTTGGTTTGTTATTCAACATTGTTTTTTATTTTATAATAATTAGTTATTATTTCTTATTTGCTTCTTTTGTTTATGACAAAATTTCAGACATTAATCAAAGCGTGACTGTCCATGTATATATGATTCATTTCACCTGCTACTAATTTCACAAATAACTCGTTGCAATGTGTATGATTATTCCCCATATTTTCGGTTTGAGTTCCTATTTCACATCTAATTATAGGTGACAACGGTTGCTGTTTTTTTGAAGGGTTTGCATTACACCAAGTCTCTGGTTTATCATCTGAAGACGACTCCATTGTTTGTGCTTTGTTCAAACAGATCTAAAACAAATTGACATAGCGTCCTTTACATACCCCAAAAGATACTAAAAGTCGTATAAAATCATAAAAACTTATTTCACCTTCACTCGCCATTAAAATGTGCCCAACGCCAAAAAAATATCAGCAGAAAATGTGTATATTTGTGTTCAAACAAAATGTCAGAGTTAGTGTAGTTCAAAACCAACTAAATTATTTTTTGTTAAATGAATGAATAAACATTTACAATCACTAACGAGATGGGCCCCTATTTTGTCTATGAAAACTTGTCCAATGGGAATTCTCTTAATAGTTTAAATTTCCTGGTTATTTGTTATCTGATTAATGACCACTTTCTTAATAATTTTAAGAAAAGTCGGTAAAATAAATAATAAGCCATAATTACATTAAAATTTTTGAAAAACTTATTTTAAATCAATTGCAAAGATTTTTTAATAATAATAAATTACTACATAACAAACAGTTCGGATTTACAAGGGGTCGTTCGACTACCGATGCAGGAGTTGAACTTTTAGGACATATTTATAATGCATGGGAGGACAAATGCGATGCTTTGGGCATCTTTTGCGATTTGTCCAAGGCATTCGATTGTGTTCTTCATGAAACATTAATCAGGAAACTGCACCACTACGGAATCCGGAACGCCTCTCTGGATCTTCTTACTTCTTACTTGAGTGATAGGATTCAGAGAGTTGATGTTAACGGAAAAAGGTCACCCGGATCTGTAGTAAGAATGGGGGTCCCCCAGGGCTCAATTCTCGGCCCATTTTTATTTATTATTTATATAAATGACTTGCCTTACCTCATAAGGGATGAACATGATATAGTGTTGTTTGCAGATGACACTTCACTTTTATTTAAACTCAAACGTCAACAGCTGGTTACTGACAATGTAAATAACGCCCTTGCAAAAGTAGTTAACTGGTTTAATGTCAATAACCTACTTCTTAACGGAAAAAAAACTAAATGTATTAAGTTTACCATACCCCACGTTAGACAAGTAGAAACTAGTGTTCTCATTAAGGATGAAGAGTTGAAACCTGAAGATACCACAGTATTCCTAGGCATAACGTTGGATGCCAAGCTTCAATGGGGCCCCCATATAGATAAATTGTCAAAAAAGCTTAGCTCTGCAGCATACGCCGTTAGGAAAATTCGTGATTTAACTGATTTAGAGACAGCCCGTTTAGTATACTTTAGTTATTTTCATAGTGTGATGTCGTACGGTATTCTGTTGTGGGGAAATGCCGCCGATATTCAGACAATTTTTATTTTACAAAAAAGGGCAATTCGTTCCATTTATAAATTAAGTCCCAGACACTCCCTCAGAGACAAATTTAAAGAGATTAATATAATGACTGTGCCTTCTCAGTACATTTATGATAATCTTTTGTATGCACATAAAAATATTAATCTGTTTAAAAAATACAGTGATATCCATAACATAAATACTAGGAACAAACACAAATTTGTTGTTCCTACAACAAGGCTCAAAAAAATAGGTGGCTCGTTTAGATGCCAATGTATACGTTTTTATAATAAACTTCCGAGCCACATTCAAGAACTAAGCCTTAATAAATTCAAATCTTTTATAAAGCGAAAACTATGTCAGAAAGCCTATTATACTGTAAAAGACTATATTGAGGACAAAAAGGCTTGGGATTGAGCTGCTCCAATAGGTTTAGATTGTTGTTTTTATTTTTGCTATTTTACACTTTAATAATTTTCTTTTTTTTTTTAAGTATCTCTTTACTTAAATAATGACATGTACATTTACTGTATAAAGTATTATATGATTTTAATTATTGTGAATGTGAGGACTATGTGGGTAATTTTTTTGTTTTTTCTCTCTTCGTTTTAATCATGATCTGGCAGTTTGAGTAGTTTATGCGGCCTACCCAAATGTCCTGTCTTTGGTATTGTTCGTCGAATCGTTGAGCTCCTTAAGTTCTGAGTTGAGCTGCACGGTTACTGACAAATGCGTGCACTGACTGGACAGGTCCGCTCAATCTGTGTGGTTCTTTCCTCAAAAGACCATTTCAGACACTAATCTACATGGTCCTCAAAGATTATGTCCGGATTTTTTATATACACATTGACATTGATGAATTTTATTTAGACAATGACATGAATATTTACTTTGTAAGTAATTTTTATTATTTTTTTTAAATTAATTATTGTGAATGTGAGGACTATGTGGGTCATTTCTTTTTTCCTTCTTAGTTTTAATCATGATCTGGCAGTTTGAGTAGTTTATGCGGCCTACCCAAATGTCCTGTCTTTGGTATTGTTCGTCGAATCGTTGAGCTCCTCAAGTTCTGAGTTGAGCTGCACGATTTTTGACAAATGCGTGCACTGATTGGACAGGTCCGCTCAATCTGTGTGGTTCTTTCCTCAAAAGACCATTTCAGACACCAATCTACATGGTCTTCACACGATCTGACCAAGATTTTGTCTGGACTTTAAAAGAGACTGTGACTTCTGAGTTTGTTTCGGCCTTTCTTCTCAGAATAGTCAGTTAGGAAACGCCGACCTCATCTAGTTTAAAAAAAATATGATTGACGTGTAAAAGTGTTTGTACAAACCTACTTACAGAAATAAAATCATTTATCATTTATCATTTATCATTTACATATATACTGGATTTTTTTTTAGGAAAAACCTAAAAAAACCTTTAAAAAACCGGTTTTAATAAATATCTAATCGGTTTAAACCGGTGTTAAAAATTGTAATCGGTTCACATCACTAAACAAAACGGCGCGATAAAGAGGCGAACGAACTAATCGCAACACACCAAGTGGGATGGAATGAGGCAAAACGGCGCGGGCGCACGCTTTTGCTCCTTGTTTATCGGGCGGTGGAGTAGTTCTAGTTCTTGTTGAGATAAGTAGAAGGGCGAGACACGCGGGTGACGCGGGTGACGCCGCTTCAACCACGCCGCTAGACACTGGCCGTACACTCCGACACACTCCGAATATTTTGTTAAGACAAACTTATTAATAGACTTTATAGGACTAAAATAACACTGACAAACATTAGACCCGTGCGATGCACGAGACCAGTTTTATAAACGACTCTAGTCCACTAATAAAAATCTCTACCTATTTATTTGCTTATTAAATAATAGGTCATGAAATCATTTTTGTTTCCGCTCTGCTGCCCCTTCCGTCGTACTTAGTTGGAAATGAATGCTACAGAAATAGAAATAATTAATGGTGCTTATCCAATTGCTGCATTTTCTAAACAGGAAAATGAAAATAAGTTAATGCTTCATGAAAAATATGAAGAAATATTATGTTTGTGGCTGTTGCCGTGCCCAATGTGACAGTATGTGACACTGATACTGGTTTTCTGAACATCTGACAGAATCAGCTTCTTAAAATAACTTCAAGATTATTTTCTGATATCACATAATATTTTTCACCGAATATTTTTTCTGATATCTCCCATTTGTGATAAATAAAGTAGGTTAATGATAAGACCAGATAGACGGGAAACCTTAATCATTAACTTTATGTAGGTATAGGATTTTATTCATGTTTAACTCACCCAATCGTTGATATTCTCACATACCTACATATAAAGTTAAATGGGCCTTTCAACTTATATTGGTATTTCATCCCTTACCCTATAAGTATGTGTTTGCGAACTCCAGAATAGCCCATTTTTTGTTCAGAAAGCAATTTGTTTCCAGGGAATGGTCCTAATATCGCAATTATCGTATTTATATTGTGATGTATTACACTTTTAGAATCGCTTCTAGTTGTTTCGGCATATATTGAAGTACTTAGTTTGATTCTGGTATAGACTCGTAAAAGCTCATTCAAATAGGTACAGAGAACCGGCGAAATTTGGATGGAGACAGTACTAAAAGTAAAGACTGTAACTCAATACTAATTACATTGTCTGGAATGCTAGTAGGCCATATTCTTAAAAGATTTCAATAAAATTTTAAAATTTTTATTCAATTTGAAAACGATTCAAGTTTCAGTTTCAAGAATGAGATCGTCAAATTGTGTTGCGCGAGCTACTAGCCATGTATCCCTCTCCTTACCAATTTAATTGTTCCGCATTTGTGTCATGATTTCATGAGCATCCAAAGTACATAGGTCGATTTATGTACGCAACCAAGGACACAAACGCGTTCAATTCGCCAAATACTAAAACCCAAAACCCATATTATCGTATCGTAGTAAAAGTAGGTACGATTCGTAAGGTCAACACTGAATGACTAATGAAAGTAACACATTGTTAGCAAAATTAGGTCCGACAAGGTCAATAAAAAACAACAAATTACTGTATTTATTTATTCCTTATTCGTTTTTGCTGAAGTGCTTAGACATTATAATTTGAAACAGCGCTAAATCTTGCTAGCACATGCACGCTTTTTGGCTTCATTCCATTAATTAGATATATTCGACACAGAGGACATTCGCTGTTAGGATGCTGGGGCCGCGATGCATGTTTGGCATAAGTGACTTGTTTTGAAACTATTTCTGTGAAAAGATATAAATTATATTCCTGTAACAGTTTTATGTCGTATGATGAAATATTGATTAGCGAAGCTTGAATTAGTAAAAGAACGATAACTTATTTGGAATGAAGTGTATCAAAATCAAAATCATCTGTCATACAGTAGTTATCACAATCGCTTTCATTTATTACATTCATTTAATTTCATTAATTAAATGACAAACATTGTTCTGCTCGACACCCAAACCAAAGCAGCATATCAATGGAATGTTGAAATGACAATCGCTTTCAATGATATTACGAGTGTGTTACGCAATAAGGCTAAAGTTGACTAGAGCCACAAGTATCGAGTGCTTAAAGGAAAAGATGTCATATTCTGCCTGAAGGGTTTGGATCCAAAAGCAGTAATGTAAGATTTACGCCCATGTTTCTAAAATAATCTATTATTCAACATTAGTCACAGGCAGTGGGAATAACAATTGGTAAATAAAGAAGCTTAACATTCTCTAGGCATTCATTAGTATAACTGTAATTTTACATACGATTTTCCTGTTTATATTTTGCACTACTCGCTTAGGTACCTAAGCGCAGAATGTAATGTAATGTATGTGTGTGTGCTTCTAGTAAGAATATTTCAATACATAATTACCTCAATGTACTGACGAATGTTATACAGACAAAAATAGATCATGTTTAAAAATCGAATACCTAGTTACGCTTCAGTTTTTTACATAATGCCACTGGAATGGAGAAAATGTTAAAGCGCCATTTGGGTTAAAATAAGTTATATAATATACTGGCAGCGTCCCGCTGATTCACCCGCGTAAGTTTCGATCTTGTGGGAATATCGGGATAAAAACTATCCTATGTCCTTTCCTGGGACTAAAACTATCTCTATCCCAAATTTCGTCTAAATCGGTTCAGCGGTTTAAGCGTGAAAAGGTAACATACAGACAGACACACTTTCGCATTTATAATATTAGTATGGATCGTTGGATTAGATTTTTTTTCTGCTCGATCTATAAGTTTCAAGACAATCTGAGCCAATTTTAATAGGCTCAGAATGTCTAAAAATAACTTGTTGAAAATTGTTTAAAAAAAATGTAATCCAACGACATAATAAATAACTCAGTTTGGCCCAAATGGCGCTTTAGCATTTTCTCCTTTCCAGTGACGATAAGAAATAAATGGATCCGATGGCGTAGTGGGTGTGCCACTGGTACACCTCTACTTTACCCTGCGGGGAGTACAGTGATGTCATGTAATGTAAATATATGGATGGAAAAGTAAGTGATACTTATATTTAAACTAGCTTCTGCCCGCGACTTCGTCTGCGTGAAATTTCTTGTTCCCCTGATCCTGACCTACCCCCTCGAGTCGCATCGCCTGCCCGAGCTATTACTTCATTTTCGCTTAGCGATCTTTCTTACTTTTTTTTTCTTTTTACTTGGGGTCCTAAGAGTTAGTTCTAGCGTGATGTTAAATAGCCTATAGCCTTCCTCCAGAATTGGGCTATCAAATCCAAAAAGATTTTTTCAAATTCGATTGGTAGATCCAGAGATTAGCGCGTTCAAACAAACTCAAGCTTTATTATTAGTTTTAGCTTCTGCCCGAAATTTTGTCCGTGTGAAATTAAGAAAAATACAAACTAACAAATTCTTCAGCTTTATCATTAGTACTAGCTTCCGCCCGCGGCTTCGCCCGCGAGGTTTGTCGATAAAAACTATCCTATGTCCTTCCTCGGGATGCAATCTATCTTTCTTCAAAATTTTATCGAAATCTCTTCAGTAGTTTAGGCGTGAAAAGGTAACATACAGACAGACAGACAGACAGACAGACAAAGACAGACAGAGTTACTTTCGAATTTATACTATAAGTATGGATTAAATGTACTAAACAGAAGCAAAGAATAAAGAAGACATAAAATGCAAAGGTGAAAGTAAGTAAGAGGTTTCAAACGGATAACAGCTCGTCATTGAGGCTCTAAAATAGTGCAAAATTACCTAGCAACTCGTATATAAAGAGAGAAATCAAGAGTATATGGAAACTTGTATGAAATGCTCATCTTTCTCTATGATTGATCAGAAAACTGTTGCAGTACTAGTAAATATCGTCGTCTATTTTCTTGAAGCTTACATTTATAGCCCTATAGCTTTATTAAAACACCACTAGTAGTTATTATTGTAGTTAACAATATGTAGTCTGTCCATGATTGTATAGCTCTGTAAATAAGAATGATTTAAGTATGAAAGTACAATGCTTTTCTTGGTCAGTGTAACTCAACTCAAACTCAAAGCATTTATTTCAATTATATGTAAGAACGATGTAAAAAAACGTACGCATTAAAAGCGTCCAAAACAACAATCCAAAAAACTAAAAATAAGATGAGGCAGCTAAGTGATGACCAGCCCCAACTGACGGCGCCCGTTCACGAACATGACGCATAGATCAGTACCATTCAGCTCAACCATTTTTAAGGGAGCTAAATGATTCAACACACACGCCCACCGTCAGCGCGACATTTGTGTGAGCATGACATGCTATCAGCCGCCAGGGTACATTCAAGTCAATGAAAGACATATTATCGGGTAAATGGTAGCTCTATAGTACAAATACATACATAGAAGTCACATCTGTGCTGTGTACAATACTGTGTACCTAATATTTGTTTTAAAATTTATCACTTGCTCTCATGATCGCTGGTTTTCCAATATACGTACTATATATGAATAAGCAACTAACAATAATTTAGCTTTGGCAATAATAATAATTTTATTCATATTTTCATTCATCACGGTGCCTTGACAATTTTGAAAAACATTGGTTTTTCCTTCCGGCATGCCCCCAAAAGCTGATTTTCACGCAAGCTTGGTATTGCTTGTAATATTTGATAAGAATTTAGAGGTACCTACTGAAGACATTCGGTGATATAATATCGCACCTCCGATAAAATAGGGTTACAACTCGAAAAAGTCATTTACAGGTTGTTTTTCAGGAAAATTGAAATACTTACAGCGTATGCCATTAAAACATATTTTTTTGTAAGGTTTTCAAGTACCTACATATAATTTTGATTTTTGATTAATTTTGTAAGAATAAAGTGAGTTTATTTTCGCTTTTTTAAAAATCCAGGTTTTTCGAGTTGCAACCCTATTTTATCAGAGGTGCGATATGATGTGGGCTCGGCCTGATTGTCATGACATTCAGATAAAAAAAAGTGATAAGGAATAAATAATTTTAATCCCTATCCTATTACATCAGAATTTATTTGTTTCCCCCTCACCTCACGTTATGCTGATTTCCACGCAATTTGGTGTTGTTTGATAAGTCTTGTATACACCGCTGAAAGAAACGTATGAGTCAGCGTTCAGTGGTGAAATGGCTTCACGTAACTGAATTTATCTGATAGTGAATGCACGCAGTGGTAGGTTTATCGCGTCTCCGTTATTTATAAATAGTACGACTTGCTTAGCATTGAAGAGATTACGGAAAATAACTTTATACTTTACATTGCGACATAATTATTATTAGCTTTTGCACGCGACTTTATATTTACATAATATGGATTTTGAAAAAAAAAACAGGGTTCAGATTCTCCATACAAAGTTGCCGAATGCTTTAGGGGTTGCTTTCGAAACATCATTCCCTGGAGTAGCTCCACTTCCTCTTAGGCTCATATATCTTCCAGATTAATTCATGCGTTTCGAGATTTCACCATCTGCTATAGAAAAAAATGTGCGTTAAAAAGACAATCAGTCAATGAAACATTTTCAGGAAAATCAATGACTGACTGGTTCCACTGTAAAGATATAAAGAAAGTAGAGAAAGATAGAGTCTATTTTTATAAGCTTTTAGTAAAACAATTACACAACATCTTTATGTCATTAAGGACTTGTATTGTTTACAAAATATTTCGGGCTCAGGACGGGCGAAGTTCAGTGTACTTGTTAAGACTTAGGTTTATTTATAAAGGATCATTGGCGGTATCAATTTTGAAATAACGATAACTGCTTATGAGAAACTTATCGTAAATATCTATGGCCCATATACAGCTGCTATAAATGGTTTCTTGACACTGAATGTAATAATAGAACGACACTTCTATAATGTTATGGTTTATTTGTATGAGGCACTAACCCTAGACGATCTTGAATGGTGTAATTATAACATAACTTTGTTGTAATTTGCTAATTATTTACGCCGTCTAAGGGTTTCATCATGTTTACGAGGTTTTACCTTGGCAGTAGGTACCTAACAGAAACTGCCTTGGTTTAAAACAATTCAATGGTAATTCTCAATTTATTTATTCATCTAAGTTATTTATAGGACTACTGGCAACTGTAGCATGTAATAAAGTTAGATCAAAATTTACCTTAACCTGTCAAAATGTCTACAGACTACAAGTAGACTATATTTTATAATTGCTATTTCAAAGCGTTTTACATAAAAGTGTTGTTATCAAGAAAATCCTATTGTTCATAATTTATTGGATTGAATCATTAGCGACTATTTTTAGAATCTGACAGATAAAGTTTAGTATACTATTGAACAAACTTCAGCACACTTATCTTATCTACATAGAGCATCAATGTAGGTTTAAATATTAACACCAAAAGAGAAAAAAAAACCAAGGCAGTCATTGGATGAAATAACAGTGTTTTTTTTTGTCATTTTCAAATTAATTGTTTTCATTTCCATAATCCATAATCAGCCTATAATGTTCCCACTGCTGGGACACTGGCCTCCTCTCGGTGAGAGGGAGTGGGCCGTAATCCACCACGCGGGCCCAGTGCGGATTGGCAGATGTCACATGTCTTCGAATTTTTGGTTCTAGGACATGCCGGTTTCCTTCACCGTTTTGAGAGCAGTGGTGATTAAATAATTTACACAAAGTAAAGCGCCTGTCTGGGTTCGAACCTACGACCTACAACTCGTAAGTCGCGGCCGTTACCACTTGGCCACCACTGCTCTCTGTTTTCATTTAGGTAATTCAAATTAATTGTTGTAATAATAAAATTTTATAATTTGTAAATTAAAATGATTATAGTCCGCGCAGAACTAGTTGGTCGCGCCTTAGGTGGGAACGGGGGTGAGGGCGGCAGGGTTGCCTATTGTTCGCAACGCACTGTTTGGTAGGTAATAAAATTCTATTTATCTCTTAAATAAATTGCAATTGTAGTTTTGTATAATTTAGAAGCATTTTTTTTTTTTTTTTAAACTTTGTAAATGTAAGAACCATGTTTCCTTTTATTATGATTTTTTGATGTTGACTTGAAAGAGCATGGCAGTTGAGAACGTGTCATGCTCACTTAAATGTCTCGCCGATGGTGGCGCGTGTGTTGGATCATTCGGTTCCCTACAAAATGGTTGAGCTGGATGGTGCTGATCCACGCGTCATGTTCGTGAACGGGCGCCGTCGGTTGAGACTGGTCATCTCTTAACTGCCAAGGCTTATTTTTAATCTTATGTCTTGAATTCTTTCTTCATTTCTGTCTTTTTTACATTGTTCTCACATATAGAAGCAACAAGAATAATGTACCCAGGATTTTGTAATATCTTGATTTAAAAGAGTGTCCATGGAGTTTCTTGCCCGTTCTTCTCCATAGAGATCTACGCTTTGGAATGGGCAACTAGCTTCAACTTTCGGACTAACTGACAGACTATTTAATTTTGACAATTCAAAAGTGCCTGTACAAGGTTTAATTGAAATAAATGATTTGAGTTTGAGTTTGAGTTTGAGTTTGCACGTACTGAGTAATGACAAAGCGCCCCCGCCCCTCCGTCCCACCGCTCACATACCTAAGGCGCGGTCAACTAGTTCCATGCGGACTATAGTTATACTTTTACTGCTAAAGCGCAACACGCCATACTAACAACTACAGATATTATGTTAATATAGCGTGTCAGTGACGCGAACCCATAAGATCTTCATCCAAAAACCGCTCATCATCATCATCATTAGCCTACAGCAGTCCACTGCTGGACAAAGGCCTCTCCTATTGCACGCAATTCAACTCGATGAGCGCTTTCAAAAACTTCTCAATGCGCCTAAAGAAGGTAAGTATTTGGGTAGGTGCCTAAATGTTTTTTTTTTGTGACGAAAATTCTATGATGTCTGTTTAGCTCATTGACGCTTGCCTAACACCTATTAATATCTACTGATCCAATCGATTCATACAATTTACGTGGGAAGATATTATAGTCTATTTATTGCTTTTAATTTTATACCTTGATAAATATAGGCATACTGATACTCTATAATCAATCAATCAGTGGAATGATTTATGCTGCTTTTCTTCGTCCAAGAGTTCAATAAGTAATTATGCTGATTTAAATCACGTATGGAGTTAAATGGGCCTCAATTATTGTGAATCATTTTGTGTAGGAGTCGGCTCGACTTTGGACCGTTCGTTTCAGTTGGAGGGACCATTGTCTTCATACGACCAGAAAGCTCAATTTTAAACTCATATTTTCAAGATTTTAAAGTCATATTTTTTTAAGAAACGTCAGTCATCAAGACCGATAGTAAAAAAGAGTTACGGCGTCAGAAAGCAATGCCAAATTGCTAATATATGTAGGTAGACTAGACACGTAAACACGTGGAGGCAAATGTTGCGGACTTGCGGTCAATACAAAATTCAGCTGAGTTTCTCTCATGAATGATAAATGTCAATCTAATCTAAGCTGTCTGTTGAATTTCGCACGATTGAATTCTTTTTGTGTAGGACGCAGGTGAGATAAAATCAATTTAGGTACCTACTCGAAAATTGTGTCGAGGACATACTCTCGTTTTTCACTAAGAATGGAAAATATTGAAATATTTACCGCTAGATATTGTAAGGTTAAGTATTATTTAATTTAATTTTGGGTTTCGTATTGTGGCTCTATATACGTATGTACTTACTTACGAAGCATAGGAGCCTTACAAACTGCGGAGGAGCCCTACAAACTGCGGAGTGTGCGGCCTTGGCCAAACTTTTGGGTTGGCTCAATAGACTTGAAACTAAAATCTTTGTTAACAAACTCCTTTGGGAGTACATTACATAATGAAGTGAGTACGTTGTAAGTAAGATTGTGAAAAATTAGACAAGTTATTCCAGATGTCAGTGGAGAATGTTGGCACCGCTGTCTGTCGCGTACCTACTGTCTCTTACACTCATAGATACAAAATCGGCGCGTGGGCATTAAGTGATGATAGCTTACACAAAGGAAATGGAGAATTCAAGAATGACATTAAATGGTGACAAATCTTCGTAACATTTTTAACTGCATGTGTCGTGTACAAACTGTATGGCATTAAAGCCAGGATTGGCTGCTTCCTCCGAAGATACTGCAATTTGCTTAGTCAGCGTCTGTTTATAAAGTGAACTATTATAATAATATCATGTATCTTATAATAAATCTGTATATCTGTAAGTATATATAAGTGTGACATAACGTTATACCTACTGCGTTATTTTCTGGAGCCATTTGTTCAAATAAAGGTACGATAGTGACTATCCACTCAAACGGAATGTTTACTGATATAATTGAAGTTTAAAATAAATAATCGTGTAATATTCCATTAAACTTTCCATAATCGACAGGGATTAATGAAAATTACTATCAGTTTTATACTTAAGTCGTATATATTTAAGTAGGGAAACCTGGTTGCTCGTTTACAAGGCAACAGCTATCTAATGCTAATGCTTGGAAACATGCTGGTCCTGCTCTATAGGACAATCTAGAGTCTAGACAAAATCAAACTGGTTGCTAATTTAATTGTATATTAAAAAAAAAATGATGACATTGATTTTTACTCGTACATTCTGTGACTACAGTATAAAATACTACTGTAACTCACACACTTGTTAAAATTCTAGGAAAATCATCTACTTTTACAATATTTGTAAATATGTGAGCACCATGTATCTATCACATAATTAATTTACCTGTCTTTGCTTTATTTTTAACTAGCTGCGCCTCGCGGTTTCACCCGTGTAAATGTCGATCCCGTGGGAATATCGGGATAAAAAGTAACCTATATGTTAATCCAAGATGTCAGCTCCCTACATACTTACAAAATTTTATCAAAATTGGTAAAGCCGTTTGAGTGTGAAGCAGTAACAAACATATAACCACAGCCCCACACACCCCCACTCACACACTCACAAACTTTCGCCTTTATAATATTAGTGTGATTTGAAATAAATGATTTGACTTTCTAAATGTAGTTAGTATAATGTTATTTTTTAAAATTTCAACACAATGTAAATATTGTTATGAAATAAATTACTTATGACTACACTGTGCAGATAATGCAGATAATCCAAAGATAAATGACACCTTTTGAGGCTCACTTTAGGGATTAGGCTCAGATGGTCAGAACAGATGAAATACAAGTATATATCTATGCCCTTTTGTTAGAGTCAGTACCTACCTAAGTTTAAAGTGTCCTTCAGTGGTAATAAGTTAAATAGACTAGACTTTTAAGACCATCAAAACACATGGAGAAGTGTCACCATAAGTGACGTAGAGTCACCTTTTGTCTGAAATTCTTGGAGGTTTGCCCACCTTGTAAGAGACGAAATAATGATTTATTAATACCTTTTTCCTGGGCGGAAAAATCTTCACCAAGTACGAGTGTTGTCAGCCAGCACTTTATGAATAGTTTGTAGGTAAATCAAACAACAGCAATGTATTAGACACGCAGAACCGGTTTTACACTATTTTTGTAGATTTCATATAAAAGGTGTTTTCCTTACAGTGGAAAACCTACAGGCGAATGGGAAAAAAACTTGAAAATTTTACTCTGAAATCCGACGGTCATCACTCGGTAAAACCAAAAATAAACAGACTGAAGAAACGGATCTTTTACTAACGAGTGCACTAGTTTCTTTAAGTAAACCAGATCCTGGCAAAAAGCCAGAGAACAATAACATGGACACGAAACTAGTAAGCATACCTAATGATTTGTATAACAACTTCTTTGCTCAGTAATTGTACAATCAACTTGAGCAGAAAAGGTGTTTTTCATTTCGTTACATTAAATAAGCAAAGGAATTTGGACAAAAACAATTTAAAACATAATCGTAGGCAACAAAACAAGCGTTGAAGAAAGAATTAAATACGCCACAGTCTTGGGTCGTTAAGAAACACCAAAGGAAACAAAATATACCAATAGGTACATAATGTATAATAGAATAGGTATTGCTTCAATCGTTTCTCAGAAAATATTATAAGATATAACCGAACAAACACAACAAGGTTTTTCGGACGATCCGAGGAATGGCGCAGTAAGAGTTAATCTTCGAACTACGGTGGACGCTTATCCTACTAATCCGTCGCAGATAAAAACTTGCAGCAACGCATGACCGTGTTATGAAATTCAAATTACAAAATTCTGAAACATCATTATTCAGCATTTAATATCATTTATTTGTCACCGCATGTGCCCCGATCACGTCATTTATAATCAAGATAGGTACTGAATGTAAAGTGCGAAGTTCAGTTTCATTTTCACATTTTCTGATTTCTTGGCTACCTTGAGACACTAATGGAAACATTTCCACAACAATGTCGAATAGTATATACTCGTACGTTGCCGTCAAAAATGCATGTAGTGTGCTTTTGCACATCGGTTGCAAGACTTGCAAGCACGTTGGAATGTGAACATTGATCACGCGTCCAGCACGTGAAGTCTGCATACGCACACAAGCAAACAAACACACACATCACATGTGTGCCAAATGCCAATGTACGCATTGTTGGCAGGTACGCGTGTGTGAGCACTCTTTGTAGAGTGTACACTCACACAGACGCCTCCAGTGAGCCGGCCATATATTTTCAAATCCGCACGATATTGTGATTGGGGTCAACTTGACATTATAGGGTGAATTTTTTGTTGACTTTCAGGGCGCTTGACAATATATTAATGTGGGCGGTGCGGTACCTACCCGTCAAAAATGTATTTTCAGCTTATTTTAAATATTCCGCGCTTAAAATTACTTTTGAAGGACATTGACCTGTTCACTTCAGCTGACATCATCGTTTTGCGCAGAGATTTGTGAGTAGCCATTCAGTGGTAAGTGTAATCTTTGGATTTGGGTTCAGACGTCTTTGATAACCTGCGCTGTTGCTACATGACATTATTAACAGTAGATATTTGTAATGTCACAACAAAATAAAAATAAAATAATGATAATAAATTTTAACCTAACCTTTGTAAAACTGTAATTCCTGAACACATATTGTTGATCACGTGACATTCACATCCTTTGACATTGTTTGAAATAATCACCTTCACGCTAGAGCGGCTAAATTGTGAATAGGCAGTACTTCCATGTGGGGTACTTATGTGTTCTCATACGAGTACCTACGTACGTGGACAGTGAATCAACAACTTTGTGACGTGCACCGAACACACCCACGGAGATAATGTCTAATTAATTACAAAGCTAATGTTATCACCGCCATTATTATGTACCAATGTTTGACTTTAGAAGTGTATTTTACTATAGTAAGCTGGGTTGATGTGTAAAAAGATAAATAACGCTATAAATTGTAGTACAAACACGTAGGTCGTGCGTCATAGCGGTTGAGTGTGCGATGTGGTGGGCACAGTCGGTGTTGTCAATATTGTACTGAGATAACTTGTATTTCTTAAGACTGACAGCTAACGTAGGTACTTCATCCCTAATGAATATGAATTATGATTGAGTTTCGCGAAACCCGGGCGGATTTTCCTGGAAAAGTAAGTAGAGGGATCTGCCTGAGGAAAACTGTTATGGGTAGAAATAAAATCAACAAACGAAAGCTTTTCGTTGTTTGCATACAGCTATGTTTTAAAGCATCTGTACAAAAGCATCTGTAAAAAAAACATTTAATATTGTTTTTTTTTAACATTTACGAAAATCACTCTCCATTGCGCTTCCCTTTAACGAACTCTACTACTCTTACTACTCTTTTTTTTATACCATTAATAGTCTATTAGCATGTTTAAAGGCAAAGTAAATTAATAATCACACTAATATTATAAAGGCGAAAGTTTGTGAGTGTGTGTGTGGGGGTGTGTGGGGGTGTGGGGGTGTGTTTATATGTTTGTTACTTCTTCACGTTCAAACGGCTGGACCAATTTTGATAAAATTTTGTATGGAGATAGCTAACACCTCGCGGAGCGCAGCTAGTTAATAGATAAAGTCCTCCTGATCAAATTTCGGCCATGGCAACCTCAGCGGAGACCAGCCTTCAGATAGATACGATCTAAGAGAGATCAGGTGCAGGGCCAACGTCTTTTCGTCCTTCCGAGGCACGGGGGTATTACACCGCCAACTCCAAACCCCGGGCTGTTACTGAAAAAAATCCCAAGGGAAAAAAACGCAAAAACACTTTGCCCGACCCGGGAATCGAACGCAAGACAGCAGTCGCGCTTGCGACCACGAGACCACCGGGCGGGTATTATAAGTACAACATACTTGAAGGTCATTCATGTTTTTAATTGTAACTAAACAATTATTTTTTAACAACTATTTCAGGTTTTTCCAACAATTTCCGAACTAAAAACAGTCACAAGCTGATCATGCGATGAAGATGTGAACGGCACGTTCATTTGTTTTGTTTTAAATTTAAGTTGCGTAAAATAGTAAACAATCGTAAAAATCAATTAATTTTTTATCGGTTATCTGCTGTTTACTTTGTTCTGCGAAAATCTAGTCAGTTTGATTAATAATTATTGATAAGGTAGGTACGGTCGGAAAATGACGAATAAGTATCGCATAGAGCGAGTTTGAATACCCTAGTGTCAGGGCGTAAGATACCCTCATTTTTCTATTATAAAGATAATAAAGACAGAAAAGAAAGAAATATTTTGTCCTTTTCAACGGACATATTATTTTGTGTAGGCAAAATAATTACACCTTTTTGCGTCACCTATCTTGGAGTCGGCCAGTCTAACCAGAGATTGAGTATCAGTATCACACGGGGCGACTACCATCTGACCTCTGCAACCCAATTACTGGGGCCCTGATAAACGAAGGTTAGCGGTTATCAGTCTGTCGGGGTTTTGAATTCTTGAAGTGTCGTAGGTATTCTTCAAGGTCCTATGTTTTACGAAGCCTTGATGGGCATGAATTTATGGGTAATAATTTGGAGTTCAGTGGAATATCGCTACTTAGGCTATGTCAGTATTGAAGGCCTCTGCATAAAGATAAATTATACTGTATCCTAAACTAACAATGATTTACTGATGGGTAGATTAACTAACTAATAGGTTATGCACAATCTAATTTACTGAAGAAAGAAAAATGAAAAATGAATATGAGATTATTATTAGATATTCATTGTTCTCACATATACATAGAAGCAACAAGAATAATGTACCCAGGATTTTGTAATATCTTGATTTAAAAGAGTGTCCATGGAGTTTCTTACCCGTTCTTCTCCATAGAGATCTACGTTTTGGAATGGGCAACTAGCTTTAACTTTCTGACTAACTGGCCAACTATTTAATTTTGACAATTTAAAAGTGCCTGTACATGGTTTAATTGAAATAAATGCTTTGAGTTTGAGTTTTGAGTTTGAGAATTTGGTCCTTTGAGTGTATAGCCTGGGGGCGCAAAAAGGGTTGTCTTAAATTTAGACCTGACCCGCGGGGTAATTGCGTAACACACTAACTGAAGCAATGGCTTTGATTTTGACAGTTCAACAACATTCATTACGTTATTTACGTTTTTGAGCAGACAACTTTTTAGAACAAATGAAGCAGTGGATTAGCAATATTCTTCGAAATAATTCAGATTATGATTGATCGTGTGTTATGCAATTATGGTGCTGCAATTGGACAGCGAGAGATTGAAGTTTGTTTGCTAAAGAAGCCCAACCCGCACTGGGCGCGCCACAGGGACGAGGCCTGTGTCCCAGTACTGAACTAGGCTGATTATGTATACAACCTTATTTTTAGTATATGCGAAACCCGAAACACGTGTCTAGTATTTTTATGTAAAGAATCTATGTACAAAATTTCAAAACTGTATCATGAAAAATCACAAAGTTATAAGCTTGGTCCGTAGAAAACTATGCTCACCCGCGCCGCGCCGTCTTGCGCTCATTGATAAAAGTACCTAGGTACCTAACCGTTCGGCGCGGAGATTAGATAACCTACGTAATATCGCTCGGTGTCCAACTTTTAACCTTTTCCAAATATTTTTGGGACAAAATATAACATGGGGTAAAAATGATTTGAATCGATTCAGTAACTTATTCTGAACAAACTACATATATTCAGGTTTCGCATATACTAAAAATAACGTTGTATAATGTTGCTAAAGAAGTGGCTGGGAGCAAAACCAGTCCTCCTATAATCCCTGTCCACTATTGTCAGTATTTGTTAGCGAACGTCACGTCATAGTATTTCCGTCCAAAGTTATTTATTCATGTTAGCTACCTAAAACTGTACGGTACATTGTTTTTCGGCTCTGCCTGTAAATTATACGTGGCTTTTTGTCCTGTGCTCGACAGCGTAGCAACAAATAGACGAGAACTGTAACAAAGCTTTGTCCAACCAAAATTATTGTACAGGTAGCTCATTTTGTTAGGCCTTTATGTCCGGCTATCCGGTTTCCATTGTCATATAAGAATCACTCTTCACATCACTATTATAGGTAATGATATACTGTGTTACGATGACCGGATAGGATGCGTATTGCGAGGGCTGGTTTGGGGTGAGGCAGGAAAAGACCGCTCCTCGAAGAACTTGGGGAAAGCATTTGCCTAACAGTGAGGCAGTAGGTAACTTGAGAGCAGTGGTGGCCCAGTGGTAACGGCCACGACTTACGAGTTGTAGGTCGTAGGCTCGAGCCCAGTCAGGTCACCACTGCTCTCAAAACGGTGAAGGAAAACATCGTGAGGAAACCGGCATTTCCAAGAATCAAAAATTCGAAGACATAGTGACATCTGCCAACCCGCACTGGGCCCACGTTGCAGTTGTGGTCTGTGTCCCAGCAGTGGGAAATTATAGGCTAATTATGTGTTATGTGAGAAAGTAACTTTAGTTAATTTCAAGAAGACATTGAACTTATAGTTGCTCTAAATTAATGATAATTTCCTACGGTAAAAGATTGAAACAGCGGTGCTATTCTGTAAAAATCTCACCGTGAAAACTTAGGTGAAGTGAGCGTGGAGTGAGCTGTCAATAGTGTCAATTCCTAGTAAAAACAAACTCACTTCACCTAAGTTTTCACGGTGAGATTTTTACAGAATCGATCGGCTTTACTTCATTTTGTAAACATAACTTCAGCAATTTCATTTGGCGAAAACTGTCGGTAGGATATGGGAATCGGGCATTTATGATCTCAATAACAATGGAAATGGAAACTGCGTAAATGTTTACGTCCTCGGTTGGGATAGACAAACACTGCATGTTATGAGACGGAATGCAGACTACAATCCAGGTTATTATGACCAGATTATTTATGGTTATTAAGTTTAAAGTAAGCTGCTATTTATGCAGGTAGGTAATTTATTTTTTATGGAGCTTAGATAGATCTATTTATTATCTAATACAATTTCTCGAGACACCAACACGCTGATTGCGTAACACACTATCAGTCGGAATCTGAATAATTTTGATGCAAATTGCTAATCCATTGCTTCATAAGCTCGAAAAATTTGTCAGCTCAACACGTAAATAACGCAATGAATGTTGTTGAACTGTCAAAATGAAACCGATTCCGATTGATAATGTGTTACGCAATTGCCCCGCTGAAAATGCTCCATCTGGGTTTTTTTATGTTTTGAAGTGGCAAACAATCTCCCAAGCTTCCTTGCCTATCTTTTTTAGTATTCCGTACCCAAATGGTGCCTCCGGTGTCCGGCTGTCCGTCCGTCTATCCTTCTGTCCGTCTGTCTGTCAGCCTGTCCGTCCGTCTATCCTTCTGTCCGTCTGTCTGTCAGCCGGCTGTATCTCATTAACGGTTATAGGTAGACAGTTGTTTTTTTTTTAAATAAATCAATTATTTTAATCACTGTATTGCATTATTTTAAGCAACCCATTTTCCTACGCCTTTAACTTCACCAGTGTTTAGAGTCGAGGTAGCAAAACAAATAACTTGTTAACATCTTATTTGCTAACATCTCATAATTTTGTCGAGAATAACAAAACACCATTACCTACGTATAGAAAACACAACGACTCAAAAGAGAAATTACTTCATAAAATCGAGCATCATTCAAATATAAATTTGGACAATCCGTCATGTAGCATACCGCTGAAATAGACTTGTTCTCAAGTGGATAGCTCTAATGGACGTTGTGTAGGCGACACCAAGGAGAAACAAGGCGACAATTTGTAGAATTGGATGTCCAATTGAATATAGTCAAAGGCGAAAACGAGGCTCGGTACCGGTTTGCAATTAGATTAGATTTATAGTGGGTAGGTAGACCCATTAGGAGAACTCGCGAGCCATGAAATGGT
Organism: Oligia latruncula; assembly: GCA_948474745.1. Classification (NCBI taxonomy): domain Eukaryota; kingdom Metazoa; phylum Arthropoda; class Insecta; order Lepidoptera; family Noctuidae; genus Oligia; species Oligia latruncula. Next base: position 8,338,352 of record OX419684.1, on the reverse strand, counting down.
TTCATACGAAATCGTCATTTTCATAGGAATCGGTTCATGTGTGGGTCTGACTTACGATAAAAAATTTGGTTATTAAATAACTATTCATTTGTTTATGGTACATACTATAGTTATCGAATAACTTGTAGAAAAGACCAACATATTTGGTGGTCCTTGGAGCCGGATTAGACATTAGAAGCATTAGAAGTTTCAGTCAGCTCAAGATTCTTTCACAAGGAGATTTAAGATTTTATTAGGTGGTACATTTTAATCGTATTTTGTATTTGTCCATCATACCAGTAAAGTAGGTTATTATCCTATTGTAGGAAAACAAAGGCTCTTTATATTATTCAATTTCAACCACAAAACCAAATTACATGAAGGTTTTTAGTCATATTATTAATTAAAGCCTGGATTCTCTATCTATCTAATCAGCCTATAATGTTCCCACTGCTGGGACACAGGCCTCCTCTCTGTGAGAGGGACTGGGCCGTAATCCACCACGCAGGCCCAGTGCGGGTTGGCAGATGTCACATATCTTCGAATTTTTTGGTTCTAGGACATGCCGGTTTCCTCACGATGTTTTCCTTCACCGTTTTGAGAGCAGTGGTGATGAAATAATTTACACAAAGTAAAGCGCCTGTCTGGCTTCGAACCTATGATCTACAACTCCTAAGTCGCGGTCGTTACCACTGGGCCACCACGGCTCATCATCTCATGACAGTAAACTTTAACGTTTTATGTAGAGGTCACAAAATTAACTGTTTTATTTATTTGGTGATATCGTTCAAACCATCGAAAACTAACATTACAGTAGGTAATGGTGGTTTTCCTTTTTTTTTAGTAAATATTATGTTCAATCATTAAAAGTTACTGTTTTGTCTTTTACTGTTTAAATGTTTGTTCAACAGTAAAAGATAAAACAGTAACTCCCCAATATACTTAACCTAACCCCACATATACTTAGTACCTACATATACCTATTTAATCATGAACTGTATACAGAGTCATTAGCATTACACACGTTTGGTACAGACATATCCCATTACATTAGCGAGCATCGGGAGGCTCGACTTACATGTGCCAATGAAAATACACACTTAAGTAAGGGCGTTCCATCGCCATGAAATAGGTACGGTGAAAAAGTACTTCCACTATAGAAAATAGGAATACCTAAGTACAACATATATAAGAGGAGAATGGTATTCAGCTGCATCCGGTTAGACTGGAAGCCGACCACAACATAGTTGGGAAAAGGCTAGGCAGATGATGACCTAGGTATAAACCACCCAACCGTTTTATAAATAAACTAACATTCAATGACCATTCTTAAATTTTTCTGTTATTTTTTCACCAACAAACGATAGGTTTCTAATCAATTTTTGTTGTACACATACATTAGGATCTGCATTGTTTAGTTTTCAGGACAGAGATTTAATTATCTGTTGTTCTAGTAAGGCTTAAAAACACACTGAAAAAAATAATTTCTTACTACAGCACGCTAAACTTACTGACATTGCACAGTAAGAAGAAATGTTTGTAAAACAGTCAAAGACAAAACAGTAACTTTTAATGATTGATCATATTATTTACTGAAAGAAACAAAACAAAAAAAAAACACCATTACTGTAATGCAACTAAATTTCAATGGTTTGAACGATATCACAAATTAATAAAACAGTTAATTTTGTGACCTTTTAGCTACATAAAACGTTAAAATTTACTGTCATGACGGTAACATTTTGCCTCAAATTTTAACTGTTTTCGGATCAGTAAAAAATAATGTTTTGAACGTTTGGAACTGTTTAAAGCAGTTCAGATTAATGTTTTTTCATTTTTATTTACTGCTTATTTCTTTCGGTGCATGTGTGAGAGTAGATTAATTTAAAAACAAAACAAAAAGTCTAAGAAAATTTGTGTGGTTGATGAATCTATTGTTAATTAAAAGTAGTGTTCATTCTAAGTTATTGAAAATTTATGAATGAAAGTTAATTCATATCATTCATTGGGTAAATTATGAATCAAAATTAATTAATTTTAATTGATAATAAATAACAATTAAAGTTATAGGTACCTACTTAACTCTGTGAATATTCATATAAAACCGCAAAATCCAGTAATAGTTTATAAGTGGTCTCTAATGGCCTTTTGGTAGAAACTGGCTCTCGCAGACTCTCACCAGACCGGCGACTGTGAAGTGGTCTAATAAGTAAGATGAGTCACATCGCTTATTTGCACCGGTATAAAAAACATCCAGTAACGACAAGCTTCAAAACAACAACATTTCGATAATTTCAATGACACAAATATTAGTATATTCGTAGTATTAACATGTAAACAATAGATAATCCGATAAACGGAACATAAGAATTTTCCAGTGATAGGTATGTTATGTCCATGAGTTTACTTTTGATAGCAATACCTACTATCGGACTTTCTAATACCTACAACTCCATGAAGAAACAGGTAAAAACTCCGGTATATTTCCATGAAATTGATCTGTTTATTTAGTTCAACTGATGACCACGTTTCATGTGTATAGTGTAAGTAGGTATTTTAGATTGTTTATTTAGGTTATTATATTTAATAATGAACTTAGCAGCCGTCGACACGCGTCGGCGTTAGCCGTCGACAACGTGTTGCTCGTGTATTTAAGCACATCGTACTCAAATAGGTACACGGGCGGCACGTTGACGACGCGACGCGACGGCTGTCGACGGCTGCAGTTGCCTTCGCTCGTGCGTATGAGCACTTATTTGTTGTTTTTTCCATCTGGAATTCCGGAGTCCAATCCTTGGTGCCGGCAATAGGCTCGCCCCCGATTAAGTGGAACTAATATTTAACTGGCAAAAAGTGGGTGTAATACCTATAGGTAGGTAGGTATAGGTACACCTCTACACAACCCTTTGGCACGGTAATTATCTGACCGTGCCTTTGGGGAAACAAGGCGTGATTTATATGTTGTAATGAAATCATTGTTTTACTTCAAGAGGACTTCAGATTTCCCGCTAGATATTCGGACATTCTGGTTAAAAGTCATAAGTTAGTCATTTTGGTTAAAAGTTAAGAAATGCTAATAGGTATAACAACTTACAGCTGCGTCGAGTAACATTCACAGTCTTTCAAGAAATAATGAGGGTTATTATTTTATTATGAGCCTGTGTTGTCCCACTGCAGGGCAAAGGCTAATCCTTTAAGAAGGAGTCCAGCTCATCCCTCCATCTCTATCTGAGCCTGCTGCGCAGTCGTTTCCTGCCATTGGGGATCCATTGAGTGGTGGGTTTTGCATATTGCTGCTCCGACATGCGACAGATATGGCCAGCCCAGTTTCACTTTAGTCCAGCAGCTGTGTGGCCAGCGTCCGCTATTTTTGTTTTGGAATGAGGTTATTTATCGAAAAAGTTATGTAGGTACATGACCTGTGTTTTTTTTTTCAGATGGAAATCGAGGCGAGCTATGAAAATCCCCCGAGATAATGGTTGAATCCCTAATGTTTCAAATTCAAGGAAAAAACAGGGATCAGACCGGAATAAATCATATTTTCTGAATATCAATAAAACAAAACAAACAGTGGTTACTTATTTCCTTTGTGTAAATGAAAAACAGTAGGTACCTACCTACATTCTAGATAATTAATAAAAGAACTGTTACTAACTTATTTCTTAAAAAATGCGTTCTTCCATTTTCGAAATCTGAAAGTGGACTTCCGACCACGGGGCTCTTAACTGTAACTTTTCAAATATGTTTTGGTGTTCTCTCATCATGCCGCACCTAGTGAGCTATCAAGTTTTCACCTTGCATATGCTTGCTCAAAAACCCTCTGGGCTCCATACCATACCTACCTTCAGCTCAGCTTTTACAAAACAAGAGAGGTCTGTGAACTTCCACTAAAACAGTGCAAGCTTATGCATCCCAAGTCGATAATTAGGATAATGGCAACAGCAAATGGAAAGACAGAAACTAACCGTTGCAGACAACACTTTAATTTGTAACTGTACAAAGTACTTTCAACGTTTTGTTCAAAGCTTTTTATGCTTAGTTCTTCAAGTAGCTAATGGATGCACTGACTGGATTTACAATTAAGTGCCTGTTTTGCAGTGTTAGGATAGCCAGTGGCACAGTGGTCCGCATTCGCCCTGGATCGAAAGAGCTGGAAGTCTTTGGTAGATGACTTTGCCCAGCAGTGGGATGATGAAGGCTAATAGTGACAGAAAGGCGCTCCGCAGACGGCGGTCATTTTGTCCGCGGATGACCGCGAGAGACATCATCCGACAAACATCGGCGGCGCGGTCTTTTTGCCCTCTATGTGCGTTGGTAGTATAGGATTCCCTTTGCACTATCGTTCGCGGTCAAATTGACCCGTCCGGCCCGCCCCGCCGTGTGTTTCGCGCCTTAGGCTAGGCACTATCTTCGAAATATATTCAAAATAAAATGGAAGTTGTATGAAATTATCTGCCGGATAAGCTAACCGGAACTTGTTCCAAACTGCTAAGACAGCTCCAGTTTTCTACTTGATTCTAGTCTAATCAAGCGAATAAGCATGACATTCCCCTATTTTTAACCAACTTTGAAAAACGAAGATTTTTTGCATTTGGCAGTTTCTTTTTTTCATGTCTGTAGGTACTCCAATTGTTCCGTGCGTGGTTCTCTTTTCATATGGTAGAGGAAGCTCGCGCGGTGGTCGCATATAAGTACAAATTTTATCAACTTTGGGAAATTTTTGCTCGTATTTACTCCACTTGGTGTGTATGTTGATGTTATAAAACTTCCTGTCTCTAATGTTTATATTTTTGTGTGGAGTAGGTAAAATTGCAACAACTAAAAAGTGAAAAATAAATAATGTGTTCCCCCATTTTTCAGGTTCTTAGGATCAAAATAATGAAAACAAGTCATGAAATGTTATCACAATAGGTTTTAATTACAAATATTTTACCTTAATTAATTAGAGATGTTCACAAAACATTGCATTTCGACTTAACAAAATAATTTAATTATTTATTTTGATCGTATAAATGGCACGAAGGTCCGTGAGACATTCGGAATGTTTGCATCATCACAATTTATTTATGTATTATAAGGTAATATTTAAGTAAGTGTTTGCTTACACCTGGCAGCATTTAACAGCAATAGTTTGTTTAAAGTTGCGTGCTCATGCAACAGAGTGCACACATCCTACAAAATTACAATTTCCTAGTACTCTTGCTTATTAAGGGCCTACACCCACTGGTGGCACGGCATGGCAAGGAATTTTTAAGCGACGAATACAAATATAGTAAACTTAATGGTATGACAATAAATTTGAGATTTCAATGATGCCTAAGGACGTCGCGGCATGCCTAAGGACACCGCGGCATTTTTTCCGTTGAAATTTCAACTTTATTGTCATACAATTAAGTTACATTTCTATTCGTCGCATAAAAATCCCTTGCCGTGCCGTAACTCCAGTGGGAGCAGGTCCTAATGCTGAAAAGTGTGAATATTTACACTAAACTTTCACGTACAAATAAATATTACCTAATATTAAATGCTGTGCGGCCTAAGTACGTATAAAATATTAATTATAAACAATTATTATATTAGTAACATTATTAATAAATAAGTAGTTAATTTACATAGTACCGTCATGGTACTTAAGTTTAGTGCCGAAAAGGAACTTTTATTATTCAAGCTTTGTTTTTGAAGCTTTTGGTAAGTTGATCAGTTAAGAACAATTCTATTACGTAATAAAATGCATTTTTATTTATAATAATTATATCTCCTAAATGGTCCATAATATTCTTGCTTACCTATACAAAATCACAAGGGTTGTATCAAATTGACGGGATCTAAACAGACGGAAATCTAAGAAAACACTTATAGTATGGTACTTAGGGTTAGGGTAACTTTTATCTACTTAAAGCTGTTGTAACTTTTATAGTAGTCGTTTCAAAACAACAATTTCTACTAAGACATATTAGACTTAGGTACTTATCCGATTTACAAAAGGTGGTAAATTCAACATATCGAAAGTTTTTATAAGGCACCATATTCGTGTCAAACCTACTCATAATCAATAATTATGTATATTTACGGAGCAAAGCCGCAACAAAGCGAAACCATGCTCTAAAGATTTTACTACAGCAATATAACCCCAAACAGTATCGGCTTAAAGCTACCAAAATATAGTGCTAACGGCAAACAAGTTTGAAAGTGGAGTTAGAGCAAGTTGGCTGCAAAAATGTAGCGAAGAGCCTTAATGAAGTGCAGTTGTGCTGACCGCTAGCATACGTCTAGGAAGTTCTAAACAAGGAAAAATAATAGCCAACCCCTGTTGTAGTTACCTCGTTACACCAGTCTGCGTCAATTTGGGAAATACAAAAAGTTCTTAACTATAGTGTCGTGCTAGAACCCATTTATAATCTTTTATGTTTAGAACTCGCAGAGCGGTTGCGGGGCCCGCAAGCTGTGGCATGCCATTTTGTTTTAAACTCGCGAAGCTAAGTGTTTAGTTACTGAAGGCAACTTGTCTGTAATTTGGTGGTTGCAATAAGAGCTAGCATTTAACTTGTATGTTCAATGTTAAGGTGAAAGCGACAGGGTAGCCTGCAAAATCGAAATTTTCTTATGTTTTGACAATTTGCAGGTCAGTATCAGCGCTGCTATTCTGTGAAAACATCACCGTGATAACTTAGGTGAAGTGAGTTTAAAGTGAGCTGTCATTCCACATGATGCTAGGGATTGACACTATTGACAGCTCACTCCACGTTCACTTAACCTAAGTTTTCACGGTGAGATTTTTACAGAATAGCACTGCTGGTTGTATGTTGATCTAAATATGTTTTACAGCTGTAATAAATATTTATTTATAGAATTATAATCATAAAAATCATCAATACATCTCTCTAAGTTTATAATAGCCCACTGAATGACTATTTCATGACATTTGAGTCCAGTTCTAACTAAAGGAGTTGTATTGCTGATTCTAATGATTATAATTCTGTAAAATCATATTTGTTACGGTCGCGAATCATATTTTAATCAACATACCAACTGACACTGACCTGAAAATTGCAAAAAACGTAAGAAGTAAGAACATTTGAATTTAGCGGACTACCTCAACGCATCCCCTTAAGGGCCTGTGCACACCACGTTTTTTAAACGCGCCGTTGACGCGCGTTTCGTAGCGATACAGACGCGATACGCATGCGAGTCAGATACTGGCATGCACTGCTCTGTAGGTAGGATAAAAGCGCGCCGTCGCGTCGACGCGCGTTTCTAAAACGCGCGTCAACGGCGCGTTTATAAAACGTGGTGTGCACAGGCCCTAAGAGTCAAAACAAAAAAGTCATACTGAGTATGCGGTGACCGCACATGCTTCACCATTTCACTGCACTGCGAGTTCCAAGCGTACCAATGTCACTCATACGTTTCTCGGATTCATACAAAGAGCAATGTAAGAGATTCGATAAAACATTATTAATTGTTATTTTCAGACATTCAAGTTTGAATTCCTCTCTTAAAATCCCTGTGAATAGGTACATGACAAGTCCTTTAAAACTTGCGAGAGCTTACAAGTACTAACTTTACAGTAACTTACATTATGTTTGTACTTGTTTTGTTATGTTATATGGATGTTCGTTAAGTCTAATGTAAGGTCTATAGGCACTTTTGAACTAAGCTTAGAATAAATATATTCTGTAATAAATAATACCAAACACACTGCCTATAAAATACTTTAGTATCACGTTGCAAACTTTACGTAGGCACTTCTTACTTTTAGCAAGTCATCATCATCTGCCTAGCCTTTTCCCAACTATGTTGGGGTCGGCTTCCTTGCTTGCTTTACCAAGTAACAATAATTATTGTTATCCATCATATATGGATGGTTAAGTAGAGGCTCCATGTAATATTGTTGGCACATGTAATACTCAGAACAAACTTAATACGAAAACTTATATTGAATATATAGATCAAGTCTTCTATTACGTTCACAACATGACATTAGATATAGAAAATGGAAGTCCAGTTTATAATACGCTAGGTGCGCCCCGCGGTTTCACCCGCATAAGTCTCGATCCCATAGGAATATTGGCACAAAAAGGTATCCTATGCCCTAACCCAGGTCATGGTCCTCCCATGTGCTAATTTTCATCTATATCTTTTCAGCCATTTTAGCGTGAAAGCATAACAAACAAACATAAAAATTCAAATCTTTTCTCTTTATAATTATGTATTAGTTTAGATATACCTACTATCAATTAGATACATTTGATATTGTAAATTCGAAACCTGAACTTTCGAGGACGAGGAACCCTAAATTCGTGTTCTAACACTTAAAAGTGAATTCTTTGGTCTTTATAGCTCTCGCTGTAACAGTTAACAACTATAATATAACAAACAATGAAGACAGCCAACAAATTAGGTTCTCTGCGGAATGTCGCCACGTAGCGGACGGAGAATTAAGTACTGCATAACGTAAAATTACTGCGTATAACAAACGCCTTAAAGTGTACACTTTTAAATTACTTACAAAATACTTTAAAGATAATGTACTTCGTCACAAAGTGATCTTTACCCTAGCCATATGGTCCTCACCCTTTTCATACATAACTTTATCCGACGAATACAATTTCTCTTGTATCGCCGCGAACGATTGTCCTTTAGTTTCAGGGAGTTGTAAAAATATAAATAAAACACCGAACATCGACAACACGCCGAAGCCCCAGAAGGCGACATAGTTCCCTAAATTATCCGCCACCACCTGGAACAACTTCGTTACTGCGAAAGTCATTAACGCTACAAATATCTGGATCACACAGGTCGCCTTTGATTTAATGTTTGTTGGGAATATTTCCGACGTTATCGCGAAAGGCACTGTAGCTAAACCTATGGTGTACGAGAATATAAATATAGGTATCACAACTATAGGAATGAATTTCACACTGACGAGGTACTCGCTGTTCTGGTGCTTCATGAAGAAGTACGCTCCGATTATGACGTTGGCTAGTCCGACGCCACACGAAGATATTAGTAGAAGGGGTTTTCTTCCCAGCCTGTCTACTAGCTGCGAGGACATCGCTGATGTAAGGAGCTGTACAGTACCGAACAGTATGCAGGACTCCTCAGCTCCCATACCACCGTCAGCTGCTCCAAATATCTGCTGCGCGTACGATATGATGGCGGTGCTGCCGCAGAACTGTTGCGTGAAGTATATGCCCATCAGTATGATGAGGCCTTTCCTGTTTCCTCCTACAGTGTACAAGTCTTTCCACCGACCCTTTTCCTTCATGTTTTCTGTGACTAAGCTGCTCATGCTCTCCAATTCTTCTCTGACGTAGCTTCTGCCTCTGAGCTTCTTGAGTGATGACTCCGCTTCGTGCTTCTGTCCTTGCTTGATGTAGTAGTAGGGCGATTCAGGCATGGTGCTGAACGTCACTACGAACAGAATCGGGATGGCGATGTTGAAGCTCGCCAGGCCGAGCATGGACACGTACGGCCCGATACAATACTGAGACAGGATACCGAACTGAAACAGAATTATAACTACGTTTAAATTTTACTGACTCGTGAATTACGTATCGGAATATTCATGAATTAAAGATCATCTAATTCGATCTAAGATTTAGATTGGTAATAGTCTAATAATGTCTAATAGCTTAGCAGGGTAAATCTAAATCTATTAGCATAACTTCATTTTGTCAATAAATAATTGATGTAGTTGCTAGTTCAGTTCAGTTTGGCTAAATAAGAATAACAATAATTTAATAATTAATCTAGTATAGCTTCGAATCTGATGACTATAGCAGCTAATAAACTCAATAACTTTGTAAGTTTACCATAACATTTCTTAGCTTATAAATCGTCCATGAATATTGAAATTGAATAACGCATACGAACAAAGGTTGTTATTAATTAAATTCGTTTGAGTGTATCTACTGATTGCTTGCATACAAAGTGTCTCTAGATCTTCGGATTATACTTTACCTACATTATATTCAAGGTTGAAAAGACTCGTTTTAAATTAGTCTAGAACGATATCAGTGTCGATGTCAAGACCAATATTATTGAATTTTAATCATGCTAAGAGTGCATCATGCAAATTTAAACTCAGTGGATCAGAGTTTTATTTATTTCGAATTTAGATATTTCATGCAAAAATATATAGGTCCGTATTTTTCATTAGAACGGTAAAGTTAATTTTTGTTTGTTTCGGTAATATTATTTTTATGAGCAATGATATTTGACAACGCTAATTGATTGATTCTATACAAAAGTTGGCTCAAAATTATTTGTTCGCATAATAATTGTCAAATTTTGTGGGCAAATATTCTATTGTTACACAAAAGAGAACCGCAGACATGGCAACAATGATTTATTGGTCATTGACGAATACGTAGATACTATAATGGCACTGTTATCGAAATGAGCCGTCTGTCTCCAGATAAGTACATACTTAAACGTCATAATACAGTAGATGTACGACCTAATTACACATGCGAACATTAATATTGACCTTGTGAACGTAAATTAAGTAGCAGACTGAACAGAACCTTCGACATGACAGTGATGAGTGTTGCCATAGCGCCTCTGACGTCATCGGAGGCTATTTCACCTAGGTACATGGGCGCGGTGGTGTAGGCGATACCGTAGCCGAGCCCCGAAATGAGCCGAGACGCGTATATCGTAGGGACATTCCCTGCGAACATCACTAGGATCCATCCAATGATGTAAGGCACCGAAGCGAGGAGTAACGTCTTCTTGGTGCCGATCCTGTCTGCCAGGTACGAGGCAGGAATGGGACTTGCGGCTGAAATGAGAAAACAATGCATTGACGCAAACGTAACGTAATGATTCACGAATGTTTTTGTTCCGTCTAGAGCTATCCCACTTTGCGGTTGATAGCGGTCATGGTTATAAATAAGGAACACTTTCTGATGATTCTTAATGACAAAATAACTTTGGGATTTTTAATTCAATTTTAAATCAAAACGCGCTCTGGAAATCTCACATATCGCTAACAACACCCATGGGTGGAGAGGGATGTAGGTAGATACATTAGAAATTACTACTGAAAAAGATGTGGCGTACAACGTCAATAACCATACATTCCAGTACCAACCGATAAATTTACAATACCAATCAATGTGCCTAGCCTTTTCCCAACTATGTTGCGGTCGGCTTCCAGTCTAACCGGATGCAGCTTAATATTAGTATTTTACATGGAGCGACTGCCTATCTGAGCTCCTTATCTCACACGACACGATACTCCTTGGACTGGTAATCAGACTTTTGGGTTTCTGACTAACGACTGTCAAAAATCTATGAATGATAACCGGGACCTGCAGGTCGATTCTCTAAAAATCTCACCGTGAAAACTGAGGTGATGTGAGTTTGTTTTTGTTAGGAAATGACGCTCACTTCACTTAAGTTTTCACGGTGAGATTTTTACAGAATAGCACGGAGAGGTCTCAAAATGTAATGGATGGTCACCCATCCACGAACCCACCGCGACGAGCGTAGCTTAATTTTTGAACGACCCGTGCGGCTGTTATCATTTAGCCATGAGTTTACAATACCATAGGCACATTAAATTAAAATCTGTAACCACTGGTAGGAATTGATAACTGTGCTGATAATATAATTACTACCATGAAAAAATACTACCGCAGCGCGTCATTGTATAGCGTACTGTTTACATACTCCAGCGTGCAGCGTGAATCAAGATTCATCAGACATCCGACCATGTTGTTCAGTAAGCACATTTTTTATATTATCAACAATGCTTATCGAGTTACCTACTAAAGCCGACCCCGTCATTCGGGATTACCAAACGCGAAGAGAGAGGGACAGCAGAAACGCGATCATGTTACGCCGACTAAATATGTAATGCCTCTGGGAAACTTTTATCTTGTAATGTGAACGAAAAGTTTCCACTTTCCTTCCAACAATTAAGGTAATGCAAGTAATTGGATAGTCTCGATATGGATTGCATACACGACTGTATTTGCTCTTTATAAGCGTGGCCTGATTTATTTCTAATCACTTGTGATTGAAATCACGTGACGTTCGATTTTCTATCGGTTGTGGACTTGTGGTCAAAGTCCTTTGAAACACAGCGTTCATTGTTTCTGGCTCTCAAACATGAACTGATTGACCTGGCTTTGAATAGTCATTGTATCATTAGCTATGATTCAACTGTATAGTGGTCATATTTCACATAGATTAGACCAGACGTCCCTAAGAGTTCAAACATGTTCGCTTCTAAAGTCCTCATAAACGCCACGATGTTGCGATTTGGCCACGTTAATCGCAGTAGGTAACATCTCGCTGGACTGGGCCCGAGTAATTTGAATCAAAGAAAGAAGAAGATAGTACCTGAACATAATATCATAATTGAGGCGATCCATGAGCTCTGATCCGCCGACGTCTGTATGGGCGAGTCTGGGGCCAGTAGGATGGGCAGAGTGGGCGAAGTCCAGCCCACTGTGGTGCCTGCCGCCGCCGTGATCAAGGTAGCTGGAAACATTATAAAAGGAAATTAAAAGAAAGTTATCATCATCATCATTTCAGCCGAAAGACGTCCACTGCTGGACATAGGCCTCACGAAGCACCTCAACTTCGACCGGTTCTGTGCTTCTCGCATCCGACGGGTTCCTGCGGCCTTCACAAGGTCGTCGGTCCACCTTGTGGGAGGCCTTCCAACGCTACGTCTTCCAGTACGCGGTAAATGAAAGTTATAATTGAACGACAACGAAACGAAGTATAAGGAGTATGTACCTAAGGATCGTAGCAGGTCGAGTTTTTCTTTCTATCCCTATGGGAAGAAGGCGTGATTTTATGTATCTACGTGTATTTTTATATTAAAGAGAATGTGGTCAGTAGAAAACAGCTCTATTTGAGACTTGTAGCTAACCAAGTTAAGGTCTAGAATAATATATTTTCTGTTCATGAACTTCTTAGTAAAAAGATTTACGATACCAAAAAAATATGTCAGTCTACATCAATATCAATGAAAGGTTTTCGCTCCTAGGTTTATGACATAATGAAACATTATGGAAATTCCTAACAAAAAACCGTATTTTGGAGCGAAGGTTGGATCGATGCAAATGTGCCGTATATTGATAAAGCTTATCTGGTAAGGAAAAAGCGAGCGTAAAAATAAAACCGGTCATTACGGCTTATGTTATTTTTACACCTTTTTTCGTTCACCTACAAAGAAAATAAAAAGTAAAGAGCAATCTGTGTAGTAGGTACCTATACTTATGTATAAAAAAAATAAACAAAACGTAAAAATAGTAAAAAAAAATTGTCTAGTATGTTCTCGATGCAGAACTGAATCGTTGCCAATTACGATGTTGAACTACCTGAATCGCAAAAAAACACTTTCTAAATAAAAAAGTTCCCGTTAACCTAAATAAAAATAATTTCCGACTGTGGTTAATTGGTTAACCTCGGCCTCCTAGTAATTAGTGGGTATATGATTAATTATCGTTTCTTTATCAAGCTTCCCAGTTTTATCATTAATCATATTTCTGTGTTAATCAGGAAATCTCGATACCAGTGGACTAGGTATCGTCGGCTAGGACGATGTTAATTTAACACACGGGTAGGGCTAGTGGCCAGTAATCATAAAAAAATTATCAACATAAAATAATTCGTAATTTAAAAAGTACCGTAGCTACTCTAGGCGACATAGGGCTCTCTCTTTCCTTCGATTCTAGACGAATCGAAGGCAGCTCTTTGCACGTTATTTCGTTATAATTTCATTTATTGCGGTGTTATGATCCGTGACCCCGGTAAATGCTCCTGCGCCACAGTTCTTTAAATACCTACAGGTGTAAGATGCTATTTTAGAAAATAGAAAATTAATAATAAAGTTTAATAAAATTAAACTATATTCATAAAACGAAAACTCGACACCGTATACGTGTGTTATAATGTCGCCATTAAAGCGGCACGCTGTATATAAAATTGTAAGAGTCGTTGACACTTGACAGAAGAAAATTAATTATTTTTGCATACCTACTGGATAACATGCATTCAAGATCATGACTATTTAAAAAACCGATACCTTTTTTAAAGCTTTGCGAAAAGCAGTAACTGAAAGAATATTATATTGCAACTGTGCTACAAGAGCTTTTTTCATACTTTTCTTAAATGTAGTCAAAGTGCCCTCCAAAAGTTAGTTGACATTTTTCCATTTCAGCTGCAATGCCACAAAGGTAACACAACTAAAACACGGTTAAAAAAATAAATAAAACAGGTAAGTAATGCCTTATCATAGGACCCACGTAGTTGAATTAGTGAATAAAAATGTTATAGTGTACATTTCAAACATTTGAAACTAGAATTTTAAATCATAATATGGGATTACGTACAGCTGAAGTGGAACAATGTCAACTAACTTTTGGAGGGCACAGTGTATACCTATTATCAATGTTCAACTGTTTTTAGGGCTCCGTACTTCAAAAGGAAAAAACGGAACCCTTCTAGGATCACTTCGTTGTCCGTCTGTCTGTCAAGACCCTTTATCTCGGGAACGCGTGGAGGTATCGTGTTGAAATTAAAACCTATACTCAGGTCTAGAGTCCCTCAAAGCTGTGAAAAAATCAAACTTCTAAGTTGACGTAAAAAAAGATACGGCCGTTTATGCCGCAAAAAACGTAAATTTCGACACTCTCAAGGGAATCAAAGTTTATAGGGTACTTCCCGTTGATTGACCTAGAGTCATGAAATTTGGCAAGAAACAATGTCATGTAGCACAAGTAAAGGAAAAGATCTGAAATCCTTAAATTTGTTGTTATACACTTACTTTTTACGGAACCCTCGGTGCGCGAGTTCGACTTGCACTTGACCGGTTTTTTTAATCACGAAAGAGTGATACACTTGACACTGACTTGGCCTACACATGAGTGTAGGACTTCAGATAACGTTCAAGATACTTTGAAGTGCCGAGGAACCTCAATATTGTATTACACCATATATTGGTGAAAATCGGAAGCGTAGGTAGGCACCTATTTCAAGTTCCCGTAAAGTCAAGAGGTCCTTAAACCATTCAGATTTCTCCAGATAATATTTAACAATAATTCCAAA
The DNA here is from genome assembly GCA_948474745.1 of Oligia latruncula. NCBI lineage: Eukaryota > Metazoa > Arthropoda > Insecta > Lepidoptera > Noctuidae > Oligia > Oligia latruncula. The sequence continues at coordinate 8,323,301 of OX419684.1, read as the reverse complement.
CAACATGTTTACAATTTTAAAAGTTTAACATAGAATATTTGTTTATTATAATACAAAACAAAGGACGGCTATCGAGTTGAGTTCGTGTCTTCTGTTATAAACATTGAGATACGAAAGCAAACACACAAACATTTAGATATGCCATTATTGGATGTTTTAACAAAACTATGGCTGTGTTATCTATACATAATAAAACAATATTCGTGCAAAGACACGACCTATGGTTTTCTCCCGTGCCTTGTTGAATAATGCGGGCTGAATATCATTGTTAACGGTATTTATATCAGTCATCTTTATATTCAGATGAATATATTGTGGCGAGAGACTTGATACAAAGATTTGATGTTAAATAAATTAATAGTTTAAAAACCACTTTAAAAACACGCTTTTATAAATGCACGTAAAAACAAAAAAAAACAATCGTGGTCAAAGCTCATTACAAGACTTTTCTAAGAAATCCAAAACAGCTATGATACGATTTTCCATCATGAAGTTCCAGTTCATATCTTCCGGCTCCATCATCAGATCAGTTCGACAGTACCATATTATTGTATTGTCATCAGAACTACATACAGCTGCCAATTTTCATTACGCTACGACCCTTGGAAGATGGTTAAATTAGTTACCTTAGATTCCATTACATAGTTAGTTACGTATAGGTCGACCTAATAATAAATAAAAGCGTGTTAAAAAGGAAGATAGTAAAACCATAGTGTAAGTAGAATAGGGAAAATGTAAACGATTTCTAGTAAACGTAACAGCAACCTATACATGTAGTGACGGGCTACTTGAAGGTTCTCTCGTTCGGAGAAACCCGATAGAAAGTTCCATGAATTGAACAGACTACGATTTTCCAAGATAAGTAATTACCTATTTATGAAAATCTGAGGAGAGAAAATTCCTGGAAGGCCGCTTTTCTATCGTGATAAATTAAAAGAAGACTTTCATTGTGGGAAGTTTTAGGAATTTCTTATTATAGGCTTTTTTGTAATTATTAATATTAAGCATCAAATTCCAAATAAATAGCGAACATTTAAAAGTGTAGTTTAATATTATAAGGTGAAGTTATTACGTAGATTTAATTATTATGTTGAACTCAAGTTGACTATGACATTTTATAGAAAAAAAATCTGAGCAAAAATTCTGATAAAAAACGAGCTACGTTAAGAAACGGGAGGCATACATTATTTCTATGTCTACAGAGGAAGAAACTTAACATACATTCGAAAATAAAAACCTAGATTTTTCTAAATATATCTCAATCTCCTGCTTGTACAGGTGATGCCAAAAATATATGCCTACGTAGTTTGTGCAACCATTCCTGGCAATAATTACATTCGGTGGAGTATCTATCACTGACTAACGTAAACCAAGTACCTGCAATGCATTCTATACAAAAAAGCAGATTTTTCCGGTCTAAAAATACTTATGTACTTGATTATTCATTTAGGTTTCAGTTTTATTACAAGGCCATTTTTTTGTTGTCTCATTTAATATCGACCATGTTTTATTTGCAATTATAAATCAGTGTCAATGAAAATAAAATTTTAAAGAGGTAGTTAAACAAGTTTTTATGCTAGTATTTTTCCTTAACAACTAGTTAAATAGTTGTTATTATCCCTGGGTCCCAATATCAAGACTAGTTTTTTAGGGTTTCGTAGTTCTGACAAGGAACCCTTATAGTTTCGTCATATCCGTCTGTCTGTCTGTCCGAGGTTTTGCTAAGAGACCGTTAGTACTATACAAAGCTGTAATTTTGTAGGATTGTGTATATCAATTGCGCCGACAAAGTGGTAAAATAAAATTTTTGGAAAGTAGGTCTTCAAAAATGAATTGGGGTTGCTAAAATTATTTTTCGATTTAATGCTCCATTTACGAAATATTAAACTTTAAAGTGCAAATTTTTGTTCCAGTAGACCCCCCCCCCCCCTCTAAAAGCTAATCTGGCTTTAAAGGAAAATTATAGCGGTTAAGATAACTTTATTTGTTTAGCAGTAATTAATAGTCGTTGAACTTGGGCATTGGATAATTTTGTACCAAATACAAAATCCTTAATATTAATCCTTTAAAGTGACTAAGATGAAGTAGTTGCTTGTTTATAACGGGTAAAGACTTGCATTGAAAACAAAATATGAAATAAAAAAACAAAATAAACCATAATAAATTATCATAAGTTTCACAATACTGCCGCTAGATGACGTTGTACCAACGGGTTACGAGTTCGGGTTCGGGTTATCTTTACCATTACTTAAATTCAGAATAAAGAACAACAGAATCGTACTATATTAACTAATCGTATATGATAACGGGCTACTACGGAACCCTACACTATGCATGCGTGGCCCGACACGCACTGGCCGGTTTTTTTTAAAAGACTTTATAATTTTTAGTTATATAGCTACTAGTTATCATGCTAAAGTTTCTCAATAAATAGATAGAAAAAAAGGCATACTTTTTATATCAGTACCTACTACGCTAATGCGGGCCAAATATGTAAATACAGAGACATGTAAAACTAAACACTGCCAGAACGTGCTATCTTTCAAACCCATACTATGCAGTATGCAGTTGCATAGATTATTAGACTGTATTATTAAAGGATTGATGCTAATTGCATCACTCGATGCAGTGACACAACTTCCTGGTACCAATCCATAGGGGCCACCACGATAGGCGCGGAAGTGACCAGCTGGAATATCATAGCTTCACAATATCGATTAAAGCATAGTTCGCAACCTACTAGCACAGTGTAAACAAACGTTTACAGTAAGTCGACTTGCTAACTAAAGTTTCAAACAGTTAAATCCCCGAAGGCATTTGCTGTGGTCCTGTGGACATGGGGAAAGGCGTTGCAAGACGACACGCATAATTTGGTTCTATGTTAACGTTAATTATTAAAAAAGATTCAAAATTTGGTTTCATAAACCGGTGAACGGTTATACAATAAAGGCTAGCCAAATGCATGGCGTTTTTTGACACAACCGTGTAATTGTTTAGAAAAAACTGCTGCTCCATACATTAAATATGATCGTATAGCTCAACAAAATGTAGGGAAAAGGTAATTTTTGGAACGAAGTTTCATAAGGTGAAAGCGCCAGGGTAGCCCGCGAAATTCTTTTTTTTTACGTTTTTTGCAATTTGCTGGTCAGTATTAAGTTGATTACGTTGATTAAAATATGATTCGCGGCCGTAACAAATATATATTTAAAGATTTATAATCATTAGACTCAGTAATACAACTTGTTAGGTTAGTGTAATTGTAAAATGTCAAAATTTCATGAACTAGTTATTCAGTGGGATTACCTGGTCTTAGAGAGTTGTGTTGATGACTCTAATGATTATAATTCTGTAAATACATATTTGTTACGACCGCGAATCATATTTTAATCAACGTACAAGCAAATTGCAAAAAACATAAGAAAATTTAAATTTTGCGGGTAGTTGATTGGTAGAAATCGTCACGTATGGAAAAGCGTTATGCCCCCCACCATGCCACTTTCTCTCTCGCGGTCGTGCGAGTATTGTGTGAGGAACTTCGTTCCTGACGGGGCGTCCCCCCACCGCACAGGTTTTTTTTCGCAATTTCCGGTTTGGTCCCATAATAAAAGATGTTCATAATGATGAGTACAATGACCCTTTATGGGGTTTTCAGTTATTTCAACTTGTATAGGACGTACGACGCTAATACCTATGTGACAATATATTTCTAAGGATCAGTTTCGTATAATTATGTGTGTACCGGGGCATACCTACTGTAAAAGCAACACGTATTAACAGCTTTCCTTCGTCCTTTGTTATATTTTTCTAAAAATAATTCAGCAGCAGGCTCTTTGAATATTGCGACGTAGTAATTATGTGAGTTCATGCATTTTTTTTTCGACACAGACAAGGGGTGGACAGTATCTAATGAAGCAATGTGACAGGTGTCAGCTTTTGGCGGGAAAAATATCCATTATGTCTTTCCCGTTTAGTGACGAAGCTAATAACTCTGTATTAGATAACATGTAATATAAGCCTTATTACTTTTTCATATTAATTACTTTGCCGTAGGTTACTACGCAGGAGAACCAAGGTAACCGACATAGCCTGAAGAATTGCCAAATTTAAGTGGCAGTGGGCAGGGCACATTGCTCGCAGAACAGATGACCGATGGGGCCGAAAGGTTCTGGAGTGGCGACCGCGTACCGGAAGACGTAGCGTTGGAAGGCCTCCCACAAGGTGGATCGACGACCTTGTGAAGGCCGCAGGAACCCGTTGGATGCAAGAAGCACAGAACCGGTCGAAGTGGAGGTGCTTGGGGGAGGCCTATGTCCAGCAGTGGACGTCTTTCGGCTGAAATGATGATGATGATGAGGTTACTATGACTATAAATGTTTTTCACTCAATCACTTCCAACCTTTAAAAGGCTATTAAAGCACCATGTTCTGAATAATGTTTGAATTGTAAGTTTTTACTGTTTTTTTTCTTAATTTTAGTTTATAACCGTGCGAAATCGCCGCCTAAGTTAATTATTATGGTTTTCCTCATAGGAGTGAAAAACTGTATTCTATAAGAGCAAAATAAATTGTCTTAAGCCGTAAAAATAAAAGATGATTGCCTAAAATATATCTGTAGTCATATCAACGCGACGCGACACTCAGTCCAAAAGGATAATGATCACTATATGACTAACAAGATTTGCGAAGGACCACAAACGATTTTTGAATATTTAATTTGAAAGGGATCACGTAACCTACTTTGCTTGATATATATCTCTATCTGTATTTAAAAGAGGGTGGCATAATGTAAACATTGCAACACAGTTGTGAAATGATAAATGAAGGCCCAGTGGTATCTGCTATATAAAACAAATGATAACTAAAGGATGATTTCCACCAAACGGCTCTCATCGCATCGGATCGGAACGGATTTTACAATCTTTAAATCGTATACACAGTATTTAAAGTCTATATTACCAAGCCGTGCACGGCAGCTTGATCGCAGGCGTCTACCGCGACATGCGATCGTTGCCGAAACTATACTGCAACGCGCGATCGACTCCGTTCGCCTGTCAAAGCCGTGCCCGGGCGGCTCCACTCATTCTCGAAAGTGCACGCACTGCAGATCTGTGTTTTATGAATATTTTCTTCTTCTTCTAATGTAATAGCTAACAATACCTACTAGGTCAACTTCAACCATTTTCAAAAATTAAAACACGTCATCACGTTAGGAATGAAACTATTTGACTAGGGGCATAAACGGATACGTTCGCAAGCGACACGATAAGAAGCCGACCGTATGCGTCGACATCCTGCCGGACGCGATCGACTGTCGCCGCATCCGTTCGTATCCTTTCCGATCCGATGCGATGCTAGCCGTTTGGTGGAAATCATCCTTAAGTATATACCTACTTAGGTATGTGCAATTATACATATACAGCTACAGTTACAAGAGGTCATAGCTTGTTAATTAATATCCGTTTGGGTATTATTGTTTTGTATTTCCTTACTGCACTCACGACGACATATCGAGTTATACATTTCCAGTTTTTGCTGACCTCACATTGTACAATGAGAAGTCAGTTTATAGGTACCTACCTACTGGAAATTTATAGCTTGATATAAATCGCCACGTATACCAAAGCAATGCCAGACTGCTAAGAATTTATTTAAATCATATTAATGTCAGAATAATTTATTTATCAGCTTCTCCGATAGATATAAATTCTGCTTCATCACGATTTGTGACAATTACGATTTGTGTATTTGGCCTGATAAAACCAATGATCTAAAGCCATATTGGCAATTTACATTTATCACGAGGTTCATTGAACTCCGCCAATTGAGATGAAAGTTAGATGATGTAGTTTTACGCGAATTTCGACTGTGAGCCAATATTGTCATCGTCATGGAAGTCTGTACGACAAGAAGTGTTGAGGACAGCGAAAGGAATTATAATATAAGTAGTGTTTTATGTGTTTCCATAAGTGTAATTGTTGGTGAACCTAATTATGGAAATACATTGTTTCCAGATATCATTAAAAACACTAAATAATTGATACTTATTTTATATTTTGTGACACATAGACACATGTACAGGATAAATTTTAAACCCGTGCACAAACTGTAACCATGCATTCAGTACATGATTCTGTAAAGAATTTCAACGCAGAGGTTGCGTTGAAATTTTTCGTCGGTTATTAAAAAAAAAAACCGGTGAATCCCGAAAGTCTGAGAACCAGTCTTACCAAGGGGTTTCGTATTACCCAGTAACTGGGTTGTGGAAGTCAGAAAGGCACTCGCTCCATGTAAAATACTGGTACTCAGGCTGCATCTTTGGGACAAGGCAGATGATAATGATTAAAAAAAAAAATTAGCTCTGCCATACATTTTGACCGCTTAGGTATTGTACTTTTCTATGAAATAGCAGATTTTTTTTATAACAGACCATAAATTTCGACGCTAGAGGATCTAGAATTATGTGCTGAATTCATGGTTACAGTTTGCGCACTGGTTAAAAACCTATCCTGTGTAACATACATAATCAGCCTATAATGTTCCCACTACTGGGACACAGGCCTCCTCTCTGTGAGACGGAGTGGGCCGTAATCCTGTATATGTAGTTGAATTAAAATTATTTTGATTTTTTCTGTACCTACTTATTTCAGTCACTTCTATTATTCTTTTTGTCTATCAAGTTGATGATGTTTTCCACTTTTAAGTGCCACATTGAGATCAGTTTATTACAACGACCAATGGTCGTCGGTTTATTATAATCAGGCCTGAAGATCATCATCAGTTTCAGGCGTTGGTTTGTGTTGGGCAAAACGTTCAAATATACTATTTGGGACACACTAAGGTTTACCATCTAAGGATAAAACATTACCAAGTTCAGTTGTGTGCGTAGTAAAATTGAATGTAAGAAACCATCGATCAAACTTGCTCAAACAGAATTGATCCTATTTCTTGTCCACTCAGTAACAGCTAGTACCACCTATCTATACATAACGTAGCCATGTCTTTTAGTACAAATCACTGACGCAGCACTAGAACTTGATATTTTTGACAGTAGGTATAGTCAATCCAAAAAACTATTGCCGAACAAAAAAACATTGTCATGATGAGGCCCGGAGCGTTTGGCATTGGACGCGAATTGATTAACATACATGTGTAGGTACTTGTGTAGTATTCCATTGTTTTTATTAACAAACACAGTCTTTAGTCTCGAAGGAATGGAAGTATTCTTATTATTTATACGTAGATATAGTTTCACGGCTGAGATCGTACTTCATCATCCGTGAACCATGTGGCAGGAGGCGAACCTATCGTAATTTATCAAATATTATTTGAGTTTCATATTTTTCCACTAGGCATTTTTGTTCAAAGTAGAAGAAGAATTTCCTTTTTCATATCGACTTTACGGAGTTGGGTACACGTTGTTGATATATTTACTCATAATATATAGGTATAGGTACTTACCTACGTATTAAATAAATTAAAATAAAACTATAATATAAAAAAAAGTTTTTTCTGATTTTACATAAATCACATTTTTAGGTAGGTACCTATGTATATTTTATATATTAATAATAAAGTGTGTTTATTTGTTTGAACGCACTAATCTCTGGAACTACCTGCAAGACTTGAAAAATTATTTTTTCATTTAATAGCCCAATTCTTGGCTTAGGCTATTTAACATCACGCTAGGACCCTAAAGGCCGATTCACACATATCAGTGAAGTCACAGTTCAGACATTTTAAAATATTCAAAATATTTCCTTTCATCTTTAACCAATTCTTTGTATAATGTCTTGAATTCTCCTTCTGTCTCTCTGGATCGCCATGCTTCATGCACCCATTTTCTCTTTGATGATGCTCTTCTTCTTCTTCTTCGTCCAAAGCAATAGCTATCATTGCTAGCTCCGTAGTACTGAACGCCATAAATCTCGATACTTGACGACGAACACGTTTTCACTGAAACTCAGTTCATGAGTACTGACATGTATGAATTGAATCACTGACGCAACACTGTTGCACTGATACTGAACTGAGTGAACACTTTGACGGAACTGTGGCTTCACTTATATGTGTGAATCGGCCTGGAGCCGAGCAAAAATAAAAAAGTCTGATAGAACACTAAGCGAAAACGAAGCAACTGCGCGTTCAGGCGATGCGATGCGACGGGTACCTACCTACAAGAAATTTAAATTACCGCACGAAGTTGCGAGCAGAAGATAATTTAGAATAAGTGTGAGGTAATTTATGTTGGTCCTTTCGTCAGACCTACTCTCAATTAACATAATAGAAGCGTGGCTTCATGGACATTATTAAATTAGGTAAATGTAAGTACATCGCCTGAAACTTTTTCACCGCCCATTATAATTTGCGTGAATGTCAAACGAGCCGTGAAGCGTGAATTTCAACGTGATTTTTATGAAATTACAAGAAAATATGGTTTTACGGCAATTGTTTCAATAATATATTATTTTTATGATCGCTCCAATATCATTGTACCGATATGAATTGTTAAGAAAAGTAACAATAAGATTGTCTGTGGTATATAATTTGAATAAAACGGTACTCGCCAGATAAGGACGAATAAATTAAACCTACCATCTTTGTTATTTTTGTATAATTGTTTACGTTTATTATTATTGGAAACGGAATACGTAAAATATTTTAATTATGTACCTAAATTAAAACGGATTTAAAGAAAGTATCGGAACTTTTAGATAATAAATTGTAGAGGCAGCAGGTATGAGGTTGAGGTTACACAGATAAATACAAGCAGATAGCTACTAGGAAAATAACATGATAATTTTCCATAATTGGGTTTGTTAATTATATAGGTACAAAAAACAAACAGTACAATGAAGATATAGGATAGGACGCCTTCAGGCTAGGCGGAGCGACGACCTTCGCAGAGTGGCTGGTCGCAGCTGGATGAGAGCTGCCGAGAATCGAGTTCAATGGCGCATGCAATAAAAGAGCCCTACGTCCAGTAGACTGCTGTACGCTGATGATGAAAAATATAGGATACCTACATTCTGAAGAGCTTCTGCACCGTAATTGTATCACATATACCTATAACGATTCAAATTCCGTGCCTCGGAAAGCACGTGGTTCCGGATGTCATTCGTGGATCTTTGACAGTCGTTACGGGTAGTCAGAAGCCCGAAAGTCTGACCACCAGTCTTACCAAGGGGTATCGTATTACCTACCCAGTGACTGGGTTGTGGAGTCCAGATAGGCAGTCGCTCCATGTAAAATACTGGTATTCAGCTGCATCCGGTTAGACTGGATGCCGACCCCAACATAATTGGAAAAAGGCAGGCAGATGATGATAACGATTCAAACATAGCGGAAGAAATCACCTTATTACTTGTTTGTCAAACAAAAGCAATATAAATAATTGCATTGCAAATTCTAGCAATCTTTTGAGTTAACTTATTTGCTTTTATGCAAATTATAAAATCACGGTGCATAGAACACATGATTGATTTATATTTTTTATTACTTCGGTATTTATGTGAATATTTACCGCTGCATATCCCATTCTAAAGTTTGTTCTTGAGAAAATTATATTACTTCATACAAAAAAAAAATATTTTTGTCAAAAACAAACATGAGACTGGGATTTCCTCATAATTCTTGGAAGTTGACATTCAGAACTCAAAGAAACATTTCCAGTATTTTGTATGCGATGGGTGAGCAGTGTGAATTTAAATAAGAACAATAACGTCTAAACCAGTTGCGTCATATATCGTTTAAACATGGGTACCTACTTTATAAGTATTTTTTTTTCTTTTTTCCTCTAGCTTGCACTGTCCCACTCCTGGGTAAAGGCCTTCGTCCAATCCTTCCATATTTCGCGAAGCTGGTCGTCGTGATAGTTTGGACGGAATCCAGTTCTTTTCGCCATCTCTTACGTGGCCTGCCGCGACTTCGTCTTACTGGCTCAAGGGCCCAGGGTGCACATCACCTTTATACGAATTTAATATAATTGAATATTTTCCTAATCGTCATCAACCTAGCCTTTTCCCAACTATTTTGGAGTCAGCATCCAGTCTAACCAGATGGTACTGAATACCAATATTTTACATGGAGCGGCTGCCTATCTGACCTCAACAATCCAGTAACTGAGTAATACCATAGCCCTTGGTAAGACTGGTTGTCAGACTTTCGGGCTTTTGACGACTCGTAATAACTGTCAGACCAACGAATGACAGCCGGGACCAACGGCTTAACGTGCTCTTCGAGACACGGAAGGGTCTTGGTATGTAGAGACTAGAGATGGTTACCCATCCACATACCAACCGCGACAAGTGTAGCTTAACCTGATCGATCGACCCGTGCGGCTGTTATGATTTAGCAACAAGCCCCTCTTAATGCTCCTAATCATAGGTATTAAGTAGTAATTTTTTCCCTCACAGTAGCATAAAAATAACAGGGCAAAAAAGTACCTACCTATGAGGAAAACAAAAAAATCTTACGCTTTAGTTATCCTGAAGTGTGTTATTCGATTACTTTGTCACAATGAGGTGTAGGTAGATTTACGCTTTTTAAAACTATTCTGCTAAAGTAGGCACCTACTGAGGAAATCTGTTCAACAACATTCATTGCATTATTTAAGTTGTTGAGCAGACAAATATTCTTCAAATTGATTCAGATTGTGATTGACAGTGTGTTCCGCAAGTAGGGTGCTGAGGGCCTAAAAAGGTCACTTTGGAGAATCATAAAAGGATAACATTATGAATCGTAATATGGCGAAGACAGTCCGTGTTTTTCTTTTATTCGCTGCACTACGTAGGTCTATTCAAAGAGATTGGGATTCGATTTGGATCGGATTGATTGGTATTTTAGCACAGACAAAAAAAAATAACTGAAAATGCTTCACCAATGGGATTTGATACGATTAACTTAATGGTTAACTGTCCAATATGTTATCCTTATATGATTCTGCCAAAGTGGCCTTTTTAGGCCCCCTGGTCAGGGTTCAGTATTGATCGTTGCACCATTATAGGGGAATTTTATGCAAAGTTTAAATATCTTTCCCGATAAAATGATAACACCTACTTAATGGGGCCCGAGTGCCCACTTAGTATTTCGAGACATCGCCAAGCGGTTGGTCGACCTATTTTTTGGCCAAAGAATCAGCATTGCCATACAGCGTGGCAATACTGCCAGCCTTTTGGGCACGTTTCCTGTTGAAAGCGCTGCGGACGAATTTTTTGATGCCCTTTGATTATTTCCCCTCCTCTTTATATAACTACTTGTCTTGTACATATTATTATTATTATAATAATAAATTTATTTTATTTATTTATTTACTCAAGACATAAGATTGTAGAACACGTTAAAAAATACAGTTTTACAAAATAAGTAGGTACTATTTCTACAAGCGTGTGGGTGATCACTGCCCTCCTAGCTAGGTTATGGAAACCTGTGTTAAGGAGAAGCAGTCCGGTCCCCTAAAGTACAGTGGTTTTATTAATGTCTCATTGGTTTTTATCAAGACTAGACTGCCTCGTTGCCGTTGGTCTAGTTGTCGTAAGTGCTACTGCTGAGTCAGAGGTCCTGGGTACGATTCCCAGGGCGGGCAAAGTGATTTTAGGCATTTCTATCAGGAATTCCTCAGTAGCAGCCCGGAGTCTGGATTTGTGCCCAGTTGATGGCAATACGCTCGCCTCCTATTACATGGGACGGCAAAATGTGGGTGTACAGTCACGAGCATAAGTATGTATACACTTGGCTTTATTTAACCTATTGACCGCCACACGTCAAAAAATCAAAAACGTGCCCTCGGCGTCAAAATCTGTCATGTAGTCGAACCGTGGCGTGCTGGGCACATTTTGGTTTGACGTCTATACACGTCTGTGGCGGTCAAAAGGTTAAAGACGATTTTCTTCTTTAGTTTTGAATGAAATTTTATGTTATTACGAACAAAGTATTTTCGAAGCCATAGGTTCGTGTAAAGTGTCGTATTTCAACGTTGCATTCGTTATTTCACGAAAAAATCGACATTGAAAGTTGCGAAGTGTTGACATATTAGTGCTCGTGACTGTACAGACGACAGCACATCAAGCTACTACAATCTGTCAAATTTATTTAATAGATTTTCAACTTTATTGATAAAGCATAAGGTTCAATGTTGATTGGGAAAATTTGACAGTTTCGGGTAGCTTGATGTGCTGGCGTCTGTACTAAAGGTGTATCTTTGCCTACCCCTTCAGGGAATACAGGCGTGTTGTTATGGTTTATGGTTGGTGTAAGTAGGTTATTATAAAATACTAGTAAATAGTCTCCAGCTGCCTGTTTGACAGTACCCTAACTTCGCCCGAGGCTCTGTCGCTTCTGAATTGATATTACCGTTATTTTTTTAAAGTGTAAAATTTAATTACACGATCCCTTTGTCCTTTTAGAGACGAACAACCTTCTAATTGTCGTGTAAAAAAAGGAATAAAATGAAAAAGTTAATGCTAAGAAAAGATTTCCCTTTACTTCTTTTTTCAACATAAACGTAGCTCTTATTTTATTCGTTGTCCAATAGTAGGTTTTTATGAGAAGTTCAGCGTGTAAAAATCTATGATTAAAGTAAACGTTATAGTGGGGTTTGTTTATGTAATTAGTTTCTTTACATTTTATGGCAATTTCCATGACTTCAAATGAAGTATTTTGTGTTTTATTTTATTCTGTTTATAAGGCGTTGTTTGTACAAATGGTGCTGAAACTACTAAGAACCATGAAATTTCGGTAAAGGCCATTTAGTATTTATTTTTCATTTGTATTTCCGTTTCTGTATAAAAGGTGTCACTTCAATTACTTCTGGGAAAGTGATATTGTATAACATTAACAAAAAATACAAGAGGAGAAAGTTTTAAGCTTACCGAATTCTTATAACGAAAATAAAACAATAAAAAGTAATTTAAAAAAATTAAACCGACTTCAAAAAGAAATCAACTCAAAATTATGAAATAACTTTAATTTCGGAAGTCGGTGTCTTGGGATCTGTATTTTAGTTTTTTGCCACCGACTTCCGAAATTAAAGTTATTTCATAATTTTGAGTTGATTTCTTTTTGAAGTCGGTTTAATTTTTTTAAATTACTTTTTATTTTGTAATTTTTAGTTATTGCACTAGAATTTGACCAAGGTTTTGAGATGTTTTCCCTTTGACACTACACCCGTAGCTCGTATCAATACGCCAGGCCGTCACACTTACACGTATTAGTCCATATCTTGAAAATTACTAAACCGATTTTGATGAAACTTGCACTGTTCCCTAAGTTGAAGTAAATGTAAGCTAATACAAAAAAAATGGTCACGATCCGATTAATAGTTCCGGAGATATGCGTGGACAAACATACATACATACATACATACATACATACATGCATACATACATACATACATACATACATACGTCTATGAAATTTTGTATATTTGTTTGGAAGCCCTAATAGATCATCATATGTGAATATAATGCAATTCCAATAATATTACATACATACGTATCGAATTGATAACCTCCTTTTTTTTTTGAAGTCGGTAAAAATGTTATTGTTGTATGCTATCATTACGTTCCACGTTATAACACTTCAATCGAAGTATTTAATTTATATTTGCACCAACTTTAATTTACTTTTAATTTATACTACTACAAATTTAATTTACTTTTAATTTATCTATAATGCTTTCAAGTAACCAATCATCGAACCAGCCAACTGTTATTAGTTTGGTAATTTATGCCCACTTAAAAAGAAAATTGAAAAAAAAAAATAAAGATAATTATTGACTAGACTTTTTTATAACCGTATCCATGTATTTACATGCTTGGTAAATAGAAAAATCTAAACTTGAATTCAGAATCTCAGTTAATCATCAAGTTTTGAATTAACGAACTCGATTTTAAATACAAAGTTTTAAAATTTTTACCTGAAGAACTTTAAGAGGTGCTTTAGACCATAAGAAAAAGAAGAAAGAAAGAAAGAAAATCTGTTTATTCTGCACAAACAAAACGCACATTACAAATAAAAAACCTTCGAACTGAACAACTTTCACTATGGGACCAACTCGGAAGTCACAAAAAAAAAATCCGCTGTTTCATACATTTTGGTCAAGTAGGTATTGAACTTTTGTATTAAACAGCTGTTTTTTTTTCGTGATTTCAGTGCTGGTCCATAGTAAAAGTTGTTCATAATGATAAGTACAATGCCCTCTTAAGAGGTTGTTAATGTTTTACCAATATCCCTGTGTAACAAAGTTCAAATTCTATTGCAGCCAAAACTTATTTAGGATGTATTTATCACTCAAAATTTAACTTAGAGGGCCATAAAAATACAGTTGATAGTCGAGTAAGTGAATACAAATTATATAGACATAACTTTTTATATGCGTGAATAAAACAATTGACGATTTCCCTTACGAATGGTGCTTATAGAAACATTTCCCACCATGACCAATTTTCAGCATGGTTTCACCGGCTGGTATATACAATGTTATCATTACAGTTGGTAAGAAATGAAACAAAAATTTATATTTACTCGAGTTAAGCGTCTGATTTCCATATCAGTTTACGAACAAATTGAAAATTGATTGATATCAATATATTCCATAATGATCGACGACGTCTATTGTATACAAGGTGGGATAATTATGTTAATGCAATAACCATGAATTCAGGGGGCCTAAAAAGGCTATTATAATTCATAATGTTATCCTTTTATGATTTCGCATAGTGGCCTTTTTAGAGGCCCCCAGAACATAATTCTAGACTCCCTAGTGTAAAATTTTCTCCCTAGTGTAAAAAATCTGCTGTTTTATAGAAAAGTGCAATACCTACGAAAACAAAATGTATGGAACAGCAAATTATGTTTTTACGAAACCAAGGAAAAGTTTCAACGCAGGGGCCGGACGTTTAGAATCACGTATAGTCAAGAAAAGAGATAAGTATGCAGGATCGTCGGATATAGTTGAAGTTTACTAAGAAACCGATGGATGTTCTGGACTGAAATTTAATTTAATAGATGAGCTGTTCGTTTTCTATTAATAAAATAATTTTTTTTCGAGAACATCCATCGGTTTCTTACTAAACTTCAACTATATCCGACGATCCTGCATACTTATCTCTTTTGTTGACTATACCTACTGATTCCATGGTTACATAACAGGTTGGGTGTCGATGTTCCTGCCACCCTATAGGTACGTATAATATGTTCTGTTCTATTATGTACAGATGAATACATTGTTATTATAAATAACCAGTTACCTTCTATCACATAGCCATTGACCTGCGAGCGCCTTCTTTTCCTCGTACAAAATGGTCTTCAGAAAATGAGAAAATGTTAAACAAAATTATTATCTGCTGACTCTGCGGTTATTTTCTGATATGTTTTGAATGTTATTTATAAATACTCGATACTCACTGTTATTTTGTTTACAAAACTTTCGTGTGTCATTGCTGTAATAATTAAATCGACTCGATTTAATCGACTTTGCCTATGTACCGTTAGCAACGAACGTAATCATGTCAATAATGTCAGTTTGACAAAACATTAAAGTTGACGGTGGTGTTTCTTGCCCATTCTTCTCCATACGAAACTGCCTTTTGGAAGGAGCGACTAGAATCAATTCTATGTAAATTTTTACATTAAAAAGTGACTTTTATATGCCTATTTGTAATAAATGCTTTGACTTTCACTTTAAGACTTATTGAACAGCGTCTAATCGTCACAAGTTCACGTTATTTTCAATGTTAAATCTTTTTCTTCATGTTTAAGTCGTTTTGATTGTTCGTAGTTTTTCACGTTTCTAACGTAACCAAACTCTAGGTCATCATTATCCCCTACAATAAGCACGTGAACCTCACGCAGCTTTTTATCGTGTTCGGGTAGTTAATATTATCAGATAACTAGGTATTCAATAAGCCATGGTCCTGTTTTATTGTTGGTATGGTACCTATCGTTAAAAGTAAATAAAGGATTACTTTTGCTCTCAAAACGGTGTAGGAAAACATAGTGAGGAATCCGGCATGTCCTAGACCCAAAGAACTCGAAGTCATGTGACGTTCACCAACCCGCACTGAGCCCGCGTGGTAGATTACGGCCCACTCCCTCTCACAAGAGGCTTGTGTCCCAGCAGTTGGAACATTATTAAGAATAGAAATTATAGGATTATACCTATGTCAAGAGGATGGTTACCAGAGGCTCGCGTGGCAACAGACACTGACTGCATAAGATCAACAATCAGTTGGCTAAGCATGGTGTTTATGGCACAAAACCTTCTCATCATCATCATGTGCCTAGCCTTTCCTAACTATGTTGGGGTCAGCTTTCAGTCTAACTGGATGCAGCTGAATACCAGTATTCTACATGGAGCGACTGCCTATCTGACCACCACAACCCAGTTACTGGGTAATGCGATACCCCTTGGTAAGACTGGTTGTCAGACTTTCGGGCTTCTGGCGACCCGTAACGACTTGAAAGGATGTACGAATGACAGTCGGGACCAACGGCTTTACGTACTTTTCGAGACACGGAGGGGTCTTGGTATGTAAAGATGGTCACCCATCCACGGACCAACCGCGGCAAGCGTAGCTTAACCTGATAGATCGACCCGTGCGGCTGTTATTACTTAGCCACAAGCTCCACTTGCACAAAACTTTCTATCGACCATTAAGTTTATCTTTTTAGGATTAGGAGTATTAATATAGTGCAAGATGATGTAATTTATCAGAAACATGAAGCAAAAATGTTTTTTTTTTGGAAATTAAGTACAGACACTCCAGCAGCACATGGGCAAAACTATTGCAGTGTTTGCAGATATGTCAAAAGGTGGCCCTACTAATTAAAAACAAATTAACCTGACTTATTTATACATACTACCGGTTGGTAAAGTAATTCCATTTTATACAATGGTACCTACCATGGCAGCTGTTGAATGTGACGCAAATGATCAAATAAATTATTCATGTACCTACATTTTATGATTCTACTTTAACGTCAGTAGAAATGAAGACTTACCTAAGTATTACCTATAATTTGATAAAAGCAATAAAAAATAATCCATACTAATATCTGTGCTAATATTATAAATTCGAAAGTAACTCTGTGTGTCTGTCTGTATATTACCTTTTCACGCCTAAACCACTGAATGGATTTCGATTAAATTTGGCAGAGAGATTGATTGCATCAAATGTACACTGTTATTATATAAATTACAGTGTTTAGGTACCTACTGGGTCATCCTATAGCAACGTGCTATTTTTATAATCTCAACAATATCGGTGATGATAACAGATAAGGCATTATATTGAAAATTGAAATACTACTAGTTATGACATTGAGATTCCTGACCGTCCTAATAACAATTCAAAAGATTTTTAGTATAATTATGCGAAACCCGAAACACGTGTCTAGTATTTTTATGTAAAGCATCTATGTACAAAATTTCAAAACTGTATCATGAAAAATCACAAAGTTATAAGGTTGTTAAGTTACCTGTTTGTCCGTACAAAAATATGCTCACCCGCGCCGCGCCGTCTTGCAGTCATTGATAATAATACCTAGGTACCTAACCGTTCGGCGAGGAGGTTGGATAACTTATTTAGTGTCGCTCAGTGTCCAACATTTAACTTTTTTTAAATATTTTTGGGACAAAATATGACATGGGGTAAAATTATTGGAATCGATTCAGTTAGGTACCTACTTATTCTGAACAAACTATATTCAGGTTTCGCATGTAGGTACTAAAAATAACGTTGTAAATGTCATGAGCTTGGCTGACTTGCCTGAAGAATTGGTAATAGCTGTTTGTTGTCATTTGTTTTAAGATGATCAGAAGACGTTCAACATCTAGTCGCCATCTCATCTCAGCGACTGGCAAAAACTTGTCAAAAATGTATGTAAATTAGAGGTTCGTAATTTTGACTGAGATTAGAATGCGAACAAACCATAGGACACTTAGTATCATGTCCTGCGTGTTCTGTCTGAACGTTACAGGAACTGATGGACGCTAGTGATGGCGCCAAACACGCATCGAGACGCCAAGAAGAAGAAAAATGCGAATGTTCTTAAAAGTACGGGAATTGCTCCTCAGAAGACTCTGCTTCTCATGTCCTTAATATATACATATAATCATTTAGGTAATCATTATAAAAGTATAACTACACCTTAGTTATATTTTTATTGATTCAGAACCGCAAACACAGCATGAATAGGTGCCACTAATATCAACAAACGCTGTACAATTTCTGACTGGAGTGAAACCTTAATTGAACTGAGTCATCTGTTAATAAAACCCATTAGACTGCTGAAGTTAAGTCTAGATCTTAATAACGTCTAGACCAAAAGAACGTGTAAGAATGCAAAAAACACTCCTCATACCCATAAACATTGGGAAAACGGATTTTTTTCGTTATTTTTCGATCGACATGTACTTATTTCGCTAATGAAAACTTTCTAATCTCTTTCGTAAATCTTAACGATACTGCACCCTGTGCGTAACACACTTTCAATCACAATCTGAATAATTTTGAAGGATATTGCTAATCCATTACTTCACATGTTCGAAAAATGTGTCTGCTCAACAACGTAAATAATGCAATGAATTTTGTTGAACTGTCAAAATGAAAGCCATTGATTAGCCCGCAGGACATTAGACTTTTCACTGTAGAATTAGTTAATATAGGTACTATTATAGGTTGGTTCTTATAGTTTTATTTTTTTAATACTTACATAAAACACTAACTTTCGTTGTAGTTTGTACCTCCCGAAAATTTTAATTATTTTGTTAGAAATAATTAGCATAGACCCATTAGTTAATTTATGTGTGTCAGTTGCTAAAAAAAACTAGCTATTAGGCACGTGAAAAATAAGGTTTATGACTAAGTAAGTTAACATAATATTTTCAGGCAGGAATGCAGGATTAGATTGTTTCAGCTATCGTTAAGGTTATGTCATCATCAGTCATATTTTTTTATCAAATCGTGTAAAATGTGCCAAACGAAACGAATGATGCAAGAAACTGAAATTCAGTAGGTATTAAAATTAGTTTATAAAATGGCAAGTCATCGTCCGTTTGTCAGGGGCCCTAGTCTGCTATTTTTATAAATTCGTCATTCCAACACGATCCCATTGTCATTTTGCTAAAAGTTCGTAATCTGCTAAATTCATAATGGTCGATCATTGGTCGGTCAATGGCACAGAACATATACGATACTCGTAACGAATTAAAAGCAATGACTGCACAATGACGTTCTAATGGTAGGTCACTGATCAAAGGAACTGTCAAAATTTCAGCACATTAACGCCTAAGTCAGTAATTCATTTGTCACTTGTCAATGTACGAGATTACCTTTCTTTCAATGGAGTGTCAGTGGTTGACCATTGGAAAGTCATAATGACGCCATTATATTATTAGATTACCAAACTTGTCAAAATCAACAATAATTATGAAATCAATGATATCCTGACACTATTGTAATAGCAGACTTGAGGCCCAGCTGATCAGATGCTGCTTATCATAAAGAGTCAACATGTTGCGATTCGTCAATTTTAGTTTCCTATATTTAAGACTGTGTTTAAAGACATTGTTGTTTTACTACCTGTAATTACAGTCGACTGCCGCCACCATCGGGAGCGAAGGCTTTACCTGTCTCGACACTGGGTCTCTGGGTTCTCTCATTGTAAATAATGGTCACCCACATAAGAGCCGGTGCAACTTATTAAAAAATTAGTGATAATTATTAAAAAAAAATCTAGCCTGCCCTGTCCCATTCCTAGGAAAAAGCCAGTGAGGCTTTTGCCTAGGAGATAATACGCTTCCATCTTTCGCGGGCCTGGTGGTTACTTAGCAACATGAATTAGTTTTTTACATTCATACTTTTTAGGGTTCCGTACCCTAAGGGTAAAAACGGAACCCTATTACTAAGACTTCGCTGTCCGTCCGTCCGTCCGTTCGTCTGTCTGTCACTAGGCTGTATCTCAAGAACCGCGATAGCTAGACAGTTGAAATTTTCACAAATTATGTATTTCTGTTGCCGCTATAACAACAAATACTAAAAACAAATAAAATAAATATTTAAGGGGGGCTCCCATACAACAAACGTGTTTTTTTCGGCGTTTTTGCCTTGTGGTACGGAACCCTTCGTGTGCGAGTCCGACTCGCACTTGGCCAGTGTTTTATTACCTACCTACTTCAAAAATGGCAATGATGACACGTTGAAATGCAAAATGTAAATATATATTTAAACATAGGTATGTAAACAGTTTACTACTGCGTACCCACTACTATAATTTCAGGTGTGTACCCATGTGTACCTATTTAAAATAATGACATGTAAACATTATCGGTACTTACCTACATGTGCGACAATGGACAGTAGGTACCTAATGTAAAGTTTTTTACTGACTGGCACATCAATTGATGATCCACTGGGTACATAATTTTATTTCCGTACATTTTTGCCATGGCACCAACATATCGATTAAATAATGTTATTAACGAATATTATCATGGAAATATTAGATTCGGCACCGGTATTTCTAACGATTTTAAATAATAAATATATTTGCCTACTGAACTAGATACAAACATGGGGACCTAGCTAATTATGAAGGAAAATAACAATTTATTTTGCGGAAATGCCTGTACAGTGTGCGTAAGAATTCGATATTCTTACGAAAAATAAAATATTCAAATTCAAGGTAACTATTAGGCAATTTGTGGAACTGAACTGAACAATATAACACTAAGCATGAACTTTAATCACAGTAACTTCTGCGAAAAGATAATTAATGACAGTAAAGTGCGTGAGTGTGCACAGTGTTCAAAACTCGTAGTGTTGCCGGTCGAAATTTACGCGCACCAAAAACATAAATAATTTAATAAAACTATTTTAAAACGCACGCACTGCACACATGGTAAATAAAAATAAATTGTACGAACCACTGAGTGCTGTCACATATTCCCTCCACTTGCGGTTGCTGCTCATTGTCGGTGTTGTCGCGCACTTCGGGAACTAACATGAATGTTCTGTGACAGCGCGGAGCACGCATGGGAGCACACTGTGTCGCACGGTGTGACTCTGTGGCCAGACTGCCAGCGTGCGGTGTAGCATGCCGCTGTCGCGCTAATATTCAAGCCAAGTCGCCACGTGTTGTCCGCGTTTCGTCGTAAGCGTGAATGGTTTACTGAACGTATCGTGCAGACAACACAATAATATTCGCAGTTTGTTGACGGTTTCAGCTGTCAATGTACTGCGTGCAGTCGACCGTGGCGGGGCGCTTCCGACGAGCCTGTGTTGCTAACATTAACATAGCTTAACATACTGCTGTTATTTGTTTTATCGTTCGTTCGACAGATAACGTCATTCGCGTACAACTAAAGAGCGTTAATTTTTGTTATGTTTTTTGTTTATGAGATTATAGGGTTTGTAATTATAATATCACAGTATAAATATGATGTATAGACTGTGATAATATTTAGCATTCTGCATTTTTACTGTTGAACAAACCTAATACACATATTAAAACGTGACACAGTTGGTAACGATGACATATCGTTTATTATTAATTGTGCATTATTAATTCAGTAAAAAAATATGATTGAATTAAATTCCAATAAGAAACAAGTAGATATTAAAAAAAAAGAAGAAGTCAAAGACGTGTTTATAAACATTTTAACTACGCAAGGTTACAACATAACGATGTTAGTAGCAAAAGCTAAAAATACTTATATCGCCTGGTTTTCGTGACCGGGAAATGCTAGTGTTAGAATATTAATAGACTGTTGTATAGAGATGAAAATGTATAAGTCTTTATCACGAGTAGGTCGCCTGATTGATAGTTGAGTACTAATTATGATACATATAGTACAGCCGATCTAGTCTCTAGGTATGCATATAAATATAGACTGATGATTGACTGACTCACTGCTCTGAACATTGGACTTAAGAAATCTAGTGCAACAAGTTGTTGTTGCTATGACAACGTTATAAAATAATCTCCATTTCAGATACAACTGACACATTTTGACATAGATTTATTAGATAATATTCAAAATCTTGCGATACGCAGATCAAAACTGAAGTTGACACGGAAAACTTATCAAAAATATACATGCATCTTTTCCTCTCTTTAATATTCAAATCAAAATCAAAATATTTTATTTCACATAAGCCTACATGAGCACTTATGAAACGTCAGAAGCTAGGTGCACGGTTCCAATTGGTCGTTTCCTATGGAGAAGAACCGGCAAGAAACTCCACGGTTACTCTTTTTAAAAATAATTGGCTTTTACAATATTTTCAAATTACAGTAGGAATGGGAGGATAGCGTAGGCCTGTCAACAAGTATCAGGTACTTGATAAAATAAAAAATGGTCTACAGATCTAAAGTCTACAAGGCCTACAAAGTCCTCACATTTACAAAATAAGAATCTATCAAAAGGATAAATAAAAAATAAAAACCTAATAAAACATAGTGATATGATTCCCATTACAACCACAAATAAAGAGATGAAAAATTTGAATTGTTTGTATGTAATGTCAAGTAATAAAGAGATTATGTCAAAAAAGTATGTAAAAAAAGTAAATAAAGTAAAGTAAATACAAAATGAACATCGTAATTTGAGAGCAGTTAATAGACATTTAAATAGTTAATGAGGAGCCAGGGAAGCCACATGTGCAGAAGGAATCATTGCCAAACTACCTTGTCTTCAACATAATACAATATAATACAACACATAATTATAAAAATAATAATATAATACAACAAATAATTAATAATTATAAAAATATACCACGTGAGTTTTTGTTAAATTACCAAACAAACACTATTATTCTTCATTATATATTTAAGCAATGGATATTATTATTCCATACCATTCGTTATTATTTCATTGAAAATGTTGGTATTGTTTGTAGGTTGTAAGTAGCGCATCCTTCACATATTATAAAAGTACCCGCATATTTTGGTAGAAAAACAAAAGCAACGCGAATGTTATTGTGTTTTTATATTATTATTTCAAAATAATGGGATTTTAAGTACATTGTGCCCTACTTTAACCATAAACGGCATTCTTTGTAAAAAATAATGCATTTTGTTCGCATATTTTTGTCCAGTTTTGCAACGCTTCGCGCTCTGTGCAGCACCCTTTTTGCACAATTGCGTAACACACTATCAATCTCAATCTGAATCATTTAGTAAGATATTGCTAATCCATTGCTTCATATGTTCAAAAAATTTGTCTGCGTAAATAACGCAATGGATGTTGTTGAACTGTCAAAATGAAAGCCATCAGTAGCAATGGCTACAGATACACACACTCACTACATACAAAAGTGACACTATCAAGTGTGTTACGCAATTACCCCGCAGTATCAAGATGGCAGCTGGACTAAACGCGGGAAACGTTAATTGTAGTTAAATTACTAGTTGTCATCGGCTCTATCCTTTGTGTATCGTACTTTTCTTTTTAAGTTCAGCGTTCATTAAGAGTCGACTTTGTTCTTTGTGCCCGACTCGATTACTTTTCAATAGACTGTTATTAACGGATCTTTTAGTCGCGTTAACAATGCAGCACTGGCTTAATTTCTTTAGCAGCACAAGGTAATAGTACCTGTATATCTGAATAGCATTGCACCTATTATTTCTATTTGATTTCTATGTATTCTAAAAAATAATCAGAAAGGTACCTGGAACAATTTGTGGTAATTGTGGATTCAGAGCAGTGATGGGCCAGTGGCAACGGCCGCGGCTTACGAGGTATAACGTCGTGGCGGGATGGATGAGGGAGAGAGCCTCCCGTCCCAGCCGCCGCGGGAGACGCTCCGGGCGTCGGGAGAAACGGGACGACTCCCGGCCACAGTAGGCGCGGGCCTGCGGGCGGAGAGTAATGGGTACCTCACCGTCCGATCAGGACCCAGGCCCGTGTCGGACGGCGCGTACGTGTTCCACGCGCGCCTCAAAGAGATGTCAGCATGATCTGAAGGGGCCCGTTAGGGCCGAAGCCTGCCGGGTCAGCGGGATTGTCCGAAAGGGTTACCGCCGGCCCGGAACATAAAAGGCTAAGGAAGGAACACGGGTGGGTTTTAGTCAGTAAGAGTCTGACACTCCCTTCCGCTCCGCCCAGAGCGGGAGGGGTCATTTGAAGATTTTCCACCCAAAAAAAAGAAAAAGGTATTATATCGTAGGTACGGTTCGCTTTACTCTGTGTAAATTATTTCATCACCACTGCTCTCAAAACGGTGAAGGAAAACATCGTGAGGAAACCGGCATTTTTTAGAACCAAAATTCGAAGACATGACGTGACATCGACCAACCCGCACTAGACCGCGTGGTGGATTACGGCCCACGCCCTCTCACCGAGAGGAGGCCTGTGTCCCAGCAGTGGGAGCATTATAGGTTGATTATGCTTATGCTGTGGATTATAATCCTTGCAGACATAAAGAATAAAGAAGCTGCAAGCCTGCTGCAAGGCTGACCGTCATCAAGTGTTTTGTTTTACACAATCTTGTAATTGTGTTCGCACCATTACAACATATAAGGATTATGTAAAAAGGCTCTCAGCGACATTTTAAAGTTGCATGACCCCAATACTTAGGCTTTGGGTGCTAAGATGTGTTAAGCTTTACGTAAGTTACTTACTGAAGAAGGTAAGTTACTTCGAAACCAGGCATCTGTTAAATCTCAAGTCGCGGACAAATTGTAGATTTGTTGATCTGGGGGCCTAAAAGGGTTACTTTGGCAGAATCATAAAAGGATAACATTATGAATCATAATGGACAGTTAGCTGTTAAGTTAATCGTATCAAATACCATTGGTGAAGGATTTTTCAGTTATTTTTTTTTGTCTGTGCTAAAATACCAATCAATCCAATCCAAATCCAATCCCAATATCTTTGATTATACCAACGTAGTGCAGCGAAAAAAAGAAAAACACGGACTATCTTCGCTATATTATGATTCATAATGTTATTCTTTTATGATTATGCCAAAGTGGCCTTTGTAGGCCCTCAGATACTTGGTGTCAGCACCATTATTGCATAACAAACTATCAATCACAATCTGAATCATTTTGAAGGATACTACTAATACATTGCTTCATATTATTATGTTCGAAAAATTTGTCTGTTATGAATGTTATTGAACTGACAAAATGAAAGCCATTGCTACTTAGTGTATTCCGCAATTACTCCGCAGGAGGCTGAATCGATATAGTTTTGCTATAAAAAAAAACTTTGTGTAAGTTAATAATAACTTGTGTGAGAGCTTATTACATAACTCATAATTTTGTCCCAAACAGTTTATAATTTTGGGGTGAAAGGATTAAATAGTTTTGCGATTATCTATTTGAAGCCCTTTTATCGAATCAAACTAAAGGACATCATTCATATCGTAACAGTTAATGGTAGACGTTCGTTGTAAAAGTGAAAAATGCTCAAGATGTTATTTTACATAAGAAAACAGTATTTTTTTTTACCGACACTTTCATTTTTGGGTATAAAATGTTCGACAGTTGAATTATGTCCTTTATAGTGTTTGCGTTGCCAGTCTACGAAACGCCTACGCAGTCTCTACGGGACTCCAACGCAGCCTCTACGCGGGGTCTACGCAGCGGCTACGAGGCTTCATTGCCTGCGCTAGACAAACGATCGAGGCAGACACTGAGATTGTCAACTCGCGTAATTTTATTGATGTTAAATTAGAATTAACTTTACATCATTAGTGCAATTTAGTAGGTGCTCTATCGATCCCACTATTCGGATGTAGTAGAAAGGTGTTAGTTCATCCTTATATTATCCTCCGCGTGAATTTTCAGTATCAGATCAATAGTTCAGAAGATTACCCCCTATTTACAAACACAAATTGTACCTCTATACACTTAATATAAGTTATATAAATCAATCATCTTGTAAATAACTG
Organism: Oligia latruncula; assembly: GCA_948474745.1. Lineage (NCBI taxonomy): Eukaryota > Metazoa > Arthropoda > Insecta > Lepidoptera > Noctuidae > Oligia > Oligia latruncula. The sequence continues at coordinate 8,297,401 of OX419684.1, read as the reverse complement.
GTGAATTAATTTACATAGTTCTATTTCTTAGTCGTAATCAAATAGTCTCAAACTCAAACAGATTACCGACACCTTGATGATGGAATAGTGTTAGAGACGACTAGAGACCACATTCTGAATAAATAATGATGCTTTTGATATAATCATACCTACTGCGTTTAATCATAATCCCACCAGGCGGCGTAATTGCGTAACACAATTATTAATAATAATCGTTTATTTGTAAAAAGGGGATATATTTACAATGAATAGAAATGAAATAAAAATGAAAAAATGTAAATGAATGAATAAATGAAAATATAATGAATATAATGAATGAATGAAAATATATATGAATGAATTTATATTCACAATTGTGTTGCTGACCTTATCATCAGCCAGGACCAACTTGCTGGCCAAAACCCCTCTGACTCAAGCAATTCGCGCACCATCAATTTATCGAAATTGATATACTTATTTACATGCTGGGGTGAATTCGCAAAAGTTCACAATATGGTACAAACAATGATCTTTATTTTAAATTTTGTATGTGTTACTTGGCTATCGCATTAGGTTTAGACCTGTAATGATAGTTATAAGGCATTTAAATAAAGAAATAAAATAGCTCACAGTTGCTAATTTGCCTAAACTAGGTTGAACCTGTGCTTCAGGCTAGAAAGTGCATGAATACTTCATGTAATAAATTAACAATGAGTTTAACGTAAAAACTAAATTAAAACTTAGGTAAATACACAAGTAAAATAGGTAGCATGTTAGCAGTTATTTTTGCAGAAAATAAGTTGGTCTTCTGTCTGTGTCATAGTCGATGGTTAGTAAGTATTTAAGTACCTACTTATAATTTTTTTACAGCTATAGTAATTTAGATTATAGATACTTAGTTTTATATTTAATCTATTGTAAAGGAATGGGCCTAAGAATGTTCAATTGTGCATTACAATTGCAATGCCTTTCATTTTGACAGTTAGGTAAACAAACATTTACATTGTTGAGCAGACGAACTTTTCAAACATATGAAGCAATGGATTAGCAATTTCCTTCAAAATCTCTCAAATTGTAATTGAACGTGTGTTACTACGCAATTAGGGTGCTGTTTGCCCATGGTTCAGTTCAACCTTATCTTGTTTTGACAGAGATCATTTTTGTGCCGCATCAAAACATTTTGATTTCATTATTTTGTATGTTTCCGTCGGAAAAAAACTACCGAATGTAAAATGCCCAAAAAACCTATTATAGTCTCGTGCTCATTAAAATTCAAACAGGTTTATACTGGAAAAAATAAATGTCATATTTTAGCAACAGATTCATTCGTGTACCTAACACAAATAAATTACTGTAGTACTATTTATAGTCGTCAATTATGTAAGTAAGAACATAAAAATACTTACGTAAATTGTCGTTCTCAAGGCTTCTTTATACCTATTTAACAATTACTTTATTGAATACTATACAATTACTATAATACATATTTTTAACTATTAATATTAATAATAGGTATTAATAATATGTACGTCTATATATATCTATAAAACAACCGGTCAAGAGCGAGTCGGACTCGCGCACCGACGCGAGGGTTCCGTACAAATTTGTAGGTATGAAAATAGTTTAACACGGTTTGTTTTTTAATGTAACTACAAAACGGTTTTTCGGATTGTTTCCTTTACTTGTACTACATGACCTTCTTCTTGCCAAATTTCATGATTCTAGGTCAACGGGAAGTACCCTATACTTTTTAATTCCCTTGACAATTTCGAAATACACGTTTTTTGCGGCATAAACGGCCGTATCTTTTTTTTTTAGAAGTTTGATTTTTTCACAGCTTCAAGGGACCGCCGACCTGAGATTAGTTATGGTTTTATTTTCAACTCGATACCTCTACGCGTTTTCAAGATAAAGGGTCTTGACAGACAGACAGACCAACTAAGTGGTGGTTTAAGGCTTCCGTTTTTTTCTTTTGAGGTACGGAACTCTAAAAAGAGGGAATAGAATCGTAGGACATCAGTAAATTCGTCCGCATCGCTGTCAGCAGGAAAATGCCCAAACGGCTGGTCGCTGGTAGCATTGTCACGTTGTATGGCGGTGCTATATAATATGATGAGAAGTATTTGTGTGAAAAAAAATAAGTTTCCACAATTTTTCAAACTCTATTAGCTTAACAATAATTTTAAGCTTTCAAGTTTGTGAAAATCAGTTTACTAAGATACTGTTTAAAAGGCTATATACGATTAAAATGTACTTCTACCCATTTCTGATTGCCGTACCAAGAACGTCTCGTACAAACCGCTGCGGAGGTATTAAACCACATAGTTGATATAGACTTCTAATTGGAAAATATACGGTCGAATTGAGAAACCTCCTCCTTTTTTGAAGTCGGTTAATGAAGAAAAACAATATTACAAGCTGATTTCTAGAAGGTTGATTGGTATAGTTTCATTAAAGACTCGTTTCACGCTGTTATGTTTTTAGTTCTGTCAATTTTCATGCTATGATTGCAATGAAGTGTAAAGTATGATTGTGTAATTGTCCACACATTAAACGATACGTCTCGCTTGTTAGCCAGAAGTGTTATTATAAACTAACCTTTGTCTGCGGCTTCGCCCACGTCGGACATTATCCCACCGGAACGTACTACCGGGATAAAAAGTATCCTATGTAATTCAGGTTATAAACTATCTGTGTGCCAAATTTCATCCAAATCTGTTCAGCCGTTTTCCAAACATTCAATTAATATATTACAATACAATATTCTTTATTAAGGACACCAAGTTTGGCAATTCTTCGGGCTATGTCGGTTACCTTGGTTCTCCTGCGGATCTCCTCATTCCTGAAGAGTGGGCAGGGCACATTGCTCGCAGAACAGATGGCCGATGGGGCCGAAAGGTTCTGGAGTGGTGACCGCGTACCGGAAGACGTAGCGTTGAAAGGCCTCCCACAAGGTGGTCGACGACCTTGGATGCGAGAAGCACAGAACCGGTCGAAGTGGAGGTGCTTCGGGGAGGCCTACCTATGTAAAGCAGTGGACGTCTTTGGGCTGAAATGATGATGATGAAGGACACCATGCGAATTACAAATGTGAATTTGTAGAAATTTTACATACCTAGGTTGACACAATGGGCGGTCTTATACCTAATATTGATAATAATAATAATTAATACGGATTGGACAAGTAGGTACATAGGTGACAGTTACGATTCAATAACATTTTTTTTTATCAGGTAAACGCATTACAGAATTTCTTTGTTAAACCTCTTTAGTTTTCTTCAATACACTGAGTTTTAAGAACGTTCACAATCTGATCTCGGTCTCAGTCTGTCAAAAATACCTACCTCTAATCCATACATTAGTATGCTATATTATTAAATATAGATGCGAAAGTGTGTCTGTCTGTCTCGATTCAGAAGAAATTTGTTATGAAGATAGTTTGAATCCCTGGAAAGGCCATAGGATAGTTTTTAGCCCGATATTTCCACGGGATCAACACTTCAGCGGATGAAACCGCGGGGCGCAGCTAGTTATAAAATAAATTTGTTTTCGTGACTGTCTCTGTGACCGCTTAGAATGCTTAGATGTTCTTAACCAAGTACCCTGTGAATTTTAATGTGAGCATTTATTCCAAAAGGTTTGCATGCAAACCTCGATATGTTGACTTGTATAGTTATGATTAAATTAGCCATTATTTAAGTACGACTTACAGAATTCATACAAGCAAATATGCCACTAGGTGAGTTAAACTCAACTCAAATTGAAATAGTAAATTATATTTACTTTTACTGATAAAACCATCACTCAAATAAACATACCTATTATTGTATCTAATACATGATCAAACACATATTTCATACTAGCTTTCGCTTGCGTGTAGGTTTGAAATGATACCAGGAGTACGTACTACCGCGATAAAAGGCATCCTATGTCCTAAGCCATTCTGTAAAAATCTCACCGTGAAAACTTAGGTGAAGTGAGCGTGGAGTGAGCTGTCAATAGTGTCAATTCCTAGCAAAAACAAACTCACTTCACCTAAGTTTTCACGGTGAGATTTTTACAGAATCGACCGGCTGTTCTTGATTCCCTATGCCAAACATAAACATCTGTTCAGCCATTGAAAGTAACAGTCAGACAGAGATACTTTTGCATTTATAATATTACCCCCATCCTACTAATAAACGTATTTATTATATCAGATGAATAGTTACACACCGATTTCTCTCTTTCAGTCGTCCGTAATTTAACTTTCGAAAGAAGAAGACAAAGCCTTGTGTAACTATAGGTAGTTAATACGGGCTGGTTTCCGCAACTCCACGTCAAAGCGCGTATTTTGCGTACGGGTTGTGTAACTATACAGACGCTATACAACGTTTATTAGTACGGGGATTAGTATGTAAGTATGGATAGTACCTAAGTATGGATGCATGATATATTAAACATTTCTGCTTGTGTGCGTCTATGTCGGTATTAATTTAATCGTCTTTTGCACTTGCACTGACATAACGAATTGCATCAATAAAACCATCGAGGCACAAACTCACGCGCAACTGGTCCTGCCAATTATGGAGGAGACCCTGAACGATATTTTATTGAAGAGAAACTGGTTAAAGATGTATTATAGGTACCTATTATATAGGTACACAGGAAGTAATGCGTGTATATATGACTACATATGTATGTACACAGTTGACAAGGTTGTCAATAGTGAGTTTTTTCACATATTTTTGTATCGAATTTATTTCGGGTCAACGTAATAACTTAATAAGTGACGATATTGCTTAGTCACTATGTATGTAGTCACTTCAGTCAAGCCACGGTAAACCGTGGTCAAGGCTTCCCAACTAGCACACTAGTGGCAATAGCAGCCTATTTTGCAACTTTTAGCTGTACAGCAGCGCTTTAGGGGTTCAGAAAGTGGTTTTAAGTTCTACTATTGCTTCCGTAACTGCTCATAGCTGTAAATATCACTAGGGGTAGCAGAAACTGAACCAAATGCCACTCTAGGTTTTATAAGAGTTCATTTTACAACCCATTTGCCGTCTATAGCTTTAAAAGAGAGTTAAAACATGTACGTTAAAGCTTAAAAATGCTAAAAAGCTTCTATTGCCGCTGCTGTACGCTTCAGAACTGCACAAAGACTTTAATTGCAGACTTTTTAACGGAACTGTTTATAAGATATATTTATCACTGTTCTGCCACTGAAAGTTTCATTGCAGAAGTGATTTGTTCTTTTGCGCAGACTTAGGTAGGAATTTGATCGACTGTTTTACTAATAGTGCCATTAAGGCTTCACAATAGAAGCAGGAGAGTAAAACCGGCCAAGTGCGTGTCGGGCCACGCACAGTGTAGGGTTCCGTAGTTATAGCCTGTTTCTGTTGTTCTTTATTCTGAATATAATGAATATATGTAATGGTAAAGATATTAGGAGTTAATGGTTATAATAACAAAAATCGACTTTAAATTTGAATACCTTGCAAGAAAGTTTTAACACTTCGCCTCTTGTATAATTGTATTGGTGAATTGAAAATAAAAAAATATTTGAGATAAAATCAACTTGTTTTATTGGCAAATTGGCTCATAATTGACAATAATAAAATAATTAAACTAGGTAAATTCAAAAATAACAACAGTATAAACAATATTTGCACAACATTGTGTCTTTTGTCTCATTCTCTTCATGTGTCTGACATGGTGAATCGAAACAGACCAAATATTTGAATAAAAAACAACATGTTTCTTTGGAAAATTGGCCCTTACTTACATAATAGACATAGTCAACACGTTTATTAATAATAAAAATAAATATTCGGGACATTTCACATACACAGACGCACTACGAACTACGCCAACAGGCCTGTCAAACTAGGATAACTTTAAAGTAGCAATATAAATTAATAAACGTATGGCTATAAATTTCAGTCTTATTAGTTATACCACCTCTATATAATCAATGTTTTTGTTCGGCCAGTGTAACATTCCATGTTTTTCCCACTTAGATGGACAGATGCAAAGTTCTTGTTTATTTTGTTGTTCATTATAAGTTTGAATTATTTTGAAAGGCATTCTGAAAACATGGTAAGACATAGTAAGTGTTAAACAATTGAAAGAGCGAAAGTATAGAAGCAGCTACAAATGATCATCGTATTTTAGGGTTTTCAACGAGTTCTATGGATCTCTAAACAAATAACCATTAGTGTGGTTCGATATCTGCAGTAAGTACGAAATAAAAGTGATTGTAAAGACTTGAACTGTATTAGTGGTACAGGTATTACTTGGACCTTCAGAAGAGAGAAACTTAGCGCTTTGACGCGCAGAGAGGAAGTATTAAGGTTGAAGTTGCAAGTTAAAGCTGCTTCTCATAGACGACATGTTTACAAGACAATTATTTATCATTACCTGAGAAATGTATAGGTTTTTATCGCAATTTGTAGTAAAATATAACTAAACATAGAACCAGCAACTTACTAAATACAAATGTAGTCAAGTATGTAATTTCAATATCGTGTAGTATGTGATATAATAATATTTATATAATAATATTTTACATATTTTACGATATTCTGAGGTAATTATTGAGGCGCGTTAAAAATACTCCAATAATATCAACTATATGCACGATAAACTGATCTGCGTTTGTAGCCACTTGCATATAATACAAAATATATCTCAAAAACACTTACCTTCACTTCACTTATTATTTATTTGTATTCAGTAATGTCTGACTCAGGAATAACAGATGTATTTAATAAATTAGAGACAAGGTGAATGATCAGTCATCCTTTATTCGTTCAGTTATACCTGTCATTCATTCAATAAGCGCCACAAGAGCTTTAGTGTGGTGTTAATTATTAGTTGCAGCTCCTGTAGCGCTTTTATGCCACTATTATGAAGTTCTAATGGAACTATAGATTGCAAAAAGTTGTGCCCCTTTGGCTCCAAAGCGGCTGCATAAGGTCTGCAGTGCACGCTCTGGCGCTTGAGCTTGGCGCCTTTGGGAATAATCGGATTAGCTCCAAAGCTCTTAAGCAACCAGTTTGTGCTAGTTGGGTTATTGTGTGGGTGACGAACGAGATAAATCGCTTACATGTACATGTAAGTAGGTAGTCATTGATGTGCAGGGTGGGCAAATAACAGGTATACACTTTATTTGTAAAATTTTAATCCATGAAATATAAAAAATATTAAGTGTTTTTTTTTTATTTAATATAAAAGGGCCTGCAATTAACTATGGAAAATAATGTCAGACAACTCTAGCAGCATGGTAGATGTGAACCCTTTTCATTGCGTTTTTCATGACATTTTCACACATTTCCTGCGTTATCTCAATGACTGTGTCTCGAATATTTTGTTTTAATTGTTGAAGGTTCATTGGCCTGTTAGCATAACAATAATAATAATAATGTGTAATGGATCAAGGGCCTGATTCAGAAGGCAGTACTCCTCGATACGGCTCGCATTGTGAGGAGGTTCCTGTCTCTGGAGCCCTAACCACCGGTAGCTTGGACCCTGCTCCCGTTACCGGTGGGCTACTATTTTTTATATTCTAATATTTAAAAATATAATTGATATGTGTTATCTAATGTAATAAAGGAAATAATAATAAAACCTTTATTTTCAGGCTACTTTGGCCCATAGATAAATACCTTACAGACTAACATATACAATAGCATAGCATAGCTACGTCCCTTTAGGAAGCTCCACAGAAAAAAGTATGAACTGTTAAATCCGGGGATCTTGGAAGCCAATCAATGACACCGTTTCTCGAAAAGAATCGAACCGGAAACGTTCTTTTGAATGTGTCGCTTTTGGCTCGTGCCATATGACATGTGGCCGCGTCTTGTTGGAACCACATGTTTCCTGGGCGACAAGGACTTGCTTTATCTGTTCGACGAGGAACTGCTTTATCTGTTACAATGCCATGCTGTTCAAATTTATTCACTAAACAAGTTATTATTAGCCTCGAAGGCAAGTGATATCTACCAAAAATTTACCGCAATTTTCTTAGAGTTTTTGCAAGGGGTGAGTAGAAAGTTTTACCTAATAATAATTAATTTATTTTATTTTAGGATTTAAAACACGTTTTTCAGTCGTAAAACGCTCCATAACAAATTTTCCGTATCTACACAAAATAATTTTCATGAAACAACTGTCATTATATGCCGCCAAAATAAAATGACAGCAAAAGAAAGTTGTATACCTCCTCGTTGCTCACCCTGTATTTTAGTGTGCGAGTTAGTGTAACAACATACCTAGACCTATTTGCCATAGGTATGTCTGCTTTCGCTTTAGTTTTGATTACCTATCTAAATATATATATTTATTTATTTAAATGCTATCCTATTTTATCCCACAGCTGGGCAAAGGTCTCCCCCATACTTCTCCAATTTTCCTTATCTTGCGCCTTCCCCGGCCAGGTTAGGAACGAGTCCAAATCGTCAAGCCAGCGTCTCTTTCCAGTGAATCTTCGTTAACAAGGGTTCGACCGCACACGTGTTTTTTTTTTCATTACTTTAGTTCCTCTAAAGCGTTATTAATTTATTTTTTGTGCCTGTTATTACTATTACAGAATCAGCGAAAGGAACTTCGTTCCAACTAATGTGCCACCACACCTCTGTACTTTTTTTGCGGTATTCTGTCCTCGTATTCTAACACTAGTGTTTAATATGATACAAGTCTTATAACCGAGATCGATTTGAAAACATTTTATGAACCAGACTTTCTACAAACCTTAATCAAATCAATCGATCTTAATTAAGGTCATCCTCTCCTGAGTTATGAAGAGCATGAATAACTTAAGATTTAGGAAGAAAGAAGAACGCCATCGTGTCCATTGTCAGAGCATAGTTTATTTTATAATTGTTATCAAGTGTTTACGAGTTGTGTAAGAAAATATAGTGGCATGTGCCTTTTATTGACCACTGCGTTATCACTTAAGTTAGCGTAGATAATATAAAATAATGACGATTCAATGGCGTAGATTGAACCTATAATTTATCCTAATCAGCTTGCATTGAATGTCATCACCATGAATGATTAAAATGGGGTTAATTTGGAGACACTAACGAACAATTTATTGTTATTTACCAAAGTCACCATAGTTGATTGTTAGTTTCCAAATACAATAGACCAGATTCAGGAATAATTATCATCATCATCATTATTTCAGACGTCCATTTCTGCCTTCAGCCTCCTCCAAGCTCCGCCACATCGACTGGTCCTGTGTTTCTCGCCTTCAGCTGATTTCTGCCGGCTTCACAAGGTCATCGGTCCACCCTGTGGGAGACCTTCCAACGCTACGCATTCCGGTATGTGGTCGCCACTCCAAAACCTTTTTGATCCATTGGCCATCTGTTCTGCAAGCAATGTGCCCTGCCCACTGGAACCATCACCTGGAAATCACAAAGCTTCATAAACAGGATGTTTACAAAGAAGAAAATAATTCTACGTAAGTAGGTAGGTAATCAAATTCTAAACATCCAAAAGACATACATATCAACATATCAGATGGAAAACTCGTCGAGGAAAGGGGATCAGTGCTATGCTGGAAAAACAAAACACAACATAAACAAAGAAATTTTAATACTTTCGTTAACATGAATGAGAAAAACAAATATGTACATTTAACGATTTGACAAGAACAGCAATTCTTTACGTTGTACTTCTTATCTATTTAAACCAATTTTATCAGATAGTGTAATTCAAAAGTTTACGATGGCATCCAATGAAATAACTGCTGTAGCGCCACGACTCATAAATTTTAGGGGACGTCGCAAGCCGATCCTACGTTTTTATCGGTCGACGTATATCTAAGTAAAGCTTGACGGATTTAATACATATCTTTCCGCTGTTTCTTTACAGGATATTTGCAGAGGCTTAAGAATTATTGTTTCTCCTAAATACAGATTGCTCAGTGATCTAGCTAGAAGAGCAGCGCTTCACCCAACAATTTGTGTGTACACCATGTAATTACTAATGCATACTGTGTAAGTCCCTTATTAACTACAACACTTTATGTGCCTTAGTAAATTATATTAAATACTAACGGACCTGACAGAGGTTGTCCCGAGCAGCGCCACCTACCGGGTTCAATAGTGAATCTAAGCTACCCAGGGACAGCCACTCAAACACACACACAAATTTCATTAAAGTCGGTCCAGCCGTTTAGAAGGAGTTCAGTGACATACAGACGTACAGAAGAGGTAAACATTAATTAAAATTAATTAAGAAAGATTAATTAAATATTTGCTCCAATGCAATCAGTGAGTTCATAATAAGCCTGTGGCACGGGTTGCCTTAAGAAAATAAATCGAGCTCTTGAACATTAAAGGATTAAAACTTCATGAAAATAATTGGGTAAGCCAACTGAAATATCGAATACTTGATTGAATGAGACAGTCCAATCAGTGGGGTAATTCCGTAACACACTAACAGTAGGAATGGCTTTCATTCTGTCAGTTCAACAACATTCATTACGTTATTTACGTTGCTGAGCAGACAATTTTTTCGAACATATGAAGTAATGGATTGGCAATATCCTTCAAAATTTATTCAGTTCGTTTCAGTCGTTAAGATAGCTAGTTTTAATGCAGTCCACTGATCAGTTAGGGTCAGTTCACACCGAGACGCGACGCGACGCGCAGTTTTCAAGATAGAAATACAATTACTGACCTTATCTACTACACAAAAAGGTACACGATTCAGTGTGCTAAGCCGCCTGGCGGCGGCGCCGCGCTGCGTAGCTCGACGTAGCTAGTAGACACTGAATTGTGTACCTTTTACTGTAGTAGATAAGGTCTGTAATTGTAATTCTATCTTGAAAACTGCGCGTCGCGTCGCGTCTCGGTGTGAACTGACCCTAAATCTTTAATTTCCTGTGAAGCAGAAACCGGGATTATTAAAGTACGAAAAACTAATTTCGCCCAATTCAATTAACTTGTTTTTTCCAAAAAAAAAGTCATCAAAGTTATGAAGGTCCACAAATAAGATGCGACACCAATTGAATTTTTATAAGGTACCTACTCAAATAGGCACTCACGGAGGACGGAGTTATTTCTTCGTAGATTTACGAGTAGGTACTAAAGGAACGGATGTCGGTTGAGAGACCCGCAGACATCTAGCAAAGACGCCCGTTTTGAATGGACGACCTTTGTATACCTGCACCGTACCTACAGGAGCAGATTGAATGGGAAAATGTCCCATTTTAGATGTGTAAAATACTTAAAGGTATGTGAATAGCTCTTTCACAAAAATCCTAAGCAAAACTTCTGAGTACCTTTGTACTCAAAAATTATAGGTAATGTCGTCTCTCAATGTTTTTTTACTGTGTGTACCTACATAAATAATACCTAATTCTATCTAACTAGCAGTGGTTCGTAGCGAAGGTTCCATACAACTGGATTCCTACCGGCTTCCCTTTGAAAAATGTCACAGTCAGTAGATATTTTATAGACAAATAATATAATCATATTAAAGATATCTACCCCGGCTTACCTCTTACAAAAATGGACCCTTCGCCACTGCACTAGCTTGTAGTGTCCCACTGCAGGGCAAAGGCCTTCCTTACCCTTTTCAACACAAATACGTCTTTTGGTAGTGCCAGTCGGCCAGTCCATTCGGTACGAGTCAAGCTCGTCCCGCCATCTTGCTGCGATGGCGTCGTGCGTTTAGTGGGATCTGAGGGCTTAACAAGGCCACTTTGGTAGAATCATAAAAGGATAACATTATGGATCATAATGGACAGTTAACTGTTAAGTTATTGTAAATTTGTTTCTGTATTTTTTGTGAATAAACCTTTATTATTATTATAAAAAAAAGTTATTCGTATCAAATACCATTGTTGAAGTATTTTTCACTTATTATTTTTTTTCTGTGATAAAATTCCAATCAATCCAATCCAAATCCAATCCCAATCTCTTTGATTATACCTACGTAGTGCAGCAAAAAAAAGAAAAACACGGACTGTCTTCGCCATATTATGATTCATAATGTTATGCTTTTATGATTCTGCCAAAGTGGCCTTTTTAGGCCCCCTGATCGGATAAATAATAATAAAACAAATAAAACTCACAATCACGATGAACTTTGAAAAGTAGTTCGAAATCTGAGTTCGTCTAATTTCTTATTTCAACAAGAGATGAGTCAGGGTAGTTAGTACATGCAAACGTACTACGCACGTTGACATTGACTACAGATTACATTGGTTTACGTCTAGTGATAATCTCATAAAGTTGCATCATCGCTGAAATTGAAAATTACATGATAGTGAATATGTGGGTATTTTTTAAACCATACTCTTAACTGTTTTCATTTCATGATATTTTGATACATTCCACTAAAATTGCAAAATACCTATTAGGTTTACCTGAAGTGGTCGAAATATATATTTGTTTAGTTGTCAACTTTGTTTTCAGTAGGTAACAGATTCTTGCCTAGTAGTGTGCATCTTCTCTTTAAATAAGTACTAGCTTATACCCGCGGCTTCGCCCGTGTGGAGGTCGGAAATTATCGCACGGGAACGTATTACGATAACAAAAAGTATTCTATGTCCTAACCCAGGTATTTGTTTTGCTTGTGTGCTGAATTTTATCTAAATCTGTTCAGCCGTTAACGCGTGATAATGTAACAGACAAACAGAGCTAGTTTTGCATTCATATGATGGAAGTATGGATTTCAACAGTTCCTGCCTGTGTATTTCGTGTATTATCTGTAAATTAGTTAGACACTACTGAAAGGCATACAATACACGGCCAGGGGGCCTAAAAAGGCCACTTTGGCAGAATCATAAAAGGATAACATTATGAATCATAATGGACAGTTAACTGTTAACTGTTGTTGTTGTTGTTTGTTTTGTTGCTGTGTTAGTATTCTATTCTATTCTATTCTATTCTATTCTGTTAAGTTAATCGTATCAAATCCCATTGGTGAAGGATTTTTCAGTTATTAGAATATAATAGAATACTCTTTATTATGTACACCATATAAATTACAGACATTATTATAGGAACTGTACAAAGGGTGACACAATGGGCGGTCTTATCGCTAAAAGCGATCTTTAGTTTTTTTTTTTTGTCTGTGCTAAAATACCAATCAATCCAATCTAAATCCAATCTCTTTGATTATACCTACGTAGTGCAGCGAAAAAAAGAAAAACACGGACTGTCTTTGCCATATTATGATTCATAATGTTATCCTTTTATGATTCTGCCAATGTGGTCTTTTTAGGCCCCCTGAGCTAAGTTGACAACCGTGACGTCCCTAATTATGGAGTATTAGTTGTTAGGAGCGGTATTCACTTAGATAATGGCATCAAAATCTATCTGAGCTGAATGGTGTTGATCTATGCGTCATGTTCGTGAACGGACGCAGTCAGTTGGGGCTGGTCATCACTTAGCAGCCTCGGCTTATTTTTAATTATACTATTTTTGGATTGTTGTTTTAGTACTATTTGTTGTACTCTGGACACTTTTAACGCATACGTCTTGTTTATTTTTACATCGTTCTCAAATTATTTAATTATAAATTCAAAAGTAATGATGTAACTAATATTTTTGTAAAATATAATTTAAAAAGAGTGTCCATGGAGTTTCTTGCCCGTTCTTCCCCATAGGTACCTACGCTTTGGAATGGGCAACTAGCTTCATATTTTCTGACTGACCGACTTCTTGACAATTCAAAAGTGAGTCGTAAAGGGTTTAATTGAAATAAATGCTTTGAGTTTTGAGTTTTTTTGAGATCTATAGGTAACATTTTGTATCCTCAAAAGCCGTCTATGAACACAGACGCAAAAAAACCAGAGCCCGTCAATATCATTTCCATCAACTTCAATACAAAATAATTGAGCCGATCGCGTTGTTATGGTATCAAGATAGTTATAATACTCAACCAGAAAAGGCTATTGAGTTCATCAAAAGTGAATAAGGCAATTTATACGTTCTATTAGATTGATATAAACGATTCATGAGAATAATATAAAAACGCTCGGTCATAATCTGTAAATAAAGTAGGTAATACAGGTTGTATTTAAAATGGGCTATAAAGCACTGTGTGAGCTATACCCACAATTAAGTCATGGTTTTCTGTGACTTAAGTTAAGATAGCAATGTATCAGGTAGGATTTAAAGATAAGTAACTGTATATAAATACAGAATTCTGGTGTCGACCTAATTGATATACCCGCCACACCGGTTGGTCCGATAAAGTTCAGAAAACTCTTTGTAACTTAGAAAAATATGCAACAAAGGAACTGAAAAAATCCCAAGGGTTTAACTTCCACGTCTCATCTATTTTGTTCTAGTATCGAGATGCTGGGAGTTACGACATTGTTCTTGAACTATGCTAAACTTATTCTGTGTAGGTAATTTCAGGGTATTCTTGCTTCTGATTAAGCCTTCAGGGGGTTGCAAGAGCTGATTTTGATATCTAAAGTGTCGGTAACAATATAACTATGATTCTAGGTAGCTATGTCTTTCAAATACTTACGACCTGGGGGCCTAAAAAGGCCACTTTGGCAGAATCATAAAATGATAACATAATGGACAGTTAGCTGTTAAGTTAATCGTATCAAATCCCATTGGTGAAGCATTTTTCAGTATTTTTTTTTGTCTGTGCTAAAATACCAATCAATCCAATTCAAATCCAATCCCAATCTCTTTGATTGTACCTACGTAGTGCAGCGAAAAAAAGAAGAAAAACACGAACTGTCTACGCTATATTCATAATGTTATCCTTTTATGATTCTGCCAACGTGGCCTTTTTAGGCCCTTATGTTAGGCCCTAGGTCCCCTGTTACCCTACGTTTACACTAAGGTATAAAACATGTAAGTATTTTACTTGTTGTGTTCGTTCACCATTAAAAATGACAAAGAAGTGAACAAGACATGTTTCAAGCAACTTGAGTATGTATATTATGTAACATGTTTTTAACAAGAATTGTTGAAAGCAAGTACCTATCACATCTTGCAGGTGGTGATATAGACGCGGCGTTAGACCTGAATTGACCATGTTTACCTACAGCTCGTCGTGAACAGCAGAACATGGGCTTTGACAATTAAATACCACGCCTGGCTGGCTGGACTAGCGATCAGATTCAGTGTCCCAGCGACGATACGTCAATAAAGAAAGAAAGAAAATTGGTTCCATAGAAAAAGCCAAGTTAACTCGAATAAAGATCGGCAACACATCAGCGAGCGTCGCTTTTGGTGATGCAGCAGTAAAAATAGTTAAGGAGTCCTTGTATGAGTGTTTGCTAACTAAATTATGTTAAACAAACTACTACAAAACCTGTTACTGTAATCATAATTATCATTATTATTGTCACATATGTTTTAAGAGTACACGTTTGTGCGTAAATATACATTATAAAACGTTGAATAAACATAGTATTAATTAAAGCAATACGGGATTATCCTCCTTATGAGATTTTATTTCTAATATTCTTTCAGTAGAACAGGGTCTTAAGGCTACACATGTATGTATGTTATTCTTCGACGTTGTAGTCCACAAAATGCAAAATAAAAAAAACCGGTCAAGTGCGGTCTGTTTTGCATCCGTCACCTCACACACCAGGTCCAGTTGAAAACCAGCGTCAGGCACTAGTTGTCTGGCATTTTTGCTGAACTGGGCCTTTTTGGCGCAGCCGTGAGGCACACATTCCTCCTAATTTTATATTTCGGAATTTGCACTTTTTATTATTTTTTAATATCTTATTTTTGTTTTTAACTGATGTATGTACGATTACTGTCTAACTATTTGGTGTATTGTGTGTCTTTTAGTCTGTGCTAAATAAATGTATTTTCTTTCTTTCTTTCTTTTTGCGAGTCGGACTCCCGCACCGAGGGTTCCGTACAAAGAAGACTAGTCAAAATTGACTCAAAATTTTCATACCACCCGGCGCTAAAGAAATGTATCTCAGTTTATGCATTATCATGAGTAACAAATAACTGCATATCTTTTTTATTTAATTTCGATGGCTATCATGTAAATATCGCTATTTCTATTTTTAAGGGTGTCCAATTTTTATTTCGTTTATAGTTGCAAATAATTATATGTTTTAGATTTAGCTAAGTGAATAAATGTGATATTGCTACTCATTTTAGATCAGGAAAACATATAGGATTACTTTTAACTATATATTTTTTTATGAATCATGCATGCGTACGTGAACTTATTGGCAGGCGTTTAAAAATAGTGGAGAAATAACTTATAAAAACAACATACGGGAATACAGCCGTGCCGTTATGTTCCGCTATAGACGTTTACAAGCTGATAACAGATAACAGACGACGAAAGCTCTGAAAGACTTCGAGGTGCTGCTTCCATAATAGGAAGGAAGGTTACCTACCGGATTAAAAGTTTTAATGCGCAAAGAAAATATAGCTTCTTTTGTAAATAATAAAGAAGACGTTGGATAGTTCGGTCGACGCCACAAGTTTGTTGATGCTGAGTTAGTCGGTCACAGCGGGGGACTGGCAGCTAAATATTAATTCGGCCACCGCTTTCTCTTAAAGGAGGTAATTATTTAACTACTGTTACGAAGTAAGGTCTTAGAGTAATGAGGAGTGACCTGAATGGACTGGAGACGTTCAACTCGCTTTTAGTTATGTTGGACTGTGTCACCCACAATAATTTGGGAGTTTGTATTTACTACTTAAGGCTTCCGCAGACAGGCGCGACGCGACAGCGCGACGCTACTCTCGTAGAACAATTTCTATGAAAACCTAATAGAATTTATTCTACCAGAATCGCGCCGGAGCGTAGCGTCGCGCCTGTCTGCGGGGAGCCTTTACATGCTATGTAAAGGTTTTATCGTACCTACCATAAACAAGAGTTTTAAGGCAGTTTTTGAGAAAAAATCTCTCATTGTTGGTATGCAGCAGCTTTAGGGTACTTATACCATAAAGTTTTCTAAACTAGCGACATTTTAGTCACCTTTTGCCGTCTTACCTACCTCTTTTAACGAGTAACTACACGGTAGATGATTTCGCCGTTTCCTATCAAACTACTCTGAGAAGAAAGGCACAAACTCAGAGGTTACGGTTGTGTCGAGTTGCGTGCCCTGCCGTCCCATCGGACTGTAAAAGTGATGGAAGAGAGAGTACACCTATATCTGCGCACAAATTTGTGCACTCTAATACCTCTCGCGCCGAAGGTCTCCGTTGAGATTGGCCGCCATGGCCGAAATACGGTCTAGAGGACTGAAAGTACTGCATATGTAGAACTTTTTTGGAAGCGTGGACTGTCATTACAAAAAATACTAGCCTTCAAAGTAACAATGCTCTCCCTTCCACTACGGTCGAAATGCGAGCACTCGTTACAGCAAAGACCGACATATTCTGATGTATTTAAATGAATAAGCTCCTGTTTGGGAGAATAAAACGTATGCAAATGTTTGCGCTGTTTATAATGATCCTGTAACTGAATGAATATGTTCCTTATCCCGTTCGAGCATATCATCTTATACATTTACGATAGTAATTTCAGTTACCAGTTGTAGGCTCACTTGTCTTACTTTAGGTAAATACAATCTTTACAACGAGGTCAGCTTCCAGTCTAACCGGCACCTTAACTGCGTAACACACTATTACTTACTCTCAATTTGAATAATTTTGAAGCATATTGCTAATCCATTGCAATGTCTGCTCAACAACGTAAATAACGCAATGAATGTTGTTGAACTGTCAAAATGAAACCCATTGCTACTGATAGTGTGTTACGTAATTACCCTGCTGATGCTGCTGGATACCCACCACCACCAACAGCCACCACCAGTATTTTAAATGGAGCGACTGTCAATCTGACCTAGACTACAACCTAGTGACTGGGTAACACGATACCCCTTGGCAAGACGGCTGTAAGACTTTCAGGCTCCTGACTACCCGTAACGACTGTCAAAGATCTACAAATGATAGCTGTACCAACTGCTTAACATGCTTTCCGAGGCACCGAGGGGTCTCGGTATGTTATGGACCCATCCACGGACCAACCTCGGTAAGTATTGCTTAACCTTGAAAATAAACCCATTCGATATATTATGGTAAATAATACCAGTCGAATGGGTTTATTTTCAAGGTACGAGCCCCTTCTACTGTAAGACTAATATTGCAAATTCGTGGAATTACATTGAATCTCTTGTGTACAATGTAGTTGTGATGTATAAAGAATTAATTGCATAATTAAAAGCCATTCCCTGCTCCGTAAGCTGGTCTCTCTCAAGCCAAACGCCCGGCATCCATGCCTCGAAGCCATCTTGTCTCTTCTAACTAAGCAAAGTCTTTTCCTCTGGGTATTTTTTTGTGAATCTTTGAGTGCTACTTTGTAGCGTATTAAAGCCTCTTATTTTTATAGAGAACGGCTGCGCGAACAAAGCAATCCTTGCAATAAACATGAGTGCCGTCGACAGAAATTGTGTCTTAAAAAATAATATTTATAGACCAACAAAGCTTTCAACTTATAAAAATTGCATGTTTCAAGATTTTACAAACACAATGGCTGAAAGTGAAAACTCATCTTATGATATTTTCCCACGGTGAACGTATTTTGCGAGGCTTTCGAGTTCTCGGAAAGGTTAGATCACAAAGCCGCGAAGCAGCTCGCTTGGGATGCATTAGAATTTATTTTGCGCGCAACCGCCGCGTCGCCGTCGTCTCAGGCTTGTTCTATCTAGTAAAATGACGCTAAACAACATGTTGATCAAGAACATATCATAATCATTTTGAATAATGTCGCCAAGTTCTCTGAGGAGAGATTGCTCGATGATTGGGTTTGCGTAACTATGTTAGGGGAAGTTTGTTCCGTGGCAATCATGTGGAACTGAAAAGGACGAATGTGCGTCGTCAAATGTTTATTTTTCAGCAGGTCACGTACGGGCAGCGAAGAAATTCGACAAACATTACTACTTTTATGCAAAATCTAAATTGATAAAAAAAATTACGAAGAGTTATGTAATTAATAAACTTTTTCGATTTTAATTAAATAAATAGCTAAAACTACTATGCTTTTAAAACTGATTTTAATCAACTTTCAATCAATCAATAAAAAAAAGGTTAAGTTAAATATTAACGAAAAAAAAAAGACACGACACGAGACGAGTTTACGAGAGAAATATTTAACTGATTAGAGTAAGCAAACTGAAGTGGCAGTGGGCTGGCCATGTTTGTCGAGGGACCGATGGCCGGTGGAGCAGACGAGTCCTGGAGTGGCAAGTGTAGTGTGGGACGCCTCCCAGCTAGATGGATGGACAACCTAAAGAAGGTGGCTGGGACAGACTGGATGCGGAAGGCGGAGGACAGGATGTTGCTGCGCAGCCTGTGAGATGCCATATGTCCAGCACTGGACTAGGCTGAGTTGATTGATTTAACTGATTCTTTAAAAACTTAGCGACCCTCTAATGATGTACGCTTTTTTAAATTAATGAACCCCTTTAAAACTTTTTGGCTTCTAATGATGCACACTTTTTTTAATTAAAGGTATGAGCCGTAACTAAGCTGGCGTACCCCGACCAAATGGGTTAGGTTAGATTAGAACGGTGTCCTGGGGTGGTCACGGCGTGCTATGTGTTCTGGTGCGCCGGTGATGGAGTATTCCCCAGAGGAGGATCCGGTGACGGACAGCCGCGGCGGGTTCACGGATGAGTGCTTACGCGTGCCCGTGTTCCCGCCGTAAGCGGCAAAGGAGGACACCGTGGAGTTTTAGTGTGTTAGAGTTCCACATAACTGCACTATCTCCCCGTGGTAGTACAGAATGCATGAGCATTTGTCCGTTATTTGAGGTTAATGAAAAGAGGCGCAATCATTATATTAGAGTGTGCAATAATAGTTTTAGGAAAGCAAAATGGGAAATATTTGAGGTACGATTTAATACATGTTATAATAAACTCGACGCTAGACATTATTATAATGACAACGCTTTTTACCAGATTATATTTAGTTGCGCAGGCGATGACAGCCATGTTTTGTATACCTACGACGATTCACAAAAATGTAAACAACTTCTCAAAGGAATAACTTAGTAATTTGCTATGAGATAAGAATTAAACGCGTGTCATGAATATTCTATTGAGTTAACCTTGCTTGACCTTTCAGAAATTGTGGATTATTTTCATAATGTTATGTAAATATGTTTCTAACTAGCTGCGCCTGCGGTTTCACGCGCGTAAAAGCTACCTCTATAATTTTTTTTATCAAAATTGGTCCAGCCGTTTCAGTGTGAAGAAGTAAAAAACATATAAACACACCCCCACACTCACAAACTTTCGCCTTTATAATATTAGTGTGATAAAATATAAATCACCTGATTCGTTTTTCTTATCGGATCGAACCTAATGAGAAAGTCATGTATATATATACAACCGAAAACTATAATCACTATTATCTCTTTGCCAGGCGTGGTGATTATGGCAATTTCGTCTTTAACCTCTAACTATTAAGAGTACTGCCCCGTTGGTCTAGTGGTAGAAAGCACTACTGCTGAGCATGAGGTCCAGGGTCGATCACCAGGTTGAGCAATGTGTTATGGGGTTTTTCGATCAAGAATTTCGCAAGAATTTTGGATTTCTGATTCCCGGTGGTGGCGGTGGCGGTGGTGGAGGGTTGGGGTCGTAAGTGTATGTATTACATACACTGGCAAAATGATGGTGTAGCATAATCAGCATATAATGTTCTCACTGCTGGGACACAGGCCTCCTCTCTGTGAGAAGGAGTGGGCCGTAACCCAACATTCGGGCCCAGTGCGGGTTGGTAGACGTCACAAATCTTCGATTTTTTTGTTCTAGGTCATGCCGGTTTCCTCACGATGTTTTCCATCACCGTTTTGAGAGCAGTGGTGATGAAATTATTGACACAAAGTAAAGTGCCTGCCTGAGTTCGAACCTACGACCTCCAACTCGTAAGTCGCGGCCGTTACCACTGGGCCACCACTGCTCTCCCCACCACCATTGATGATGTACTATTGGTAAACCTCTGCCTAACCCTTCGGGGATTACAGGCGTGATGTTATGTTTTTATTTTTATGTCTCCATGTTTTAAACTGATACTGTTTTTCGAAATTAAATGAACCATGAAGGTCGTATCGATACTTCGACACCTTCATGGTTCATTTCATTTGCATAATTTTGGAACAGCGTGGGGTGTGCGATGTAAGTTCGTCGTCCTGTGTATTGATACTATTAGGTGCGTTCAAACAGAGCGAAGCCTGTGCTTCAAATGGTAAGCCACGAATGTGACGCATGCCTCCGATATATAAAACGGGAGCCAACCAGCGAGTCTGACTCGTACACGAAGGGTTCCAAATCACGGTAAAATATTTAACATCACATACTTTTTTAAATACTTTAGTAAAAAAATACTAAATATATGTTATACTTTGTGGAAAGTTGGAGTGTCTATCTATTACGGCTCAAAAGATACAGTGTGTGAACTGTGACAGACGGACGGACGGCGTCCCGTCCTGACACATGCCTCGCACCGTCTGGAAGCACTCTTAGATGTTTTCGTTTTATGTATGAATATGTTCTGCCTGGTCAGATAGGCAGTCGCTCCATGTAAAATACTGGTATTCAGCTACATCCGGTTAGACTCGAAGCCGACCCCAAGGACCCCAACATAGTTGGGAAAAGGCTAGGCAGATGATGATGATGATGATGTATGAATATGTTCTGCCTAAATGGTGGCGATCACTTTATGGTTTTTTAAGATCCTACAAGTAACTATGCCTAACTATGTAACTGTTTTATTTTATTTCCAAGTTGGTTAGTTACACCATTTAAAACTCAAGAACGGCTGGACCGATTTTTATGGTCTTTGATTTTTTGGATTTGTCTCCGCCACGATAAGAGGAAATACTAAGTACTAACCTAACCCTGTACTAGAACCTTCAAAAAATGCTCAAAATTGCCGATTTAAACCGCTGTCAACAGAGGCCTAGTGTACAAATTTAACAACTATTAATGAAAAAAGGAAAAGATAGGGACACAGTATTATTCTTCTTATTCAGTTTATGAATTGAATTGGTCCAATATTGAAGGAGGAAATAAGCGAGAGCCAAACCTCGAATTATGACTTTTTAACCGACGAAAAAAAAAGGAGGAGGTTCTCAAGTCGACGCGTATATAGGTATATAGTTTTTCAACTTAGGCTATTCAGTCGGATCTGCAGTTGTCCTTATCACACGGCCAGATGCCGAGCGCTTGCAGAGCGACAGCGATAGTTTCTTCAAATACCTAATTTTCAAAAGTCTTTCCGACCCGAATATCCTCTGAAAAAAAAAACACGAAAAAAAATTAAGATAATTCATTTTCTCATACATTTTGTATGGAACGGCTAGTCAGCTAGTTATTGATATACTCGTATTTTAATTCCGATCGAAAGGATTGAGTAAACACTACGTATTTGTGTTATCATTATCACTTGATCATAAAAGTGATGGTTACAAGGAGTTATTACTAAGAAGACGACTTAAATAATTAAAGAAACTTGACATGTCATGCAATAAAGGTAGACCTTGGAGCTTATTCATATTAATTACGACCGACGACAACCTACCCGAGATAATAACATAGGGACAATACTTACGCTTTTTTGCTGTCAAATTAGTCTTGTGGATGTCAGTGAAGTAGCCAAGCGGATGGCGATGATTTATTATTCTAGAAGCTTCTAAAGAGATTTTTCAGACCAGTGGGGTAATTGCGAAACACTATCAGTAGCAATGGGTTTCATTTTGACAGTTCAACTTTCATTGCGTTATTTACGTTGTTGAGCAGACAATTCTATCGATCGTATGAAGCAATGGATTAGCAATATCCTTCGAAATTATTCAGATTGTGATTGATAGTGTGTTACGCAATTAGGATGCTGTTACAGAAATCTCTGTAGCATCTGTATATTCACTTGGGGTGAAAAAATTATAGGTGTAGATATAGCCTTCCAGAAATACGAGCAAGAAAATACATAGTTATATTTATTACTAGCTTTTGCTCACGGCTTCGCCTGTGTGGATGTCAGAAAATATCCCACGGGAATGTAGGTACTACCGAGATTAAAACTGCCCTATATGTCAATCCAGGGTGTAAACTAACTGCGTGTCAAATTTTATCCAAATTCGTTCAGCAGTTTTTGAACATACAAACAGTAACATCCAGACAAACGGCCAAAAAATCTAAAAAGTATTAAAAAAAAAATATATAAAAAGTATTTTAAATAAAGTATATGTAAGTAAAAACGGAATTGCTACGAGGACCTCGTAGCAATTCCTTTTTTTTTTAATTATTCAATGTATGTACGTTTGGACTTCGTTACTCATCATCATCATCATCATTTCAGCCGAAAGACGTCCACTTGTGGACATATTAAGCCTTCCCCCAAGCACCTCCACTTCGACCGGTTCTGCGCTTCTCGCATCCAACGGGTTCCTGCGGCCTTCACTAGGTCGTCGGACCACCTCTTCGTTACTATTTTATTATAATATGGATAGATATTTGGTCGTTTCTACATTACATTTCCTTCACAAATTAAAAAGGGTGCGTACGAAACGTTTGAACTTTCACATACTCATTCTAATGGAAAAAAAACTATTCGTTCGTCCATACATTTAAAATCCTCGTTTGATTAGCACCACGTTACCCCTTTCCAAATGAATAAATCTCCAAAATCCACGAGTAGGTATTCAATAAGTTCATCTAATCATAGGTTATTTTACGCATCAATGGACTATCCAACGATTTAGGTCATAATTACGTTCTCTGATTTAGTTAATCTCTGATCCATATCATTATTTAGGTATCAATTTTGGTGAGATTGTTATGTTATCTAAACTGTATTAGATAACTGAATTGGTGATCATTGAAATGAAAATACAGTAGGAGGGGCGAGGTATAGGTATTCTTTACAGATACTTAGGCCTGTTTAATAGTTATGGTAGCCGTGAATGGGTCTCATTACGTTCCCTAATGGTCTGGCTTAGGGCCTATACACAAGCACCGTCGACGCGCGTATACGTGCCGAACACAACTTACTGCTTTATCAAGGCAGAAAACTCACCGTCGATGCGCAGATGACGACGCATGGAACGCAACGGTCGACGCGCAGACGACGCATGGAACGCAACGGTCGACGCGCAGACGACGTATGGAACGCAACGGTCGACGCGCAGACGACGCATGGAACGCAACAGTCGACGCGCAGACGACGCATGGAACGCAACGGTCGACGCGCAGACCACGTATGGAACGCAACGGTCGACGCGCAGACGACGCATGGAACACAATGGTCGACGCGCAGAGGACGTATAGAACGCAACGGCGTGTGTAGGTTTAGGCCTGGCCTTTAGTACTTAGTTAAAAAAGATTTATTTGATTTGATTTTATTTAAAGACTTTCAATGCAATTTTTACTACGTCCTTTTCCATTTGCATTTGGCATAAACCATTCATAATGGGTCCCATAGATGGCGTTAGTAGATGTCAGTAGATATTCGGCTCCATCGCAATTTATGAGCAATGCGGTCCCGCCGGCCTCATAGGGTTTTAATTAAAGTGCTAAACGGTGGCTGCATCTTTTGGGACCGGCTGGCCGCCTGGCCTTAGCTACCATTCTTTTATTTTGCACACCCAGGCTGACTTAATTGAGTTACTTTTTCCAACTACGCCGCCGGTAGAATAGAGTTTGGAAATGAAATTTTAATTTTGTTCCTATTCTTCAACTATATTCTCGTTTCTACTGTGAATAGAAATATGTAATGTTTCGTTACTAAATGTGATGCAATTCGAGGGCAAAGAAAACCTGTTGCTTCGACCGTTTGCCTTGTTCTAGAAACTAGTAATACCTAGGTGTTATTGGAATTAGAGAAGGTATTGCTAGTTTAAATGTATAAAAAAGGCACTACAATTATTTGCGATAACCTCTTTAGATTTTCTGATATTGATCATGCAAAAGTCAATGCCCATATTGTTCGAAATCATTGCAGTTCCGTTGATCCCAATCAATAACTTCCCACAAAACTTATAACACCCCGTCATTTTTGCGTCGGGGGTTAACAAAACAGATTTCAAAGATATTCTTCTGACAAGATAACAGAGACTGTCACAGAAGATAACACAAAATTACTATCTGTATCTTTTCCATCGATTTTCTAGTTTTATTGAAATTCTGTTCTAATTTGATTACATTTCAGCCTGAATGCTCCTTGTGATTGATTCGATAATTGCTTGATGCTACCTAGATTGTTCTAGATCTCGGCTATTGATCTTCATAGAGGCGGAATAAATACCTACGCTTCGTATTGTATTAGATATGAATGGGCATTCAAGAGGAATATACGGTAATCATATTATTTCGAATAAATTACTTTGTGTTTACATCCACGTGTAACATGTGATGCTGAGTTTGATATTTAACACTCTGCTGTTTCGGAAACAAATCATAATTCTCTCAACCTCAAGATTAATCACAAGTTTAAAATCAACGTTCGAGATCTTCAGTTCAAAGTTTGGTTCAAACGAATTTAAACGGACACAATGTCGGCCATTGTTTCTGTTACCCTTTTTTGGGCAATAATGGAGCTCGAAAATAGAAGCGAAGAACACAAACGTTGGATGGTGTGACTTGACACTTAATTTCGAAGCTAGCGTTTGCAACATGAAGGAATGCACAACGTTGTACCGCCTGTCAAACTATTTCCCTATTATTAACGTTATTAGGATAGACGTAATACTGTGCATGTTATAGACAGCCGTGTTGTTGCATGTATAAGACGATTATCGATGGAATTGTAAGAACCAAGTAAAGGCTCATGCCCACATTGCCCACAGGCGTGTTTTATAGGTCGATAATATCATAATTATGCGTTATTGCGATAATGCGACCCGATTCCTTGCCACACAGCTGCGTTTTTATCGTCCGATATTTCTAACGTGTGCGTGTAACGGCCCGTTCACACATGGGAGTCCGTTTTACTGGTACGTTTTTAACGGATACATCATAAATTTATGCTCTGTTCACACATAGGCACCGTATAACGTTCAACGGATCCGTCATTACTGGATGCGATGTGTGAACAGAAAACTCGCAGTATACCGCCGCTCATAGATATAGATACACCTAGATAACGCAAGAGCAACTACTTCGCGTGCCAAAAATCGCACCAGCTTACGATAAAAAATCATAAGCCGCCACTTTCGCGCTCAGTCCTGTGTACTGCTGGCTGGGTAAGCGTGAGCGAGAGCGCGAGCTTTTGACGTCATAGTAGGTAGTCAAAAAATGGCACGCTTGGTTTTCATACAGTTCGTGATACTTGCGTTATCTATGTCTATCTATATCTGTGCCGCCGCTATTCTACAAGGATCCCCCTCCTACACCCTGCACACACCGCCCGCCACGCACACAGTATCTATCCGTTAAAATTCTACGTATCCGTATATTTTTACTGTTCCGTCGTCCAGTATTTGATGACAAAACGGAATGTCATTTTTTTTACGGAACGTTTTTTTACTGTATACAGAATACTGTGCCATGTGTGAAGTCGCTCATACAACTACATACGCCATCGACGAAAAAAAAACGTACACGATAAAACGGAACAGTAAAACGGAGACATGTGTGAACCGGCCGTAACCTACACGTACAGTACAGCCCACCCGCCCGCGTTACAGGTGTGTGTAAGATCGTATGCGTCTTAATACAAAATGATCAATGAACTCATATCAGGATATCGCAGGACGGAGGAACGCAAGCATCGTACTTCTATTGCGTCGTTATTACCGAAGCAGTGTGTAACTTCGTGACTGTCCTAACACAAAATGTACTGAAAACAGATATCGCAATAACGCATCCGATACTACCGACCGATAAGAATAATCTCCCTGTGGGGGAGAGTCTTAAAATTGTGTGGATACAATTCGGTATTTTCGCGAGTGGAAACTTACGGAGTAGTTTTACAGAGTTAAAAGCGGACATATTTCTCGCACTTATTAGCATTTAAGTCAACTAACTTGTTAATATGGATGCCATATTAAACTTGTTTGCATGCAAGCATTAGTATCGCACTGAATACTAATGTTATCTACCTACAGCAAGATTAAATGACACCTCCCATCCCAAAAAGCGACTGCAGTGTACCTTCACCTTCCATCCACTTACTTATACTTATATAGGTACTATGTAGTTACATATTCGATCCGCCAGATCCATATTCCTTACCCAGTATAAAATACCTTTGAAGGTAACCAATGCATAAATTACAGAACAGTAGCGTTGGATGGAAATGGAGTTTTCATACACGCTCGCTGTCAAAATTTACGTGTAAATAGAGCAAATACCATCATGGCCGCCGAAGCTAACAAATCATGCGCCACTGTTTGTGAGTGCGGTACATTTGGGCTTATCTGCCGGCTGTAGCCAGCTCGTATTGTTCCCAACTAATTTAACATCTAGATCTATCAAACGATTATCGATTAGGCCCAACATTGTTTGCTAATCGAACAGATCCTTTCACTGATTTAGCTTTGTTTGAAAATGCAATGTTTACGCTCTTGTTTGATACTATCCTCAGTATTGTAAAACTGAAATCTCTCAACCGCGTACAGCTCAAGTCGTCTTCGTTCAAAATCTCCTGCACAATAAAATAGACTATACACAAAAGCGTTCTCAGTAAATGGGCATGTATGATTCGATCCAAATCCAATAGTCAGAGTAAATGCAAGGCGCGCTTCCAGACTACATCGCTTTCGGCAACTAACTTCGTTTGAGCAAACACTCCGGGTAAGAACTCTTTGCCCACTTGGCTCTCGCTTCCACTTGGTTTGCAGAACCTACTAAGTTCTATAAGAATATTCGCTGCCTTTTAGTGCTCTCAGGCTTAATTAAAAACTTCGACTTCGAGATGCCTTTTCAATTACCGTTAATTATTTTAATGTCTAAGTATCTTCAGAGTACGGTTGTTCATTTTGTCGGACGCAAGTTTCACACAGGTCGATACGAGTGCAATCATGTAATGAGTAACGAGGTATGTTATTAACAACAAAGTTCATACAAGGTTGGTAAACGTTAAATTGACGGAGAGCTAAAGAACCTTCAACTTTGGTGTCACAGCTAAGCACAAGTGGACAATATAGTTTAGGGATGTAGCAAAATTTATATGCAATCTAGCGCTGTATGTAGCCTGAAGTTCAGAGCGCCAAAGGACGAGGGCTCTAAGTTTGTTAATTTCACATAGTGGTTGGCATGCAACAAACTTTATCAATCTATGCGTCGGTAACTTTATAATTCGTATTCTAGTGGCTTTAAACAAGATAGGTACATAGCTGAAATCTTTCGACAGCTTCTCCTGCTATTATTTATTAATTTCCTTCAGAATAAAAAAAATCTGGAGAACCATTTTAAATCTCTTTTCAGTGCTAGTTTTCTGTAGTGAAAGGCAATCAAAAGGCTAACAGCTTCTTTTTCAAAACCTAGTGCTGAGGTGCTGGAATCGGATAAAATAAAATACTCTTGAACTACTTTGAAGATTGCGGAATGGATGCCCGTTATGCAATGGCGTCGTATTAGTTTTTCTATTATTAATAAAAATAATTACATTCTTTTTAGAAAGATTTCTTATGATGATACTGTATTTATAATACGATGGGTTCCAATAAATTGTAAATGGAAACGATTGAAAATTAAATATACGGTAAAGCCGGCTTTGTAAAGCGGTTGTTTGTTTACAAATTCTCGAATCCGCTAAATGGCGACGTAGAAGAATACAATAATAAAGACGAGATTTAGGATACGAACAACTTTACATACGATACCCAATCTGCTTACGAAAATGGAGTAGGTAGCATATTTGCATAATATTTCTGGTAAGAAGCCGAGGAAGTATCCCTTTTGCTCGTGTATGCTCGGAATATTATGACCTTCGCCTTAAAACCGTAAAGCGTTCATATCGACATAAAAAGGTACGATGATCTCGAAGTTCCCCCACAAGTGGGAATACTGGGATTACTAGGTGAGATACGTGATGTGATTAGCGATACGGATTATTTTCTGCTTAATGACGAACATTGGCAGCTGTTCCGAGAAGGTTTGATACCAAAGTCGAAAAAATGTTATGGGTTTTCTTATTAGAAAATTCCTGGCTGAACCCCAGGGTTTGGAATGCACCCGGGAAATGAGCAGGCTCGTCCCTTGTCAACCGCCCGCCATGGACCAACTCTGCATAAACAACACCTCTACCTACATTTCCGAGTAATTTGTTAATCTTCATATCACTCCCCTCATGTACATGGGGTAATTTGTTGCGCAGCTTGCACTTGTATGTCTCCGGAATGACGCAGGTAGCGAGGAAGTCCGTCCATTCCCTCACCCAAGGGACTTATTCTCGCAATTTATTTTTCCCCGTGACGTCGGGGCTTACATTCTGAATAGTTTTGCCTGTCGCCGATCCCATTTGTATCGTGTGAAGCGTAAACTTTATTCCTTTAGCCAAAACAGGGTAGTCAGTCAACGAAATGTGAAAAGATTCTAAAGTTGTCTTTTCCTTTTGAGTCGTGCCGTTGGCTTTTTCCTACATCAACTGTGAAAGCTCCCCGCTTGGGGGATTTAAACTTCATTTTATTCATTTTCTGTTGACATTTAAATCAACTAATAAATCCAGCAGACCTACGGATAAAGTGGTGATACTTTTATTTGCCTTTTCCCAGCTATGTTGGGTTGGGGTGGGCTTCCAGTCTAACCGGATGCAGCTCAATACCAGTATTTTGTTAAAAAAAATATCAGGTAACATACTTTTTAAGCATATTGCAGGACCTACATTTATCGCGATCGAAAAAAGCCGGATACAAAATTCTTTAACAGGAACAAATTCATTCAGCAAATAAATTGACAGACCCATTTAAAAGCGTTGTTGGATGAAACGAAAAAATGTACTGACATAAATAACAATAAATCTAATAAACCGCTAAGCCGGGCTTAGTATACAGCTGGGTGTAGGTAGCAGGCTCCACGTCGTGATGTACGACCCGCATTCGTTTCCCAGCACACAGATAAGCCTCAGGCGGGGTTGCCCACCATCTGCCTGCTAGATTGCCTTTGTCAGTCGAGGCCCGTGAACATCGGGTGCATACGAATACACTAGAGGTAACTTATCTGACGCCAGTTGCTAGTTAGTTCTAGTGAGTTTAACGCCACTGGAACATAGTTGTGTTATTATCAAGTGAGACCGCACTGGAACAAAGGCGCCACCTGCCCGCGAACTGCTTTAAACTTGTCTAACTAATTCGAAATGCCATATCGTGTCGAAGTTTTGACTTTGGGGTATCAAGTTTCTGTGATTACTCAGCTAGCAACTACCTGTTTCAGTCATTTTGATACAATGTTGTGTCTATTCTTACTTGTGTGATTGTGTGTGAACGTTTGAAACATTCCCACTATTAAAGTTATCATTTTCAGTTATATGTAAGTACATGTGTTCGAAGATATCGTAAAGAAAGCGAAATAGGTTGTTTTAATTTATTGCTGTAGACTGGTATCAGGAAGGCAGGTACATATTTCTTGCCGTGACAGTATTATATTGTTCGTGTGATCAGATAATTCGGAAGTGTTTGCTGGGCGGCCGGCCGACCACTCGTAAATTTTACCTTTTATGAGCCATTATATTGGCGATAATTCCGGCGGGCGGACCGTTACATGAACATTTTGGACTGGAAAATATCCTGTTTTATATCCAACAAACATTGTTATTTCTAAACTGCCCAAGAGTTTTAAAATCAGTGTTTATGGCGTTATTAATTAGAAAAATATCCGGTGGTATTTAGCTAAATGTTCAATACAAAGATTGTTTTTAAAAGATTATGTTGTTTTTCATCAACTTATTCTTTTTTGTAAAAATACTGCCTACAAAGAAAACCGGGAACACTTTCGTATTCCTGCAGTTTATTTAATCCAAATAACGACGGAACCCAACGTTGACCTATATTTCGATCAAAGACCGGACCCCTGTCACTACTACTCGTATATTTACTGGAGAAATAGACAGCTATTAAAACCAGTTCTTAACAGCATGGGACTGAAAAATATTTCCTTGTTGCTGCTATTATTCTGAAGGAAAAGTGCGGCCAGTAAATTGCGGTTTTAAGAGCCGCCATCAACTACCCAGCTTTTGATGTTTGTCATTCGCAAACCTAACGGAGCAGAATCTATTAAAATGAGGAAGGGGTCGTTTGTGTACAATTTGTTCATACAAATTGTAGGCGGGATCGAAGCTCAACCGACAGGATTAACAGTTCGGGTCGCCAATATATTAGACTCTAAGCCTGCTATTAATTGTATTGCGTACCCAAACAACAATGTTACAATGTACATTAGAGTCACAATAGTTGGCAGCTAAGCCGTTAGGAGTCTAACAGCAAAATGGTATGGTAATGAGAAAACAGTCGCGGTGCCGGCGATTACTCTAAGATCCGATAATGCCGTCGTTTTTCTTCTATAATCCTGAAAAAGTGATGCAGCCCGGGCATTACGAGAATGGCTACAAAAACGATTCCCTGACTAATATAAATAAAACCTTTCGGATTCCTGTTTTAAATCCAATTGTTAAAGCTAGGGAAAATTCGGTATTGGATAAATTTATTATAGGGCACAGACCGTTTTTTATACACAATAATTCGAATAAAAATGTCTATTATTATTATGTTTGAAGTGTTTGGATTATTTGAAAAGCGGTCGAGACGTATTCAAGTTATTTTTTGGAGCGATTTTCAGGCACCAGTTAACGCTTTACAAAATTATCTTCTATCGTTAAAAAAAAAAATGCTGTAATGTAGTTGTAAAAAAGTAAGAAATTTATCTGTAAAAAACTGCACAAAATTAGGTCAGCAAGCTCCAACCTTTTTGGTCGTGGCTGGTCGAGAAACTAGGACCGAGCGGAAAAAATAAAACCGGGTAATTAAGTAAGCTACGGAATTCCACTTAATTCATTGAATAAGTCCATTTTTGTGTACTCCAGTACTAATGGGTGAAAAGTTTCCTTTAATAGTGAAAGTGAAATTAGAAAACTAAAACTGTAAATTGAATCGTTTCGAAAGGTGTTCAATATTTTGAATGGTGACATAATTGCTACTTACAATTTTATGTACCTAAAGGTAGTGACGTATATAGCTGATAATCACACTAATATTATAAAGGCGAAAGTTTGTGAGTGTGTGTGTGTGTGAGGGGGTGTGGGGGTGTGTTTATATGTTTGTTACTTCTTCACGCTCAAACGGCTGGACCAATTTTAATGAAATTTGGTATGGAGGTAGCTGACACCCTGGATTAACACATAGGCTATTTATCCCGATATTCCCACGGGATCGACATTTACGCGGGTAAAACCGCGGGGCGCAGCTAGTTATTTATAAGTCCGACTTTAATTTATTGATCTTAGACAAATTTTTGCCCGACAATGGCAAATCTGAAAGAGTAATTTTAACAGGCCATGGTAAAATATTCACGTATAATCATGAATGCATTTGAAATAATTCTACTGTTGAAAGTTTTCAGAAGCATGTAAAATTGGTCGTTGGCGTCGAAAACCATTAGCATTTCAACGATAAATTTTCACCCATAGTTCAATGTCCTGTTCTTGCATTTGAGGGGCCCGTGGCTAAATAATAACAGCCGCACAGGTCGATCGATCAGGTTAAGCTACGCTTGCCGCGGTTGGTCTGTGGATGGGTGACCATCTTTGCATAGCGAGACCCCTCCGTGCCTCGGAAAGCACGTTAAGCCGATGGTCCCGGCTGTCATTCGTGGATCTTTGGGTAGTCAGAAGCCCGAAAGTCTAACAACCAGTGTTACCAAGTGGTACCGTATTACCCAGTAACTGGGTTGTGGAGGTCAGATAGTCCGTGCCATGTAAAATACTGGTATTCAGCTGCATCCGGTTAGACTGGAAGCCGACCCCAACATAGTTGGGAAAAGACTAGGCTGTGTGATGAGTTTCAATGTCCTTTAAAAAATAACATCGCAAATGTTTTCAATTGCTTTTCACAACAGGAAAACCTTGACTAATTTTATTATCATTACTGACAGCCCCTTTCCACTTGCTTCTGCAAATTGGCCTCTTCGCTTTTCAGCCATTATTTTTTGTTTTGAGCGAACCGCTATGTTTTTCCTTTTTATTTAAGATGGCTTAGCAAACACGTCGTCGGCGACGGCCTATATGATGGAAAGTGTTTACTGCTGGCCACCTGCAATAGATAAGTAAAAATCGTACTTTTATGTTGCCTGTTTTTAGGAACCTACACTTTTAAAACTGGGCACAAAAACTTGAATTAACTTCTGCCGGTGTATTCTCTAAAAATCTTATCGTGTTAATTTATAATAGGTGAAGTGAGCTGTCATTCCACCTGATACTTGGGATTGACACTATTGACAGCTCACTTCATACTCATTTCACCTAAGTTTCCACGGTCAGATTTTTACAAAACATTGCTTGCTGGTCTATTTTGGTCTCCGTACCCAACCATTTAGCAGTTATAATTTTAATACTATACTCGTATTAATCTTGGTTGCTGTCCAGTGCACACCCGATTTATCATGTTACCTTTAATGGACCGCCCTACCACTATATTCCTACTATTATGGGTACTGTAAAGGTTGTCTGCAAAAGTCGACCTTATGTAGTGCAGGCTGACAGAAAAATAACTCTGGGTGCATTCGAACATTCAAGCGAATTTAGATGAGCATTCAAATTATTTTTATTAGGTTTTTTGTTTCGAAAAAGCAGTGATAGAATGAACGTAATAATTATAATGTTATATCACTTAATTTACACAAAGTAAAGCGCCTGTCTGGGTTCGAACCTACGACCTACAACTCGTAAGTCGCGGCCGTTACCACTTGGCCACCACTGCTCTCAAAACGGTGAAGGAAAACATCGTGAGGAAACCGGCATGTCCTAGAACCAAAAATTCGAAGACATGTGACATCTACCAATCCGCACTGGGCCCGCGTGGTGGATTACGGCCCACTCCCTCTCACCGAGAGGCCTGTGTCCCAGCAGTGGGAACATTATAGGCTGATTATGGTATCACTTAATTGTCCGACAGTACCCACTATCTCACCACTAATCACCCATTTCTTTTATCAACTAACAGCAAATACACTGTTTAACAGTTAAACTCAAACCAATTTTCGACCACCACTCGACCATAATTTATGCAGATGTCTGTATATACAATATTGGCACATATGTTCACGTCGTAATCAAGGCATATTAGCATAAAGCGGAATTGACAAAGGCCTTCTAACTAGTCTCATCAGCTAGTAGATCTCATTTGTACATCAATAATGAACTTGCTATTACGTTTGTTCAAAGTTGGCTTATCTAATAAGGCCTCATTATATTGATAAGGGACGTAACTATAGTTGGTTTAGTAGTGTTGTCCTTTGGTTTAGGGTTTTGTGGCCTTGAATAGGTATGTCTGTTGGTTATGTAGACCGTAAATAGAGGCCAGTTTGTGTGCTGCGAGTGTTATCCGTCGTTGTATGGGGAATGTGTTAGCCTCGCCATATTTAGTGACCTTTAAGCGATTTTCATGGCTTAGTGAGCCAAGTAAGGACTCTGTATCTATGGAATCTTTTATCCAGTTTCAGTGAGTAGAAACTAGTCGAGAGTAAGTTATCATCAGAACGGACGAATATAGCTATAAATAAATCACACACTCACTAGCCTTTACCGCAGCTTAAAACGCAATCTATTCCCTTTGTCATGCTATTAGTATGGTAAATAGTTTAGTCAGACACAACTCAATTCGTTTTCGCAAAAATTGAGCTAGTTCCATCCCCTTTATTTGGTTCAGCGCTCTGAGCACTCCCACGTCCCCTACGGCTCGACGATGTAGTGGTTATAGGGATTTCCAGTTAGTTAAACTGCCCAGTTTTCGTACACAACTCAAACTAAAAAAAAAAAAAAAAAAAAAGGAGTAATCTGGTGGATTACAGAACGAAGGTTTTACGTTCATAAAGATAAGATAAGATAATATATTTATTTGCCCAAAAACATGTGTACACATACAAGAATAAAAATAACAACTTGCATGCAGGATAACATCAAATCAAAGAAACAGTTCAGAGACATGTGTGCCACATACTATGGCGTGCAAATATTATGCATATAGTTAAAGGTAAAGGTTCTGTTATAACCAGTTCGTAATAATGAATTAACAATGTAATTTGTCCATAGAATGAACCCGGGGCGGACCGCTGTGGTTGAACCTAATGACC
Source organism: Oligia latruncula (assembly GCA_948474745.1). Lineage (NCBI taxonomy): Eukaryota > Metazoa > Arthropoda > Insecta > Lepidoptera > Noctuidae > Oligia > Oligia latruncula. Next base: position 8,262,186 of record OX419684.1, on the reverse strand, counting down.
GGCGCAAGCGTTACGCTTCAATGTACTGCCACAAACCAATTTATATTTTGTCCTTAAAATAAATGAATTCAGCATTCGAATTATATGCCTTACCTAATTAAACAGTGTGAATTCAAAATTATCTGGGCGACCTGGTTGACTTTTATTACTTTCGTTCTGTGACGGCACTCTAGTGGCTTTCAAGATGGGCTAAAATGTTTTTAAGTGAAATCTCAACCCTACATCTCCTGTAGGTAAGTAGTGCTTTTAAAAAGTCTCTAGTGAGAAGTAAGAATCCACTAAATAAAATAAATAAATAATAAAAATATTTATTTCATAAAGCAAGAAACACATTGCACTGTATACATTGTAGATTAAAAATACATTTGTCACACTATAAGCACAATTGAATAGACTCTATCCCTTAAACTAGGTCTAGCCTGTGACTAGGAGTGTACCTAGACTTTTAACTTTTATTCAACTGTAAAATCAGCCTATAATGTTCCCACTGCTGGGACATAGACTATGATTTACTAGCTTCTGCCCGCGGCTTCGCCCGCTTGGATGCCAGAAATTATCCCACAATTTTGCGTAAACAATTACGAACGAAGGCAGAATGTTTTTCGCGCGTTTTTTTTATTTTTTTACAAACTTTTTTTTTTACTTTGGCTCGCGTGCGTTTTACATTATCATACAGCCTGTTACTTATACATACAATGTTCGTGATTGATCTCTTTGGTGATTGGAAGTTTTACTAACAGTATCATGTTTTAATTCAAATCACTTTTAGTCCCTAGCGATTAAAGAGCTATTTTATAGTCCCTGTTTACGAAGAATACACTAGGTAGCTCTTTTTGAATAGATGTGATAAAAACAATGATTATATACGAACGGCATAAACAATTGTTGCCATTATGGGTAAAAATAGCCTTGTTTTACTAGAAAGCTAGTAATAACCCAAACAACACATTTGTCTTGTTATTCTCTTTAACTAGAAGACCTTGTTAGTGTTCATCCTCGTTTTTGGTACATTTGAGCTCGTTCTCGTATTTTTAGAAACGTCTGAGTATGTACAAAGGCTGTGTCTTTATTTACTTCAAACTAGCCTTTTCCGAACTATGATGGGGTCACCTTCCAGTCTAACTGGATGCGGCTGAATATCAGTACCTACCTACCTATTTTAAATGGGCTTGTTTTTAAACGCCTACCAGAAAAGTACCTATTTTACTACCAAAAAATTGGAAATACCTGCCAGAATGGATAAATGCTCACCAAATTGTGTTTCTTAAAGTAGAAATGAACCCATTTTCCCTTTTATTCTATGCCATAAAGATTTATAAACGCCTTTAAAGTTAATTTCAGACCAAATATTTTGTGTTATCGCTAAATAGATGTTACCAATATTTTATTTCACGACTTTAAATTTAGTCAGTTTTACTGAGGCAAAAAGCTAACGGTCGATCGTACAATTTCGTAACGGCTTCGTCGACATAGATACGATGGGGTTGGCATATAAAGATTAAAAAATAAAATAATTAAGGCTTGCATCAGTTAAGCCGCAATAGAGGTTTATTTTACAATAGAATAAAGCGGTTTTGGTTTATCTTTGACGGTCAGTGAAAACGAGACATTACAAACATTGTATCTACTGAGTAGGTACAAAATAGGTCATCGTAGTTCCACCAGAACTATAATAACTAAGTAAACATTTGTTCAAGATGACGCACCTAAGGCTTTTAGCTGCTATTACATGTAATAGGTCACACCTTTTATGTTATGGAGTGTAATACACATATTTGATGGGTTTCTTATAGCCATCATGTTACGACTTTTGTAGTTTAATACAATGGGGAATTTCCGGATTTGAAAATGAAAATGTCATGCATTACCATTTAGATTTCCTTTTGACATTGAAAGAATTTTCTGAGGGTTTTTCAAGACGTTGTCAGTATTTATCATGACAAAACATCACACTAATATTATAAAAGCGAAAGTTGTAAGTGTGTTTGTATGTTTGTTACTTCTTCACGCACAAACGGCTGGACGATTTGGATGGGCACACAGATAGTTTATAACTTTTTATCCCAAATATTCCCACGGGACCAACACTTATGCGAGTGAAACCGCGGGGCGCTGCTAGTGACTTTAAAAAGAGAAAATTAAATAGATTGAGGGTTTTTTAACTTTATTACTAAGAAACGGACTTGGATTAATTTTTACATATCATGCGTGAAAACATTTTGTAGGAGCGCTGACACATCAATTTGTATTCGTCGGACGTGCAGCGCTCGGCGACACCAGTTCACCTGTAACCACTGTAAGCTATAAACGCACTCCCAACCTAATTAACTACTCCATTGTAATATTCGTAACAAGGTTAATAAGTAAATCAATACTCAAGTTCCGCAGCATTTCATTTCTTTCCGTACACATACCCAAAGACAATACATCGCACATGCACACTAAAATTTCATCATCATCATCGGCAGCCTTGTTCCACACACTACTGAGTAGAGTCCTCCTCCCTTTGGTGCCATGCTTCCCTGGTCTGTGCGAGTCTCATCCAGGTAAACGTAGATAATGACTAATTTGTATGTCATCATCATCATCGGCAGCCTTGTTCCACACATTGCTGAGTAGAGTCCTCTTCCCTTTTGTGCCATGCTTCCCTGGTCTGTGCGAGTCTCATCCAGGTAAACGTAGATAATGACTAATTTGTATGTCATCATCATCATCGGCAGCCTTGTTCCACACATTGCTGAGTAGAGTCCTCTTCCCTTTTGTGCCATGCTTCCCTGGTCTGTGCGAGTCTCATCCAGGTAAACGTAGATAATGACTAATTTGTATGTCATCATCATCATCGGCAGCCTTGTTCCACACATTGCTGAGTAGAGTCCTCTTCCCTGTTGTGCCATGCTTCCCTGGTCTGTACGTGTCTTATCCAGGTCTTCCCCACGATCTACTGTAGGTCGTCTACTACCACCCGGCCGTTGGTCTGCCATCGCTCTTTCTACCATCGCTCGGCAACCATTCCGTTAGGACTCTGCTCCATTTTATAATCAATCAAACTTGACATTCTGCGCTGGGAATCCAAAAGTTTTCAATAAAAATAACTACATGCGGAGATAGCGGGATGAGCTGGATTCCTTAAATAAAGATTGTTCCTCGGTAGCTCTGAATAGAAAGAGGTGGAAGGACTGGGAGGCCTTTGCTCAGCAGTACATTACCCCGGACATCAAATAACTAATAAAAATAAAAAGTTATCTCGGCGTACTTCATTTAATCATATAATTTACTTTAATTATCCTAAGACCTTTATTTTAATACCTTCTAAGAACGCCATCAAATATTTTAATTATTGCTATAAGCGCCGTGGGTGATTCGCGAAGTATCCGGTCAAGTGGGACAGTCGCTAACGCAATTATTGCCCCATTTTGTAGAGTGCTTCAGGCAATTTGAGGGCCTCAATAATTAAATTATGTCCTTTTATCTATGAATAATTTTATACTCGGATTAGATTATGGATGATTTATAATTTATCATGAATTGAGGTGAGAATCTAAAGAAATTAAAATGGAAACAGGAGAATGAACTTGAAAATTCGTTAGGCCACATAAAAGAGGCCCTAGGTATTTGCTGCTGAATTACTTGGACCTTTCTGAAGGTACAGGTAGGTATACTTCTACCTACGAAGCAATCGAAATTGGCAATATAGGTAGGTACAGCTCCAAAAACGCCTGAAAGTTAAACACGTTGTATGAACAAGTTTAAAATCCTGAAAGTAAATGTAAACCATTTCATTTTTGAAACTGATAAGACACATAATCTTCTTTTAATGCATGCCATAACTATAACTTATCTCATTTATGTCTATCGCGCTTCCTTATCATATTCTCTGTAAATTGAGAGGTCTGGCTCTTGTGAGACAGGAATCGAGTACAGACGCCAGCACATCAAGCTACTACAATCTGTCAAATTTATTTAATAGATTTTCAACTATATCGCTAAAGCTTAAGGTTCAAAGTTAATTGGGAAAATTTGACAGTTTCAGGTAGCTTGATGTGCTGGCGTCTGTACAAGAGCCAGGGCTACACTGATGTGTGTGTCTTGAAGTGAAAAATAAATAAATTATTATAATTATAAATCTTAACAAAAATGGTTTTTATATACCTACCATTCCTGATATATATTTGATTATCAATGAGTTTAGAATCTCATGTTATAAATAAAACTCAACATGCCTCCACTGTCGTTTTTAAAGTGTGTTTTATTCTGATTTGTATGAATTGCATCAAGGCCCTAGCTGAAACCCCTTATCTTTAACATTAGTACGTGCGAGTTGAGGAAAGATAAAGGAAATTACGAGTAGAGGGGATGAACATAAGGACTGTAAAAGAAAGGACAGAAGGAAAACTCCTAAAAAAAGTTCGATCCAGCCTGTCCCCTGCTGCCCTCTCCTCGCTACGCCCTAAGCCGAGGTCCGTACCCCACAGGGGGTGCCATCAACGTGTAGTCGCTTAGTTTTTAAGTTTTTTAAGCCCTGGCTGGCTGGCTGTTTGGTAAGCCCGGTTAAACAGATGACCTCATAGGTTAAACTCCGAGATGCCATTCCCCAAAAAAAAAACTCCTAACATGTGATAAGCAACATAAATATCGACTTTGTAAAATAACGCGTTAATAAGTCGTATCTTGTAAGCCAATGAAATTGCTGTGACCTGTGACATTCTGGCTACTCATTGGTGATTTGTGTTTGTAATACGTTAGTTCTGAGTAGTGCCGTAAACGACGGGACTTTACGTCCTATGTATCTAGTAACAGATAGATTACCACTTAGCTTTGTGACTGCAGAAAAGAAGACTTGTATGTGACATAAAAATCGGCAACGACATTCATGTGGGTGCTGTTAATTGGAACTAAGTTCTTTATCGCACGTTATATTCTGCACACTAGAGCTGTTCTGCACTACATCCGATCCGAATCCGAGAAATGCCGGTCCGAAGTGACCATAGTCCTATTTGTATGAGAAGTTGCGCAAACCGTCTGAATTTAAAACATTCCCGATTCGGAATTCGGATCGGATGTAGTGCAGAAAAGCTCGTAGCGAATGAGAGTTAGACCGAAAAAGTGAAACATTTTGATGACACTTTTGTTACGTACCTAATCAAATTGTCGTTTTTTCGGACTACCTCTTATTCGCCAAGTGTGCAAAAACGCAAAGAACTTCGTCCCAAACGGGTATCCCACGACACCTCTCGTCTGTTTTTATTAATTTCCAGAGGTTATCTTCTTTTTTTTTCCCACCCAAAAAAAAAAGAAGTTTAACCACTGGTGGAGGGTATCGCACGCTCATTAGTGACCAAAACAATCAAACTTTGCTGGCTGGTTTTTACCACCGGTTATGACGGTGACACGGAAAAGCATGAAGTGGAAATTCAGGACAGATTTATCGCCATGATAAATGCATGACTTTACTTCCTACATTTTGTTTGTGACCCTTCTGTATTTGTTTGTGCAGTAAAGTTCACAATGTTGGGAAGTCTCGTCATAAATTTGGCGGCTCGGACAGGCGGTTTCCTTCCGTCGACGCATGCGCCCTGCACTCGGGAGCCACAACTTTTTATTTTAGACTTCCGTAAACCCGCACACGCTTCAGCTTTGCTAACAAATGAATATTCTAGCTTTATCCATGGCAGTTTCGTCCTGTGACCTAAAATGGAAGAACAATGTGTGCTAGTTAAACCTAGTTTATTAGTTCGTGAAAGTTTTATAAGTTGGGCCTTGATGAGGTCATAGGTTTTCAAGAACCAACCGGATAATTTTGTTTCTTGGAACTTTCACAGTCTATTGCGAAATTTCAGTGGAGAGGAATTTAAAATATACCTACAATTAATGTTCAAATTAAATTACAAACCCATAGAACCGTCTTTGCCACAATGCCAATGAAAATGAATATCAAATATTGAATTGAATTTACTTAGTTTTGTAGACTTAGTACGAATGTTTAGGATTCAGGCTCATGTATAGTTTGGTCACAAATCACTGTGATACTAAATAATTACAAAGTTATTGTGGAGTGGATATACAGCAGTGGACTTATTTATACAAACTGATAATGATGATACCGATAGAATTTATCCTACTGTTTTCAGGAGATTTTAAATGCTTCCATAATATAAAATAAATAAATAAATGTTTACCTACTTACAGGGTTTTTTGACTGAGAACAGAAAATGGAAGCTTTTAAAGTACAACACGGCTTCCTGTTAAACTGAACTCTATTTTAAAACAACCTTTTACTATGGATGTAACATTTTCAATTTATTGTTTTCGTGCAAAATCATGCATACCAGTAAAAGTTGACGGTACTGCAGTTTCGAATCAAATTAAAGCTTTTAAAAATACTGTGTATAATTTATTTATTTACTGACGAGGCTACATTTTACCAGGTGTAATATTTTTTAAATCTAAAATAGGATTACGATCTTGATATGGATTATGATCTTCGAAAATATTTTCCAATAAAGTATCTATTTGTGCCAGTTTACAGAATTTACTGCAGGAAAACGAAATGAAAGCAAAATCCAGCTTAGTCAGGAAGTTCTAGGGATTATTTCTACTAATGCCCGACTTTTATAAGTTATCGAAGGTTTTTCGCATTTGAGAACTCGATACATTTAATTGAAAATCCATCGTTATCAATTTTCATTGATGCGAAAAATAATGTTACCACTGCTGGAACAGAGGTCTTCTCTCTGTGAGAGGGAGTGGGCCGTAATCCACCACGCGGGCCCAGTGTGGGTTGGTAGATATGTCACATGTCTTCGAATTTTTAGTTCTAGGACATGCCGGTTTCCTCACGATGTTTTCCTTCACCGTTTTGAGAGCAGTGGTGATGAAATAATTTACACAAAGTAAAGCGCCTATCAGGGTTCGAACCTACGACCTATGTCTATCTATCTCAACTATATATCTATCAACTCATTAATGAAGGAGCTCAATAGGTAATATGGCATATATATGTATATATTGGTATATAGTAGATCAATAACTGCCACTTCTTACCGATATCACTCATCGCTTCAGTTTCTGGGTAGCAACTGTAATCACTTAATATGTAATGTAACAGGAACTGTCTCATTGCAGTCAGCAGTTTGCATGCACAGGAAACATCCATTAAAAGTTCCAATTGACTTGAACATTGGCACTAGAGTTGGGATTAGTTTCGCGAACTAAATCATTTATCTTTCTAAAGTGTGTTCTTGTACGTTCTTAGCAGTTGCAGTTGCTACGTGCTGACGTTCGGGAACAGTTTCCAGTATATGGTATCGGTTTTTACCTAACAGTAGCTATGTGTTAAAGATTATCAGTTTACTAGCTATATCTATATTTTATTTACATTATTATTATTATCCTCTATAATCTACAAGATGTGTCGTTAGAAATTATACGTGAAAAGCTACTTCTGTTAGCACGAATTTCAATAATTTGATTTTGAATCAATTGTATTCTGCAAGCTAAAACTGGTGAGATGTAATTTAAGTTTTGGTGATCTGGCTTTTTTCTTCACGCTATTCCACAATGATCATCATCATCATCGTTTTAGCCGAACAACATCCACTCTCGGACATAGGTCTCTCCCAAGCGTCGCCACTTAGGCCGGTTCTGTGCTTTTTGCATTCAGCGGGGCCTTCCGACATTACATTACATTCCGGTTTTTCCTTACATTTCATTTCATTTCATTCATTTTATTTTTCATTCATTTCATTTCTTCCGGTACGCCGTCGCCACTCCCGGACCTGTCGGCCTCATCGGTCATCTGTTCTGCGGCCAATGTAGCCCTGCTCACTGCTACTTAAGTTTGACAATTCTTCGGGCTATGTCGGTTACATTGGTTCTCCGGCGGCAATGTTGTAAAAGAATAATCCAGAATAAAGAAAATGTAAAAAAAAACCATAATATGAAACCGAGTTGATGTTTCATGACTTTTTCCTCGAAAACTCGTATAATACTCTAAACATTCTCATACACATTATGTAGTACGGTATACCAAGTATTTAATAATTTGGTTCCGATTTTGTATCGAGAATTAATTTTTTATGCGTTCGTTCATTGAATTCTATAATGCCGTTGGTTTTTGCCACAGAACAGATAAAAGAGTTTAGTTTTGCCGTATTTGCACGACTTTATACAAAATAGGTACCATACCTATTTTGGCCACTTGGTTCAACATTGTTGCAAGAGTTCCACTGAAGACAGACACAAGGCTTTCAACTTTGTCTATAAGGTCGGCATCATTACGCAACGGGGTGTTCCCCTGGGTACCTATTGCAAGTAACGAGTTATAACTGTAGACTATGAGCTTGATGGCCGAAAAACGAAAAAGTTTTCACGAAAAGAGTTTAAATATCCTTTTTTTTTTTGGTCGGTTCTATGTAAAGCTACAATTATTTATTCAAATAACTTGACTATCTTGGGCTCATTTTCCTATTCAAGTTCAGTCAGGGAAATTACTTCCTTATCAAATTGCCGTGTTATAGCCATTTCATACAAATGTTAAAGAATAACAGTCGTTATTCGAATTTATGGCCAATTTAATTATGTTGGTAGTCATTTTGGTAATATAATTAAATCCCTGACTTTACCTACAAGCAAAAAGTACCTACCTAATCAAAAGCCACTTCTTATTCCTTCATCGCAGTTGTTTTTATGTTTTTTTTCTTTGTGGCAGAAGACGCTTGTTGATAACCGCCAGTTTACTGCTGTCGTCAGTATTCATTTCTCCAAGCGGCTTATATGTTGTTTAAGCTCTTTTATAATATTTTCCCTGAATAATACAGCCTTAATTCTTACAATTTCCTTTCTGTGACAAAGGTATTAAACTTGTATTTGTATCAAATGGTTCTAATATGTGTTTTGTATAGGTGTCGTTACTGATTCATGTTGCATACGTTTGTTAAGTCTGTGTTATTGTATTTTGAATGTATTAATGTTGTGTTGACAACAAACGTGTTCTTCTTGGGTTTAAGATGTGGGTGGCTTGGAGTCGTTTTGTGTTGAGTGAATACATTGTATAATAGTAGAAATACATTAAGTTCTGGTATGAGGGTCTAAATGTTTATAAATATGTCACGGGTCACCGTATGATTGTGAACACCCGTTAGTTTATAATCTTTCTCGCGAGATTGTAAACATTAGATAAGTTGTTAACTGTACCATACTGCTCACAGTATAAATTTGTCGATCTTGGCGGTAGCCGGTCGCAGCAATTAAGCCAGGGCATCCCGACCAAATGGATTAGGTTAGTTTAGAACGGTGACCAACCGCGTTGCGAACGGCGACCAACCTAATTCCAAGGCGGTCGCAGTTACTTGGCTATTTAGTATTAGCGTAAAGTGCGATCCGTCGCATACAAGTTTGATACCAGTTCACAATTTGTTGGTTTGCCGTGGACAGATTATAAACTATCGAAAAATAATGCGTTAAATTGTAAATGATTTGTTGTAGTTCACAATTTTTCGATAGTTTATAATCTCGAAATCAATATTCATAATTTATACAATGACATATATACAATTTATTTGGACACAACTTTTACTTTACGTCACATAAGTTCAGTATATGTGTCTTTAATTGAAGCAACGAAAATAGCTTTAGTCATACATTTGCAATAACTAACAGTTCCGCGAATCTTTCTGATCAAATATTAATCATTCGTCAGTGACTTTCTTCGTAACCTTTCTAGATGATTGAGAGATATTATTATCGTTCAAAGAAAAATAAATATTGCAAAACCACTTTAGATGTTACCACTGGTTCTTCACTCCCCAAACCTCGCAAGGTTGGCGAGGTGGAATAGATAATCAAGACATGGTGTCACTAGGTCACAGGTAGGGTAGATGCCCCTGTCCCTGTCCCAGCCATAATCCGTTACTTCGCCCTTACGACACCCTTGGGAGACATCGGGTGGCCACCGTTGTGGCCGGAAGCCACTGGGCTAAAAACTTGAGGCAGTTTTTATGTATCGAGGCTCTGAATTTTAGTAGCGTTGTTTACATAAAGAATGGCAATTGAATGGGTTATGTATTTCGTGGAGGCTTGTTTGTTTTTTAAGAATTATAGCTTATAGTTGCTGATTGTAACTTATTTTGTCTACAGGTAAACGTCTAATATGTAACATGCATAGCATATTCTAACTTTTACGGGGTGAAAGGTAAAACGTCATAATCAGCCTATAATGTTCCCACTGCTGGGACAGAGGTCTCCTCTCGGTGAGAAAGAGTAGGCCGTAATCCACCACACGGGCCCAGTGCGGGTTGGTAGATGTCACATGTTTTCGAATTTTTGGTTCTAGGTTTCAGCACGATGTTTTCCTTCACCGTTTTAAAAGCAGTGGTGATGAAATAATTAACAAAAAGTAGGTAAAGCGCCTGGCTGGGTTCGAACCAACGACCTAGAACTAAGTTGGGGCTGATACCGCTGGGTTTGTGGGCATTTGGCAATATTTTCGATCAAAATACATGACTAAACTACCATGGTAGGAAGGTGAAAAATACTTTTTTTTTGACGACAGAAAGAAAATACTTAAGAACTGGCTCTTTCAAAGGAAAATAGTAAATATAATATAATAAGTAGGTAAATTGAAAATTCACATACGATAATACACAATTCAGGGAATAAAACTGAAATACCTACTGAAATAAAATTAGTTATTGAACAAATAAAAGCCGAGGTAATTTTACAAAGTTTTATAGCCAAACAGTATAATTCCGGAAATATAATTATTTAGCGGGAACGTAATTGCACCGCGCGGGGTTCTTTTCACCTTTCTGCAACACTACCTCGCCTAAGTACTCTATAAATTTAATGCACAACTTTAAAATTGTTGCTTTTCGCTCAATAAGGTTTCCTGCAGGCATAAAATATTTTGAACTTGCTTATTCCACTGCTCTTTACAAAATTGGTATTGAAGTGTTTGTAAATAACTGTAAAAGTCACGAAAGAACGAGCTCTGTTTACAAAAACTTGGGAAGTACATACATAAACTGGTGCATTAGCAAGTTACACGCAAGTGACGTTGTCTCGTCATGAACGGGTGTAAGGAGTTCAACGTATAAAAGAACTGTCATTTATTTGGTATGGTTTATTCACAAAATACCTACTTTAAAAGTTTTTCTTCACAGATAATAATTATGTTAATAATATAGTGAAAGGAACACAGAAACAATATAGTCCAACTAACGAATAGTCGTTGAGCACCCAAAATGAACCTATTCAATGCTAAAACTTGCCTTCAGCTGTACTACGGTCTATACACCTTAAAAGCTACATCGGTAACGCTGTACCAAAGTGTTCAGCTACTAATTGACTGTATATAGCAACCTTTCCTGTACGAATCTGTAGGTAAGTACGTGTAGGTACTTACGTTAAACCACAGTAGGGTATCAATTTTTACGCAGCCTCGCGCCGCATCTCGAGGAAATCACTTTACGCGCTTTTTGGCGCACCGAAGCGTTTCCTAGTTGATCGAATCAAGAGGTATGTACGTATCGAATCTTCTTAAGAGCTATTTTTTAGATAGCTCATTGCTTCTTCTACATCGCCTTGCTCTTTGAAGTAACTTTTTAACCACTCTATACAAATAAATAAAATTGGAGTGTATATTTGTAATGTCACAATAACAACTTTTTACTAAATGTTTACGAAAGTTTAAACAGTAAGATTCTTAAAAAAAAAAACAATTTTTAAAATGTTTGTCTGTTTTTTTGTTCCAGCTAATCTCCGAAACAGCTGGACCGATTTTCATTGGCAGCAGCGGATGTTATGTTATAAGGAATTATTTTTATTTGAGAAAAAGAAAAAGACAAAAACGTATTAATGTCACGTGAGCGATGTCGCGGGCAGCAGTTACGTATAATGAAGTACCTAAGTGTTGCTGCAAATTTTGGATTTTCACAGCGGATTGTTCTATTCTCAGCAGTGCCTCTCCTGAAGAACTCTTTCACAAGAAGGTTTACCACTGCACAATGGTAAGCACACCTATATTTTAACAAAACACAATAATAACAGCCGCATAAGTCGATCGATCAGGTTAAGCTACGCTGGCCGCGGTTGGTCTGTAGATGGGTGACCATCTTTACATACCGAGACCCCTCCGTGCCTCGGAAAGCACGTTAAGCCGATGGTCCCGGCTGTCATTCGTGGATCTTTAACAGTCGTTACGGGTAGTCAGAAGCCCGAAAGTCTGACATCCAGTCTTACCAAGGGGTATCGTATTACCCAGTAACTGGGTTGTGGAGGTCAGTTGGGCAGTTATATAATGTAAAATACTGGTATTCAGCTGCATCCGGTTAGACTGGAAGCCGACCCCAGCATAGTTGGGAAAAGGCTAGGCAGATGATGAATATTTCAAAACTAAGATAGCATTTTGTTATTGTTTGTAGCAATAATATCTTACAAAATGTCAGCTCAACACAATTTACAGTGGACCTCATCCCGGCCACAGACAACCGATATTTTCGTTCACGAAAATGTCAAAGAAAATTTTATCACCCCATAAATGCATGGAATTTTTAGAAGAAAATATATTGACTTATTTATACATCGAATTGGCCTTTCTCGAAGCTCGGTAAATAATAATATTGTGACATGTTTCATAAATGGAATACTGTGCCTTTTTTTTTATATCATAGATTAAGCTGCTTGAGTTTTGATTAAGTATTAATATTTTATGAAGTAAAGAATCTCTTGGACTTTTTCTTTTCATATCTAGTCTAAAAAAAGCAAAACAAACTTATACAGGGTGAACTAACTGTAACTATGAATTCAGCACATAATTATTGTATATGCTATAGCGTAGAAAATTTTCTTCAGTAAAAAAAAACTCAGCTGTTTCATACAAAAGTGCAATACCTACCTACGCGGTCAAAATTTATGGAACAGCAATTCATTTATGTAGTAACTGAAGAAAAGTTTCAACTGAGGGGGGTTCAGAATCATGTGCAGAATCCATGGTAAGTATAATGGCGGAAATATACTTACGTGTCGTGGCGTGTCGTGACGCCTTTTTGACGTAGTTTTAGTTTAGTTTTTGACGTAATTTGACGTAGTCCTGAACAGATTCGTTTGATTGGTGTATCCCGAGTCACGACACAACACGACACAGTAATGTGTATCTGGCTTTATCCCCAGGGTGATTTTTTTACCGGTTCCAAATTTTTACAGGGTGAATATGAACAACTTTCACTATGGGAAAAATCTGCTGTTTCATACAAAAGTTCAATACCTACTTGACCAAAATGGGTCGAACACCCTGTAAAATTCATGGGTAGAACACCCTGTAAAATTCATGGGTAGAACACCCTGTAAAAATTTGGAACCGGTAAAAAAAACATCTTAGTTTGTTTTGCTTTTAGTGCAAGATGAAGTTCAGAAATGAAAAATCCTCGTGTAAATAGAATTATAAAAGTACAGGAAATAAGGAATTCATAAAGGTACAGCGGATTTCACTTAGAGCGAGTCAAAAGTGAGTCATTTTGCACGCGTGAATAAACCACGGGTTGAAAGTAGTGATGGAGGGTGGGAGTCCAATCACGCACGTATGATCCAAGGCACATTAAATATGTATTACCTAATAGTTTTTCCTTTCATTTCCGCTTATTGCGAAGCTGTGCGATCGGCGTAATAATCAGAAATCAATTAAGTAACGTAGCAACGATATTCATATAATATAATTATTTTTCACTTTTTCCATCCCGACTAACAGATATAATGAGCTTGACCGGAACTCTCTTTGTTCCCGCGTTCCAACACTTTCCTTATTGCGATAAAAACGGAATAATACGTAGAGAAGTCCGTAATTAGGTATATTGTATTTTACCTGTTAAATATACGTAATGACCTATTTTTTCGATGTTGTTAGTCGGTCAAGAATAGGTAAGATCGTAAATCAAAAGTTAGCGCAGCGGAGCTCGATGGCTATTCTTCAATACTTCCCCGGAGAGCACGCGCACGCGCACTACATAAGTAATTCCTGTCTGAATATTTCCTATGTTTCGTTAACAAAAAAATGGCGCGCCCTCGAGGCAAAATTTTCCGTGAAAACGTCGTTTTGAAGATATTGGATTTTTTGGTAACCCGAGACTTATAACTCGCCTCAAGGCTTATCTATTTACGATGAAAGTCATACAGTATTCGTATATCAGTATTACTTAAATTCTGGCGTCCTTTATCTTCCAAATTCGTATCTTAACGCGAGATTAATGGAAGCTGTAATACTTGTTAAGGCAACATAATAAGACCGGATTATCAAAAGACTTGAACAACTATTTTCGCAAGTTGTTAAGTAAAGAGTAAAAGGCGTGTTATTACTACAAAGGTACCGAGACAAAGGAACTAACGACCGTCGCTGTGGTAATTCATGAATTAATTATCTTTTTAATTTCACCTCGAGCAGATATTAATGGAGTTTGTACCTGAGGGCCTAAAAAGGCTACTTTGGCAGAATCATAAAAGGATAAAAATCATAATGGACAGTTAACTGTTAAGTTAATCGTATCAAATCCCATTGGTGAAGGATTTTTCAGTATTTTTTTTTTGTCTGTGCTACAATACCAATCAATCCAATCCAAATCCAATCCCAATCTCTTTGATTATACCTACGTAGTGCAGCGAAAAAAGAAAACACGGACTGTCTTCTCCATATTATGATTCATAATGTTATCCTTTTATGATTCTGCCAAAGTGGCCTTTTTAGGCCCCCTGTTTAATGTAAAATTCGTTGAAATTCCCGCGTCAACTCTTTTAGGGTGTCAAGATAAGTTCGTTAACAGATGATCGATGGACTGTCGTGATTCTGAATTTTATCGAAAAATTCGAGAGCATATTTTAGGAACGTCAGCGAGTGAAGGCTCGTTCACCTTCGTTATTAAAAATACTTTAAATACCTACAGTTTTGTTACTCAAATATTGTTGGAGGAAAATCTGACGGTGTCCTTAGGTATTGGGATCGGTCTCGTCCGGGTGATTATTTAATGGATGTAGGATTTTTTTGGATAGGTCATCACATAACATCACGCCTGTAATCGCCGAAGGATTAGGCATTGGTATACCTATAGTAACTACAACCACATTTTGGCCTTTTATGTTTAAAGGGCTTACATGTCCTAAAGCGCGGTTACTGTCGTACTGCACACGAAAGAAAGAGAAGCGCGATGACACAACCCTGGTAATTTGTTGCAAAATATGAAGAAATTATTTAATTACAAAAAATCTATTGTTTGGTATAAAAAATTAAAACATTAGTGTTTTAGTATGTTGCTTGTAGAATAATCTGACAAAAAATCAGAATGATTGTATGTATATTAGTATGGTTTTTATTGTAAAAAGAAAGTTTTTAGATTTTTTTCTACCGTATCAAATTAGTTGTATTATGTTTTAAGCACACTATCTACCTAGCATATATCCTGGAGAATATCATACATTTTTCTGGTTTTGTTTACTGTAGTCGATCATAAATTTTACTTTTATTGTTTCTAAAACTTCCGTTTCTGCGTTTAGTTACTGTAAGCCGCTTAGGCAACAGAATCTTGACTCCGGGACACGGGGCCGCGGGCTATAGCTAAATTACACCAATAGCTTATGTTATCATGTAGTTCCGACAAATACCGGATGATTTTAAACAGGCACGATGCTGATAGGGAAACATTACCATACCATACCATTTTTTTCTCAGCATTCAGAGTTGGTAACAGAACCTTGACCCCGGAACACGAGACCCCGGGCTATAGCTAAATTACACCAATAGATTATCTTATCATGTAGTTCCGACGAAATATCGGATGATTTTAAACAGGCACGATGCTAGTATGGAAACGTTACAATACCATACCATTTTTTTCTCGACAGTCAGAGTATTATTACAATAATGATAGTAGGTACAGAACCTAGTCAGAATTTCAGTCATAAAAAACTTTGTATAAAACCTCCTGGATTAGTACCAAATGAAACAAGCGATTTTCATGAAAACGCCATTGATTTGATTTGCGTCGCCCCCCAATCGCTCGCTGCCCGTTTGCCAGCGAGGAGAGCACTAGATTTTAACGAGTTTTGCTCCAAGAGTCTCCGGGAGCAATTATTATTATCCACCGTTGACTTCTATTTAAGTGAATTTCCACTTATAAGTTTTAATTGTTCATTGTACAACAGAACTATTGCAAAGAATACGCAGTGGGTGTTTAAACAATCTATAGACACGGCACCTCAGCAAGTAATCGACTTTAATGCCTTTTGTATAAAGGCGAGCAATAGTCAAGTATTTTCAAATTCTTTCGCAGAAACGAGTCGGTGGTTGCCGAGAGTTTATAGGGAAAGTTTCGCGATGCGCTGGCACAGTGAAATATTCAACTTGTTAGGAAACCGCACGCGGCGCCAGCCGTGGAAATGAACGAATCAATAAGTCGTCTACTTACCTACCACTTTTCACACTTTTAGGACAATGAACGGTTTTATCTAAAGCGTCTAGGTTTGAGATTTAATTGCCCGATAAGAAAGAAGTCTACTTAATTGCGCAATAGAACAAGATTGAAAAGAAAGGGTGAAGAGGATAAAGAAAATAATATTTCCATGTTGCTCAAGTTAAACTGTGGGAAGGTCGTTATTATTCACTGTTATTCGGCTCTAAAGGGCAGTAAACAAAAAACGATATTGCAACGAAAATTGGCGAAATAAAAATGGATTTTTATGTTTTGTTGGTTTCTTTAGTTGTTTACGTGCGAGGGGCGGTTTCAATCCATGTTCAATCAATTTGCATGTGGCCTACATCGCCGCGCTTCAGCGACAAACTTCCGAAGGGCTACCCTTTTTATTCTCGAGTTATGTGATTGAACTCATCGGTATTCCTCCCACAACTTCTCAAGTTTTATACTTAATAAAAGACACGCACACGGTACAAATAATGCGAAGGCTATTTTGTTCTGTAATAACGGTTTTATTCCAACTAAATAAGTTTAAGAGAGAAACGAAGGACGCGCATTTAAATGAACGTCACGTAATCATGTTTATAAGGTTTATTTTTAGATGCTTTTTTAGGTTCGCGGGAAGAGAAATGTGTGTTTATATCAAAGGATTCAATTTCATTTCATACGAGGAAGACGACTGCAGGTCTCAAACGCTCGTTACGAGAGGAATATTAGCTGTTTCATATTTTAAAACTTGCTGAAGCAACATAAAGTAACCTATTCGCATATTTATTCTGGGTCTCGATTTACTTTAAACTTGAATGTCGATGTAGCTACGTCTTCGATTATCGCTACGGTGTATTTATATTTACCAACCAGGATTGTGACGATGCAGTGCCTTGAAATTTTTAGTTGAAATTGTGTTTTTAAATGTATGCAAGCCTTTAATAAAGTTGAGACGTTCCCCAGATATACAAAATCAGAAAGTTAATGATTTTCCCCAACCTCTCCTTTGTTAGGTAAGGTGTTTGAAGGGAAAAAGGGTAAGTAAAGTCAGGGGTGAGTTAAAAAGATACCAGAAGAACAAAGGTCTGCTTTTAAAACAGTTAAAACAACAAACAATGAAGTTCATTGTACTTAAAGCAAGGGTCACTTGGTTTACAATAATAGCGAGGAGACCTTATAATTTATAAACATAATTTATTTTCATAAAAATTTGAATAATTCTACTTTGAAGTATATAATGCTTTTGAAGACAGAAAATAATATCAACAACGGCAACAACAACAGACTGTGAAGGCGGTTCCTAACAAAAACTAAAACAATAGATCGATCAAAGGAATAAGTCCCGTGGCCGCCCGCTTCGCAACTGTGAGCCAGCTTAGACAACAACTCTTAATATTTGAAGAGAAACAGTGCAAAAAGGTCCAAAGGTAATAATATCTCGTCTAGGTACGTAAACCACGTACAATTTGCAAAATGGAAAACGAGCCAATTTAAATTTTACGCAACGCTCGCGCTCAAAAACGCTTCCTACGGACACGAATTCCCTTTCTGCGAACGTCATACGAATGAGCGTAAAAAGGAATTACATAGTAAAGCGATGCTTACTCTTTTACGGCCCAAAGATCGGGAAAATAAAGTTCTTTTTATTGCCCTCAGTTTTACAGCCCTGGTAATAGGTGAATTCGGTGAACTCAGCGTTTGAAATTCCGTAGTGCAAGTCGTGGCGGGCAATGCACACTACTTCTATCTTATGTTATTGGCGAACACTCTTCTGTTTGAGATTGTGGGGAACATTTTAGTATCAGCAAGTGTAGCTAGTCTTATCTAGGTCAGGAATAACTGTTCTGTTGCCTTCTTTTATTGAAGCTTGCAACTTTCTTGACCTCTGCCCTCAATAAGTCGCTTTCGTATTTAGTTGAATCCGTTAAGT
Organism: Oligia latruncula; assembly: GCA_948474745.1. NCBI lineage: Eukaryota > Metazoa > Arthropoda > Insecta > Lepidoptera > Noctuidae > Oligia > Oligia latruncula. Next base: position 8,243,817 of record OX419684.1, on the reverse strand, counting down.
TGACTAGGTTTATATTTTTCATTCGATTAAAACCGACGTGAGCTTCGAGTAGGTTAAAGGATAAATAAAAGACGTATAATTTTGTTATTGTCTCGGTTAAATGAAGGTACTTGAGCAGAATAGTGTAGCGTCTTGTGTTTATGTTATGATTGCACTAATACATGTAATTACACGAGTTGTGTACAATACAGAACACGGCTTCCAGTGTTCACATCTAGCAAAACTACCGGGCTGGGATGATTTGAGGAAATGGGTCATTATTCTGCTCGCATGCAGGGAGCTGGGTAATGGCGACGCTACTTCAGCATTATGTAACACCGTTTAGCTCAATAGATTGTTGTCATACATGATGACAGCTGTAGTGATGCATCGTTTATGTCGGATGTGAATTAAATATGTAGCTTAATAGCACATAATGGACATGACGTTTATAAAACGTGATAGAGTTTATAATTCTACTCTTTCGCTAGAAGAAACTTTGTTGGATACCTGCAGGGTAATTGCGTAACAAAATGAAACCCATTGCTACTATAGTGATCAGTAGCAATGGGTTTCATTTTGACAGTTTGACAGGGTGCTGATTAAAGACTATTATAATTTTTATCATTATAATTTTGACTATTAGGGTAAGGTTGCGTTAGACGTAGCAGGGCCTAAGTCGTACTACAACAATATCAGCTCTCTTGAATATAAAAACTGCCATGTAATGATGTAGAAATGTGCCTTTTAGTCCCATAATTTAAATAAAACAGGAGGAGAGAAATAACTACTGTCTTCATTAAACTTTCATTCACGGCTATTTCGTGGTATACCAACATTCAAACCGTATATTTCTTAAAGTAAACTTTGAAGGCCCAGTTGCGAATAAATCCTAAATTTGTACCTGCAGAGAATTCCTTAATCGTGCCATGCGAACGGAAATAAATTTTAAAGACCTACAAATATCACAAAGGAATACAGCAGAAATGGACTTTTTAACTTCTAAATTCATTTAGAGTCTAGTTTCTTCCTAACTTTTATAGAACTAAGGAATTTTGAGGAAAATTATCAATTACCTGTTGTGCGAATAAGATGACTCCAAAAAGAGAAGAATGTCACTTGATCATCTCAGATATTACCTATCTGTTGGTAGTTTTTAATTGGTGGTAATGACATCTTGTTTAATTATTCTTTAGATTCATGTAGGTATCGTATTTGACACCTTATTCATAATACGACGACGGCACGAATTAGGTACCCATACCCCTTAATCATACCGAAGGGACTTTTTGTAAAACGCAAAAAAAACCTTAAAAGATAAAATATTTTTGTGCTGAATGCAGGTTGATATAGCTTAATAAATAAAGTTTCAGTGGGCGCAAAAGATTTTGATTAATTTGAATTACTCTTAAAACTACAGTAATTCTCCCTTAGAGATTATGATTACGCAATCTTACCCTAGATATTAGACAAATACAGAATAAAGCAACCGAATCAATTAATTGTAAGCAAGGTACTTAGGTACCTAATCGATGATCCACATCAAATATTTGTGGAGCCCTGAACCTTAACAAACAGCGGTTGTTGACTATGTAATAACTAATAGTTTATTATCATAGTTTAGTTGGATTTGTGAACAGTATAAGCATAGGAACACAACAATGTTATTTCAAATTACCGAGGCAACTTCTCCGAGGGCCGGGGGCGTAATACTGAAATTAAATTCCAATACTCATTGGTTTCCAACGAGACGCGTCATAATCAATACAAGAAGAAATAAGTTTCAGCTCGAAGTCGCGGCTAACAGGTCAAAGTTCGTTACTTTCTTCTGTCATAGTTTTCTCCCAGTTATTTTACTTTTTAAAATATCGTAGCGAGCAGAGAGGGATTAAATTAGGAGTTTTATTTCATCGATGTGGGACTGCGGGCGGTTTGAGACGTGACTAGGGTCACTAGGGCTCACTAGGGTGGTGTTCACACTACACAAGTAGAGTAGTATCACCGGGCTAAAATAATACTACCTACTAAAGGGCTAGTATGACACTCCGTTTCATAAATAGTATTCGGCCTCAACACAGCTATGTAATTTAAAAGTAAACTTTACAAAAAATTTTTTTTTTTACTTTATCACCAAAAGGTAAAAGAAAGGATAGTAAAGAATCGTAGTATTATATAATATCCGGTAGTTTAACGTAATAAAAAAAAACAACAGTACCTCTACATACTTGGAAAGCTGCCACGCTAAAATGGAATTGGACTGGACACATCTGCCGCATATCAGACGACCAATGGACCAAACTTACGACCCAATGGGTCCCTCTTGATGCCAAGCGACATTGCGGCAGGCCCAGACGGAGATGGCGGGATGAGCTGGACTTCTTAAACAAGAACTGGTCCTTAGCAGCTTTAAACAGAGAGAAGTGGAAAGAGGGTAGTGAGGCCTTTGCCCCAGCAGTGGGACGTCACAGGCTTTTAATAATAATAATAACCACCATCAGCACCAAAGTTTCTGAAGTTCCAAATAGTTTGAAATAGCAGTCTATATACGAAGCTCACCAAAGCTTATCAAAGGAATTCTGCGGCCAGCAACAGAATGTACCTAGACTTCTATGTCTTTCATATATCTTTCTATGTCTTTAATAGCTAGGTGTCAACAAATTTTGTTGACCATTAGTCTGGCTGTTACTGTATTGCACTAGGGAGTGATATGAAGATTCGAATGACGTTATTGCGACGCACGCTATTTCGAAAAAAATTAAGAGTGGTACGCCAGTTCGATAAGTCGAAAACTGCTATATCAAATGACGTTGCCGCGAACACGCTGATTCGAAAAACTGTTTGAATGGTAAGCTAGTACGAAAGTCTTGGCATTGAAATCCACTGTTGCGAATATCATATTCCAATCTGAACATTCAATTTTGAATTATTGATATATTCGGCTAAGACTGGACCATTAAGGGGCTTACATGACCTAAAGCGCGGTCACTGTCGGACTGCATAGAAAAGAAAAGAGAAGCGCGATGCCACAACGCTGGTAATTTATTGCAAAATATGAAGCAATTATTTAATTATAAAAAATCTATTGTTTGGGTAAAAAAATTAAAACACTAGTATTTTAGTATGTTGCTTGTAGAATAAATCTGACAAAAAATCAAAATGATTGTCTGTATATTAGTTTGGTTTTTTTTTATTGTAAAAAGAAAGTTTTTAGAGGTATCTTCATGATTTTTTTCTATCGTATCAAATTAGTTGTATTATGTTTTCAACACACTATCTACCTGGCACATATCCTAAAGATATCATTTATTTTTCTAATTTTGTTTACTGTAGTCGATAATATACTTTTATTGTTTCTAAAACTTGCGTTTTTTGTGTTTAAGTCCTGTAAGCCCCTCAGGGTAGCCTGCGAAATTAAAATTTTCTTTAGTTTTTTTTTGCATTTGCAGGTCAGTATCAGGTTGTATGTGGAACTAAATAATTATTCGTGTAACAAGTATATGTATCTATTTACAGAATTATAGTCCTATAAACCATTTATAAACCATATTCATACAACCCTCTAATTTAATATAATTCTATTTCATAAAATATCGTTATATAAACTTAATGGCTTTTGTGTTTAGGAATTTCGCGGGCTACCTTAGTGCATCCTTCTTTAGGCCACGGTTACTTCTGAAAATGCTGTCATTGCGTAATATTTTTTGTCGCAGTAAATATGAGGTGTCGAATAAATAAAAATAATTAAAAGGGCGATATAATATAAGGACATTTGGACACATGTTTAAACCTCCTGGGTTCCGATTCGATATAATATTAATTTCTATTTTGCCGATTATACTTACTGTAAAACTACTTAACAGCATGAAAAATATATTGTACAGGCATTCTCTCCATTTTCAACACCTATCCATTCTTATCTCCGTTTTTAGAGTTCCTCAAACAACAAGAACAGCCCATTAAGTGACAAAAAAGGAAAGGGTAAGTAAAAAAAGGTTAACTTTGTTCTTGGGATAAATTCATCCCAACTACAGAACCCTTCATTGTGCGTGGTCCGTCACAGGCCTGGCCGGTTTTTTATTGCACAAATTTAAACAAAGCAAAAAGTCTCAGTTATATATTTGGGGGCCTAAAAGTGCCACTTTGGCAGAATCATAAAAGGACAACATTATGAATTATAATGGACAGTTAACTGTTAAGTTAATCGTTTCAAATCCCATTGGTGAAGGATTTTTCCGTTTTTTTTAGTCTGTGCTAAAATACCAATCAATCCAATCCATATCCAATCCCAAACTCTTTGATTATACCTACGTAGTGCAGCGAAAAAAAGAAGGACACGGACTGTCTTCGTCATATTTTGATTCGTAATGAAATCCTTTAATCCAAAGTGGCCTTTTTCTATGTTAAATTCATCTAAACGCGCCTTTAGAACCAAATGATTCTCTATAACGCTGGAAGGTGATGGGCTAGTAATTTATAGCTAGTAAAGTTCTTAAAGGAAAGTAGACGCCGCAGCTGAGTAAGTAGTTCTCGTTGATGTGAGGGCGAACAGTCGAGTTACTACGTGCTAAAAGGTATGGATAGTGAGGTTCGTCATAACAGCAAGTTTGTGGCAAGACTTATTTGAGATTTAATTAATTTTGGTTTAGTAACCTTTTTACGAGCTGGCTTTTATTTATGATAGTAACTTTATGACGCACAAAATAAATTCATCGATGTTTTGAAGTTGCATCCTCAGTCATAAAAAGATCTCTAATAAAGATAGATCATATCTACTGCATCTATAAAATAAAACTAAAACGGATTTAAGCCAAAATTGTAAAGTTCGTAAATGTTTTATGCCAGACACGATGTTTTCTCAATATAAACGTATCTGACATCGACGCCATGCCTCGTCTGTTGTCGAGGGATTAAATACCTCTTTTATGAATATCACAATAAATTTTTGACTACCCACGCCATTGAATAAATTTTAATTTATCCTCGATAGAACGCAATAATGAAGGTTTTGTTGGAAATTCATTGAAATAACTTGAGCTGAACGGCTTTGATATGAGACCTCTCGGCTTCCGCGAAAAAGTTATTTAAAGGGTGTGCTAATACTTACCTACTCTCGTACTGAAGAGGCAATTATAATGGCAAAGGTTTTCTAAGTAATTAATTAGACTCTTCCGCTGTCTCCCAACCATCCTTCAGATGTTTTATTTTATGGAATTTTCCTGTAAAAGGTTTATTGTAAAGTAGGTACTTATTTGTAATAGGTATTATGAGAACGGAAAACTTTTTGCACAATATTCTGTATTGCTGTGTACTAAAAAAAAACCGGTCAAGAGCGAGTCGGACTCGCGCACCGAGGGTTCCGTACCATCATGTTTTTAATTTTTCATTGTCGAGACCTATATTCGTCAGAGAATTTTAACACTGTGCACTGCAGTGTAGAATATTGCAAATTTATGTCAGCGCGATCTCTTGACCGTTGGTGGCACTAATGTAACTTTTGTTGATGATTTCTGAAAAAGTGTGCTATTTAAAGACTTCATTTTATTTTTCCTGTTATCTTTACATAAACTTCTATCACATAGAATAATTTTAGATTTTTCTCTTTGCAAACTTCGGAGATAAGGGGGGGGGAGCGGTATTTTTTTACATTTTTCATCAAAAGTCTAAAACTGTGCCTAAAAAAGAAAGAAAAAATGTATGAGAATGTGCAAACTGCGCTCTTTCATAAGATACCCCACATGCCCTAGTAGCCCCACTTCGAATTTTTCAGACCCCCTTTCAGTCCCTGTTGCAACAAAATATACATATATTTTTATTTATTTCTTATTTCCAAAATAGTTGGGCAAACGTCATCTAAAACTATTCCAAATTTCAAGTTGATAGCATTAGTAGTTCTTGAGATATCCAGCTGTGACAGACAGACAGACTGAGTCTCACCATAAGGGATCCGTTTTACCATTTTGGCACGGAACCAAGACAAAACACATGTATGGAGATGCCTTTAATTTTTACTGACTTTATTTTAAGTTTAATATTTGTTGTTATAGCGGCAAAAGACATACCTACACACTCAACAAAATTTCAAATGTCTACCTATTACGGTTCATGAGATACAGCCCACTGCAAAAATGCGGAAAAAAAAACACGTGTCTTTTATCCGTTTGCTATAATATTAATATTTCCCGGTAAAAAAACACAATATAATAGGGCTTGAAAAGCAACAGATGAGAAATCCGAAGGCTTAAATCACAAAACTGAAATTCTGATACACGCAACAAAATTCGACGAAGCGTAAACGGATTGAGTATCAAAAGATGGAGAACGAATGTTTGACGCTCTCTTTCAAGTATTTGCCTTTAGGATTAAATCAATTGGAAAACATGTGAGGGTCAAAATATTCGTGATTGGCTCGACGACATCTCATTCTGAGATTTGTAAACCTATACTTCTACCCTTCATTTTCCGATAAAAAAAAACTACAAAGGGTTTGTCTGGACCGTGATACGTAGAGTTGATAACACCACAGTCCATTAGATGATACTAACTTATCCTTTGTACGGTTGAAACAACAAACACAACGAAGTTCACGCCGAGCGAGTTTTTCAGTTCTACCCAAGACAAGAACGAAGCTCGGCAAAACAATGTTTACCTACGCAGGCGCAGATATTTATAATAAGCTACCGTCGACCATTAAAAATGTAAACTCCTTTAATGTATTCAAAGTACAACTTGCTCGACATGTAGTCGAAAAATATTGCTAATACGCCAATAGTAGCCAAATGTCACTGGATGCATTACAGAAGTACCTACCTGCTTGTTAAACAAAAAGAACGACGAAAATCCTAGTAATAATCACTATTGTATTGTATTTCTCATGTAAGTGACTGTAGTCTTTTATGAGAATAAATTTCTTTAAACCCAGATGAGCAGTAGCACCGCCCTAATAGGCCTTAATGTATGACTTACAAATTCATAATCAAACCGCGATTATGGCCAAGTCTTCGTCTTCTGTATATTGTATAGGCTGATTTCGTTCATTGTTTACACCTAAATCAAGTTGTAAAGACTAGATACAGTATACAAACCTTGTCAAAACATGAACATAACATATCTGAAACAACGTCAATACAGCATAGTCAGCTTATCTTAATGTACCCACTGCTGGGTAAGGCCTCCTCTCTTTGAGAGGGGAGTTGAGCTGTAATCCACCACGCGGGTCCAGTCCAGTGCGGGTTGGTGGATGTTACATGTCTTCGAATTCTTGGTTCTTAGACATGTTTCCAATACCTATATTAATTCCGCCAATACATTATTTACGAATTATGATACCTCCTACATGTTTTATACTCGACATGTTTTTGAAGACTTTTACAAAACTTGTTGAATACATGTATCACAACCATAGATATATATATTTTTTACTTACCGGTGGTAGGACACGCCACTTGCCTTAAGGTTTGTTGTGATTGCTCTATTTTTGCAAATAAGGACGGAACAATTAGGCATTTTGTAAAAATACGAAATAACACTACACGTTCCGATGCAAACATATGACAACGGTGTTTATCGCCGCCACGCCCGTCGCGCATAGCAACATATGGTCAGGTTAGTCTTAACCAGGCGACACGCGCCACGCCTCCATGCCATATCCCTCGATATCCGTGATCACAACTTGTCTTGTATAAGGGTGTAACCATAGATATCAGGGTGTAACGAAGATAAAATTTATCAGTCCATGCTAAGATAACAAAGTTTTTAATGACGAAGCTTTTAAACTCTGTCTCATTCATATTCACGGACCAAGACTTTAAAGGCTACGGTCAGAATTATTTTAAATCTCAAGCAAATTACGAATCTCTTAATTCCCTGAGAGTTTATCCTCTCTAATCTCTCTGAACAAAATCAGAAACAACTCCTTTAAAGAAGCAACTTAGTTATGAGACAAGATCCAATACTAAAAGGGTTTACTTTGTGACTCCTCGCTTTGTGACTTAGCGACAACATTTTGATGTAGGTAATATTAAATTCATGAACATCTAAATATAATACGTTACATAACTTTGAGCTTGAGGGTTAAAACGTTCCTATTTTTGGTTCGGGTCCGTCCATCTCTTATATATAATAAAGGTTTATTAAAATGGAACAAGGAAAAACGTATACACTTACATCCTCCTTTGTGTCCTAAAATAACATAACATCACGCCTGTATTTTCCGAAGAGTTGTGCTGAAGTGTGCTCATAGATAGTACACGCTCATTTCGCCAGTTATGTTTTAAATGCAATGTAGGTAACTCCCCTATTACCTACATGAGACTTAGCCTATTGCCATCAACCGGGCAGAAATCCAAACTCCAGGCAGCTACTGAGAAATTCCTGATGGAAAAATCCCAATAATACTTTGCCCGACCTGGGAGTCGAAACCCAGGACCTCATGCTCAGCAGTAGCACTTGCTACCACAAGACCAACAAGGCAGTCCTTTGTGTCGTTAGTGACATTTCCACATACATCATGATTATGATTACCAACGCTTGTCAACGGTTTGATTATGTCAATGTTTAGTTAATAACTCTTAGAACGAAGCCACACGCATTGCCGGCGCGTTGCGATGCCTGAGCAGCGGCTCTACGTCATCGTTGTTTGAACTATATAAAAGACTGACACACCCAACACAGAGACGATGCGACGTCGTAGTATGCAGCGTTGCATTCCGACACCGCATTGCCCGTGTGGCCCCCAGTGCGCTGAAATCATAGCGGTGCGACGATGCAACGCACCGGCAATGCCCGTGTGGCCTCACTCTAACTAATATTTTGTTGGTTTGTTAATTGTGTGGTGGCCCGTATTTACAGGTGGTGTATAACTGTAAATACATACATGAATTATGATATTAATATTTATGTCTGAGCTAACAACGAAGTCACGTACGAAAACCAAAATAAACGTACCTATTTAGATTTATAATTTGTAAGCTTTATTTACAAAAATCATGGACTGAGTGATGACAGCCAGAGGGACAATTCTCGTAATTTTAAGAACGTTCACAGTCTGGGGGCTTACTATCACCTCATAAAGCAGGGCAGAAGTTGAACTGCACTACTTTTTTGTATGACGTCTTAGTACAAAAAAGTAGTGCAGTTAAACTTCTGCCCTGCTTTAAGAGGTGATGGTAAGCCCCCTGATCTCAGTCTGAATCTGTCAAATATACCTCTAATTTCCCTACATTTTTGACAAGTTTTCGACTTTTGTTTGTTGCCAACATGAGACTGCGATTAGCTGATGACCGTTTTAAATTACGAAAGTTCGTCTGTTGGTTACAAGTAAATCTGAGAAGATACATTGTTACCTATATGTAACGTTTCAAGTTTACGTGTGAGTATCAGGAATTTAAGTGGGTTATATGTGAATCATTTTAATTTTAAAGAACGCTCGCTCACCGCGCCTCCTTTGATTTCCCAAGAGTATGAAATCAGTGGAAACCTGACGGTTTGTTAGATGAGTTCCTTCCTTTCGAAAAGTCTGCTAACTTTAATATAGTCCGCCTTCGATATTGTTTTTAACCGACTTCAAAAAGGAGGAGGTTCTCAATTCGTCGGAACCTTTTTTTTTTTTTTTTATTTTTTTTTTTTTTTTTTTTTTTTATGTATGTTCCCCGATTACTCGGAGACGGCTCGACCGATTTCAAAAATTATTTTTTTGTTTGAAAGGGTATACTTTCCAGGTGGTCCCATTGTCAGCAGGTCAGGATCTGATGATGGGATCCTGGAGAAATCGAAGGAACTCTTCAAGTATTATAGGCACACCTATAGCGATTTGGGTATTTTTTGTAGTAACTCGTGCATTTGCTCTCGGAAAGCATCATTTGGTGAAGTGGAACTGATGATGAAGACCACAGATGGCCACCGGAACTACTCAATAATAAGTATTTCCCGGTTTGCGATTCGATTACTTACTTTAATATGGTTGCTAAGCAAGTTATGCTCGTCACAATGCGAATGGTGAAATGGAGCTGATGGTGGAATACCAGAAGAACTCCTTAACAATTAACGTCCCTGCATCGGGAAAAGCAATATTTTGTAAAAGGCGATGAGCAAGTTGGCATTAGGCTATTGTAACTTAGATACATTATAAATAGACACACTAAAAAGCGAGAAATAAAAACTTTTTAACAAAAAAAAAAACCGACTTCCAAAAAAAACACTACAAAGTGAAAAATAACTTTTATTTCGGAAGTCGGTGGCAAAAAACTAAAATACAGATCCAAAGACACCGACTTCCGAAATAAAAGTTATTTTTCACTTTGTAGTGTTTTTTTTGGAAGTCGGTTTTTTTTTTTGTTAAAAAGTTTTTATTATAGAACTTGTTCAATATGAAACTGTTTGCTTTTCTAGAACCCATTTTAGTTTTAAATTGGGCTAAAAACTTTTTAGTCAAATTGGTTGTGATTTGAATACGGTTAGTTTAAGTTGAGAATTCGAATACAAATACTTACTAAAGTTGTTAGATTGTGTTATCTTGTTAGTACATGTAGTTTCGCAATTATTTTTGCTACAGCAAGTTTTATACTGAGAACACTTTGCTCTTAGAAAAATTTCAGGATTATAACATATTTTACAGCAGATTTTTTAGCGACTTCAAAAAAAAGGAGGTTTTTAATCGCTTAAATGGGCATTGTTCATATTTTTTTAAATGTTGTAATTGAAAAACCATTTCGAGGAATAGCGTTACTGATCATTACGGACTAATTAATTACGAAAAATATTCATATTTTATTGATATTTTTGATAAAATACGATTGACCTTGTTTGCCCTTTGGTTTGGCTGTACAGTTTTGTATCGTTACCTCGTTATCGTTAAAAAGTAAGAGGCAAGTATTGTCTACAATCTGTCAAGTGCCAAATTATATTTATTATTCTATTTCTAAGTCGCCGCGTAGATTGTTCTAGTGACGACAGAGAGTAGTATATTCCTTGGACGACACTTACTCATAAAAAAACCATTTGTAAACAAATACGATAATAGGATAGGATTCGAATTCGATTATTTAAGACAGTATTTGAGTATTCAGTAGTGACACTTTGACAGATGTGATATGGATGACGTTGTGTTGACAGATTTAAATTTTTAATTATGTACTAGTGAAGCAACGGCACTTAATCTTTTTTAAGCCAAAGATGACGTCACCTACCTTAAAAACTTAAAATAATTAAATATATTTTTTTAAAATAACTATTGAGCCAATCATCAAAATATTCAAATTAGTTTCTCAAAATGCTCTAAATTTTCAAAAAATAAAATAAAATCTAATGGTTAGAATTTTTGGACAATCCCCATTGTTCAAATGCATGTTTGAGAAAAGTCGCATAATGTAGGTTTTAGCAAAACGATACATGCTTACAGTTACACTAGAAAAGATATGCGCTTTGGTAATCTTCCGTTTTCCGAATTAGGAAGGAAGTCGCACTACAGAGTAACCCTCCACAGAGGCTAAACTTCTAAGTTCTGTGCTGCTGTGCGTAGTAGGTAGGTACACCTATCATTGCGGGTTTCTATGAAGTTTTCCTTCTGTCGGGTTACATACTCCGGTCGCATCTCGACATCTCAATCGTTTTGAAAAGATTTTTGGAATTGCATAGAGTTGTAAATTTATCATTTTCTAACCATGATAATACAAAAGAGTACAAGTACCTACTTCCATGATTGGTTGCAACAGCTCTTTATTAGATCTCATCATTGTGTGTCCGTATTTCATGTTTGCCGAAGCACATACTTTTCCTGGGATTATTCCTATTGTGTAAAGGCAAATATCATGTCAGTACCTACACAATAATGCCAATATGAGAGTCGTGGATCCGGCGAACCCCAAAAGAACTTTTCAAAACGTTCGTTGGATCGAGGTTTTGATAAAGGAGCAGTTCCAACTACACACACTGAATAAATAAGCAGTAGGTAAATAAAAATGAAAAAACATTAATCTGAACTGCTTGAAATAGTTCCCTAAGAGCCTAACGTTCAAAGCAGTATTTTTACTAATCCGAAAACAGTTAAACCTTGAGACAAAATGTTACCGTCATGACAGTAAACTTTAACGTTTTAAGTAGCTGAAAGGTTACAAAATTAACTGTTTTATTCATTTGGTGATAGGTATGGTTCAAACCATTGAAATTTACACTGGTGGTTTTCCTTTTTTTGTTGTTTTTTTCAGTAAATAATATGTTCAATCATTAAAAGTTTTGTCTTTTACTGTTTTACAAACATTTCTTCTTACCTACTGTATACATATAAGCGCTTATAGATATGTGCTGTAGTAAGAAATTATTTTTGAAGTGAAAACTTCTTTAGGCGCGTTGGGCATTTCTTAAGATGGGAAAAAACTGAACTCGCGACACTGTTACCGTAACCGACACCGCGCGTGTTTTGTTTATAAGACTATTAAAAAAATACACACGTAATTAATTGTTCAAGTTTTCACTCCTGTCGGCACTCCCGGAGTGCCATTGTTTTTTTTTCAGTGCAGTAGCACCTGTAAAAAACATAACCCTCCTTCTGGCGCAGTCGGGTAAACTATCTAGCTTGCTCTCAGACCCCGATGCAGTTGCTGACTTTGTTTTATTAGCCATTACTGTCCCACTGCTGGCGAAAGGTCTCCCTACTCTCTTTTTCCACATCTCTCTGTCCAGAGCTGCCAAGGACCAATCTTTATTGATAGTTCTCAAAAATCTTTTTTTTTGCAGAGGGATGTTACACAAAAAATCTGACTTTAAGGCGACTACATGACCTAAAGCGCGGTCTTTTTCGGACTGCATAGAAAAGAAAGAGAAGCGCGATGATACAACGCCTGGTAATTTATTGCAAAATGTGAAGCAATTATATTATCTATTTTAACAAAATCTATTGTTTGGACTAAAAAAAATAAAACAAATGCTAGTGCTTTAGTATGTTGCTTGTAGAATAATCTGACAAAAAATCACAATGATTGTATGTATATCGGTTTATGGTTTTTATTGTAAAAATAAAGTTTTTAGAGGTATTAGTTGTATTATGTTTTCAACACACTATCTACCTAGCATAAATCCTGTAGAATATCATATATTTTTCTGATATTGTTTACTGTAGTTGATCATAAATACTTTGATTGTTTCTTGCGTTTTTTTGTGTTTAGGTCCTGTAAGCCCCTTAATAAAGTTTACTAATTTCCGTAAATTGTAAATAAATGGAGCTTTAAAAGAGAATAGAAGAATAAAGCTGAGTGAGGTTTAAGGTTAAACAAAAGCTTATGGTAAAGAGAACGTAAAGCGCACTCTCAGTGATAAATAAATAATTACTTTGAAGCTTCTTAAAATTACCTGACTTTCATTTTTTTCACAGGAAGACACGTTCATAAATAGGTAAAATTACTTCCAATAATTACAATGTTTTTGATCGAAAAGTAAAATGTTCGTTTTCATGATTAGATGTGGTCGGTTTTTTTCCGATAAATGTCTAAAAGGCCTTTTTTTAGAGGCTAGACGTTTCTTAACACAAGATAGAATTATCTGAAGATAATTTAGAAAACAGGCCTTTGAAGAAAAGGCCACGCAGGTTAGTCGACTATTCGAGACAGTTCGAAAGCATGAATCATCCCATCGAGCATTATGGAGTAGCAAAAATCTAGCTGAACTATACGTAGTTTCCATGTTTTTTTTAGGCCAAGTAAACTGTGATCAACTAATTCTATTGTAGATCAGGCTGCGCCGCATCCAGCCTCTCCCAGTCACCTTTTAAGGTCGTCGGCCCATCGGTCGTCCTTAACTGTGATAGGTCGAAGAACTTTTGTAGAATAACCCCAAAAATAAAAACTTTTTCTTCTACTATCCCTTGTACTTTAACAGCTTTGCCATATGTACTTAAGATTTCAATTGGACCCAATAAGCCAAAAGCAATTGCCTCCAATAAACAATGAATCCCTCTCAGTTCATTCGTAGAAAAATAGAATTAAAGTCTTAACGAGTCCCTAGGTAAGAGTAATTCTGAAAACTATTTAATCCATTTAATTGGGTTTTAGTAGGTGCAGAGTAGAAATAATGCAGGATTATCCTTTGTGTTGAAATAATAAAGCAAAAGTGTTTTTGAATGAAACTGAAAATTCAGCGAAATAATTTTCACAGCAATAAGCCGTTTCCGTCGAAGAAGATCATCCAGTCTTTGATAAAAGACAAGTTATAAACGCTCCAAAGTTCATCTTAATATTTTCGTTTCGAAGATTCAAACTTTTGAAGGGGCCTTGGAGCGGTCCTTTTTCTAAGAATTATTACATACGGTTTAACAAGCGGCTTTCTGCCCGGGTGGAGCTTACAGCCGGCAAGGTGTTGGCTCTTAACAACCCTCAGTAATTGCGCCATTGCCTTAGATTACATCAATTAAAATATGAACATGGAGTTACTTAAAACCTCTGCTAATGTAACGCGTGTAATGAGCGATGTTAGAATTAGTGAGGCGGGTCCGTTATGTGAATCTGACTTTAATGAACGTACGAAGGGCTTATTCCAGAACTGTTAATTTGTTTCACTTGTTTTTGCCGTACTTAGGCTGGTTGATTAGGGATTGAGGAAGATACTTATCACGGAGTATTTATAGCCATCTAAATATACCAGGCCAACCTAATAGTTTCGGAGGGAATGTTGGTTCTATTTAGTCAGGGTAGACATGTTGACACACTAAACCCCTACGGATAGTTTATCCTTACTGATATCTTCTTCTTCTATATATCTTCTTCTATATTATTATTTATATAAAATGGTAAACTGACTGATTGTTGATATATCAACGCACAGTCTAAACCGCTGCTCCTAGAGACATGAAATTTGGAGGGTGTGTTGTTTGTGAAGAGTAGGTATCCACTAAGAAAGGGTTTTTTGAAATTCCACCCCTAAGAGGGTGAAATTTGACGCGGACGAAGTCGCGGGCAGAAGCTAGTTACCTATAAATGCGAAAGTGTGTCTGTCTGTTACCTGTTCACGCTTAAACCGCTGAACCGATTAAGATGAAAAACCCCTACGGATAGTTTATCCTTACTAATATTACCTATAAATGCGAAAGTGTGTCTGTCTGTTACCTGTTCACGCTTAAACCGCTGAACCGATTAAGATGAAATTTGGTATAGAGATAGTTTTTTATCCCAATATTCCCACGGGATCGATACTTACGCGGGTGACACCGCGAGGCACTGTTAGTCAAATATAAAGGTAAAGGAAGGAGGGAGGGAGGGGGGGGTAGGGGGGTAGGTTAAGGTATTTATCTATGGGCCTGCGATGCCTGAAATAAATGGATTGTTATTATTATTTTCGTTTATTCGTCTATTTACACATCTAATGAATTTTTTAAATATTTCTTAAAATATAAAATAAGTATAAAAACATTTAAAAATATAAAAAAAATAGCGATCTGCCGGTGTCGGGAGCCGGGTCCAAGCTACCGGTGGTTAGGGCTCCAGAGACAGGAACCTCCTCACAATGCGAACCGTATCAAGGAGTACTGCCTTCTGAATCAGGCCCTTGACCCAACCGCCTAACGAGAGCCTCGATAGATGTTGATCGAGGCTTTCGGCCATCAGTCCGTTGGCCGATACGACAATCGGCACAATGATAGCCGAGCTAACTATTATTATAAAGATAAACCTAAAAACTTAAGTCTAATACCAGTGTGACGCAACTGTCTAATAAAAAGTCGGTTAAAAAAGAAACTATGAAACGTGCACTAAACATAATGGCGGCTATCGCGGTCTCGCTTTAACATCTATTCGACTCTATCATGTTTAGTACATCTCTATCTTGTTATTATGTTGGCAGCTTTACGTCATGTCTGCAGTCTGTGTTTTTTTTGTTTTGTTGGTATTCAGTTTTAGTGCACGTTTCATACAAGCGACGTTTTTCAACTTTTTCTATGGGAGTTCCGTCTCTTATATATGTTTACATGTTTACTTACTCTATGTCTAATACCTAAGTATCTCACACAGATAATGAAAATCAATCAAACTGTCACAAAAAACCCCACAGCAAAGACAGTCTCTGTCAAAGTAACCTACCGATTTTTTTTTAAATGTGTGAAGAGATCGGTGTCTTAAAAAAAAAGACTACAGCAATAATTTGAAAAAAATAATTAAAGTACGAGCACATAACTTAAAGTTAAAGACCTTTGTAGAGAATAGACGTAACACGATAGAATTATCTGAGGAAATATCGAATCAGACCTTTGAAGAAAAATCTACCGTGTAGATTAGTCGACCATTCGAGACATTTCATCTAAATTAGTCATTCCATACCATATTCAAAAGTGCCTGATAAATGCTTTGAGTTTGAGTTTTGAGTGAAACCACTATCACAAAATAACCCCACAGAAACAACCAGACTCCAGTTTCAAAGTAACCTACAGACAGTTTATACCAAACATTTTTTAGGCTGTTGCCCGGATGTTTTACCAAGCGTGCGCGAAGTTCCGTCATCCATACTGCCATACTGCCAGCCCAGCCACCAAACAGCATTAGCCGGGGACCACACAGAATTACCCGCGGGCGACGTTGCCCTGGGTACGGACGTACTTTTTTTTTGCCTGCTTAGGTGGTGTAAATAAAATACTTGGGATCAATATGTTGAGATGTGAGGTCAGAGTGATCGTATGGATATTAGGTGTGTATTGATCAAGCTTTTGATAGCTTTTATTAATTTGGTTTGTTGACATTTAAGTTGCATAATCAGCTTAAAATGTTCCCACTGCTGGTACACCGGCCTCATGTCGGTGAGAGGGCGTGGGCCGTAATCCACCATAATTCTGATGATTTCAGGCAGAGACACAATGTCACATTTTTCACGGGCGGAGCTAGTTCACGAATGCTTTGTATTGATTCTGACGATATCAAATCAGATTAAATGATTGTGATAATAGTAACGTCATTCAATTTGTTTTAATACCAGGCTTCCATTAAAAATTTAATTTAAAGCGCTACATGGATTCCTGAAAGCGGACATTTAAGTGAGAATCCATCAATTTCCTGTGAGTTCATTCGCTTGTGACAAATGAAGGCTGTTTGATTAATACGTTGCAGCTATGTACCTATATAAATGCGGAAAAAATATTAATTAATTACCTACGATTTTTATTTTCGGCTCAATTTTCATTTGGGATGTGAATACACACCTGTCATCCATCCCGGGCTACAGCTGAACAGAAATGTTATGATGATAGCATAAAATCTATAGAGTCCGATCGAATAGATATCGTTTTCGGTTTTTGGTCGAAATTTTCATTTTCACAATTTAAGTTTTCGGCCAAAGAAACAAATAAACAATGCTTTCAATTCACAAAAATGGTAAATTACCAGACCAGCCTACAGCCTTTTAATTGCATCAATAGAACCGCCACGACCAATTGCTGAAGTAGTCGTGTAGCGCGGGCTATTTGTCACAGCAAATTAATTTCAAGAAAAAATATGAGAGAGTGCTTGTCTGTCAGAGCGGAAAAAAACACAATTATTTAAGATAAAGAGCTGGGATATCAATGACAACGTCTGTCGACAATATAACTAGCTTAATTGTTTGATCTTCGGACTGATTTTCATTAAGTCTTTTTAATAAACAAAAAGTCTATAATTACATAAATGTCCTAGGTAGGATAGGCAATACAAGGAAAAGAAATAGTTTCAGTCTAAAAAGTCAATTAAGTATTTGTCATTAATTTAAACTACATTAAGTTGTTTGCGCAGTATTAAAATAATAAGCAACAACGAACTGTATGAAGCTATACTAATAAGCAGTATTGTTATAAGCTTAATGAATAATTCGAAGATTTACGTAATACATAAATAGCTCAAATCATACATACGAAAACCGAATAAAAATCGCCCATTTAGTTGGCGTTTTTGTCGTAGTTGTAGGTTTAAGATTTTAACTTTAGAGTTCAGAGTTCATTTATTTGTCAGAAACATGAGTATGCACACAAAGCATGCAAGATGTTAAGTACATTACAGAAAGGATCACAGTCATGTTTTACCTTTACGGCGTACAAATCATTAAGTATTATAATAACATTTGTATGTTGTAACTATTAATTATTAAAACATATTAAAAAAATACAATTAATTAAAATTCATTTGTTAAAGATTACAATAAATTACATTTGTAAACATCAATTAAATTATATAAGTAAAAGAACAGAATATCATTGTCAAAATTAATTCAAATGTCAAAATAAGATAAAAATGTAAATATTAAATTATGTAAATATTAAATCATTAGTCTCAGATAAAAACAATAGTCAGCAGAACCAAACTTCGCCCCCACATTAGAATTAGTATGACAACAGATTAGATTATGATTAGTATTAGTGTAACTTTCTTTTTTACATCAATTACTTTGGGGTATATGTAAGTATGTATAATTATCAGTAACATATATTTTCAGGAAGTACTCCCTAAGACTTTTTATTTGACATCCCACTCGATAGGACAGCATAAAAAATCCCACTATTTTGGATGTCACATGCGTCATATTGTTTGTTCGTCCTCGTATAAAATGTAGTTTATGTCACCTGGACTGGTAATACGGAAGCGATGGAAACGTTCATCCAAATCGGATGGGTAGGTATCCATCCGACAACCCATCCCTTTACTAGGTAGTTAAGGCGCTACGGTGGAATATACGTAATTACAAACCCCTTCCTATTCCTCTTGGCTTTGCTGTAGTTGCGTAAAAAATACCATAATTTAAAACAGGTCAGTCTGTAACACGAGCTAACACATAACAGCTGGCGTCTAGTAACTTGAGTATTTGACCAGTGGTTGATTCTACCGATATAATTAAATCTAAGTAAGGTAAAGGTCTTCTCAGAGGTCTGATAGCCAGTAATAAACCCTTTAGGGTTACTAAGATCATTTTACTGTGAAACTCTGCTAATGTGAGATTACGAACATCAATTTAATCTTTCCAAGTAAACTGTAGATTAAACTGTAACAGTGCATTTTGGGGTATTCAAACTGAGCTTAACAATTATTTTTATTTGCACGTGTGTGTACATAATAATAGTATATGGTTATATAAATTTTGTTTCATGAAACATTTTACTATTGCGGTCGGATGTTTACAAACTCATCGGGGAATTCATTGGAATTCTAAATTACTGTATTAATAACACCTTTATTATTCAACCCTTTTGTGAGTTGTTATTCGTGTTAATTGATGTACATTGTTTGGTTTTAGTTAATATGCATGTTAGCTATTATTTCTTTGGAGAAAATAATGGGACTGAGTGAATTCTGTCACGACTCCGTTTTTTGTAGCAATTTTTCAGTGATTTTGATCCGTTTGAATAAATTTCATGGTATTTCTGAACATAGAAAGAAATCCGTATTAAAATCAGTCAAATAACTGTCTTGTTTGATGTTATATGATAAAATAAAATTACATATATCTTTATGAAAATAAATCCAAATCCCAGAATCTGTTCAAAATATATGAACGTGAATCACAATGTGTAATTACGAAGCAGCCTTAAAGACAGACTTCGACCAGTCAGTGCTGGCTCAGCTATGATTCAGGGTCTTTTGTGTCAGGGGGCGACAATTATCTACTACCACCATAATTACAGGTGAATTCGCCCCCACAATCCTTGCTAACTCAGCTTTAGTTCAAACTAGGTTTGAAAGCAACGCAAACGGAGGGAAAAGGCGAATTCTTTTTCGGATTTCGGACTTTCCTGCAATAGAAGTTGATTATTTTCGTTTGTTTTTTCGGAACGTGTGCTGTAAACATAGTCAAAAGCTGGAATATTGGTCAGTTATGGTAAACTGGTCTTTCTGAAAATGTTGTTGTGGTTTGTGAAATAAAAAAATTTGCGAGCGTTTTATTTCACAAAGTGTGTTCAAAGTAGCGTGTTAAAATTAAAAGCGGCGAAAGGTTCCGTTTTCGTACAATATTTAACGTTGCTTGTAATTCTCCTTTTTTATTAATAAAATAGAAATAAATAGAATAAAACTTTTTAACAAAAAAAAAAACCGACTTCCAAAAAAAACACTACTAACTGAAAAAAAAAACACTACAAACTGAAAAATAACTTTAATTTCGGAAGTCGGTGTCTTAGGATCAGTATTTTAGTTTTTGCCACCGACTTCCGAAATTAAAGTTATTTTTCAGTTTGTAGTGTTTTTTTTTTCAGTTAGTAGTGTTTTTTTTGGAAGTCGGTTTTTTTTTTTGTTAAAAAGTTTTTATTTCTCGCTTTTTAGTGGGTCTATTTATAATTTATCTAAGTTACAATAGCCTAAAGTCAACTTGCCCACCGCCTTTTTATAAAATATTCCTTTTCTCGATGCAGGGACGTTAATTGTTGAGGAGTTCTCCTTTTATTAGTTTTTAGATTAGATGCTGATAATCCTGGCTGCAACATCAGGCCAGACTTATGTCAACATTGCATTGAACTTAAAATTAGTCCTGTTTAAAATGAGCCCAAACACGACTACGGTGCTGTAATTTAAAGGTTTGTACTTTTTCTGATGCTCCTGGCGTCAGCATCAGGTCTTCGGTGTTCCTCAGTAACAGTACGTTTATCCACACATCGAGCCCTTTTCAATGAGCCTAAACACGATATATCTGCTGTTAGTTGTCGAGGAGTTAGGTACTCTGCAGACTATCCTGACTGCAGCATCATGACTTGATGATCATGAGACCAAATGTGGCAAATGGCCTATCAAACATCAAAACAATTTACTAAAACAGTCCTTGCCTGTTCGAGTAACTTCTTACTGTTGTACCTTCCATCATCAGCCCAGCTACCTGAGATGGTGACAACCATACACAAATACACAAGATACTTCATAAAATATGCGAAAAACAATAAGTGAGCCTATAAAATTTGAGGGTTGCCCTCGATTTCTCTAAGATCCCATCATCAGATCCTAACTTGGTGACAATGGGACCACCTCAGAACTATCTACTTTCGAACAAAAAAAGAATTTTGAAAATCCGTCGATAATTGGCGGCGTATTCGATGAACAAACATACAAAAAAAAAAAAAAAAAAAAAAAAAAACATACAAACATCCGAACATAGTACCTCCTCCTTTTTGTAAAGTCGGTAAAAACCACTCAGGCCCATTCACACAGGCAAACACATACACACACCCCCACAAATACACTACACACCTCACACACACACACATACACATGTTAATTAATAATAATAATATTTTTCATCACCCACGGTCATCGGTAATGAGGCTGTATATCCCGCGAAAATGTGGAGGTCGAGGGTTTTTAAATGCTAAGACCCTCCACAATCGTGAGATATGCAGTCTCAGGGAATATTTCCTGGAAACCGACGTGGGAATGCATCGAGATGTAGTCATAGTGGACAAGGGCCTTACCCCGCTCTCCTTGGCTAAAGAGAACTGGCGCAAACCAGTAGTGCTTGACACTAATGATCGCATGGAGGTATGGCAGAGTAAGGAGCTTCACGGACGCTTTCTCCGGGCCCTACATGGACCCGATGTAGATCTACTAGCGTCCGTAGCCTGGCTGCGTTTCGGTGACCTCTTTGGAGAAACCGAAGGTTTTGTTTGTGCAATTATGGACGAAGTTATGATGACGAACAATTACCGGAGATTTATTGTGAAAGACGGCACGGTTGACATCTGTCGGGCATGTCACCGGCCGGGGGAATCAATCAGACATATCATCTCCGGGTGTTCTCGTCTGGCTAACGGAGAGTACTTGCATAGACACAACCTTGTAGCCAGGATAATCCATCAGCAGCTTGCTTTGAAATACAGCCTTGTGGAATCGGAGGTGCCGTACTACAGGTATGTGCCCGACCCAGTTCTCGAAAATGGTAATTTCACATTGTACTGGGATCGATCCATCATCACTGACAGGACTATTGTTGCCAATAAGCCTGATATAGTGGTGGTGGATCGATCAGAGCGGCGCGCAATGATTGTTGACATAACTGTCCCGCATGATGAGAACCTCGTGAAAGCCGAGAAAGATAAACAGATCAAGTATCTTGACTTGGCTCGCGAGGTTGTCGACATGTGGGATGTGGACTCAGCAACCATTGTGCCGATAGTCGTAACAGCCAATGGGTTAATAGCCAAGAGCCTCGACCAACACCTAAAGAGGCTCTCGTTGGGCAGCTGGATCAAGGGCTTGATTCAGAAAGCGGTACTTCTGGACACGGCCCGCATTGTTAGGAGGTTCCTCTCTCTGGAGCCCTGACCGCCGGTAGCTTGGACCCTGTTCCCGATACCGGTGGGCTACTATTTTTTATATTTTTAAATGTTTTTATATTTTATATTCTAATATTTAAAAATATAATTTATATGTGTTATTTAATGAAATAAAGGAGATAATATTTTAAGTAATACTTACCTTTGCACCGCACCACACTTGTAATGGCAGTAAGATCACGGTGGTGGCGGAAGTAACTGGTGCTTATAGCACAGGAGTCCTCCTAGTTTAAGCCCAGTTGCATCAAGTCTTGTATCTTGCCACTGTTACAAAGCCTAATTTAATAAGGTACAAAATGTAATAGGTTTAAGTCTTAAACAAATAAATATTGTTTATTGTTTATTTATATTATTAGGTAGGTACTTGTTTTAGCGGCCATAGTAGTACCTACACACTCTGTGAAAATTTGAAGTGTCTACTTAAGACGATTTAAAAGATACAGCCCTGTGACAGACTGACGGACGGACGGACAGCGGAGCCTTAGTAAAAGGGTCCCGTTGGCACCCTTTGGGTACTGAACCCAAAAAATGTAAGAAAATTGTTGATACAATTTCTCGAAAATCCGCTATAATTTTTTGTCTCTTCTTTTACTTAGTCTATCTTTTATCAATAAAGGTAACGTGTGAATAATGTAGTGTTAAGTTAACGTTTCTAATAAAAATATTTTCCCTTAGGTATAAATGACAATTGGCCCAGTATTTTGCCATCCATGTTTTAATCTGTCCAAGATTACTATGTCAACCTTAATAATCTTTAAGATATTCTGTTTTCTGATCCTGTAAACCACTATCATAATACTTATACTCCGGTATAAAGCAATGCGAGGCAGCTTTTATGGGATCAGTCAAACTTGGATTCCGACGGAACGTAGGTAAGCTCGCACTTCAGTGCATCTCCAATGGAAAAATCTGTCAATACCTTTTACTTCCCTAGACTTCCTTCTCAGAATTTTAATATTTATAACCACCAGGCCTATTTAAATAACACAGGCATAAGTATCAGAGTTATTTTGTCATAAAGGCAAGCCTTTACGACGTGATCATACAAATAATATGTTTTCGTTAGTAGGTACTATATCGCGCCAATAGATGTCGTTACGTGTTTCCACTTATTCCAATAAAAAGTTGTTATAGAATGTATCTTTTGATAGACTGAAGCGATTGCGATGAAACAAACGAACTCTTCAGCTTTATTTTTTAGTAAGTATAGTAGAAGTAGGTATATGTACAGTCAACAAAAGAGATAAGTATGCAGGATCGTCGGATATAGTTGAAGTTTAGAAAGACACCGATGGATGTTCTCGAATAAAATTAATTTTATTAATAGAACACAAAATAGCTCATTTATCAAAATATATTTCAGTCGACAACATCCATCGGTTTGTTACTAAACTTCAACTATATCCGACGATCCTGAATACTTATCTCTTTTGTTGACTGTACATACTTAGATTGCAGCAGGCCCAGACGGAGATGGCGGGATCAGCAGTCTGCTGGACTCCTTTAATAAAAATTCATATTTGGCAGCTCAGCGGGGTAATTGCGTAACACACTATCAGTAGCAACGAGTTTCATTTTGACAGTTCAACAAGTTTCATTGCGTTATTTACGTTGCTGAGCAGACACATTTTTCGAATATATGAAGCAATGGATTAGCAATATCCTGCAAAATGATAGAGATTGAGATAGATAGTGACAGAGACAGGACAGAGATAGATGGAAAGAGAGAAGGGTAGGGAGGCCTTTGCCCAGCAGTGGGACATTAAAGGCAAAAAAATGACATTATTAATTCAGACACAAGATTATGTAATGTTGAGCACAATATCGGACATCCTCTTTTGTAACCTTTGAAATCTATTCAAAGGATTGTCCTGGCTCTGACGCAGCATTATCAGCTTAGCGTTAATACTACTAGTAGGTACAGTACACATATACTGGGTTGTATTCAGACAAGGTAGAGACATTACCCAGGATTAATTTACATGGAGTTCATCATCTGCCTGCCTTTTCCCAACTATGTTGGGGTCGGCTTCCAGTCTAACCGGATTCAGCTGAATACCAGTATTTTACATGGAGCGACTGCCTATCTGACCTCCACAACCCAGTTACTGGGTAATACGATACCCCTTGGTAAGAGTGGTTGTCAGACTTTCGGGTTTCTGACTACCCGTAACGACTGTCAAAGATCCACGAATGACAGCCAGGACCAACGACTTAACGTGCTTTCCGAGGCACGGAGGGGTCACGGTATGTAAAGATGGTCACCCATCCACAAACCAACCGCGGCAAGCGTAGCTTAACCTGATCGATCGACCTATGCGGCTGTTATTATTTAGCCGCGATGGAGTTGTGGACGTCAATTCAGCTCGGTGCTTTAATTCTACCGTGATGTTTTGTTCGCTATTCGGGCCAAGTGTAGCGTGTCTGTGGTCTTTACCTAAGTTCGATTTGGGATCGTCGGTAAGTACTTTTGTCTTTCAATGACTCCCTCCCTTTAAATAACATTAATAGCGATTGGATAATTATCTAGAAAGAGTTAAAACAAAATGAAAATTAGATCAGCGATTTGTAAAAAGATTTAAAAAAAGGTAATACTTGTTTGTGGTATAAGAAATGAACAAGCGATAAGTTAAATAATATCAACCGTGACAAATAAGTAAAACAAGTACGTTCTAGTTTTAAACATGTTCATCTATGCCAATAACTAAAACAAAGCGGAAGACAAACGGAACACGGGAAGTCGATTAGCTTTATCGCTCCGCTTCATGTGTCATCCTGTATTTTATTTATACTAGTTTCTAATCAATCATGGATACGTACGGTGTATTGTTGAAGATCCAGTGCTTTTGTGTTTTAATTGTGCTTGCTCAAGGTAAGTTCTACAACTTCACGTTTTTTTTTACCAGCTTATGTAATCATGTGCTATTTGTCTCTGACATTTCCTTACCGATTTATAGGTATACTAGCTGCGCCCCGCGGTTTCACCCGCATAAGTTTCGATCCCGTGGGAATATCGAGATAAAAAGTAGCCTATATGTTAATCCAGGGTGTCAGCTACCTCCATACAAAATTTTATCAAAATTGGTCCAGCCGTTTGAGCGTGAAGAAGTATAACAGACATATAAACACACACACTCACAAACTTTCGCCTTTACGTATAATATTAGTGTGATTTATTTCTATTTTGATGAATGAACAGTCAAGTTAGTTTCATATAGTGAACATCAATAATAGAGAATAGAACTTTTGAATGGATAACAGCATGGGCTTAAAATCAGTCTCGACTAGCTTTTTCTCACATGTTGGGCTCGGCCTGCAGTCTAACCGGATACAACAAAATCCAGTATTTTAGATAAGATAGATAAATAAACCATTTATTTGGCGCACACAAAAAGACAGCACAACACACAAAAGCAAAAACAACAATATTAGATGATAACCAAATTACGACTGTCATACTGACTATGGCGAATACTTAAAATAAAATTAAAAACATACACAGTGCGGTGTGCGTCTCAAGGTTGCACCAAATGGGAGTACAGTTTAGCATGTGTCAGGCAAATGTACCTGTTTATGTTTTAGATGGAGCGACTGTCATGTGTCCTCCACAACCTATGTAGTTACTAAGTAACACTATACCCTTCGGTAATACTAGTTGTCAGACTTTTTTTGGGCTTCTAACTACCCGTAACTTCTCTCAAAGAGCTACGAATGACAGTCGGGACCAAAGGCTTAACGTCCGTTCCAAGGCGCAAGGGTCTCAATACATAGGTAATGGATGGTCATCCATCCACGAACCGACCGCGGCAAGCGTATGCTTGACCTTCGATCAACGCGTGCCATGCCGTACCATGTTCAATAAGGTGACTTTGGCTAATTAATTCGCCTTTACAATTTCATGAAATTGATTCCCAAATAAATTACCTATCATTCAATCCTCATTAGCATAGTACCCGAAGATAAGTCAAACAATTCCATTTTGTTCCCTCACATAAAATTTACTGGGCAATAAATAATGGTCCGTCAGTTTGCGGGTCACATCGTAACTGCATTTTAATGTGACCACATGTCTGTGGGTCCTACGTTTTATTGTTGTATTCTCGTTTGTGTCTGTCTTAGATATGTGTTTCTGTCTGTTTCTGCCCATCATAGATTCTATTTTGGTATTTATTTTAATTCTTGGAATTAACTGCTCATCTTTATGGGCGGTGTACGTGGTTAATGGATTCTCGTATATTTTCCATAATTTAAGCTTTTACAAGCGAAAGTTGTAACTAATGGATATGGAATATTTCAAGCTTACCTACAAAGATTGAAATCGTTTGATTTCCCTCGCCACTCATTTCGCGAAAAAAGTGTCCACACTGAATAGTGAATTCACACATTCCATGAATGATGTTTCTATGGCGACAGTGTGTGTATCAGAGGTGTCAAAACGAAACAGAAACGCGACCGTCTTTCGATGTGGTATAGCGAATCTAACGGTTTAAATCTTTGCTTATCTACCTTTTTTATGTTCGTTCGTATTAACGTTTTAATAATAAGCAACAAATATTAGGTTCATGAACCTAGGTATGTGTAACAAACAAATAATATATATCCAATGTTGTGCTTCTAGCTAGATTAACAGAATTTACGTACAAACTAAACATATTTTGCAATAAACCTTACAATATTGTTACCGAAACCACTGAGAAATGTAATAATATACCTGAATTTACTACATGCTCGTCATGTTCCACGGAAATGATATTCACATTAATTCAAACCAATTGTTTTGGTACTTTGCTTTGTAGGAGTGATGGTGGCCCAGTCGTAACGGCCCCCTTGTTGTAGGGCATGGGTTAAAACCCAGGCAGGCGGTTTACTTTGTGTAAATAGTTTCATAACCACTGCTCTAAAAATAGTGAAGGAAAACATCGTGAGGAAACCGGCATGTCCTAGAACCAAAAATTTTAAGACAACATGGTGACATCTGCCAACCAGCTCTGGGCCCGCGTGGTAGATTATAGCCCACTCCCTCTCGAAGAGAGGAAACCTGTGTCCCAGCAGTGGGAACATTATAGGCTGAATATGCTTATGACACTTCGCTTTTGTGGCTGTATAAATTGTAATTAATAAATTTTATGTACAGTACACTTGTATTCTGTACGTGAAACTCGTTAAAATTATATGCTTGTTAACATTTGCAGACTATATCGTAGCATTTGTAGCTGAACTATTTAATTTTGCTCGTTTATTAGGTACCTATAGGCGTAACTATACTACGTGTAATATATTTTATACCTTTGTCGGTTACTGCTGTGGTAATTTTTAAAGTTACGTATTAATTACCTACAAAGTTGACGGTGCGGTGGAAGCATTAATTTAAGAAATGCATGGGTGGTTCTTAATCATTTCATTATCGACTGTGGTACCTAAGTAGTTCGATTTTTATACAGGCCGACTTTGAATTCATTAGCAATCTGTTGCATACATTTGGGGGACTGTCTTCTGTAATTTTGATGTTCAAAGCTTACCGATTCTCAGTTCAGTTGGAGTTGAATGACTTTTGATTTTTATTGCATATTTGTATGCAATAGTATATTTTTTCGATATTACAGTAATGCTCGTATTATAAGACTTGTTCATGTTCATGAATTGTTTCACCTCCTGAAAGATTCAAAGTCATTATTTCGAATCGACCACGACGTCATATTACCTGCAGGCGATTAACACTTACCTACATATATTTTATATCAACAAACGTTTGGATTAAGGTACACATACGATGTCTGCGCAAGTCATTAGAGTTCTAGAAAAAAAAAACAAAACTTAATAAAAACGTCCACAACAAAGTAAATGCGCACGGCGAACGATTGAGAATACGCTTCTCGTGGTTTAAAAAATGTAGCTATGTCCTCGAGGATCTAATTGTTTGCTAGATTCCAAACCAAACTAAATAAAAAGTGTAAATACGAATCACGTGCAATATGTACTTCGTTACAGCACGTATGTGCCAAGTTGGTAATATTATCAATATTCTTACTTAATATTCTGCTGTAGCGTATATTTGTTATTGCTTTATTAGTTTCCCTCGTCCTTTGTTTAACCTGTTTCTTACATAAAAAGTGTCCGCGACAATCACGTTCAGTTAATTTGGCTTCAGGGCACGTCTCACCTGAAATGTTTTATTGAGTAACACGCTCCCACGTTTCAGCTGCTTTTTGTAAAATCGCATCTCGCCCGCGCCGTCCGGCGATGACCCAGAATTTCGGGATGTTCAGTGTAAAAGCAATTTGGAATGACCCTATTTGGGGAGGCGTGAAATATAGTACGTTTCCTGTTAATGCCCTGAAATCAATCTGGGTGCAGGTATTTTGTAGGAGCAGACCCTACTTTGACAGAGTTTGACAGTCTTTTGGTAGGCACATTTCAGGCTAATCACACTAATATTATAAAGGCGAAAGTTGGGGAGTGTGTGTGTGAGCGTGTTTTGTGTTTATATGTTTGTTACGTCTTCACGCTCAAACGGCTGGACCAATTTTGCTAAAATTTGGTATGGAGGTAGCTGACACCCTAGATTAACATATAGGCTTTTTATCCCGATATTCCCACGGGATCGACATTTACGCGGGTAAAACCACGGGGCGCAGCTAGTATGACATATGTTTAGATACAGCGTGATTGGAAGATTGATGCAAAGCTTTAAGGCGAAGATAGTACAGACAACTTAGAACCATTTAAGCTATGGTTGTCTTAGACGACGTCTTACCAATTTTATTTTCCTAATTTTTGTTCCGATCTCTTTTCTTCTGATTTGACGTCTTTTGTCTTTTTCCATTCCTTTAAGGCTTTCGTCCATTTTCTCTGTTCGTTCCCATACAGTGACCAGTCCAGTTCCATTTGATTTATTTTTAGAAAAACTTTGCAAACTTTCCATATTTATGATGTCGTCCACTTGTCACGGAGCCTTATGTTTAGCATGCTTCGCTCCATTTTGCGTTGGCAAACTATAATTTTTTTGTTTGTTTCTGCTCGTAACAGGCCAAGTTTGACACCTTTATGTGAGACATGTGAGACATGGGAGAATGCATGTTTTATACAGTTTTCACCGACATTGGTATTGTTTAGTTTTTGACTATTTCTTTTAGCGACCAGTAACCTTTACTAGTGTTGCTTATACTTCTATCAATTTCTTTTAACTATTGATCTTTTATTGATATTAGCTGTCCCATTTCATCAACATATTCAATAACCTCTTGTCCTGTTTCTATCTCTATTTCTAAATTTTCCTTTATAACCCATTCGTCATTGCTTTAGTCTTCGATGGATTCATTGTTAAACCTGCTTTCCAGCTTTAATTGTCTAATTGCTGTAACACATCAGGCGTACCCACCAGTACCCACTTAAGTTCCTATAAATAGAAACGTCTTGTTGACATAAACGACGCGTGTGGCAAGCTATTCACCAAACCTAAAATAGCAAACTCAGGAGGTATAACAAATACACAGAAACAATAAATATTAGATTTTCCTCATAATTATTAGCGGAAACTTGATTAATTCTATATAACAGAGGAAAAATATAAGTATGAATAAATAATTGATTAATAAAGTTTTAGCTCAATCAAACATTTGATTGTTCAAGTCGAAAACCTTTTCCGTTATTCAGACTCTATCTGTAAGGGAGGACATTTTAGCGGAGTTTCTTATTCATATATAAACCGGGGGAGTTCCGGAGGCCACTGTGTGTTTGTTGGTAGGAGCAGAAAGAGTGTTGTTGATAAGAAGCTGGGTCTGAGGACTATTAACTTCTTTAAACAAAAGAAGGACGCACGCACACATTCCCAGCGATCATCTACGCAGAATTCAGCGAGAACCGCCGTGGTCTCGTGCGTTCTCAACGTAGAATTACATGAAAGCAAGGTTTGCATCTGTGTGCGTGCATCTGCCAGTGTATGTAGGGAGAATGTTATCAGTAGGGGTGCTATCAGCCGGGTGTGTTATCGCGGCGTTGCGTACTGGCGTATGTGCGTAACGACTGACGCCACGCCCCCCGGCGTCTTCCCACGGCGGCTCTGTTAAGATGCGCGCGCATTCCTGTTCTAGCGTTAGGGCGAGATCACAGCTGTACATAATTTTGCATCTTTTTATCGGTGTGTTGCCAACTTTTGGAAGAGTGATGTTTATTGTTGACAACGGTTTAGTAATCGTTTGTGAGGCTTGCTTTCATATGTGTCTGATAGTCAGAAATTATTTAGGAGTTACCTACTATGACTTTTCAATTTAAATCTGATACTTATTTCAGTAGGTAAATTGTGGAGAAAACCACAGTCTCTGCACACTATTGAAACGGATTCTGTAAACAAAGTGATCATTATTAGCATCAGCTTCAGCTTGAGTATTCTATTATTCTATTCTGTTCTATTCTATTCTTGAATAGCTAGATTTTCAAAAACTTGCATCTCGTAGGTACTGAATTTGCTTTGCAATAATGTATGATAATAAATTTGTCCTCTATCTAATACACACCAAACTAAACTTGACGTCCCGGAATCGCAATATCAACGGTATTAGACTTCTGGCTATAACAGACGAGTTTTCATGTAATAAAGAAGCTAACTCATAAAAACTAATGGTGCACCCTCAGCTGTCGTAAATAGTCGTTTGTACTCGAGATCGCATGTGAGCGAGGCTTAACATCGTGTCGTTCGCGTGATGCGTTGGAAAAATCTGTAGCTAGAATCAGCATCGCAGCGCCGTCGTTCGGTCGCCGAAACTAAACGTAGCTACGTCACGCGTGCGCCACCCGCGCCATCTAGCGGCCCGCTGCCTGCGCCGCATCGCCTCACCTGCCAAGCGCGACATTTCTCCGTCGCGCTCGCACCAGTGGCACGTAGAAATAACCTCAAAACTCTCGCGTACCAACCAATCACCAAAATATTGCCCCTCGAAGTATTAATAACAGTGACTACAACCTGTAAGACGGCTAACAGTGTTATGAACGTGACGTAATCCTGTCAAGCTCCTGGATTTGCCCTGCAGTGTTGCTTCATAGTGGTTTACGTAAAATCGAAAGTTTACAGGACGAATGTTCCTTTTGGTGGGCTGTCATCGGGCAGCCCCCAAATTTTGTGCCATAATGTGGTGGTTAATATTTTTATGTGTTGTAAACGTTAAAACATTCGGTGTACTAGCGTCAAATAGCAGTGGGACTGTATCAGATTGTAAGTATTTTTTTGGTTTGTTTTAAAATTGTTGTCTAGTTAGGAACAATATAAATAAGATAAAACTGTAGTGGTTGTAGTGTCGTTAGTCAAGGTAGAATTTGGTACAGTAAACAAATTGGTTTGGTATTTATGTAAATTTTTGATCGCGCGATCTTTTTAACAGCTGGGAACACCTTGCCCGCTTAACTAGCTTATTCATAGCACAAACAGGTTTGTTACGTGCTGCCTGATGTAAACACGCGTGGTTTACTTTTTCTAGTACCTAATTGTTTATGTTTTTACAGAAAGGACAGATTGAAAAAGTGAGATAAACAAGTTAAGATAATGCCCGACAGTCACGCTATGCCTTGTGATATGACTAAAATGACTTAAACACGCCCATTATGGAAACAGGTTTCTAGTTAAGCTACAGATGACTATCAAAATGTCAATGTTATCGATTATTATGAATGTAATAATAATACTAAATCCAAGGTATCATCGCAATTAGTTCCAAAAACGTAGGTACAAGTCATTGATAAGGTCCCGTTTCATTTTAGTGATATTATATGTTTTGTAGATGAATTTAATGTAAAAATCCACCAGGAACCCAATAGTCTACCATTACTTACAAAAATAATTACAATGTAATTACTAGTGACTGAACTGATTTCAAGGATAAGAAATTAAACATTCAGACGGAGAACAAATGCGAATCAACTGAAGTAACAATTTACCTACATGAAGTTAACGATTGTGATAGGTGGGTACTAGTACCTACCTACCTACATTTATGTACTTAGTAGATATGTATAGGTATTTCTTGGTCTATATATACAATGTGTAATACAAGCATCTAAGCATCTAAGATCATCGTCGTTCACGGTAATTCTCCATTGTTTATTAAGAATGTAAAGCCAGTCTTACATCAACACAAATATACAACAGCAATTAATTGTGATTAAAAAATACCTACTAATTATATTATTTATCTACTTTCGTGGCTTAATGGATTGTTCAAAACAACAATGACAAGATCACTGTCAAGATCACAGTGATATACAGAAAGTAACATAAATATTTATTTCTCAGACAAACCACAAACCTTGACAAAAGGGACATATATAAACAGGGGAAAACATCTACAATTCTTGATTTCAAGTAACCCAATTCAAAAATATTGAGAAACCTCTCAAAAGTCAAGTACTATCCCATAAAGCTAATACTGAGAGAAAAGAAATAACTTTACATAAACGGAACGTTCTGTATTATCAAGATTCAGATACTAAAAATAACTGATTATAATTTGTTGATCCATAAAACAGCGTTTAAAACAGGCGACGTTTATGTTGATACAAGCGATTCAAGGTCTTATGTGGTTGCTGCGTCCGACTCGATCTCGACATGACGTCTACCAACCAGTACAAGTTCTATCTACATCAACATATTTGTCATGAAGCTCGTAATTAATGCAATCCATAGAATGTTTACCTGATATAGGTACGATCATATTCATAATGGCAAGCTTGAATGTGATAGGATGCATCGGTGACTATCTACCATCTCAGATTCACAGATATTTGAGCGCCAAACGGAAATCTACCATCTACCATAATCTTCAATGATAGTTATCGTCTCGTATTATCGGTTTATGATTTCTTGCCTTACAAACAATACTTTGTTATACCTACGCGTCCTGCACTGTATCATTTTTCTTGATTTAGGTATGCGCTTTGTAGGCCATGTGCCAAAAGCTGAAAATAGATAGCGTAAACAGATGAAAGTGGCCGAAGACACTACGTTTTCCTGAATCGGTACAAAGTTCAATAGTTGTGGCGGAAAGCCAATGTTGCCAACGTAGCTATGCGATATTGTTTACAAATTTTTCGTACATGTAACCTTCCTTCAAGTTCACGCACATATTTACGCGGACATAGCGGTCAGTTAATGTGACAAAGAGCTGCAAACGCTAAAGGGGTGGCCGGGCGAAAGTAGTTAGTTATACTGTCTCAATTTTGGCGCCCCACAGCACAGCTGACGCGACGCCCATAAAAGTCCCGCTGATGAAAGAGCACAATCCCATTGTGATGGCTATAAAACGGGCTTTGTGCCCGGAGGAGGCGTCATTATATGAAAAATGAAAAACGAATCGCTCTTGTCACATTCAGCGCGATTTTATTGAAGGATGAAGGAATAAGGCCTAAGATCCCGAGAATTTGTCAATCGATAGAATTTTGTTTATGATTGTATTCTTTTGGACGCTCGGGACTTTGACACATTTTGCGCAACTGAGAAAGTCGATTTGGCACCATTATGTTGCTATAAATCTTCCAGTCTTTGCGAAAATTGCATTTATTTTTGCAAGCGTGTCAGGCTATTTGGTACATAATAGTCTAAAGTGTAGGTATATACGTCCCGCTCTAAAGCCACAGTGCGTCAATAAGGATGACGGTATAAAGAGAGCGTGATTTGATTAGTCAACGAGGGCATTGAAATGTATACAAAGTGACTCTGGAGTACCCCAGCTTGTAAGCCGTGATTTCCTACAATTCGTTTAATATGTCCATTCTAACTTATAATTCCATAACTTTATCCTGATAACAATATTCTTTTGGTGGCCTTTACACTTAGCTATAAAATTAGAAACGGGATAAAATAACAGTTAATAGATTATAAGAAACAATCTTCGGTGATGTTGCTAGTAATGAAAAAACACTTGGAAAACCACCAAAGCATTCCCTACCATGTTTATTAACTCATTTTGTTATGAAAAACACACTTGAATAGTTTTGGCAAATGGCTTGGCATGCCAGAGAATAAGAATATATTTAACTTCGGTCAAAATGTACCTACTTCTAAATTGGAAGCACATACCTATTTTACGACCACTATAACATAACATAACGCCTTGTACACCTACAGTACACTCACATTTCGCCAGTGATGTTAAAGTCCCATTTAATAGGGGGAAACCTATTGCCATCAACCGGGCACAAATCCAGACTTCGGGCTGCTACTGAGATATTCGTTATGGAAAAACCCAACAACACTTTGCCCGACCTGAGAATCGAACCCAGGACTTCGTACGCAGCAGTAGCGCTTACAACCACTAGACCAACGACGCAGTCGAGGACTGTTAGTACACCTAAATTAATTTTTATGACACGCGCGAGGATGAGCTGATTCACTCTTTTCATCCTATCATGACAACAATCCAATTTCGTGGAACGATTCCACCATTTTTAACTACGAGCGAATTTATTTGGGCAGTTGGGCAGTAGATAAAATTGGGGTCAAATACATTTGTAAGGTACCAGCTGCAAAGCAAGAAGGGACAACTGCAGATTAGATAAGGGCCCACTTTTTGCCTTCAAGTTTAATGAAGGGCGCACGATCTGCAAACGCTGCACGTTGTCCGAAGGTTTCGGGGCGAACTGTTTGGTACGTGTACTTAGTCGGAGGACGGAGTGGATCGTTTAATTTTTTTTCTATTATCAGACTCCTCAGGCTACGTCTGCCTTTGTGTCGTGCGTATGTCCCTTTATTCGACGTCTAGGTTCTTATTGACTAGATAGGTATAGAATATTTATTTTTGCTATCGTCATGGATGATTCAAAGTTTTGTACATACCTGGTGGAATAATTTCTCGAATTATTTAACGTGTACATTTACAACGCGTTCGCTCGTTGTTTGATAAACAGTTCAGCGCTTTTGGTAGTGTTGTGCCCCGGAGCGTGTAACTAGTATTTTTGCAATTCAAACAAATTCCGTATTACTCTCTGCAGCATAGTTTTATTTATTTTAAATTACGAGGGGTATTATATTAATCATATACATATATCCCTCTCTAAATATTAGAAGCGACGAACCGGGAGTAAAAATTCCTACTGCGTCGCACCTGATAATACTAAAATGTGACATATGTTTTACTGAAATAACAGAACATAGCATAGATAATGTCGTGATAGTATTTATTTGTCAGGTATCAAGATATCAGATAAAAAGGCCCCAGCTAAAGGTAGTAAAGAAAGCAAAATATGTAAATAAATAAACATTTTATTTCTCTGCCACAAATGCGCCTTAAACTTATATATATTATCTTACATCTGATATAAACATATATCTAACAAATACCGAGAACAAGAAAAGTATCAAGTAAATATTGTTTTATTGTATGAAACGAATTTATCAAATAATGTAAAAATAGATTAAAGACGTGAGGTAGACTTGTTTTAAATAGTTGTTTTGGCTAAAAGTCACGCAGAAACGAATGCACTTGTTTGTTATTCTCTGCATTTAAATGTTGATTTATAATTATTATAATTTACTTTCCGTGACCGATATATAAGAAATAGTCTGAATTATTTAATTTGTCGGCAAGAAAAGATGTAAATATTATAAGCTAAGAAAAATGGTACAAGCTTGTTTAAGACAGGTATTCTCTAGAGGACTTTGTAATGGATGAAGCAGACACGGCTTGAACTCTTGGGTTCTTTATACTTGAGGAATATTTAGGTACATTAAACAGAGTTCACAAGTCTACGATTAAAGTGTTTTTGCGAATGATGTTAGTGACGTAATTATTTTATTTGAGCATTAGCTGCTTCCGGCTATATTGGTCACAGTTTTTTGTTGTAAATGGTTAGAGAAGATGACAAAAACATATTCGGTTTTTGGGAGTTATAATTGTTATAATAGAGTAGAAGTATATCGTTGATTGAGAACATTATCAATATATTTTTCTGTTATTCCGACATTTTCCGACATTCGACACACTATTCAGATATTTTCCTGCTTTGTAACTCGTGCATGTACACATACACACGTCTCAGAAATCACTTCGCGGCGTTATTTCTAACATTTCGGACCTACAGGGAAATTTACAGGGTAATAGCGAAATATAATTTTTTCCCCGTCCAATATAACCGCAACAGTGAGCTCAGAGCCATCCATTACCTCGTGACGCGCGATGAGGGTCCCCAAATTGGTTATTTTAGCGACTGCGTACCGACGTTGTAGTCGGACAAATTCACCAACGAGTTTCACACGATAGATGACGAAATTTCTCTTCTTTATTATACATTTCCTTCCTTAGGTTGGCACCGATAATATTGAAAGTAATTAAGTGACAAGCAAATTAGTCGGCTTAAGACAAAGAGGACTAAGCCCAAAAAGATGTTTAAATTTGGTGTCGAACATAGACTTAGATAGGGGGGTTTGGAGGGTCACTCCAGAATGGTCTGATGCCCACCCCAAGATGTTTGGGGACCTATTCGAAATTCTAAGCTGGATACTTAATGTCACACAAAAGCAATCAAATAAATAAATCTACCACCAAGACCTACACAAACTTATTATTACCCACATAATACATTCCATTTAGTTACATTAGAAATCCCAAAAATAATTGAGTCTACTAATACGCAACGTAATAAGGTAATATAGGTAAATTTAAATTTCGCGCCACAATGCAAAGTGACAAGCGGGCGCACGTCGGAACACCGCGCCGTTCCGTGCGCGCCGCCGCGCCGCTTCGATCGATGCGTTTTTTAATTTAGATCTCGAAAGTGGAAAGCATTTTGTGGGTAATTATATGGTTATTCTCCTTATTGACTAAACTCTTTTAGAAGCAAAATGTTTAATAATGAAAAACGTGCTAAAATAAAAGGATCGATTGTGGGATCGCTCGCACTTGGGGATGGGGCCCGCTAGGCATGGCGGGCTGATACCAGTTGGGGGTGCTGCAAATGTACAAGTATCTCCCGGGCCCCCGACTTATGGTAGTAGAAGGAACAATGGGGTTTTAGTCGGTAGGAGTCCGACATAACCTTCCCGTTCTTTCCCGACGGAGGGTACCCATGAGGATATCAAAACGAAAAAAAAAAAGGTTAGGGAACAGGCCCTCCCTAGAAAAAAGATACGCCAATGGGGTCGGAGCAGGAAATTCCGGTGAACATGGCACAGCATCTGCATCAAGCCACAGACCATAGCAATTAGACGTAGATTAGTATACACAAAATAGGAAGAGTAACGATACACAATAGTGAAGGAACGAATAAGGAGAAGGAAGATTTATTATTTAGGCACATATAAGGTTCCATGAGCGGATAATAATTTCAACCTTGGAATCTTCAAGTCTCGAATGAATAGGTTACTTCTAGCCAAGTCTGCACCATCATCGACCGCATCATCGCTTCCGATCAGTTGAGATAACTGTCAGCCGAAAGTCTATCTAATATAAAATAAAATGAAACAAATCAGTTTGCTAATGATAGATGACAGGGATAAGGCGTCCTAATTTTGAAACGATGATAGATGAACATTTTGTTCAGTGACCTTAATTACAGGTATGGGATTAGCACGGGTTAGTGATATTAAAAAGAAATATGATGTTCAAAGTCATTAAGCTTCAGGTGAAGTTATAAATTCTAATTTCTTTTGTTATTAAAAAGTCACGTACACGTCTCACGAATGCACCCGGAGGGTTGGGCAAAGATCGTCACTCATTGGACGCCTGAGGGAGGACCGTCGAGGTAGATCACGGCGAAGGTGGTGTGACGATCTGATAAGTTTGCAGGACCAACATGGCTAGAGATCGCACAAGACAGAGAGGATTGGAAGGACAAGTGGAGGCCTTTGCCCAGCAGCGGGACAAAATATAGCCTAACAAAAAAAAAAAGTTTAAATCTATCGTGTAAGAATTGCTATCTTAGCCGTTTTGGCTAAATCGATAAGAAGTCTCTTTTTTATTTAAGTTATTGTTAAAGAGATGAAATGAAAATTAATCATTCTTGCCCCAAATATGTATATATCGTCACAATAATGAGCTCACAATTTGATATGGTTTCTTTACCACTTACTTTAGCCTATCTTTTAAATGTTACATTGATTATATAAGATTTGAAGACACTATATAAGTGAACAGCTTGATAATAAACATAGTTGTAACCGAGTTAGTCCCGAGACTTAGCTCTTCCATTAATTGCGAGCAAGTTGTGTCTCTGCAAGTTTCGTTAAACATGTGTGTGCGTAGTTCTTGTTCGTGATTTGTTTTCTAAAACTTATTTGTGTTTTAGATTTTGGGTGCTCGGCCAAGTAGGTATTGATTTTGTTTACTTTGTCTTCGGAATTTTACTCTTTTTAATTTGTCTTTCTTGTCATTCTTTTTCCTAGCTTACTTTCCTTCACCGATTAAACGAGTTTTTTGTATACGGCTCCAATTTCATGATAGATATTAATTAATTGCTTGTTTTTATTATAGGTGAGTTTTTTTGATAACCTGCCGGTCGATTCTGTAAAAATCTCACCGTGAAAACTTAGGTGAAGTGAGTTTGTTTTTGCTAGGAATTGACACTATTGACAGCTCACTTCACCTAAGTTTTCACGGTGAGATTTTTACAGAATAGCACCGCTGGTTGTTATTATTCTTTGAGATCCCAGGTCACGCTTTTCTCCAAATTATAAGTATTTAATTTATCAATCCCATTATTCCGAGCTAAAACTATTAATAATAAATTCCGAACAAAAACCCATAAGTAGGTACCTACGCGAAAGTCTCACTCAATTATCTTCTATAAGAGCCGTAAATATCATCATGTTGTTTCGATTACAAGTTCCTTTCTTCACTAACATTTTCTACTTTTGTTTCACCAAATAAGTGTACAGTAATAGACGTGGACAAAACATTGACTTCTCGAAATTTTTATTAATTTTATCTGTCGTTACGTTCTGACCATACAATAACCGCTCAATTAAGGGTCCGTGCCAAGTCCAATGCGACACTTAACGTTGACCTCGATTCTGTATTGGTCCGTTGTCATTAAACCTCACTGCTGTTGCCCTTTGCTATGTCGGTGATACACATAGACGATTCTATAGCAGGGGTTAGATCGGAAGCTGTCCCGAAATTCGACAATCGATTCTAATCCCTTTATCTTTAAAAATAAGTTCCAGTTTTCATTGAACTGCATTCCAGTTTAAGCTATTTCACTCCTGAGCAAACCATTTGGTTCCAAGCATGTATTAATTGTGGCCGAGTCGGACGTTCAGTACATTTCCGATCAATGGTTTATTTTTGTCACTCGCAAACTTGTATGTAGTTGACATTCTAAAAGACCCCAACGACATTTTTACAGTTTATTTAGAAGTTCTGTGTGTTAGGAGACAGAAAATCAATTTATGTTATGATACCTACATACATAATCAGCCTTTAAGTAACGTTCTCACTGCTGGGACACAGACCTCCTCTCAGTGAGAGGGAGTAATCCACCACGCGTGCCCAGTGCGGGTTGGTAGATGTCACATAATATGTCTTTGAATTTTTGGTTCTAGGACATGCCGGTTCCCACCAAGATGTTTTCCATCACCGTCTTGAGGATGATTTTGTTATGATGTAGGCTTAGTATTATTTCCAAAATGTTTTCCTTTGTTCTCTTTGCTCTCTATAAATTATTCGATTGCGAGATGTAAATTGGTTTTGACGGAAATCCCGTAGTCACAGAACTCCAATTCAAGTTTTAAAGAACTTAATAAAATTGAACGTCATGCACAAAAAGTTTTTATAGACAGTTTTACACTCCTCAAGAGCTTCATCAAATTCGCGTCTTTGTGGAAGGCCGGGAGCTCCTTACCACAAAGTTGTTGTTACAATGCTCAGTGATGACTATGTAAGACCGTTTCAGACCATAGTTAATAAAGTTTCGAACAAGTTATTCATACTTACTAATGAGCCAACTCATACTAGGTTTCTCTCGGCATGTTCTCAATTATGCCGATTCAATTGTAGCGGTGGCGGCGGCTCGCGGTGCCGCGGTAGGCTCTTCCATTATTTAATTTTCTTAGTTTAGTATTCCTTGAAATGTGAATAATTATAGCTCGGTTTCAGAATTTTTTCTGCTACCGTCGACGAAAGCATTCCCATAATAATAAGTAATTAGAGGAAATATATTTTATGATTTTACTCTAGTCT
Organism: Oligia latruncula; assembly: GCA_948474745.1. Lineage (NCBI taxonomy): Eukaryota > Metazoa > Arthropoda > Insecta > Lepidoptera > Noctuidae > Oligia > Oligia latruncula. The sequence continues at coordinate 8,203,437 of OX419684.1, read as the reverse complement.
TAAACAGCTCTGGCCCACACTAAAACTTCATATGAATTCCGTGGAAAATTATCGCAATGAAACTGCGCTATGCAAATATTCTAACCATTTCACGTGTGTATTTAAATACGAGAATGTTACTGCGAACTATTCATTAAAATTCTTTAAAAACTGTAAAAATAGTGAAACATTTCAATGTAGAAAGGAGAAAATTGCATATGGAATACTCGTAACAAGCGCAGAATCGTTTGGTTCTGCAGAATGGGCCCCGGGTCGCGAATAGTGGCGGAATGGAAAAAGTAAATGCGACGTACACAGATGCAGACACAATGTCGTGATAAGATATACACATTATGTTGACGTTATGAGCGAACACACATTGCAGCATTATTGAGTTCTGAATCGCGCGATAAGGGATAACGATGTGATATATTTCATTCACATGGTTCCTGATATTATCAATGAAGAAATTAAATATGGATATGTAGATACTGTCCTTAGATGTCTGTCATATGCATCATATTGCAACACCGTTTTGAAGTTTTTAATTCAATTACTTGACTGTTGTGTTATTACTATTTTGTAGAATTCTTCAATCTTCTGAAAGCAATTTCTCAGTAGAACTCAATACAAAGCCAAATGCAGTTACCGTTTCCTTTTGCTTTACTAAGTCCTATATTCAAGACGATTTCTTCTTTTATAATTCTGTCACTACTTATACTTCCTGTATCTTGTATAGGTAACTTAGCTACTTTTTCGTGGATTTTCATGAAATTTTGAACAAGCCACTTCGCAAGGCGTGTCGGCGTATCTGAAGGAAAGTTTGCGCATTAGCGGAACCGGAAAAAGGGGATGAAAAAGTTGACAACAACTTCTCGCAAAGACACTAAAATTGCGAGGCGTTTGCAAAAGTTACGCCCAAAGTTAATAGCGAAATGATTTGGTCGGTTTTAGGTTATTTATTATAAGTACGGTTGTTAAATATTTAGCAACAACTTTAACAAGGAATTGGACAGCTGTCTTTTATTGAAATCTTTCAGGCAAAATTCATGCTTCAGATGCTGTAGAACAAAAGTTTTACCCTGGAAGCTTTTAACAGAATTTAATTAAACAAAAGAAATAACGTAATCAATCACTTCTACATTCGAAAGGATCATATTTCAGTCAAACTTAAAATGCAGACGTTTTGAAAATGAGCAACTAACGAGGATAGTTAAACAGATCTGTAATTTGCATACAGATTGGCTTTCAGGGATAAACGGTCCATTTGTATTCAAACGCTGGAACCCAGCTCAGTGGTCGAAGAGCATTTATCCAGTTTAGGATTTAAATCGGCCACAGTATCATCTGCTTATCAATATCATGTACTCCTAAGCTCTACCGAAACTTTACTGCTGCATAATATTTTCCTTTCTACTTAACGTCATTTTGGCAGTTTGCCAGTTTCCGTTTTTTAGGCACCGAATTTGGTAGGCAGTTGATTCTTCATCGATTTGTATTAAAATTTATCGATTATGCGATTACGGAAGTTTTTTATCCGATTTTGTAATTACGCTGCAGTTTTTTATCCCTAACTTATTCCTTATTCGTTTCATGAAGGTTTTCGTTGGCATATGTTTGCTTTGAACTACATTTCTGCAGTATTGTAAGGCTAAGCTGCCCTCTGGTCAGCCAGGCTTTAGCAGAATCCCATCAAACTTGTACAGAATCCTTCTGTTTGTCCGTCTACCAGATATAATCCTCTTACGGTGGCCGAGAGATACCACTGGCATAACTTCATTGGTTAATTCTAAGCCAGAGACACTACTAACTTGATGGAACCTTTGGCTATATCAACAAACCATTTTTATTTCTAAATACAGACAATGATTGGCTATACAAACTGACACATATAACCCGGATAGTCTTTCTTCGTTCAAATGACTATCATAACATGATCTATCCATTGTGGGGACACAATATATAGTTGAGGTGAATGACATACGATCGGGCCGAGACAGCCGATGCTGACAAGCGTTGAAGGGAGTGCGAAAATAGACCAATCTGATGTAGGTACCTACATGACGTCATTCGAAGCGTAGAAATTTTCGGTTGTACAGCTAGCCTACCGACCATGGCAACAATGTGGCTTTGACAGCGTCTTTATTTCGTGGTAGGGAGGGCGGTTCTCGTAGATCAAGTGTTACTACTGCGTGCGATATTATACTAGGCCGAATTTTACAGCCAATTGTTCTAGGAGTTCCGATAGTTTAGAACTATACATAGTTTAGGTATGTTATAAAATATTCTCCGTGTACTGGTTTATTGTTTGACTTTTTAGCATAGATGAATTTTCCGATGAAATCTGCAGCCGATTGATTGTGATTCAGTGTATGGGAAAATACATTGTAGGCACACTATTTCAAACATTAAACGTGATATGTACTTATTTGTTTCTGCGCTTATATGTTCTATAGCCTTTTGTTTGTTCAGTTGAACAAAATATTATTAATATGTAATAAATGTACAATATAGTACTGAAATTTCAAACTGTTTGTTAATGTATGTATGTAATTAACTCCACGAAAGAGGCTCGACATAGAATCTACTAGTTAAAATATTCGTTACAATATTTTTTAGGAGTAGTTATTATAGTTTTACGAAAATGTATGAAAACTTTAAGAATTTGGTAAATAAACTATCTTTACGTTCTCGTAAGCCCGAAGATCAACCCCTGGAAATTTGTTAGACTATGTATAATGAGACGATGGTGTGTTCGGGTTTTGTGATGGCGAGTGTATCTGTCCTGGAGACTGTTCGTGCGGTGGTTACTGCATTCGTGAGGTGGTGATTGATTTATAGAGGAACTGGGTGTAAAATTCACTCATACTCTATAGAAAAGGGAGGATCCTCCGACAGGACGGGTGTCATGTCTGGCGGGCAACTGCCCGATGATTCATGTCGGACCGTTTTATACATACATATTATCCTAGTTGCGCGGAAAACTCTGCTTGCGAGATGCAGGACTTTGCGTGAAGTCAGTATGACGCGTAACGTAGTTCGTATAATATGGCGTTATATATACCGCTACAGATGTTTCGTTGTCATTTTGCAGAAATTTTCTGATTATCCTGCAAGTATTTAAGATTGCAGCTTTCTGAAGAGTCTGATATGGGTAGTGCGCTAAAACGAGTGTTTGTAAAGACTGGTGGAGATGTTTAAGCATTACACATGTTGTTGACAACACTATAGAAACTGCGGTGACATTGCTAAGCCGCCACATTCGGCTAATTTCTATTGTAAAGTCTATTTAGCAATATTTTGAGAGCTTTTCTGCTTGTATTCTGTAGACAAAACGTCAACATAGATAAAACATCGTGAGGAAACCGGCATGTCCTACAACAAAAAATTTTAAGACATGTGACATCTACCAACCTGCACTGGGCCCAGGTGGTAGATTACGGGACGGGTGTGTCTCACAGAAAGGAGGCCTGTGTCCCAGCAACATTGTAGGCTGATTATGATTCTGTAGATTGTGTATTAATGTTACAGGAAATCTTGAGAAGGAAACCTACGCTTGAAAGCGGCCTTGATATTTCTTAGTAATTTCCCTGTGTTTGAGAACAAACGTTTTGTACCGATGCTTCTTTGTAGATCTTCAGATTTACGACGCCGACGACTACATTTTGTAGATACTTACATATCTAATGCTTATAATTCAGTGTGAGATAAGAAGTAAGGGGTGGTAAGGAAGGGATAGTAGGGACCTGCAATTTGCTGCTACCAATGTCCTCGTTAGACCCAAAGGTTATCGTTGAACGTGTCTTCGATGAATCTCATGGTAACTCTAAGAACATAGAGCGTGGCGATGAATAAACATACCGAGTAAATAGTCATGAAATCTTTGTATGATTTCTATTCATCAACAGCAGAAGCTGTCTGATGAAGCTGCGATTTTATTTATTTGTATGTATAGATTTGTATAGTTTAATTCGAACCACATGTTGTGTCTTCATGTGGTTCGAATTAAACTATACAAATCTATACATACAAATAAATAAAATTGAAGTGTCAGTTTGTAATGTCAAAATAACAGCTTCGAAACGACTGGACCGATTTTGACGGGATTTTCACTGGCAGATACACCAGCTATCGGGCTATGGTGTTAAAAGGAGTAATTGATGCTGCTTTTATTTCAGAAAAAAAATAGGGACACAGCTTGTCTTCAATAAGATGTGATGGTTTCTCTTGTTGAAAATGTGACCTTTCTTTCTTAAAAAATACAGGTCATTAACAATAATCATTTTAAGGAACCCCACAATGTATTAAGAGGGAAAACATTTTTTTCCACAAGGTAACCAATTAACCATATATATTCTTGGTCAAAATATTTCCCCATTCATCCTTTTCCGCGAAAGGAAAGTGATATTCCTATCATATTGCAATAGTTACCCTGAAACGAATTTCCGAAATACGAGCTGTTCCATGGGGTGGCGTAGTTACCATGGCAACGGGAGCCTCTCACTGAGAGGAGGCCCTTGTCCCAGCAGTGGGAACATTATAGACTGATTATGTAAAAACGACCAACTTACCTGCAAACTTTCATCTCCAATGTAACCTCTTCATGGGATGAATTTTTAAAAATCCGTCCTCACCTTCGTTAAAAAACGACGTTTGTGCAAAATCTCATGCTACTAGATCCAAAATTTATTCCGATCTGATCCCCTGAACTCCCCTCCACCCCCCCTCCTCGATCCCCTGCAAGAGCGGTTTAGGTTGTGCGTTGTCTGTCATTGAATTAGGTACAGAGTTTTATTAAGAAACATACATTCTGTAGTACGTATCTAAATCCCCCGTTATAGCGTCACCCGTTGCTCCAATGCACTAAACTTCTCAAAGTAGGGTAGAGTAAGATAATTCCTTCTGAAGTTTAGACAGGAAAGCAAGTCACGCTTACGCACCGCCCTTAACTATACTTACCGCACTGCGCCTGTCCCTTTCAAAGTACTATCAACAATAACTACATAGTAATTTAATATAATAAGTTTCACTCAAGTATAATTTGATTAAACCCTACCAAGCAAATAATTAAGAATCCTACCTCCTTGCTTCCTTTCCTCAGTTTTTTAATTAAAATAATTTTGCGCTCGTGCAAATTCTTGGTTGGGTAGCGATGAAAATATTTCTTACCTAAATGTTGCCAAATAATATCTTAAACTTTTTCGTTATAGTATTGTAATTAGCCTGGTGGAGTTTTGGGAACTTTTGAAACGGTTAATTGTATGCGTTCCAAGTTTTGTGGTGTTTCATATTTAAAATTCCAATAGGTACTCAACGAAACGAGAATTGTTACTGCCAACAAAATTGAGAGCTGTAAAACAATATGGGATTTTCAGAAAAAGCGTAAAATTGAAACGTATTTTTTAAAACGCGTTGTCAATTCCATAGACCGATCCCTGTAGACCGATTGGCTCTTTTAAGCTGATGGTCTTGAAAAAACAAACTTAGAAACACAAACGTCAAAGAGTCCAAAGGGAAAGGGATTATTTAATGGACATTAGGAATAACAAAAGAAGGGTTCAGCCAGACCTAAAATGGCGTAAAACCTTTGTCTAAGCCGAGAGTCAAATCGAATAATAAATAAATGTATCAGTTCTATTTGAGGTCACGAGTTTCTAATGCAGTAAATTCTAATTGGGTTATTACAATATATTCTATCGGTGGCACATAAGGGTTAATTTCGTAGTTAAAGCGATCGTGTTGGTAATTTGAAGCTACATGATTACTAACGTGCACCATTTAGCTAAATGAGTGAGATGTCGCGATTAAGATAAATTATTCTCTGCGCTGTTACACTATGTTTCCCTTCACATAGCTTAGGTGAACGCTTGGAACAGCGCAACATAAATAATTTGATGTGTAAATTTCCATTTCGACTGTTGTGAATTTGTCGTTTGGCTCAGATTAAAAACAAACTCTGCGACCCAACACGGGCACCATGTTATTTTTGTCAAACCGCAGTTTTATAAAATAAATAAAGATGAATCTGCAGGTTGGATTTATCACAATGATAAATAAAATTAATGTACAGACGCCAGCAGAACAAGCTACCCGAAACTGTCAAATATTCCCAATCAACTTTGAACCTAATAATTTAGCGATAAAGTTGAAAATTTATTAAAGAAATTTGACAGATTGTAGTAGCTTGATGTGCTGGCGTCTGTATGTGAAGCATTGGTGGGCGAACCTAGCTGAATAGTCTATTAAATAAGGAGTAACTTTTTACTAAGACACGGTTTGAAAAATTAAATCTATCAGTGAAACGTTTTTTATTTAGCTATAGGTAAGTAACTTAGTGATAGATTTATTTTCATGGGCGGCTTGGTAAAAGGTACTTCTTAATTATTAGACAACTAGCTGCGCCCCGCGGTTTCACCTGCGTAAATGTCGATCCCGTGGGAATATCGAGATAAAAAGTAGCCTTTATGTTATTCCAGGGTGTCAGCTACCTCCATACAAAATTTTATCAAAATTGGTCCAGCCGTTTGAGCGTGAAGAAGTAACAAACATATAAACACACACAAACTTTCGCCTTTATAATATTAGTGTGATTCAGAGACGTAAGTCTCGTTAGTGACGGTAATATAGTATAGGGTTTGGTGTAATTGTCCACCATTTAGACCAAACCCTATACTATTTTGTCCAATGTCCTTTGCCGGGCCAGTCCCCTAGGCTCGAGCGATTTGCTCTCAATGAGACAGACATGAGGGCTCTCCACACAGATTGGATGTCAGGGCGAGCGTGCCGCGCCACACTGCCGGCTTTTCCAACAACAACCCTCCTAGAGTAATGAAATTAAATTAGTGTCCCTTTCAGACCACTTAGACTCCATAAATGATATTACCTATACCATTAAAATTAAACGAGTTTTGTCTCGTACCGACTTCGTTCTCCGTCTTAGACCGAGACAGAGAACGAAGTCGGTGAGACGACAATGACATGTTCAACGATGTTTGGGTACTTACTTGCTTATAAACTGCATTAGAAAAAGCGGTCTATAATAACGAATTCATTTCTCATCGCAAATGTTGTCATTTGTGAGAAACTGTTGCCCGAAAAAGGCATAAACTACCTGTGTTACGACGGGTGGATAGATAATACAAATAGAAGAATTCGAAAGACAAAGCCTTTATTGCAACGTGCTGTGCCATTGAACTATAGCAAACATTGCATTTGGTTTTTGAACATAAAACAAATTACCTATAGTTATGTCCATCTTAATCACAAAGTCTTTACTTTACTCCTTGAAATTGACAATAAAAAAAAATGGGAGATTGTTTAAAAATATTGTGTTAACATAACAGTTCTGTCGGTAGCAAAAATGTTTAAAAGAACCATAATTATGGATTAAATAGATGTAAAAATTAGTGCACTAGGCCATACCGCATGCGCTTGAATGAAGACAGCGCTAATGAGCGCACGCGCAGTTACTTTTAGCGGAGCCGACACTGGCAATGAGCCGAGCAAACGTAACGATGAAGTATAAGCCCTGTGTGTTAACAATACCTATCTATGTATGTTCGAGATGTTAATAGCAGTTTGTTCAGCTAAAATATTGATTAGCATTAAAAAAAGGTGACTATAAAGGCACGCGCACATTACAGCAGCGAGGAGCAGTGGTGACGGCCCCGACTTAAGAGTTGTAGGTCGTGGGTTTCGAACACAGACAGGCGCTTTACTTTGTGTAAATAATTTCATCACCACTGCTCTCAATACGGTGAAGGATAACAAGTGAGGAAACCGGCATGTCCTAGAACCAAAAATTCGAAGACATGTGACATCTACCAACCTGCACTGGGCCCGCGTGGTAGATTACCGTCCACTCCCTCTCGAAGAGAGGGGCTGAGTTCCAGCAGTGGGATCCTTATAGGCTGATAAAGCACATTAGGTACAGCCGCACCGGCCGCAGCCGTACAAAAAATGCTGTGCCTGTAGTGTGCGATGGTTCATACAAAATGTAGATACTAAAATGTAGTGGGAGGATGTTTGTATGGCGCGCGGCCCGCCATGCGAAAAAAAAATTGTTCTACCAGAATCGCGTGGCACCGGTCTGTCGCGCCTGTATGCGGTAGCCTTAATGCTGACGCACATGTAGGTGGGCCGCACCGCAACACAAACATTCTCCTAGTCGCGAGCTCGAACTGGTGGACATGGCCAAAAAGCACGCTGTCTCACCTGACTTCGTTTCGGACAGAGCTAGTATCAGTGATGAGCAATTAGACGCTAGTCAACACGAACAACGTCTAGTACTTACGCACAGAAACACCTTTCCGGACTGACAGGCGCGTAAAAAAAATCGAAAAGTGCTTCGGAAAATCGAGTTTTATGAAAAAACTACTGCATAAATAAATTACAAATAAAGTTAACTGAACTCTTCGATAACTGAGCTTTGTCGGTATGGACTTGGTTTTGAAGATTTTACAGTTCTTTTATTACTTATTTACACCCAAAGTTACGTTAAAAATAGCACGAAAAACGAATCTTTGTCGACTCATTACTTTTTAATGGCTTTTTATTTTACTATTCTGTTTCCGTACAGACAAAATTAATAATAATTCAAAACGATATTATGTTTAACTTTGGATGCACACTGTCAAACAGTGGAGTAACACTCTCCCGAAATTTGTTTTACCTTCATTTTCGTATCTACATGTTTTTCTGCGGAAGTCATTATGTGACATCTCATTGCAAAAATTAAATCGGAAGCAGCCTGAGTAAGGTTTAAAAAATATATCCCCATTTATCCCAAGAGCATTGTGTTCATAAAAGAGCTTAAAGAGCCTTTTGTTTCACAAATATTTGTAGAGAATAATGCAATCTGCTGTGTCCCGCTATAAATCAATAGCACGTATGTAAATCATTGATTGCAATATACCGTATAGAGAAATGGTTGGCTCTTCTCAAAAATATTACCGCATAAATCAAGTCGAGCGGACAAGCAAGATAGTCCCGCCGATTGTATTGACCGTCTGATTCCTCGCGTCCATTACATAATGGACTTATAAAAGGCTGTTAAGGATCAAGGAAATGTACGTCCATTCGTATATTGTAGAAGCAAAGGCCCGTTTGAGTTATATGCCAAGTTTTGATAGGCTATTTTCCTCTTTTGTATGTTTATCTTTGAAATCTGTGTGGGCTTCCCAGTGTTGTGAATGTAACTTTTTGTTGGACATAATTGAGATGTTAACAGAAATAGTTTTGGAGTAATGGGCTGGAGGGCAAAACCGAAATAAAATCCGATAAAAGATGTGTCGGTAAAAGTTACGTCAGTTGTTTTGACCGATTCAGATTACCATTTTATTTGGATTGATTAAACTTTATCATCATACGATACTTTTATTTTTGCAATGTTATCATTTGTTCAATTAATTATGATTCACAAATTGAATTTAGGTAAATCAAATACATTAATTAAGGATTATTTTAATCACTATAATTCATCAGTACCTATTTTGTAGAAAGTCGGGTTATTATTGAAATAAAACCAACATAGGTAGGTAGTAAATTATGGAGCTAGCATTATATCAGTCGCATGTCATATTAGCGTATAATGTTATCTTATCATTATACACTTGAACTTTTTATTGTTTTCGTTCGAACAGAGAAAACATTGTGTTCTTACTCAATGCGTCTTTCAAGATATCACTTGAAGGCTACTCAGTATCTCTATAAGACTATAATGCACTTCAGTCTAGAGAATTCATATGAACGATTTGAATTTTTATTTATTTTATGATACTTAACGTGAAAGTGCAACAATGTCTGAAGATATTAAAAAATACTTTGTCTTTAGCTCCAATGCGGGTGGTGTATTCTCCATAGAAACGCTCTCGCGTTTTCTTTCTGGTTAATGACCCTAAAGCAATGATTTTTTTACAGAATAATAAATATTAACTACTTCTATGTCCCTATGTATTCCTTTTTACCCGACTGCGCGACGCAAAGGAGTGGTAATGTGTTCATCAGCCTATGTATGTATGTTCCTTTGAAGCACTATACAGACCAAACGCCTGGTCCGATTTTTATGATTCACACGTCAATCGATTCCTCTTAGTCCGGCGAGTGTCACTAAAGACATGACGTCAGTGAAAATTCAATATGGCGACTACTATGTATGTATGTGTGTCTTCAAAAAAAACTTTTTTTCTCAAAACCTATCGTGTGGGGTTTCAAAATAAAGGGCTTTAAAAGATGATTACAAAAATATAAACAACTTATATGGTTAAAAGTAATTCGAAGTGAAAAATCGTAAAAAACACGTACCAAGAACTAAATCGTCAGAGAAATCTTTCATATTTGTAAACTAAAAAGCTGGAAATAAAAAAAGTTATTAAAAAAAATAAAAACCCGACAGCGGTAAAAAACTTAAGTTAAAAGAACTGAAAAGCTAAAAACAAGCCCATTTTAAATTAAATAAAAGTTGGAAGCAGGCGGGACCCATTTGAATTTGAAAATATAATAAAAATCGTATGGGTCCCGCTTGCTTCCAACTTATTTAATTTTCATAAGCACTAGAACCCCCAAAAAATGCCGATTCAAACCGCTGTCAACAGAGGCCTAGTGTACAAATTTGACAACTATTAATGAAAAAGAAAAACTTATGGATACAATATATATCCTTCTTATTCAGTTTATGAAATATCTTTTAAGTTGGTCCAATATTGGGGGAGGAAATAGGCGAGAGCCAAACCACGATTTATGACTTTTTACTTAGACTTTTTCAAAAGTCCCTCCGACCGCATTTCCTCTTAAGTTTTGAGTTGAGCTTCACGATTACTGACAAATGCTTCCACTCAATCTGTGTGGTTCTTTCCTTAAAAGACCATTTCAAACACCAGTCTACATGGTCTTCCTATGATCTCACCAAGTTATGTCTGGACTTTAAAAGAGACTGTGACCTCTGAGTTTGTTTCCGCCTTTCTTCTCAGAGTAGTCAGATAGGAAACGCCGACTTCGTCTAGTTTTTTTGAAATACATTATGATTGACGTGAGTGTTTGTAAAAACCTACTTACAAATAAAATAATGGTTCATTTAATTTGATTCAGAAATAATTGGAGACGTAAACATTTATTAACGGTTGATGGCAATAGGCTTGCCCCCTATTACCCATGACTTAAGCATATCTGGTGAAATGTCGGGAGTGCCTAGTGCCTACATATTATAGGTACACCCCTGACCAAATCTTCGGGAAAACAAGGCGTTATGTTATATGATACGAAGTAATAATAGTTGTTTAATTAATAAAATCATAACGTCACGCTAGAATAATTAATCTTTTAGGTAGGTACGTAATGTGTAGTTTTCCTTATCCCTGTTTCCTCTATTTTTTCATTATACCTACAATTCATTTCAGAATTACGAGTAGATATATTGTTTCCCGTGCATGTTATTACTTTATGATATAATGAATATGGCACATTTCCTGTCCCTAAAATAGTCCTTTGTTTCGTTTTAATGAGCTTCCTGAAATGAGCTACGACTTTTACTTTTTTCATGCATCCTGTATGGGAAAAGTAATAGCTTCCATAGAAAATAGGAAGCCTTTTTAATGATTTATGGTCAAAGTAGAATTAGGTTTTAGCTGCCTGCTATTAGCTAGCCGTTCTAGGACGTACTATCTAGGTTTTGCGTTATTTACATTTAAAAGATGCACGTGTTTAGACAGGACAGGATCACCAGATCCAGTCCAGTCTAAATACGTGCGTCTTTTAAATGCCCATGATGTTTTCACCATTTTATTGAAGGAAAACACCGTGAGGAAACCGGCATGGCAACCCCCATCCCCAACCCCCACTGGGCCCTCGTGATAGATCACGACCCACTCCCTCTCACCGAGAGTAGGCTTGTATCCCAGCAGTGGGGACATTATAGGCTGATTATGATACATGTTCAAAGACTACATTTTGTACAACCAGTACCTAAGTACTGAAAAAAAAATATATACGAGAGAATGTTAATATGTACAAAAAAACGAGCTACGTCTGCCAACAAACTGCTTTGCAGTTTGGCAGAGGTCTATCTTGTAAAAAATGATATCTGTGAATAAACTTTTTCATTTTCTTTTTTTTTAATGTGTTGAATGCGCTTGGCAAAAACAAAAACGAAACTGCACCCTTTTTAACTCTTTTTAAAAGTTAAAATGATAAACAATAAAGAAACAGGAACGATAAAGGTAAAGAGGCAAAACCACTGTGCCTCGTTATACCACCCAATAATTCCTACCATGTTAGATGCAGATGCACCCATAATTAGAGTTCCGTATTTGACACGTCGGATGCAAATCCATAGTCACTTAATTTGTGGGCTGGGGGCGTTTCACACCACACTAGGTGCTTCTTACATCAGACACGATGTTAAAAGCACCTAGGACCCAGGCTAATCCAGTTTATTCTATGAATAAAAGCTTGTGTTTTTCAGCAACTAATTTTATTTTAAATTGCCTTTTTAAAGTGCAATAAGTTGAAGCGTTGACTTATGAAGCCGCTTCATAAAGCGGTTTTGATTGACGTAGGAATATTGAAATGCTTTAAGGTATTATTTTATTTTGCCAATTATTTATTTTTATTTTTGAACAATAAACTGAGTGATATAGGCGACCTCCTTTTCTTTGTGAAACTACAGTTCGTAAGTTGATTTTTTTTCTTGTTTCAGCAATATGTTCCCTGAAGCAGTTCCAGTGTACCAACGGCAAGTGCATACCCAGCATGTGGGTGTGCGACTTGGAGAAAGACTGCGAAGACAACTCCGATGAAGAAATTGAAGAATGCAAAAAAGGTTAGTGTCTTTGCTTATGTAGGTAAAATGTGGACAACGAATCGAAGTGTAGTCATTCAGCGTCTCGGTAAAATGTCTTGAAATATTTTCTGGAGATTCCTATATATAGGGTGACTGGTAATTAGTGACCGATACTTAAACACGTGATTTTACTCATCATTATGAACAACTTTTACTATGGGACCAAACCTGAAATCGTGAAAAAAAAACAGCTGTTCTCTACATTTTGACGAGTTAAACGAACATAAATGTAGGGATTTTTTTTTTCGCGATTTCAGGTTTGTTCCCATAGTAAAAGTTGTTCATAATGATGAGTAAAATCATATGTTTAAGTATCGGTCACTAATTACCAGTCACCCTATATATGTCTTCCCGACCAGCAGTGCGATTCTGTAACCATCTCACCGTGAAAACTTAGGTGAAGGGAGCGTGGCTTGAGCTGTCAATAGCGTCAATTCCTAGCAAAAACAAACTCACATCACCTAAGTTGTCACGTTGAGATTTTTACAGAATCGACCGGCTGTACCCTAATTTGAATCACATTCTGAGGATTTTAAAGGAAATTCCTTTTCCATTGCTTCATAGGTTTAAAAAATCCGTTTGCTCAACAACGTAAATAACGCAGTGAACGTTGTTGACCTGTCAGAATAAAAGGCATTGCGATCGATTGCCATTTTATGTGTGTTACGGAATTACCCCGCCGTTTTACAACCAAGCATAACCACAACAAATTATTATTCAACGAATTTGCAATAGCCCTTTTTAAACGTCTTTATGTCCCTACAATATAGATAACCAAAATGGAAGTGCATATTGAGAACTCGAAAATTAATATAGCAGAGCACATACTTAAATTTATGTACGTGTGATGCCCCTAGTAAGAGTACCTAATCTCGTGGCTTTGTACACGAGTTAAAATTAATGATCTAGGAGAGCCACTGTTCGTGAATTAATTATCTCTTGGGTGAGACGGCTTTATACCCAATCTGCAGGTGAAATTGACTTTTTCAAATGCAAACAGAATCATTCAGTTTAGAAGCGAGAACGCTCGACGAGGCTTTTTTCTGATCAATCACGAGTTCTTGAATTATAAGCTGGAAGGTATGTTTATGTGCAACAAGCATGAATAAGATATCGATTTTTCTATAGTCCTACAGTAGTCACGAACCATTCACCGTCTTTTGTTTTCCTGTACGAGTCACTGAATCATTGACCTAATTTTAATTTTACTGAAGACTGGTTTTCCCGGTCTCCAGTCGAACTGCACTACTTTAATATAATAAAATTATAGTATCAATTAAAATCACTATTCATTGTTGCGTTTGGATTCCAATGTTCTATGTTAGAGGGTTTAGTTGCCGCACTTAGTATTTCAGGTGGACCGGTGGACCATAGTGCGTCGCCATGGCGGCTGTCGGTGGTTATTCCAACGGGCCCACCTCCCTCCAGGTGTTGATTACATCTCCTGGTATGTTCAGAACATCTGTGTAAGATCTGGGTGTCCCGAGGGTTTCTGTTCTAATCTAGGTGACGCCTGTGCATTCTCAGAGCACATGCGGAACGGTTTCCTCAGCCACCATACAAGCCTTGCATTTTTTTTTTGAAGTGAAATCTTTTTTAGGCGCTTTCGGCATTTTTTGAGATGGGAAAAAGCCATTGAACTCGCAACACTGTTACCGACACCGCGCTACATTCGGATGTGTTCGGCTGTCCTCGGTTTTAAATCCTATATGTCAGTGAGTGATGGCAAAGTATTCTGTTTTCACTTCTGTCGGCACTCCCGGAGTGCCACTGTTTTTTTTATTTTTTTTTAAACCGGGCTTGTCTGTGGATGCCTCAATAAATTAAGGCCTCCAGCCAGGGCTTAAAAACTTAAAAACTAAGCGACTACACGCTAATGGCACCAACTATGGGGTACGGAGGCTCTATTGGAATTATTTAGGGACGAATTTAAAACTACAGGCTCAGCGGCGCGGGCTTGCGCGAGCAAGGGTCGGTGCGGACAAGGTATGGGGCGTCGCGACGGGCTGCCGGGACCCGGGTCCCGGCTGTCGGGACTTGTACTTTCTGAGAGTACTGGTGATCTTACTACTCTCCTGTAGGAGGGTTGTGGCGTCGTCGGGTATGCCTCGGTCGCGAATCCTAATTATGCGGGAGGGAGTGTATCGGGCGGCAGAAGCCCTGCATCCGTTCATCCATCCGACTGTCCGTTATGTATGCCAATTGTGTGGAAGTGTTTGTTTCGCGACACGACATCCCAAGGCCTTTGGAGTTCCAATCAAGACGTGGTTAACCATGGACGTCATTGATAACCATTAAAAACGATATTTCCATTTACCTTAATTGCTCATTGCAACATTGTTCACATTTCTGCCCCACCGTGTAATGATAATAGATGTGTGCAACTTTGAGTCAAATGCATTTTGTTTGAATTTTTATGCCAAAATCATAAATATATGCGAGATATTTTTATGCAACAAAATAATACTTTTTAAAAGGGAAGCAAAGTTTGAATATAGCTTTAAATTTCATCATCGATGGAACTCAACGAAAAAATCGTAGAATGACGTAACAACAAACCCACCACCACCGAAATGACTAAAGGTTATTTATTTGGGGACAGATACCCATTCATAATTAAATGATAGAGTACGTACGATGTCGTCTTCACTCGCTACTGACAAAGGCGTCTTGTACTGACGGCCTATTAATATTTATTAAGGGAAATAGCTCCAGTAACTTGACGGCCGTCCCCTAATTATAGATCAATTGCTCTCTCTCAATTGAATTTCCAGAAGCAATTTACAAGGATGGTATAATCAATACTTTGCAGCTTTATGTGAGAGTCGTAAATCGTGACGTACCTAATTTAATTATGAATGTATCTGCGTCGTGATAACAAACGCGACTGCTTTACGTTTGCTTCTGGTTGCGATACTCAGATCGGCCGAGTTAAGGGGCTTACAGGACCTAAATACAAAAAACGCAAGTTTAAGAAACAATAAAAGTAGGTATGTAATCAACTACAGTAAACAAAATCAGAAAAATATAATGATATTCTTCAGGATATATACTAGGTGATGGAGATACCTCTAGAAACTTTCTTTTTACAATAAAAACCATACATACAATCATTCAGATTTTTTGTCAGATTATTCTACAAGCAACATACTAAAATACTAGTGTTTTATTTTTTTCGTCCAAACAATAGATTTTTTGTAATTAAATAATTGCTTCATATTTTGCAATAAATTACCAGCGTTGTGTCATCGCGCTTCTCTTTCTTTTCTATGCAGTCCGACAGTGACCGCGCTTTAAGGTCATGTAAGCCCCAGCCCCTTAAGGGGCTTACATGACCTAAAGTGTTTTTGCATCAGGATTTTTTCAGTATCATCCTGGGCCATAGATGAAGTTATATTTCTATGGCCTGGTACCCGGTAATTGGCAACAGGCTCGCTCGCCCTCTCCTTATTATTTATATACCCTATTAGGTACATGGGAGTTTTGCGAAATGAGGAAGTACTGATTTAGTCCTAGTAACAGTTATTTTACCTCTCATGTCGCGTGTACAGGGTATGTATGTACCGATAACAATAGAATTTCTATTGTGTCTGCTAATTAGACATGCGATGGGTTAAGTGTCAAAACCAGTGATCTTTTTGTTATTGCACTAAGGTTGCTGCCATTGAAAAGTTTGTCAAAATCACAGTCATCTTTTTGTCTTACAATAGGGTTGCTATTGGGTTACTGCTGCTAGAGGTACAATAACTGTATATTTTAAGTCATGGAAATAAAACTAAAAGATTCGGCTTTACTTCGTGACTGTACTAATGATGAAATTGGGCTGTGGGTCCAGTCGACCTGTTCAAATGTGATTGGGTTGAGTGAACCCGGGGCTCCATTTCGAGTGGGTCCAGTTGACCAAAGACTCAAAAGGACTGTACGTCGACTGCTGTTAAGTCAATTCTCAAAACAAAAGACACGTGTTTAAAGAAGTTCACGCTTGACCTCGAGGTTCACACTTTTCTAACTACCCTTTCCGGGTAGTAATGTTGTGTATTTTAATTATTTACGGGTTTTAATTTAATATGTGCTGCACACAATATAACGGGGAATGCTTTGTAATAAACAAACCTAACATAGAAAGCAGGGCAATAAGTTTTACTGCTGGTATTACGACAGAACGCGTTACCTTAAGTCGCGCAACTATTATTTTTGCGCTTAATGCCCGTAATTTTATCTCTACAGTATTTTCCTCATTTATAAGATTAATAGATGTACTTTTTTTACGTGAACTAAGTTATCTTTTATATAAGATCTTAGAACAAATCTACACGTTTTGATGTTTCCCTAACTTGATGCTAGAATTCAGCCAATACTCCTAAATGTTTGTCATAATCGACAAACATTTATTGAAAAAAAATAAAGCATTGTTCTAAAGTGTTACATCAGTTAAGGCAGCATGAGCACCCAATGATAAACATAAAATAAATATTTACGTTAAATTCATAAATTCAGTTATCAACAACAGAATATGTTCAAATATAGAAGTTCCTTCTTTGGCACGTGACGCTCATATAAATCTTACAAACATGAGCAAGATATCTACACAGTAATATTAATATGTACTTGTATAACCAGCAGTCTATTCAAACATACAACACCGTAGTACTCCACAACTTACCGTAGACAAATAACACAGGGGCTCGCAGCTAAATGATACAGCCGCACGGGTCTATCGAAGGTTAAGCTATAATTGCCGCGGTCGATTTGTAGATGGGTGACCATCCATTACATATGGAGACACAGTTAGGATAAGGCTAGGCAGATTGATTTAACTTCACGCACACAAACGCACACATTCCACTGTATTTATGGTTAGGTTAGGTTGGGTTACGTTCATACTAACTATTGGTTGCATGAAGCCGGGCACTATACTTAAAGTTTTACGAATAATTCGACTTTGCACAGGGACGTTTCTATCAGTTATACCTACTTACCTACATTAATTTGCTCCTCGCGTATGTAATTTTATCTAGTAGTTTTTATGTAGTTTTGTCTACTTATTTATTACCGACTTCAAAAAAAAGAAGGTTATCAATTCGACACGTATGTATGTAATATTATTGGAATTGCATTATATTTACATATGACAATCTATTAGGGCTTCCAAACAAATATACCAAATTTTATAGACGTATGTATGTATGTACTTATGTTTGTCCACGCATTTCTCCGCAACTATTAATCGGATCGTGACAATTTTTTTACTGGCTTACATTTACTTCAACTTAGGGAACAGTGCAAGTTTCATCAAAATCGATTCAGTAATTTTCAAGATATGGATTAATACGTGTAAGTGTGACGGCCTGGTTTATTGATATGAGCTACGGGTGCAGTGTCAAAGGGAAACATCTCAAAACCTTGGTCAAATTCTAGTGCATAAACTAAAAATTATGAAATAAAAAGTAATTTAAAAAAATTAAACCGACTTCAAAAAGAAATTAAGTGAAAATTATGAAATAACTTTAATTTCGGAAGTCGGTGGCAAAAAACTAAAACTATAAAATACAGATCCCGCACCGACTTCCGAAATTAAAGTTATTTCATAATTTTGAATTAATTTCTTTTTGAAGACGGTTTAATTTTTTTAAATTACTTTTTATTTGTTTCATTTATGCCACTTAGGTACAGCATGTTGTTTTGTCCAGTCATTTGTTTCATAAGTTGACCCTGAGTGCTGGCACCTTATTATCAATCTGTATCAATTTATTAGCGCTTGATTGCATGCGCCCACTTGTTTGCTTGGGCTTCCTTTATTGATGAGAGATGACTTGCCTCGCCTCGCTGGCGCCGTTAGACAATGGTATAGCTGCGCATGCGTTGTCCCTTAATCAACTATGAAATTATTAGCATGTTAGGAATTTAGGATGGACTTGCCTTGATAATTGTGTGAAACTAGAATACTAGTATCTGTTCACGTAGCAAGTTATCTCGAGAGACACACAGAGAGAGTATAGAGATTTCTCTAGAAGAGTATGCAATTACTAGCTTGCTCGTCCTTAAAAGAGCAAGAATTTTCGCATAAAAATCTGCAAATTACGTGCTTGCAATTACTCGTTCTTCGAAGAATCTTAAACTGCTAACAACAATATTTATATTCGTGCAAAATTCATGAATCATCTACAAATACGAAGGAATAATTCATCCTACTAAGTTGTAGATGACTCATGAATTTTCTGTACATAATTATAAAATAATACCTAAGTAAATTATTAGGGATGCATCGAGTACAAGTCTTATCGAGTAACCGAGTATCGAGTATTGCTCGGTCTTATGTTTACCGAACCGGGTACTCTGCCGAGTAACTCGTATTAGTTGACGCAGCTATTGGAACGTACGAAACGCTTCAAATATTATAGAAGTATGCCATTCATGTTTTTGGCATTGCTACGAAGAATTCGCATCTACAGCGCCGCAATAGCGTGAAGATCCGAAAGTGCCATTCTATAGAGTAAGACCAATATCTAACCGAAAATTGATTACTACGAAAAACTGATTATTTAATTAAATATAACGAGCACTCGACGCGTCTCTACAAGGTGTAACAGAATAAACGCAAGTCCTGAAAGTATGTATCTTGCCATATTGACAGCCGATTGAGCCAAAGAAAATTAAACCTTATTTCAAAGCTTAATTTTAAATGCATTAACATGATTTTCTTAAAAATAATAGCACTAAAAACAAATTGTGTTAGTCATTATACAATGCTTTTAACACAATACTCTAGTATGAGGTCTTGAGTTAATTATGTTATATAATATTGTATAAATCATGGATTACCTAAACATTTCCTTAATATATTGTTCTACTGATAAAAATAATTAAATATTTACCAGCATCCAATAATTGTACAACAAAAACGTTAGTCCTATTACCAAACACGTTTACCGTTTCAAATCATAAGTGACCGTGACATATTAGCAAAAGGGGATTCCAATGAATCTACACACTGTTTAAGGGCTTACAGGACCTAAACACAAAAAGCGCAAGTTTTAGAAACACTAAAAGTATATGATCGACTACAGTAAACAAAATCAGAAAAATATATGATATTCTTCAGGATATATGCTAGGTAGATAGTGTGTTGAAAACATAATACAACTAAATTGATACGATAGAAAAAAAAAATATATATACGGTCGAATTGAGAAACCTCCTCCTTTTTTGAAGACGTTTAAAAATCATGAAGATACCTCTAAAAACTTTCTTTTTTAATAAAAACCATACTAATATACATACAATAACTATGATTTTTTGCCAGATTATTCTACAAGCAACATACTAAAGCACTAGTGTTTTAATAACAATATATTTTTTGTAAATAGCTTCATATTTTCCAATAAATTTTACCAGCGTTGTGTCATCGCCCTTCTCTTTCTTTTCTATGCAGTCCAGAAAAGCCGCGCTTTAGGTCATTTAATCGCCTTACAAGTTCCCTAAACAAAGCTCCGACACACTCCGGTTTCATTTCTCGTTATTTTTATTCAAAGTAATTTGGGGAACCGAGCTCGGACCACATTCCTCGAATCTTTGTTGTGTGTCAAGAACACACAACAAAGATTCGAGGAGTCTATGTCTCTAGTCTGTAATTTTATCTATAACTGCCAATACGTGTAAACGCCTTTACGTTTTTTCTTGCGAAAAGTTGAGTGTGGGCTGAAACTATATTAAATATTTGCCTACTTCGACTTTTTTACATCTTATTATAAACGTGTAATCCTGTATGGACTTTTCTAGTGAAAGATGCCAAATGAAAGACATAGATGAACAAACGTGAAGCATCAAGCATATCAGCTCAACCATTTGTCAAATCAAGCACGTGATTACTTTTCTAACAACAGAGAGTGCTTTTAATAAAATCCTGTGTAGCATTACTAAAAATATTTCAATTGTGCTGAGAAAAACGACTAGTTTTGCTTAAAAACGGTGTCAGAAAGGTTTGAAAATGAAACCTATATATTATTATACCCATATACCTATTATTGTCGAACCAGTCTGGATTTTATTCATAGACTAGACTAGAGGTGAAGGTCAGACCGCTACTTTGACCTTTGGTATTAATATTACATTTAGGGATTCACCTTTTCCTCGCTTCTAGAAATTACTTTGTGTATAGTAGACACCTGAGCAATACCAGAAAATTGCTGGAAATATTTTTATACATTTCGAAATAGGTAACACAATTTTCTTTAGAAACGTGGTCATCTTTTATAAGATTTGTTGACTAACTACCTACATATAATTATGTATAATATGTTGGTATATATACGGTGGGCGTAATTGAATTAACAGACATAAGCACCCAAACTTACATAGGTAGATACAGTAGGCCAAACCTAACCACTCCATCAATCGAGCTGGCAAAATAAAAGAGAAAGAGAAAATAAGAATAAGGTACCTACATAGGCAAAAGAGAGATGGCGAATACTACCAATAATACTGTGTTCAACATTATAGCCCGCCTTTGTTAGCGTCAATTTTATTTATTTGTGTTAAGAAGAACTTGCGCCTTCAAGTGTAGCCTAAAACCTTAATTTAGCTCTAGTAACAATGTTCTATTCAGTTTACGAGCAGGCTTTTATGCAGGTACTGACGAAATTCTCCGGGCTGTCTACAGCGTTATCTCTCCCTTCCATAGGACCCGATTGTCTTAATATCACAAAGAAAATCATTAATCATTCTTCAACCAATTTTCGTTGCTCTCATTGATGTTAATTTATATTTTCAGTGGATCAGTTTGTTTAGGTACCTATCTCATTCATCTTGGTAATTCCCTGAAGTAATAAACTAACTTGCAGAACTGGTAAAACAAAGTAGGTGTGATTAAATTACGTTCGTATTAGCTTTTAATCTTATATTGTGTAGTGTTAAGCTTTCATGTTTTATTATTTTCCCAGTCTGTGACATGGGTCGATCGCGCTTTTTGCTACTCTGTGGGTGCCATAAGAAACGGTTATGACTGCCAAGTCATAACAGTTTGTATTTAAGTATATCGAAGTTTCGTCAGAGTTTACCTCTGACATATTTCCGTTCTCTCTCTCGATTCATGATACGTCGTATTTTCTGTGGACTGGTTTTAATTTTCATAATATGTGTAGGTACTGTTCATCTCACTGCCTCACCGCGTTATTACGAAAATATATAAGTAATGAAATGAATCGGTATGGTTGAAACCAACAATCGAAAATCTGAGACACATAACATACTTAGGAACGGAGAGTTCACTCTCATGAAGTTTAACGTTATTTTAAACAAAATTAAATGTACATATTTCTTCAAACTTTTCAAATAAATAACTATACAGTACACGGTTGAAAGCCGAACATGTGAACAACCTGCAGGCTTTATGATTGTAACAGGGAACTAGAATTGTAGTGGTGGTTACTAGGTCACCGCTCAACTTATTTCCTCCCGCTGAGATGTACGGAAGGCAAGCGGCGTTGTATATTTTGTATTATATGGACGAGCCCGCTAAAATGTTTGAATAATATTCTCTAAAGTGTGTTTTAAAGTCGAAATGTAGATTCTACAGAGTATAAGATAAAACAGAAATGAGGCGGAAGATATTTACAAATTTTTGAACAGTTTTTAGAATTTATTTGATGTCTCGATATGCTTGAGTGTTTTATTTTTTTATTAAAACAATCTACATCTTTTAAGCCAAATCCTAACTCACAAGATATATGTTCCCAGAGATGTTTGGATAAACATTTACAGAAGAAACTCTCATTAATAGAATTATAATGAGAGTTTCTTCTGAAAATTTTGCTTTACGTTTGAATTTTGTAATTTTCTCCGCTTATGTGAATATTTCAAATTAAGTTGAGATGTCAATGAATATATTTTAACAACTTGTTTTGATGTAATTACGTTTCGAAAGTTAACGACATTTCGCTCAAACAGATTTTGAGTTTTTGATTTCGTCGAGTTTACCTACTTATAAGAATTGCCTTTACGATTTCGTTTCAAAAGTCGCAAAGTTAGCAGTTACAGTTAATTGTCATTATTTTGACGACGGATAAAGAGAGATTCGTAACTTTGCTATCAGACATTTTATTTTTCATAAAATTTTTGCAAGCCGAGTTTTTGTTATTTTGATTGAGGATTTCAGTAAAATTACTGTAATCTAATTTGATTCATATTCAGGCATACCTATTATTATGGCGTTTGATGCTTCGCCTCCCGCTTCATATAAACTTTTTGGATTTTTCTGACTATATCACGGGAGCTAACTAACTATTTATATTATTTATTCAGTAACATCTATTTGTTACTAGCGACCTTCTCCTGCTTCGCACAGTTTTTACGACTTGACAAAACATCGTAATTATTTTTTTTGTTATATGTAGGTAAGTAAGTTTCATGTTAAAGTAATATGACACATAAATCTCCCTGAATAAATTCAAAATTATGGTAAAAACCGCATTAAAATCCGTTGCGAAGTTTAGAAGAACAACCCCGTCAGACAGACTGGCACCAAAAACGACTTTAATTTACGAGTATACGAGTAATATATAGGTATACCTAGATGAATAGGAAGGCTAGTTTACTTGGATCTTGGATCTCGTATCTTTTACAATTATCAATGACTAGCAGCGCCCCGCGATTTCATCGTGATAAGTGTCGATCCCGTGGGAATATTGGGATAAAAATTACCCTATGTCCTTTCCCGGGACTCAAACTATCTTTG
Organism: Oligia latruncula; assembly: GCA_948474745.1. Taxonomy (NCBI): domain Eukaryota; kingdom Metazoa; phylum Arthropoda; class Insecta; order Lepidoptera; family Noctuidae; genus Oligia; species Oligia latruncula. The sequence goes on along the minus strand of OX419684.1, from coordinate 8,179,891 downwards.
TACCAAATTTCATTTATATTGGTTCAGCTGTTTAAGCGTGCAGTGGTAACAGACAGACAGACACACTTTCGCATTTATAATTTTAGTATGGATACACAACGATAGGGTTCAAAATAGGGTTATGAATATATTCCGTATTAGCTTCTTCCCGCGACTTTGTCCGCGTGAAATTTCTTGTACCCCACCCCGTCGCAACACTTCCTATTCGCTTAGCGTTAATTCTGACTTTTTTTCTTTTTGCTCGGCTCCTAAGCGTCAAAGCGTGATATTAAATAGCCTTCCTCAAGAATTGGGCTATCAAATGCAAAAAGATTTTTTCAAATCTGACCGGTAGTTCCAGAGATTATCGCGTTCAAACAAACAAACTCTTCAGCTTTATTATTAGTATAGATATAGATTAGTATAGATACGATAATAATATACAAAATATTCACAAATAATGAGAAAAATCGCGTTCGAAATAATTCTCTGCAGATTCTGAAACAGTTTTCTCTCACCTAAGGTCTAGCGACAGATGGCGACATATACGACATTTTCTAGTTGTTGGTTCCTACAAGTGGGTGGGTGTACAGGTGTAATATGTCGACGTTCCGAAATCTGGTCACGCACGTCCCTCGATAGCCGCGGCAGCAGAAAATTGTGCGTACATCTTGGACTATTCATGAATAACGGCAGACTGTTACACTCGGCTACCATGTTATTTTGTACGGTAATTTTGTTACATACTTACTCATATTATACAGCCCAGGTTATTTGCTGGGGACCCACTAAAAACGGGCTTTTTGATGTTACGCAAAGCCTTATGTTTAAATAAATCAGCTCTCTAGTGTCTAGGTTTTCACATGAATAATATTTAGCAGGTTCATTAAAATTTTAATAATTCCAGTATCACGCGTGTACGATTAAATTGTAGAATAAATTTACGTGATTTGAATATATTAATATTCTAAGATTCTTCGAATGTGATTACGCGGTTAGAGGCTTTTAATCATATTATTTCAAACGTGCGTTTCAAAGGTGTAGATTGTAGAATTTTGATAATTCAGCCTCGTTTGATCTCAGGGCAATGGTATTCACGTAGGGCGGTTCACAAGGAAAGTTACTAAGAACAAGAATTACATCACAAACAAATATTTGTATTTTAAGATTTTCTGAAGTGGGTTGACAACTAGAAAAAAAGAAAAAGCAAAAATACGGTTATAATTTCTTAGAAGTTAAACGGATTCTTTTGTAAGATATTATTATGTCAAACCGAAAATATCACGATAACCGCAAGACAAAAGGAGAAATTTTGTCGTCAGGTAGTCAAAGGGTGAAAGGTAAACCTCAAGGAAGAGAACAGTATCTCTGTGAGCGTCTTGCTAACTGAGTGAGGTACTCCATTGATTCAGTGAAATGACAGCCTTGAAGACATGTAGACGTGCCTATATTTCATGTGGTTACTGAAATTAATATTGAAGTCCGGAAGATTAATTTTAAATTCGAAGTCGACATTGCCATTTGGTATTGAATTCAGGCGAGTGTCATATTTTTCTGCAAAGCCGGTTATTCAGTTTATCCACCTGAGGAATTCATTTCCCAGAATCCACTATAAGTCTAAAAATTCCGTTTATCCAACCTAGGCCTAGGACGTACGTTTTAGTTGACGACTATTCTCGGACGTTCGTTTCCGCGTATCCACCTTAGGGTGCATTTTTTGGGGTGAATAAACTGAATAAGCCGGCAAAGCTCTTGTATGTACTCGCCCTAAGATAAGACACTACTAGATAGATTAAACTTTAAAGTCCAGGTATTCACATTCTAAAGAAAATTTCTCTTTACAGTGGAATATTAGTGCGCGTATTTTTTGTTATTTCAGGTGTACAAAAATAGTATATATAAATGCTGTTACTAAGTCAGAAGGCAACTATAATAAGGTGTTTTAATTAATTTTGAACTCTTTAAGAGTACCTTGGTACCTAGTTACCTATCTTGGTACTCGGTATACCTTGTATTACTTATATGTAGTATGCCGTTTATGGTATATTGGATAGAGCTTAGTTTGGTAACCGTAAACGCGGTTTTGTATAAGTCAAACATCAAAATCAAGTATAACCTTCAATGACAAACTTAGAACTCTACGGTCTAGTTTCAGAAGGAGGTAAGTGTTTTATTTTACATCAAGATTGAGCTCATTTGATTTTAGTTTAAGCACTTTATGCCTACTCATTTTCTAAGCCGAAATTTCTGAGTTCAACGTTTTCACGTACATCCCTATTCAAAATATGCGTAACGCGCGGCACTTAGAGCTAAAAAGACGCATTATGGAAGGTATCTTATTATTCCCTTATGTATTTACTTACATTTACATAATGTTCATACCTTGAAAGGAGAAATTGTACACACACAGAATATTTCTATACATAAATACCTGAAATTACAGTACCGTAAAATGATTATACTTTGTCAGGCTTACTGTGAATTTTATGCGCCATTAACTGTCGTTTTCGGCCACGTCAGCTTTATATAAAGTGACAACCCTTTCCGAGGACAGCCCTGTAAATGGCAGACAACATTAGCCTTTATGTAATGGGTGATAGGAGCGAATTTTCTTTCAAAGTGTCGCTTTATATATGTAAGTTGCTTCCTTCCAATACAGCTTTGGCGAGGTGAGGCACCTACAAGTAATGAGGCAGAAAGTAAGCACTTCTGTGGATGATACGGTCAACACCTAGCACCTACCTAGCTGACACAAAAGAAAGAGAATAAATTACTTTTAGCCATAAAGGTAATGAAAAGTAGAATATTTGTGCCTACGTACTTTTAAAATTTTTAAGATTTTTCCTGCTGTAGAGAGCTGTTTATAACAGAGAAGAAAGAAGAGAGAATATATATAGAGAAGAAAAAAGCTGATTACCATTTGCACTCACAAAAGAACTAGAAATAGATATAGAAATAATATTTATTTGCATAAAACATGGTGTATAAAGTAGTTTAAATACTAGATTGTTTGCCAAGGGAGCAAATAACTATTTTGAAGGCGAGAGTGTTTCTTTGAATCCAGAGCGGAGCGAAGAGTACAATCCCGAGCGCAGGGAGGAGTTCTAAAGTAGAATACTGAGGCATAAGTGTGAGTTTTTTCACTCACGTTGGATTGCGAGCGCGTTAGAAAAAACTCACAATAAGGCCACTGAGCGCAGCGAGGGATTCAAAGTACCTACGTCACTCGAGCTTAAAATATTGTTGCTGCCGACACTACTTTTTATCACCCTACTTTTGAAAAAATAAGTAAGTGCAACTTGTGAATAAGAATAGTTCGTTTATTTATTTACATATTATTTTGAGTAAACAATTACGAACGAAGGCAGAATGCTTTTCGCGCGTTTTTTATGTTTTCACCAACTTTTTTTTTAATTTGGCTCGTGCGCGTTTTTCTTTATCATATGGCCTGTTACTTGTTCATACAATGTTCGTGATTGACCTCTTTGGTGATTGGAACTTTTACTAACAATATCCACATTCCAAATTCAAATCACGTCCCCAGGAATTAAAGAACTATTTTAGTCCCTGTTTACGAAGAATACACTAGCTCTGAATAGATGTGATAAAAAATACATTATAGAGCATAGGTACATTTTTTGCGTTGCGTTTTGTTTAAATGATTATATCAAAGCAAATATTATAGGTTACAATACAAAATGTTTTCCGTTAGTAATATTTTTATGCTGTAAAAATATTAGTGTTTAACTAGTCAGAACAACACGAAATAACTAATTAGAAGCTAAATTCAAGCGCAATGTGTGCAGAAATTGGAGGTAAGTGATAGTAGCGGAATTAATTTGGATAATAATGATATCGTTCTGCAACCAACCAAGCGCAAGCAATAATAGGCTTTGCTTGCTACGATGGCACCTACCTTTATGGAGTTAGTCTACTTAGAACATTCCTACATTTACCTACGATTTCACGAGATATTTGAGAGGTCTTCACGATTAGTTTCTCAATTACTTGATACCTACTGATATTTTGTGTTGTTTACGAGTGGTGAAATGCCTTAGGAATTAACACATTAGAACTAAGTGAATTTCATTGTAGAGCCTAAAATCGCATAAAAGTCAAGAAACAAATGAGTATTGATCCATTTTTTGGAACAAAGTTCTTTAAAGCGGATTAAAAAAAGAGATTACAAAAAAGCGAAGTAAAAATAAATAAATATTTAAAATATTTTAATATGTTTCTGAGCTCCTTCATAATGTAAGTAATATCAGACTTATAATCTTAAACCCTGACCTGACAGTTCTGAGAATCCAGTGATCTTTGTTGTTGATCGCTTGTAGCAAATACTTGGAACAGCTCTCGAATTAGAAATAACATACAATGACGACGCTACCCTACCATAGTTTTAATATTCATAAGTACCTATACTCCATTTACAATAGCATTAGACAGAAGTTAAAAAGACTCTTTTAGGGGCGCACTTTGTAATAAAAGTACAACAAACATTATTACAGTCAAGATTGATGTGGAGTTAAATATAATCAATTTAAGTAACTGCTGTCACACTTATTTGTACCTAATTAACCTATCTACCTTCTGAAATTACAAGGCTTTCATTTAATATTATTTAGTTTTTACATCAAATATTGTCGTGTCAATGTTTAAAATCTAAAAGAAGCAGGGGAGGACGACCGGGAACGTTTTTCATGTCACTATAACTAAAGTTGATAAAGTTGTTTTTAATAAACTGATTGTTACTAAAAATTGTATCATTTCATGTACCTATCCAAGCATTGTGACGAGTAGATGAATGTAATATGCTTTATTGTAGGCCATACATTGTTACTTACAAAAAAGCACATATATTATTTTATTAAAATTATTTGAACTTAACTTGAAAATAAAAGGTTTCGCACTCCTGCTTCTTCGAGCCTTTTTTTTCTAATGTTATAATAAATGGAGTATAGTACTTATGAACTTTACTGCCTTTATTACTAAAACTTGCTTTAATTATCTACTATCTACCAACATCTTGTACCAATCTCTGAATGTCACAGTCGTGACGGTACGAGTCTTTGTCTAGCAAGATTGATTGACAGAAAATCTCTAAGACATAAGACTCCTATTCTAGATGCCAAGTCATGAATCTCGATTTAAAACTAGATAATGTTAGTCGAGATCAGTATAAAATATGTCAGTAATAAATTTAGACTTATGGCTGGGTGTGTTTTAAAAATGCGGGACTAAGTCCATCGCTGTACATATTTTTTGTTTAAGCTTGCAATTAAATATGAAGCGTATAATGTAATGTAATTAGTTCCCGAGCCAGACTTATGTATATTTCAACGAACTTGTATAAATATGTTTGTACATAATATTTCGTATAAGTTTATTTAAACACAGCTTGCCACACGAAGGTACCTATCTTCGTTACAATAATATCAAAAAAGTTTTTCAAGCCATTAACCCTAAAGCTAGTGCCACATAACAATCCAACTGTATTACGCAGTATTAACCCGATGTACAGAAAGATCTTGACGGGAATTGATCCAATCCAGTCTGGCTTTATGTCAGTTGGAGCTTTCCGATTTGTCGCCAGGGCCGACGTAATTTCAAAATGATTGGAGCACTATAAAGAAGTTGGAATAACCAATGCAGTAACCCCGATTCCCGAAAATCCATAAAAGACAAACCAATCTTCGACATTACGAAGATGAAGGGTAGTAATTGCCGCCATAAAGTGTGGTGTCCCCTCAACTGCTAGCGGCCGGTATTAAATTTTAGTGCTTTCCCAAGTTTTTGGCTTTAAATCCTTATCGATTCCTTTGTCCTTACATTTATTTTTAAACTCGATTCCTCGGAGTGCCTCCAGCTATTAAAAAGATTAACGGTGGTGACTCTAAAATATAGTTGCAATTATAATTCTGTCTATCGATAAGTACTGGAAATCGCAAAGACCATTTCAGTTATGGCTAATAACATCTTAATGGATAAAATATTAGAAATTATTTCTACCTCCTTAGCGCTATTAAACCGTTTAAATACAATTCTGGCTCGACTACCTTTTTGCGACTGTGAACTCAATAACGGAGCTGTCATAAATAATTAAAAAGCGTTCCCAGCGTTTTATTTCGATTAAACTTTACAAACGCTAATGAAAATCGTTCGGTTAATGTAGCCGAATAAATTGAATAGCCGTAATTAGTATTATCATGAATATTGTTAAATTACACTGGTAAGGGGTAGGCGTAAAAGCTTTTATTTTTTCAATTAAATCGTTAGCAGTTTTGCACCTGTTTTCATCCCCAAATGATCTGACTCTTAATAAAAACGACAATCTGTTTGAAGACTTCTTCAAATCTCATGAAAATTGTATTTTCATATTAGCATAACAAAAAATTCGATTGACAATCTTCAAGACAGATTTTTCTCGGAAAACCGTTATTTCTAAATAGAATATTCTTGTTACATAGGTACCTATAGGTATATAAAAGTGGGGAGGTAAAACACTCAAGAGGAATATTAAAAACATCTATTTTTATAATGAGAGGGAGAAATAAACATGGTTATAATAATATCCAAAAACAGAGAGGCTCATAAAAATCTTAAGGAAATACCTTTGAGTGAAAATGTGTAATTACTGTGCTTTCTATTGCAGGCTATGCATAGATGACTATAGCCGCACGAATGCACGCACGACTGTCTAAATGGCAGTCCAGCTAGGCCACAGGTGACTAAAATCGCAATTTACAAAATAGTGTAGGTTCCGACTTTTGTCGTGCGGCGACAGGTCGCATGCGGTGGGTGACTAAAAATCGATCGTGAATATGCTCAGTCGCAGGAGATCGCCCGCCGCATGAAGGTCGATATTTTGATGCAAAATCTGCGATTTTTATCGACTTATGTAAATGTGGTAGCGATTTGGCGAGTGAGGCGATTTGGTAAGGATTAGCCGCACGGCGAAAATCGACCTAGTGTAAATCCCTCATTAGCTACTGCAGTTTCTAAAGCTCCGTCGTGGGAATTATGAAAAGTGTCGCTTGTAGGTACATATGCCCCGTACTTGTAACAAGTATGGAAGTAACAAGGCGCTGTGTCATTGTAGGGCCGATCACGTTCCGCGGCCGGCACGTCACCGCGCTGTAAAATGTACGCAGCCATCCGCACGAGACCGACCGTATTCTGATACGGAACAAAACTGATGCACTCAATGATTTATGAACTATAGGGTAGATGGAACATCATAGTTTAAATAAATATACCTCCCTCCCCGGAGGTCGGGTGCCTTTTGAAAGTTTCCCCAGACAAGAAAAAAAAAAAGGTTCGAAGCTAGACAGGCGCTTTACTTTGTGTAAATTATTTCATCACCACTGCTCTCAAAACGGTGAAGGAAAACATCGTGAGGAAACAGGCATGTCCTAGAACCAAAAATTCGAAGACACGTGACATCTACTAACCTTCACTGGGCCCGCGTATTGGATTACGGCCCACTCCCTCTCACAGAGAGGAGGCCTGTGTCTCAGCAGTGGGAACATTATAGGCTGATTATGATGATGTAATTTTTACAATTTACTTAAATGTATAAATGTATAAAATTCTATATTATCACGTATTATATTCTATAACACTTGTCTGTCTGTGTGGTGTGTGTTATACCTTTTCACGCCTAAACGGCTGAACGGTTTTCTTTTAACCTTAGGTTATTTTGTTCATTCCCGTGGGGTAATGTCCGACTTCCACGCAAGCAAAACCGCGGGCTAAAGCTAGTAAACTATAAAGAAATCTCACAGATGTCATGCGAAGACACGCGCCAGATGAAAGGTCACTTTTCTCGACTTTTTTAAAAATATTTTATAAATGAAAAATACATTTGCGACCAAATTAACTAGCGGTGACAGATCGCTGCGACTGCAATCACAATAAAATTGTGAGTAGATACAACGAAAATTTTAAGAAAGCAAAAGGCGCGTACTTCACCCAATTTACATGAAATTTCCGTCATGGAGAATATTTCTTTCTTTTCTCTTCGCCTTCAAATGGTAATGAGGGTCGGTTGGAAAATTTCAGAAGCAGATTAGATTTCCCCGCTTCTATATTGTCTGTTCAAATGAACGGCATTGAAAGTTGTTCACTTCGTCTGATACGTTTTGTTGGCATTTTGATTCTGTCCCTAAAAATTCATCGAACTCGTAAATTTTGTTAAGCGGTTCTGCGAAATGTGTTTTCGTATGTAGGCTAATTACGCATTAAAATTAGTGTTCTACAAATGAATGAGTGAAATTAACGGTACATTAACGTTAATTTCACTCTAAATAATGTTGACATTATTGTGACATTATTTGTAAGTATCCACCCATTGTTTTAACAACCAATAGAACTAACTATGAAAATAGTTATTTGAAAATTAGTTGCATTTTAGAATTTAGATGCTTATTGATAACAACAAAAACATAGGCGGGGGGGGGTAGATAGGCGACAAGATTCTGGTAGAACAATTTACATGAAGCTTTTATAGAAATTGTTCTACTAGAGTCGCGTCGCGCCTGCCTGTCTAGGAGCCTTAACGAATTCAAGAATGCACCATAAACTAGGTAAGTATATTTGCTATAAACACACACAGCTTTAAAAGAAACACAGCTATAAAAACAGAAATACAGCTAAATAAAAACATACCTATACCTACTATAGTAAAACGTCAAACGAGCTATATAGGGGGACTTCAAAACCGCATGGAGGACGCTGCCTTGGCGCTTTACGATCCGCTGCGAAAACTCACCGGAAAGCAGGAAGACAAGGATTACGCATAAACCCAGTCCCGGACGTGGTCCTTATAAATTTAAGTAGAATTTAATCTATTAAGAAACTTGCACTTGACTCGAAAATATTCTACAAGCATATTTTCGTACTGAGAAGTGGAAAGTTAACTAGGCTACGAAGACGGCCATCTTTGCTTCTTTCACTTTTTCGTCACTATATTTTGTTCGCAAAGACGTTTGTATTTTTAATACTTCACTTTTGCATGCCGAGATGATGCTAGTGCTGCAGAATAGAGACTTATTTGAAAGAAACTTGCTCAAGTGTAATATAAAAATCCGCACCTGACGCGCATAATATTAGCGTGAACGACACGGGCGCATATTTAAGCTTAGTCCCGGAGACAGGAGTCAAGAAACTTCATTGTAAATATAGCAATATTAGTTCACTACCACTGGTTTGGTGGCCGCGCTATCGTGAGCCTGCAAAATTTTTCGCGTCATTAAATATGGCTGGCGTTCTACAGCCAACATAGCAAAACAAACGATGCCAAGCTTTGTGTCATAGTTCACGATGAAGTTGGTGCACCTGCTTGTTTGGATCACGTCGTGTTTCGACTACAAGGACGAATAATACGGTTTTTGATTTCAGGTGTTTGTTGATTTTGTAGTAGTTTCCTGTTTCCTTGTGGCTTTTTTAATTTTACCTACACAGAATTTGAATGTGTGAACCGAGTTTATATTGGGTTAGGTTTAGTCTGCGTATGCTATCATCTAGCATAGCTGGGTGAATAATCCATACTTTTGCACAAAATTATAAAATTGGCACAGTTGATAAAGTTGGAATTCACTGAAAGCATAAATAACAAGGTTTTCCAATTTTAGAACGGAATGCACAATGTTTCTGATTGCTTCGGAATCTCTGTATAATTTTCTACTCCCAAAACAGTCCGAGGCACATACGCAGAGCAATCGACTACGCGCGTGGCTTAGATTAGTTCGTTCGTATCCTCGCCTAGGTTCGATATCTTTCGCCTCACGTCCGCAACAGCGAAAAAAAAATCGCTTGTCTTCGTACGATTTTGCGCAAACACCGTCGCCGCGATTGGCTCCGAACGTCGACGTCTAAATTAAGTTACATCTACCTGCCTAAGTTTTGCGCTAGTTCTTGATAAGCTCGGGGACATGCCGTGTAATTTTAGTTGTGCAACTATGTGCTACTTGAGTTTCTTTAGTTGGAGTTCGCCGCATTGTTTAATGTACTAAAGAAATGTTGAAAAGTCAAATAAAGACTATTAAATGGTTTCCTCTGAGTACGGTTTCTAGTTTTACCCAGTTCTATAACTTTTCTCCGAGAGGTGATATTACCAGGAGTTATTTATCAACGTTACTTTTTGCGCGCACGTTAAAAATGACGTACTTATCTAAAATATGATAGAATATCTCGCTGATGGTCGAGATTTCCATAAAGTATAAGAAAAAGCCTCCCAAATTACCTGAGGTTGAGCCAGCTGAATTCAAAATCAGTCAAAACGTTCCCAATTTCAGCCTTTGTACGCGAAATGTTCGTGATTTCAACGTGAAGAGCCGTAAAAAATGGTTTGACTAAGCTGAAAAACAGCGCTCAACTGTGACCTTTGTTCCTTCGAAAAAATGATGTTTCATTCAAAAAATGAATGTTAGAGCCACGTCAAAATTTACGCCGCGGAATTTGTGTTTCTGTTACGTTTCGCTACATAATTTATAAGCGGATGAGCCGTCCACTCGTATTTCAATGGCGGCCAGCGAGTGGTCTTTTCACGATCCCAATTTTTAGCTTTCAGAACACTATCGTATGCTAATAAGCCCTCACTGAACAGCACGAAACATGAAAATGTAGTTCCTTTTAACTGTGCGGATAATTTGGAATTCCATGAAAGATAATTAAGAAGCACTTCTACCATCTACAGTGACCTATTTAAGATAGAAAGTGCTATAAAATTGTTAGCAGACATGTTTCAGCGAGTCACTTTCCACCAATTCCTTTATATTGCTTGTCTGTTTGGTCGAAGACTGTTACTTATAGTTTTATTTGTTCACCGTCTTCCTGACAGTGATCGAAGACTTTAATGGCATGACTGTGTAAGTGCGGCGTATGTAGCGCACCGTGTGAGCTTAAAGAGAAGTGGAGCATCTAGATACGCTTTTAACGCGTACGTCTTTTTTTTTACATCGTTCTCACATATTATTATAAATTCAACATTAGTGATGTAACTAATTTTTTTTTTGTTTGTGTCCCACTGCTGGGCAAAGGCCTCCCCTTTTCCTCCCCTAACTAATATTTTTGTAAAAATATAATTTAAAAGAGTGTCCATTGAGTTTCTTGCCCGATCTTCTCCATAGGTACCTACGCTTTGGAATGGGCAACTAGCTTCATATTTTCTGACTGACCAACTTCTTGACAATTCAAAAGTGCCTGGAAATGGTTTAATTGAAATAAATGCTTTGAGTTTGAGTTTGGCGAGGTGACAGAAAGATATTACAGGAAGCAGAGTAATCTCAGCGAAGCAAATATAAGAGGTTAGGATGTTTGTCGTGTAATAGCGCTTATTTTGTCACATTCGCGCCGCATAAACGTGACGGAGCGGGCACAATAAGGCGTAGGCTATGCCGTAATGGCCGACGCCTCTGATTTATACGTATTTCTTTATGTGCCAACCAAATGGCTTTTTTTATAGAATGTTTCTTTTTCGGGCGCGGCCACAAGTCAGTGTCGCGGTTGGCCGTCTCTAAGTGAGTTACGGTGCGGCAATGCTTTTAGATTAAATTAAGTTAAACCTTAGTGTTCACGATGTAATAGGTAATTTTCTGTTCGATGTATTCTGTAGACTATAACATGAATATGAAAGTAATAAGCAGTGTATTGGGTCATCTTTATTACTGCACTAGCTTCTGCCCGCGCCTTCGTTCGCGTGAAATTTAATTTTCATTTTCCCCCGACCTACCCCCGTCGCATCGCATCGCCTACCCGCGTTATTACTTCATTTTCGCTTAACGTTCTTTCTGACTTTTTTATTTTTACTCGGCTCCTAGGAGTCGTAGCACGATGTTAGCCTTCCTCAAGAATTGGGCTATCAAAATAGTTCCAGCGATTAGCGCGTTCAAACCTTCGATCACTAATAGGTTCAAACAAACATTCTTCAGCTTTGTTTTTAGTACAGCTATAGATTACCTACCATTATACAATGTAACCCCACATGACAATCTATCCGAATTTAAAACACAACATAAATATAGGTACATACTTTATCAAACTCATCACTGTAGACTATAAAACAAACGAGATCCTGCCCATTCAAATAAATAAAAGTAATTTTGAGCGTCAATTCAGACAAACAACCAACTAATAGGAGAAGAATTTAAAAGAATAATAGATTTGCCTCATATTCTTTCGACACGGTGGCAGTGCCACTATATCAGGGGATGAATAGCAAGCTCACGCGGAGATAACAGGCATGGAACAAAAGGGTTCTATAAATCGTTATTAACTACAGTCTCTTGGTCCCTTGTTCAGGCAGAGTGTGCCGATAGTATGCGTCACTAGCTAGTAAATTAAATAAGTTGCGAACTGTTAGAGCTCGCTTGCATGACACGTTAGGTAGCATAGTATCGAAGGACTTTATGGTCGTTGTCTATTTACAATGTCGTGTATGGTGTCTGCTAGAAAATAGTTAATTAATTAAATTTTTTGAATTTGAACAGGGGTAGTGTCCTCCAAAGTTATGTGCGTTTCATCCTCTGTATATCACTATAAAATTGGTTTAGTAAGCGAACTAATAATGACAACACGATTTGACAGTTGTCTCTACGCCGCGCCGGGTGTGCGATTGCCCGTCCCAAAAATAATAATTTGACTCTTGTTTATCAAATTACCAAGGCCCTTGTGTTTCAACCCCTAACGGCTGGAATAACATATAGCTCCCAATAAGGTTGTTATATTAGCACCGTTTGAGGTTATATTGTTTAGATTCATTAACTACTTTCGGATGGGACCGTCTCTTTGTTGACGGACTTAAAGAGTAGATCTCCAGTACAGTACATCAAATATTAAATGTTCAAATACAATTCCCGTACCTACGAAATATGCGCAAAATAAATGTTGACATTTACACAGGTTTTCTAGTGGAAACCTGGGTAAATGTCAAAATTAACATGAAATAAATAAAATGAAAACTGGCCAAGTGCGAGTCGGACTCGCACACGAAGGGTTCCGTACCACAAGGCAAAAACGCCGAAAAAAAAACACGTTTCTTATGTGGGAGCCCCCCTTAAATATTTATTTAATTTTAATTTTATTATTTATTATTAAAGTAAAAATACAACTGAGTATTTTGTGAATATTTCAAATGCCTACCTGTTGCCATTATTGATATCGAACAAAAAAGGGCAAAAAAATCGCGTTTGTTGTATGTGAGCCCCCTTAAATATTTATTTTATTTTGTTTTTAGTATTTGTTGTTATAGCGGCAACAGAAATACATAATTTGTAAAAATTTCAACTGTCTAGCTACCGCGGTTCTTGAGATACAGCCTGGTGACAGACAGACGGACGGACGGACGGACGGACGGACGGACGGACAGACAGCGAAGTCTTAGTAATAGGGTTCCGTTTTTACCCTTTGGGTACGGAACCCTAAAAAAGGTATTGATCTCAATATCTTTTTTATTTCTAAAATACTTATCCTAATTCAGATTTAGTTTCAGCCACACAACGAAAACCTCTCAGGGTTTATCTGCTTGTTGGCGAGCCGTTCAACTTCACCCGTTCATATCATATTCATAAACAATATAAATAAAAACAAACCAAATCAATCTAATTACTGCTATGGAAACTTTTCGTACAAACAAACTCAACATCGAAAAGCAATATTCAATTTACTAAAGCTAAACGTATACTTACCACTAATGAAGTTCACAAATTAAGAAGATTCCGTAGAATCATCTTTCAAAAAGTATTAATTAAATAAAAAAATGGAGCAATGCAGATTTAGGTCATTTTATATCAAAAGATATTTATCTGAATAGAAAAACTCGGAGCTAAAAACGTAGGACAAAAAATCTCTGAACAAAAGACGTTAGGTGATATCGCAGTCTTTGTGGTGTCTTACATACATTACATATGTAAGGATTTCAGGAATATAGTCCGTTAAAAGTTCATTGGCCTCTGATTTCGCATCACTGTCTTTAACATAGTGATTTTTATTCTTATTCTGATATTATTAAGGTTGTTGTTGGGTTGCTGCCACTGACAAGTCTGTCAAAATCATTGTGATCTTTATTCTCGTCACTATAAGGTGGTCGTGCTGTCAGAGGTAAAATAAATGTGAAAGGGCCTGTACCTTTGACTCTTTGTACTCTTTTCTCTATACACAGACGGATCAGAAAATATGTTATTTAATAAATATCAATGTCTGTAAACATTGATAAGGCCGTATTCATAGTTATATAGGTACCTAATGTAGAATGACATTATTGAATCGATACTCGTTTTATTCAACGTCTATTGGGTATCTATGATTGTTAACAACTATCTGCTACTGTTGCTAAGTTATAATATTCTTATACACACTTTGCGTCATCAAATCATCGTTATTAGATCACTTTTATATTACTACCTACTTTGGGTCTTTGTCATTGTTTCAACGATACCTACTTTGCCTCAGGCCCTTAATACACACACGTTTTCATCAGGGTTTATTCGTCGTGTGTGTAGACACGGTCGTTATTTTGATCACTATGGAAGATTGTTGACAGACACATGTTTTTACTACGGCACGGTTTATACGCCGTACAAAGGTACTTTTGCTTATTGGGTCTCGGAAGGTTCTGGGAAACCCATCAATAACAGCATTTTCGATCGAACTATCCATTTCACAAACAGGAGTCGAGTTTCAAAGCTGGATGCTTGTTTAATTAAGCATGAAATGCACAATAATTTACTTTATTCAGCAAAATGCTAATTAAGTTAGTATTTTCAGCTGTCACACCTTTGAAAATTTACCAACATTTTTCACATAAAGCGTAGGGTGTAAATCTATTTATATTATTAATTAAAGTCGCTTTTCGTGTCTATCTTTCTGTGACCGCGCTGTTCTTCTAAACTACACAGCAGATTTTAATGTAGTTTTCACCATCATTTAGGGAATACATTACGGAAGGTTTATTTGCACAATACGTTAATATTAAACTTACATAATTACAATAAAGAAATCACGATGTTTGGTCCTGTCGTAAAAACCGTGCAAAACAGGTTGCTAGTTCTGGTACAATTCAGAAAAACCATTATTTTGTTTTCACATGTAGGTACCTAATATCATCAAAAACAGTACTTAAGTTTTGTTTATTTTAACTATTTGAACCCTGCAAGGCGTTTTGTTTCGCGAAACATTTTAAGCCAAACGCAACGTAAACATTTGCACTGATATCAATTTTCAGATAACAACACCGTTCTATATTCTCGAATAAATGATGTAAAAACAGGAGACGGGGGTGCGTAACATAATTCTGCGTGTTCCGCCGTCGCGGGCGCTCCGATAAATCTAATGTAAACACCATCGCGGCGCAGATAAGATATGAGAAACAAACGAGGAAATGAATCACTATTTATTACATTTTAATATATCGGTAGGGGGAGTCTTCATCATTATGTAAAAAATTGACGATCATCATATAGGAAAACAAAAGAAAGGAATCATGTTTGGCGAGCTTTAGGATATCGGCTTGCGACATTTTTCATTTAGTGGTCGCCACTATTTGTGTATTAGATAATAATACAATTTTTATTCTTGGACAATCCCATCTTTCAGGAAGACAAAATTTCATAAAACAACACCCTGTAGGAACAGTTGTCACATCAACAAACACAATAGAAGCGCGCCGTCATTCGACTTTTACGATATTCTCGACACGAAAAGCAGCTCATAAATCTTTTCTCTTTGTTGAAAAACCTCTAAGAAATAAAACCAAAATATTCCCTGACGTATTTCCCGCATGTAGTTTGGAATTTTACACGCAGACGATCCTAAGTGAGATAGGCAGACATAATTATCGAATGTCAGTCGTCGGCGTCGTGCTGGAACCCGGCACTCGGGCCAGGTATGCTAGGGATGTGCTGCATTTGCGGATATGCGAATATTCCGGGGAAAACGGTACTTCACTACAGATTGCGTTTGCACAGAGCGCTCCCTGATATGTTGGTTCGGTTCGTTTTGGTCGGTTTACTCTAAACAGATTCGGTAACGAAAGCTTATCGAAAGCTTGCATTCGATGAGCACTTGAAGGATTTGCGGGATCGAAAGGCGGCTTGTTTCTAAACAATTCGCATTCCAATCTTTAAATAATAAGGCTTTACTAACTACTACTGATAAAACTTTGAGGATAAGAAGCGACGAAGAATTTAATCCAGAATAAGGTGATCCGGCAGAGAACCAAAGTTGTCGACATGGCTTACAAAATAAACACGCTGAAGTGGCGATGGGCCGGCCATATTTGCCGTAGAACCGGTGACCGTTGGGGTAGACGTGTTCTTGACTAGAGACCGCGAATCGACAAACGTAAGTTAGGAAGATCATCGCTGCACCTACCTTGGGGGCGCGCCCCCAGGCTAGGTGGAGCGATGATCTTCGTAGGATGGCTAATAGCAGCTGGATGAGAGTTGCCGAGAATCGAGCTGAATGGCTTACAATTGGGCAGGCCTTTGTCCGGCAGTTGACTGCTGTAGGCTGATGATGATAAAGAAGCGACGTATTGATGATGTAAAATGACAGGAGCTACACTAAAGCAAAGTGTTTAAAAGGACGCCCCAACCCATTTTTTGATTATTTCTCCTAAATTAAAGAACACAAAAGTTTGCTTATAAGAAACAAAACACTGCCGCTCACGTTTCCCGCCCTGTAGTCTTCATTGCATTACACACGTCACCTTTTTTGTGGTCAGCTCGGTTCTGTTCCGCCCTTTAAAGAAATTGTACGGCAATAATGAACGAACTAAGTAGTATTTAACGATCTGGTTTTAAGCAAGAACGAAGTAATCAATTAACGTTTTGTTTAACCTGGAGGACGGTCTGGTTTGACGGCTCTTTAGTCAACTGAGGCCGCTCGAACTTATCCCGCGGGATGAGTTGACTAAATAATTAATTTTATTATTTTTCCTTTGTCAACTGATCCCACTATAAAACAAGATTATTATTTATATAAATATGAACAAAATTCTTTGGGGAAAAAATTACACACCATGGCTTAGTTATACTGATATATAAAAAATCACAGTCGTTTGATTAATAAACAGAAAACGGGCTAATATGTGTAGAACCGCACCAGACCATCGTGTTAGTTACACTATTTATAACTCAGAACGGCTGAACCGATTTGGCTGAAAATTGGTAGCTCAGAATCAGGAGACGGACATAGGATACTTCTTTTTTTTAGGTAGGAGTAGGGTAGGAGTAGGGTAGGAGAAGGGTAGGAGTAGGGTACGAGTAGGGTAGAAGTAGGGTAGGAGTAGGGTAGGAGTAGGGTAGGAGTAATGTAGGAGTAGGGTAGGAGTAGTTATGAGTCAGCACATCCCTTAGATTAGGACGACAAAAAAAACTGACTTCACTGGGAAAACCCAGTGAACTCAGTTTTTTGTTGTTATTCAGGAAAACCTGAATAACAACACAACATATCAGGGTCCAGGGTGAGAGGGTTACTTTTAGTGCCTACACCCACATTTCCCACGTTATGTTTAAGTCCTTTGTAATGGAAGCGAGCCTATTGCCATCAACCGGGCACAGATCGAGACTCCAGGCTGGACTGTGAAATTCCTGATGGAAACACCCTACAACACGTTGGGAACCCGACATGGGTATCGAAACTAAGACGTCATTCTCAACAGTAGCGCTTGAATCTACTAGACCAACGAAACAGTTCCCCTGGTTTTCCTGAATATGTTCGTTGTAAAAGTTGTCACATAATGTAGTTAGCTATAGGTATGTGAGTAAACGTTAGAGCGTTATTGCTCACACGGATTGCTCTTCTCATTAGAAAGCGCCGGTAAACTGCAAAGCGCCTAATTATCAACAAACTGAAAGCTAACTCGGAAATTCGGGAACTCCGTCAAGCTAAAGTCAAGCTCTAAAAGCTAAAGCTTTTCTAAAATACTAAGTAGGTACAACTAAAACTAAATACTCGCTTCCACGAAATCTGTATTGAACTCAACCCATTAAAGTGCAATTATAAAGTGAAAGACGAACTACGAGACAAGAATTCCAGGTATTTTGTTGTCCTGGAAAATAAAACGAGGAAAATAACAGATAATACAGTGTACATGAAAATAAATATATACGATCAATATACTCTAGAGTTTTCAAAACACATGTTGCAATAAAACATTACCAAGTTATAATATTACAGCCGCAAATACATACAGAGTAATAAAGAGACATAAAAGCCATCAAATACTCAATGACATCGGTTTTAATTTACATGAAATATTTCAATAGGTACGATATTGAACATCAAAATAATCTTCTCATTTGCGTCGTATAAATATATCAACAGCCCGGTTCATATTATTGAAGGGTTAATTGAACGAGCTCTAAGCAGTCGGTGTAAAAGCATTCACGTATGTATATTGACAATCATTATTATTAAACATATGACGCTTTTAATTATAATTGAACCGTGCGCTAATAATTTCGGATACGCAATAATTGAAGCCGTGAGCATAATTGAAAACATTTGGGAATGACGGAAATATTTTAATATGCACGCAATTCAAATGCTTACTTCGGAATATTAATGTGTTTTGCGTACACGTAATATTCACATAATTATTGTATGTATTTCAAACAGATTATTACGACTGTGTTTGTACTATTTAATTTGGTACTATTAAACGATAGTCACTATAATGTATATACAATAACATCGATCATTTAATTAATAAGCGTTTTCATAATTATTATGATGGATTTGTTAAAGTTCGGTACAAAACTTTTGAACAACAATTGAAATATTAAAGCAGATTATAATTTAAACAATGACTAAATAATAAACAGAGCCGTGTCATTGATGAGTTTCGTTAAATATTGGATTTATTTAATCAAATGTGCATATTTAATCATTATTCCCATTAAAAAAAATTGCTTGTTGTTTTTTCTCCTCGTATTACTTTTTTTATTTTTCTGTCTTTTATGGGCTTTAAGCTTATTTATAGTTAGTCGTGTCTAAAGTTGTTCAGTCGTCTTCTGTTCAAAGGGTTTCACCTCTGTCTCTGGCTCTAGGCGCTTCGATTACACCAAGTATCTGAGATATATCGCTGATTCATTTTAATTATAACACCGCACCCGCACCCCTGATTTATCGTTAGTATTACTAAGTCGGGGTAATTGAAGCATTACTTTGAGGTAGGCAGGTTTACTTAGCAGCTTAATCAGTGTCGGCAGTTTGTTATTATGGTTAATGACTCGTTCTAATTCTCTCGGCACCCGGCGTGAGTCCCGTGACTAAGTTCTGCGGGACCCCGAGGCCACAAAATAGATGAGTACAGAAGATCGGCTTTATTAATCAAGCGACAACACACGCACACAATCATAGACACACATCTACGTATAGACTGGCATTCGTTTCATTTAATTACATAGACTGAGATCACAGTAGGTTTGATCTGATCCAGTCTGTCCCTTACTGCCCTCCCCAAACGACCCAACCTTGCCCTTAGCGTGTAATCACTTAGTTTATAAGTTTTATGGCCAGGCTGGAGGCCTTGATTTATTAAATTGCGTGGATGTATTAATAAATTTATTACGGCATCCACGGTGCCTATACCCCGGTTAACAGCCGAAAACTTCCTAGGTTGAATTGCGAGACACAATAAAAAAAAATCTCTATATGTACGTATGCCTCTATGTATGCGTGCGCTTTCGCTCTTCGCGTGAAGTCAACCTTCCGTAGTTATATTTTTGTGCCGCAACCGAACCGACTGCATCCATAATGAAACTTTAATGTGTAAGAATCTAAACTTCCTTAATGGTACGGTCGACCAAAGATGAGCTATTGAGTTAAATTGCCTGCAGTTAGGATTAATTGTTGGATGAAGTTATTTGTGGAACGTGTAGCATGATTGTGTTGTTAACTGTCAGTGTCGATGAATTATTGTGTCCTTTAATGTCAAGTGTTGAACTTAGGTGGTGTGATGTCGTTTGAAGTTCAGGTTAAATAATGTGGCTTTGTGTAATGGGGTGATATAGTGAATTAGAATATTCTAGTCCTCGCAAAACTGTTGAGTATTAAATTATGGTGTAAGTTTAAGTATTGTTTATACATCAGATAAAACATTTAAAATTGTAGACATCAAAGAACAAGCTAAGTTATTTTGTTGGCTTTTTTTCATTCTTCTTTTGCGTCATGTCAAACATATATCTTTTATTCTACCATTACTTTTAATTGATGTACCAAATTATACTCAAGTTTACACAAGTAAAAAAATATATGTTAGGCCTTTTTTTGCTTGTTGTGTTAATTGCGCAGTATAAACTTTTATGTCTAATTCATCTTTATTTTCGTAAAAATGTTCTCGTACACATTTTTATACGTTCATATAATCCGCAAAATAATTCGGCACCATGTGTTATACGAGTTATGTCCAAATGAACGTTATATCATTTCAAATGAACATTGTATCATTCCAAATGAATTACACCAATTGTTATCATGATACAGACTGTGAAGGTTTTGTTAATTTTATTTTCGCTGCCGTTCAATTCTGGCGCCCTTGTTTTATTCAAATTTGATAGCAAAACATATTTCATGCCGAAACTGAGCTTTCTAGGTCAAGCGATATAAGGCAGATGATGATGCTGTTCTCCAGAACGGACGAATAAGTGAATTTCTGAATAATGGAGCTTGAATTAACTATAACCCAAACTTGTGATGCTTTCTCGGAGTCATGTCTGTGCCCGTGTACTTTTCAGTACAGACAAGTAGTTTCGTAAAGCTTCGACGAGGTATGGAAAGGGATCTCTGCAAAAAACCGTTTATTCCAGCGTTTTAAGCAATTGATTGAAATCCGGATCAGATAAACACTTAGTGATAGGTTAAAATGGAGATTTCTTCTTCTAATCTGCCTGGTTGCAAATTGGAAGTCGGATTTAAAGACGTATTTATAAGATGATCCTTTGTAATGTCACTTTTACGTCGAGCCATGACAAAATTTCCTGCAACACAAATATTTGCGGAATAGTCGTTACTTTTAAAAATGCTTGTTAGTGATAACATGGCAGCGCTATGAAAATATTTTTTTTAATCCGGTATTTTTAGAATAGAATAGACATTTTGTTTAAAAATATGGGTAATACATAATAGGTGTTAAAATACAATAAAGCGCAGCCATATTTTACCATTCGGCATGCAACATATTTATATTACATTAAAGTTTAGTCAAGAGCCAGTAGGCCAGATCCAGAGAAAAGATTTGCCTGAATTGCTCTGGATTGACCAGGGGGCCTAAAAAGGCCACTTTGGCAGGATCATAAAAGGATAACATTATGAATCATAATATGGCGAACACAGTCCGTGTTTTCGCTGCACTACGTAGGTATAATCAAAGATATTGGGTTTGGATTTGGATTGGATTGATTGGTATTTTAGCACAGACAAAAAAAATTACTGAAATGTCCTTCACAGTTAACTGTCCATTATGATTCATAATGTTATCCTTTTATGATTCTGCCAAAGTGGCCTTTATAGGCCCCCAGAGCAATTCAGGCAAATCTTTTCTCTGATAAAAACTCAGTCACACTGTAGTACGTTTTCTACTCTTAAACAGCACTGTTGTCAAGTCTTTCCAACCAATTGGTAATTTATTGTGAATAATTGGGGCCATAGAGTAAACACTTCTGCGCGCCAATGTAGTTTGACACGTTAATTGACATAATTTACTATTATCACGCCTATTTCTTGGAAATACATCAGCTAGACGTTCAAAACGACTTGGATTTTGCTTTACAAACATAGCTACTTCGAAAATAAATATATACAAGGAAGTTTCAAGATATTGCATTGCTTAAAACAAGGCTTGCAACTGTCTGTAGTTTTAAGTTTAGACATCTTTTTTCGGCCTTAAATGCTGTGTCTTTATCAGTTGAGTTCGCCCAGAAAATGACACCGTGACGTAAAAGATATGTGTTATGGAGGATAATCTATATAAAACATAATTATGCAGATGAACTTAACTTTTTACACAATATACTATGTGTCCTTTCTAATTCAAATTGTAATCTATCTGTAATCCCAAAAAATGTGTATCATTTGTTTCGTCAATATTGTAATTTTTGTAATGTATAGGTAGGTATGTGAAAATTCGTTACGCCGGGCATACTTTATCTGAAGTGCATTATCTTTGATATTCAAATTATTGTTGTCAAGCCATTTAGCGAACTTCCTATTGGATTATTTACGCGAAGGTTGTTTAACTATAAATATAGGTACAAATACTCATACTTTGTTTATACTAAGATCTTTTTTCTCTAACATCAACGCAAAAGTAAATTGCACATCTGTAACATTCTATTTAATTTGTTGGATACCTGCCATCAAGTTTCAAATCCGGTAGAAATCTAAGAAAATAAGCGGCTACATTTGAAAGCGAGTCAAAATACCTTCCCTTTATCCGGCTACCTAATGGTACGTAAAATTTGTAACCGTTTCAAGTACTACGGCAACGACCGCGGTGCTACGAGCGTAGTACTTTCGTAGACCGTAGCGCTACGTTGAGTGGGGTTACTCGTTACGCCGAATGTGAGCTACGTATAATAAAATCGGTCGTTCGTAGCAGTTTAGTAGATGTTACTAGAAATGCTACGGTTATTGATGTAGCTGCGAAAGTTGATGCAGAAAATGTTAAATTTTAAAAAGGAAATGTGTTTTCCAGGTGGTGTGGCTGCAATTTATTGCCACTTATGCGATTTTCAAACGTAACGTGATATTGCCTTGAGGTAATTGATAGCTGGCGATGATAATCGATTCACAATTTTGCATACGTTCAATTCTGGATGAGGTGTGTCCGTTATTAAAGCGACCTTCGCTACGAATTTAAGTGGATATTGCCATAATCATAACGCCAGCCCGTAAATTTCATTAACCTAGACATATCCTGGCAATAGGCCGGTACAAAGTTACAATAATGAAAAAGGAAAAGTTCGTAATCTTAACAAACACGTAACCTAGGGGTTGGGTTAACAAACACGTAATCTAGAGGTTAGAATACTTGTTTGTTAGAATTACCAACTTTTTAGGGCTGAATAAATCCTACAGTATAATTAAGAAGAAGGTAGTAACTTCAGACACCGCTGCCGTAATTCCCCAGGTGTCATAAAATTGAATATAAATCCGTACCCCAGGACCATTCCGGGGAAATTCCGCAAGTTATAAATAAAGACAGAATTAATAAATTTGTCCTTCCACGAGTCGTTCCGAGTAATAAATTACAATATTACGAGTTGTAATTAACGCCAAGTGTTTGGCTTTTATATAGTTTCTTATACTAATAAAACTGTTCGGCAATTTAGTATTTTATTAGGTACGTAGTTATTATAGGTCACAAAATGTTAGCGTTGAGGGTTATGGGAAATTTTAATTGAAATTACCCCTTTGGGTTCAGTCAATATGGATTCGCTGGACCCTTCAGGGAATACTTTATTTAAATGGGTTTATTTATGTAAGTAAAGTAAAATAATGGTCTTAAAGTTAGCCGTCAGTAGGGACTGGTCATCTCTTTGCTGCCATGGCTTATTTTAATTTAATATTTGAATTGTTTTTTTTTCGTCTTTTCATTACGGACGCTTTTACGTCTTTTCATTACGAAATTTTTAACATGAATGATGTAAACAAGACTTTGTCACCATATTATTTTGATTTAAAAGAGTGTCCATGGAGTTTCTTGCCCGTTCTTCTCCATAGGTACCTACACTTTGGAATGGGCAACTAGCTTCATCTTTCTGACTGACCGACCCCTTGACAATTTAAAAGTGCCTGTAATTGGTTTAATTGAATTAAATGCTTTGAGTTTGAGTTTTGAGCCTCTTGTTCATTTAATATTATGAGTGGCATTTTACTTTTTATAGATCAAAGGGCATTTTTTTTTAATAGTCAGATAACTTTTATCTGAGAAATAAATATTGCGGTTAGACAGTTTTTTTAGTAGAAAATATGTCAAACTGTCATAATTATTCTTCAGATAAAAGTTATTAGACTATTGAAAAATCAGCCTAAAGTAACATTTCTTTGATTGGGCAAACATTATTGTTCAAAATCACCCTTAACAATTGTGATTTTGACTGCAACCATCTGTTCCTCTAAAACCAAGTTATTAGACTATTGAAAAATCAGCCTTGGGTAATATTTCTTTGTTTGGTCAAACATTGTTGTTCAAAATCACCGATAACCATTGTGATTTTGGCTGCAACCATCTGGTCTTCTAAAACCGCTGGCTTACAATTCAATCCGCTATCCCCATACAAACGCCAACGATCACCAATTTAGTCCTAAAGTGCTTAGCAGTACAGTGCTATCAGATTTCCGCGCTGTTTCGGTATTTGCCGGTGAGGCGCGCTATCACATCGAATCTCATTTGGATTTCAAAGTTTGCATGGCTACGCAGCTTCCCTCGCCCACTTTAATCCCGGGGAGGGGGTGGGGTGGGGTGGTGCTGGCTCTCGAAGCTGTTCTGCTAATTAACTGTTCTACTGTCATGAGCTTCGTTTAGATACGCGCGATTCAATAATAACAATGGCATATCGCATATTGCGTTTTGTGTTTCAAGGTATTACCTAATTCGCTGATAGCATGAATTTGAATTGATGAGGTCGGGACAAATATGTTTAAACAATGTGTTTATAATACTTTTTTATGGGGAAGCCGTTGTTTTATTTATAAGAGTATCATATAGTAGATAAAATAAGGATGACCTTTTTACGTATTTTTCTGTTCTTTTTTTCTTGTCTGTTTATATTATGTGTGTACATGAATGGGTGATGGGTGATGGGTGGGTGACCATATTTACATACCGTGACCCCTCCGTGCCTCGGAAAGCATGTTAAACCGTTGGTCCTGGCTGTCATTCGTGGATCTTTGACAGTCGTTACGGGTAGTCAGAAGTCCAAAAGTCTGACAACCAGTCTTATATACCAAGGGGTATCGTATTACCCAGTAACTGGGTTGTGTAGGTCTAATAGGCAGTCGCTCCATGTAAAATACTGGTATTCAGCTGCATCCGGTTAGACTGGAAGCCGACCCCAACATAGTTGGGAAAAGACTAGGCAGATGATGATGAATTATTAAATAAATCAATCAATAATCCCTTGAAATGTGTATCGAATGCACTCCATAATATATAAGTTATCATAATTTGAACCTGTTTGTTCGAAACCAATACGAAACTTCATCTATTTGTATCTTTCTAAACCACTTGGATATGTCGACTTTTTTACACACCATCTTCGGAAATCAGCATCCCTTAGAGTTAATGTAGTCATAGCTATGTGTACCGACACATGCATAGTTTTCTTTGTCTCCAAAAAATATTCGGGGTAGCAGGAAAAACGTGACGTTCGCGGAAACAGAATGTTTCGGCAGTAACGTTTTAGCGACGTTGTAAAGAAAAGGTTCGTTTACGCTTAGTTTTACTCCGCGGTTATGCTAATATGTTTCCTCTCCAAATAAATATGTTCTACTTTCATGTAAATACGAGAATACTTCTCTGTGAAGGTAAATGGATGTGTGCGGATGAAAGCGACACGAGAAATCAATATCGTGGTTGAATACGAGTCGTCTTCCATGAAGAAAATAGACGTTATAAAAAGCGGCCAAGTGCGAGTCGGACTTGTATATGAAGGGTTCCATACCACCATACAATATTTAAACTATATATCCAAAAACACGTTTCTTGTATTTGTATGGGAATCCCGTTAAATTATCAACTTTATTTTTATATGTTGTTGTAGCGCCCATAGTAGTACACACTCTATGAAAATTTCAAGTGTCTACCTATTACGGTTCAAAAGATACAGCCCTGGGACAGACGGACAGACAGCGGAGCCTGTTATAATAGGGTCCCGTTGGCACCGTTGGAACCCTAAACAATGCGAGACTTTCTGTACACACACATTATTGTACGCAAGTTATTGTTCACATACATTTTATTGCTGACTTGTTTCGTTGTGCTTATTGTTGCAGTACTTTCATTGTTAAAGTCATAATCAAGATTGCAAACAAAACTTTGCATTTCTCTTCAGTCGTCGAGAACATTCAGACTGCACAGTTTTTTGTTCCAACAAAATAATGTGTTCATAACAAGAGTTTTGAGATTGTTATGGAAAATGACACGGAAATGCGAATTTACGGACTTGTTTCACCCTCCTGCAGACGACGAACGAGTTTCCGACTTTAAACATTTCTTGCAAACTGCGCCCTTGTTTAACTTACATTATAAACATTTGTGACTTAAAATAACTTTTAATTATCTCTTGACTTTTTAAACTCTCGCCTTTTTAGTTTTAGTTGCGTAACGATTACAATTGTGGAACTTTATCTCGTTTAAGGATCTCTAAATGGGGTCCACATGGTATCATGTTTCGGCTTCTTTATCGTAATTACTTTTGCTCTGTGTTTCCATTAGTTAGAGGAATGAACGGTTGATATTATCGGCACCCGTAGGATTAGATGGCCGTCGTCTGCATAATAAATTAGAATCAATACCCCATCTCTATCGGATTGCCTTGTTTATTATACGGCTTTAGTTATCTCGCCTTTGATATATTTGGTCTTTAATCAGGGCTGTGTCTTTCTCCTGCCCATTGTTTTCTCAAGTATATTAATAGAAAGGGATCTGGAGGAGGATTTGATAGAGCAGTCAAGAGGTTATAAGTGAGGGTAGGTGGTGCTTCACTAGACAGGTTTTGGTTGTTATTCATTGCCTTTCTCAGTGTATTGTGAAGGTTAGGAATTACTTTTTAGGTATTTATGTAGAAGCTGAAATGTTCTCTGACAGCATCAACGCAGGATATGGTTCATCCTACTATAATATTTTAGGTAAACGCGAAAGTTTGTGAGAAAGGTTGGATGTTTGTTACTCTTTTACGCAAAAACTACTGAATGGATTTGGATGAAATTTGGCATATGGGTATACCATGACCTGGGTTAGGACATAGAATACTTTTTATCCCGGTAGTAGGGTCCCATGGGATAATTTCCGACCTACACGCGAGCGAAGCCGCGGGAAGAAACCACTATTATTATAAAGAGAATAGATTTGATTTTTTGTATGTTTGTTTTTTATGCTTTCACGCAAAAACGTTGAACTGATTTAGAAGAAATTTCCCACATGGATAGTTTTTATTGATATTCCCTCGGGATCAAGACTGCGGGTGAAACCACGGAGCGCAGCTAGTAACTAATACAAACGTATTTCCATCCATGTGCAAATTGAACGAGTAACATTTATTTATATCGATCAACACGAGACAATGTTAAAATACGAGCTCCTGAATAAGTTTATTTTAACCTGCTTACGTTTCCCGTGGGACAAAAGGGAAGTTTTTTCCGAAAGGTTTCCGTGGGTTTTATTTCAAATACCTGGTTACTCTTACCCCATGGCGCTTCACTATGAATACATTTCAATATTTTTGCACAACACTTTGCTTAAGGGCTTTGTTGGTGGGTATTGTAACTTGATTCGCAACACCGAAAGGATTTCGGCTTTTTGAGTGGCCATAGGCATAGTAATATACCCTTTATTGTTATATTTTTATTATTTTTGTTGTATTTTTTTTGTATGGAATCTGAGTTTCTGTCAGCTAAAGAAAGACAAACTTAGTCTATGGAACGGGTTAACTCTTAAGCATAATGTACAGTGTCATAATAATGCTTGATGGGGGTATCACATCGCCTTTGCCGTCTGCCGCCGGTTCGTCGCCGGCCTTTGGTCCTGCGCTTGGTCTCTTGAATCTCCGGTCGTGTCTAATTGCCGTTCCATCGGACTATGATAGTGAGGATAGAGAGAGTGCACCTGTGTCTGCTCACGCACTTGTGTACTATAATATCTCCCGCGCCGATGGCTAGTCTCCATTGAGTTTGGCCACCAATGCCACTGTAGCGGTATCTACAACGCCACATGCGAACAACGCGCACACGCGTCATACTGACGTCACGCCAAATCCTGCAACTCGCAAGCAGAGTTTACCGCGCAACTAGCATAGGTACAACTGCCTGACATGAATCATCTGGCAATTGCCCGCCAAGACACAACACCCGTCTGGTCGGAGGATCCTCCCTTTTCTATGGAGGTTGAGTGAACTTTACACCCTGTTTCTCATACCTCTATACCACCATGCCCAAAATTCGGTCTGGCAGACTTATTATAATATAATTCCACATCATTCATAATCATATAATAATGAATGAATATCATTGAAAATGTAAAACCATTAATTTAATTTCAATGCCTACTAATTGGATTTTTGCTAATTAGCGACATTCCATATTGAAACGAATTTATTATTAGCTAAATTATTAAACTGCTGCGCCGTATTTAAAGAAGGGGATTTATTAAATTCTTATTTGGCACAGATTTTAGAATTGCAAATTAATGAATATTTAAGTACCTACCTACTTAGATTTTACTGATTTGATATATTAAATGATGAGAGTGATTAGTTTTACCATACCCCTTATTATGTTTCCACTGCTAGGACACAGGCCTCTTCTCTGTGAAAGGGCGTGGGCCGTAATCCACCACGCGGGCGCGGGGCCGGTCGAATGTCTTCGAATTTTTCGATCTAGGACATGCCGGTTTCCTAACGATGTTTTCCTTTCCCGTTATAAGAGCAGTGGTGATGAAATAAACAATATAAAGTAAAGGGCCCGCTTGGGTTAACCCACGACCTCTCGTAAGTCGGGGCCGATACAATTGCACCACCACTGATCTCATTTGGCTTTACCATCCTTTGGCTGAATAGGTAAAAAGACCAATTTATGTAGGTACCCCGTATAGGTATCAGCTTTAGAGGGGAGTATCATCCGTCGGTGGAGTCCGTGGAAGCGAGTGGTCATAAAAAAATAAAATAAACAGAGTACCTATATAAATAAGGTTAAAATTTTCTTAAATACAAACAAACAATAAATTGTTCATAAATAATAATAATATCATCACCATTTTATCAACCTCCCACTTTCATGGTAATAAAATTCACAAATGTATGTGCTAATAACGGAATGATTAAAATTAAGCACATAGACATTTTTCCCTTATCACGAGTGTCTTCGCAGATACGTGACATGGTAACCCAAGTTCATAAAGACACGGTGTTTGCACGTAGAACATGTCTGGGGCAAATAACAAAACTTATTTAACGTTCACTCGTCCTATTATTGAACAAAGAACCTTCTTTTTAATATAACATATAGGATCAAGCCTACATACAATTTTATTAGAATCTTTGTAATAATCTAAATAATTGGATCTCGAGAAGATTGGATTCCATATTTCCATACAAAGCCGCATTGAATTATTAAATGTTGTTGTCAATTGCTCGTGATTCGTACCGCCGCCGGCGGCGACGTTTGCCCGTTTAAAGTGAAAACAAATCAACAAAAAGCGCTGAAATCGTTTCTCAATGCTCGATGACGTATGAAATGGGGCTTACCAAGCAAAAGACAGTTTTCCTTTCATTCCAAATGCGTTTGCATCTGTATACAGATGAGGGTTATTGTTCCAAGCCGGTGATGCGGGCGGGTCGGGCTCGGTTTAAAGCCCGACAGTGATAAATGTTTCATTTATTCTCCAGTATGCACACTGCCGTATTCCAAATCTGCGGCGCGAATTTTATTGTTTAATTATTTGTTGCTACCCGCTCGAGTTTTCCTTTCATTTGGTTTGCGGTCCTACGACCGCTTACCTAAATTATATTCGCGAGGTTATTCGAAGTCCTTTTTTGTATCTGTAATTTTCCAGTTCTAACAAATATTATATTAAAGGTAACATGTGGGCCCTGCGGCTGTTCAAAAAGTATTTTCAGTAAAAGAGCAAATCTAATTCCAACATCAGTTGTGCAAAAACATGTTTAAATGTAGGTAATCAAAGTTTTCAAAGAACTAATCTATTACTTTTTCGTTTCAGGTAAGAGTCTCCGTTCGTAGCGTTAACATGTCGACAAAAGGTTGGTATTATATCACAAAAAAGCGAGAATTCTCTGGACCTATATCAAACAGGAAAGGTACAAACTGTCTGAGGTGCTATATCATATTTTATCGTAAAAGTGTAATTGCAAAATAGAGGTTCTGGTTGTAAATTATGTGCGAACAGCTAAAATAATGTACGCCGCGCAATATGAGTGGCCGCCGGGGACATATTGAGACACCGAGCCCTCCGCACGGCTTATTTATTGTGTATTTTTATTGTACATTACATTAACAACTCAAGTAGGTATGGTCCTTATTAATATTATTAAAACCAAGATCTTGGTCTAAGTAGGCAAAGATAAACTTTGGCAATTATGGCTTGAGCACA
Source organism: Oligia latruncula (assembly GCA_948474745.1). Classification (NCBI taxonomy): domain Eukaryota; kingdom Metazoa; phylum Arthropoda; class Insecta; order Lepidoptera; family Noctuidae; genus Oligia; species Oligia latruncula. The sequence goes on along the minus strand of OX419684.1, from coordinate 8,149,581 downwards.
ACTAAAGTGAAATTAGTTATCATTTTCCTGAAATTCCAATTAAGGACAAAGTAAATATTATTTATTATTCTATGTTATCCGCTAGTTTGGCGGTCAAATTGGATTATGTGAGAGTCTAGAAAACTACGGAAAATTGGATTATATTCGAAGCTTGCTGCTATCACCAAAAAATTTAATAAAAGTAGGCGTCTAATCTTCATTACTGAACCGGTTTTCTAAGTAACAAATTTCCAAATAGGTCTTGGTTTGGCACGTTTAATCAAATTGAAGTGGCGATCCCAGCACGTCACGTTGGAAACATAATGGTTTTTCCATTTTGCTTTATAATTTAAAAGGCGGGTGGGGCGGGTGTTCTGGGTAGAATAACTCGTCATCTCGTCACTCCGGGTCTATCGTCATAATGGAAATAAATAACTCGTACCTATACGAAGGGTTTAGCCGTGGCTATAAATAGGGATTAATAAGGTTTAATTATATAACCTTTTTACGTGTCGGTCGGGTCGGTTTATATTTCAGGGCACGTACGCGGGATGCGCGCTCGCTCGCCACGCAGCAAATGAAGCTTCCAACTCTGATCAAACTTCCGACAATCGATTGTACTTAAACTATTCGGTTTGTTTAGTTATAGCTCATGAAGTTTGACTGGATCGACAGCTCAGGAGCAATTTCCGTAATTTTAAGAACGGTCGCATTCTAATCTCGATCTTTTTGGTTTTGACACTGATTGTAGTTGAGATAAGATTGTGAATTGATTTTGGACATATACGGGAATTGGGCTTATTTGGTTAACTGGTCCTTTATCAATTGTAGAAGTACCGAACAGTATCTAGATACATTTTTAATACGCATGTCTGATAAGAAAATTATTAGAAGAACGTTTACGTCATCTCTACGTTTTTGTGACAGTCAATTTGGTTCGCTGGATCAACTTTGAATTTTTATAGCTGTGTTTAGGTAGGCACCATTCTCTACTAGATAGAAAATAAACAAAATTAAAGTTGGATATTAAAACAACTCTATTTTCGCAAATAAATTAAACTTCTAAATTAGCCTTTGTCAATTTATTTGGGTAACTGCCATTTGAAGTGGGACATATTTAATTGATTCAGTGATTGAACGCAGTACCTACCTATAAGCTTTTGAAGTTTCCCGTTCCAAGTATGTACTGTTTTTTTTATTGGTATTGTCCCATATAGGGGCCCGTGGTTAAATAATAACAGCCGCACAGGTTGATCGATCAGATTCAAGCTACGTTTGCCGTGGTTGGTGTGTGTGTGCTTGACATACCGCGACCTCTCCGTGCCTCGGAAAGCACGTTAAACCTTTAAGTCCTAGCTGTCACTCGCGGATCTTTGACAGTCGTTACGGCCAGTCAGACGCCCGAAAGTAAGGGGTACCTATCGTATTATCCAGTAACTGGGTTGTGGAGGTCAGATAGGCAGCAGATCCATGTAAAATACTGTTATTCAGCAGAATCCGGTAAGACTGGAAGCCGACCCCAACATAGTTGGGAAAAGGCTAAGCAGATTATGATTGTTCCATATAGGCAGTTATTTTCTAACTCGACTTTACTGGACTAATAAACACAGTTTAGAACCTATATATACCTCTAATACCTCTAATTATATTAACCTTAACTTTTTTGAAGTGAAAACTTCTTTAGGCGCGTCGGGCATTTTTTGAGATGGGAAAAACCCATTGAACTCGCGCCACTGTTACCGTAAGCGACACTGCGCGTGTTTTGTTTATAAGGCGATTAATAAAATACCCGCTTCGGATGTGTTCGGCTGTCCTTTGGATGTACTCGGTTTTAATATTACATATCCGATATGTCAGTGAGTGATGGCAAAGTATTCTGTTCGTGTTTTGTTTTCACTTCTGTCGGCACTCTAGGAGTGCCACTGTTTTTTTTTGTTTAAGGCGTTATTTTGGTTTCACATATTTAATCAAGAACGTCTGATCTGAATTTCAGGTCTAGGTGTCCTATATACCTAGACCTGCCTGCCTACTACGGAATCTCACAAACTAGCCAGCATTGTACTCACTTACAATGATTTAAACCCGAAACTATCAATAACCTTCGAAACTCTACTTGGTATCCTCTTACTGAAAGGTATTGTGTTTCATGTAAATATGCGGGCTTCGAAAAACGTGTAGGCAGAAGGTGAGCTTTCAGCGTACGTAACTCAGCGAACATGACTATGAAATTCAATTCTGTTACATCCCATATATACTTACGTACCTATGTATGTACTATGCTGTGAGGGATCGCTCTAAGTGTAGCGCACATTCAACATATAGTGTTTCACTGCAAAGCATTTCTTCGGTTACCCGTTTAACTCCATTCTAAGTCTCTGTTTTAGCAAATTCGAGGTTTTATTTTTGCTCCACAATATAAACAAAGGCTGTTATGCGTTATAAAATATGTACATATTAATGCTTTGTTTTCTCCGTTATAACCTTTTGTAACAAAGTAAATGACCCGTAAGCTATCAAATGGACGTCTAGAAAATCGTGGAGAAAATTAGCCGAAAGGTATTAATGGTGATTCGGATACATTGTGTTCTTCCGAATATAGAACAAAATAGTGATAAAGTAAAATAGCTTTTATCATAAAACTATTTAATAAAAGTTATATTTTCAGTCTTTATGTTATATAAACTATTGTTGCTCTTTTATCTTTATGTTGAAAACGGAATTGTACTTTTGGTGGTAGCGAGACAAAAGTCATGAAAACTGTTGTAAAACGAACATATAAAGCGAAATGTGTTGAGCCAATATAATAATTTTGTGGAAACACGTGCACCATGTCTCCATAGTAGATTCAAACATTTTGCAACTAGAAAAGAATTTACTTTACAATAAAGGTCGTGTATCGCGTCACATATTCGGTGTAAATTAAGCGACGGCTGCAGCCTTATCGCGTAGAATAGAGATGAGTGTCATTGAGATTTGTTTGAACTTTATTTCTGACAACCTGCTTTGTGAAAATTGCTTATTTTTTCTCCGTGTGACAAAACTTCCAAGAAAGGTTAACATAGTACGGTAATATTAAATGGCGGAGCTTCCCGGGAACGTTCAACTTGTGTATAATGTTTTTCCAGGTGTAATTTTTGTGAAAAATAGGTGCCTATTAAAGTAAGTTCGTGCTGTTAAAAAGGTACATTACTTATAATTTAACGGAGAAGTTATGTTCACGTTAATAACACGACAAATTATTAATGTGATATTGTGGAATTTTACTCCTTTGTCTAGTAAGTAAGAACCTTAGGACACGGAATTAACTTCATTGAATGCTGTTAGAAAGTCAGTTTACCTTTAATGCAAATAGATTTAAGATCCTTAAATAATTAAATGTCTTTGCTTTAATGTGAAGAGATTTTTGGTGTGTGTTGACTGTTTTATATTCAAGATAAATTACCGTTCTAAAAGGCATTGTCGAATAATTGCCCATAAAATCTGAAGGGCAATTCTCGTAATTTTAGGAACGTTTACAGTCTGATGTCAGTCTCAATCTGTCAAAAATACCTCTAATTTCCCTACAATTTTGACAAGTTTTTGACATTGATTGTCGCTGAGATGAGATTGCGACTAGATTTTGAACGGCCAAGGTTATCAGCAACACTAGCAATAATGGTAGCAATACTAGTAATAATGGTGTTGTATCTAACCTTTATACGGCTTAGCCAAAGCGTGCTTACCCCCGGAACTAATCAGATCATTATCAGACCCTTGCCACATTAATCATCTCGTAAGGCGAGTCATAAACGTTCGCCGAGCGGTCAACCCGAGACCGCCGTTACGGAATTCTTCTGCGGCCGGTTGGCAGAGATTGTAAGTGGTTTAACTACGGCGAAACTTTGCGGTCTACCCTTATATTTTACACGAATTGCCCGATAGTAAAGCATCGAAGCGCGTTGAGTTTTTGTTTTATTTAAGGTAATTAAGCTAACTTGATTGTCAATTGTTTTTGTACTTTCAAAATGAATAGACATTATTGGGTACATTTAATTTTTACAACAATTTTGAAATGTGAATGCTTATCTATAGCCACTTCTAGTTGTTAACTAAGTTAATAGGTAAACAACTAATTGTTCAATTCAGAAAATAAAATTCAATATGCTTATATCTGGTATGCCAGTCGGTCTGTAATAGATGGGTATCTTACGGAACAGCAAACAAAATAGAACAGCAGGAAATGCAGGATTTTTTTTTTTAAATTTAAGAATATTTTGTCAAGTATTTCGATCAAAGAGAATTTAGAACCTAATAAGAAGGGAAAAAAATTGTAACAGAGGGATTCTCGAGAATTAGAAACATGTATGACATGAAACGATATTTGTTTATGCTTAATCGATATTTCTTATGGTTCCATAAAAGACAGCATAAAGATATGTATCTAATAAGGAATTTGCTTACATCAATCAAATATTTATCATATTGATAAAGGTACGGGTACCTACTACAGTAAATATGAGAATTCAAGGAACAAGTAGGATGAAATAAATGACGCATTCCTGAACAAATCGGTTCGATTAACTTTCTTTTAGAAATAAATTAGACTTTTGAAGTGAGCCCGACCTTTTGAAGGTAATTTTGGTTTTGTTGAACATTAGATGTAAACGTAGGTACTTTTGGTACACAAAAGAATCAATTAGGTACTCTTATTATTTAAAGAATGAAGATTAATGTGGACCATTTGTTTTTATTTTGTTAAAACATTTTATCTTCACAGCGGGATGCTTGAGGTATCTATCAGCTCAAAATGTCTGCAAAAAAGTTGCACACTTTATTTGTTCGAGGACAATAAAACCTTTTTTTTTTTGCACTGTTTTTTATTTTTCATTGTTATGGCTGAAAGTACATACCATAAACATATTTAAAACATCATTTGGATGAAATGATCAAATACTTTTATAAATTACCTACATCGTTTCATAAATATTTTATTTTTTTGTGTTTTACCTTCTTCGCCAACAATTTTTTTTTGTACCATTCCTATTCAATACTACGAGTTAGCCTGCAAACACGTAGGTATCTGCAGAAAGTGATTAGCGAATGAACCGCATTATCCCCTTTATATTTAGATTTCTCCAACCCTGGTATGTAGTTAGCGCTTGGTAACCAACGGGAGCCCAGAATTCTGCGGGCCACCGATGCTATTATTGGAATGACCCCAGGAATGCTGCCTAGTAGGCGTATAGTAAACAAATATACCTACAACTATCGATACTAACCTAACCCTATACCTATCGGAATTTATTGCTTCGAGAAAAGTCATTGGAAAACCATCGATAAGAATAATTATGTATAATTGATTTATTTTATTTATTTGTTTTATTTTATTTAAGAAACAAACTGATGCAATAACAAACAAAATACAAATAGTTCAACACAATCCAGAACCAGTTAAACATATATAAAAAAAGATACCTATAGTAACTTATTAAAAATATATTTATATTGATTATTATAAATATTTTGAATTCTTACATTCCTATGTACATTTTTGGAACACAGCTGTATCTACTTTAAAACTTTATTTATAAGCTGCTTTTCCATAATTTATCGTCCCTTTAGTCCAACAATACATTTAACTTAAAAAAATAAATCTTGGGACCCAAGAGTTCAGCGTCTTACATGATCCAGAGATAACCATTTCTTTTTAAATTAACTGAATTCGAAACGCGTAGAATATTTATATATTTTGTATCTAGACTTGCGAAAAAGGATGAGGCGCACATAATCTACCTTTCATGCATAATTTATTTTATTGCGATATTTTTTTATCAATAGCTCCATCTTGTAGCGAACATGAGAACTTTAATGAAATCGACTTTCAAAGTATTTATTTGCATCTCTTTCCTTTTGACGTTTACCTCTCTTTCCTTTACACATATCTCGTTGTTATTTTAATTCGGTGCTTGTTGAGAGCTCTTTGTGGCTGTTACTGTGCCACGTTCACCACGCACATTCTGCACTACCACGGGGAGATAGTGCAGTTATGTGGGACTCTAACCCACTAAAACTCTACGGTGTCCTTCTCTGCCGCTTACGGCGGGAACAAGGGCACGCGTTAGCACTCATCCGTGAACCCGCCGCGGCTGTCCGTCACCGGACATACCACGCCGTGACCACCCCAGGGACCAAACCAGCACATGGGCGCCAGACGACCCCATGTCTGTGTCCTCCCCTGCGGCCCCACCGCGTCCGCCATCAGACGGTGAGGACCCCGTCAAGGCCGCGGAAGGTAGGGAGAGCGGCGCACCGCAATACCAGCTCCTCCTGCCGCGGCCTCCAACCCTCAGCCGCGATGCCTCCTATTCGATATCGCGGCCCGCCCCAGTTGCGATGTCCCCCAAGCGGCACTGCAACCTACTTGTTGGCCGCTACGTCGTCGGCTTACCGGCAAAAGCCCTGACGAGCGGCCCCCCCTCGGGTTCCTTTTCGCTTCACCATGGGTGACCAAACCACGGCTACTGAGCCCCCCCGCTTCGACAATGCGGGAACCCACCGGGGGGGAGGTCTATGTACCTTATCTTACCTACATTGTTTAGACGTTTTGCTATCTACAGCTGAGTGAATCCATCGCTCCACGATATATGGAATCTTTCTGGACCTTACGATCTCCCTTTGCATGCATACCTAATACGTAAACTCAGTGAATTTCCTCCTCAGCGAATATAAAGTTACGACACCAGAGCGAGTTACACAGCCTTAAAGTCTGATTGAACGTCTTCCAATGGAATATACTTCGCATTTGTTTAGATTATCCCCAGTAATGGCAGTATAAACTTACCGGCTTCCAGAAATTGGTCGTATAAGTAGTTTATTATTTGCTCCCCCTGTATGTGCTGGGTATAAAACCAACTGAAATTGATGTAGTTGATATGTATTCAAATATATTTTATTGGTTCCTCGAATACCCTATTATTTTTTATGGTTTACATTTTCAGCCTAAGTGTGCTTGACCATACTTATACCTTATCCAACCCGTAATTCAGTGTATCATTTTGCTGCATATTTATTCTTTACAATTCAATAATAATAGAACCTACTAAATACTAATCGACCATTCGTTTTTCGCCAAAGTAAGACAACAAAGTAACATAACGATAGCGATCAAAGTTTTAAAGCCTCGTGGCATTATCTCGCCATTCTAGCCAAATGGTGGACCTTAGCGAATGTGTAGGACGTGGGTATAAATCAAAAAGTTGAGAAAGCGACAACTTTCCTAACAACTCGACTTGGAGAAAGGCTGCTATTTAGAAAATAACAAAAAACAAATTTGATACTTCCTCGGCTTCAGCTATGGGTAGGCATTTAAATTTCATTTTTGGACCAAATTAAAACTTCTCTTCTTGTTATCAAAAAAGAAATGGTATTCTATTTTGTCCTTATTTTGCATGAAATTGCTTGTAGACTTATAACTAGGTCGTAATTTCAAGTCTTGGTAGTTCACAACAAAGGACGCACATCCCATCCATCTATTAAATTATAAATCCGCTCTAGTCCCCACATCACGCTCGGCAGGCATGTTTAAGTTGGCGCTTTGTCGCTGTTTGCATCGACGACCGGCGACCAGCGACCGGCGAGTGATGCGACGAGATGCAACTCCACCACACTGAGCTCACATGAAAACCGAAGCTTTGCACAACCACCACAAGTTTATGTGCCTACCGAGACTCCCTGAAATCCCGTGACATTTCACTGGACATGTAACAGAATTTACTATAGGTATACTTGGAAACGTTACATTGTTAAATAACATCTCGACATCAGGTACATTGTAGGTATCTAGGGACACGTAAAGTGTACAATGTACGGCCCAAACCACGCTCCCAAAAGGATGTCCTGAGGATTAAGGGAGCGGACAGATGGAGCAATTTCAGCGAAGGATTTGTGTCCGCTTCTTTGCTAATAACTAAGGCGGAGTTCCGTTACAATATGAATGTTTGTGTTTTGAAATTCAACTCGGGTAGTAAACAAAAGCAATGTTAGCGTTTATCTGGGAACATTATGTAAACTGGGATGCAACAAATGTCGGTATAAGCGTCTTGGTTCCCGGGCTCCGTGTAGCGCCGTAGTGCCGTAGATCCGGTGGCGTGGCACCTCAAATAAATCTTGCTTTGTCCGAGGACATTATGTATGCTAACGTCGGCCATTCCTTTGCTTGGTGAGCTGAGCGTTGCGGCATCATTGTCTTCTAACTGAGGACTCTGTTCAAAGCCCAGATTAATACAATGTTGTTGAGCATGCGCGAACTTTTTAATAATGAAGTTGAGCGCCTTTGTTGCTGACGTTAGAATTTGTGGGTGTCGTAAAAGACGACTTAAGGTTTATGTCAAGTGGAGAAGCATAAAGTAGCAGCAGTAGTAGGGATAAAGTCTTGTGCGATGACAACAGTCTAAGTACGAACTGTGTTCCGATATTTGTCTTCGAAAAACCTGGTACTTGTTGTACCATTTTTTGCAGCGGGTCGCCAAGCTCTTGTGAATACAATGTAATCATTTGTATTCATACTTTATGTAAATACCTCGTAATGGTAGAGATATATGTACGGCCCGTGTTTGGTGTAATGTACTCCCTAGGGCAGTGATGTTGAGATCAATGTTCTGTTTGGACGTTTACAAACTGCTGTCGATACTGTGTTACTTTGTTGTCAACGGCCCAGGCCAACAACAGCCAGTGTGTATTTTTGGACAAAAATAATACTAGGGTGCCTTTACACCCAGTCGATTCAACGTTCCATTGATGCCTTGATGGACTTTGATCGTGTAGGTTTAAAATAGCTCTGGATGATCAATGCCCGCGACTTGTAAAAGACGTCGAACGACAATCGATCAAACTTGCGCCGTATGTTTTCTTTGATCAATCGGCAAACCAGCACAGTCGACGTCGAATCCATTGATGTAATACACAAAGATAAAAACTATAGAGCAATTTCAATTTCAACCACTTGGATTTCTTCAACTTTACTCTTGAAGATTCACACTGAAATGATCATGCTTCTTAGTAAAAAGGTAGCTAAGTTCGACATTTCCTATCTGACTATCCCTTATGAAGAAATGGCGAAACAAACTCAGGGGTCAAGACGTCTCCCGACAAAGAGTAAAATGCTCTACTTAAACACTCTCTCTGTATGGATATGCTCATATTATTTGCTCAAACCCACATGGGACAATATCATCTACATCAGGACATGAATTTACCCGGTAGATAATTTGCACTTAGGTACCTTAGACAGCTTAATTAATGATGCACCACAGATACAATCTTTATCTCATCAACGTAATAATGAATACGATCAGACGAGCACCACTCGAGACGCTCTGTCGATAAAACAAACTAAACCCTACACCCTGAAAGAAAATCATCGATCTAAGCAAGACGTATATTAAAGAGGCGCGTCCTAAATATTTTCTGTGGAGTGGTTAATGTGGTAATAGTGCGGACGGACGCGCGATCCGTCGGTCCGCTCGACATTTATTGGCCCAACGTCCGAACACCGACGACCGACGCCGACATTGACGGACGATCGCGCCGAATGCGAAACTAGACTTATTGGCGACAATTTTTCAAAGTCACCCGATGCACGCTTGATACGGACCGCTTCCTCATTTAACTTGTTCTACAAGTTTTTCGAAGTTGGCCGTTCTCTTGGACGCATTGTGAAGGCCGGTTCATTATGGTCTACATACAAAGCTTGAACTATAAAAAATGAATTTCTTCGTCGCAAAGATGAAATTATCCAACGTTTATGGAAGATTTATCAGAAAGTAATGTTTGCCGACTGCTACCGACTCGTAATCCCTCATTTTCTCACTTTCCTTGAGTCAATGTTATCCGACGTGCCCTAACGATTTTCCTTTATTTGTAAAAACTGTAATAAGGAATGAAATCGGATGTTCAATCACGCGTGAAAGAAAATGATGATGGTAATGATTCGGAATGAATTGAATAATCGTTAATCGACCTGAATCCAGTATTGTGCCTTTGTTTGGAGAAAAAACATGATTTATATGCGATCACGTGCTGCGTAGGCTTATAATACTTAGAAATATAATATAAGTTTCCAGATTATTGATCGGGTATCCACAATAACTGATGTTGTTTTGTAGCTTCTCGATCTATCTACGGTCGATTTATCTATTTGTACAGAATAATCTTAATGGCCAGTCTATATCAAGCTGGGTAATCTTGACATTAACATTTCAATTACCTATTTGGACACTCGGTAGAATGAATGTGGGTACCAGAAGTACTTATAAATGCGTATGCGACTCCGGATCACACAATAAAACCCCTTACGAGACCCTCTAGGAGAACCGGAGTATCCTATTTTATTGCTCGGGGACCCTTTAAAATTCAAGTAGGTAGTGTACAAACAGACAGATTTCAGAGTAATTGCCTCAGGATTGGTACCATAAATTAACACGTCCCCTGGAGTCAACTTTTAGGATAAATACGAAAGACATGTAATGTTAAGAATGAAAGTAATAAACCTCATTTTAAAATGCTTCTACCATTGTAACATTTCTTAGCAAACGTAAGGGCCCGATCGCACGTAGGTACCACAACCACAACACACGGCATTACGTGCACGGGTGATAATTTGTATGAAAACAAATTGTTTATTGACGCGGACCACATTTGGCCGTCAAAATCAATCGTGTCGGTGATAACGACCACATCGAGGCGACGACGTCGCGGCCACAATGCAACAACAACGTTGCGTCGACGCGACGACACCATCACAGCCGGAATCGATCTATCTACAAACACTAGCCACAACGTAACCACATCGCAACTATCAGCCACAACGCAACCACAACGTAACAACAAGAAGTTTTAGCGACACTATTCACACGTAAACACTGCTTGCCCACATTTTGTCGCTGCGATGTGGTGTGGTTGTGGTACGTGTGAATGGGCCCTAAGAAACAAAGTAATTCTTAAACGCGGTCAGCGTTTAAGAATTACTTTGTTTCTTAGGGCCAATAATTCCCGTATTGTTAACCGACTTCAAAAAAGGAGGAGGTTCTCAATTCGGATGTACCTATATTTTTTTAATGTATGTTCGGGCATACCTCCGTCTTAAATAGACGGATTTTCAAAATTCTTTTTTTAATTGATAAAGTAGGTGTCAGGGATGGTTCCATATAAATTTGCTTGGGCGGTTTTTGAGTTAGCTCCAATAATACGACTTTTTTTCCACTTAGTTTATATTGATGATGTTTTAATAACTTCCTGGAACTGATATTTACATAGCACGTAGTGTTAAATGGATTTGTGTGGGGTAGGTACAGTCAGCAACAAAAGTCGATTAACTCTTCAGTTGTTTTTAAGCTCAGTTATTGAGCAAAATATTTCTTCAAAATTGCATTATGCTTCTACTGCAATTTCGAACAAATATTTTGCTCAATAACAAAGATTAAAAAACTGAAGTGTTAATCGAATTTTGTTGCTGACCGTACAACTAACAAGTGAAAAATAAAAACATATTTACAAAAAAAAAAAAACAACCGACGCGACTTCCAAAAAAAATCACTATATAGTGAAAAATAAGTTTAATTTCGGAAGTCGGTGTCAAAAAACAAGAATGCGGAACCAACGACACCGACTTCCGAAATAAGTTATTTTTCACTTTGTATTGTTTTTTTTGGAAGCCGGTTATATTTTTTGTAAAAAAGTTTCTAACTACGAGAGTTGGACATGGTTACCGTCAAAACATTTAATTCACAAAAAATGTGGGTCGAAAAGTTACATAATAATATAACATAATAGATTCCAAAGTTACACGAGCATAACAGAAACAAGTGTTCCGTAGAATACCTACGTAAAAATAGATATGTAAGTTAAAACGGGATTTCGGTCTACCGAACGCACCATTATCCTGTTGCGGGGATTACCTTTTACTATCCACTTTTTGCGGCGAAAACATTATTATCTACACTTTTTTCGTGTTTGCAACTTTACATGTTCTGGGTGCAAATAACATTCAATGGCTATGTAAAAGCTCCCTGCTATGTAATTTTATTAATTTACTCTTTTATTCTTGTAATGGTTATCTCTTCCCATCTAAAATTCCGTTTACTAGGTATAGGTAAACCGAAACATGCTTATGATTTATAAGTTGATCCCAATTCATACTCAATTGCGTGAAAAAGGTGAATTTGAAGAAACACGTCGTTTCGTATACTTACCTATCTTCGGGGCAAAACTTCAAAATTCCGACTTCGACACTATATCTCGTCTATCTAGTATTTTAAGAGCAGCTGCTACTGGACTCCACATTCGTATTTCAACCTTATTGCATGCTACGACGCAGCATGAATTGAAATAAAGAAATAAATCAATAAACAAAATAAAAGACATATAACCAACTTCCAAAAAACATACTACATAGTGAAAAAAATAATTTTAATTTCGGAAGTCGTCCGGAAATATACAAATAATGACTACAATAAAAAATATTTCACAGGAAAATTAATTAAATTAGATATTAAGTATCAAAATGATCCCTTTTATTATAATAATTGTTGTAATTGCTGTGAAATTATACACTCGCAATTACTAAATGGAAGATTGTGATATTATTATATCTATGTAACATTATCATTAACGTGGTTCAGGATGAGTTTACTAAAAGCATGCAAGCATGTAATTATGTGTATCAAAATAAATAACGGGTATTACGATAATTTGATTTGGGGCGGCACTATATTTGTTTACAATTACTTTACAGCAATCATAACTACTAATTGTATTAGATTTTATGCGAGTTCTTGCAAAGGCGCCAATCCATGAACTTATCTTACACATACCTACCGTACATACACTCACGCCTTCTTCCAATGAACGCCACCTGCTACGATCCTTACATACTCCTGTTGCTTCGTATACGTTCATACATCTGGTCATACAAGCACGCCGGTTGCGATTACTACGCACCTGACCTTTCTGAAGAACATCAACAATGAGGTCACTATAACTTCTTCTTCTTCTTGCTGTAGGTAACTTATTTAATCAAACTTTATGCACAAGTAAAACAAAATACCGTACAAAGGCGGACTAAGTCGGTTATTACACTGCATCGGAATCCGCTCCGGTGTGCGGTGCCGCGGTTTTTAACTTTGACTGCAGAACTGCACTTGATTTGTATACAAAAACCGCACACACTGACACCGCATCTCCGTGCGGTCTACAATCAAAGTTAAAAACCGCAGCACCGCACATCGAAGCGGTGTCCGCCTTAATGGTTGAGGCATGACCTGACTGGCCTCACTTATCTCAGTAGACTAATTTATGACGGTCCTGGGTTCATATTAATATCATTAGATAACCAATCAATCGATAGAGCTATGGTCATTAACCTTAACTACCAAGTCATTGCAAGATTGTTTTATCAGTAAATAGACGACGCTATTCAATCCTAAGACTGTTTGTCCACCCCCACCGTCAACGGGACGTCAACAAAAACGATAACACGCGGACGACGGCGCCGAAGTTGCGATAATACATACATTTACGAGTAGGTACTATTGGCCGCGTGTCCACCGCACGCCGTCACCGGGACGTCACGCTCGGTTCGAATAATCTCGTTTCTCGTTGACGTCCCATTGACATAGTGCGGTGGCCAAACGGTGTAAGAATTAGAATGTAATTACATACATAACACAAACGCTTAGCCTTCCTCCTTAGCAAATGTTACTACAAATACACCGCTAATTACATTGCATGCTTCGTTCGCTGCACCCATAATAAAATATACAAAGAGAAAATTAAAAAGCAATCTACGTCTAACCAAGACTTCATTAAAATTATCAACTTATTTTACAGTATCTACTTGAAAAACAGAAAGAAAACAGTATATTGTGAACAGCTTGCTTTACCCAGTAAGTGGGTTAAGGGTGCTTCAAACGATGGGCGTCACAACCTCGCAACTGAATGCATTAAACCATATTCACAAGCCTTTATTGCAGTTTACGGAAACTTCTGAATAGCTTTATTATTCTCCAAACTCTATACCATGTTTGACAGAAGGGGTATATTATTCGAATAATGTTTACAAGGATATTATATTATGTTCGAAAAATGTGTGTGCTCAGCAACGTAAACAACGCAATAAATGTTTTTGAACTGTCAAAATGAAAGACATTGCTAATTGCTACTGATAGTGTGCTAAGCAATTAACCCGCACGGCTGGACATAGACGGAGAAACATAACATAAATCTTGGATATGTATTAAGCGTTGTTTATAAAAAAAAAGGATGGTGACTCCCTTAAATTGGCAGAGTGTAGCCGGCTGGAAGTTGATAAAAACTAAATTTGTAAGCGAGTATACTGAAAATTGACCCATGGTGGCCAAAACAAAATTTTATTATTATGATTGTTCTGCCAATTAAAGGGTTATAATATACTTTGAATGTTCCTATAGCTATGACTTCTTCCGGATCGGAATTCATCGAGTTCCCATCCCACCACGGAGTTCGCTACACAAAATCTTCGAGGCCCTTACATAACGATCATGTTCTTGCTCCATCGATCGGACCTAATGAAAGGATATGACTACAACTTGTTAACTATGTGATGTCGAGCACCGTATAAATTCGAGGTTGGCCCGCCTCCCCCAAACCAGGACCAGTAATTAAACTGTAAATTACCGCTAAGTGCAGACCCGGCCTGAAGGTCGTATCGGCACTCTCTCCCAAGAATATCAATGAACCTGAGGCCGTAATCAAAATTTTATTCGACAGCCTACAGGTCGAGACATATACGTAGGTACCTACAACATTTTGTTTTCTATCTCGTTTGTTATGTAGACTCGTCTCATCACTGATGCTTTTGAATTAAACTTATTCTTCAAAAGAAAACTTATTTTTTTTTACTGATTTTCAACTTTAAACTTTTTAAATTGAACTCTTGCAACTTTCACTACTAACTAGAAGTCTTTAATCTTAATTTAACATAAAAGTTTGTTAAGTATTACAGTATTTTAGTTAGTATATTAATTTGAAGTGAAGGCTGGCTTGTGTACTGAAAATATTATGGTTCTTATTAAAAACGTTATTTTTATTATACACAAATAGCATTACATTTCGGTGAATATTATGCGCAATAGAGAGGGCGATGTTACGTGCCACAATTTGTCATCTATTGCTATTTCTTTTAATGTCTTTAATCGCATCATCAAAAATATTTGTACGGAGTATTATAAAAAATGCTACCATTGATAAGCAAAACGATTCGTTTTTGTTTATAGGAATCGGGCAGTTACAGAGTCCTCTCGTGTGCTTTCTTCCAGTAACTTATTTATTTGTAAACTTAGCGTGGTGCCTATGCTAATATTCCAAATCACCGTAATGTAAATGATAAAATTGAGATTATTAATATTGCAAATTAAATAGCAGACTGATTTTCTCAACGAAACTTTCCAATGAAAACTATTTAGCTATGCCTAATTATATCGATATGCCCTCTATATGTACCCAGTCTTAGAAACTGATCCAATCATGCGGGCCGGTTGATATACCTACCTACGTTGAAACTACATAAATGTACCCTTTATAATATAATCTCTGGAGGTGAAAGGTTTCAAATAACATTGTGGCGGATTGATGAAATCAAATAACGTAGTTTGGCGAGATTATCGTAGCATTAGGCAAACATTGGCTTTTGCTAGAAATTTCCATAGCTGAACTAGAGATTAACCTACACAATGAATAGGTACCTGAAACATAATAAGTAGAAAACACGTGTCATATTTAGTCCAAAATGAAAAAGGTCCAGATTTCCTTTGATATGTGACGTATTTCTATGTCCTTACAATGCCTAGGAATGTAGTCAACGAGAACCTAAGTGAACTACCTAGTGTCGGTTAAGCTGAGTAGCCTCATTATCTCGACTTTGGGAAGTTACACACGTTAAACACAGATTGCGTGCTTCTGTTGTCGGTGAACAATTAAGTCGGTTCAGAATGTTCTTCAAGATATTAGCAAAGTTGCGACAAGAGAGCGCGATGCGATCCCGCGACCGAACTTCTCCGGTGGCGTTTAGCTCGTAAAAGAACGTAACTGCCGCTGTGAATAGATAATAAGGATTTTATTAAAATTCCTTGTCCTTGTTTTGTCATTCGTAGGGCTCGCTTTGGCGGACATCTTTTGTTCTGGTGGCATGCGAGCCTAAAGGCTTGCCAAATTCTCCCATCGTCGACTTCAATGGAATTTCAGTGCCACATTTATCCCCCCCTTTGTGTTCGTTTTTATATCAAGCCTTGTGATGATAAGACAGAATTTAGAGTGAGTTTATCTTGTCGCTAAAAAAAACCAACGGCTGTGTTAATTATGCAAATAGTTTCTGAAATATTTTCAACTTTTGTGTTGGAATAAAAAGGGATATTGGATCATTTTGCGTTCACAACAGGCCATAATAATAATAATAATAGTGAGCTGTGGATCCTACCTACATAATATATGATTTAATTTACTACATTGGCGATCCCCGTTTTAATTAATCTCTCTCTACGCGAAATAACAACGAGGATTCAATTTTCTGGTCAAATGGATTGGCGCTGCCAAACATGCGGGCTGCGGCCCCTATGTGCTACTCGTTCACTTTTTATTCTTCATACGTTCATTCGTGTGAGTCAATACAATCAATTTCGTGAAAGATCACAGCCCTTGTCTGCAGTCGAGGTCAAGTGGTTTTTAGAATTGCGTTTTTCTGTGATAGATGGCTTTTTACGTTTCAAAATATGAAAATATTTCATATATCGTTCACGATGTTACCATATATCGTAAAATCGAGAACGACATATTATGGTATCAACAGTAAACAGCTGTGAATATTTTCCATAAATCATCTCAGCAGGATTCGCCGATAGACTGTGTCTCCCATAGGAGTCGTTGAGGCAAAATTACTTTCTCATGGTTTCGGTGGTCGGTGTTTTATTGCTTCATCCCAATGAATAATGTTCGTTATACAGAGTATTCAGGGGAAAAAATTGTGCTAACAACAGTTCCGAAACTTTAAATTGGCGCTCTGTTTGGCGGTTTCGTAAAATCTCGACGTTGATTTGTTTAAAACATTTCTACAACTGGGTTTTTAATAAAAATGCTAAGTTTATGGTGTGTAGTTAGTATTCTGTGGGTATCCAGGCGTAGGGCTTTGGTTTAAGCTCGTATCTCAGTTCAAACAAGAAGCGAGTCAGCCGTACTGTTGGCTTGCGGTTCTACAGCTCCAACTTGAGCATACATTTTATCAAGGCGTGACAATTTAGGATAGAAATCAAAGCTCATTTTCTATAGTGCTATTTAATCCGATGCGGTGTTGGTTTTAGAGACCGTTAGATGAAATATCTCAACAAGATTTTGTCACAGGAGTTAATATTTGAAATACCTACTTAGGTAAGCTGTTGAAAGTTTAGAATGTTCTAAGGTAACTAGAATCTATTACATATTTAAGCACCTACACAATCTTCAACTACAGGTGAAATTGAACTTTAATATACATATGAATCCAAGTCATCGATATGGAAACATAATTTTCTTGACGTGATTGTATTGGCAGTTCTATTACAGAAGCAATATGCGTATCCAATTCCGTTGAATGGTTCCCGTCAGCCGCCGGGTGCGGTCGCATCACCTGTCAAGATCCCAAGATCGACGGCTGCTTTACATGCTACCCTGATCTTCTAAACATGACCTACATAACTTTGTTACATTAGAATAAAAAAGGCAGAAAATAAATAATTCGGAGAAGGGAAAATCGTAGGAATCGGCACGAACTCTAGGTGCTATAGTACTGATTTCGTACTCGTCAGTCAGCAGGGTGGAACCAGGGCAGTCTGCCCTGGTGTGCCATACAGTAGGTAGTCACTACTATACTGTTCTTCTTCTGCCTAGCCTTTTCCCAACTATCTTGGGGTCAGTTTCAAGTCTAACCGGATGCAGCTGACTACCAGTATTTTAAATGGAGCGACTGCCTATCTGACCTCCACAAACCAGTTTCAGGGTAATACGATACCCCTCTTACTAAGACTAGTTGTCACACTTTCGGGCTTCTGACGATCCGTAACGACTGTCAAAGATCCACGAGGGGTCTTGGTATGTGAAGATGGTCACCCATCCACGGACCAACCGCGGCAAGCGTAGCTTAAGCTGATCGATCGACCCGTGTGGCTGTTATTACCTACTTAGCCACAAGCCCCACTACTACCCACTACTAACTATAATAAAATCAATGTTTTTAATAAAACCGAATAGTACAATATTTTCTTTCATGTTCGGTAAAATAAAGTTAGTACCTGTTTACCCGGTACCTAGGTTAATTGATCTGAAAACAGGGTTTGAAAGTTCTCATAAAAGTTTAAAAGAGTTCAAGCGAAAGGCAATATTTAAATAGAATACTGTTTCTACGACTTCTCCCCGGTAAAGTATTATTATTTTCAATTCTACAATGGCTTCGATAGTTTCTATTTGATGTTATATTCCAACTGAATTGTACTCTGAAGCCAAACGTAGCCCGGCCCGAGAAATATCAAAACGATAAATATAACAGTTCGGTTTAGTTTGTCTAACAATAGAGCTTCACCTCGCCTGTCCCTTTGATCGATCTCGCAGTAATTTTATTGAATAGTAGTCGACATCTGATCTGAAGCCGATTCAAAACTGTGTTATGAATGCCCAAGTGCGTTATGTTGAAAAGCCGCTAAGTTTCGGATTAATCGATTACATTGCGGGTTAGATTGGGCAAGTTTAACAGGCGTTTGGACGGGCCAAGTTAGCCCATTTGTCTGAAACATGCCTTTACCCTTCACAAGAAAGATTTGACGGGTTCTCCACGACCTCACCGATGTACTAGACAGCCATCGAGATTAGTTTACGCTTCCATGGTTTGTGTCATGCAAACTTCGCTAACTGTATTTGGCAGGACACGTATTGTACGTAAATTACAACAATGTAGCGAAATGAAACATGAACGTCCAAAACTGGCGAACTGGTTCAACAAAAGGGACAATGTTCTACACTTCAGTGTGGACGAATATAATATTCATCACATTAAACCCCGAGCGCCAATACGGACGTTCATTAAAATACATTGAAATAATCCTTTTCTATTTAATTTAATCTGACCTCGGACGGCTTTGTCTGGCGTCATTAATCTTCATAAATGAAAATGATATGTGCTGCAGGAAATCAATTTCCCGCTCGACTTCATTGCATCGAGTATTCGGTGGCCCGTGTTTGCCATTTGACATTTAATATTCCTCAATGGGAATGAACATTTTTTCCACGATCACCGATTTTAGGAGGACGCAGATATTGTATTATTCGAGGGAATTTTTATTGTAATGGAAATTCGAGTGGATATTTTTCCTCAGAACGGAAAAAGCACATTTGAAGCTTCGTTTAGATGTGCTTTTAACAGTTTTAGCAAAATGCTACCACGAAAATTTTTTATTTTATAAATCAGTCGTCCTATTTTATTGTTATGTATTTGCCAATTTCGATATTTAGTTATCTTTGATTTGAGAGTAACAGTGGAAATCGTATTAATAAATAGTGTTTTTTTTAAATTGTTTAAATACAAGTTTATTTTTCAACCATATTTGGTACCTACAATCTCGTAGGTACTTATTTAATTAAAAGTCGGTACCTAAGGTCTAAAGAGAAGAGCTTTGTTTAAGTAAATGGGTTGAAAAGACAATAAATGAATGTAATATTTCACATACATTTATTTTGACTCATGCAGATTGATTACCGGCAGACCTGAGTTAACAGAACTGCCGATGCATTCACTTATTCATAGTGCATTACGAATTTTGCCGGTGCGTACCTCACCATGGTTTGAATACCTAATTTTCACCCGAATCTCATGAATGCTGGCATTAATGACGCTGTTGGCTTATGGGCATGCCAATTTTATTGATTAAGTAGGTATTATTAACTGGGGCTATACAGGGTTATTGGTAAAACACCAGCAACCTCTGAAGAGATCATTGTACTCATCATTATGAACAACTTTTACTTATGGGACCAAACCTGAAATCGCGAAAAAAAAATCAGCTTTTCCCTACATTTATGTTCGTATCGTCAAAATGTAGGGAACAGCTGATTTTTTTTTCGCGATTTCCGGTTTGGTCCCATAGTAAAAGTTCATAATGATGAGTACAATGACCTCTTAAGAGGTTGCTGGTGTTTTACCAATAACCCTGTATATAGGGGCTTGTAGCTAAGTTATAACAGTCGAACGGTCAGCTTATGCTAAGCGCTTGCCGCGGTTGGTCCGTAGATGGATGACCATCTTTACATACCAAAACGTTGGTCCCGGCTCAGCCCGGCTGTCATACGTGGTTCTTTGACAGTCGTTACGGATCGTCAGAAGCCCGAAAATCTGACAACCAGTCTTATCAAGGGGTTTCATATTACACAGTAACTGGGTTGTGGAGGTCAGATAGGCAGTCGCTCCATGCAAAATACTGGTACTCAGCTGCATCCGGTTAGACTGGAAGCAGACACCAACATAGTTAAGAAAAGGCTAGGCAGATGATTATGGCGTATTATTATCTGTTTTTAAATTAAATAACTCATAAATGGTTGACACTCATGTCATCTACACTAATATTATAAAGAGGTAAAGCTTGTAAGTTTGGATGTAGGAGGTAATCTCCGAAACTAGTCATCCGATTTAAAAAAAATCTTCCACGGATAAAAACCTACACTATTGCCGAGTGCCGTAGGATATATTTTACAGTATGGTTGGCTTTCACGCGGACGGAGGTGCTGACAGAAGCAAGTTGATTCTAAATCGATTTGTCCAGTACTCAGCTAGAGTAAATCTAGCAACAATATCACAGATTTCAGTGGTCAAGTGTCTGCAGCTCTGTGTTGAGATTCGAACATTTAATATCCGTATCAACACAATATTGTTCTTAGTTCCAGATTGAAAACCAATTAATCTTACAGAAGACTATTTTGTCCAAAGAATTCTGTAGTTAAAATGTATGGGTTCTCTTTGTAATAAACACTTTAATTGATTGTGACTTAATCAAAATTTGTTCAATACCATTTTGTATAGGTACACAAAAACTTTCCTTTGAAATAGGAAAGTTTTTCATGACTCAATAGAAACTATTTCAACTTTTAACTTTGTGCGTCAAACGCTCCGAGATACATCTGTGACTGACAGATAGACATCGGCATGATTCTATAACCGTTTCCTCTTTCCAATTTCGAATACACGATTCCAAAAAGAATTCGAAATTGCGCTCCGTTTTTGGATTTTCCGCCTTTTTAATTCAATATTTTCCGTCGAACGTATGCCGCTTTTGGTAAATGAGTCGTTATTTGATTCAACTCTGATGTGAAAACGTTGCTGCCGAATTTAAATTAATATGTGCACGTTTTTCTTCGAATATTTTCGTTTACTGTTTTGTTTGTTTATTTAAATCGGATAAAGCGTATACAGACAGGAAACATTCGGATCTCCAATTTTTCGGAAGTTGTTTACATCCAAGCAATGTATGTAAAGACAATATGTTCGATATTTACCGGTTATGGCGAAATCCAATATAAACAGAGAATAATGTAATAAATATACCTATCTAATACGTCATAAAGTTTAAAATCGTATGTTTAAGAGAAATTGAAGTATCGAGCAAGTTTTTTCTACAAAATATTTTTTTTTACATTTCTAAGCTCTGCACGTCTTACGATCTTGAGAAGGGTTAGAAATGACAACAAGCGATGGAGGTCGTGTATTATTCGAAATTCTAAAGGATTTTTATCCCCATGACACTATTAGAAGCAATATCTATAGGTACCTATACTCGTATATAAAATTAAAAGTCCTGACTGACAGATATATCAACGTACAGCCTAAACCGCTGCTCCTAGAGACATGAAATTTGGAGACTAAGAAAGAGTTTTTCAAAATTCCACCCCTAAGAGGGTGAATGGGGGGAGGGTGAAATTTCACGCGGACGAAGATGCGGGCAGAAGCTAGTAATCCTATATTGGTCGATGTCGATAAATTTTAAAACGATATAAATTGAGTTTTTTTGATATTGAAAAAGTCTATTTTCGGTTCATGAAAATTATTTGTGTGTAGGTATGTATATGTATAGTCATTTTAGCATAAAATTACTTTTTCAGTTCTCAAAATAAATTACTTTTCTGACTAGATATTGATAGATCTCAAGTATTTTCTGTACTTAAAATATAAAAACGGTCATATAAACATGAAATAAAAAAAATATAAGCAGATTCTTCTTACTTATAACTTAATGCATATTGAATCTTGTATTTCAAAAACTCTTTTGAAAATATGAAAGCGTTTTTCCCTCAACGTTTGGATTATACGAGAATGTTGAGAATTATAACACCCTATAAAACTCTCGTTTATGCTATATGCGGGTAGGTTGCTGAAACTAAGCTGAAACTAGTTTCTGAATTGAAGACAGTTTACAAGTACCCACGCAAGTAACAAACTGTGTAAGTACATTTCGAAGTCATATTGAACTCGATTCTCTTTGGATATTAGTTTTACGTGTGTAAGAAGCACTTTATAACTTATCCTATCTTTATAGGTGTTTACTAGAAACAGAAAAGCTGAAGATATCAAGAAAACAATGCATTCGAAATCGCGATCCATTTTAAGGTGTGCTGTCGCCATAAATCATTGTAGATGCTATCAAAAACAGCACTAAAATCGTGCTCTATCTTTGACTGAGAATAAATTTGAAAAAGCCTGATATAAAACCCTCGAAATACATTGAACAGTTACCACATAATAATAATGTTCCCACAGCTGGGAAAAAGGCCTGCTCTCTGTGAGAGTGAGTGGGCCATAATCCACCACGGACACCCCACCACACTTTTTCTGGTTTCAGGTCATGTTGGTTTCCTCACGATGTTCTCCTTCACCGTTTTGAGAGCAGTGGTGATGAAATTAAATACAAAAAGTAAAGTGGCTGCTTAGGTTCGAACTCACGACCTACAAAGTCGTAAGTCGGGGCCGATACCACTTGGCCACCACTGCTCCCAAGTTACCTCAGTAAAAACAATTATAAAGTACACAAAACTAGCTACAAACAAACAGCGTTAAGAAGGCATGTAATAATGAATGAGGAATGTACCTGTTTTAGACGTTCACGTAATACACGCTACCTGAGCGGTGTACCACACATTAATATTAGCGACGAGGCTCACTTTAGATCCCGCTATTTTTGTATACAAAACAAATACAACGTTACTTTTAGAACCAGGTTGGTGAAAAGTGAGATGTTTTGATAAATGTCTAACAATGTACGATATTATGGCGATGAAAACCCCAGAGGGATCCCAGAGCTGCTCGGCGCGGGTTTCGGGGTCTGAGGGCGATTAGACCTCTTACATGCTAACATAACAGCAAAATCTCTAGCTGAAATAGTAAATCACATCTTCAAACAAACATTAGCTATTATTCTAGGCTATTTGCGCGTGACCTATTTAATGCATGAAGGGGTCTGGGTACTAAGTAAATAACTAGAGAGATGACAATTGAAACTCGTACGTGGGTAGATCGCAACGGACAATCTTGACAGTTGGAACCGCCACCTTGGAACCCTGTCCCTTTTCATCTTGATTCAGCAAAGGACCCTGAATAATAAATAGTAAATACATTTTACAGTAATACTAACGACCCGCCCCTGTTTTACACGGTTATTTTTACGAATTGACAATACGTCGAAACTTTATTATATGTAAGTTTAATAGTAACGTACTTTTTTTTTTTTTGTGGATGGAAAATCATCATCCTGTGTTCCTTCCTTAGCCCTTTATGTTCCAAGCCAGCGGTAACCCTCTCGGACAATCCCGTTGACCCCTGCTGAATCCCGCTGAATAGTAACGTACTAGGTATAAAATAAGGTATAAATATAGGTGCCCAATAAGCTGTGGGCCAAAATAACCACCACGTGGAGCCCTGGCATAGGTAGAAGGCGTCGCGGCAGACCCCGTAGAAGATGGCGGGACGAGCTGGACAAAACCAACGACCAATGGTCCACTTTAGCCCTGGATCAAAAGAGCTGGAAGTCATGAGGAGAGGCCTTTGCCCAGCAGTGGGATGATGCAGGCTAACAATAACAGTAATTAGGTATACACCTTTTGGAGTAAAACCTCTAAATGATGGTGAAAACCGGATAAAATCTGTTGCGTAGTTGAGAAGAAGAACCCCGTATCCTACCCAAAATGATTGTTCGCGCGAACAATCACGGACCGCGGAATGCCACGCGGATCGTCACGTTCATAATTATGTCAGTTTTTGTTCGGAAACTGGAAGGCGCCCGCTGCCGGTGGTACCACGCGTCCGGCAGAGGGCACCTTCACCAAACAAAAAGTGACATATTATCAAAGCGACTAACGCCTATTCGCGCGACAATCGCTTTTGGTTAGGACGCGGCCTAACGCGGTCACACAGACAGACTCATTTTCTTTCCAGAGTGCAGGATGGATATTGTCTGTATAAAAATGCGAGAATAAATTGCGTTGCACTCACGTTTCGTACCTTCGTTCTAAAAGCAATAACTATGAATTCGTGCGACCTTGTATTAAACATATTTATTTAGATCTGTTTATTTACGGGTTGACAATAATATGTAGGTGGAAATTGGGTTCTTTTATACAAAATTATTTTACGGTGGCTACAGACGTAGATCTATAAATACGAATATATAAAAGTGTCTGTTTGATAGTAGGTACGACACTTATAACAAAAAAAAACAATTTTTAATGGTTTTGTCTGTCTGCCTGTCTGTTTGTTCCGGCTAATCTTCGAAATGTCTTGACTGATTTTGACGGGACTTTCACTGGCATATAGCTGATGTCATAAAGAGTAGTAAATAAGGCTACTTTTTTTTTAATAATTAGGTTTCCGCGCAGAAAATGAAAACCCATGAAATCCAATTTATATTCCGACAGGCACGCGAACGAAGACGCAGGCACACCTATTTTAGATAAATATAATTAAATAGATCCTTGTAGTATCTATTTTGATCTTTCTAAGCACTTTCACTTCGCAACACTACAAAAGTAAGCATCAACAACGGTTTAGGTAGACACTCTAACAAATAACTTTGTTGTGGAGGATAAACGGACGGCGGGAACTTAGGAGCCCCGGAGGCCACTTAAAACTTATGTGGCTTCGTTAACCATAGTCCTATATTCCTAATATTGTTCAGACCTTCCAGAATTATATAACAAGAGCCGTCTTCTAGTTTAAATTTAATGTTTCGTCTCGTCATTGTGGTTTCGTTGAATTTAATCAGTGTATTACTGAGACCCTAGTTTGTTTGGTGTAGTTGAGTTAAGCTGTGGGAAACGGTGGAATATTCAGAATCAAAAATACAACGCCAAATCTGAACTGCAGACGGCTTTGTGGGATTTTGATGATTCGATTTGATTGGTGAAATCTATGCAGATGTTATGGAGGCTGAATATATTTTTCCAATACGCGTATCCAGTCAGATGTACCTAAGTCAATAGTGTTCAGATAATAACGACCTTGTTTGATTTTGTAAAATCGCTTTGTTTTCAGATTATCAGAATGAGGTTTAAATCTCAAATGATAACAATGGGAACGTTATCATTGTCGTATCGGGGATGCTTGTTATCGATATCCTCTGAGAGTCCCTCTGACGTATTTTTGCAAAACTCTAAACCCTCTAATCTCTACCTTTTGTTTATTTTGAAGTAAATCTTATTTAAATTTGAAGTTGGTTAGTCAAATATGGATTAGAATATTTTGCCGCACCAATGCAATGCAGTCAATTTAATTGAAGGTACACCTTTACCTATACGTTTTTATTGAGTGTACTATGCCAAATCGAATGCCAAATAATCGAATATCAATTAATCAACCACTATTAATCGAACGTTTAAATACTCGAACGTTCGTAATATCGAATGGTTATTAAATCGAACATTCAATACATCGCACAGTCAATACATCGAGTGTTCAAAATATCGAATGTTTGTTTTTCTTGTATTCTTAAAAAGTATTCAGTATATATTACGATAGAATGAATATGCGATGCGTTGAACGATCGATCAAACAAACATTCGATATTTTGACGATGTATTGACTGTGCGATGTATTTAACCATTCGATATTATTAACGTTCGAGTATTTAGACGTTTCGATTAATAGTGGTCGATCAATTGATATTCGATTATTTGGCATTCGATTTGGCATAGTACACACGTTTTTATTGAAGTAGGTACCTACAGTATTTGTCTGTCCTTCCCCTTTTTAATCCATCTAAAGGTTGTCTTGAAAAGATCGCTCTTAGCGATAAGACCGCCCATTGTGTCACCCTTTGTACAGTTTCTATATATGTCTTTAATTTATATGGTGTACATAATAAAGATTATTCTATTCTATTCTAAATACAAATAGAAGGTAAGAATCCAATTTAAAAGATACAGGAAACATTAATTTCAATACGGCATTAACATTTGAAGAAGATAATGTTTGAAATTTTTGTCGTAGGTAGGTACCTACTACATATTTAAGGAGGTAGGTAAAGTTTAGTTGTCCATAAATCCTTTGTCTAAAGATTACGACAATAAGTGAGTGTAAGAATTAGCTCTTAGCGGGATTGTCCGAAAGGGTTACCGCTGGCCCGGAACATAAAGGGCTAAGGAAGGAACACGGGTGGGTTTTAGTCAGCAAGAGTCTGACACTCCCTTCCGCTCCACCCAGAGCGGGACCCTCATTTGATGAATTTCCATCCTCAAAAAAAAAAAAAAGAAAGGGAAGCCACTTAATTATTGTCATGGTAGTGTGGTTCTAGTGTTTTCTTTTAGTATTTATGTTGTTATTTTCACAGTTGGATCGTTAATAGAAGCCAATTGACATCAATGGACTATATTGATTTATTTACAACGGCTCTGTGCTCACGATGGAACAAAGTAGAAGCGATTCAATCAAAGAAACGACGCTCGGCTCGTGTACCTACGTTGTATAAATTCTTGATTGAAAACATTTATTTCAATTAATCGATCCCTTTACATAATATAGGTACCTACCTATACCCAAGAGTAGATGTTGACTACTACCTAGCTCATCATCTGCCTAGCCTTTTCCAAACTATGTTGGGGTCGGCTTCCAGTCTAACCGGATGCAGCTGAATACCAGTATTTTACATGGAGCGACTGCCTATCTGACCTCCACAACCCAGTTACTGGGTAATACGATACCCTGATAGGACTGGTTGTCAGACTTTCGGGCTTCTGACTACCCGTAACGACTGTCAAAGATCCAGGAATGACAGCCGGGACCAACGGCTTAACGTGCTTTCCGAGGCACGGAGGGGTCTCGGTATGTAAAGACGGTCACCCATCCACAGACCAACCGCGGCAAGCGTAGCTTAACCTGATCGATCGACCTGTGCGGCTGTTATTATTTATCCACGGGCCCCTCGACTACTACCCAGCTATACGAACAAATATAAATTTCAGATGACACATCAAAACTTACATAACAACAACATAAACTGGTGAAATGTGGATGTACAGATTAGTACGTCAAGCTACCCGAAACTGTCAAATTTTCCCAATGAACCTTGAACATAATGCTTTAGCAATAAAGTTGAAAATCTATTAAAGTTTGACAGATTGTAGTAGCTTGATATGCTGGCGTCTGTACAAAAGGGTACACCTAACCAGCCGACAAGGGGTCGGCCTAACCTTTCGGAGATTACAGGCGGCGTGACGTTATGTTACATCAAAACTTTATAAGAAAGTTCCAAGTCTGATATTGTAGTTCAAGAAATTATTGACTCACTACATATTATGTAGCTAAACATACGATCCAATGGGTCCCTCTTAATGCCAAGCGATGTCGCGGCAGGCCCAGACGGAGATGGCGGGATGAGCTGGACTCCTTCAACAAAAACTGGTCCTTAGCAGCTTTAAACAGGGATAAGTGGAAAGAGAGTAGGGAGGTCTTTGTCCTGCACTAGGACATCACAGGCTTTTCATAATATATAATATTTAGATACCAATAGACATAATAGGTACCTACCTACCTACCTACATATTTTGTAGAAATAAAACTGACGCAAAAATGTAATAAAAGAGAAACAATTTTTCTTTGAGGACGATTCCTGTCGCGTTTTTGCGCGAATGTCTCAGGTTACGTGTACAAGTTACCTTGTACGCGTTAAAATGGTATAATTATGATGAATAAATGAAGTTCGAGTTTGAGTGGTATCGTATTACCCAGTAACTGGGTTCTGGAGGTCAGATAGGCAGTCGCTCCATGTAAAATGCTGGTATTCAGCTGCATCCCCTTAGACTGGAAACCGACCCCAACATAGTTGGGAAAAGGCTAGACAGATGATGATGAGATGAAGTTACATGGAAAGCCAAGGCGCAGAATTCGTTTGCAAATAGAAAAACAGGTACCTACTTACCTAACTAAAATAATGCTGAAAAACAATTAAATTTTATTGTTATTTCTCTAATCTAACGACAAACTGGAAGAAGCACGACAATTCTGAATGAAACGATACAATATTTAGATAACTGTTTTATTATTTTCAACTATCTTAAATCACGTAATCGTCGACAATCAATCGATCATGGTAACAGAGAGAAACGTTAGACACTGTTTATACCTTAATGGGAAATTATCTGTTATACGAACACTTAAAGCAACGTTTATCCTAGACGAGAAGAGCTTTCGTACTCATTGTTCGCTCGGTTCCATCTCTTTGAGGTCGAGCAGCATATTTGTTAACAAAGGACTTGCAGGCACCTAGAACAGGATGGAACGGGTCTTGCATATTTTAGAAATCGGTATGCGCCGACAATCTGTACGGATTCCACCGGGCCTGAGAGCCGCGCAAACACTGTATCTAAACGTGGTTCGAATGTTTGTCTATTGATCGAAAGCTAACGAACTTACCAGTAGCTTCACGTCTAATAGTTCCTCAGATAGATTCCACTTGTTTCGACTAAAACCAATATAAGGCGAGTAGCCCGCTTGAAAATGTCTTTACAGAAATAATACCGCATTACAGGTTCGATAGCTCGCTGCTTTTATTGTATTCGTAAGATTTATTATTGAACCTACAATACGACAGTAATACGTTACTTTTAATCAAAACAAAATCGTACTCGAATTGTTGATAAAAAATTCTGAGAAACATTTTGCGTTTATAATTATATCGCAAGCAGCTGTCACGAACAGTGGTAACAACGCGACGAAATGTTTTTAGAAAATACAAAACTAATTTAATTTTGTAGTCCTTAGTGGTGTGCTTTAAAAGCGACTAGAACAACACTAGACGGTCTGCTGGGAGAAATTCATTTGATGACTGTTCTGTTTTGCTATTAAATTCATAGCGGCGCAAACAACGCCTGGCTTCAACGGTAGAGTGTGCTATTTACTTAAGGCAAGAAAACAAGCTCGGTGCAAAACTGCAGGCGTTTTATTGTAAACTCGCACGATTGCATTGTTGGCATTCTTGTTCTGTAATTATAAGAAAGTTGGTGACGCCTGCGGGTTCACTTCAGCGGGAATTAAATAAACCTCTTATTCTTAGATGTAAGGTTGTGTTGAGACCTGCGGTTGTCGGAAAATGGAAAATCCTTACTATTTACGTACGTATTTACTAACGCAGGCATACGAATATTTAAAAAGACGAAGAGATTAACTGTTGTTGTTTGTGGAAATGCCTGAAGAACATTCATAGGAACATTTTACGAGTGCGGCCCGTTATACAGCGAGTTATTTAGGCACTTCAGAAAGTTTGCTTGTTCTAGCACCTCGTCGAAATACGAGATAATAACTTATGCAAACATAATATAACTTAAGAATACACATATATGTTATGTGAATTTCCTTTGATTTCCCAGGCGGTTGAACCAAATTGCTCAGAATTTGAATGTATCAGGAATTTAGAATCAAATTATTATGTCTAGGTCTCACTTTCACTGCACGAATTTTTACTTTTCGTCTGTACCTAATTCTTCAGTTAGCAGATATTGTGAGGTTCATAAGAAAAAAGTTCTTTCGTTTTTTCGTAACTTGGAACTAAATAATTATACATTTTGAACTAAGCAAATTAAGTAAGTATAATATTTTTTACACAACTATTAACTTTATTCTCGGTAGGTATACGTCATTTTGAAATAGTTAATTATGAATCAAACAGCACTTTATTTGATTATAATTATTAGTATATTAATAAAAGTGCCTATACCTAAATAAGGGGAAATGCCATAATAAATTATACCTGCTTATACGTTATAATTCCGAAATTAATCATAGATATACGCTAGTTCATTAATATTTTAATTAATTATATATATGTATATACATATATAATTTTTTTTTATCATTATTTTAATGGTAGGTTCGGGAAATCAAGCTTGATGGGCAGTATTTTGAAATATGAGATTAACGAGGTGTTTTCCTGATGCCCTGTTACCTAACACTAATTTCGCTGAGCGAAATAATAACACTAGGTTACCATCGCGGGTAGAACCTAAATAAAGCTGGTACAGGAGCGTGGGGATTGGCACCAGAAAAGAGCGGCCTATGCTCTCGCTGTGCCATCAAATTTTGATGATGCCGCGATGATATCGCCGTGTGGGAGACACGTTCTAAGAGAGTGTATAGAAATACGTACAGTCACGAGCACCAATATGTCAACACTTGGCAACGTTAAATTGCGATTTTTTCACGAAATAACGAATGCAACGTTAAAATACGACACTTTACATATACCTATGGGTTCGAAAATACTATGTTCCTATTATTATAAAATTTCATTCAAAAATGAAGGAGAAAATCGACTTTGAATAAAGCCAAGTGTATACATACCTTTGCTCGTGACTGTACATGACGATAATGTCGCCGCGATTCTCTCGCTCGTGGAGACTGCCCCTAAGTCCGCTGTGGATGATGAAGATGCTGAATGATAACCAGCACATAGTAGACCTGAGGGTTGTTTCTCCATCAGTGAGAAAAACTGCTGAATACGATAAACTTTGTAAAGAAAAAACCTGAAAGAAAACAAAATAAATTTCACGACCGTTGTAACTAAATACAAAACATGCCTACCTTATAATTATATATAGATACGTTCACAATAATTAATTCAATAGTATCAGATTTCCTTTAATTTTAAATGCTGTTGAATCTTAGTTTGTAGGTGTTGTTACAAATAAGCGTCAAATAATATTATCGTTTTCTAAATGAATACCATTACTTCAAATTATTGTAGCTGTTTATCAAGGGGAATATTACCCAGTAACTGGATTGTGGAGGTTGTCGCTCCATGTAAAATACTGGTGCTAGGCTGCATCCGGTTAGACTGGAAGCCGACCCCAACATGGTTATGAAAATACTAGGCAGATTGAGGGTAGATATGGTATTTGATAATTTACCGAATTCACTTGTAGAATAGTAGAATTTCTCTTGTATTGGCGCGTAGCTATTAATATCCGTAGCGTGTGGCTGAGCTATTGCGGCTCGGAACGAAGACGGCTTAGTGCAGCTGAGTGAATAGACAACTATTATTTAATCCCCTGAGAAACTCCTTACACTAACTAACGTTTGCCTTTGTAGTTTATAAAAATAGGCGTACAGGTTATTTTATGTCGTTTTATAGAAGTTTGTATACCTTACTGAAAACTAAGATATACCTAATATAATAAAAAAACATTTTAATAATCAATTACTTATACAAAATATATTATTCAAATAATTATACCAACAAATTAAATTATAATATAATTAAATAAATATTTAATTATAAATAAATTATATAATAATTAGACCCAAATAATAGGCAATGCGGTCTTTTATAATAACAAAATGGCAAAATATCTACTTTTTATAATTATTCAAAATAAGTATAGGTACAGACATCAAGCTACCCGAAACTGTCAAATTTTCCCAATCAACTTTAAACCTTATGCTTAAGCGATAAAGTTGAAAATCTATTAAAGAAATTTGACAGATTGTAGTAGCTTGATGTGCTGGCGTCTGTACCTTATCCTAGTTCTTCAACAAAAAGAAAAACGTAATTTCATTCTGAATCTTAAAATCATGAGCTTATAAAAAATCTTTCGTTTTTCGTGTTGGACAAAGAGAATTATTCTCAACGTAAACAGACAGAGTAAGAATTCAGTCTAATTAGGTTCAAATATTTATCGTATCTCTGTAACTGATGGTTAAAGAATACGGATGGTTATAACGAATATGGGTGGGTAAAATACAGAAGGAAAACTCAGCGGTCTCAGAAAGTTAGCTGGCGGTACTTAACGAAGCGAAAGGGACATTATTTTTTATCTAACTAGGGGGTTGAAAGAAAGGGTGGATTTTACTGAATTATCTCAAATCTTCAAGAGGTGGGTTAGGTGGGTACGGTAGGTATTTATATTATTTATACCTAGGTAGAGGTAAGCTTCAGAAGGTATCTACGCACTGTTGCGTTCCACCCGAGATCCCGAAGCCTCCAATGTGATCTGTACGAGACTAAAATACAGCTCCCCATTACTTAGACGTAGGGTTTACACGAAAAAAGAAGACGTCTCGAAGATTCTCGTTTTACAAATAAAAGTTCCCACTGCTCACTAATTAAAGGTAAATAAAAGTGAAAAAAATATCTTTCACTATAATACATGTCTAACTAGATTCCAAACTATGCCCAGATTGGTCATAAAATAAAACGTGCAGCTCGGAAACTCGACGACACGCCGCTGACACCGCAGATTTTTCTCCCTAAGATACGCGAGAGTGGGAGCTTTATACTTTATACACAGCCTTTGATAGTCACACTTCACCGGTCATTGCTCCATTTGTTTACAAGAATCACATCAAAGTCCGCACATATACAGCAATGTACGTAGAAATTGGTTATTTTAGTCTGAAAGGCAGTGGGCCGTTTCTATAAATACCAATGATTGACTTTTATCGTCGAAAACAGCAATATTTGCAGGATTACTTTTACTTATAGTAGAAGCTAATGGGACTCTCTTTATTTTTATGATCGCTGGATCGCTGGTATACGTATATGTAGTAAAATTATAGTAGACGGTTGATTGACGACCATGTAGAAATAAGCGACCATTATTCATGATATAGGGGCCTTAAAAACTTACCATCCTATTGGTGTGCAGCCATATTTTACGATATTTTTAGGACCTATATTTTTATAGGGGATTTTAGAAAACTAAGTGGCTAGTTCGAGGTTGGCGAAAGAGTGCCTGGAAGGAGTTGGGAGAAGCCCTTGCCCAGCAGTGGGACAGTACAGACTAGTGAAAAAAAAAATGGAGCTTAACATTGTTCGAAAAATCTTAATTTCTATTAACGAATCGAACGAATTGAATCTACTTTTGCCTTATTTTTTTGGGAAGTTCTTTATCTTTATATATTACTAGCTGCGCCCCGCGGTTTCACCCGCGTAAGTGCCGATCCCGTGGGAATATCGGGATAAAAAGTAGCCTATATTATTTAAATAAACTATCTGTGTGCCAAATTTCATCCAAATCCGTTCAGCCGTTTGAGCGTGAAGAAGTAACAAACATATAAACACACACCCACACACTCACAAACTTTCGCCTTTATATTATAATAGTGTGACTAGCTGTACCCCGCGGTTTCACCCGCGTAAATGTTGATCCCGTGGGAATATATGGATAAAAAGTATATAGTATATATACTTTTTATCCAGATAGATATAGTAAAAGTATATATAGCCTATAAGTTAATCCAGGGTATCAACTACCTCCATACAAAATTTTATTAAAATTGGTCCAACCATTTGAGCGTGAAGAAGTAACAAACATAATAAACACACACACACACAAACACACCCCAACACACACTCAAAAACTTTCGCCTTTATAATATTAGTGTTATAAATTCAAAGTCACTTTTTGTGTCTCCCTATGTAACCACGTTGTTATCACAATCCTTTATAAAATTTGTTTATATTAGGTTTATTTCGGTTTATGTCTATACATTAATAATAAACTAACACGTAGGTAGGTAATAAAGAAATATCCATGCTTTGTTAAGCCGTAAAAACCGTGCGAAGCAGAGATAGGTCGTTAGTTATTTATAAGGCTCTATATTATTGTCCATAGAATACTTATCTGTATCTGAAGAATCTTCAACGTTCAACGTGAATCTTCAACGTTGATTCTTAGAACTAATTCAAATGCGAAAAAATTGTCACAAGATAACGTAGCCAGAACAGAAACCACCGAGTTGTCCCTTCAACTCTGTTATATTGATCGAGTTCCCAACACCCACGCTTAGTAGTAACCGTAGATAGATACCAGTCCAATCTATTTATATTCTTAGTTAGAAATCCTGAACACTTTTACTTCGGGGACCGACCTAGACTGCTTAATTATTTGTCTTGCTATCCTCCCGTATCGATCCCCAATGAAACTGCAACTCTGGGATGTAGACGTCAGCCACATACTCGTGGGTGCTTAGGGGATACCTATGTCATTATTCTATAGTATGAGGGCGCAAGGGTAAGTTTTTGCGATGGTTTTGCAGGACCAAAGCCATACGAGAAATGGTTAAGAGATGACTCGTTTCATAGCTCGATTTTAGCTGGAAATTGGAGGACCTTATCCTGTAAAATAATGTAGGTATAGTGAATCAAAATGAACGGTTCATTCCGTAATTATAATTCTGTTCTGCTTGCAAACGCAGTCACAATTTTTAAATCCGGTCCTTTAAAATTTACTTCCCCGCCTCTCTACTTGCCAAGTAATACTGGTCGCTTTCTAGGTTAGCCATAAAATGTTGCGTGACATTTAGCAGGGACCCGCAACATTCGGGTACGGGCTCTAAACTTTAAAGCTATGATAAACGCTATAATAAGCTCGTGAATGGGGTCCATTACGGTAACTCGTAGCGAACTTGTAATTTATGTTGTATAACTTCAAACTACCCCACACCCCGCCCAAAGGATTAACGTGCCAGCGAGCTGTTTATTTGTACATACAACCATAGATTCAAATAAGGTGTACGTTGTTAAGGGGGAAGCTCTAAGATGGCCCGCGAAATTCAAATTTTCTTACGTTTTTTGCAATTTGTTGGTCAGTATTAAGTTGTACGTTGATTAAAATATGATTCGCGGTCGTATCAAATATGTATTTACAGAATTATAATCATTAAAGTCATCAACACAACTCTCTAAGACCATGTAATCCCCAAATGTCAAGATTTCATGAAATAGTCATTCTTGGGGATTACATGGTCTTAGAGAGTGGTGTTGATAACTTTAATGATTATAATTCTGTAAATACATATTTGTTACGGCCGCGAATCATATTTTAATCATCGTACAACTTAATACTGACCAGCAAATTGCAAAAAACCTAAAAAAAATTGAATTTCGCGGGCTACCCTGGCGCTTTCGCCTTAAAGTTTTCTCTTTATCATAATTTTGGGCTCAGGATCTTGTTTATAGTTGATAATTTTATTACTCGCTTCATCCTTTATGAGTGATGGATGTGAAATTATTTATTTACTTGCACGTTCAGATCATTAAATATTCAATGGTTTTGCGTATTATTTTGCCCTTTTCTGGGTCCATCAAAAGATCTTTATTGTTTGAGGAAAAGTCAGTCTAAATATGCAAAAGATGCAAAGGTAAGGGTTTTTCATCCGTGACAAAAATAAAAATGAAGTAAAATAAAGATAGCGTTTAATGTATTGCTTTTAATGTTAGGAGGTTTTGTATTTTTTAGTATTTAAATGATGACAGCGAAAGTAAACGGTGCGTATTTTATTTAACTAGTAAAGCTAATCAAAAGCGAAAGAAAATCTCAAGTTTATTTAACGTACCTACCTACTTACTTTAAGGTGTAATTGCCTAAGAAACTATGTATATAGACGTATAAGAAATATTAATGAGCTTTTTAAAAATTTTTCAGACTTCTGTAGGCACCCAGACCTAATTGTTACTGAAGAAATAAATAAGTAGGTAATAAAAAACACGACACTCGCACGCACACACACATTAGTATATAATAGAAAGAGACAAAAAGAGAGCGCTCGAGAGGCATCGAGTGTATATTGCGCAGTTGTAGCCCGCGAAATTCAATTTTTATGGGAACTATATTTTCTATCACCAAAATTTATATTTGTCATCAAGTTGTATCACCTAATAAATAGATCTATCGCCACGAAATATTTTCGTTCTCAGATAAACAAAAATTGTTCCCAGGTATGAATTATCAAATTAATGTTA
The DNA here is from genome assembly GCA_948474745.1 of Oligia latruncula. Classification (NCBI taxonomy): domain Eukaryota; kingdom Metazoa; phylum Arthropoda; class Insecta; order Lepidoptera; family Noctuidae; genus Oligia; species Oligia latruncula. The sequence continues at coordinate 8,113,303 of OX419684.1, read as the reverse complement.
ATATATGTGTAAAATAAGAGATCGATAACCAATAAAATTATATTGCATTACATGAATATAAACTTCGTTCTTATAATAACAGTTTTGTTACTTAAATAAGGATAATATTTTTGTGTTCACCAAAAATCTAAAGGTACATCTATGTATGCATTTCTAAAATATTATTCTTCCCCGAAAAATACTGATCGTGCACCAAATATTACAAAATATTTGTAACTTACTATTTTAATTTTTTTGAAATGGACATTATCGAGAACCGAATTAGTTACGAGGTTAATTATTTAAAAAAAAATGTTTAGGTTAGGTTAGGTTAAAACTGTGACCTCCTACGCACGAGCCGAGCGAGCGAAGCGAGCGGTGCCGCGGCAGCGGCCGGCGAGTGCCAGAAACGACTAAATTTTAAAGAAAAAAAATATGGAAAAAGAGATTATTTTTTAAAAAAATTATTATTATTTAAAAAAATAAATGCTTGTTTTTAAAATTAGGTGTATTACTATTTTTACAAATTTGCAACAGTTGTTAAATAGATGCTCGTTATGACATATTTTAATGAACATATTTTCTAGTTCCAATAATACCAGCCTGTTAGAGTCCCATTGCAGGGCAAATACCTCTTCTCATACAGAGAAGGCATGAACATTGATCACCACGCTTACTCAAGACGTGTTGGCGATTTCAAACATATATTAACACTTTCGCTGACGTCACAGGGAATTTTTTTCGTGTTGGATATGACGCTACGCCCACAGGCGGTTAATTTTACCTATTCAAAACAAACAAATATCCGTGTAAATTTGCGTACATTACTAAGAAGCCACGTGATCCAGTGTCGTATTGCACTCATTTAAACTTTTCTATTGTAAAGCCAAAAAGAAATATATTTAAATATATATATATTTTACGGCTATAGGCGTGGTATTATTTTATACTTATGAACATTTTTAGTGTAATTTTCAGAATTTCAACTTCATCTCAGTGTCAGCGAAAGTTTTAAGTATGAAGGATGTCAGTGATGACCAATATAGACTTCGAAAATAATATGAATTGAAAAAGTCACATTTTTACTTATCTGGATTTTAATCCACAACCTCGAGCACATAGAGAATATGTTATATAGTCTTTGCTCGAGCATGTTAAGAGAATTACGGCAATAAAAGTGTTAGTATGTAAAATATTATTGTATGTAAATAAATAACCTTGTTAAGAAAATAAATCAACATCTACATAATTTAAAAAAATAGGAGTATTTATCCTGAACCTCGTGGAAATAGCATTTTCTTTTTCCTTGTTTCCGTTAATTTGTTCTATAATTATTTTTATTGAATCAAGTTGAAAGCTCGATTCTGCGGTTTTCGTTCTTATTCACATTTTCTGAAAATTAACTTAATTTTTTTTTTTTATGGAACAACAAACTGAATAATAATAATTTATTTATTTTCACCTCAAGACACAAACATCAGTGTAGCTCTGGCTCTTGTACTAGGAAGTCCTGTATCACAAGAGCCAGAGCTCTCAATTTACAGAGAATATGTTATAGAAGCGCGATAGACAAAAAGCATGCACTATGAGGTAAGTTTACAAATATACAATTTAAAGAAAACAAAAAAAAAGAGTAATAATAATAAAAGAGTTTACAATTTTAAGTTACCACTGCGAATGTCATACTTAACAAAGTTCAAATTCAATTGCAACCAAAAACTTATTAGAACCTTTTTGTTACAAATAGTCACTGAAAAATCTACTTTAAATATATACCTATTTCTAAACTAATACTTAATACTTTATTTGGCGATGGAATGTAAATTATCTGAGTTTATGAACACTGCTATAGGTACCTATAGCCGACCCTGTGAATGCTGTTTTCACCACATTAAAGGCGTGTTCGCACAGATGTGCGACCACCCTTATTCAGGGATCCCTGAGTCACAGCCTTCAGTCGTTCATAACTAAAACGAAACCATACCTCCTGACCTAATTAAATTCAACACAGTTAATACCAAATACAATGTCCTACTTCATAATATTTCTACTTTTGACGCGGTACCAGGTTACTTTGTACAGTGCAAGTCCCAGTTAATATTAACGGGCTTCGCAGCACGAGTTTGCTTGGAACAAACATGGTGCACGTTACTAAATTCATAACTTACCTAGGTAGTAGGTACGTATATGTATGTATATAGTTGCATATGAAGGCCGAAGGTTCCAGACAGCGGACAACGTCACATTATTGAATTTCAGTTCAAAACGTCGTTTACAAAAGACCTTCGAGGAAAGTTTAAGGAAAATAGGCTGACTTTTAAGTTATTCATATTTTGCTGTTGTTCTATTTTTGTCACATCTGTGTTGTGATATTTTTGATCGAAGCAGGCCACGGGTTACCCATATGACCTATGTGGTAAAGGTAGCGTACTTATGTTCGTCCGAAATGAGATCCTCCATGTTGACCTCAAAATCCCCACATCCAGCAATTCATGAAACGCCTTTCCAAGCGTTTCTTCGATACCGCCGCCAAACACCGCAACGCAACCCTCTGGTTGTCGAGGCCGCCAGGTATGCTTCCTCCAAAATCAGTAAATGCATGTTCTCTCCGACCCTGACGACCCCATAACCCTCCTCCAGGAGAGCAATAGGGCAACCAGTACAGTGCACAAAAACAAAAAACCGTCATTCCGACCTCGCCGCCAAAGTCCCTCGCGACGTCCTTGGAACTAAATGCTCCCCCTGACCCTTGCCCGATGAAGTGACAGCCCGGGCCGTTGCTGAACCTGTAGCTTTAAATTCCCGACTGTGACATCTGATTTTGTTTCGGCCTTTCTTCTCAGAGTAGTCAGATAGGAAACGCCGATCTCCAGGCTTAAATAATAAAAATTTTATCCGGCCTGACCCATCTTGCTGCCCTCTCCCCAACCACGCCCTAAGCCGAGGTTCAACCCCACAGGGGGTGCCCTTAGCGTGGAGTCGGTTAGTTTACTAGATATTAGCCCCTGGCTGGAGGTTTTGAGTTTACTTAAGGCAACCACAGGATAGTCCGGTTAAGTAGTCACGACCTCTCAAGGTCAACTACGAGATGCCATATATAAAACATAAAAAAAAAACATTGTACTTATGTGATTTGATAGTAGATCATCATCATCTGCTTAGCTTTTCCCAACTATGTTGGGGTCGGCTTTCAGTCAAACTGGATGCAGCTGAATACCAATATTGTACATGAAGCGACTCCCTATATGACTTCCACAACCCAGTTACAAGGTAACACGATACCCCTTGGTAAAACTGGTAGTCAGACCTTCGAGTTTCTGACTACCTCTAACGACTCACAAAGATCCACGAATGACAGCCGGGACCAAAGGTAGAGGATATCGCATCTATTTCTCATACAATGTTGTGTCGTTAAAAAGTATCTGTCGTTACACTGGAGAAGTTGTTATGTCTAACGAGTCATGTCATCTTCGAACAAACAAACATTGTAAATGAGAAGTATGGATATGGCTTCAGTTTTAATGCTCACAAAAGTTGAACTCTCCTATTTTTCTGTTGAACGATTCAGTTACGTTCCGTTTTATTTTCGCGATAGGTCTTGCGTAAGTTTATTTACTGGTAGGTACTGCTTTCTTCAAACGCTTCATTTGACTGTAAACTCCTTGGGGCAGCATCCGTTATTTTTATCACTATACTAGCATCGACACTTATGCGGGTGAAAACCCGCATAAGTGTCGATCCCGTGGGATTATCGAGATAAAAAGTACCCTTTGTGTTATTATAAAGTATAGGTAAGCTATATTACTGTAAAGTTTCATTCAGATCCGTTGAGTAGTTTTTGCGTGAAGAATTATGAAATCAAATATACAAACTTTCGCCTTTATAATATTAGTGATAAAGGAGGATTTAATGAAAGGTCACTGCAAAAAATTTTTATATGTTTTGACAATTGGAAAACGCTTCTATGTATAAAATGTGTTACAAGCAATGAATCTCCTTTAGATTCCGAATAGCAACGAGTATCGTCAGCTCTGCATGCAGTAAATAATTCCCGCTCTATCAGTGAGGGGCCTGTGTTGCAAATATTGAGACAGCAATTCGTTTGCGTGTCTCGTTGCTGTACTGGTTGCAAGCGCTACCTACTGCTGAGCATGAGGTCTTGAATTCGATTCCGAGCCCAGATCAGGCAAAGTGTTATTGGGTTTTTCCATTCGGAATTTTTCAGTAGCAGCCCGGCGTTTGGGTTTGTGTCCGGTTGATGGCAATAGGCTCGCCCCATATTACATGGGACTTAAACTCAACTGGCAAAATGTGAATGTACAATTTAGTACATTCACATAATACAATAACTAGCATCCGGCCGCGACTTCGTTCGCGTGAAATTTTACTCTCCCCCCATTCACCCTCTCAGGGGTGGAATTTCGAACACTTAATCCTTAATGGATACCTACTCTTCACAAAGAACACACTCTCCAAATTTCATGTCTCTATGACCAGCGGTTTAGGCTGTAATTTAATATATCAGTCAGTCAGGAGGCCTAAAAAGGCCACTTCGGCAGAATCATAAAAGGATAACATTATAAATCATAATATATGGCGAAGACAGTCCGTGTTTTTCTTTTCTTTTTCGCTGTACTACGCAGGTATAATCAAAGAGATTGGGATTGGATTTGGGTTGGATAGATTGGTATTTAAGCACTTTTTTACACATTAACTTAACAGTTAACTGTCCATTATGATTCATAATGTTATCCTTTTATGATTCTGCCAATGTGGCCTTTTTAGGCCCCCTGGACTTTGAATTATATATAAATAGATCTAGGTATTCTACTCTTCTGCCTAACCATTCCTGGATTACACGCGTGATATTATGTTATGTGTTACTTGTAAACATATATTTACTCAATAAACGTGTCAATTATAAACTAGAGTCTGAAATTGAATTCATCATTAGTATCTAACTATCAAACCAAATAAAATTGCTCATTATTTTATAGATTGTTAATCAATTACAAAGGTTTTGCGGGAATTTGGTTGCCTAATTAATAAAAAATATTCATAAAATAATAACATTAATAGAGAAATGGAAAATCTAAAATATTAATAATAATATTGGTTAAAGATATTTTTTAGCTCAATTTGCGAAGTACAAACAAATAAGCTATGATGGTAAAATTCTAGGAAATACTTTATTTCCCACCCCCGCTGTAGGGAGTCTCATTTATCTACTTTGTGTTTCATAATTAGCACTATTCCCAGAGGATTGAGTTATCCCGTATTTATGAATAAATAAAAGGCAGGTTTTAAGGAAAATATTAGCACCCGTAAGTAGCACGTTTTAGTATATCTACCTACACATAAACCATATTGAAGTAAGTAATTTTAATCATATTTAATAAATAATTATTTCATTGTCATAACCTTTTAGCATTTGCCCTAACCTTTTAGCAGCTGTCATTTTATTGCAGCTAATTAAAAGTCCGACTATATATACGTAGAGCAGTTTATCTTATCTCAATAAGGCGTACATCAACTCCCATTTCTAGATACCTATCTATTGAGGCTTTAATAGGCTTACCTAGGTAGGTTCCTATCTATATAATATGTATTGTCGAAACTGAATATCTCTCAACCTACTCATTGACAATGATTGACATTCATCCTAAAACCAATACGTGGGTATTTCATTAGTACTATTAAAGTTTCCAGGAAAAGGAAAACATTCCCTCTTTACTTGTAACCCTCATTACAGGGTATTCACATCATTAGTCGTATTCAATTAAAGAGCATCGTTAAATTTAACAATGGTAAAAATATAAAGCTGGAAATAAAATAAAATGGAAGTTGCAGCTTTATACACGCATATTTTTCCTCTATTGAAGAGCTTTGCCGCTTAAGCGCTCATGTAAGTGCTTGTTTTGTACTTCTGTTACATTACCCGTGGAGAAATAGCATGACAATTTGAAATTTCGTAGTCGGTAATGCTCAGATGGTTCTACATTTTATTAAATTGTAAGAATACGAATTAAAGAAACATCCCACGACATCACAAAGGCATTTCAAAATAATTTGCTAGAGAAATCTGATATCGCGACGAAGGCACTCAGAAAGCGGGAACCAAGAACACGTAATTAGGTAATAATGACATCAGTCAATGAGCCAATTACGGAGCGGAGCGAGCAGCGCAGAGGAATGGCGACCACAAGCACTGACGAACAATAACTTCATTACGACTTCCCGCCCCCTCGTAAATAAACAAACAACATGGAAAATAAACAAGTTTCAATTATAGTCTCGCTTTCATTCGAATCGTGATTTTCAAGTAGGTTTTTTTTTGTTCCCGACAAATTGTATATTTAACTTCAAAGATGGGAAATAAATGTCGCTGCTTTTCTGAACTTTCCAAATTATAAAACTCTTCAGCGTCTATATTGCGTTCTCGTGGAAAAGATTAAAGTGTCTTCGTGTTTTTCATCGCCGGTCACCGGTACTTTGTTTAATACGTTTGAGTTGTGATCAATTTTAGTAGATCCTTTTACTTAATTTTCATGAATCATAAGAATTAAAAAAAAAAATGACAATAGGAATCTTAGAAGATTAAGTTCTACATAACATACAATTACAAGGCCATATTAATCGAATCCACTTAATGTTCTGGCGTACCCAATAATCAAAGACGACTGAACAGTAAAGCTGATTAAAGGCTTTGGTTACAACTGAGATCAGAGCCTGCGCTTAAACCTCAGACAGAATAGTGAACTATAAATCAAAAGAAACCAAACGTTCAAAGAACCAGAAGTACTTTGTTGACAACTTCATCTATTCATTCACAAAAACTATGAATCCATTGTATGAGGACGTAAGTGTAAAGTCCGTCGCATCTTTTTGCGGAAGCTGGATCGTCGCCAACGTTCATACAATGTTGTTATGAGATTGTACTGTGTAGTATTACCGTAACAACGCTACTGTATTTATGGTGGCAGTGGCACCCACCGAACAATCCACGGGACTCACATAATCTTTACAACCATACATCTTTATTGCGACATCCGATTTGTTCCGCCGATTGTTTGGTGGGTGGTTCGTGGAATCATCTATTTCGGAATTAGACAAATAGTCCTGGCAGATATTAGCCTTATTGAAAGGTTTTGTTTTACACGACACGTCTCTATTTTACCACATCTTATAAACGTATAACATCAGATATACTCTTATAAGATTATTTGTTCAAACGAGTGCCAAGTACAGCTTCCTTTGCTTTATGCCAACTTTTTCGTGTAGTAATTCTCATCCGAATATGCCCTTCGTCTGTACTGTGTGGGGTCTTAGTTAACAGTTCATCATTTCGTATCGCTGAATCCCCCTGCTGCCTTCAAACTTCTAAATACTAACAACATCAATTTACTAACTCTAACTTTAAGATCACGACTTATGCTAATTGATGTCTTAACGGTAGGTACTCTACTCTAATGCCTCAGTCTTGTACAAACTCGATTTACCGCTTAACTAGGTACCTGTATTTACTTAAATTACTTAGCTTAGACTGGCTAGTGGAATAATCCGAATAACTATAGGTTCTTAAGTACCGCCTCGATCTAGACCACTATTAAACTCTGTTGGTCCAGTACCTACCTATGAACCTGTTCTTCGTACAGAAATGTTCGGGTTTTAGATGGTGTTCATTAATTTATAGTATAGGCAATGTATCAAAATATTGTGTATGAAACTTGAATATATATGCAAATCTGTTGCCTGAGCCACAATTTTTACAAGTCACATCCCAATCCATAAAAGCATCGAGTGGTTTTTCCCTAACTTTTTTGTTAATACATTGGCTTTGCCGACCAATTCGAATCCAATTTACATTTCAATCGGGAGCTTCATGTAAAAACATGAGACTCAGAGAGCATGCCGCTGCGCTGTGGAGGGCTTATGAAATAATGTAACATTGGGGGCGCAAATACTCCTATATATTTAGATACTGAGGGTATGGTCATCCTCAAAAATATGTATACAAGAACGACAAAGATGTAGAAAAGAATTAGTTTGGTTATGCTCGGAGTTTTTTGAAGGATAAAATCAGGAATGAAGTTATACCTACGGAAAAGAACCGGAGTAACCGACATAACTTGCAGAGTAAGCAAACTGAAGTGACAGTGTACTTTTGGCCGTGTTTGTCGAAGGACAGATGGCCGGTGGAGCAGACGAGTCCTAGAATGGAGACCGCTTATCAGCATGCGTAGTGTGGGACCCCCCCCCAGCTAGATGGACTGACTACCTTAAGAAGGGGGTTGGGACAGATTGGATGCGGAAGGCGCAGGACGGGTGTTGTTCTGGCGTAGCTTGGGCGACGCCTATGCCCAGCAGTGGACTGCGATAGGCTGAGTTGATTGAAATGATTTTTTGTCGGGGTATACAGCTTTTTGAGCCTGTCTATAAAATTACTTCGTGCGCGCTTCGTGCGTACAATTATTCATAAATTCCTCATAACTCATGTGGAGACATAGAAGGTGAGAATTATAAATATTTCTCAGCAAAATTTCTGGTACGGAGCCGTGGCGCGAGTGCCTTGGGTATGTTGCTTACGCTCATGAGATTTCCAACGTTGAAACTTATCTGTTTGAATTATTGCTAGTTTTTGTGTATTTTGCCTTGTTTTGGACTGCACCTTTGAAGATTCTTGAATATAAATTGTGTTGGTAAACTGTTACGACTTTGTTTTACGTCGAAAGTTCTTGGAGATTCATGGTTTTTGAGGAGTATCATGTAGCACATAGATATTTGATAAAATAAAAAGATCCCTACTAATTTAAATTAACAGCGAAAGTCAATAAATGGAGCCAAGAAACAGACAAAGAGATTTACGAAAAATATTGCCAAAAAAAGCATCCAATGTAAGCAACAGGTAGCTATTCAATTAAATTTTTAATTGTAATAAACCTATCCATAACCACTAAAATACACCCCCATCTTCTACTTAATTTCTAGGTATCTATAAACCAATAAAGATCCAAAACAAGTTGGCGTCGATTTTTTTCTTAACTTAAATATGTACGAGTACGAAAGAAAATACGTGGCGTGTTTCTACGAATATATTTTCAGTGCACATGAACCGCTGCATCGGAGAGTTTAGGGGTGTCACTTGTAAACATAGATTTTATATTGAAAAACTTTATTCTTGAAACTGTTGTCTCCAACAATGGTAGTTGTTACTTACTTAAGTATATGGGAGGAGCTCCCTAAGCGCATTAGCAGCCGAGGAGTTGCTTAGGGACCTGAGATAGTTGCCAAGGCGCAGAGAATTTAAGCTAGAGGGTCTTGAAGGCTCAGGAGTCGTAGATACGTCAAATGCGTGGGGATTGCAGGTCTTGGTGGTAGCCCTATTCAAAGATAAAGTTGCTAAGCGCGGAGCCCGAGTGCACGTTGTAAACTAGTTTTGTTCGGCCATAACAATACTCCCGTGGGATGCCAGAACATGTCCCCCTTCTTTTTGTTTAATTTGCGAAACGATAGCTTTTATACGTCGTTAATTCAGAGTTGTTGATGTTAATGCCAGCTTTTGAATTGTCTCTTTGCTCAACGTTTCGTTCTGGGGACGCGGACGGGTATAAATTATTATGTTTTCGTGTAAACCGAGGCTTAGTATGTGTTATGAATATTCGTGGATTTCATAATTACGGACTGAATTTACAAGCTTTTATTTAACTTGTTTATAATATGTGTTAATGATTCTGCTCAGTATGTTATATTGCTGGAATAATTAAAAGGCCTTTAGAAATATGGCAGGTGAGTTTAAATTAATTAGTCTGTCAAGTAGGTATTTAGACAACGTTGTGCGACTTGGGTAATTTTAATACATAGGTACGTTTCTCTTTACTCAGATCTGGCATAGACAAAATTCTACTGAAAGAAACAGCTTCTTTGATAGACATCGCTTGGGTTTAATATCATAAAAGAAAACACTTTTATTTATTCTCAACTTTCAACTGACATTACCTACACCCAGTTCACTCGAATATTTTTATTCACGGATTATGTTAATGTGCAACCTTAAAGTTTACATAATCTGTGAAATGATAAAATTTGCACTAGCTTGGGTAGTAAAAATTCACAGGCGGCTTACCACGTCAACACCCAATGGAGTCTTACAATCTCGTATTATACTAACATTTAGGTTTCTTCTGGGAGAAATGTACCAAATGTTTATATTGCCGAGACCCCTTTGTGCCTTGGAAAGCACGTTAAGCCGTTGGTCCCGGCTGTCATTCGTAGATCTTTGACAGTCGTTACGAGTAGTCAGAAGCTAAAAAGTCTGTCAACCAGTCTTACCAAGGGGTATCGTGTTACCCTGTAACTGGGTTGTGGAGGTCAATTAGGCAGTCGCACCATGTAAAATACTGGCATTCCGCTGCATCCAGTTTGACTGGAAGCCGACCCCAACATATGTAGTTGGGAAAAGGCTAGGCAAATTGATTTTTATGTATATTACCGGCACGTGCGTGCAGTAACCCAAGTATCTACTCGATATCCGTGGTATCTACATTGTGTGTAGAAACACGTGGAAAGAATGAAAGGTGGATATATAGGGCGGGATTGGTAATATTTATTATTTTCAACCCCTTTTAAACCTATCCACTTTTTTAGGGTTCCATACCTCAAAAGGAAAAATCGGAACCCTTATAAGATCACTTTGTTGTCCGTCCGTCCGTCCGTAGGTACGTCCGTCTGTCTGTCAAGACCCTTTATATCGGGAACGCGTGGAGGTATCGAGTTGAAATTAAAACCATATACTTGAAGCTGTGAAACAATAAAGCTACTAAGTTAACGTAAAAAAAAGGTACGGCCGTTTATCTCGCAAAAAACGTATATTTCGACACTCTCAAGGGAATCAAAATTTATAGGGTACTTCTCGTTGACCTAGAATCATGAAATTTGGCAAGCAGCAAGATCATGTAGCACAAGTAAAGGAAATAATCTGAACACCGTAAATTTGTAGGTACATTAAAAAAGAACCCGTGATAAACTATTTGCATATCTACAGAGTACGGAATCCTCGGTGCGTGACTCCGACTCGAACTTGATCGCTTTTTTCTTTTTTGTCATAGCACTGCTCGTTTTGGTCAACGCAGTAAACGGTCTCTATTTGCTCTGATATTAATCTTTTTCGTTCCAGCGTTTTTTACACGTTTGATAAAATCGAAACTAAAATGCTCTTATGTTTTTGAGGGACACCTTTGAAGTAGACAGTAAAGTGGGACACCTTCGGGGTACACCGTAAACGGGGTCTTGTTGTTATCTCCGGGATGCAAGACCTTTTGATATTCAATACCATTGAAAGCGGCTTAAAGTGTTAGCGCAAATTAGAATTTATTTATGTTTCACAAATTGAATTATGCTTACACTATTATTAAGAACATTAATTGGACTTATTACATACACAAACACGTAGGTAGGTAAACAACCATGAAAATACACCCGCCGTATTTATAGCAAGACTAGCTATTAACTAAATGTTTTACTAACGAAGTACTTAGTAGGTTGGTACCACTCAGAAGTTAACTCAGAGCCCGTCACTTAAGACATTGCTTTATCCCCTTAGTCTATTCGTCAAATAAAAATATTATCTAATATTTTCATTTGACGCATCCATTGTCAAATTATCTTCGTTTGTTAGAAGATATATATTTTTTGTGTCATAGAAGGTGTTATATTATGTGAGCAAACGAATTTATTCATATTTCTTTTCTTAAATTTTCAAGGCAAATGGAATGTGCCACAAGCATATAAATATTTTTTTAGACTCAGAAAAGGTTGTAACGTGTTTGTTTTTTATTAATGAGCTTGGAAAAATACGTTATTTGTCTGAATATTGTAAAAAGTTGTTGGCAACAGTAATACTTTGTTTGTGTCCACAAGGTTTTCAGTAGGTGTGTAAAATAAATGATTGAAAATGAAAATAGCCTTTATTTACCGATGTTATTTGTTCATTCAATATAATAATATAGAGGCTTTATTCTTAGCATTTTTTTTAATAGATATGAATATAACTAATAATAAAAAATAAAATACGGACGGATTGGACAGAAGAGGCACAGCACAAAGAAAAGCGGGGAAATATAGGGGAGACCCTAACCTATGTTGTTCCACTGCTGGGCAAACCCAGCAGTTGGAAGGCCTCCCACAAGGTGGACCGATGACCTTGTGAAGGTCGCAGGAATCCGCTGGATACGAGAAGCACACAACCGGTCGAAGTGGAGGTGCTTGGGGGAGGCCTATGTCCAGCAGCGGACATATTTCTGCTGAAATGATGATGACGATGATCATCTTACGAAAAAGACAAACATGGGAGAGCAAGACTATTTAACTTCAAACGTGTTAATTTATATTCCTGTTATAACAAACTTTCAAATCATTTAATTTAATTAATTTCATCAGTATTATGGTAAGGACAGTTTATGCAAAGTAAAGCAGCTTGACACGGTTCTTGTAACGTGAAGTTCTCTCCATGAAGACTTAAATGTATATAATATATATAATAGATTAACTGGTTTAATTAAACGATACCGACTAAACTGCATGATATTATAATTATCATAACAGTTATACGGTTGCAGTACTGAGCTACTAAGTTATAATACTTCATAACAACCACTTTTAATAAAAAAATTATGTAGTAAAGACCGTCGCATCGCCGATGTTCGTATTTGCAGTAAAATAGGGTTTGTCGTTTGACACAAACCCTAAGTGCCAACTTTTAAGGGCAAAATTTGAAAATATCTTCCCTTCATTATGTCAAGAATTCATAACAGCACCTAATTTCAGAATATCACACTAAGATATTTTTGTAATTATCCCGAAATGACTCTACGATTTTCTTTCCTAAATTCGGAAAAACTTCTTCAGTAGCTGCGAACGAAATGGAACGAATATAACTAAATTCCATGTCACTGGACTAGGTCAGGTCAAAACTAAGAAACAAGTTTTTATTTACGTACAAATACTTATGTATTCTCGGTAAAAACACCTCCCGAGATAAATAATCCTCAGGGTGGACTGTACCTATAATATGCAGAAAAAAGGTCATGTCGTCTAAAACGCTGGCATACAAAATTTATACGCACGTAGGGTAGGTGCTTTGTTTTCTCATGTCGGCTGGAAGAGAGCTTGAGAAGTTATTGTTTTCACATGTCATGCGGGAGATATATCGCTCCACGTTCCACCGAAGAAATGAAGCAGCTCTTTATATCGCACAGTTTGGAACCCAAGTTTTCATTTACATGTTGATTTTATTTGCCACGAATGTACATGTCTGCGGGTGGAATATCAATGTGACAATTTAAATGTATATGCTGATATCGCATCCATATAGATCACAGCCCTAAATATTCAAGCTTAACTTCTGTTTATTTTTCACGATGTACTTTTGTGGGAATTGGATTGTGTGTGCCCTTCTTTTTTAAAGAGACTTACGTTTTGAGATGGCATTTGGGGAATGAGAATGTTACAGTTGATAATTGTAAACTTAAAATTGTGAAACTCAATACTTTAAAATCGTAACAGTAACATCACAAGCACTTCGTAACTTAAGGTCATTATATTTTAGTGGATCGGACTGTTTCTCCTTAACACAGGTTTTCATAACCTAGCTAGGAGAGCCAGTGCTCACCCACATGATTTTAGACACAGTCCTTATTTTGTAAAACTGTATTAATAACATGTACATCCTCTGTTTGAGTAAATAAATATTATTATTACCTAGATACTGTTCTAGTGTAATTTACAAATATTAGTGTTAGTGCAATTTAATGCTGCGTTACTATAAGTTGCAGTCATTTTGCGAACAATGAGTGCGTTCTTGAAACCAAAAGTTGTTTCAACTTTAGTTTATCATCAAGTACCTACTGTCTCAGCGGGATTGTCCGAAAGGGTTACCGCTGGCCCGGAACATAAAGGGCTAAGGAAGGAACACGGGTGGGTTTTAGTCAGTAAGAGTCTGACATTCCGTTCTGCTGCACCTAGAGCGGGAGGGGTCATTTAATGATTTCCCATCCGCAAAAAAAAAAGTACCTACTGTCGTTGTTTCTCTCTACTCGAGCGAAATATTAACGCGTCTATGAACTAAGCGTTTACTGGCTGGAGATACTACTCAAATTAAAGAACATAATCAGCCTATCATGTTCCCACTGCTGGAACACAGGCCTCCTCTCTGTGATAGGGAATGGGCCGTAATCTACCACGCGGCCCAGTGCGGGTTGGTAGATATCACATGTCTTCAAATTTTTGGTTCTAAGAGATGTTTTTCTTCACCGTTTTGAAAGTAGGGGTGATTAAATAATTTACACAAAGTAAAGCGCCTGTTAGGGTTCGAACTTACGACCTTACAACTTTACGACTCGTAAGTCGCGGCCGTTTCCACTTTTCCAAATGAAAAAAATTAACGCGACATAGGTACCCGTGTTATCGCCCCAAAATTCAGTAAATATAATTTACGAAGTTATAAGCTTGTTAGACCCTCTAATAACATACTCTATATTTTACTTTGACACGTTAATATCTAGGTACCTACTAATAGGGTCGCAGAAATTTTCCATTCATTCAATTGGTGGAATGAACATATTAAAGGTGCGGACTGTGCGTAGGTCTATCTATCTACACCTATGTCCAAAACCAACGAAAAAAAGTTTTTTTTTTAATCAACAAGATTCCAGACACGGTACGTCGATTAATTTAACTTAAACTTGTGATGAATACGATACCACAGCTCAATAAATCTAAAACTTAATCTCTAACTTAAAATGCTAACTTTATAACTTTGTAAATCGAATAAATACTAAGCAGTTATTCGGACTTCGATAACTAAACATGGAGTACAAATCGAGATAAACTTTGTTCGAGAATGAAAACCAATGAAATCGACAATGTTTCTGCCACTCGTACCGAATACGTTGTTACGTTTCGTTATTGCACACAGAACCCCTGTTTATGTCTTGGCGAATAACCGCCTCATAAATTTTACGAACTTGGGGGGGGTAATATCGTTTGCTTATTACAACGCGTTTCGTTGGTAACGCAACGTATTAACCGCTCACTACCGCTCGCTGAGACTTATTTGCATAATTTTAATTTTGTTATGTATTATATTAAGTCATTGCACGAGCATGAGCTACGTGCCCGTTAAATAGGTACCTTCATATTTGAATATGATACCTAGGGTAATTCCAGGATAGGTGCCCCAATGGGATAGGTGCCGCGGCTTTGAATACTGTATATTAGAAATGCCGTGGGCTAAAATTGTACTAAGTAAAGCGCTCCCCCCACAAACCTCAGTGCCACGCCAACCGCACGTGAAAGCGCACGCGTTTTGCCCGTGAGTGTAAAAATCTTCCGCGGCGAGACCATTACAAGCGTTGAAATTATAATCGTAAGTACTTACTATCGAATATCTTTTCACTCTGTTATAAATTCTATTTTTTTTTATTTATTTGCTGATATTACAGTTTAAAGTACACGAAATAATTCTATAAATTATAGTTTTCTTTTTAACTCTTTTTAAATTAAAAAAGGCATCTATCCTGTGCTAAAAGTATAGTTGCCCCATTTGCTGTTCGGGATAGATGCCTAAGTATTTCTATAAATGTTTTCATATTGCAGGTGGAGGAAATGCCTCGAAAATATAAAAGAAAACCGGGGGTGGTCCCCCGTCACATTAGTTGGACTGAAGAAAGCTTGGAAAAGGCTGTATTATTTTTATTTCACCAATATTTTTTTTTTTTTTGTTCATAAGTCTAGATAGACATATAATTATAAAAGATGTCACAAATTAATGTTAAATACGCTTAGTGTTTAATGCTGAATACAAACTGATTATTGAAACTAATTAGTATGTTTTATTTCAATTAGCATCAGCATTTATACAGTGAGTTTTCTATCTCTTACGTTAGGCATCTATCCCTTGAAGCATTTTTACTACGAGTCTTCCATCCCTCACGTTAGGCATCTATCCTACTTTTGAGAGGGTAAAAAAGACACAATTTCTTCAAAATCTATGAAACTTATGTAAAAACAAAAGGGGTACCATCATAGATTAAAGATCAAAGTTACCATATGCAAAAGACGTATTGCCAATAGATTTTTAATTAATAAGTTATGGCTCCCTATCAAAAAGTGGGGCACCTATCCTGGACTTACCCTAAATGAAATTATCTTGAAAAGGTCTCTTACAAAATACTAGTTTTGTACCCTTTTTTGCTGAAGTATCGAGCCAAACCAATAGAGAATAGACAAGAAAACAAGCACATAACAAAGATAACATTCAAAACTTGGCCTCGCGAGCGAACTGAGCAAAAATATGACGAAATCTTCAGGTAAAGGAACAGCAATACAATAAATAAAACTTAAAATATTCACGAGGCGCACGAATAACAAACAGAACCCCGCAATCGCGAACTTACGTGGGCTTCAGCGGAGTAAACTGTGAGCTTCAGTGGCAAATGGCGGGGCGGGCCGGAGCGCCCTGGCCGACTGCCAAACACACGTTTAGTGGCCACACGCGTATAAAAACTACGACGTTTAACATGCCCTATCTGTTCGAAACTCAAGGGACGTTCCGAATTACTTAGCGTTGCATTATTAGATGTAGAAACGAAGCCTTCTGCTTTATTTTACGTCAAATTATTATTTTTAACCGACTTCAAAAAAAGGAGGAGGTTCTCAATTCGGTTGTATTTTTTTTTTTATGTTTGTTACCTCAGTACAAAAAAAAACCGACTTCCAAAAAAACACTACAAAGTGAAAAATAACTTTAATTTCGGAAGTCGGTGGCAAAAACTAGAATAGGTACAGATCCAAAGACACCGACTTCCGAAATTAAAGTTATTTTTTACTTTGTAGTGTTTTTTTGGAAGTCGGTTTTTTTTTGTTATATTGTGCAATGCTCGTAATTTTTTCACTATAGCTGCAACATAACGATGACACAAAACATAACATCACATCTCGTTCCCCGAAGGATTATTTAGAGGTGTACCTCATAGTACCTACACCCATGTTTCGCCAGTTATTAAAGGCCTGCGCAGACGACGGACTTTTTTGTCCGCTAAAATAGATCGCTTACAACTGTATCGAGTAACGCAAACGAGGGATTAAAAGTACCGCGTACAAAGCGATCTATTTTAAGTCCGCGGACAAAAGTCCGTCGTCTGCGCAGGCCTTTAAGTCTCATGTAACGGGGGCGAGCCTATTGCTATCAATCGAGCAAAGTCCTGGTTCCGGGATGCTACTGAGAAATTCGAAATGGGAAAAACCCAATAAAACTCTGCCCGACCTGGGAATCGAATCTAGGACCTCACGCTCTGCAGTAGAGGTTGCAACCACTACACTAACGAGGCAGTCAACTTAATTATTCTTTTCTTAAAAAAATCTCGACGCGATGAGTGGTCTTGGTTATTTTAAAATCATGTAATTTCCCTCATAAAAACTTCATAAAAGGCTCTTCAATAATTAAATACCTACTACCCGGTAAAGTGAAGCGCCAATGCCGCCAACGTTTACGCTGGAAGAATTTATAATTATTTTCTTATAAGTACGAAACATAGCTACAACGGTAAAACAGGATACTAGGAACAAAAATAACTGAATTATGAACTTCTTCTTCATCCATATTTATACCATGTTATAAAGTAGATCGTTCCGTCTTAAATAAAGAGCGTCTAGAATTAATACACTACCCACATTATAAATTGCTTTCAATTTAAATGTGTAACGCAAACCATTTGTCTCCTTAGCCTCCTGGTTTCGTGTTTAGCCCTGATACTGTTAATACGAGTATTATCTCGAATTGCGACTTTTATTATAGATCTGTATATTAAGAATAAGAATGAATACTTATTTCCACTTAGGTTCTTGTTTATATCATCCATAACTTATGATTATGAACGACCTGAACTTTGCCATTAGCTACGAGTACATCACTCATACTTCACACTCAAAGTTGGGGAAATGAATGACGGTATTGGATGTTTTATTATTGATATAGATAGATATTGACACATTTATCCCTTTCAGCCAGGAAGCCAACTATTATTTCAGTATTCCATCTTGAAATTGACGTCAGAAGCTCAAAGATAATAATTATCGTAGCAAGCAGCGTCGGTTGGTAGGTGTTCAAAATTCATTAGAATAATAAATGAAACCTGAAACCACAAGCCAGCTAAAATTTCAAACATCTAATGCTGGTAGTTTAGAAGCTAACTAAAGTAATAAATGTGTTTTAGTACTAACTAAACCTGTAAACTTCAACGCACTAAGAAACCCATCTATTTGAGTAACCAACACTTAATATAACGTGGGTATAATCTACCTCCACTCGAGAAAAGCCTTTGAATTAAGAGGATCCGTTCTGTCTAACTTACGTGCCACCTAACTTTTGAGGTGTAAAACGAGTTGATATTAGCTCCATATTGAGGGCTTATTTGGTCCGAAAATGTTTCTATTCGAAAAGGAAAAATAGCTGTTGCTAACTGGGGAACAATCTCATAAGTAGGTATTCTTAGACGATGTTGTCATGGCAAATCTTTGTTGGTCGTCAAGGGACTTCTAAGTTACTCTTCCTGTAGAAGTAATAGGTACTGAGATTGAGATCCGATTACGTAGGTAATGTTGATAAAGTCCTTGAATGTTATCATAGTAATTGATTAAAGTGGTAACAAATACGACTACGATACAAAGGGCTTTCAACTACAAAAGCCAATAGATTCCGGCTAGTATCTGTTCGAGTAGCACAATCATCTGTAGATCCGATACGTTGCCACTTCGTTTGGTTTCAGGCGTTAGATACTGCACACTGTAATTGTGGCCATACTTAAATTTCTGCCTAAATTGTAAGTGGGAATCTAGGTATACATAAAGCATAGTATCCAAATCTGACTATTGAGTCACTTCCATCGTTTCGTTAGTTAAGCTAGTAACTATGGATTTGATGTCTAATAATCTATACTAATAATAAAGCTGACTAGTTTGTTTGTTTGAACGCGCTAATCTCTGTAACTAGCAGTCGGATGGCCCGATTTTTGAGGAAGGCTATTATAGGCTATATGACATTACGCTAGGACCCTTAGAATCCGAGCAAAAAGAAAAAAGTCAGAAAGAACGCTAAGGGAAAACGAAGTAATAGCGCGGCCAAACGAACAAGAAATTTCACGCGGACGAAGTCGCGGGCAGAAGTAGTATTAAATAGAAACAATTTTGTACGAAAATAGTTTATTATACCTAAATCCATAATTCTGATATTTCCAGACCTGTCATATGGCTTCATGTCGAATCAAAGCTCGTAACACAATGAAACACGACGTCAAGGTGAAAAAGGTCGCGATCCAAATAAATTGAGTCCCCTAAAAAATGTTTATTAAGTTTAAAAAAGCTGTATATTGCTCACGGGTAATTTTGCTTTGGGAGTTTATTTTTTGTTGCTCCCCCTTGTTGGTCGTAGGCGGGCAATCGTGACGTAGGTCGACATACAATTTCCTGTCTATGGCCGCTTTGACCGCTGCTCTTTCCCGGGAGGTTAAGCTTCGTCTGACAACCTGGAAATGTTCGCCGGATATAGGATGTCAAGCACCCAACCTTTGCTCTAGGGCTACTGAAATTGCTTCCGACTAACGCTCGCCTTTGTATCGTTGCATACAGTAGAATTGTTTGAGATTGCACTACAAATATAATTTTAAAAACATCTTCGTAGATTGTCAATAAGTGTTGGCAACTGTTTTCATTGTCGTGCCTCGTAAAATAACTTTTAACGAGCATTGAGACGAAGCAATGTAGATTGAAATGCAATTCCATACAACAATGCTGAAGTAGTAAACAAGATGCCTTTATTCTTTATGGGTTTTAGTTTTTACCAAGATTTTACGTCGCATAAGTGTTAGGGCCAGTCAAATAAGGTGTTGGTTGTGACTGTCCAGGATGCTCCAAGCGCTCGGTTCAGTTGAGTAACTGGCGGAACAAGCTGCGCTACACGAGAAGGCTTCTTCATGCATCCCAAAAATCTGTAATTCATAGTGATGTATAATATAATAAAGAGTAGGTATTCTATTGTATTCTTTTAGCTAAATAGAAAATAACTTTGACTTATCACTATCAGTGGGAGATTTGTGACAGAAATATATAGATGGGTATTATTTATTTATTGCACAACTCATAATGCGAAGCATTAGAGAATAGAGAGTGCTTTACGATCGAAAAATTTGTTTTGCCTCCTGTCTGCAACTGTTTCTCTCGTTATCAGAACCTACATAATTTATATACCATAACAAGCATAATTACCACCACCACCATAATTTAATGGAGATCAATACTTTTCATAAATTTATTTAATGCAGTAAAAACTAAAAAAAAAAACATCAAAATATTTCTAAATCCCGTCAATCAAGTGAACAACTTTTACAGCGAGACCAAACATGAAATCGTGAAAAAAAACCAGCTGTTCCCTATTATTATGCATAGTTAGCTGATTATTTTTTCGCGATGTCAGTTTCGGTTCCATAGTAAGTAATAGTAGTTGTCATTCATTACGGGACACCTTGTATACACTATGTCTCTCTTGTTTTTGTTTTTCCAATTAGCCTACAAACTTAGTCATTAACTTTAGTAAAGCCAAGCCAAGTAAATAACGTGATATTTAGCTAAATATTACTCTAAGTACATGTTGTATCCGTCTTTAAGGTAATGCTTTCGAAACATTAAAGGATCCGTCCTGGTTAGTATTTCATTGATAGGAGGGTTACAAGGCTTTGTAGTGACTACTGTAAAGCAAGTTAATAAGTACTGGTATATTCAGCTGCATCCGGTTAGACTGGAAGCCGACCCCAACATAGTTGGGAAAAGGCTAGGCAGACGATAATGATAGGCTAGGCAGATGATAATGATGAAGAGCCTTACAAAGAACGCCTAGGAAGGATAAAAATAAACAAAGTAGTTGACTCAACGTATAATGTGCCTAACATTAATGTACATAGGTAGGTATACCTAACTAAAACCCTCAAAACCGATGAATACACACAATTATTTAATAATTATTAATCCGTGGGTAAAATGGCTCGATAAATTAATTATATAAATTACGGAAACATCCAATAATAATTTGTTCATTTAGCAATTACGAGGGTAGATACATTACATATAACATTCATAATGATGTTTTCCTTTCTGCGTTCGACACTCATTGTGCAAAAAGCTGCGGTATATACATAGTGCTTTTTTGTGTTACATCGCTCGTTTTCACAGGGAACGTTTGGTTTTCCGATAGGCAAACGCATCAGTGGAAATGCGACATAAATAATTCAATGGGGGTCGATCGGATGTTTCGACGAGATCCTGGGCGCAACCGATACAGTAGGTAATAGGCTTAGGCAGGTATACTAAAATGATTCCCATAAGATGAAATATTGAGGGCACCATACCAGGGGGCCTAAAAAGGCCACTTTGGCAGAATGATAAAAGGATAACATTATGAATTATAATGGACAATTAACTGTTAAGTTAATCGTATCAAATCCCATTGGTGAAGGATTTTTCAGTATTTTTTTTTTTGTCTGTGCTAAAATACCAATCAATCCATACCAAATCCAATCCCAATCTCTTTGATTATACCTACGTAGTGCAGTGAAAAAAAGAAAAACACTGTCTTCGCCATATTATGATTCATAATCTTATCCTTTTATGATTCTGCCAAAGTGGCCTTTTAGGCCCCCAGTTCTGACAATATTTCGTAGCTCTAATGGAGTTCGAGCAAATGTTACGCACTTATACATTTTGCTGAGGAACGTGTAACTGTAAGTGCTTCCAGGCATACCAACGTCTATTTCACGAAGCGTAACACGCGAATTATTCCGAATCACGTCTAGTTTTATTTCTGTAACAAATCAAATGTCTATTTAACATCTGGGAATAGGGCATTTGACAAATTGAAACCTAAATCGTTGGACAAACGATAATCGCTAATCATTAAGTAGTTCAGGTCCTAGCTTTCAGAGGACGATTGAACCCAAGATTTGTGGATAGCGAGGAAACTTGTGGATTACATACCTACATACTTTAACGCGAACAAGGAGAAAACGGGGGTAACAGCGGGTTGGAAGCATCACAAATGCATTTTAGATGCGGACCCGGTTGCGGAATAAAAGGAGTGAAGAGTTTCCTGAACGTTCACATATCTATAGGTTATTTGAAATAAGAAGGTACTCGCAGATATTGTAACGTGCAGTCGGGGTGTATGGAGAGTGGGGATGATTTATTCGTTCATAGTTCATACTTCAATGTAGGTCAATCGAGTCAAATTGTAAGCTGACGCAATAATCGTGCAATATTAATGTTACTTACATATGTTAAGTTCAAAAAAGCAGATAATTGTAATCAAAAACAGGTTGGGGTCAAGAGACGAGATTTTTGAACTTTGTCTTTTGGGGCTAATGACTCGAGTGAACTCCAAAAGCGGCGCCATGATAAGAAGGTGTTTTATTTTCTTTAAACTAATAATAGTTTATCACAGTACTTACTTATTTTTTTTTCTGCTGAAAGCCGATAATGTGAAGATTTATTAAAGGCCTGTAAAAAATCTTAAAAAAACTATGTAACTGTCGCCTACCTGCCAACATAACCTCGTAAAAATCGTGGAAAATCGTAGGTAGTTTCAATTTTAATTGAATTGAATGTCATCATCACCATTTCAGCCGAAAGACGTCCACTGCTGTACATAGACTTCCAAGCACCGCCACTTCGACTGATTCTATGCTTCACGCATCCAGCGGATTCTTGCGGCCTTCAAATTGAATAAAAAAAAACTAATAAAATTCTCGTGTCACACAGTGTTTGTAACAAAACTCTTCCGAAACGGCTTGACCGATTCTTATGAAATTTTGAGTGTATATTCAGTAGGTCTGAGAATAGGACGTAAACTATTTTTCATATCCCTTAGGGGCCGTTTCCACGAGAGACTATCGCCGCGATTTTCTCACTCGTGGAGACGGCCCCTAAGTAATAATAGGTACGGTCCACCCCAATATTGTATTTTTTATTTTTTGGACAACATGTAATTTTATGTAATTTTTTTATGATTCGGCATAAAAAAATACATGCAACCCTAAATTTTCACTATTCTACCACCATCCCCTATTTTTTAATAGCGATATTAGTACTTTAATCATTTTCTACTCTCGGCGGTCGATATTGATCAGTTACCACTCGATCAGTTATTCCCGCCAGGCGTCTACCGGTGTCACTTCTCACCCCGTAAACAGCACAGAGTAGGGATGAGAAGGAAACCGGTCTCCTGTTCTCCTGAAAGACAGGAGACCGGTTTAGGCCGGTTTAGGAGACCGGTTTAGG
Organism: Oligia latruncula; assembly: GCA_948474745.1. Classification (NCBI taxonomy): domain Eukaryota; kingdom Metazoa; phylum Arthropoda; class Insecta; order Lepidoptera; family Noctuidae; genus Oligia; species Oligia latruncula. The sequence continues at coordinate 8,089,948 of OX419684.1, read as the reverse complement.
TCGGTTTAGGAGACCGGTTTAGGCCGGAAAACGGTTTAGGCCCTAAACTTTAGTGAGTGAGAGCAATCTCACTCCCTAAAGTTTAGGGCCTAAACCGTTTTCGGTCATTAGGTATTACTGAATGTGCGTGGATCGTAGCATATTATACTAATTATCATTTTATTTTCTCAGTGCAACTCTCCTATTAAGTATATTATGTACTTAGCTTGATATATCTTTTCTTGATTTTTTTTCTTTTCGTGTAGGGTAGGTCCTATGGGATCGAAACTTATGCGGGTGAATCCGCGGGGCGCTGCTAGTAAATAATAAATTTAAAGATGAAATACAAACTACCTAATTGATTTTATTATTCAACTCCGATAAAATGAAATATTACGTATTTCATGTACAGACGCCAGCAGGTCAACCTACCCGAAACTGTCAGATTTTCCCAATCAACCTTGAACCTTATGCTTTAGCAATAAAGTCGAAAATCTAATAAAGAAATCTGACAGATTGTAGTAACTTTATGTGCTGGCGTCTGTACTTACCTAAAATTAAATCAAGGGTCGAAGTTTACTCCGCCATTTATTTGGAACGTAATAAATAAAGTTCAATGTTTAGATAATGTTCTGCTTACTATCAACGTCATTTAGAAATATTTACATTAACGCAATAATTTGTTAGTGTTCCATCATGTTATATATCTGTTCTAAAAATAGTTAAAAACAGGAAAAAAGATACTTGGTTTATCGTATTAAATGGAAATCAATTAGTCGGTTAAAACGCTTTACTAATAGTTGGATAAACAACGAAGTTTAATTGTATTAACAATAAGACCTAGATGGATATACCTATGTTTCTATTATCTTACAATAATTCAATAATAACAGCATTGAACCTACGGTTATTGATATAAAGGCATTATACACCGCGAGCGAAGAAAGCACTAAATATTCCATTAAAGAACTAGATAGGTTATAACAATAATGTCACGCCTGTAGGTAATTCCCGAAGGGTTAGGCAGAGGTGTACCCATAGCTGTAGGTAGATACCTACACCCACACTTCGCCAGTTATGTATAAGTTATAGATGCTAGAGATCCAAAAAATCTGATAGAAAAACCCTTTAATACGTTGCTCAACCTGAGAATCGAACCCAGGACCTCATGTTCAGCAGTAGCGCTTGCGACCACTAGAACTACAATACGACAGACGTAACTTGGCGAGCCTGAACATAGGCACTAAGAACTATCGCGCATGTTCTCTCACTCGCACTCGCCTCATGTCACCATTTGGTTCCTAAAAAATCTTACTGCGCAGCCTTCTGCGCAAAGTTCAGACCCGCCAAGTTACGTCGGTCGTATTGTACGAGACGGTCGTATTTATAAAGTTGTCGAAATGAACAAAAACATTACTGGGCTGCCTTTCCACCAGAGATGAGCGAGGATGCGTAGCAAGGGATGTGTGTGAAACCAACCAATAACATCACTTCATTTTCATAGCTTGAACTAAGTTAGCGTTGGTATTGGTTAGTTTTACATACCTCGCTACGCATCCTCGCTCATCTCTAGTGGAAAGGCAGCCTAAGCCCGTAATCCACTAAAGCGGAGATGAGAGGAGATGTCTCATTTTTCTATAGAATTTCTTGCCGCTTGCCCGCTTGCTCGCACGAAATTCTATACAAAAATGAGACATCTCCTCTCCTCTCCGCGTTGGTGGATTACGGGCCTAAGGCTGTTGGTAAAGTTGACACCATTTCAAATTCTAGGTATTTCAAAGCGTTAGGTAACATGTATTTACTTTTAGCGACGTCTTTCGATTCTGAAGACATTTTAAAAGATTACCTGAAATGTTTCGGATGTCAACTGAAATTAAGGTTAAGAGCTGATTTTTCAATCGACAGACAATTTTTATTTGTGGAATAACATTTTGCATGGAAGAACTGTCAAAAATTCAAAATTATTCCTCGGATAAAATTATCTGGCTTTGGAAAAATCAGCCATAAAAGATGTTGCATTTTTTGAGATGGGAAAAGACCATTGAACTCGCGACACTATTACCGTAACCGACACCGCGCTATATTCGAATGTGTTCGGCTGTCCTCGGGATGTACAGTCACGGCCAGAAGTCCACTTACACCGCAATGACCATTATCGCCTGCGCTATACGGGCTGCGGCGCCTATACACACATACGCATTTTTATCCGTGTGAGTGATGTTCCAACGCTAACAAACTAACATGTCGTGTAGCATCGCGCTAGGAGTAGTTATAGATGTGGTCAATGCTAGACAAGGATGACAATATCAGTAACTTGTTTCTTTATCGCAGTCTGATTATTTTTTTCATAGTAATGCAAAATTTCAACAAGTGATTATAAGTTGACATTAGCTAGATCGGTAACGAGGCTGCACTCGCTAATGTGAACGGGATAGGTGTAGGTTCGAATCCTAGTTGGGCCAGTTTTTTTTTATGTTTTATATAATTATTATTATTTGTATGTTTTAGTAATTTATTTTAGTAAATTACTTTGAACAAATAGATATTACAATAAAGGTAATTTATTATTATAATATGATAATAAATTAAACAAATTTTGATATGGTAACATTGTCATATTTTTTATACAAAAGAAATCCTTTACACTTATTTATGTTATTATAGGGCCACAATATTTGCCTTGGCTTCAATACTAATAGTAGCCTGCATATTGAATTCAGAAGAATACTAAAATAGCAACAACAAGATAACACAAACGCTCGTAACCATTGACATATATATTACTAGCGTAATCATTGCTCGTAACTATGTTCACCAACCAACAATAGCGAATAGTGGAATAATTTAGGTAAACTAGTAAAGTAGTTAAAATATGAGGGTAGATTTACAAAGTGAACTTATCACTTTGTTTCAAATCTACCCTCATATTTTAATAACGACGCTATGATTATAATTGTAAAACGAAAGAATATTCGTTTAGTTGTGGAATATTTACAATATTTGTTAGCAACTCGGCATTCTTATTTCACATGATTGTAATACTTAAAAAATATTTTTCATGTTTGATGTGACTCGAACCCGAACGTTCGCCATGCGAGGCACAATGCTAACTACATAGATTTATAAGAACATCACAACAGTTCTTATAAATCTATGGCTAACTACTTTGGCCACCGTAACGCTCACTTAAGTTATTGAAATTTGTAATAACAATCATAAGCGGCCAACAAGTTGCCAATGTGTAGTGTTGTCAAACGTTCTTATAGAAGAAGGTCATAAGTACAACTAATATTCTTATGCCATAGTTTTGTGAGATTGCTAGTCGACTTCTGACTGTTATAGTACCTAGGTACTCGGTTTTAATGTATATATCCGATATGTCAGTGAGTGATGGCAAAGTATTCTGTTTGTGTTTTGTTTATAAGACGATTCTTCTGTCGGCACTTCCGCAGTGCCACTGTTTTTTTATTTAACCTGTTTTGTTCATTGAACATCAGCAAAATATTTTATAATAGGTAACAGCGCCCCGCGGTTTCGTATGGATAGAGGACTGTTTTTGCCCTGAGTTAATTAACGTTACAAATCATAAATCGTTACACAAACTATGGTTTCCTAAAACTGCGGTAGCCGCTACATAAACGGCGAATGACACCACTCAAACGTTATTTTTGAAAGTAGGTAAGCTGGCGTGTTTTCCTAGATAGCGTTTCTGACACCGCAAAGTAGAACCCGCTGCCATCATTTTCATGGCTGCTTTCACTGTGGTCGTTATGGGGCCGCCACCGATCTTCTAGAAATCCAGCTTTATGCATAGGCAGACAGTCAGACGAAGCATCAGCCTATGATGTTCCCACTGCTGGGACTCAGGACTCCTCTCTGTGAATGTGAGTGGGCCGCTATCCACCACGCGGGCCCAGTGTGGGTTGGTAGATGTCATTCCTCGAATTTTTTTACCTACTTACTTAATTATTAAGAATAAAAAAGATAACCTACATTTACAAATTTTAAATAAGGAACTGCCAAAAGATAAAAAAACGTTTACATTCCAACATAATCTAATAATACGAACTATCTCTGGGAATGTACGTAGTTAAGTTTAATATCTTTCAACTACGTAGTAATGTTATCAAGCACTACAAAACCGATCACAAAGGACGTACTTTTAGCTTAGAACCAAAACAGTGCAGAAATATATAAAATCTCATGGTTGCACAGTTTTTCACTGTTTTTTATTTAGATATTTTACCGTAGAGGTTTGATGTCTCCCATTAAGTTTAATATAAAAAAATGTATGCATTAGATCAAAAAGATAGGTACTGGCTGAAAATAAAAATCGGCTGAATAAAACTGACATTATATGTTTGTACATGTTTACTTACTTACTCTATGACTGTCGACTGACATGGTGAAAAAAAAAAACAAATGGCGCGCATTTTGTACCATTGTAAAACTTTGATAGGTACTTAATATTTAGCAAGAAAAGTAAAAAAAAAAAGGAAATAGACAGCGATAGCGATATGAATTCAACTCCAGAAAGTATAAAAACAGCTGCAAATGAAATTGTTAAGGCGACTACATGACCTAAAGCGCGGTCTTTGTCGGACTGCCTAGAAAAAAAAGAGAAGCGCGACGACACAACCCTGGTAATTTATTGCAAAATATGAAGCAATTATTTATCTATTTACAAAAAATCTATTGTTTGCACTTAAAAATAAAACACTAGTTTTTTAGTACGTTGCTTGTAAAATAATCTGACAAAAAATCATAATGATTGTATGTATATTAGTATGGTTTTTATTGTAAAAAGAAAGTTTTTAGAGGTATCTTCATATTTTTTTTCTATCGTATCAAATTAGTTGTATTATGTGTTCAACACACTTCTATCTACCTAGCTTAAATCCTGAAGAATATCATATATTTTTCTGATTTTGTTTACTGTAGTCGATCATATACTTTTATTGTTTCTAAACGTTTTTTGCGTTTAGGTCCTGTAAGCGCCTGAATAACCTTTTGCCGCAAAAGTCGCGGGATAAGTATTTAAAAGCTTATGAAAACTTTGTTTTCATTAACTTGAGTTTTTATCTTGAGTAGGTATATTTTACCACGGTAGATTGGTAGTTGAAAGAAAAATAGATTACGCACCTTGCTAAAGTGAGTAATTAATGCACTCGTGTTAATTTACTCGTGCATTAATAACTCACTTTGCGCTCGATGCAGCAATCAATTATTATTACATATGAAAAATGCACAATCTTTGCAAAAGCAGAGGTCGGCCCGATGTAATAATAAATGAACTTTGATCTCGAACAAAGGCTGCCGCGGAGACTAGCTAACCTAATAATGTGCAAACGTTGTGTGTAATCACAGTGAGGTTTTAATAAGAAAGGTTAGACTCTTGATAATATTATGATAACGATTGAACATCGCAATACGACGGAATGTGAGTGAGACGTAATAGATTACTTACTTTATCTTTATTTAATTACTGCTAGTTGGAAACGAGCAACTGTCATTCTTGGATCTTTGGCAAACGTTACGAGTAGTCAGAAGCCCAAAGTTACAAGGAGATATCGTGATACCCAGTAACTGCGTTGTGAAGGTCAGATAGGCAGTCGCTCCATGTAAAATACTGATATCCAGCTGCATCCGGTTAGACTTAAGCCGACCCCAACATACTTGGGAGGAGGCTACACAGATGACTTGCAATCGAACAAACAAATAAATAAGGCTTTCAATTTTGTTCGATTGCTGACCTAAAACTGCAATATTCTACACCGCAGCGTGTAGTGTTAAAATTCTCTAACGACCAAACGCCTCGCCGATGAAAATTAAAAAAAAAACATAATATGATGGTATGGAACCCTCGGTGCGCGAGTCTGACTCGCTCTTCCCCGTTTTTTTAGGCCGCATTGTTTTCGACTTTTGATAAAAAATATAAAAAAAAAATACCGTTTCCCCACTCTTATCTCCGAAGTTTGCATAGAGAAAAATCTGAAATTATTCTATGTGATAGATTACACAAAAAATAAAACGATGTCTCTAAACAGCACACTTTTTCAGAAATCATCAATAATAGTTAGGTACATTAGTTCCACTATCGGTCAAGAGATGGCGCTGACCTAAAACTGCAATATTCTACACCGCAGCGTGCAGTGTTAAAATTCTCTGACGAATATAGGCCTCACCGATGAAAATTTAAAAACATATGATGGTAGGGAACCCTTGGTGCGCGAGTCCGACTCGCTCTTGACCGGTTTTTTGTAGCAGGCTGTGTCACGTGAAATTAGTTTTTAAACAAAAACAATGGGCAGATAAAGCTAGACAAAAATATTCACACAAGTACCCATTTGTGTGTTTGTTTCATAGTCGTACGTCAAAACACAACATTCTTTTCGTTCCATTTCAAATAAAATATCAAGTTCTGAATTATTATCCAGCACGAACCGCTTTTGAATGCTGAAAAATAAACTACTCGTAGTTGGAAAGGTGTTTCTGGTACAAGGCAGCTAGACTGTTTTTTTCTTCGTTGCTCAGCTTTCTTCAGTTTCTTTAGATCTATAAAGAAAAGGCATCCTCTCTAGCTCGTGCTTTTGAAAACTCGTAAGCAACTGTTGTTCAACTTTGTTGTTGTTTTTGAACAAATATTTAAAATTTAAATGGCTCTTTACAGCTTTTTCACTGAAACTAGATTCATTTCGATTTATTCGTTCATTCTTTTATGTGATAGGTTTCGGCGCGAAGACTTGATCATTGATTGGCCTCTTTGAGTAGACAGATTGTGTTTTTTCTTAAATAAACACATACTGCTAACGAGAACTATAGCTTCTACCAGTAAAGCACAGTTATAAAAGAATGTCAACTCCAAAAAATTACACAAGTTGAAGCTTAACGTAAAATTATTCACCAATATCTCTATTCTTCATCGTAATTAGGAACATTTACCTTCTCATAACAAACAGACACAAAATCTATTTGCTCATCGAATACAAAGCAACCGTTGAAATCCTGTTCGTTCCCTTCGAATACACATTTGAAAACATGGTTGTGACTCGCGTTCAGCCACGCTTAAGTTAATCTGGTGGGCTTTGACGCGATCACTACCAAATCACATCACATGTTCCCATCGTCTAACAACTCGGTCATCCGTACGATTCACATACCTATAGGTACTTCGTTATGCAATAATTAGGAATTTGGAACAGCGGAATATTCCACCCGGTATTCCTACATGGTCAGCTTTAATTTGCACGTACGGCCACCAAATAAAATATGACAAAAACTGCGGAATGAATTCGATCAAAATTCACGTTCAATATTAAATCCTGTCACGAATCACAATAAACTAACTAGTCACTATTCCCCCGAACCCCCTTTAATCCGCGTGGTTTGGAGCGCAATACCAATGGCAATATGCCGAATCTGTATCGAACAATTCAATTGGTAGGTACTGATAATTTTTTTCAACAAACTCAATTTTTAGGACAGACTTTTGTTGATTGTGGAAAAACAAATGAATGTCAAATATGAAATTCAATCATTGCCAGCATTTGACGCAATGTGACATCTACCATTCTGTGTCCAATTTCGACTAAAACAATGTTATTTAGCTTCGCATCTAACGACATTTTATTTAGATGCAGCACACACAGAATACCTACTAGTTTTGTTAAATTCCAGTTGCAATCAAACCTAGCCGTATTTTAGAAGCATGAGTAAAATCGTGTCCCGAATACGAGCCATAGGCGTAATCGAACTGGGCTTTTTAACTCGAATCCAATAGATTTTGTTACTTTATTGTGTTTACGCACATGTCACCTTTTAGATCTGAAGCTAAGTAATTTAGTCTCAATCCTGTCTGTCGGCGACGAGACCCTATCTAGGCACATGGGCGCAAGTAGTGCCGGGACCGCTACGCAAAAATGATGTGAGAATATTGTTATTAACTTAGAAACTTTTAAAGTGATTTATTTTGTGTTTTCTATGTTTCTAGTTAGTTATTTAAGTTAGATTTGTTATTAGTTTTTGCATTACAAACCAATAAGACTGTTTTTGAAAGGATTCTTATAAGAATAATTTAGTTCAAGTAAAATTACGTAACTTGAAAATTCACTTTTTTGTTTATGGATAGATTTTTATAATTTTTGTTTTAAAGGATAGGTTTAGGCATAAAACTATGTATAACGTTTGAATTATGAAAATCGGACAGATAGTTTAGAAATTATAAGGGATTTTGTATAGTGAAAATATGTAAACTCGCAATTTTTACAGTTAATGTTCTAGGATTTTTTTATTGTTTATAGTTAAGTTGTAAATTAGTGTTTAATTAGCATAAGGACTATGTAAGGAAGGATAAACAACAACAAACTGTAATAATATGTCATGAAAGGTTTATAAAATAAAGGCTTAAAGATTTCGGCTTAGTGAAAAATACAAGCAAAAGAGATCCAAAATACGCGGTTCTCTTTAAGGTAACTTAGGCCGGCCTCACCGGGTATAAATTAAGCGACATTTGGTTGCAAAATTCAGTCACAGCTCAGCCGTCGAAGAGGCAACAACAACAAGAACAAGCCGAAATCTACAAGCAAGAATCAAGAAAATCCTGCATTTTTATTTCACCGCCTCTTCGCTGCCCATCCCTCCGAGGTCCGCCTAGTGGGTTGTACCCACCACTACGTACGCTTTCAGGGGAGCGTGGTGACGTGTGTCACCAGCAAAGTAAGTAGGGAACATACGTCAAAACGTGGGAGACTGTCCCAGGGTACGGCCGTTAGATACTGGACGTGTCAACGGTCACCGCCCCTCAACAATTGGTCCTTCGAGAGCCGGATCCCTGCAAGAAGAAGCCAGAAGATTAAGAAGACTGCAAGATGCCAGTAACCAGGTCGCAGAAGGATGCCCCCTCACGCCCCCCGTCCCGTCCTACCAATGTGGACGCGACAGTAGAAGCGTCAGGGTCAGAAGGGGTCACGTCTGCGTCAGCGTCAGCATCATCAGAAACTACAGGATCATCAGGCACCAACACTTCTTCGGGTACAACGACTACGGAAGGAACCACGGTTGAGACTGTGACCACGGCGTCATCCAAGAGTGAACAGAAGAAGGAAGATGCCACACGAAAGGAGACGACTAAGAAGACCCCAGAAGATGTCCCGGAAGAGGGTGTCCATGGTTCAACCACGACCCTAAAGCCGAAGGGGGTCAGTCGTCGTGCCAGGTCTACCAGGACCACGAGCTCCTTGGCCAGAAGACGCGAGCTGGAAGCCAGAGAAGAATTAGCACGCCTGGAACTGAAACAAGCACAGGCTGCGGCGAAGCTAGCCCGAGTCAGACTGGAGATGACACAATGTGAAGATGAGGACTCCGTGGATGATGAAGACCAGGAAGACAGAACAGCCCAGGTGCGGAACTGGATCGAGTCATCAGTATTAGAAGATGGCAACAAGAAACAACCAGAGCAGCGAGGTCAACACACTGCAGAAGAGCCACAAAAGGTGAAGCCTGAAGAGAACTCTTCAACGAAAGGAGCTACGATCGAGATTCAAGCGTTGGCGACTGCCTTGAAAGAAGCCTTTTCCACAAGAGGAGGACCAGCAGCACAGCCAAGCTACATCCACGAGCTACCCTACTTCGACGGCAACAGCGGCGAGTGGTTGGCCTTCAAGGTTGTTTATGAAGATACAGCACCAATGTTCAACGAAGTCCAGAATATGGCGCGCTTAAGAAGAGCGCTGAAGGGCAATGCAAGAGAAGCTATCAAGAGCCTGTTGTACTCCGAAGCCTCTCCGTCAGAAGTAATACAAGCCCTCAGAAGAAGATATGGAAGACCTGATGCGCTGGTTTTGGCAGAATTGGATAAGGTCAAGGCGCTACCGAAGATTTCAGAAAATCCAAGGGACATTTGCGTCTTCGCGAGCCAAATCAACAACAGCGTAGCAGCAATAAAAGGACTGAAGAAACCACAGTACCTGCATTCACCTGAAATGGTGAAACAAATCGTGGACAAGATGCCGACGGTTCTCAAGTTCCGATGGTATGACTTCACTGCAGCATCAGAAGAAGGCGACTTCTCCGACCTGACGCTAGTATCCAAGTTCCTGAACATAGAAGCGGACAAATGTGGAGCCTTCGCGACTTCAGAAGAAAGAAGCGGGTTCAAGAAGACCAATCGACAAGCAGCACATTCAACGAAAGAAAAGAACTTCAAAGAAAAGGATTCAAGACAACAAGAGAAGACTTGCCCTATATGTGAGGGTGAACATTTTCTCGTCGAATGTCAGAAGTTCCAGAAGATGTCTGTGCAAGATCGGTGGGCAACAGTTAAGAAGAGTCGCGTCTGCTTCAAATGTCTTCAAGGGAAACACAGGAAGGAGAGCTGCAGAAAACCACCGTGCAAAGAATGCAAGAGGTGGCATCATCATCTGCTGCACGTCGAGTCAGAAGAAAGGACCTCGGAGGAAAAGAAGAGCGAGACACCACAAGAGGCGGTGAGCGTCACGACATCAGTGAACGCAGTCAACAACACGAAAGCATACCTGAAGATAGTTCCAGTAGAAGTCTTCGGGACAAAAGGATCAAAGAAAATATTAGCCCTTATGGATGAAGGGTCAACCGTGTCACTTCTGGATGAGAAGGTGGCACAAGAAGTCGGCGCACAAGGAAGCAAGGAAGAGCTGGTAATTGAAACAGTGGGAGGAAGGTTGATAAGGAATAAGGATTCTCAGATGCTGGACCTTATGGTGAAAGGGGTTCATCAGGAGAACAAGAAGACACTGAAGAGAGTCCGCACAATCAACGATTTGAAGCTTACTCCACAGTTCCTAGACAAGAAGAAGATTCAAGATTATCAGCACTTAGAGAAGATCGCCGACTCTCTATATTACGAAGGGGAGTCACCACAATTGCTCATTGGTCAAGACAATTGGGAGCTAATTGTGACTCAAGAAGTAAGAAGAGGGAAACCAGGGGAACCAGTTGCTTCAAGAACAGGACTTGGATGGGTGCTCCACGGGTCAGACAACGGAGGTGCAAGACCAGTACACTTCCTGAACACATGTCTACATGTCAGCACGCCAGAAGAAGAGATGCATCAAGCCATCAAGGATCACTTCGCGATCGAGGCACTTGGTGTGCAACCAAGAAGACCCACTACAGATTCAGAAGGAAGAGCACTCGCCATCCTAGAGAAAACCTGCAGAAGACTTGAAGATGGTCGATTTGAAGCTGGACTTCTATGGAAGAATGAAGAAGAACGAATGCCAGAAAGCTACACGTCTGCCAAGAACCGATTAATCAACATCGAAAAGAAGATAGACAAGGATCCTCATTTGAAGACAGAATATGGCAAGCAGATCCAGCATCTAATCGACAACAAATATGCAGAAGAAGCACCTGACGAACCAGAAGATTCTAAGAAGTTATGGTTCCTCCCTCATTTCTCCGTAGTTCATCCATTAAAGAAGAAGATAAGGATCGTCTTCGACGCAGCAGCCAAGTCAAAAGGGAAAAGCCTCAACGACGCTCTACTGCCTGGACCAGATCTACTGCAATCACTCTTCGGTGTACTAGTGAGGTTTCGACAAGGACCTTTAGCAGTAGCAGCCGACATCAAGGAGATGTTTCTACAAGTTCGCATCAGACCAGAAGATAGAGACAGCCTAAGGTTCTTGTGGCGCGGAGATCATCGCGACGTGCCGCCTAAGAAGTACAGAATGACATCAGTTATCTTCGGCGCAACATCATCTCCAAGCATGGCCATCTACGTAAAAAACCGAAACGCAGCGGACTACAAGGAACAGTATCCAGAGGCTACAAGGGCAGTCGAGCTGAACCACTACATGGACGACTACTTGCACAGCTTCCATTCAGAAGAAGACTTCAGAAGGATAACAGCGCAGGTGGACTTCATACACAAGAAGGCGGGTTTCGAACTCAGGGCATGGGCATCAAACAGACCTGAGCTGCTGCAAGACATAAAGACTGAAACAATCGAAAAAACGGAAGTAAACCTTGGTGAAAAAGAAGAAAAGACACTAGGACTACGCTGGTTCACAGAAAGGGACTCCATCGGCTTCAGGGCAAACCTCCGGAACACTCCAGAAGAAATAGCAAAGGGATTCAAGGTGCCTACGAAGAGAGAAGTCACCAGCGCCGTTATGTCAACCTTCGACCCATTGGGGTTAGCGTCACCAGTCCTCGTCCAAGGCAAGAAGCTGCTTCAGAACATATGGCGGAGCGGCGTCGGTTGGGACGAAGAAATAGAAAAAAGGGAATACGAAGCATGGAAAATATATCTCGAGAACATGAAGCTGTTACAAAATCTTCAGATTCCAAGATGCCTGGCGCCACATCGCACCGAGGGGGAGCTGCACACGTTCACAGATGCGAGCGAAACAGCGTATGCAGCTACAGTCTACTGGAGAACAGAAGACGCGAACGGAACATACCACGTCAGCTTAGTGGCAGCGAAAGTACGAGTCACTCCGTTGAAGCCGGTATCAATCCCAAGACTGGAGCTACAGGCGGCCCTCCTTGGAAGCAGACTAGCCCATTCAGTAGAAGAAGAAATGGATCTGAAGGCAGTAAGGAAAACATTCTGGACAGACTCCAGTATTGTGCTCTCCTGGATCAAGACGGACCCGAGAACCTTCAAAACGTTCGTGGCTCATCGCTTGGCCGAAATAGAAGATCTCACCAAGCCTCAAGATTGGAGATGGGTGCCTACGACACAGAACCCTGCAGATGACTCAACGCGCGACGTGCCGGAGAACTTTAATTGCGATCACCGATGGTACAACGGCCCAGAATTCTTAAGAAAGGAAGAAACTCACTGGCCTGAAGCAAGAACATTTAAAAAGGAAACCACCGGCGAAGAAAAGATAACGGACGTCGCAGCAACAGCAATCACAACTCACCCATCACCAGATCCTGAGAGGTTTTCGTCTTGGACGAGACTTTGGCGAGCCACCGCAAGGGTACTGCAGTTCATACAACTCTGCAGAACAAAAGAGAAGGTCAACGTCAGTAAAGAAGATCCCACCTGGAGAAAGACGAAAGGAAAGAAGACGAAGACAGTCGAGAAGCAACATTCGTCTCCTAAGAGGCCAGAAAGAAATTACGTACCACTAACCACGGAACTGCTGGAGCGAGCTGAAGCCCTGCTACTAAAAGGAAGTCAACAAAGAAGTTTCAGAGAAGACATCAAGCGACTAGAGCAAGGGAAACAGCTAGAAGGCAACAGCAAGTTGAAGAAGCTCGACATAGTGTTGGAAGAAGGTCTCCTGCGTTTGAAAGGAAGAATCGACGCGATACAGGGCGTAACCAGAGACTACAAGCGACCCATCGTGCTCGACAGCAAGGAAAGGATAACACGACTCATCATTGAAGAATTCCACTGCCGTTTCAATCACGGAAACCACGCAACAGTGATGAACGAAGTGCGACAACGCTACTGGGTGCTAGGGTTGAGGTCAGCAATCAAGGCGGTTCAGCATCAATGTCAGTGGTGCAAAACGAAGAAGGCAAAACCACAAGAACTACCGACGGGCAACTTACCTAAGGAGAGACTGATGCACAGCAACCCTCCCTTTACGTGCACAGGAGTAGATTACTTCGGCCCATTGACGATCACCGTGGGAAGACGTCAAGAGAAGAGATGGGGTGCTCTATTCACATGCTTAACCACACGAGCTGTGCACATTGAGCTCACTCCTTCACTCTCCACCGACAGTATGATCATGGCGCTGCGACGATTCGCCGCGAGAAGAGGAATGCCGAAGATCATCTACTCCGACAACGGAACCAACTTCGTCGGCGCAAATAAAGAACTGAAAGAAGCTTTAGATGACATGAAGAAAGAAGACCTCATCTCAGAAGCAGAGAAGATCGGCGTGCAGTGGACATTCATCCCTCCTGGTGCGCCTAACATGGGCGGCGCATGGGAGCGTTTGGTGCGATCAATAAAAACCGCACTGAACGCCACACTCAACGAAAGACATCCACGAGAGGAGGTACTCCACACCCTCCTACTTGAGGCCGAGCACATAGTCAACTCTCGGCCTCTCACTCATCTCTCCGAGAGCCTTGAGGAGGAAGCACTCACTCCTAACCACTTCCTCCTCGGGCGATCCTGCGGCGCAGCGAGAATCGGCAGCTTCAAAGACGACGAGCTCGTGGGCAGGCACACCTGGAAGACGACGCAGCGACTTGCCGACCACTTTTGGCAACGCTGGCTGCGAGAATACCTGCCCACTCTACTGCCGAGGAAGACGACGGGAAGAAGCAGCGCCACAGACCTACGCATCGGAGACATCGTTCTGATCGTCGACCACAGCCTGCCAAGATGCACCTGGCCACGCGGCAGAATCCAGCAGGTGTATCCGGGACCAGACGGGCGGACCAGAATCGTCGACGTCGAGACACGAGGAGGAGTGCTGCGAAGACCCAGTTCGAGAGTAGTGCTGTTGGTGCCGGGAGTTTCGCCGAGCCAGGAGGATGGTGCTGCGCACGAGGGGGAGAATGTCGGCGACGAGACCCTATCTAGGCACATGGGCGCAAGTAGTGCCGGGACCGCTACGCAAAAATGATGTGAGAATATTGTTATTAACTTAGAAACTTTTAAAGTGATTTATTTTGTGTTTTCTATGTTTCTAGTTAGTTATTTAAGTTAGATTTGTTATTAGTTTTTGCATTACAAACCAATAAGACTGTTTTTGAAAGGATTCTTATAAGAATAATTTAGTTCAAGTAAAATTACGTAACTTGAAAATTCACTTTTTTGTTTATGGATAGATTTTTATAATTTTTGTTTTAAAGGATAGGTTTAGGCATAAAACTATGTATAACGTTTGAATTATGAAAATCGGACAGATAGTTTAGAAATTATAAGGGATTTTGTATAGTGAAAATATGTAAACTCGCAATTTTTACAGTTAATGTTCTAGGATTTTTTTATTGTTTATAGTTAAGTTGTAAATTAGTGTTTAATTAGCATAAGGACTATGTAAGGAAGGATAAACAACAACAAACTGTAATAATATGTCATGAAAGGTTTATAAAATAAAGGCTTAAAGATTTCGGCTTAGTGAAAAATACAAGCAAAAGAGATCCAAAATACGCGGTTCTCTTTAAGGTAACTTAGGCCGGCCTCACCGGGTATAAATTAAGCGACATTTGGTTGCAAAATTCAGTCACAGCTCAGCCGTCGAAGAGGCAACAACAACAAGAACAAGCCGAAATCTACAAGCAAGAATCAAGAAAATCCTGCATTTTTATTTCACCGCCTCTTCGCTGCCCATCCCTCCGAGGTCCGCCTAGTGGGTTGTACCCACCACTACGTACGCTTTCAGGGGAGCGTGGTGACGTGTGTCACCAGCAAAGTAAGTAGGGAACATACGTCAAAACGTGGGAGACTGTCCCAGGGTACGGCCGTTAGATACTGGACGTGTCAACGGTCACCGCCCCTCAACACTGTCTGTATTAATAGAATAAATTGACGCCGGCTTTATACAATTTAGCGAATTCAATAACGCGTCTGTGAGGATGCATTGTGATTTTGAAAGAGGCATGGGTGTCTCCTCCATTGTACATCTGACGTTTTGGCCCGACCTTATTTGAATTGCGAACACCTCCGAGCGATTCAAAATGGGAGCAGAAACGATTTTTTTCTCCTTCATGAATGAGATCAGTGAGATCGGAACATCGTGTTCATGGCACTTAAAAAGTCATAAATTAACGTTGGTCGGCCGCAAGCGGGCGAGGTGGGCTTTTACGTGAATAATGACCCTAAAGCAGTTCGCTGAAAGTATCAGAGTGGCTCCTTGAACATTTTTTTCGATTGTAGAAAATTCAAACAAAAAAGTTATGGTGAGAACCTTGTTTTAAGGAGTTAGTAAGTAGGTAGGTATCTAGATAACGAAAACTTTGTCTGATCGAAGCAGACGATTACGTAAATTGTTCAACATTAAATATTCTAAAAAATCACTCGTAAATAGACTTTCGCCTGATTATAATACATGTTAGTCAAACATTATTAAGCATAATTGTATGAGTACCTAAGGAAACAAAAGGTTCGCTGGATATCGTTTCGATGTGAGGGCTCCGTTTGTTTCTAAGTTGCGTCCAAATTGCCGCGGTGCTCCATGTCGGAGGCACTTAAAGGGCCATAAATTAGTGGTAGCTGCCCACAAACGGCAAGGTGGGTGGTTTGCCACGTGAATAATGGTCGCGGCGAGACCACCGAGCCTCGTAATTTAAAAAATTCGCAATAAAAATAACATTATTCGTAAATAATTTTTAATGTTGGCTGAAATGTCTCCATTAATTTTGCTCTTGTCATCGCGGTTCGTGTTATTTCAATGACAGCCGCCTGTTTAAAGCAAGCCGTACAATAATGTAGGTAATCGATGAAATATTTGTTCGGCTGTCAGCTCAAATATGCATGTAACCTTTCAGAGGCCTTTAACTACTATGAATTCGAATTTCAATGACCACTATTATGACGGTTATGCACTAGTACCTACCTTTGATTAAAGTCCCAATAATAACGTTACTGTAGGGGTTTATAAGAACCTATTGGCTTTTACCGTCCGCGTCCGTGGATTTTTGCAGAAAATGGAAACTAATAGGTAACTGTACCTACTTACATCCAAACACGCATTCATGAAGCTATTCAGTCCGAATGTTTTGATTATTGTTTGTTTTGTAACAAGGATGCGAACTGTGTTACGTAAACAAGCTGATATTGTTATAGTAACTATCCACCAATTGTAATAATAACTAAGAGGAAACTTAAAATTTGTTAGAAAACGTTGTTATTTTACTAATCAATTTGTTTTTGTTGCAGGTAAGCTTTGTTTGGATGCACGACAACAGCACGAATGCCCTCTTCGCGTAAGTTTATGTACAAACGTAACAATTAATTTACAGAACTGTTGCGAAACAGAACATCATCCATATATTTTTTTAATACGTAGAAATAAGATTTTGTTAGATAGGTATATCCAGCAATATCGGTGCCAAGGTCGTATTTTCACCAAAACAATCGTTTTAATAATAACAAAACAAAGAGACGCGAGGGTCTTAGAAGATAAGTAATTAGGTCAGACGCGGGTCAAGTCTGGTCACCGTGATCTGCTGATAACCTAGCACGCGTTTCAGCGACGTCACATCTTAATGCTGAACACGTATCTTCGTTATTATATCGAACTGCCGCATCAAGATGTGGCTGGACGAAGGCGCAAATTAGATTGGACCAAATGTGTGCATATATTTTCTTCTTTGATTAAGTTTGACCATGTGATGCTCATATCGTTCAATCGTAGGTCGAATGTCGTCTGATACTGAAAATGCTGCTATCATTAACGCTTCGTCTTCATTGGGGTATAGTTGTATGTATGAAAGCTAATAGTTAAGTACTCGTACTAGGGGCTTTCCGCAAAAATAAGACGCAGGCAATTTACATTCGCTCAATTTAAAGGAGAATAATTAGTACGTATCCGTTTTTTTTAATAAACTATCTGCTTCAGAAGCTTCCGTGTACAAATTCTTATTATATAGCAAGCGAATGGCGGTCACTGATAAATGCCTGTTACATATTTCATCAATTTGATTGATTAATTTTGTTCTATTCTATAAAAAATCTTGCCGACCAATTGATCACGACATTAATTTCAATTGATCACCTTTTCATTGCAACATTTGTTTCAGTTCTCAAAACCTTATCTCAGAATACACGAAAGAAAATTGTAACCATAGGTAATAGCTGATATCATTCGTCTCCAAACTTTTCTATTGAACTTTTTTATCGGACCAATTTAACTTGAAATATTTATGCTCTTTTTTATTCGGAATAACATTTTCCCGGGGGCGTGGTGCAGTTAGTGTGTCTATAAACTAACTGTACGTGCGTTATTCTAGTGGCTCTAGTACAAGGATTTATCTTTGTACCTAGACCATTTCACACTTGACTTTCTATTTCCGGAAGATTCCGAGCGGTATCCTGCGGGATCTTCGTTTCGATAAATGAGGAAACTTACTTCCCGTCGGCTTTGTCTTAGCTAAGTGGGATGCTCGCCGATTGAGAGTTCATTCCGCACTCGCGCTCTCAGATCGAATGAACGTCTCTGCGCTAATAGACATACTTGATTATTAAGACCTTAATAAGCCATTCACTTAGCTGTTAGATAATCGTTATTATATTGAAGCTGGCTACTGAATTCATCATCTGCCTAGCCTTTTCCCACCTATGTTGGGGTTGGTTTCCAATCTAACCGTATGCAGCTGAATTCCAGTGTTTTACATGGAGTGAATGCCTATCTGACCTCCACAACCCAGTTACTGGGTAATACGATACTCCTGGCTACTGAATTACATTGAAGATATTCTCACGAAGGTAGGTAACATTCAAAACATTGACATTATCGAGTCCAATTTATTACAGACATGTCACTTTCAAACGGAAAGTGTTTTATATGTTTTAATATTTTAACGTTACGATAGCGTGTGTTTCGAGGAAAGCAATATTGTATTGTGCTCAAAGAAAAATATTGCAACGCTGTTCTCGCGCAATTTCGCAGCCATTGCTATTTCATATGGTGCATATATTCCGTTCATTTGTTCTGGTTTTTTGCAGATGCTTTCATGGCGTGAATATTCATGTTTGGAGGCTGTCATAAATATGTAAACACTTTTGAACTCCTCGCCTAGGTGTGCGGCGTGTTTGAAGTACTTATTGCAGTAACATCTTTGCCTAGGATTATCAGAGCTTAGGTAGGTAGGTACCTACTGTTAGTTTATTCTCAACGTTAGCTGTGACAAGTGATTGGATTTTGAACTGGAGTTTTCTTATATTGACTAACTAACGTTGTAATGTATCTATTTTATGTTTTTTTTTATTTGTAATGTGCGTTTTGTTTGTGCAGAAACAAAAAAAAATATTTCTTTTGAAAGGAAAAAGGTAAAAAATTAAGTAGGTATATTTGGACACAGTTCGTGAAACACAAAATACAAAATCTTCTTCTTCTTCTTCTTTATACTTCTTTCTTTTCTTTTTTCAAAGTTAAAACGATTTTTCAAAATGTTTAATTGATTTCCATAATACTTGTTCATTGGCTGTAGATACTGGTTGATACCCATAGGTATCTATTACAAACCATAACATCACACCTATTATCCCCGAAGGGTTAGGTAGAGGTGTACCTAATAGACCCACATTTCGCCAGATCTGCGGAGCAATTGCCACATTATCAATCGGAATCGGTTTCATTTTGACAGTTCAACAACATTCATTGCGTTATTAGTTACGTGTTGAGCAGACAAATTTTTGCAACTTATGAAGCAATGGATTAGTAATTTGCTTCAAAATTATTCAGATTCCGATTGATATTAGTACCTATGTTACGCAATTAGGGTGCTGTTCTATTATACCTTCGTTAAAAAAGTAGGTATCTAATATACAAAATATTCCAGCTTTTTCAAAATCCGCAAAAGCAGTAGGTATGCTTTTGCGGATTTTATACAATCGTGGTATTATGAACGAGTAGAATAGGTAATTAAAACCACAACAAATTATACAAACAGTTCCATAAATACACAAGCCAAGTAGGTATTGTAAAAAAATCATCCACATAATTCAGCTTCAAAGGAAATCTGTGTGGTTACGTCACGCTCATTTCATTATCACATAAAGAAGAGGAACAGAGCGCGCTTGGCAACTTTAAAGAATGAAAGTTTCAGCATAAATTGAGAGTTTCCGAAATAGGGGCGCGCTAACGGCAACTCTATCAGACCACCTGCGTCCAAGATTCGAGAATTTAGATGAGTGCATCACGAGTTGGCGTATTCGCGGAAAGGCAACGTCTCTCAAAGTTTCCTCCCGCAGAAATCGTATAAATGTTAATGAAAGTCAGACGTCTCTAATGAGATTACCGTTCCCGTGAAATTGGATTCGCGCGGGACTTCTTTAATTTTCATTCAACGCGAAAATTAGGTAGATTCGGGCGCGACCCGCCTGCCAGCTGACTGATTCACATTGAAGGCCTATGGGCTTATTATGCCTTTTAGGAGTGCTTTATTCATTTGGAAGTCGCCTTTGTACGCTTGAAATACAGAATAATGATATCAATTTCGAGAATAATGTCGGTAATTTGATTAAATATGCCTTGCTAATATGATTTCAGCGGTGAATATTAAAAAAAAACGATCAAGTGCGAGTCGGACTCGCGCACCAAGGGTTCCGTACTTTGTAGGTACCTATGTAACAAAAAATTTACGGTTTTCCGGTTTTTTTTGCTTTAAGTAGGTACTTGTGCTACATGACATTGCTTCTTGCCAAATTTTATGGTTCTAGGTCAACGGGAAGTACCATATAGATTTTGATTCAGGAATATAAACGCCCGTTTCTTTTGATTGCGTTGACTTAGAAGTTTGATTTTTCACTGCTTCAAGGGATTGCAGCCCTGGAGTATTTGCTATTAATTTCAACTTGATAACTCCACGCGTTCCTAAGAAATAGGATCTTGACAGACGGACAACGAAGTGATCTTTTAAGGGTTCCGTTTTTTCTTTTGAGGTACGGAACCCTAAAAATAAACACGATACATACAAACATTTATACGTATTATCTTGAAAATTTATAGAGACGCAGTCAACATATTCGCCGGTTCAATCAGTCAGAAGTCCGGGCACACGTCATGAATATAACAGAGGCATGTTGTGCAATATTCACCCCTATATGTCGCTACACCTACATTTATAGAACGTTTTCTGCATGACGGCGGTACAGAATGGAGTTACTTCGCGTCCAAAGTGTGTTTTTAATACTTCTCTTCTTCACCCGAACTTTGATATTAGATAGGTGTTTCAAATTGTTGAGTTTTTCCTTTGTATTTCATGAGTCAACTCAAAGTCATAAGAATAAAAACTGTTTCAGTCAAGTTATAACTTATTTACGTTCATACGCAGGTACATAAAACGCGATGCGTAACTGCGTTAGTATTTTGAAAGAGGGTTCTTAACTTTGCTGATTATGATATGAAAATAGCAGTTGTAGTATCAGATTTACTTATGTAGGTAAGTATTTAGAATTAGTATGTACATTTTGCAGTGTACAGAAACGCGGAGAAGCTTGGTCAGTTCGGCGTTCGGCAATCGCTCCGTGTGCCGCAAATTGAGAGGCTATCGGCTCAGTGCAAATTGAAAGCGCTCCCAAATTGCAGCAGACTTTGTATTTGTAACCAGCGCCAGAGCGTCGAGAATCAATCAGGGTAATGGGGGTTTGTCCGAATCTGCCAGGATTAGTCGCGGTGAACAACCCTCGCCCACTACGGCAACAGACTTTCCAATCGTCCAATGGCGGCCCTTTGTCGAATTGATTGAATGGCCTCTAACTACTCCCTCATTTGAATTTCAAACCGTGATCGTAATAAGAATCAGATACATTTTAGATAACCACCAAAGCTGCAGATTTCACAGAATATTATTTTTATACAATTTCCATTATAATTTGCAACTTTGCTCGCGAACTGCAAATTTTGGTAATTTCGTATTCAGTCATGACGGTTAAAAGTAAGTTCTCGCCCACCTGGGTAAGGTGAGTTTTAATTCAAAATAACGTTAGTACCTACCTATATTTATAAATTTAAGTAAATGTTTCAAATGGTATCAAAATATTCACCACAAAAATACATAGGTAATTTATACAATTCATTGTATTTTATAAATCTTCAATTGTATGCAGAGCTCCAAACTCTACACTAAACTTGATTTAGTAACTATCGACGACGTTACCCCGTACCATAATTTTGCGATAGTAGCGTTAAACGATAGAATGTGCGAGACAGGAATAAATGCGACGGCAATAAAGTTAGTTTCGTGGTACAGAGGTCACAATAGACCGTGGATCAAGCAACAGCCGTCGGATCTAAATCTAAATGTTAATGTGGTTGATAGCTACATTGAAGTTCATCCTCTATCTTCATTAACGACGCAGTCTGAAATTTTGTTTATAGCGAGAATCATTGTGTAAGTAATGCCATCTATTCATTGGGGCAAGTTATTGTTGCAAACTGCAGCTTAGTGAAGCGTATGTGTACAAAATAGTAGTAGTGACCACGTAAGCCCATAACGTGACCCACACAAAGCATTTACAGATTGCGAGCGAGGTTGCGGTGCGCCGCAGCAGGGCACAAAGCTTTGCGAAATGTTCGTACTCACCGGGCCTAACAATTAGCGTAATAGACGTTTAACCGACCACCTCTCTTGCCTTTGGCTATTGTAAATCACTCCATGCACACATGTGCTCTCAATTAGTTTTTGTCTGTGGTAAGGATTCTTTTAGTCCAACCTGCTTTTACCTCTGGACTTTCTGGAACAATAAAAATATACTCAAGAGCTACGCAAGCTTTTCTGAGAATCCCACACACGCTTCGGGTAACTTCGTTTAGAATTATACTAAACGAAGTTACCCGAAGCGTGTGTGGGTACATTTTTTTGCAGAATCAGCTCATACAGTAATTATGTACCTAAACTAATAAAAAGCAGGAAACGTGCTAACAACCTCAATGTTATAACGAAGGTGATACATAATTGTGTGCTACGGAGCCAAAGTTTCCTTTGTCTAAAACAATGAGTTTCAGTGAGGCAGCTTGCGTCTGTCGGGACAGCTGGTATTGGGGGTAGGGCAGAGCGGCATACGAATGAAGAATGGTGGACTGGGGACAACACGTACCTACGTATCGCTTTGTCACGTCACTATTGTACCACTAAACTGTAGGTACCCGACGATATTTCACACTCGGAAATCTTTTACTTGTTCTTTGGAACTGTTGAGCATTAGGTGGAATATATCATACGAGACATTTTCAAACGGAAACGAGAACTCGTGAGTATACGTCTCCTAAAATAACATTGAAAAGATTTTATATAAATTATACTTTTCATATAAAGTCGTCCACGAAAATAAATGCTGGGAATAAAAGGTTTCGTTAGCAAGAAAACGAAAAGCGAAAGCATTCGCTTTTGATGAAAATTAAATGGGTACGTATTTTATGAAGATTAAAATGTGACAAAACAACAACACTAAGCTTAACCCTTCCCTCTCATTATGAATACTGGACATTTCGCCTTTGAAACATATCGCGTTGAGAGCAACCCTCCACTGAAGGGGTCCTTTTAAATACCACGATAGTGCTAATTAAGTGTGAAGTGTTCTACTAATTACACCACTATAGAACAAAGAGCGTGTGTACTCCTTTATTAAACATAGATGGTAGATTGCACCTAGTTTGTAGCTAATATATTCCGGACAAGATTTATAGGGGGTAAACTTAAAACAGTTAGAGGATCTGGCTCGCGTTAGCTTGGCTGCGAGGCCCAGTTAGAAATTGCGAGACTCTAACAACAGGAACTGTAAACGGCGACGGTCGGTGAAAGTTTATAATCAATTCAATCCCGTGACGTTACGTGTTTGTTCAGCTCGTTGTTAAGCAACAAGGAAAGTTTCCTGTTGACGTTTTCGCCTCCCGCAAAAATGTTGGTACAGGTAAATGTTTTTAATAAACAGTGGGTATGAGCAACCAAAATTATAATTTTACTCATTCGTTAAAATTATGGCTGTAGTAAATGTCTGCAGGAAGCCCAGTTTTAGTGAAATACAAAAACATGAATTTTGAAATTCCTCGAATAAAGTTGGTGGCAGAATGCGCGTTATTTATGTGGAGTTAGAAAGAAATACTACTTGTTGCTCTGTTGATACCTGCGCGAAACATTTCGTTGCGAGGACAAAAATCCACTCCGGTTAGTCGATTGTTTGGCCAAGAAAAGTTTGTATTTCAAGGGTCCTATTAGGAGTAGTTCAGTAGTTTTATACTTTTATACCTACCCAATACGAGAATTGAAGTAAAGCGCGTTTCCCATTTTTGTTAATGGTATCTTTTCTATCCGAAAGTTTCATGAGATAGGTTTGTAAATACCTACATAGAACAAAGCCCTACTTGTTCACGTTTTGATATGATTATCCAGAGCTCTGTCTCTTCGGAGTGAATTTATTGACTGATTCGCTTAAGCCGAATAAAACCCAATTTGTCTTATCCCACGCTTATCCCGTCGATATTATTTTTTGTTTCCTAAGCTGTCTGTTTGCTTAGAAAATAGTTTTAATATTCAAAATGGTTTTCGCTTTCGCTGTTTTGATGGCCTACTTGCGAAAATTAAATTGCTTAGACTATAGATATTTACAAAATGGTCAATGAACTCACTTTGCGTCCAGTTTTTTTTTTCAGCCTAGTGTTTTATAATATTACCTTAAAATAAATGGGTTTTTCATATATGGAAGGTGTTACACAGCTTTTATCCAAATAAAATAAAGTTTCTAACATAAGAAAAAGCTACACTTTGAGAATATACTGAGGATTATTTCCGCCTTATTCCCTAGAGCCTAAAGTTTGCACAGTGAAAAAGGCAATTGTTTCTACACGCCAACGCTCGAAACATTTTTACGTTTTGAAAATCAACTCGTTCCTTTCCCACGGGCTAGTCGCTGAAACTTATTATATAAGTAATATTATATAAATTTATATATTTTAGTTGAAATTTGCAGCTTTCTGGGAACAAAGGACTGTCAAAATAAACGCAGCTGGACCTTACGTTCTGTACACCTTAACTGGTTCCAATTGTTATGTTCCATAGTGTGATGGAATCACCGTAAAATATCCGATTTCGTTTTCTAAAAACATTCTGCGATTTCAATGATATTTGGTGTACCTACTTATTTAAACTAGAAGGTATATCCTCCTCGTATCTACTGTATTTCTAGACAACAACTACAATACCTAAATTATTCACTATAATAAATATTAAATCGAGCGTCAAACATTAGGTACTCCGATCTTGTCTAAAATACTTTCCAAGTTAATACCTTAACTCAAATCTAATTTAGTTCTTCGTAACCCCATTAATTTAATTTCCTCGTAGGTATAAGTAGGTACATTGAGTTCGAGTGACATGAAGTGTTAATCAATTAATTAATGTACAAAGTTCTTGAAAGACGGTAGGTAAGTAGGTATGTCCCAACGTTTCGAGTTTGCATACTAAATAACTAAGTCGGGTAAGTTAAGTAGGTAGCAAGTTGGTTCTATAGAACACTTGGATAGGTAGGTACCTACTTATAGATAGGTATAATATACGATAGTGGTAGCAAATTCAAGATATTTGGTGTTTAATTAATATTGCTGTGGAGTCCTTCGGGGAGCTTAATAATATTGAGATATCTAATTATACAATAATGGACGATATTCTCAGAAGGCTAAAATTGGGCTAGACAGGCTCGCCCTAAGTGTTGCTTAGCAACTAAGACAAAAAGCAGCAAGTTCTTGCTATTTCAGCTAAAACTCCTACGGTGGTAGAATAATATTCTCAACTCAATATAATTCTGGCTGTTTGAATACAGACAAGTGTAGGATGACTGAAATTCTAATGTTCGCAGTGAGCATGCAAATTTTGAGGTCAGTTTAACCAAACTTTTGAACTTTTAAATACGTTAATCATGTAAGTACTTACTGAAATTGCTACTGGTTTTCCATTATAATATAATTACTTTTGTTAGAATTTTTTTTTCAGTCAGGCTTTCAATGCTTATCCGTAGTTTTTCACAGCAAAAAAACGTGTGTGTGGCCTTAGTAAGCCTCATTTAATAAGATCACATTTTGCAAGTTACTTGCCCGGAGCAAGAAACTTGCATCGTGGAAGAACTTTATTCATAAATCAACTCCAAAATCTACTTATACCTACGCGTCGACTCTGCATCACTGTTCCAATAAGATAATGTGTTTGATATAACATCACAAATCAAGATGTTGTCATTATGCCTCACCTTTGATTAATTCCAACCATTCTTAGCCTTAATTATGCAAGGTTTAGTTAGCACTTCAGGCTATGTACCGACAACAATAACATAATTACTCCTAACTACTGAGTGCTAATCAATAGTGCATAAGTGGCGACGCATGCTTAGTTTACTTCGCTGTTGTGTCAGGAGGTACCTATACCAAATTAAAAAGCTCATAAAGCAGTATTTCAACGAGTTTTGCACAGAAATCGTATATAACACCAACCACTGCAACACTGGAATGAAAATAGCGGTATAATAAAATCAGAAACACTCAAGGTTACAAAAACCGCACGCTTTGACGCTGTAAGTTATAGAGCTTCCATCGTTTTACAACATAACATTATTTGTCCACAATACTGTACGTACGACGACCTTGTGAAGGCCGCAGGAACCCGTTGGATGCGAGAAGCACAGAACCGGTCGAAGTGGAAGTGCTTGGGGGAGGCCTATGTCCAGCAGTGGACGTCTTTCGGCTGAAATGATGATGATGATGATGATGATGATGAATACTGTACGTCATCGCTGCACGTTATATAGGGCCGCTAGTTAACTACAAACGACAACAAAGAAGCACTGCACACCAAAGGAACAGACCCAAACAGCGCATTTCACGTGGTACTGGCCAATTTATTTGTGGTTAAGTGCACACAATAAATTTCTCAAATGGCCCGTGCTTACACCGACGAAGGCTGTCTGCTATTTATTTCCTAAGTCCGTGGTTTATCGTCGAACCTACGAACGCATTGTACTAGACAATGGAGCTTAGATTTGTCGCGTGATGTGATAATAAAAACCACGTATTACGCTCTATTTGTCGCTGCAATATACGCTTCATAGCGCTTTTATGGACGCGCGTAAACTTAAGCCACTGAGGATGAAATACGTTAACCGTTGACCTTTCTAAATGAAAAGAATGGACTCATCGACGGGATTGGTTCTTACTTTCCAATCTCGGTTCAACTCTCCGAAAATATGACTTTCAGAAAAATTATTGAAGAGTGAATTTTGATTAAAAATCCTAATTGTTTTGACGTAGAAACCGATGAGCCGATTTGGTAAACAATTAGAGCTTAATCAACGTAAACAAGGCAACTAAGAACAACGGGCTCCTTAGTGAGCTATGAGCGTTCCTTCAAAACAAAACGCCGCACCGTTTTGTTTTGAAGGAACGCTCATAGCTCAATTGATTAAACATCTCTGCTTTACTAAAAGTAGGTACCTACAGACTATACCTAATTACGTAAAGACTATAATATATACCTATATCTTTAAAATTCAGTTCGAATAATATTTTCTGACATCTACGTGGAAACTTATTCGAGAAAATGGAATAAAAACTGAATAAGTTGGAGAATAACACCTGCAGCGTTGGGTTTCTATGACGACAGTGGATGTCGGGCTATCAAACTGTCACGACAGTTGCGCTGGCGATTTTAGCTATAAAACCGCAACGAGGAAAGTGGAAGGTATTTAAAGAGAAAAACTTGCTTTTTCATTTTCCATCGCAAAGTGGGTAACTCTGTTCGTAATAAGTGGGTACCTAACAATGTTTGTTTGTAACGTTTCTTTAGTGATGCTGTATTTCGAAGTACCGACCTAGGTAACTATTTGAATAAAAGGTAAGTAGATGAAATTAAAAGTTAAACTAAAAACAACAATAAAATTTCTTCAGCCAATCTCAATAGTATTTCCAAAGAAAAGGAAAAGCTAATAACAACAGACACAAGAAAAAGAGGGGACGAAAACACTGTCTGGAAAAAGAATCTACTTACGTTAATTTGTTTTAAATATGCAGTTTCTTCTTGTTACCTGTTGGTAATAAAAATAAGGGGGGTTCGCAAAGCGTTAATGGCCGGTGTTAACGTCGGTATTTATGCACAGGCACGTTAACAAGACAACATTACACTGCAGTGCAAACTTCGTGTCTCAAACTTTATAATTAATGCCCCGTTTTATAATTTGCCCACCGTGCGCAGTATTAAAGTTGCGAGGTGATATTTCGGCCACACGGTGTAGGGTACCGTGCTAGATTAGGATAAACTTTTAGAACTAACGCATCAAGCTTGGTACAGCACAATCAGTACCTACTAAAGTAGGAACCTAACTAGATTATATCATGCCATAGGAGCTTATGAAAATATTACAGTTGGAATTAATAATTACGGACACAGCTTTATTCATTTTCCATTTCCATTTGAAAATTGAAAATGTTCGTTGAAAATTGTACAATGATAATGTAGTACTTAAACGGAATAATGTTCGTAATAGTCGTTCGTTCAAATGATTATTTATTTAAAGAACTTAATCAGACTATAACCGTTACTTAGGTATAACCACGAGGACCTGTTTACGTCGCAACAAGGCAAGATATTTCTGATTCTTTCTATCAAGTTTTCATTTTGCGGTTTGAACAGAGAATTTCAAATCCCTCGTATTCATTGAATTTTCTAGTGGTTTTTTTTTCATTCGTATATTTGAAATCCATACGTTCAATACTTTAGCAATTTGCGTGAATTCGAAAACGCTCATGACAGCTGTCGTCGTAAAAGTTCATTATTTACGCGAAAATACCAAAACAATAGAATCGACGAATTCAATCGTAGAATATCCTTTTTCTATTTTCCTGTTCCTGCCCGGTAGGTATTATCTATTTGATCTTCATGTGTCTTTTTACTATAATTTGCAATTAAGTAATTAAAGCGCTAGATAGGTTAAAATGACCATTCCACTGTAATTTCTGAACTTAGGTACCTATATATATTCGCGATGAAACGCAAGCATTTAATGCAACTTTTTCAGAGCTGATATTTGCACTGAACTGACAGAGGGCACCGGGGATAGGTAACTCTCAAATACAAACACACTTACTTCACTTAGAAATATATATTCCATAAAACTTTTGGACGTAGAAAAAGCACCGAGCATGAATTCTACCTAGTGCTTACTGAAAAAACAACACTCAATAAAATAAACAAAAGGCTCTCAAATTGGAAGTGTAAAGCTTTGAGCCGAACTGGGCAAAATTGCCTGTAACGTGGCGGCGTTTTTTTTAACTTTCCCACCAAAAACTGCAGTATCTGTGTTAATTTGCTTTCGAAGCTGACCGTAACTACACGTTTAGCGGGCAAGCTTAAGCTTCTAAATGCTGTAAGCTTTGGTTGCAATTTTATTTTTGGTCTTTTGGTGTAGGTACCTACTTACCTAATTTTATCAGAAAACGTTAGTTATTTACGTAAAATTAAATACGACCCTATCTAAGTTTTAAAGTAACTTGCAAACGTGCCTGTGTAGATACAAAACCATCAATTTGCATTGTTTAGTATATTAGATAGGTTTGAAAATAATAGCTTTTCATATTATATTATTGGATTCTAAGCCCACAGACAAAGTAAACCTTGCCAAAAAATCCTTTTGTATTACTATCCAAATGCCAGCCAGCAAAAGAAAATTCAATAGTATTTTCACTCAGTAAAAGAAGCCCAAATTACAATTTGGTGATTGTAAACCTTTATGGTTTTATTATTTACTTGTACCGTCTCGTTCTTTTTCGTACATAAATGATTCTAATATAATTATGTTTTCCAACTCAGTGATCCCACATTCCATTTACGTAAGCTTATTCTTAGCATTATACTTACGTAATTTTATTGAAATAAGCCGTTTTTCTCAATGCGTAATGGTACGTGAGGGTACAATTTGCAAATCCTAATAACTGACGTCATGTGAAAGCGCACTCCACTTTTCCTGGCGTAGGATTCTGCCATATAGAGGCCCACGGGAGTCTTTTGGAAGGCAAATTGCTTCAGATGACTATTCAATGCGGCCTGGCTTCGGGTCGAAACTGCCTGTCAGGAACTCGCATAAAGCTTCCATTCTGTGCAAGTTTAACCGACTTGTGTTAGTGACGAGTAGACATGTTCCTCGAATAACGTTGTTACATAGTAGAAAGCGCCTTCAAGCTGAAACATAATACTTTACGATAACAACCACAACATCAGATGTCAATTCAACGAACCAACTTTCGGAGAGCTAATTGCCTTAATTTGGGTGGTGCTTCCAACTTTTTATTTACTCAAGAAATCAAATCACAACCAAACTGTCGTTTTCATAAATTGACGGCGATTACCCAACTGCCGCGAAATTGTACCAAGTAAATAATATATAACTTTTTATTTGATTCCCTTTATTGTTTTGAATTCATTAATTTGTGAAAGTTTTGAGCAGTTAGCGACCGCGACATTCCGTAAATGATCTCAGTTACATGAAATACGCGACAAGTTTTTGGATCCTAATTGGAAATCAACTATGTACCTACGCGAAACAACAGCACTTAACCATCGTTTGGAAGTTTTGAACTACGAGTCTCGTAATTTATAAAACAAATTTTATTATTCTCTCATTAGGTGTAGGTAAGTATAAAACAACAACACGCGTTAGGCCTGAAAGTGTCGAGTAATTGACTTTGAAATGGGTTTCTTTCCGTTCAACTCGGATTTTTGAGACGGGTGCAATGTCAGTCGAGTTAATATCTACTTTTGATCAATTTTATACAGTAGGTAGGTTACCTACAGATGTATTGTCTTTAGAGGGAAAATCTAATTCTCGAGAGTAAATCAAGGTAAGATGTAATCTTGGTGCAATATTCCGATTAAAATAAAGTTTTCATTCTCGTTCAATCGAACTTTTTAATGAATAAGGAAATGTATCAATATAACATGCTTTCCGAAAAACGCGTGCGTTCCAAACAAACACAGTTTACCAGCAGTCACACAAAAGCCAAACAAACCTCTTGAAAATTCAATCCAATTAGCATAAACATCTGGCAAAGAATTTAGAGTTGGCTAGTTACGAACGGGATTGGAGACAAATGAAGCGAGGACAGCAGTCGACTGGGTGCTGCGCCCCCGGCACACGGAGCTCCACTGATGAAATTACACAAATGCTAATGAAAGTCGCGCTGCTCCGGTGAGATTAGTGTAGTCGCTGTGAAATTGGACCTGTTTAGAGGCCAATTTCACTCCGATCCGGGAATTAGTTCCAACATTTTTATTCTTAGGTCGTTTTGAAGGTAGTCTTGACACGTCTGTACTAAATTGTTCCCTTTATCACCACTCGGGTTTGATAAAGAAACGCGCTAACGATTATTAGCTATACCTAATGTAATCACGCTCCGTAGACTCGACAATAAAACGGGCGAGACGCTTTACACAAAAAAACCGGTGTAGAATAATATTTTACGGGCATAGTTATTTAACATCGAGTAATTATGTTTACTTTACCTCTTGACTTGTGTTCGTACATCGCGTCGCCAACTATATTCGGCGTATCTAATTATTATGTAATTACATGCCAAAATAAATTATCTCCAACATAAATAACGTGACTTACCTAATTATAAACATCAAGATGGCGTCATATTATAGTAGTGTTATCCAGGGCAAACAGTTCAAGAGTTGGGCAAAGTGACGTAAACAAGGGCTATCTAGCATGCTTGACCGCGCCTTCTTACGCATGACTTGTGCATGGGGGATCTAACGTCAAACAACCCTTATCTGTTTATTGCCTCGCCTCATCATAAATCCCTACCGTCAAAATTCTGTTGGCTTAATACCTATAGGTTGAGAGAAGATTAAAGAGAATTTTGAAATTGTTTTAATATGAAGGTATTTATAGCCAACATTGAATAGGTTTTTGCTTTGACATAGCATTGATACCTACATTCATGGGAATGAATGGTTTTTATTTACGACGAAATAAATTATACTGACAACAACATTTTAGATTTCAGTCGCAAATTAATAAAATTGTGACGGTTTCAGAATTCATTATTAGTAATTCGAGCCTCGCTGTAAAGCTTGGTGTATATTAATTACTTAAGTACTGTGTGCACTGTATTATCATACCTGTCCCAATATTGCCATGATGACACCACAATCGAATTCGTAGCAATATAATAAAACATAAATTACTTAAAATATTGAATTCGAATGAAATTCTTTGTTCTGGTGGCTCCATAAAATGTGTCGTTCATCCTTTATACATTATACAGTAAATCATTACACATCCGTAATGCGAGCAACTGGCGCCTGTGTCTGTGAGTTACATTACATTACAACTGGTAACTGTATGTGCTTGACTCTTCACGCAAAATTAAACATTTCCCCACAACTGGGCGTCAACGACGTATCCGGATTCCGGACAATCTGATGGTGTCCCCTGTCTAACCTCCCATTCCGGGATCCCGCGTAACGCGTCCCTCCCTAATCCAGCTCTATGAGCGCTTATTTCATATTTATCCGAGTTGACGCTGCCGCCGCGTTAATGAAACTTTTCTGTCCTTTGTTTTCATAATACTTGTATTTGTCCATTACTATAAATATAAGAATTT
This sequence comes from Oligia latruncula, assembly GCA_948474745.1. Lineage (NCBI taxonomy): Eukaryota > Metazoa > Arthropoda > Insecta > Lepidoptera > Noctuidae > Oligia > Oligia latruncula. The sequence continues at coordinate 8,057,699 of OX419684.1, read as the reverse complement.
ATGTGGGTTTATTATTGTGAGGTTGCTGTAGCGTGAAATTGCTTATTGGTACTACGATGAGAAGTTTTGTGTGCTTATGTGTGGGTAGATGACACTAGTCAACTGTTGCTAGTGTAGAAGTGGTGACATCTACCCTAACACTTATTACAAAGACCATTAAGTGACCCGTTTCTCTTTAGCAGTTTTAAGGCTCTCGTAAAACGGCGCGACGCGACTGTAGCAGAACAATTTCTATAAAAACTTTATGAAAATTGTTCTACTGGAATTGCGTCACAACGTCGCGTTGCGCCTGTCTGCGGTAGCCTTTAACTTTGTTGTATAATACAAATATTTGTAGGCGGTATTTACCGCCAACAGAAAAACAATCCGGCTATTTAGCCGGGTTGTTTTTCTTTCATTGCTGGTTTCACAATGATAATAATTTGTGTGAATTGCCTAAAGCTTTAATATTCATTGGCTTCAATCTAAACTAATATTATAAAGGAAAAAGATTTGACTTTTCATGGTAATTTGATAGTTATACTTTCACGCTAAAACGGCTGAACGGATTTGGATGAAATTGGCACATGAGTAGACCATGACCTGGAGAAGGACATAGGCTACTTTTCATCCTAGATCGCAGACGAAGTCGCGGGCAACAGCTAGTACTTCACATACAAACAAAATGACTGCTTTTTAAGGGTTTAAGCTGTACCTATCGTAGAACTAAGTTAAAGACGCACGTGTCTCTAAATTATTATAGGTAAAACAAATAGGATAGTCCAACTAAATATATAGGTAGGTATAGAGTAGGTAGGTATTAACGAAATAAAAAAATAGCAATAGGTAAAAATTCACTGCAGCAAGTCAAGGAATGCTGTTCTGTGCATTCCTTGACTACCGAGTAGGGGAGAAAAAGACGCAGTTCGGGTTGGTGTTACCTTTTTTCTTAGGTATATTAACACAACTGAACCCGCAGGAAATTTAAGCATGAATTTCGTAGTACCAATGTAGGTACTTTAAATATTGTAGAAAGCTCGTTTAATTTTCAAGGAAAACTAATTAAGAGCTGACGGAGTCTGCATACCGTGTTTCATGGAAAAACATATTTTGAAGTTGAAAACTTCAAAAGATTCCTATACCTATTAGGTACCTATTTATGTTTATAAGTTGGTAAAATTATAAGATGTTGCTTAGTAGATGTAGAACCTGAAACGAGGATAAAATTTCAAGCGAATTCTCCAAAAACTTCAAATTTTAACACTAGGTACTTATCGTGTTAAAATATTTTGTGTTAGGTTAATTGCAAAAGCCTTGTTACTTTAGTAAGTAGGTAATATGTTGTTAGCATTACGTTTATTATTTCAGAATAGATATTTTTGCATACATAATCAGCCTATAATGTTCCCACTGCTGGGGCTCAGGCCACTCTTCGAGAGGGAGTGGGCTGTAATCTACCACGCGGGTTCGTACTTAGATGTCACATGTCTTCGAATTTTTGGTCCTAGGACATGCCGGTTTCCTCACGATGTTTTCCTTCACCATTTTGACTTCACTGGCTTTGCCTAAACTTTAACAATAGTGTTTTGTTATTGGAAATGTGAGAAAATGAACTGTGAATTATTTAGTGTTCGATTTAAGAGCTTTTAACGAAACAAAAAAAATTGTCACTTGAATTGCTTTAAATGCTAGGCACTGGTTGTAGGTCAAAAGTTTTTTTTGCGTAGGTAAGATATGTACCTACAGACGCCAGCACATCAAGCTACCCGAAACTGTCAAATGTTCTCAATCAATTTTGAACCTTATACTTTAGCGATAAAGTGGAAAATCTATTAAAGAAATTTGACAGATTGTAGTAGCTTGATGTGCTGGCATCTGTACCTACCCAATATAAGTACCCAAGTGATGAGAAAACTACGTAATTCGATTTGTTGCGTTTGCTAGAGCTGCGACGTCAATAGGTAGACGTTAGAAAAGTTAGAAAAGCTTCTGTAAGTTTATATGTCAGGTCAAGAAAATTCATTGTGTAACAGATTGACTAACCAACTTAAATAATTGTCTATTATTACCTACACTTATTCCAATCATAACTGTCATTCTTTGACAATTGTATGAAATGGGTATAACTCAGCAAATTGACGTAGTCAGTCAATTTGATAATACATACATCAGCCTATAATGTTCCCACTGCTGGGACAGAGGCCACCTCTCTTCAAGAGAAAGTGGGCTGTAATCTACCACGCGGGCCCAGTGCGGGTTGGTAGATGTCACATGTCTTCGAATTTTTGGTTCTAGGACATGCTGGTTTCCTCACGATGGTTTCCTTCACCTTTTTGAGAGCAGTGGTGATGAAATAATTTACACACGATCTACAACTCGAAAGTCGGCCGTTACCACTGAGCCACTATTGCTCTCAAATTAATAAACAATATGAATTCTAATCATTTCTCTGACTGTGAGAGTACATAAACAACCTAAAAAATAAAAAGAATCCTTCCCTTCAATGTATATATAGCCTGTTTAGTTCTTTATACATTAAGCCACAGCTAAAATAATTCCCAAATGTCTGAGTATACCTCTTTAATTGCCTTATGAAAAAGATGACTGCATTGTTTTAGCGTGGGCGGGCTCTTGAGTTCATTTATCTTGTAATTATTTAATTATGTGACAATGCACTTGTTATTTGAAGGTTGACGTATGACATTGCGTGTAGGTGAAATGCTAGAAGATTGTCTAGGGTTCATTAATAAGAAGATGACGGGTGGACAACTAAAATACGTGAGAAAATAGTCAGTGTCTTTTTGTTTCTATTCTCGTCATAAAATTATTAATATCTGAGTTATTAGAGAAGAAAAAATGCAAAAATCAAACAACTGACTTTATAAAGAAACATTTTATAAAAGATAATCTGACTTTGGTAAAATCAGCCCTAAGTAAATAACAGTGGCAGGAAATTATTATAACATCGTCAACATACACTAAGTGGAAAAAAATATGTATTATATTGTAGGTAGCTGTAAAACCACTCATCAGAACTTGACCAAATTTATATGGGACCACCTTATAAGTACTTATACACTTTCAAACAAAATAATTTTTCAAATCGGTTCATAAATAGCGGAGTTCTGAGATAACAAACATAACAAATACAACCGAATTGAGAAACTCCGCCTTTCTTTAAATTCGGTTAAAAAGCTATTCGAGTTTGTTCACCCTAGACAGGATAGAAAAAACATTATGGTTAAAAGCTCGCTTACAGACTCTTGCTGCACAATTTATCTTCTTAACTTCAGCTGACTGAAGGAAAAATGTTGCTATATAAGTATACGTACTATTGTCTGCTAAGCGAAGCGCTTAGCGACCCGTCACAGAGTAACACTACACTCCACACGTCTTCCCTAAATGGCTCTTTTAGGACGACAACTTCGCATTTATATTACCGACTGTACCCCAACACAACTGTTCAGGGGGATCTTGTTCACATGTCTGTTTTAAGACATGCGGTACAAGCCTGAACAAAAGTGTTACTGTTGAAGCCAGGGATGTCCCTACATTCGACCGTCGGACGTCAAATAAAACCGTAGCACTTAAAATAAATACAGGTATTATTTTCCTGTTTTTTTATTTCCATTTGCGGGGAAAGCTATTCAGGTATTACCTGTGTTTCGAAGGTAGCTAGAAAGAAACAACAAAACCCACGCCGGTAAGCACGTGGGTTGGGAGTTTCAAGTTTCTACTTGCCAGCCAATGTCTATGACCTGATACAAATAGATTAGCTTTACAAGGGAAGTGGATATTTAAGTAAATTACATCAAAGATGGATTAATTCAAGATGAGCAAATTCAGATTTAGAGATAGCTAGTCAAATGAGATCATGATCCGATGAAGATAAGAGTCTAATAAATATAAGCATCAAAATACAAGCGTACCTAAATGATTCAATATTTTTGGGATATATCGATGGTAACATTGTGTCTATGTTATATAACAAAAGGTTATTGAATCAAAATGAGTATGTTGACACTTGGAAAGACAAGTACATAGAAGAGATATTTCTCAATGGCCCATTTCCTTGATTTATTACATCCAGTGAAACTTTGTTTTCTAAAATAAGATAAAAATGTCATGAGTCTCATATTTCACTGTGTTATTGCCCGGTAACGTGCTACACTTTTATCGAAAAACGTTCAGTATTGCAAGTTACGTGCATAAATCCAAAGTAATGGTAACATTGTGCATGTAATTAAAAATTAATAGTTTTCATAAATCAACATAAATGTTTATTTTCTCGTTCGGTCTCGCTGTCAATAGGATAATTCAATAATATTAGTTATCTCGCCGACCAATAAATTATCCATTACGGTTTATTGCATTATTTTATCTTATTACAACAATATTTGATAGTGCTGTCACTCGGGTGTCAGTTGAACACAATGAAGACTATTGAAGAAGACTCGAACACTGAGAACGAATTGGTATGTAGCTACTGAGACAGTACTTTTAAAAACGATCTTCGAAAAAAAGTTATTTTGCGACTAACTGTAAATGATGTTCACAAACCAAGAGGTCAAACACCCCTTGCAAAGTTTTGTCATTATTAAAATTGGTAAACACCTACTACAGGGTGAGACAAATAAATTCATTTCAACCAACAAAGGGCGTCCAAGCTCGGCTAATGAAGAAGGACGTCTTGTTTAATTACCTTTTGTAATTTTTCTTCTAAGCGGGCCAACGTATAAATTAATTTTCTTTCAGTGGCCCGTCTATGAGCACCATTATGAGGCACTAAGTGAACCTCTTTTGTCTGATATAACCTGGCGGGCTTGTTGGAAAGACTTTAAAAATCTTGCTAACAAGGCAAATTTACGACGAGTACATTTCGTAGCTTTTATAAGCAAAGTTGGAATATAAACATGTATTCTTGAAAAAACTTGTAATATGTATTTTGATGCCCAGAATTCTTTTTCATGATAAATTATATTTATTATTTTAATTGGTTAGAAATATCACTATAATAACTCAAAATTTTAATAACGCTGTGACAAGATAACCAACCCATTGAGCATAATGATTGTGTCACAATAATCAACCTATACTTACTAAAAATAAAGCTAAAGTTATTTTTTTTGTTTGTTTGTTTGAACGCACTAATCTCTGAAACAGCAGGATGATTTAAAAAAAAAATATTGCATTTGATAGCCCAATTCTTGAGGAAGGCTATAGGCTATTAACAATAATGCTATGACCCTTAGGAGCCGAGAAAAAAGGTTAGAAAGAACGCTAAGCGAAAAGAACTCCCGAGCATAAGCTAGTGTGTAATAAATATTGTCAGTACCTAGTTACGATACTGGATGGTATTATCTAAAAAAAGGAAGTGCGATTAAACACTTGTAAACAAATGAATTATTTAGAGTGCGTTTGTTGTTAAAACAATGACGGCATAAATGTGCAATAGTATTAGTCATCATTTACTAATAGTTTATCATAGGCCAGTGATGTAGGTATTAGAAGAACACGGTAACCAGAGGCATATAATCTTCTACGGATAAAAAAAGGGAAATTAATTGAAAATGGCACAAAAGACAATACTGAGCAAATGCACTTATCTGCAAATCACTTACTTGTATTTGCAATGGAAATTCAGTCGTGTAGAAAAAAATCTAATTCAAAGAATTCAAGGATTTTAATGCTTGGCCATTCACGTACCTACCTATTTTTAAGAACTTTCGCGTTCTAATCTCAGTCTCCTCCATCTGTCACAAAACATCTTGTTTACCTGAATTTTAGACAAGTTTTTGAGATTGATTGTCGCTATGTTGTGATTGTGACTGGAATTTGATCGTTTTCAAGAACGAGAGTCGGCCTTCAGGTGACCTGATATTTGCTTGCGCATATAAAACTTCTTAATAATGGACTAGCAAGGCGTCAGAACCTGTTTTCATAACATTACCTAAATCTCTTGGAACATCATAGGCTTCGTTTAAAGAGCTCGCGTAGCAAACTTTTCCAATATTTTTTTCATCACGTTTGTCAACTTCCTGAGCCCGTATCACGTTAACAAACAAACAATATTTCCGCGGTGACACGAGTTTTTCAAACTCATTTCCATTCGGGAGCGTGTTGCGAAGAATATATTGACTCTGAGTATTCGTCAGGAATACGCATGGGACTATTATTTTGTAGGTACAGTTAATTGATGAAGCCTGGTGTTTTAGGTTTTATATTGTGAAAAATATGCTTCGCGGAAAAAGAGCGCAAAATGAAATCTCTATTCTAAAACATTTCTCGATAGTAACGGTACTTAGAAAAGAATAAATTCCCCAAAAACCTCAAGTGAAATAGTTATCTAATAGTGACACGTTCTATCTTCATTATCCCCACATCGTTTCTCATTAGCACTTACCTAACGGTGACAAAGCAACTTGAGTAAACAAGGAAGAGTGACCAACTGTCCAGGGAACTCACTAACTTATCGCTCAACTTTTTGTGTGAGAATCGGAAACCTTTCCGATGCGACGACTCTCGGGAATATTTTATAGAGATTAGAAAATAATCTCTTACTTTATTTTTCTGTTTATTTTTAGGCTTATTGTTTTTAGAATGAATCAGCTTGGGGAATACGTAGGTAGGCCCGTACGTTATTTTCGAAATATATCGCATCAATTATTTCACCTATGTTTCTCCTACATACATAGCTACAGAAACCTGCTTGCTATTTATTATCTTCAGTTTCTTACATAAAATTATGTACTTAATAGTTTTAGTTATGATTAAACTCGGTCAGCTGTCTACTCGTAGGCTCGTAGAACGAGTGTCGTATCTGCGCATTTGATAGACATAGATAGGTACGCTGTAAGTGGGTCGTGCGTATCCGGAGGGTCGCTATCGGCAGATATTGTCGCTATTAGTGCATTAAACTGTTACTGTTATTGCACTCTAGCACTATTAGAAAATCTTTATTAACGCGAAACGACTCAGTACCGATAGCCTTTATTGAATCCGTAAATGAGGACAGCACGATAGAGAATAATCTTGCTAAGCAAGGCTGTGCCATTGAACTCATTATCACTGACCAAACGGATTATTAAGAAGAACCCAATAATTAGCACATTAAAAGAATTCAAAGTATGAAGTGAATTGCGTGTTTACATCTGAATTGCATTACTTTCCAAGTCATTCTAAATGTAATCACAAACTAAAGTTCTCAAGTAGTTTCAAAGCCGATGTAAACAAACAATGAAATCGCTTAAAACTTTTGTCCGCCGCGATGCCAACAATAAAATTAAGGTTTTATGTCCCGTTTAAGGTTTGAACTTTTAACACATTACATATATATTTCACGGAAAATAAAAGGCGACGTTGGTATACAATGGTGGGGATCGAGGGAGCCTTAATAGTTCTCAATCTTCTATTCGAAGGTCTGTGCAAATCTTTGGGGAGCGAGCGGAGTTGGCGACGGAGGCTGTCCCTAAAATATCAGCGTGTTACTGGATGTGACAGGCCGGACGCGTCGCCTATTGGGCGCACTCATTAATGATTCATGTGTAGATGACAGGCCGCCATCGATTTTATATCTTGGTGCAGGAATAATGCCAATTTGATATCCTTCGTCGGTATAAAAATGTGTGCGAATATTTTCAATTCGCTGAGTGTGTTTGAGACTACCTAACTAGGAGCGACCTTTCAGTCAGCAGAACTATCCTTACCTGCGATTTTAATATCACTAATGCTTAGGTATTTTCTTTTCACTTTACTTTTATGATTTTGCGTGGTAGTTTGGAAAAATAAATTTATTACGCATCTGAATCAGATCTGGGTGTAACTTTGCTTATTTCTAGAAAGGCACCTCCTTAATTAGGTAAATTGCTTAGTGTTTCCTTGGGATGTATCATTAAAATTTTGACAACTCAGCATTTCTTTAAAAAATGATAGCAGTAATATTTTCCGGACAACTTACACTAAGAGTATTTACGTAAACGTTTCTCTAGCTTAAAAAAAAATACACACAAAAAGGGCGAGGGTAAAAAAGATGTAAAAGTCGTAGTTTCCATTTTATATAATTTCGTCTGTCACGTCTAGTTAGAATAAATCTGCGTTACTGTCATCCTAGACGTTTTTTATCTCAAAAGTAAACTGTGAGCAATAACCGAACCGAGTTTAGGAATTGCGCGTCGCCATTTTGCCTTCCGTGCGCCTTGAATTGTGGTTCTAAGTTTATATATGCCCGCATTCGGTTTAATATATTTCTGTTACAAATTAACGAGTCAGTCAAGTGTCATGTCGTCGAGCCTCATTGCTCTAGTAGCGTTACACGTGTGTGGCTGACACCTACCCACAGTTTAATCGGTGTAAACACGGAATTTGCGTCACAATACAAGATTTATGTGGAAATTATACTAACTAAACATTTCGCTAAACCAAGCTTCGTGCTTGTATTTGACAACTTCGGATTATTTTTAGAAATAGCTCTTTAGAAGTTTTAAGGAAAATTTTGTGGGAATACTTCAACCCTTTTCCAGGTTTATAATTTCTAACCGAGCGAATCAATTTTAAATCAAAACATTTAGAAGCTCACTTACTATTGCACATTGAGAAGAATTGCTGCCTTAGTAAAAAGACGAACTTTACTGTGTTATTCAATGAATAAAACATGACTACACGCAATTTAAAATGCTACATGAAAACTTGATTCCCATAAGACCCATAGTAACATACATACATACGTAACAAAACAGTCATCAAATACAACTCGTTCGAGCATTAAAACCTCAGTCAAAACCGAACTTTTTAATTTGTACTGCCAAGTTCAAAAACAAAATATATTTTTGCGAATAAGCGTAAAACGTAATAACTCGGGGATATCACGCGGTGGCTATTTCCCTGATGCAATTTTCCGCCCACAACGATAAGATATTATCGGTTATTATTTAGACGCAGTAAAACACAGACAGATGTTCATCCTGATGTTTATATTTATAGACGTTTGTGACGACTTATTTTATTATCATTTTGTGTAATAACATTTGATTGTTATAACAATTGGACTTCAGATTGTGGTTTCATCTAGTCATTGTTTGTGACCAAAATTATGTTTGTTAAAGATGTTACTACAGTTACGACAATCTAAAGAATTACTTCTTAGACTGTTAGACTAAGAAGTACTGTTAGACTATTACTTCTACTACTTAGACTGATTATGGGAAGACCAAAGAAACAATGGTTGGACTGAGTGAATTAGACTGTTAGTCTAAGAAGTACTGTTAGACTATTACTTCTACTACTTAGACTGAGTAAGAGTAAGGGAAGACCAAAGAAACAATGGTTGGACTGAGTGAAAAAAGATATTGCAAGAAAGATGGTGCTACCGAGATGACGACTAATAGAGAAGTATGGAAAGAAAAAGTCATGTTGCGCCGACCCCAAATGAATTGTGCGGGATAATGATGATGATTCTCAAATGGGAACTTACATTTACATAGTTACAGACCCACTTTTGCTATTATAAGCTATATAAATACTTGAAGCATTTTTATATACCTAGTTCATAATTATTTTCTGGTGATGGCTTAAAAAACAGAACTAGTTGAACTTATACATTTCTGCCTACTTTTGCTATCATTCCCGTCCAACGATCGTATAGAACACGTCCGGCTTTGACGAGAATTCTACACCAAGTATAGTCCTTCGGCTTTTCCAAACGTACTCACATACATAATACAACCCAATCTACTTACTATGATATACCTACATATATACGTACCTAGGTATATCAAAGTAGACTGTGTTGTATTTTATTGTTTCCATGTGGAACTGTACAACAAACAACAAAGTAACGTATTACTCATTTCCCGCGTCATACTACCTATGCACTGATGGAAAGAACCACATATAGCCGATTATCTATTGACCTACCACACAAAGAAAATTTTAAGTATATGACTCTGATACGTATTACAAAGTTACATTCACGTCAGACTGCACCATTCTATCAGCGTTTTTTAGCAAGTAGGTACTCAGTTTTTTTCAGCTACTTTCATAAACAACAGCTTTCATAAAAGCTGCAGGAATCATACGTTCCTCAATGGAATATATTTACAGGAATTAATATCTATGAACGTAGTTAACTCTTGGAAACCCTTTTTTAAATAAGCTACATAGGCATAAATAGCGCAAAACCGACAAGGCTATTACGGTAGATCAGTCTTGATAAACGATGTGTGAAATAAGTTTTCTTGAGTAACTCTAGACACAGAGGCCTCACAAAATAAATTGGAAATGTTGGTGCCATATTGTTTTCTAACTTTAGTGTTGCGAGTGAAATAGGGTTGTTGACTTCTTTTTATCTTTAAATAGCTGTAGTGGCAGGCTATTTATGCCTTTTTAGTTTTACATAAAAGCCAAAAGGCAATTTCGTTATTTTTACAAGGTTTTAGGTTATTTCTGTAACGTGTTCATTTGTAGCCCTGATCCCTAATTCTGAAAAGGCTCACATAAAAACGGATAGGTTAATTAAATCAAAACTCATTTCTCAGCTTTTTCGTTTATGGAAAATCAACACTTTTGCCTTTGAAAGAGGCTGATTCAATCGCTTCAAATCGTCGGTAGATCATGAATTGTTTTACCCAGAAAGACATACAACGCTTTATTAAAGTAATCCATTCATTTGAGAAATAAGACCTACAAGTGGTTGCCACGCACCTCTTATTTTTGAAAAACTTCAATTTGTATCAATTGATCGTAAATATTTGTAAAAATCAGCGATGATTCTGTCAATATTGTTGGTCTTGATTTTATGAGAATCCTGTACCATTGCGAGATAGTAATAAACGTCAACCATCCGTGTAAAACGCCCAGCATTAGGGATAACCATTTTTATCATATCTTTGTTTAAACACGCCTTTTCGGGTTTTTCCGCGGGTTGCCTAACGATGTTTTCCTTTGCTCGGGACTCGGGAGCAAAACAATAAATATATTTTGTAGACGTTTAGAAAACTCTAGTTGATTTACAGTGGGATCGTTAATCAACGTTATGTTTTTAGCACTCCCTGCATATACTGTACTTTTTACTGGACGTTTTTTTATTTATGATATAATTTTACCACCAAGTAGATACAGTACCTCGTTAACTTCCTGTTTACTTTCACTGTGTCGAGAAGAGTGAATATTTAAAGTGGAACAGATTGCATCAGTTTAATTGAATTTGAATTCAACAAGCTAAAGGCAATGCAGACATGTATGCGTTTAATAGGACCTAAAGGGGATAAACGGGAATCGGATGATTCGAACCGATGACGATAGTCCTGCTAACACTAACCCATTAATTGGAGAGGGTAAGGCTTCACTCCTATTAGGCTACAACCGACTGTTTAGCTTGTTACCAGTATCTGGAGGCTAGTCGGTGAGTCAAATAACAAAGACATAGGTACGTATGCTGCTAGACGCTTCTATAGGGGAACACCACACTGCAAGAAAACGTTGTTTAGTAGTCGTTGTATATCTGGCTAAATGTGGGTGTACCTACTATAGGTACACCTCTGCCTAACCCTTCGGATAAAAGAAGGCGTGATGTGTGAATGTTATGTAGAGCAGTGATGGTCAAGTGGCAACGGCCGCGGCTTACGAGTTCTAGGTCGTAGGTTCGTACCCAGACAGGCGCTTTACTTTGTGTAAATTATTTCATCACCACTGCTCTCAAAACGGTTATTAGTAAGGTGGTACAAATAATAGCAAGTATGTAAGTAGGTTATACTGGACCTATTCCATACCATAAATGTGGAGTTGAAACTTAAATAACCAATTAAACCACCTACTTATAGGTTTACCGTTTACGAATAAAGTATGTTAAGCACGATATTATTTAGTTTTGGTCAGTGATGTAGATAGGTAACTATTTTAAGTGCCAACATTTATCGGATAGCAGCCTGCCCGTTTATTACGGCCGGAGACGGCAAGGTGTGCAAAGTTAACACTGCCGTGCTGACTTTTGCTAAGCCTCTTGACGAAGTCCAAAATAAGCAAAGTTAACAGGTATAATTTCAAGACAATATTGTACCAAGTTGGTTGGTGAACTTTATGTAAGTACGTCGATTACGAACCTACACAAATTTCATCTTTTTGTGACGATAGGTACTCGACTATAGGATGCTCGATTTTTGATTCGATATCGGATTTCGTAGAAATTGAAATTACTGGTGGGGGAAAAAGTTTAATGAAATATCTCATTGTAAGATACAAGGTAATTTTGAAAGGCCCAATAAGAACGGACCGTAACAGGATTATCCTACCAGAATTCCACGAATATTCGAATTGTAGTTTACTTGCTACTTAGGTTTACGTTTAATAGCAACATAACTACCTTGATCTGAAAATGTTTCTTCTGATTTCTTTTTATTTGCACAAATAAAAATATTTTCCTCGAAGTAAACAAGGTTACTTATTCAATCCTAGGTAAAATGTGTAAATACTTAAGTAGGAACTTCCTACACTGCACACGAAATTTTATTCATAATATTCTCCAAGTAGGTAAGTGTAATACAGAAAACGATAATACCTTAGAGAAATAAAAATGAGTCATTAATAGGTACCCAAAGACTTGAAACTTTCACAGTATTTTGTGAAAACACTGTAGGTACAAAGAAAATTTTCAATAGTAACAGTATCATGCTTGAAATGATTTTATAATACCTATTCATATCTATCTAATTAAAGTACCTACCTACCTGCAAAATTTCAATGAATTATAAAACTGAGTATGAAAATTCAAAATGTCACTCTCGAGTTACCTATCTCAACTGAATGAAAAGATTCCAATTTCACTGTATAACTAACTAAAACAAAATAATCGCTCTAACATAAAAGATCCAGACTTTCAAATAAATTAAAGTCCTGACTACTAAAATGGAATCTAATCAAAGGAGTGGAAACGTAATCGAATTCCATCAGATGTAATTAAGTTCATTGGAAAGGATCTGACAGGTGTCGTTGACTGATGCAATGTAAGCGGCGCTTGCGCTGAGCTTCGGGCAAATTGCGCGCACCATAATTATATGGGAAAAGGGAGTAACAACCTGTCTGATGTAAGAAGTCATTATTTCGTATCAGTTAGTGTTTTGTTTTTGTGCGAAAGTTGCATCAGATTCAGGTGGGAAAAAGTTACCAATTTCTGTCGAATGTTAGGTGTGACTTGCATTCGAAACATTTTGTGGGATAACACTAATAAGTAGATATGTGGTCAAAGTAATATTATTCTGAAATAGGTCCGTGGATGTTCGTGAATCTAATTAAAAGGATCCAAGAATTTTCTACTCATAATATGTTTTCCATAGGTTTTGGCAGATACTACAGAACGCAACTTTCTACAATTTACTAGAGTTTTAAGAGCGTTTACGCCGTACGGCATTTCATACAAACTTTCAAGCCGTTATTTTTCGAAATTAATGAACTGATTTTAATGAAACTTCATACGCTTATGCAGGATACAAAGGTCTAAAAAGTTAGTAGAGAACATTTTCGAAATGTCTTATTTAAAAAAAAAGATACTGGAATCCTCTGTTTCTATGGAAAATTTAAAATCGGTCTAATTTGGCTGTACCTAACACTATTTTTCGAAAATGTTCTCTACTAACTTTTTAGACCTTTGTCTTACGCAAAAGCATGATGCTTATGCGTATGAAGTTTCATTGAAATCGGTTCATTCATTTCGAAAAATAAGGGCTTGAAAGTTTGTATGAAATGCCATACGGCGTAAACGCTCTTAACGTTGCAAAGGAATGAACGTATTGGTGATGGAAAGCATCGTGAGAAAACCGACAGGCCCGTGTCCTAGCAGTGACAACATTATAGGCTGATATGCTAAAGGAATGAACTGCTAAGTCAAGCTTTGGAAAACGATTAGGAAGGGCAGAACAATAATATGTTAAGCCGAGGACAACACAAAAGTTAAGAACATTACCTTACGTGTATGTGCGTACAAAAACGAAGAAGCCTTACCCTGCATTGTATTGTTGCGTTATCTTCACAGAAAGCATAGTTGTTGTATGTAGCTCCAAGCAATGCGGATGTATCTAATGTTGGACGCAACTTGGGAGGTCAGCTCATCTTCAGACTACTTCGTATATCTCACGGTCACGTGAATCAGTCTTGTTGAATATTATCTAATGCTGAAAGTAGAGGAACGTTTGAATTCGGATCGCTAACTGATTTTAGAAACTATCTATGCGCATACCTATAGGTAGGTATGCCTATTGTAGGTGCTTTAAGTTTTTCGTGATAACTGAATTTGGAAAATTGTTTATTTTCTCCATGAGAAGTTTATTACAGTTATTACAGCCTAATCACGCTCTAAAATGTTTATGTAAATGTCGAGGTTTATTTAAAGATTAGTCGCCTTTTCTCCACTTACGATATTACCTACTTCAACACGAACTTAACTTTTACAAAGCTTTTAGTGGCGAGACACGCTCACATTCTCGGCTGGAACACAAGTTGATTTCGTAACACCTAATAGGCGATAAAGCATCGATTTTCACACAAAGAGAGGTTAGTGGCGCAACACCGACCCCTTTTCAATAAAATTCACATTTTCTTTCACAAGTCGGGTGTTGGTGCCTGGGTAACATTCATGACGGAGTTTAGTGACTTCCGAAGTAGCAGGTTATCAGACGTGGGGGTGCGGGGGGCGTGTGGGTGCACGGGAGGGGGGCGGGAAAAGCTGGATGCTGGTGGTGTGTTCGCGCCCCCGCATTCTAGTCCCGGCGCTCGGCGCGCTCGCTCGCGTCTCTTTCCCGCGCGACTCATTACGCGTCGCTGTTCTTATTTTTATTTACTTACGCAGCGTCTGCTTACTGCTTTCTATAACGTGTGACGGAGGTTTGTTGTGATTGTTGCAAAGTGACGGTGTGATTTTTACGGTTCCTTTTGTCATGAATTTGGGTAACAACTGCGGCTATACATAATTAATGGAAATTGTAATTCGTATTATAATTATTTCGGAATTTATATTTAGGTTGGAATAACAAAAACAAATGTTTAAACTTCCAATTCTTTCCTTATAAAAATTTAATGATACTTTACTATTATTTTGCGAGTGTTTATTGTGTCAACAATGGTGACAATTATTAGTGTCTATAAATAATATCTATTATTGTTAGATCTACTTTATTTTTGTTGTGGCGATGCTTGGCTGTTTATTATTAATTTACGATAATTATGTGAAGCAATTTCCTGCATAATTTGTTAACTCTATCTGCGTATTAAAACTGTAGTTTATAAACATGAGTCGAATGCCGCTAAATCCGGCTGGGTCTGCCTCAAGTGAAACGGCTGCCTAGATCGACCGCCATCTATTAATACACATGATAGCTACGAAATAATCGAAAAATACATGCTACTAATCGACACCCTATCGTGTATAACACTGACAGCATCCGATTTGTATTCATTGGGACGCCAACGTCGAAACGGCTGTCGATATGTTCAGTAATTTAGTGCGAAAAACAAACACAAACAAAATAGAATTAGGTACGGTAATGAAAATACGATTTTGTGTAACAATGACATTACAGCAATTCGCAATTTATATATGTGAAATCTATTTACTAGACAATAGGTAGGTACCTATACCATTATAATTTAAATACATAGGTTAACTAACATTTATGCATCCGAAGTTTTAACAAACGTAACAAAACAAACATGGCACAAATAAAAGTAGAACAACTGAACAAGTGAAATTATTTAATTTGCAACCTAAACAAATGTAGGTCGGGGCCGATGAATTAATCATACTGAAGAATATGTAAATATCTACCTGCTGAAAACCACCAAAACCTTAGATTGAAATCTTAGTTCGAAATATTTAATTCATACTTAGGTACCTACATTTTTTTTGGTGTGTTTTTTTTGATCCAATTCTGTTTTATGTGTCGAGACGGAAATCGAGACAAAATATAGGGTAGGGGTGTGCAAGATTGCGTAGTGTACAAGAATGCGCAAAGCGATTCTCGAATCAGGAAACGGTCTTCTGCGGCCAACTTCAGTTGACAGCGCATCATCAACGTTTTAAATGTGCCGGCGCAAGAATTTTCGTTTTTAATATCATTTCCGAAGATTTATCCGAAAAAAACTAAATTTGAGACCTATGTTACAATATTTAGGTGTTTTGAAAACGTGATTGTTGTTACGTATGTATCCAACTTTATAATATTAGGTATCTATGGTCTTCCTGTCTTCCGGTTGACACACTCTTTACCCCTGTCATGGCGAATACACAGTCACAAGAAGCTCGTCGTTTTATTCCATGAATCTACAGACCTAACAACAGCACCTACAAGCATCATAACATGGTGTCAGAAGTTACCAGAAGTAAGCGTTTGCAGCAGCCTATACTACAAAAGTAAGTCAACTAAGTCAGTCCATAATAGTCGCATAACGCCGCCACGTGCTCCGTCCTAAAAATGTCGGAACAAAAAGCAAGTGCAAATCGTCTCCTGCCGCCAAGTAACTTCAGTCTCGATATCAACGCCTCGAACATGCCATTGGCTTGGCGAAACTTTAAAACTAGTCTCGGGATATTTATGATCGCTAACAGTTTGGAGAACGAATCCGACAACAGAAAGGTAGCCATTTTGTTACAAACAATTGGCCCGGACGCTCTTCAGATATTTTACTCGTTCAATACGGAAATAGAGAAAATCACTTATAAGGATCTACTCACCAAATTCGAAGACTATTTTACGCCGCGCGTAAATATCTCCGTAGAAAGGCATAAGCTGTTCAACAGAAAGCAAGGTCCAGATGAAGAAATTGAGACGTATGCCACTGATCTCAAGAATCTAAGTATCCAATGCAATTTCGAAGGTCTTGCCGATGATATAGTAAAGGACATATTTTCATGGAACCTAAATTCATCATGTTCGTACATCAGAGAACGTATCCTGATCGAAAAACCATCTTCATTTGATGCCGCCGTCAGTCTTGCTAAAACATTAAGAAACACTAGGTTAGACGCTAAAGCCATATCAAGTCAAGAAGTAAGTGTCGTCGCCAGTCGTCAAAGAAGTCACAGTCGTCAAAGAAGTCACAGTCGTCAAAGAAGTCATAGTCGTCAAGAAAGTCGTCGTCAAGAAAGTCAAAGTCATAGTCGTCAAGAAAGTCGTCGTCAAGAAAGTCAAACTCGTCAATATAAAGGAAGTCAAAGTCGTCAATCAAGTATAGCATCGTCTAATCAAGAACCTGAATCCAAACAGTCCTCCAAGATCTGCTTCAGATGTGGTCAAGTTCACCGAACAAAATGTCCAGCCATAGGAGTTACCTGTAACAACTGCCACAAGCCCAACCACTTTGCCAAGTGTTGCCGCAACAGGCAAGTGAGATTCATAGAAGAAGAAAGTACGGGTAATCCATCTGATACTTATTTTTTAAATAGTCTTTTCACTAATGAGATTTCTGTCAATCAAAAAAGCCCTTATCATACAAGTTTGTCCATAAATAGTAAGAATGTAGAATTTTTGCTTGATACAGGTGCTGACACTAACATCTTGTCATTCAATTCTTATAAAAAACTTAATTTACCATTGAGTAGTTTAGAGAAAAGTAGTCATAAACTCTCAACCTTTAGTGGTGAAATACTACCTACTGTAGGTCAATGCATTCTGACAGTCACCCATAACAATATAGCATACAATGTCAATTTTCACATTGTAGATATACCTTGTAGAAATATTATTGGTCGCAACAGTTGTGAAACATTAAAATTAGTCAAAAGAGTCCATAATGTTCATTTTCATGAGTCAATCAACGTATCACAACTTGTTGAATATAAAGATCTCTTCTCAGGAATAGGTTGTCTTAAAGATTATGAATGTCATTTATCAATGAAGCCTGATGCTGTACCTTCTATTGATGCCTGTCGTAGAATTCCATTCAGTCTTTTAGAACAATTAAAAGAAGAAATAGCCATGTTAGAAAAAGACCAAATTATAGTCAAAGTCGAGGAACCTACTGATTGGGTAAGTTCAATAGTAATAGCTTCTAAGAAAAATGGCAAACTACGCCTGTGCATAGATCCAAGAAAACTTAATAAAGCTATTATGCGTCCTCATTATCAATTTCCAACTATTGATGAAATTAAATCCAGCCTCTCTGGTTCACAGTACTTCACAACCCTTGATGCAAACAAAGGTTTTTATATGCTCAAGTTAGACGAAGCTTCTTCAAAGCTATGTACATTTATCACACCTCAAGGTAGATATAGATTCCTAAGACTTCCCTTTGGGATAAATGCAGCTCCAGAACTGTTTCATTCTATTATGACAAGAAGATTCTCCGATATCTCAGGAGTCAAAATCATGATGGATGATTTCTTAATTTATGGTCAAACAAAAGAAGAACACGATTTTAGGTTAAAACAAGTCTTAGAAAGAGCTAGGGAACTAGGAATAAAATTTAATAAAGAAAAGTCTAACATATGTAAAACTGAAGTTAAGTACTTAGGACACATCTTTTCTAAAGATGGTGTTAGAGTTGATGAAAACAAAGTGAAAGCCATTTGCAGTATGCCACCTCCCACAAATATCACAGAATTACAAAGATTTTTAGGTATGGTCACATACTTAGGCTCATACATAAAGAATTTGTCAGAAAAAACTTCTAATTTGAGAACGCTTCTGTCCAAAGATAATGAATGGTCTTGGCAAGATAGACATAATGTAGAATTTAATGCATTAAAGGAATGTATAACTAAAGCCCCTGTCTTGACATATTATGATCAAAATAAACCTATTACACTGTCTGTAGATTCGTCTAAAGATGCCATGGGTGCAGTGATTAGCCATGATAAACACCCCATTGCATATGCTTCAGCTTCATTAAGCTCATGTCAACAGTCATACTCTCAGATTGAGAAAGAGCTATTAGCTATCCTATTTGGTTGTACAAAGTTTCACCAATACATCTATGGTCGCCACACTTTAGTTGAAACCGACCACAAACCAATAGTGTCACTTTATAAAAAACCAATATACAACATTCCACCCCGTCTTCAAAGAATAATGCTAAGATTACAACCATACGACCTGAATGTAACTTACAAGCCAGGCAAATATCTATATGTTGCTGATACTCTGTCTAGAGCAGCTTTACCAGAACAGTCATTATGTGATCTTGAGTCTGACCTAGATTTGCATGTCAATTTAGTGATTAGATCATTGTCAGTTAGCCCAAACAAACTTAAATCAATTCAAGAACAGACTTCTCAAGATAAGGAATTGTCACTTTTAAGTAAATATTGCATATCAGGTTGGCCTGAACATAAAAAATTACTTCCAGACATACTTAGGCCATATTTTCCTTTAAAAACAGATATACACATTATTAATGGTATTGTCTTCAAAAACAACAGTGTTATTATACCTGTAGCTATGAGGCATGACATATTGAAACAGATCCATGAAGGTCACCAGGGTATTCACAGTTGCCAAAGATTAGCAAGGAATCTAATATACTGGCCCAATATGTACTCTGACATAGAAAAATATGTTAATAATTGTCATAACTGTCTTACTAACAGACGCAGCAATTCCAAAGAACCACTACAGCCTCATGAAGTAAAACCAATCCCCTGGAATAAAGTTGGAGTTGATCTATTTGATCTCAATTCAGACAAGTATGTCATAGTCGTTGATTATTATTCTCAATATATCGAGCTTGCTAAGCTAGTAGGTGGTTCCACTAGTAAAATTGTAATTAGTCATTTAAAGTCTATTTTCTCCAGGCATGGAATTCCCAATATTCTAATTTCTGATAATGGTCCTCCATTTAACTCAAAAGAGTTTAATAATTTTGCTTTAGATTGGCAAATACAACATATTACATCAAGTCCCTATCTTCCACGGTCTAACGGTCTAGTAGAAAGAACCATAGGCACCATCAAGAATATATTAAAAAAATGCCTTACAGACAAATCAGACCCTCATTTAGCGTTACTACAGTACAGGAATACACCTAAAGAAAGCACGTATTCACCTGCCCAATTACTAATGTCCAGGTCACTTAGAACTAAACTTCCAGTCTTAGAACATACTCTGAAACCAAAAATACCTAACTCCAGGACTGTAACAAATAAAACTAGAATAAAAGATAACAAATCACTGATTTATTATAATCAACATACAAAACCGTTGTCTTCACTAAACATTGGTGATCACATATACTTCAAGAAACAGCCAGATAGTATTTGGACACCAGGTACTGTTTTAGATATAGGTCCACAGCCCAGATCGTATACTATTGTCTCCCCGGAAGGTACTTTTCGTCGTAATCGCCAACACATCCTAAAACCAAAACTTTCAGCCACTATGACTGCTCCTAGTGGAAGTTCACTGTCATCCCCATCAGTTCCACTAGATACCGATCTTCCGCCGCCTTCCAATTCACTGCCGCCGTCGTCTCCTCCCTCGAACTATCAATCACCTTGTTCAGCTAGTCCCATGCAAAATCCTGAAACAAAAACAAACACATTACATACACCAAATAGTCATACTAACCGCTCAACAACTACTTATTCTTCATTCGGCAGAGCTATCATAAAGCCCCGAAGATTTTGGTAGTTTTAAGTCTAGATTAAGTCCATTATTTTTAATTTAATTTTTAAGTAAACTTATTGTTTTCAAAGTTGTAATGTATAACCTCATTTGTTAGAACTTACTGTCAAAACTTAGTTAAGTCAACTTGACAGATGTCACTGTCGCATGGAGATGTTCCGTTTCACTAATAGTACGTAAGATCATTAATTGTAAAAAAAAAAAAAAAAAAAAGTGTATACTTACGTATGCTTGTATTTACTTTTTCTTAATAAGGGAGATGTTACGTATGTATCCAACTTTATAATATTAGGTATCTATGGTCTTCCTGTCTTCCGGTTGACACACTCTTTACCCCTGTCATGGCGAATACACAGTCACAAGAAGCTCGTCGTTTTATTCCATGAATCTACAGACCTAACAACAGCACCTACAAGCATCATAACAATTGTATTAAATGTAATCCAGGTAAGATGTTTTTATGTGTTTATTTCTATCAAATTACTATCGAAACGTGTTTCACTCGAGTTAATACGACGTCCTGGCCAAAAGATGGTAGTACTGGTCTTTCAAAAGCCTTTAGTGCTCTATGTGCAAGAGTGCGCATAGCCATTGTGTACAAGATTGCGCGCGCAGTCTTGTACACTGTATCAGACGTTCATTTAAGATATTATGTGTTTTATCATGACATGTGTTTCCTGCTATTCTAATAAACTAATTATTGATGTTTTTCGGATGTCAAGAAGACAAAGAACAACGGAGAGAATAAATGTGGATTCGAGTGTAATCGAAATAGCTCGTAAAGTCATCTGTCGTTCGGCCCTATATTAAGACAAGCAAAAGGTCTGAAATTTTATGTAGCTATCCATACAAAAGAATACTAGAAGAAAAACATATTAAAAAGAAGAATGATAAACCTTTACATAAAAAGAGCAAGACTGTTAAACCAAAAAAGCCAGCAATTGCACCCAAAAACAATAAATTACGTATGTCCAGGTTGCTCTGAAGTGTACAGAGAGAGTTCCAATTATTGAAGACTGGGTCGAATGTATTTTATGCAAAAACTAGTGGCATGAAAAATGCATAGCATACGTAGGCTTCTTCTTCTTCTTAGCTTCAAATGTGCCATTTGTGAGTGATGCGCACTCTTGACATACGTGCGCAAACTTGCACATTTGGCTGCGCACTCTTGTCCTCATATGTTGTGCAAAAGTGCGCATTAAGGATGCTGCAATTTTTCTTAATAGTTCCTAAACCGTTACCTTTAAATTGTTTTTTTTAAGTTTTCTTACTAGGCAGATAACCTAGGTAAATGAATAAAGACTTACGTTGATTTTAAACTGCTTTGTTTTTTTTTTAGATAACATAGTTGTAAAAGTGCGCAGTGCTGCACACCCCTACCCTAATCAGCCGTCAAAGTCAAGCGTAGTATGTGTGTATGGGAAGTGATTCCCATGTTCCGTCCTACTCTACTTGTCGGGCACTCGTGCAATGTGGCCTCAGCTGTGCCTCACACGCACAGAAAAACCATAAAACTGCGCTTTCGATCCGGACCCGCAACTCGTGAGCGAGTTTCTATCTGGGATGATAACCAAGTACAGTCGCGTGCGAAACCCTTTTATGACACCGAATCTTAATTGAGGACACAATGTAAATGTTACCCTACATCCCTTTTTTAATCCGCCATAATATAATACTGACGGGAAATATCCACACGACGCAAAGGTTGTAAACTCATTATATTATCATTTCACATTTTTTCAGATTCAGCCAATTTATTTTCTTATTCCAGTTTAAATTTGTTTGGCGCATTAAAGAGAATGTCAAGTATCCCATTCTGTTCGGAAAAGTTCGCTATTTAGGTACACGGCCCCGTTAATGTTTCCATTGTCCAACAGAGACTTCATTAAAAAATAAACATCAAAAGGAAAACTTAATCTAAATATAAACTTAGGGACTCCCCAAATTGTATTTTAATTGCATTATTATATTGTTTATCATCTCAAATAGATATTTTTTTGAGAAAATGTCCTTACCTTTTTGTACGCAAGAAGAATACCCAGTTAAAAAGGAGAGAAGATTTTGCTTTATTCAAATGAATTTCTACAAGTAAAGGGTAACTTTGGAGTTACTTAGTTATTTTAAAGTTTTAGACGTGACAAAAATATGACGGACCTCTTAGTGGCTAGATAAATCGTTGCTACTAGGTACTTCAAAATTCTAATTATATCCAACTGACGCACATCAAAGATTCTTGAGTAATAGGCTGCTAAAGAAAATTCTTGAATGGTGAATTAGTTCAGGCAACGACCGCGACGTTACCAATCCATCATACAAAGTATATGGATATTATTCACAAGAAAAGTGCTTCTATGAACTACGGCGTACGCGATCGCAAGCCTAAGCTGGATTGGCAACTTTCTTAATACGTCCTTACACTCCCATAGCTCTTGATATCTAGTCGGTCCACTTAAGCACGAATCTATTAAAGAAAATTACTCACCGTGGCTAATAACCGGCGACGGTACCAGACAGATAATATAACTTTTTTGACTATCACGATCGGACACTTGAGCAAAATTTTTATTTTAGTGCGAATTTTTTACAGAAAATGAAGCAGATAAAAAATTGACGAAAAATCTTCTTATTTGTTAGACGGTGTTTATTAACATTTTGAAGGATAGAATTCCAATAAATTCCGACTTGGTCTATAGAAGTACCTAATAGGATTGTAATACACAAAACTTGCTGTCTGAACCAATATCTGTTAAGTTTTCATATTACGCAATTTACTTGTCAAATATAATCATTTATTCTATATATAAGGTTTCTCATTATAAATTGGATTATGAATAGCTGAGGTCAAATAGTGGAGAAAGATAAACTAAAACTAAAATGCTTAATGAAACTCTGTTGTTTTAACTCTGGTAATTTTGTTTGTGAATAGATAAAAATGAAGCTTTATTTTTGGTTGAATATTCCTTGTTTACGTTGATCATTAAATTCAGGAATATAATTTTAGCCCCGGAATGGGGAAAGTTTTAATTTCTAGTGCGGGAGAGCTCCCTAGTTAGGGGTGATGGTAGAACATCTGTCGTTACTTCTGTCATAACAATTGCAGTACCAATTTATTCAGTCGTTATCTTGTTATCTATTGTCATGAGTTTACTTATATTTTTAGTTTTGAATGAGTTCATTTTGAGTGGGCTGCAGCTACAAACCCAGAATAAACAGATGTCTGAAATACGATTCTGAGGTGGATCAATGTTATCTTTTAGGAAGTTGCATTGTTATGTTATTGTTACTATTCGGTAGGTACCTACTGTTTGCTACATACATAGGTAGGTAACCACTGATTGTTTAATCAGCAAGTACAAGTGCGCGAATATTGTTATTCATGTATGCGTACACGATGCGTCTCCATACATAGAATACCTACATACTAACGATCCAGCTCAAAATCGAATCTGAATTTGGGATAGAATTCCAATTTCATTATCTAACGAATGCTTGTGTTAAAATATTTTCATTAAGGAAAGGAAGTTTTTCATCGTCTACGTACTTATAACCTTGACATTTCTGCTAACGGGCGAATACCTTATGTGATATGGAGGTGCTTAAGCATCCATCTCAGTAACATACAAAATTGTTCGCGGGATCATCCCTGGTTTTATCAAAGCAAATGTAAAAAAAATAACAGAGGTGAGATCAGAAACGTTTTTTGAATATGATATATGATTACCTACTGACATGTAGATATAAAATCTAGATACAAGTTATAGAAAAAACAGAAGGTAGGTAATACAAATATTGCCTTAACCGCAGTTACATTTGAAATATCGTGGATTAATCTGCAAAGCACCTTATTTTTTATTATTTACTTATGCATTAACTACTCGCGTCTATGCCCTAAATGATACGAGATAGGTCGCAAGTTTAATAGTTATTTGAACTTTGACATTGACATTATTTAGCAACGATTTTGAGAAACTAGATTTAACTTTTTGAATACCTATACAGGGTTATTTGTAAAACACCAGCAACCTCTTAAGAGGTCATTGTACTCATCATTATGAACAACTTTTACTATGGGACCAAACCTGAAATCGCGAAAAAAAAATCAGCTGTTCCCTACATTTATGTTCGTATAACTCGTCAAAATGTAGGGAACAGCTGTTTTTTTTTTTCGCGATTTCAGGTTTGGTCCCATAGTAAAAATTGTTCATAATGATGAGTACAATGACCTCTTAAGAGGTTGCTGGTGTTTTACAAATAACCCTGTATATTTTACAAAAATGATTAATGTTGGTTTATGTGTAACACTCAAGTGTAATCAGCAGTGTAATGCAACATGGTATCTCGGACGTTGACCGAACATTAGATACTTATAGTGAGTGACAGTACAAAGTCCACCTTTGCATTGATCGTGCCGCTATCACTATGAATAAGCATACACATTCGCGAAGTTACATTACGTATCCTTTATAATGAATTGCAAGTTGCCAATAGTTACCCGGCCCCATATGAAAATATTATAATTTTTTTCCCCTTTTTTGAGCTCGACTGTAGGTACATTCATATTAGGGTAACGGAATTACAGTCATCAATATTTATTTGCATTAAAACACCTCATTTTCGCCGTAAATTGCACTCTATCAATAGAAGAACAAACAGAATGTAAAATCTAAAGCGAACTCGACGTCCCATACGATATCGGATGCAAATGGGTGCACGAGTGATTTGCATATTGTGTTGTAAAAGGGTTTGAATGGTGACCAACTGACCTGTGACGCTAAATTCTTATTTTCAATTAAAAAGTTAATTATTCGTCTACGCGGTAAGCGTATTGTTTTAGTGTCAATGGAAATCAATGCTATCGTATTAGTCAAAACCTAAAAAAAATAAATAGGAGAAGGATGTAAGGATCGTAGCAGGTGGCGTTCTGTAGTTTCTGCCTACTCCCAAGAGATGAAGGCGTGAGTTTATGAATACCTATATATAAAATAAAATAAATCAAAATTTCAGGCATGACAGCATCAATCTAAAATATCGATCCCACGTTTGCATTGCGTAAGATTTTTATGCAATTATGAAAATAAGCGATCCCTTTCCGGATATTGCATATGCTGAAAGAAAAATAATGATTGTCATTCCCTTCGTTTGTGATATACCTATAAACTGAATTTGAATATTTTTCCCATTCGTTGGCAGGATCCAGGATCAAACGGATTATTAGATATGTAAAATGCTTTAAATTGAGTCTTTTTTTGAAGGCAAAATACCTTCTTACGAATTTATATGGATTAAGTAGGTAGGCGATCGGTATAATTTTACATCTTCTCCTCTAATGAAGCTTAACCAGGTTGGTAGGAACTGCTTTTAGATTTTTGTACTTATGTAAGCTGCCAGATTGCAAAGACTTTACCTGTGAGGATTTGCTTGATACCCACAATGTGACAATAGAGAGACAGGAAATTAAGTCCCGGACGATTTTTGAGGTCGTCTGTCAATCTAGCGGGGGGGGGGGGGGGGGGGATCTCACAACTACGCATGCCGATACGCGGTCTCCACCAATCACTATTACTCCTCGTAAATTTTTCTAGGCGATCTTAAGGCGCCTGTAAGTGACACACAGTTCTGTTCTATTCAATAAGTAAAGTAGGCGTGCCTTAAAGGAGACGGATGGGTGTGGATTTGACTGAGGTTGTTAATTATATGGTTTTCAGTGTCGATCACGAGCTCCTTGCGGTTTCAAGGAAAATTACGACCCACGTACATACCTCGTTTAACGCGCATAGGTACAGTTAAATGAAGTCGTAAAAAGGAATTCAGAGGTCTTACTGGAAGATTTATTTCTCAACGTTCAATTTGTTTTTTTTACGTAAATGTAATAATAATATCTACATATTTCAAGAAAAATTAGTAAGAGGAGTGCGTAGGCTGACTTCGATACTGCAAAATTTAAATAACTTCTCATTACCTACCACGCATTTTCCGACTTTCCCTAAGTCGGAAAATACGTGGTAGGTAGGTACCACTTATTTTCCGATTTTTTGGGTATTATATATTTTCCAACCTAAGACAAAATAATAAGCAGCCAAAATAATGTTTACGACTTTCAGTGATTCCCATATTTATTGTGGTTATTTTATTACTTACACAAGCTCTGTCTATCTTTTAATAGAGGAAAGCAAATATACCTTTCCCGCACTGACCCAATATTCTAGAATATTGGGCCATGAGTCGATTTACTTGTCAAGCTTTAATTACCTGCTAACTACTTATCCAAATTAGGACGTAATTTCAGAATAAAGAGCGAATCACAAGTATTTAAGTATCTGAACAAAACGTAGCAAGTCTAGAAACTTTACACAATTTTTAAACGAAACTTTAAATTAAAAAGTTGTGAAAGCGGTTTGTAGCATTTTTTCTTTTCATTTTACGCTTGTACTCGTCAAGTACATAAAATACAATTCTAGTTAATTGTCTGCAAAGTTCGAGTTAATGTGTTTTGTTCTATAACTCATTTTTCTAAAGCTTTTCATGACCGATCCATAAACAACTTTAAAGTGAGTTACACAACTTATAAGTGCTAAGTTATAAACGTATTTCAAGACTGGTACCTACGAATTAAAATTGTGGCTAGCTCTGGTATTCGGATTGGGCAATGAAAAATTTTAACTATCCATAACGGTTGGTCGTTATTTGTACAATCAAACTCGTTTAGATCAGCCCTCCCGCAGTGTGGGGAGAGTCCGAATAGAATAATGGCGCGGTGTAATTGACGGGTCCCTGAAGTTCGGGTAATTAATTTTCAACTCGCTCCGATCTATCAGAGTTTACATGGAATTAATAAGGATTTGGGAAGGGCAATAAGCGTGCCTTTTTATACAGCGGCCACACTTACGCACGTGGTTCCGACAGGACAGGCCCCGTTGTTGAAATAAGCCTAATAATTTGCATGCAAAACTTTTCATCAAAGTTATAATCCGCGCCACAATATTGGCAACTGGGCGAACAAATCACTTCTCGGTGTTACCTAGCTCGAGTATAACGTTTCAATAAGGTGTGATTAGGTACGTCAAGGGATCCGAAAGGTATATGGCGCTAAATTACTTATTAGTTGTCTTGGTGCCGCTTGGTATGCTACGTGTAGGTAATTAGCAAGTCAAAATTATAGTTTTAAAGTTTTGGTTCTGAAATGTTTAGAAAAGTTATTAATTAGGTGGATATAATTATTTGCAGCAGCTTTAGTTTACAAGTTATCCAAGGTTAAGTAATCTGTATTAAAAGCAGCCTTATTAAGATTTTTTTGTACCATTCTGCGGGTAGTCACAATTTATGCGTCAAGCGTGTTTCAAAACATCTTTTATTCTATCGGTGGTAGAAGTAGAGGGCTTACATTTTGTAACTTGATAAAAAAATGCTACAAAATCTATTCGAAATTTCTAAGTGCAATAAATGATTGTTTAACACCGAAAACCGCAACAACCGTCACAGACTATTTACTTATTTCTTCATTTCTGTTTCACCGTCATGTCTTCCCTTTATATAGATAAAATAAAACGGTAGGTATCTTTATAAATTGTGTTTACCTGTCCTGCATCCAATAAAATTTTGTATACGGAGCCTTTCGTTTATCTTATTTAATATTTTATTTGATAAATGTAGGTAATGTAGACTGCTCGTACATATTTAAAAGGCGTATGTGCGGAGTCCAAGTAAGCATTCAACGCGTGTGGCCCACCGTGTTTTGCAAAATTCTGCTTCTGAATAACGATTCAGAAGCAGAATTTTGCAAAACACAGTGGGTCACAAGCTCGTCCAATTTCATACGCTAATTTGATTCACTGACTACGAATATAATTAGGCTGTGAAGCTTGTAGACTGCCTACAAGTATTTAGGAGGGCGGCATCTATTGCAGTTGTAGCGCAGAAATCCTTATCAAACATTGATTGCTCAATCAAACCATCGTGTAGGCCCTGGAATGTTAGGAATTATTAATGCACTAGTTTGCTTTGCCCGCACACCTTAATTGTAACTGACGGTAGTTGTTTATTCACATTTCTCCTGTCCATTTACGAGATACTTCGTTATGAGAAAGTTATTAGAAGTTCTAATGCTGCTCATGTGGCGGTTTTATTTGTTTACAATTGTATTTAGCTGACAGAGAAGGTATCGTATGAATTTGTTGCTGAAAGTAACAATGATTAGTCTCTTTATTTTGGTTGTTTTAGTGGTTATACGACCAATTAGAAAAAAAAAACATTTCGAAATTAACGTTTCTTTCTTTCACAGGGACACTATGCAACATTTAGGTTACCTACCTACATTTTATAGGATAAAAGTATTATCCGAAGGGTATTACGGTCGTTTGTGGCGTCGTATAGCTCTTACATAAAGGGCAATAGTATTAGAGTGCACTTAGACTATTCTAGTCGACGACCTTCGCAACACACTTAAGTAGGTATCTTGTATTTAAATAAGTAGCTTTTATATCCCCTAATAGAGGATTATCCTAGCATGATCGTCATAATCTCATTTGTGCTCTCTACATTGTAGGTAACTAGGTACGTTAACCGTAAAAATGTAAGTAGGTAGGTAGGTATATAAACTTCTTGGTCCAAGAAACAACTAAGATGATGATTGCTTTAGATACTCGTATACAATTAGATTACTTACAAAAAACAACGTCTATAATTAGTGGGAAATTAAGGCAGTATCTGTACCTTTTAACAAAGTACATAATCAGCCTATAATGTTCCCACTGCTGGGACACAGGCCTCCTCTCTGTGAGAGGGGTTTAACAAAGTAACCGACATTTATTAGATTTTCGTTGTCCGTAGAGATCCACGACGTAATTACTTAGATATTGTTCGAGTTTTTGTGACTTACTACCTACCGCCTACACATTTAGGTACTGGCGAAAGACGTTATTACCTACTTCTTACGATACAATTTCTTCAATAGCCTTTTGCAATAAAGTCGATGGTCGATGAGATAAAACTACTGTAAATACAAACAACTTATAACTTAACCAAAATTATATTGTATTGTGTATTACATCAAAGTAAAAGGACAAAAATAATAAAGGTGAAAATAATGCAAGTTCTCTGGTTGAACAATAGGTTTCCTTTTTCAACGATTGAGGCCGAAATCTATATATTATGTTCTTAGCGCGTGCTTTGGCTTAGATTATATTCCCGTTCCTGTCTTGCATTTTTAGTTTGACGGTTGTGACGTCACTGACAGGAATAACGCCAAAGTTCGTTCTAAGTGACGTATACATATACCTACATCTACATCTAAATATCCATGCTCAGTTAGGTAACAAAGGCAATCTCGTTACAGTAGATGGTTTTGTCATGTTAGTAGCTACTCATGCCAATTACTCGCATATCGTCCTGGATATTTCTAACTAGCTGTTCCCCGCGGTGTCACACGCTGCGCGGCTCCTAAGGGTCGTAGCGTGATGTTATATAGCCTATAGCCTTCCTCGATAAATGGACTACCCAACACTAAAAGAATCATTCAAATCGGACCAGTAGTTCCAGAGATTAGCGCGTTCAAACAAACAAACAAACTGCAGCTTTATAATATTAGTATAGATTTATGTTCAATTTCTGTCGTTAAACCAATTTTACTGGGATAAAGTGAGCAGCCTGTACATGTTCATTCATACAAATTATAAAAAGTAACGTCTCTCTGTATGTCTGTCAGTTAGTGCGCATTCGAGAGCCAGTTATAAAATTAAACGCATGACATTATCTTACATAATATTTTCCGGTTAGGTTTTAGAATCCCCATGTATTGTTGCGTTTGGTTTAAGTTAAAGTACCTACAAATAAACTTTTGGACTTACCCAGCTTTTATGTCTCCACAATCATCGTCCAAGATAAAGCCCTAAATCGAATATATAAATATACATTTTAGATCAAAAGCAATAACTACGTATAATTTTGCGGTGAAACTATAAACAAACTATTCCATACATAATCTCTGACCCCATTTACGGGAGCCGCCCCCGAATCGTAAATAACTAGGTATCACGTGGTTCCGAATCACGACGTGAATGGAGAAATTTATTACAGTCACACATAAAAATAAGTGCGTCCTTATTATCAGAGAAATAGGTTTTAGATTATTTGTTAATGACAACATTTGCGATGTGCTGAAAATGTGGATGGTGGGTGATGATAATAGAATCTTAGAACATAAATACATAATCTAACAGTAGGTACCTTACGACTTTTTCCAGCTTCGTCCTTCACTGAAATACCTACACAATTTGACTTTTACAAAAAAAACTTGAACTCGGGTAAAGTTAGGATATTAATTATTCTACTAAGTATTCTCCTTAATTGACTTATGGGAACACTGGACGGCTGCAATATGCATAGAGTGATACCGATACCAGGTGCATATATAATATCGGACTAACGAAAGACACCAATAGGGACTGTATTTCTAGGTAGTGGTAGTTGATATTTGTATAAATGATTCCGAACTATGTCAGGGCTGTCCGGGACTTACTGTGTTGTCATCGAGCAGTGGCATCCGAGTGTTTGCCGAGCGTATGTGTAACGTATGAAAACGCATCGATGTCACTACCGACAACATCGATATCGAGGGGGGAAATGATCGAGTTTTCATATTATCCACCACTAATGTGAGTTAGGGTGAGAACACCTCTTTTGCCTTTGCCGACGTTGCGAGCACTCACGCTCAAGGCTGAGGAGCCGCTATTGTACACTTCAATCGTGTTACAGGATTTTTATTATATGTTACCCAAATAACCACCCTTATTTGAGAATAGGAATTTTCGCCTTGGAATAATTCTATACAAACAATTTAGTACGAAAAGTTATATTTTACGGTTAACTTTCAGAAAGTGACCTCCGTGCTCCGTGAGATAAAGGGTCGATGGTATTATCCCGACTACCTGCTTTTAATACAGGCAGGCCCCAGTGGATTCATAATTTAACTCTGAACTTCTGATACACTAGTTTGCACACTATTCGCCTGTCGGATTCGTTAATCTTTATTATCCGATGTTTAACATCTATATGTTTACAGCTTCAGTTAGAATATACCAGAATAATATCAAAGATATCTGTAACTATGCGACCTACTTAAAACTGCGTTGCGAAATCGTTTATTTATTACGTTTCAATTTAAATTGTCGCGAGAAAACGCGATAAGCCCCAGTAAACAAATTAGGTCTAGTACCAAACAGCGAATAGCCCCAGAGACAACACTCGTATTGAGAGCCGAGTGCCTCGTAGATTTTAAACGGCCTGTAAGCTAGTTATCTCTACACGCGTAGGACTGGTAACGACGTTAAAAAAGGAACCATGAAAATCACTGAACTTTCGCACGTGTGTACTTTACGATAATTCTTACTCTTTCGCATCCTCACTTGTTTACATTTTATCTTTTAGTGATTTGAGTGCTACAAGGTATACACAAAGACTTTAAAGTGAAGAAGACAATATGGCGTATTCTTGGATAATTTGTTTGGTAGCGGTAGCAGTGACGGCGGAAGCCACGCTTTATGATGACGACTACGACACCTACACAAAAGCGTATGACTACAAAAATGCAGGTAATATTAATGGTTTCTCAATTTGATTCCAAACTACAACTTTATCCGACCAATTTGATTTTCACCGTTATGCCTCTCAATCGAACCGAATGGCGTCCTCTCAAATTGAGTTTTGTAACGAAGCCTTCAAGGCAATAGTCGCCGGAGCCCCTAACTAGATTTTCGCAACTGCCTAAAGGGAATAGATTTGAACAATGCCTCTCTATGTAGTTTTCACTACATACATTTACTCAACGCAGATACCTACGCATGCAGGTCCTTTACCTATGTAAGTACACAGCTTAGTTATAAATTATATTAAACGAATACTTTATAAAATACCTTTGAACTGACTATTTAAAAGCTAGTGTTAATTCGGAGAGTAGAACAGGTTTAAATAATACATGTGCCCGAGCTGTCTAGTTAAACTAAAACACTAATGCCTGTTAAAACGGAGCTCTGGCAGATTGTTTTAATACGATTTAGTACGTTAGTTAATGAGTGAGTTTACAGACATCTATCTATCTATCTATATATATAAAATGGTAAACTGACTGACTGACTGATTGTTGATATATCAACGCACAGTCTAAACCGCTGCTCCTAGAGACATGAAATTTGGAGGGTGTGTTCTTTGTGAAGAGTAGGTATCCACTAAGAAAGGGTTTTTCGAAATTCCACCCCTAAGAGGGTGAAATTTCACGCGGACGAAGTCGCGGGCAAAAGCTAGTATTTTGTATGTCTGTAAACTCACTAATTTACATAATTTAATAGTACGTATAAAATGTAATACGACTGAAATTAAGGAAAACCTTACACATTACACATTATTCTGCTTACGCTGTCCTACATGTCACATTTTTAACTCAGTGTTTTTTTCATAAAACCAACATTTACCATATATATTACACACGAAAATATTATTACTCAGTTTTGATACATGTTGACAGTACGATAGCACAAACAGTCAAATTCGTAGGCGATCCGCGTCGTAGCAGATGTGACGCTCACCGCGTTTCCGTAGCTCCAGCGTAGCGCGCTACGCATGTAGAAAACCAATCTCCAACTTTTCGTAGAGCTCGGTTACGCGCACAAACTCAATTTCAGTTCCGATGGGTCAACAGGGTGTCAATGGCTGTTCCGCTGTGTTGGTCACCTTAATTCAAACAACATAATAAACAGAGCGCGCAATCTATAAGTTCAGAGGCAAATAACATATGCGAGTGCGCTCCAAAGCTCCCAGTTACGTCGGTAACGAATGCACTCATCGCTGTTGGCTGCAAGTAAGGCCCGGTAATACAATTTCCCGCTGCTCTGACGCTATTGCCATCTTGGGGACAATTTGGTCTA
Source organism: Oligia latruncula (assembly GCA_948474745.1). Taxonomy (NCBI): domain Eukaryota; kingdom Metazoa; phylum Arthropoda; class Insecta; order Lepidoptera; family Noctuidae; genus Oligia; species Oligia latruncula. Next base: position 8,024,206 of record OX419684.1, on the reverse strand, counting down.
ATGCTTGTGCAACTCGCGTTTGCAACGAACATTGTTTAAAATACTTCGCGGAAATAGCTGTAGTCGGCAACGACGGAAATTGAAACTTTTAACATAGTTTTTAATTCCACTTTTACAGAATTCGGCCACAAACACATACAAATGACCTCGTTCGCAACAGTTCGGCATGAACACAGAACACGCACGTATAAGCTCAAAGAAATTTCACAGCGACAGAAAAAATAGGTACCCACCCGTTTTGAATACACGGGTACATACCCTAAATACACAGTTTGTTACAAAGCTCTTTTGAAACATAAAACCCTTGTTCAGTCACCTTTATTCTTTTGAAGCTTGATCATAAAACCTGTGATATTTTAACGTAAGAAACACAGGTTAGAAGTTACAAGATCAATAAACTGGCTTAACAAAATACTGTTATTTGTTGTATTGACGTTTTGACATCAATTTTTGAGATAAACGTTTAGAATGTACTTTCTTGATAAAAAACAATGTCTACAATGATTTTTAGTTTTCCATGCAAAGTTGGACTGCTACAAAGCAGTATATTTGTATTGAGACTCAGATGATTTTGTAGCTGTAAAACACCTGTTTCTCATACAAGAACGGCGTATACTGCTATTATTAAATCCAATTTCAACCCAATTGATGACTCATTTCTGTATTAATATCATCTTTGGTGAAGCCGCCGAATAAATACGAAACAGTTATTATATTTTATTAACCAGGAAATCTTTATTTCATTTAAACCGCAATATAGAAAACGCGGCATTGAAATATATGAACAATTAAACATGTTACAAGTATTACAATTACTAAAGTCAAATTGAGCAACAATTTGACATTGTTATTGTCAGTGTTAACCCTAAACCAACATCATGTTCTAAGTACCTAAAAAAGTACCTACTTAAACAGCTTGACAAGTTCAAACACAATAATGCGATCGGCAAAACGAAACTCGAAAACCGAGTGTGTGCGATTGAATGTAAACACGATATGTCATTACATCAATGAGAATCGCAGATACGGAGGGCTCCACAGGCAATTTCGCGGACGGCAATTTTTGTCGCCATTTCGCGTTAGAGTGATTTCATTCCAAGAGAAGACATAGCTGTCGAACTAGCTTATCGGACGGGTGCAGGTCGACGTATCTTCGATTTACCCACTTGTCTGGCTGCGGCTCAATACCAGAGACGTTTATAGCCGTTTCTTGCGGACCCGATTAGTGATTCCCATCTCTATCAGTCGTAGAACAACTGCGTGTCTAAATTGCGTCTGACATTGCCGTTCGGCTGATGGGACCGTACCCGACGGATTAATTAACTGTATGTCGAATAATCTCTTTGTTCTCTAGTAACCACTTGTATGGATACTTGCACAAATAAAGGTTAATCAGCAAAATGAACTGCGATAATTGCCTATTAAATATTTGATGCTACATTCTAGTTTGGATTTGCATATTGAATGTGCGTTCGTACATAAATTATATGCAGAGATATCTTTGAGAGCGTAAAGGGCACAGCAATGTTTCTAAGAATGGATAATTTTGTCATCAGCTAAGTTAAATAGCTATCGCGAACTACATAGCAGTTGGGAGTCTCACGTAAAACATTAATGAGAAAGTTGGCGCAATAGGCGGGCTTCAAACAAGGATTGAAGCAGGCTGAGAAGAAGCTCCTATTAACATTCCAACGTGAAGGGGGCAATAATGTGGGTGTTACACGATGAACGTTTCACTCGAGCAAATGGCCGCGCTCCTGGGATATGGGTATTCTGTTACGAATGGAATACCGGGGAATACAGGCTTCGGTTACTGCTATCGGGGATACCAAAGCTATACTTTTGCTGCATACGGGTATATCCTTCGAAATGCAAAGGCAACAAGAATGAAAATATGACCTTATTTTCTTCTTCAAAAAGGTTCAATTCACTAGAAAAGTTTTAATTAGTTTTAGTTCTTATTAAATTTCCGAGAAATAGCTAAGTAGGTAGGTATGTACCTAACCAAGCCGTTTCTGGAACTCTATTTACCAAAGCCTTAGTTTTTAGATGTTTAAATGTATTTAATAGATAAGTACCGAAGTTAAAACGTAGGGGGAAGTCCCCTAGTGACGGACACATAAGGTTTTCCGAAAATAAAATTAAAACTACTTCGAGAAATATGTATTTATTCATGAATTAGTTAAATGAACAAAATATAAAATCAAAATCAATTAACAAAAATACAACCTCTGCGTAAACATAATCTTGAAACGTTAATTAAATGTTGGTAGAAAAAAGTTAGTCTTTAACATTGGCACCTAGTACCGGACGGGTTAATCTTCAAACCCCAAGCGCCAGAAATTCTTAAAACATTGTGCATCTATCACATATATAGGTATCTCCACATTCCGGAACGTCTGCACATGCTTCATGGGCCCATTCTTGGCAGCTGGAGCATTGTTTCCAGTCCTCGTCGTGGTCCTCTAAACACACCACAAGTAGTTTTTTCCATATTAGATATTACAGTTTTCAAACTTTGCTGATCCCATTTTCCTATCTTTTTTGTCTCTTCCATGTTGAAATATCTCCCTCCTTCTATCCTGTAAAACAACAAACAATCATTATTATGATAAGTATACATGCTTAGTAAAAAAGCCAACCTATAAACTGTCCGGTGGTAAGGGACAACTTTGTATCCGGAGGTAGGGGACAGGGAATGTCCAAAATTTCGTATTTTATACTAAAACTGTTTAAGTAATTAATAAAAACTTTCACAATTTACGAATTATTATGGAACACTGTCTTTATTAACAAATAACAAAACGATTAAACACAAAACCATAGCAGTAATACTCACTTAAAATTTACGAGACGCAACGCTTTCCCGCCAAAAACAGCAATTCACCTCTCCCACCGCGGCTGTACGCCTCACTGGCAAACCGCGTCGCGTGATCCTGTATCGCTACGTTCCCCCGCGCCCCTTTCACCAATATTTGAATAGATCGCGTTGTCGTTTGTCGAGATAGTACGAGTGTCCGACGCTAGGTGCCGTCCGGCGCTACGGGACTTCCCCCTAAGCCTTTTAAGTCTTAACGTAATACTAGGAGTCCTAGATATTCACTTTCGGAGAAAAGCTGATTATTAATGTATTCATGCAAGTAGATACCTACAACCCCATCATCCGGTTAAAAGAAAGAGCTAAGTTTTAAAATGAACCACAATCGTCGGGACGTTACAAGAAATCTACATGTATGTAGGTAGGTTCCTACATATAACATCATAGTTAATATGATAAAATTCAGTGCACGTAGGTACTTTGTACATCGTAGAACAAAGATATCGCGCGAAGTTTTATACTTAACGTTAAACGTGTAAAGATTATAAAGACAAAGAACGAATATAAACTGTTACGAGAAGACTCAGAAGAAGACTACTGCATACAAACGTACAAAAGTTACAACCTAATATTACCGGCGTAACACAAACGTTACAGTAAATTCAAGGGTAAAATTAGTCAACAGTTTGTAACTGAAGTGTATACCTATTGTTAGTGAAGTTTTTTACGGCGAGTACGGTGCGAAATACCACTTTACGTTTCAACAATCTCTGATGGTACACTTGAATTTATCGCGTGGGTTACAGTAAAAGGGCTACGTAGTCGGCGGTGGCGGCAAGGCGATATTATTCGGCAGGGGTGCGTTTTGTTTACAAATTGCTTGGCGGCGCGTGCCCGCCCTGCCTCGCCTCGAATCACCCCAAGATAAAGCGGCTGCTGCTACCCGCCGATAATTTTCTTAAACCTTGTTTTATACGCACGTTGAACGGTGATTTCAGCCGTAAATGGATTGATCCAGTTTACAGCATCCCCTGCTTCGGCTGAGGGAAATTAGAGCGATGCCGTAAAGTGGATATAATAACGGAATTTTTGCAAACATTTTGTTTTATTTATTTATTTTATAATTTATGTACACACAGTAAAATATATAGGGATATGACATTATTATAATTTGAGTACAAAGGTACTGCTTATTTCTTCCAGCAGACCTGCGAAAGGAGAAGTAAAAAAGAAATGTAGACAATAGTGTGTGAGAACAAGAAGAGAAAATAGGAATGTGTGAAGTCTGAAACTAGAATATTAAATAAACCTACACATATAATGCAAAAAAATAACATAAGTAGGTATACTTAAATAAATACGTAATGCTAAAATATATAAACATATATATTGTTTCATTCGATTTTTCTTCGGTTTAAGTAAGACAAACTTAGGTTTATGACAGTTTAATTCAAAACTTTTGAATTGTTTCTAAAATTGCTTGTAGCGAACTAAGATTAAGACATTTTAAATTATTCTCTTCAAAAATATTCTAAACTGGCAGACGTATGAGGGTACCCAACTTATTTGTATATGCTGAAAATACATACACTTAGGTATATTGAACATTCTACATAATGTAGCTTAGTTCAATAAAAGTGGAAAAGACCCTCGAAAGCGTCAACATGGTCCCCGTCACATCTTCCAAAGAAATTAAAAAGGAGATCCTTCTCGGGGTGTCACCTCGTTCAATATTAACATCTACAGATGTATGACATGAGGTTAATTTTACTTTGACGTTTAAGAGTTACAAAAATATTTATTAGCAAAATTGCATTTGGCCGAGAAGTAATTCACCCTTGACGCGACCTGTGTAACTCACTTTAACGATATTGCTGGATACTGTTGTCTTCTATTTGATTAAGTTTACGCTTTGTGTCTTGCAACTACGGTTTCATTCAATTAATTTAATCTTTTTTCATTACAGAAAGTCGCACTTGTACGCAGTCTGAGTTCCGCTGCAAGACAGGAAGATGTATTCCGCTGTCCTGGCACTGTGACAATGAAAAAGACTGTCCTGACGGTTCAGACGAGGAGCCCGGCACTTGCAGTCAGTATCACACTTTATTTCCCACACACACGCTCACTCGCACGAGTAAACTTGCCAAGTAACAAACACTTTTATAGTCGTTTTACTACTTTTGAGACGAGTAATTTTGGTACAAATATTAAACTGGAATTTAATAACAAAGTTCTAGCAGTAGGTACCTTTAAATACGTAAATTTATTAAAATATTATGAGACAACTATTATATAGATAGATAACGATGAAGACATGTTTATGTGTAAGTAAATTCTATGAATGAGTAGGTATTAAGTTTTCTTGTTAAAAGGAACGCTAACTTTGACTGGCCGCCCACTTAAGTTTATATTTTGTGTGTGGAAAATAAGCAAACACTGTTATTTTGGCAAATTTACTTTAGGGTCGAGTTGGCAGTCAGTTCCCTATTGTTTAGACGTAGAACAATGAAAAAACAAGGTCGCAAAATGACAAAGCCAGCGAGGGTATGAAAACTGGCCGATTCTGTGATCCCAACCCGGGTTATCCCTTGTTATTAGAAACCGAAAACTTTTTATTAACCGCAATTCGGATTTAAACAATCTCTGCCCTCTGCGGTGATGAACATTCATCAATCAGTTAAATTTTCTTTCTAGACTAAAAATCATAATGGCCCGTTATTCTATGCAGAATTTAAAAAAAGGTTTTATATTATAAAATATCTCATCACTATCAGTCTAAAACTAATCCTGAGCCACCTGTTACTTATATTAAATGGATTTTTGCTTTTACGCTCCAAATAATCTAACTCAAGCACCTAATTGCTTGGTTACCAACATTCAAACCGTATATTTGGCGCCAGGCGGTCAACGTAATGGGATGGCGTCAATTCAAGAACTAAAACCGTAAAAAATAATTATCTAACGATTTATGAGCAAAGTTTAAAAATACTCGTATTTTGTCTTTAGCGGGACTCCCAACGTAGATTAAAATCTTAATTACGACTAGGTTTTCAGCATTAAGTTTATAATCTGTGCCACTCACCTGCTTTACGGAAAAATCAAAATTTAGGATCACATTTCGATCAAAATGTTTCAGTTTTTGACCTACCTAAGCAGTAGTTAATCAAATATTTAAATTGTATTTTACGGCTAACGAGAAGGCTTGTATCTTTTATGTAAAATGTCATTAAAGAAATGTAAATATGGTCCTTTAAGTAGGCCGGTAAAAGTACCTAATGTGAAAAAATGTGAATATTCACAAAGACGGCAGGGTCCCCTAATGAATTTTTGCCGAGAACCTGCGGTATTTAAATAAAACACGTAATACGAATTTAAGCATTCCATGGGGTGCGTAGAGGATCGCGTTAATTTATTTATGGTTGACACATGAGATAACGGACAAAGAAGGGAATGTACTCCACAAATTGGACTTGTTCATGTCGAGCCGACGGGCAAACTGGGTACTGGCAAATATGTAGGTAGGTACTGAAAATGGCAGTCTCAAATAAGTTGAAAATGTCGATCGATTCGGCGGTTTCCGCTACGGTGGCGACCATGGAGTTCGGTTGCCCACTGACGTAATCCCCAAACTCTCCACCTTGTCGCAAGTTTCAAAGCGCGTAATCCTCTTTATGTGAAACACTTGTCTGTGCTTTAGCACTTTCTTTGAAAATAACAGCATAAAAATATAAGAATTTTCTTTTCAATAGATATGAAAATATAGTTCAGTAACAGTCTAGCAAAAATGACATGGATGATATGAAAATTTTATAGTTTTCATATCGGAGCCGTGATGGATCTAGCTGAAAATAGTGGCGCCTTAGGGATTTGTGTTCTTGGTATGAAATATGAGATGCTGATAGGTATTTCGCTCGCACAATCTATGTAGGTAGATGTCTCCATTTTATTAGGTTTTATTCTTTAACGAATTATAAATCGAAAGTTTAAAAAGATATGCCAGTAAAGGACGCTATATGAAATAAAAGACTGCCCACCCCATTATTCAAATGTGAAACGAGTAGAAAATTGCGAGTTCTCTTTTTTCGTTTTCGTTTGTCGATCCATGGGAGGGTCACGCTATAAATTGCGATTTTTATCACCGACACTTTTCAATATAAGTGACCCGTAAAATTAACATGCCTTTTCACAATTCAGGATATGTTCGAAGGCAGTTATTATAATATACCACTGCCAGAAATACGACTTGGTCACATCTTGTACAAAGCCGTTGCCTAGCCTACTAAAATTGTTCAATTAAAACTTGTTTTAGATTGATTGCAAATAACTACGTCATCGTCAGTACCAAAATCCCACCATTATTACATAGTTAAAGCATAATATTTTTGAATTATGAAATCTTATTGGTCTATTTATTAACCATACTAGCTTTGGAATTATTTTTTGTAATACAAGCAAGCATTGTCATCAAAAGTCGTTATAAAAATAGATGATCCAGCTTCAAAGGGACTTTTAATTCCATGTTTTTCTCAAACTGCAACGGTGTGTATAAAAAGCTTGTGAAAGTTTGCGAAAGTTTTATTTCAGCGGAGGTGGGGTTATGGCAACCGCGGGCGTAACTTTGTACACTTAGAGCCACTGTAAGTCGTCCCACATAATGGAAAATCCTTTTTTATTTGCCAGGGACACGCAATGTTTTGTAGGCGACAATGTAGAAGGTGGTTATATATATTAAGTTTATATAAGTAATCTGGCTTTGTTGTCCTTGTTGACAAATGTATTTATCACCCAGGCTTCAAATGTAGCGTTATTTTCCGGGATAAGTAAGCTTTATGGTGTCATGTCCCTCACATAGTAGGAGCCAGTCCTAAGCTTGTGGATATACTCGGTGTATTTACGTTGAACATTATTTAAGTATAGTGTGACAAATGCTACTCAATATAGAGTTTACGACATCAATCATGTTTGGAATTTATCATCTAATATGAAGTCATCCCTCAATGTATTTTGCAGTTTTTAGAGTTATAAATATTGTTTGAATATACAACATACATATACACCATTTCAATCTAATTTTATAAAAGTTTTGGAAAACGAATTAGATTAAATTTAGCAACGAAAAAAGTTGAACGTAGCTAAGTACATAGATACATATCCTCTCAATATTCATAAATTATCTATTGGAAGACAATTTAAGCCGACCCCAACATAGTTGGGAAAAGGCTAGGCAGATGATGATGATGAAAGACAATTTATTAAAAAAACTTTTAATGTAACGGCTTTACTCTTTCTATGTAACTTAAATGCATTAAACATAGTAGATATAGCGACAGGTGACATAATCCCAAGCAAAAACTTTTGAGCGGGAGTCACTAAAGCTTTCTCAATTTGCGTCTGTTGAATTTCGTTAGCGCCGTTGCAAAACAACATTACACTCTAATAAGGGGACTGTTTAGAATCATTAATTACGTTTTAGCCGTGCCCGTGCTTAGCATTATCATTTATTATATTTCTTAAGCACTTGCTAGCATTTTAAACGTGTTTGCTTTGTCAACTTAAGTTGCTACTGATAGCCTCGTTCCAAGTCAGTCCGTTTGCCAAGATTAATTACATCAGTGTAAATTGTGTATACTGTGAGCCCCCTGATTTATTTGTGTCTGATCGCAGATAGTTTAATGCTGTTAAATTGTTTGCTCCTCGACTAAAGTTCTGCAAATAGTTTGCAAGTAGCGCCCAGGGCAACGTTACTTTGACAGCAAAGACGCTAAAGTCAATATCATAAAATAACCTTAATAAAAAGGCGGAGATAAAAAGAGGTTCAATGTTATTTGAGGTATTCGATATCAATCAAAATTTCGTACACAGCTACGGAAAGGCGTTGTCCGGAGCACAAATTTGTGTGTACGACCGGCCACTGCATACCAATCTCGTGGAAATGTGACGATGTGGCCGACTGTGTCGACGGCTCTGATGAACACCAGTGCGGTAAGAGCATGGTCTCGCAACGGATCAAAAGCATGAAACCAGCAACAATTGGCATGTCGGTATACCTGATTCATATTTAGGATCGACATAAGCATAAGCATGCGAGTATAAAAGCAGATGTTACGACCGCTATAAACTTCTTCGTTTTTTATCTAAATTATAGTTACGATTTTCTATTATATTCACGGTTATTTTATATAACTTTTCTCTTTTATCACCGATTTTATTGCCCTAATCGATTACTAGACATAAATAGGCTTAAATAAAACAAAGAAAACACGCAATTACGGTTGAACTTTAAGAAAAACGAAAATAAAAAGTACCTAAAAGAAAATAATTACTTTTACAAGGACCTCAAAGTAATTGGTGTCCTATTTAAAAAAAATTCTCCTTGGATATATTTAACGGAAAAATAGAGCCAAAGGGCTTAGAAGACAGTAGGAAGGATAAGACGAAAACGGATATCAGAATCCTTGGAGGGATTTGTGTACCTTATCGTGTCGGTTTATATTCGCATCGTACTTAGCATGTGCATGAATGGGTTGACAGAGGTGAAGTCGTGCGGGCCAGAGGAGTTCACTTGCAGAGGAAAAGACGGCGAGTGCGTTCCGCTGACGTGGATGTGCGACGACAACGCGGACTGTTCCGACGGATCTGATGAGAAAGCATGCAGTAAGGGATTTAACATACAATGCAAGAGTAATTATGTCGACAAAAAGGCTTCTCAAGACCCATAAAACTTTTAAGCAGGAAATGTTTGCGTCTAGAGGTTCCAGGATATTGCTTTCTCTTTCGTTGTTGCGTTTTTATGTACACGAGACGAGAGAGATAGCGAAACTTTGCCTTGTGGGTGGAGTTTCCGCTGCTATCGTTTCAGCAGCGTGACTCTTCAAATTTAATTACATTTGCTTTCATAATTACTCCTGAATTGTTTATTCACATTACACTTTACATTTTATACCTGGGTCAGCATTTATGATGTATAAAAAACCAAAATTATCATCGAAACATTCTTCACTCATTGGTGACCATTAATATGGCATCTAAATTGTGTAGGTAATCGGCTAGTTACGAGTAGGTATATCGTGGAAATTGCATGATGCCGACCTAAATGTATTATCTTCTATTTTAAGTTAAGATAATGTAGTACAAAGAGCACAATAATTCATGATGATTTCTAGCGTTCTCAGATATCTCTAGTGTTCCCTTTACCTAATTATTTCATTCAATGTTATTATTTCATTAACAGGGTGACGTAGTGTCATGTGACACAGATTTAATTGTTACTAATGGACACGATCACGACTACGACGCATGACGTACCTACTGAGTTCGATTCCCAAGTCGTTTAGCTAAGATAAGATTTTTGACTTATTTTGACAGAGGCGAAATGTGGCCAGCTCTGTATTCTCTGAAAATACATAGCTACATGGTTTGTTTGATAATATTTTTGCTACAAAAACTTCCCGATCAACTTTTAACTATTCCTCCTCATTATCGGCAGCACCAATCAATCATGGGGTCGGAGCCAAGTAGACTCTGTGTATTCTATCGACGCTCGACTCATCCATCTATAAATTCTTATCTTCCCACACTGGGCGGGTCGAGGCGTGAGCGATGATGTTGCGTGCCTCCTTCAATACACGAGTAGATTTCCTTACGCCCGGAAGCCCGATCACGATTATGTCATCGTTTATCTTATTAGGTATCTATCTATCTACCTACTTGATTCTTCTAGAAATTCCGAAATAGTACAAATATGCCCTAGTGTTCTGCGTCTGTGTTTAGATTGCTGTGTCGATTCTGAACACGTCTTGTGTTAGGTATCAGAATACTAGGAGACCGTAAGTAAGTATTCAAAGCACTAAGTTGTGGAAATTGAGTTTTAATGGCAATTTTATACCCAATAGAAATATCTGAGAATAATGAAACACACATTTTAAGATATTTTTCTGGTTTAATTATATTAAATTAGTCGATCTACTTCATTAGATCCGCTTAAAATGTGAACTGACTGAGAAGAATTTTATTTACCTACGCTGCATTTTATGCGCAATTCGTTTAAAATTAGAAGTGCTCTTGGTGCTCATTATGAGTTTGACTCCACATTATAATTCTTAATAATATTTGTTGCAGTGTATCAGCAAATTGGAATCATTTAATAATTGGAAAAAGTTTGCCTTTGATAAGAATTCGCTTTGTTTTTTCAATTTACATTGAGGCTAAAGTACCTAATTTATCAATTTGCTGTCCGACAGTGTTTATTTAAAATTTGACTCATTTCAAAAGATTGGTGAAAATATTAGACTTGACCGTCTGTGCAAACTTAATTAAAACTTTGTCTAATGTTTTGAGTAATAGCATTAGGGACTGAACACTTGAATCGTATTTTTAAGCAGGACTTTAATTAATTGAACTTTTTGAAATAGTTTTCAACACCCATTTAAAAACTTCTCTTGAAAGGTTACTTGAAAACCATTAACGTGATTTAAGTACATACTAAACTTTTTCACCAATCATCTTGTAATGACGGCTAAATGTTTCCAATACAGCTATTACACTGTGTTTTGTGTTTCTAACTTATATGTAAATGGCCGGGTTATTTTCAACGAAACTTTTACTATGTCATCTCATCTTGAAACTATCCAACGTTCAATTATGGTTGCATAACTGCCATCCGATAACCACGACATGACATAGCCAAAAATTTCGTTGTAAACACAACTCATACACCAATACTCTCACAAATAAGTCTTGACCTGGCCTACCAGATGAGACGTGTCGGTCGGACGAGTTCACCTGCGGGAACGGCAAGTGCATCCAATTGCGTTGGGTGTGCGACGGCGATGACGACTGCGGGGACGATAGTGACGAGGTGAAATGTCCTGCACCGACATGCCAGCCACAGACGCACTTCTCCTGTGGAAATGGACACTGCATATCCGCGTGGTGGCGCTGTGATGGGACTGAAGACTGTCCCGATGGAACCGATGAAGTGGTAAGTTTTTATAGATTTTTTTATGTTAGTTAAAGTAAAACTGAGACAAGCTGGTTTGAAGCAAGGAAAGTAAATAAAGAGGCTAGGTTAAGCTGGTTTGTTACTTGCTATCATTGGGTTCGCATTGGGCCCGGGTGGTGGATTACGGCCCACTCCCTCTCAAAAAAAGAGGAGGCCCGTGTCCCAGCAGTGGGAACATGATAGGCTGATTTTGTAAAGCTGTTCTGATCGAATAGGCAAGCAAAGGCTGAAGTGGGTCTTTTGCATATTGAGCAAATAAGCGATTACTAGTCAATACATACATTACATTAGTAGATGATTAAGTACTGCTTACCCTCTTAATGTCGCAGTCAATTATTGCGACACTCGCCGGAACTGATAGTGTGGTCTACACGCAGCGTAGACCACCCTGAAGCTATTAAGTACTTTAATTACATTAATAAAAGGCTTATCTGAAAATTATAATAATTGCAACTGGCCCTAATCTAATCAACGGATTATAGTCATTAAATAATAAATGATTCAATCAAAGCTAAATGTAGCGAGAGATAAAATGTAAATGAATAAAATGCGTGTACGACCACCCATAATGGTTTCCGTAATGAAAGCAAATTAAGCTTATTCGGTTGAGCTAATACCTACTGAACCGCAATTGAGTAGGTCCATTACTACAAATCTTAACTATTTCATCGTTTTATTATGCACAGCTTCAATTGAACTGTGCATAATAAATAAACGAAATAGTAAAATTAATAAACATAGTGAAAAGACTAATCTTGCTTCCACTAACCAGTTCAATTTACTTTCCAGGGCTGCACAGCGACTCCAAAGGTCCGATCGCCATGCATATCATCAGAGTTCGAATGTAAGGACCGCATGACTTGCGTCCACAAGGCTTGGGTGTGTGACGGTGACCGGGACTGTCCTGACGGAGGAGATGAAGACCCTCAGCTGTGCCGCGGCAATGTCACCTGCAGACTGGACCAGTTCCAGTGCAAAGACCACAGCTGTATCCCTGGAGCGTTGTACTGTAATGGAGACAAGGACTGCCCTGATGGCAGCGATGAACTTAACTGCAGTAAGTATTCTTTCATTAAAATGTGAAGTTGCAACGTCTGGATAGGTACCTTTTGTTTTTTTTTTTTTCGGGGGAATCCTTCAAAAGGCACCCCGACCTCCGGGGAAGGAGGTCGGGGAGTGTGGGATTTTTATCTCACTAAAACCACCCCGGTGATCTCCATCAGCACATAGGGGGTGGTCCCGGTTCCTCTTAAATGACCAATTCCGGAACCCCCCCCCCCGTGCAACGCCTGAAAGGCACATCCCTGGGGAGACTATAAAGGGGCCTCCCCTGAGCCTATAAAAATATAGGTTAGATAGGTACCTATACAAAGTTTACCATATTACATAATTATGTCAGAGTAGTGGGTTGTCTGAAGTAGTTTTGAAGTTCTCCAAGTGTGTGTGAGTGTGACCCATTTAAAATAAACAACTGCTGAATCCATACTTACTAATATAATAAATGCGACATTGTTACCTCTTCACGCTTAAACCGCTGAACCGATTTAGATGAAATTTGGTACAGAGATAGTTTGAGTCCCGGAATAGGACATTATGCGGGTGAAACCGCGCGGCGCTGCTAGTTTATTATATTCCCGCCCATCACAAAGTTTGAAAGCTCAAACGATATGTATTATCCTAAACAAAGTTAACGTTCCCATATCTCCCTAAATGTTTATAGACGTGTATTTTAGTTATTTTAACATTCACGAAGCTAAACAAACATAATTATTTACATTTTGTACTTGTTTTAAATTAATATATCAATACTTTCTTTACATTACAGCAATACTAAAGACCGTATGCGACAAGAAAACAGAATTCGACTGCGGGGCTGGCATGTGCATTCCTCTCTCCAAAGTCTGCGACAAGCATCCAGACTGCCCGAACTTTGAAGACGAGCCTCGGGACAGGTGTGGTGAGAACGAATGCGCGAAGAACAATGGAGGATGCACGCAAAAATGTGTGGACACCCCCGTCGGGTACTACTGCGACTGTGACAAGGGATACAAACTTGTGGACAATAGGACTTGCGAAGGTGAGAAAATTTAGTAGCACAAAATTGAGAAGTCAATGGAGGCCTAATTTGGAAATTCGATTATTGGAACTTAAATTAAACCCGGCGGCGGCGGGGCAATTGCGTAACGCATTATCAATCGGAATCGGTTTCATTTTGACAGTTCAACAACATTCATTGCATTATTTACGTGTTGAGCAGACAAATTTTTCGAACTTATGAAGCAATGGATTAGCAATTTGCTTCAAAATTATTCAGATTCCGATTTATAGTGTGTTACGCAATTAGGGTGCAGGTTTAATAAGATAGTTTCATTTTTAAAATTTGATCGATTAGCCGCTTTACTATTGCGTTATAAGTGCCGACATATCGAAGATGACCTGGCAGCCGGTGCTGAAATTGTTTTTCCTCCATGCAAACTGTTCACTGTAAAAAAGCTGCACCCATCTTAGTTAGATTTTTAATACTAGGCAGTTATAAACTAGGCTCGGTGCTGCAACTAGCCAGATGGCATGTACAGTCAACAAAGGAGATAAGTATACACGAGCGTCGGATATAGTTGAAGTTCACTAAGAAACCAATGGATGTTCTGGACTGAAATTTAATTTAATAAATAAGCTGTTTGTTTTCTATTAATAATATTAAATTTTATTCCAGAACATCCATCGGTTTCTTAGTAAACTTCAACTATATCCGACGCTCCTGTATACTTATCTCCTTTGTTGACTGTACCTAGAAGGTGCGTGTCATGTGTTTTAGATTTAGATACCTTGACATTTAATGAAAATTGGTTAAGTTAAGGCACCTAAAAATAACGCTAATGACTCACTAGTGATTCAAAGAATTCGTAGGTTTATATTTATTTGTACACTCATAACCTAATCTTTTTGGAAAACAATGTCAATCGGATTAAGATTATTTAAAGAGTAAGTAAATGTACAAGTAGATATAAATGACATAAAATATCACAATTTATCGTAAAAAAACCATGGATCTTATAGATTAATTACTTATTTCTACGAATTTGATGTTATTTTACGACTGATTAAGGAAAATATTCAATTGCGCCATGTTCTTAATACCTTCTCGTAGTATTGATCTAAATATTGTGGTTGCTTTTGAAGTAGGTTATTAATAACTTTTATGAGCGTGTGTTGATACATTAATAACTCAGCTGATAAAATTACTTATTCAGAACATCTCCTTTTAGATATATACTCTTAACGGCTCCCACGCACTAGGCTATATTTATATTGGAGAACCTCTCAACAAAGGTAACATTTTTGTTAAATAAATATTTTTCTCCATCGTCCTCTTGTGTTTTTGTTCCCGACAAGCAGCAGAAATATGTTAATAAAACATTATCATACGCAATAAAGTATTAATTAAGTAAGTATGCCACCGATTGCTTCCATAAAACTACAATACAACTTATTTTTCCAGATGTTGACGAATGCTCGGACCCCGGCGCCTGCTCCCAGATGTGCATCAACGAGAAAGGCACGTTCAAGTGCGAGTGCCACGCAGGATATGCCCGAGACCCTCGAGATCGCACCAGGTGTAAGGCCACAGAAGGTCACCCGTCACTCCTGTTCGCAAGGAGGTTCGACATCCGCAAGATAAGCCTGGACCACCACGAGATGGTTGCTATCGTCAATGACACAAAGTCGGCAACAGCACTAGATTACGTTTTCAGGACAGGAATGATCTTCTGGAGTGATGTTACGGATGAGAAGATTTATAAGTAAGTATTTTGAAATATGTTTTTAACAAGTATATGGAGAGTGCCTGAGTGGAGAAAATGAAGAAAACCAGCAGCGTAGCATTAGAATAGTTCTGGCCACCTATAATATCACATAGTCTTTTTACTCATTCTTATTCGTTTGATTGCTAAAAGAATGCGGTTTTAAAGAAGAAAACTACTTAATTCAAAGAGATGATAATCTTTTTTTTCCATTGTTGTTGTCATAGTAGATGATATATATTAAAAGATAATTTTGGGTTCATACGGTAAAAAAAGACAATGAACTTACATGATACTGTTATTGTTTACATTATTACAATGAGATAATTAATTACACAAGTAAATATTTTACACGGATATGAAAGAGTATTTATCGTGTCAAAGAATAAGAATGATGTCAAATCAACTAAATGTTGACCGAATGTGTACAAAGAAATTAATGAACTTTGACTGCAAACTATTTAATAATACCTACTTGGAAATATTAACACTTTTGTTTTTACGTAATTATCTACTACGTGCAATGTTTCACATGCATTTAAGAAAAAAATGTCTTTTAGAAGACTAAAGGTCAGTCCATTAGTCCTCTAAAATGCTACATCGCAGTTTAAAAAACAGTATTTACTCACTCATAAACCAACTTCACATGAGCAATGAGCTGTTATTATAGTAACCACTTGACAAAAAGTTCAGGACAAGGACAGTTATTGCTGATTCTGAACGCTCAGACAAACTGTGGTTGAATTTTGTTGAAGTACTGAACCTAAGGCCCGCTTGCATCACAAATCACTTTAAAGAAAGAAAAATTATTCATTGGGACTCGCACAGGAAGATCAGAAACTAAACTAAACATGCTCATCTATACTTATAATAAATCTGTAGAAGTGAAAATTCTGTACATTGAAAATATCAAAAAAATAAATGGCAGGGGGTGTTACTAGTCTTATATATAAATATCAATTGCCGTTCGTTAGCCTCGAAAAACTCTAAAATGGCTCGACCGATTGTGATGAAACTTTAATGAGTTGTAGTGAGCGCACCGGAGAAGGTCCCTAACAAAAAAAGGCATTAGTTAGAAGTAACATAAGTATGTATGATGCTTGCTGACGAAACAGAACGACGCTTTAAATTCGTTTAGCGCTAAACGGATTTAGTTAATTATGCTGAAAGCGGACTTATATCTCATAAAACATTTAAATACAATTTAAAACTTATATCTACCCAATTAATTTGTCTCTATTTCGCTAATCAATTGTTTCTTACTCAGGGCGCCAATCGACGAGGGCACACAAAGGACAGTGGTGATCGGCGACCAGTTGATAACCTCAGACGGCCTCGCAGTCGACTGGATCTACAACCATCTGTACTGGACCGACACCGGCAAGAACCACATCGAGCTGTCAGACCTGCAAGGAAACATGAGGAAAGTCCTCATCAGGGACCAGCTTGAAGAACCCAGAGCTATTGCGCTTAACCCTATAGATGGGTGAGTATTTACTAATTAATTATTTAACTGTCGAAACGGTCTTTAACCAAACTGTGCTGAAGCAGGCCGTTACCTTATTGATAAGGGTTCCATTTGGCTAAGAAACCGAGGTGCGATCTGTTGATCCGCTGCCATCTCCACTTGATGGTTGTCGTTTTTTTCTAATATGAGAAACCCTAGGCATTTTCCAATATCATAGATGCGTTTAGAAATACAAATCATCCCACATACGCATACGGCGAGCACGGGAATTACTATCCGAAGGAAATATTTATTTAATGCGGAATAGGTAACACGCCTTCGGTGGCTGCTTAGATAATTTGCCTACAATAGTTACCACGCACGACTAACGGACTCACCGTTAACCAACCAAAACAATACTAAGTATTTTCATATGCAAGAATTTGAACAAAGCAATTGACGAAACATTAGGGCATTACATACTTATCTACATTACAATAGTACCTACCTACTACTTACTTGTTTTTAGCACATAACAGTCATAATAATATACATGAAATGCGAAGTGACTTGAAAGAAAATTTAAAATAAATGTCAGGATCTATTTGTCTATGTGACGGTTAGATAATTTCAACCTAAATGAGGTTTCAATTTACTGGGAATTGTTGTCAAAAACCTGGAAAAGTGGGGCTACCTCGACGGAACGGTAGTAAGGTGGTGGTTGTGGAGCTATATCGCAAACCATGCTCCACCTCCTATCCTGCACTCTGTGTCCCAAAACATGCAGTCAAAGTGACCTCTGCGCTGCCGCCGACGACGCCGTGGAAGTGGCGAAGTGTTGGGCCAACAAGATCTAAAATACAGTCATGCCAGCGACACGAAGAACTACCTAGTCAAAATGGTAAAGCAATTACGAGGTCGACTATACTTAACTAGGAAATAATGTCGAAGATAAATAAAGCAGTTAACAGGAATTCATGAGGAAAAACGATGACGATGCTTACTCAATAATGCAAGTGCACTTTGCTGTTGATTTTCACTGTAAATGTCATGTTATTTTTATGTACAGACGCCAGCACATTAAGCTATCCGAAACTGTAAAATTTTCCCAATCAACTTTGAACCTTATGCTTTAACGACAAAGTTGAAAATCTATTAAAGAAATTTGACAGATTGTAGTAGCTTGATGTGCTGGCTTGTCTGTACCTACTTTTCCTTCTTTGATCAGCATCAAGGAAGGAACTACTTATAGCATTCCTTTAGACAGGTTTTCCCTTAAACGTAAACCGAGTGCAATGCACATATATATTGTTTGTCGAAGTGTTGAGCTCTTAAGTTCGGAGTTGAGCACGATATAGTGATAAATGCGTGCTCTGACTGGGCAATCCACCAGATCTGAGTAGATTGTCCAGTGGTTGTTACCTCAAAAGACCATTTCAGACACCAATCGACATGGTCCTCACATGGTTTCTCTCATTTTTTTCGGCCTTTCTTCTCCGGATAGTCGGATAGGAAAGTCCAACCTCATCTAGTCATTAAAATTATGATTGAAGTGAAAAAGTGTTTGTACAAAACTACTTAAAGATATGAAATAAGTGCTGGACAAAGCCAATAATTAAACAGATACAGACATAGTCATAACACTTTTGTTAAACATTAAATTTTTCCAGAGATATAACTTTCGTTTGTAAACGGTTCAAGAAGACCATTTACTGCGTTATTTGGAGTAGTTCGATAATATCAATCATATTATTAAACCCATAAATATTTTCTCACTAACGTTATATAACACTTCTTTTCTCGTATCCGGCACGACATATATGTGACGAGGTTCACCTTTTGAACGCCATTGTCACATATACGTGACAATCAAGCGCGTGCCCTGTACGCCAGCGCCACAAATATGTGACAAAAAATGCGGTGCACTTTATCACGAAATAAACAATTAAATCATTACTTTTGTGTGTTTTTATTTGTATACCTTAAATATTTAAAATTGTGGCTTGGCGTGGAGG
The DNA here is from genome assembly GCA_948474745.1 of Oligia latruncula. Taxonomy (NCBI): domain Eukaryota; kingdom Metazoa; phylum Arthropoda; class Insecta; order Lepidoptera; family Noctuidae; genus Oligia; species Oligia latruncula. The sequence continues at coordinate 8,005,125 of OX419684.1, read as the reverse complement.
GCACGCGCGTGCGTTTATGCTCTGGCGTTCAAAAGGTTAAAATACCCAAACAGCAAGGAAAATGGCATCGAAGCTAACAGCGCAGGGTGCATGCGCCGGACGAGGAGTTTCACTATTGAAACAGAACGCGTTCAGCCGGTTGATCCTTTAAAATCTCACCGTGAAAACTTAGGTGAAGTGAGTTTGTTTTTGCTAGGAATTGACACTATTGACAGCTCACTCCACGCTCACTTCACCTAAGTTTTCAAGGTCAGATTTTTACAGAATAGCACCGCAGCATATAGAATCGCGTTCAAGAGGTGTCAGTGACAAAACTGTTGTGGAAAATTGACACTAACAGCTCTTGAACGGCTTAGAAGAGTCGAACCCTAATTGCGTAACAAACTACGAATTAAATCTAAATCATTATTGCTAATCCATTGCTTCATAAGTTCATAATGTTACCCCACTGATCGCGTTCAGTTTCATTGGTGAAATTCGCCCTAAGTATCTCTTTTGAGGCTATTTTAATGCACAGTTAAAAAATAAGCCGCATCATTATGAGTAACGATTTTATAAATACATTCTTTTTATCTAAAGCGATAAACAAAACTGGATTAAGTAATTTGTAACTATGTGTCATTAATTATATTGAGTTAATACCAATTTTCCTGGTAGGTATAATAAGATATCAATGCGGCGTTGCATATACAATTAATTGTTTATATTGTAACTTGTGACCCGCCCCCTGCTTCGCACGGTTTTTACCACTTGACAAAACATCCGAGATTTTTTTATTATCTGTAAGTTTAATATTAATGTTATAAATATTATTAGATATATCACATAAACCTTCTGGAATAAATTCTATAAATAATAATAATAATAAATTTATTTCAGTAAAAATTTACAGCTTCTACAATTAATCTTACATAGGGGTTTCCTTTTAAGTATGAAAAATACCTGTGCTAGGAGGCCGCGCTCTTCTAAAACTAGTACAATATTATGTTAGTATGTATAAATGATGGTGAAAACCGTATCAAAAATAGATGCGAATTTTAGAAAAACAACGCGGTCACACAGACCGACACGGAAAGAGACTTTAATTTATAATATGTACTAGCAGCGCCCCACGGTTTCGCCCGCATAAGTGTCGATCCCGTGGGAATATCGGGCTAAAAACTATCCTATCTTACGTCCTTTCACGGGACTTAAACTTTTAAGCGGTTTAAGCGTGAAGAGGTAACAGACAGACAGACACACACATTCGCATTTATAACATTAGTATGGATTGCCAGGGATTTTGGGTTCGATTCCCGCTGGATGTATTTGTTTTATGATTGCTTGGAATTCAGCTGTGTCACCAGGGAAAAGCCGATTTAACTCTAAAAAAACATAATTAGGAAAATCTAAATTTTTATCAGTCTAGGGTAATTTAGGAACAGTCACTAAACCGATAACAAAAGACAGGCTCCTGATATGCAAAAACGTTTGTGAGAAAATGTTTCCCTGGCACTACAAAATCACGATACCTTACCTAATGAGGAAAACGACGGAAGGACTAAACTAAACCGGTGACTAGGGAATGGTAGTTCTTCTTCTTTGAGACGGATATAAATAGAACCTACACCTTCCTAATATCATCAAGCATTCCATACGAATTCGTCATAAATACACAACAAAACTAGGCCGGTAGTAATCAGCTCCATAAAATGCTATTGACTGAAGGCAAATTCGATCAATTGGCGAAAGAATGTCGATCTATTGCGGGTCGTCGTAATATATTGTAATAGGAATCATTATTCGTTGATACAATTGACGTAAGTGGAGTTATTAATTATATTTACCTACTACACAAAATGTCACGTACCTACAACTTTGTTCAATCAATGACTTACCAATCTGTATGGAGATTCGAGCCTTGATGCTACCATACTGGTAACATAAATTACATGATCAGTTTCTCATTCAAATTCACCTCACCTAATAAAAGTCCGTTCTCTAAGTGGAACTGTGGAAGTCATGACTCAAGGCCTCATGCCAAAATGACGCAGTTTCAACTGTTAATATTGGCCTTGGTTGTTTGGCTATGGTAGGCCATATAGTTTCGAGTTTTCCATTATTTTGCATCAATTAGCACGTAACACAAAACTCAATTCACATGGTATCAGGGGGCCTAAAAAGGCCACTTTGGCAGAATCATAAAAGGATAACATTATGAATCATAATGGACAGTTAACTGTTAAGTCGTATCAAATCCCATTGGTGAAGGATTTTTCAGTTATTTTTTTTGTCTGTGCTAAAATACCAGTCAATCCAATCCAAATCCAATCTCTTTGACTAGGTATACCTACGTAGTGCAGCGAAAAAAGAAAAACACGGACTGTATTCGCCATAATTATTATGATTCATAATGATATCCTTTTATGACTCTGGCAAAGTGGCCTTTTTAGGCCCCCTGATCTGAATACAACTTTGCTTACGAAAAATGTGATAATTACTTTTAACAAAACCACAAGAATTTGATCTGAGAGCCTGGTGACCCAGTGGTAACGGCCGCGACTTACGAGTTGTAGGTCGCAGGTTCGAAGGTCCAGACAGGCGCTTTACTTTGTGTACATTATTTATAATCATCACTGCTCTCAAAACTGTAAAGGAAAACATCGTGAGGAAACCGGCATGTCCTAGAACCGATCATTAAACACGTGACTACCACCACGCACTGGGCCCGCTTGGTTGGATTATGGCACACTCCCTCTCACAGAGACGAGACTTGTGTCCCAGCAGTGGTAACATTATAGGCTATGCACAAGAATTCGATTTGATTTGATTTCAAACTGTCTAATTTATTTGGTAACCTAAAATTTATGTGCATTTGTTGTCACCGCAGCCGACTGTATTTTATTTTAAATAGCTTATTGAATAATTCAACAATTACTTATTTTTCTTTAGCTGGATGTACTGGACCGACTGGGGTCAGGTACCGAAGATCGAGCGAGCCGGTATGGATGGCTCCCACAGACAAACCATCGTATCTTATGACGTCAAATGGCCCAACGGCCTCACATTAGACCTTGTGCGCAAACGCGTTTATTGGGTAAGTGGCAAAAAAAGATAGTTAAAACGAAGTAAATTGTAATAAAACAAGTTGAATCCATTAAGAAGTGCGTCAAAGAAACGTTTATGCACCTTGTTCCTTCTCGTTTTATATTTATGGACCAAAGAAAATTTCCTTCCAGTACTCGTACTAATTTAATAAAGTTTAATTAGGAAACCAGGAAATAATTGCATATCTGCCCGTTTTGTCCGCTCCTAAAACAGTAGTCTATAAATGCTTAAAGCATAGCAATACCTATTTAGTGGTTTATGAAAAACAAGTGACGTTTAAACATCCGATGTCATACGTCAAAGTATTTTAATTCGATAGGGTGATTTATCGATCTGGCGATTATAAATTTTGTAAACCACTCCAATATACTTAACTCTACCATTTTGTCAACAATCAATTCGAATAGAATGTCTTAATTCGATAGGGTGATTCATCGATCTGGCGATTATACATTTTATAAACCATACTATATACTTAACTGTACCTACTATTTTGTCAACAATAAATTCGAATAGAATGTCTTAACATTCGGAACAAGTATTCTTCTTGATTCTAGTCACTGAACTTATATGTTTGATCAGGTGGATGCCAAAATGAACATGATATCTTCATGCAACTACGACGGCACCGGGCGCAGGGTGATCCTGTACTCCACAGATGTGCTACGTCATCCCTTCTCCATCACCACATTCGAAGACTGGGTCTACTGGACTGACTGGGACAAGGCTGCCGTCTACCGCGCAAATAAGTTCAACGGAAAAGACATTGAAGCTATTACTCCTACTCATAACGTAAGTTGAAAACTGCAGTCCAAGTAAAAAAGATGAGACATACATGAGAATGATATCTGAACAAAGTAGAATGAGGATGTTTTTGAAGCTTGAAATTTTTCTCTTTTTGATGGCGTGGAAACCGACTCATTTAATAATTTAATTTAATAAGCTGGGCCCAATAGGTGGTCAGCCAATCACGGCATTAGTGCTGTTTTTTTAGGTCCTCAGAAGTATAGAGGCGCAACTCTCGTAATTTTAAGAACGTTCAGTCTGATCAGTCAGACTCAATCTGTCAAAAATACCACTAATTTCTCTAAATTTTTAACAAGTTTTTGACATTGATTGTCGCTGAGATGAGATTGCGACTACATTTTTAATTACGCTAATCGGCAGGTGTATGGATATTTTGGACATGCCAACATATGGGCCATGGTTCGGTCAGGAGCACCGCATTCGCACTGGGTGCCGGTTTGGTAAAAAATCCAAGGTCGTTTCGCTAGACTGTGCTTGTAGCGGCCTACGTGGGTTCCGCAGTTAATTGATTAACCTTGAAATAAAAATTAAATTCTACCCACTGAATTAGAACGATATGGAGAAACGACCATAGCAAGTTAGAGTTGCCAATATCTTAAAGCACTAGAACAAAGAAACATTTCATTGTAGTAAGGCCTTGCGCAAATAAACGAAATTTAAACTATTTGATTAACGAGTTATGCTTATTTTGGTCATTATCGAAAACGAGATATCGAATAGTCTCCTTGACATCGACTTTATAATTGTCACTTGTATAATGAGAGACGAAACCGAAACAAAATGTGAAATGAAGGAGTGAAATAAGGAAGTCTGACCCTGCCATCATAATTACCTACCTATTACGGGTTTTGTCGAGAACCTTGTAAAATTAATATTTTAAAACAAATAGGTAGCCTGTTGTTTTTGTAACGAAGTTCTTTAACGCGGCTCGTGGTAGGAGTAAACTGGTAGAATTCGTCACGTAACGAAAAAGCGTTATGCCCATCTCCATGCGACTTTCTTTCTCTCTCTCTCTGCCAAATGGTAGGTACTTAAATGATTTTATTTCTGTAAGTAGGTATTGCACAAATACTTTTACACGTCAATAAATTGTCTCTTTGTTATAATCTATAGATACGAGTGTTTGTGCGAAGTATCACGTAAAGACCTTCGTTCCAGATGGGGGTCCCCCGACCGCACAAGTTTTTAATTTCATACTGTTAATTCGTTTCTTATCTCGATATGGACGATTAACGTAATTGAGCATTTCACACATTCATATAATCAAACGAATATGCACCGTTAACGATCGATCATTGTGTTTTTAATATAAACAATGTTTTGGCGAGTAGTTTTCCAGAACCGGAAGCAGCAGTTACAAATATGAAATAAGTTAGCACTAGCCAACAAACAGTTTTTTAACGGCACTTTAAGAATTGTGTTATCGCCTATCGTTTTACATGTACGCGAATATTAGCAGGTTAATCAATGGACACTAAAACAACATCAGCATAGCTCATAGAAAACTGACCAGCCAGCTGATATAACACAAGACATCATAGCATGTGTTTCCATCTTCAATTTGTAGTACTAAAATTGATCTTACATTGACAGCTCCAAAACCCCATGGTCATCCACGTCTACCACCCGTACCGTCAGCCCGACGGTGTCAACCATTGCGCTGCCGTCAATGGCCACTGTTCCCACCTCTGTCTACCAGCCCCACGCATCGGGGCCCATTCACCGCGCGTCTCCTGCGCATGCCCCAACGGACTAAGACTGCTGCCCGACAACCAGATGTGCGTCGAAGACAGTAAGTGTATTTTCATTATTTGGATAATGTTTTACGTTTTTTACAGGCGCGTTTTCGCTATCTGCGACACATTTACTTATAAGCGACGGAAGCCCAGCGTTTACGCGACATCTACTAACGCCACATGTGAAGACATCAGAGTATTTTAATGAGCATTTGTTTGCTTGAGGTTGTTACATGTAAACAGCCCTGAAAGATTAATAAAGCTTTGATGTCTGTTGTGACTATACGAATATCGTAATTGGAAAGGAGAACTGAATTAACACACAATGCTGCTGACATAATCTTACCGAACGCAGAGTACTGCACTGCTGTGTTGTTAACTGCAATTACCTACAATAGGCTATTTGACAATGTAAAAAATAAGGTCATAATTATTGACACTCGTATAGATTATCGCTTTTAAAATCGATTTCTATTAATTTTACTACAAAACAATGTATTATTTATTAAAAAAATCCCGAAAAAACTTCATCTTTTTAAATCTGGCGCTACGTAATCGAAAACGGTCTGGATTGGCTGAACTTATGATGACATCATGATATAGTAAATTTCTGTCTATCGTTGACAGAACAGATGACTTTTGTCTAGTATCTCGACCGTTTCAACGTTTGTTTACGTGTATTGTGACGTCACGACGCCATATTGTTAAAGATAGCGTTTTGGCGGCTTATTTAAACAGTACATTTTTATTTACTATTTTCTAAAAGAAATACATTATGCAATTTGAAGTAATAGGTTTTTGTGGGCTCGTTAGACACCATTAAATAATCTGAGATGTTTATCAGAAACCAGTCAAATAGCCTATTTGATCGTATTTTATTTAACGCAGAATTCAACATTAACAAGACGTATGATTGTCCTAATAATGAACCTAAAAGCAGCAAAAAATCAAACAATGTAACTTATTCTCTATTTCTGCGCATTAATATGGTAATCTAACTTTTTACTTCAGTATCTAATGTTTTTTTTTGTTAATATTGGCGGTCACCAATTGACTGCCATTAACTGTCTCTAAAAAATGATAAGTACCTTTACTTTTTGTTTTAAATTGTTGTGAAGTGAAAAACGTTTTATATGAGAAATACTAAACAATGCCAAAACACGTGTAGGTACGGTCAGATCTTAAATGTCATGTGTTTAATTTACCTTAAACTTTACAATCAGAAAGGTATTTATTTCTAAATCGTGAGAAATCGCGATTTATAATACAACCAAACTAAATACAAAATATTGTGATATGATTTTCTGTATACCAAAACAATACGAAGAAAAACCGGTTCAGTCTAATGAAAAAACAAGACTCGTGCGCATTAGTACTTCGGCTACTATTTTTATCACCGCTGTTGTTTGTATAATAAAAACTTTTTTGTTTGTATTTGTATGGTTAAAATTAGCACCTACGTACGACACGAGGCTACCTCTATTAAGTAACGTTGATAATTAAAATGTACCAACACATCACGGTCTCTGTTTAAAAAAATGCAGTTCCTAGGCAAATTGGCATTGATTCAAATATGTAGATAGCTCAGTATTCAAGAGCACAGACAGTCTGGCATATGTCTGTGCGGTCTGCTGAAAACTGCGATACTTTACCTCAACACGGTTTATATTACCTGTTGGCAGGTGGGCCAAGTTTCAACGATTCCGTAACGAAACAATGTACAGTAAAACAATCGCAATGGTAAAACATGCTTGTTGCTGGTTCGATTGTCTATCAGAACCATAGTTAGTACCTGCACAGTAATTACGTAATACACTACCAGTAGGTATGGCTTTAATTTTGATAGTTTAACAACATTCATTGCGTTATTTACGTTGTTGAGCAGACAAATTTTCCGAACATATGACGTAACGGATTAGCAATATCCTTCCAAATGATTCAGACTCTGATTGTTACGCAATTAGGGTCATCATTTCAGCCAAAAGACGTCCACTGCTGGACATAGGCCTCCCCCAAGCACTTAGGGTGCTGAGCCATAATTCGGCACATCCAGGTTTAGAAAGAGACTCACAAAAGTATAAGAGACACGAGACGAAGCACTACAATGCCTAACGTTTCTGCACTAATATTATGACGAGGTAAAGTTTATAAGTTTGGATTTAGAAGGAAGAATCTCCAAAACTTCGACTGATTTCAAAAATTCTTTCACTGATATGATTTTCCGGCATATCAGAATTCGTATCTGACTTCAAGTATGCAGCAGGTGTGTAGGTAAGTATTATTACTTTAAAAATCTGGAGATTATTTAAAAATTTGGTTGTTTACGTTAGATTTGCGTGAAAAAGCAGGTGGCGAAATCACTATCGTAATCACTTTTATAAGAAGATTAATTTTAATGCTTAGAGGTGGCGTGATTTCGAATATAGTGTGATAGTGATCTTAAATAAGCCATTATCATTAGCCATTAGGAATTTTCATTCAATCTTCATTAATTTGTAATTAAAAGTTAAACCGGTATAAACCGGTTTTTGTTTGTCGCCTTCCTTTAGTATATTTGGAAGCGATATTTCTATCTGTACCTTTTTTTTTTTCTTTTTTACACCAATAAAACTGTTAGAAGAAAAACGTTACGCATAAGAACACGCAAAAATTATTTATAGATGTAAAAAGATTGTCAAGGACATGCATAAAAAAGTAATTACCTTTAAATTATTGTACTTAGATGCTTTAATTTGCATTTGTAATGTTTTGATTCTTATCAAGGGTGTAACTAAAGTGGTAACCTCAATATAATGAACTTGCAATGCACCGTGATTTAGCACTTTATACCTACTTAGTATGTAAAGGACTATTCAGAACAGGGCGTTGTTGGCATGCCCAAAAGCGCTAATCACATACACGCAAAATAGTATTAATTGACAAAGAAAGCCTACATAATTGCAGATACAGGGGATGTAGGTAAATACCCTAAGTAAGTCTAGATCTAGACATTAATTAGCGGATAAAAGAAAAGATAAAACTAATTGACGGCGAATTAATTCACAAATTAATACGTGCTGATAAGCCAAATTTAAATAAAAACACTTGGCTAATTAATTTATTCTAGCATTGTTCAAAATAAGGATCAATAATTGAATAGTTACTACAAATAGGTATTTTATGCGATAACTTGGTGTGTCTGCCATTTGGGGAAGGAAGTTACGATTCCGTTAATATCTAAATATTCCATATTGGGAAAACCTAGTTATATTTTATCTGTTTTAAAAATATGTTTTGCACGACTTAATAATGTTCGTAATAAGTAATCTTATTACAAGTTAGAACCAAGCAATAAAAAGTAAAAACTTTGAGATTCCGAAGAAACTTGCATTAAAATAATAGTAGGTAATGGCTAGTACCTTCACTACCAAGATAGGTCACGTTAGCCACACCAGCGGGGTAATTGTGTAACACACTTATCAGTAGCAATGGCTTTCATTTTGACAGTTCAACAACATCCATTGCGTTATTTACGTTGTTGAGCAGACAATTTTTTCGAACATATGAAGCAATGGATTAGCAATATCCTTCAAAATGATTCAGATTGTGATTGATAGTGTGATACGCATTTAGGGTAAGTACATGCTCGAAACCTATCGTCATTAGGAACAGAAACAGACACCGTAGCCGAAATTGGCATTGGATGTATTACATTACAATGGCTTCTTTTCGTGTCGACGGTACATTTAATAATGTTGCATACTCTGTAGGAGCCACATTAATTAATGCGTCAGAGGCGTGTTCAAATCGTCAAGGGTGCAGGTAAACGAACAATTGGGACACTAACAGATATGACTTAAGGGGACTACATGACCGCGCGGTCACTGTCGGACTGCATAGAAAAGAAAGAGAAGCGCGATGACACAACGCTGGTAATTTATTGCAAAATATGAAGCAATTATCTATTTACAAAAAATCTACTGTTCGGACAAAAAAAATAAAACAATAGTGCTTTAGTATGTAGCTTGTAGAATAATCTGACAAAAAATCAGAATGATTGTATTGATTGGATTGTGATTATATTGTTTATTGTATTAGTACCTATGGTTTTTATTGTAAAAATATTTTTTTTAGAGGTATTGTCACGATTTTTATCTCATCATCGTCATTTTTATCTATCGTATCAAATTAGTTGTAATATGTTTTCAACACACTATCTACCTAGCATATATCCTGAAGAATATCATATATTTTACTGATTTTGTTTACTGTAGTCGATCATATACTTTTATTGCTTCTAAAACTTCCGTTTCTTGTGTTTAGGTCTTGTAATCCCCTTAAGTAGTCTGTTACATTATAATGGCTAGTTCAATATTATGATGTTGGATTACATGAATCACTTCGCTCGTATTAAAATAAACTGCACAAAGGTGTAGAAAATGGTTGCAAAATCCCTATAGGTACTTACAGTCTGACTTTTAATTAGCTGCCTGCGGTGAAGTGACATTTCTTACTCGTTCTTATTTCGTTAAATTATGTTGCCACATTATCTCTACTAGTGATGTTATTGGAACGCAATTAACCAATTTTGATTTAATTTAACCGTAAACAATCAAATAAGTATTATTTGTATTGTTCGGATAAAAATATACGTTGTAGTTTCATTAATTTATAGGATAGTTATTAATAGTATTAGTTCGCATCAAAATTGTGCTCGAATAGTGAATTTGCACAGAAATCGTTCAATTTCAATTAACCACTAAAGTGCAGATGAGGGCTATATAGCGGTAATTTTATAGTTTTTTTAGTGCATCCAGGTTCCCTAGACTAATACCTAGACCTGGACCTAACGTTCATATAACTAGTCTTTGAGAAAAAACCTATTTAATTGAGTTTATATGTTGTAATTTTACTGCAGCTAATTAAAAATCCTATTTAAGTAAATATTTTTTGTTGTTTTTCCGCAATTTGTCCGGCTCTCGTGGAAGAAGAGTTCAATTTGTCTACTGCACTTGTACGATTGGTGGAAGATTACCACACACAGATAATCAGATACTGTATTCAGTTCGGGTTTCTTTCACTCGAATTCATTTGGGAAAAACCTTTTTTTTAGGGAAGTTAGAAACAAAAACGTTCATAGTCAATGTAGTATTGTAAATAGTGCAGTCCGAACGTCTACGTGTTATGTTATGAAAATATACAACTCTAGATCATCTATTTAAGATGTAGGTCCGTTCATTGCATACATTCATCTGTACATTAGAGTACAATTGAGTGGGTCAATAAAAAAGACATTTAGTACGATTGGTAACGTTTAGTAATGATTGATTGTGTGCCCGATCAATAAGACGCTACCAAGTACTTGTTACGTAGTGTTTTTAAACGAGGAAGTCGTTTCCAAGACCAATTTGGAACTTCTTTTAAAAATATTCCGCCGTATATGTAGCTGCACATTTTCTTTTTTTCGTGTAATTTATAGACCTTCAAAGATCAAGGTAATGAGAATGTAAAATTGATGCTAGGTTTCAATATAGGTTTAATCGTTTAAGAATGAACTGTTGAATGTTTTTAACTTTCTTCATTGACAGGTCAATAAAAGTTTTTAGTCACACCATCACGTCATTGCATTGCGTCAGATAGCGTGATATTAGAGGAACACAAACATGACATGTAAATTCGGTCCTTGTGACGAACTTTTTCGTAATATCATTGCAGAGACAAGGCCACTGGAACATTGATGTGAATTTTAAAAATACTCCGCCGAATCAGTTAGCGGTCCGAACACGTAATGGGCCACGTCACTTCATGACGACACATCGTACGATATTTTTTATCAGTGTAGAATTTAGTATGACTGATCCGTTACGAAGAACTTCCATCATGTTTTGGTTGGAATATACCGCGCCTACGACTTATCTCATACTTGAAATCATTCAAGTTAATCGTTACAATAATTACTCATAATTGTTTATAAGCAAATCGTTATCTTAAGAAATGCTTTACGTGTAGATATCGCGTGTAGCGGTGATTTGTAATGTCTATTTACCTACATAAATCACGTAACAGAAATATTGATTAAGTCGATAATTTTGGCGCGATTGGCGGATTTACTATAAATAAAGCATTTCGGCGGCTTTCTTTTTTGACATTTTTTTTTTGTAGACACACAACCAAGGTCACAGAGTTTTAATCACAAGGCTGATTTTGAAATATTATATGTAGTTATCTAAGTAAAATAAGCATTGAGGTTTGAGGCAGAAAGAAAATAGTCGCAATCTGTTTGTAACGCCTTGGTAATCATCACAGAATCTATATCAATGAGTCACTATAAGTACCAAGTTTCTATTAACCTGTGAGGCTTGTGACCTCACACATAGGTGCGCACGCACCGAGCAGACCCACTTGATGTGCTCGCACTCGTGTGGAAACATAGAACGCCCAATAGTCTAACAGTTGGTGAATAAGGCGACGTGACGTCACAGCATCACGCCACCTTTTGTTCAGTGGTTCTACCTGCGATCCGGCACGCCGCATGCGCATGCTAGCAACGATGTTACCTCACACCTGGGTTGCTTACTAGAAAATATGTTAATTATTTTACTCGAAGGTATTAGGTACAGATTTAAACTGAAATGAATTGAGGAATACCAATGATACACAATTCTGAATAAAAAGTATTTTTAATAGAATTTGTCATACACATTAAGTAGTCAGTGTGTTCCCAGAATTGTTTAATATTCATTGGTAGTTGAATATAAAAAAGTAATACTGAGGTACGGACAATGGAGTAGAGAAAAGACAAAGTTATGGGCATTGTGGTATACTTAAAATTAACCAGTGCATGGTTTGTAAGCGCGAGCCAGATCGCGCTCAGTTAAATTGACAGAACAGCCCGGTGGTGGGACGTCAATGGCGGTTACACGCGACCGGTTTTCGGCCTGTCTCATTCCGTTTCGGAAACCCGTACGTGTCGCGTGTGCCGTGCCTATTTGCGTGAAATTGTTTCGCTGTGTGATCAATATACAAAAATACTACCCACTTACGGAAACATAAAACAAGAATTTATCAATAAGGAAGCATTTTAAGTTGTTTATTTCATAAAATCTACAGATTCAATAAATCCAGATGTGGAGGTGCATAATAAACCCACCATTGGTTCAAATGAAACCATAGTTATTGAAGAAAAACCTGTAACCAGTGAGTATTTTGGAGACATACATTCAATTTATCGATCAACCAGTTTAGCCTCTTGCTCTGTCTCATATGAGTTTGTTAATTAATCAGAATCGTGACGTTTGAAATGTTGCCTTTAATCGAATTCACCGAAATGAAAGTGAACGTGGTAGCTATATAACTAACCTTGCTTTCAGTAATAGAGAAAATGTCTATAGTTTCAGCAATTGTTGTCGATCAAACGCCTCGATTTTGATTAAAGATTGCTTCATGGATGGGTTGTATCATCTAATCACATCGTTTGATAAGATAAACTATCGCCCATAAATACATACGGTAATGGGTATCGAACATCACTAATACTCATCAAGCCATCAACTAACAACAGTTCATTGTGATGATCAATCAATATCTGTGTGTCTTCAACTTGGGATACCTTGACTGATTTGCAGGGCATGCCAATCTGCTAGTTGTCAAACAGATGTATAGCTATTTCGAATGCGAGTGATTATCGGGGAAGCTTGACACATATGGTGAATTACAAAAGAGAAGGGCTAGGCCTTCTCTTGAAGTTGGGACGTGGCCTCCTGAAGAGTGAAGATACGACTGAGGACCCTGAGGAAATAGAGGGACCAATCACTGCGGCCCTGACGGACCCTGAAGCTGAGCCAATGAAGGCCTATTGGGAAGCTGATAAACGAGATCTGGGAAAAAGGAATCAGCCATTTATAGACCTGTTTTTGAAAGGAGATGCTCTGGAGAGGATACCAGACGCCACGGAAGAGCCCGTCAAAGAATCTCATTATAATTTTGAAAAAATCAGTTTGGTTCATTTACCAGACGCCCTGAAAAACTTAAATATTGAGGGTAACGTATTATAACTTTATTTAATTTTGTGCTAAAGTCGGAAACATCACACTTTCGATGACGGGAAGACACACAGATTCATTATGAGCTGGGTGCATGTCGCATAAACTTCCGTTTGTCTACTAATAATTAACCAATTTTATCGCAACTAACAACAATATTCCAGGTGATTCGGATACAATAGTTTTAAATTATTAGCTATATTTTACTGAAACAATTACGACGAATTTGTATAATTAAATAAACAAATCAAAACTGAATTGTCATTTTAGAATATTCTAGTTATTTGAAATAATACCAAGTCACTCTGCATAAAGATGAACTTGATATCAACATTATATTTTGATTTATTGTGTCGGGTTTCATGGTTTTGTTATGTAAATATCAGAACACCACCCATCCTGTCCTGTTTTATTTGATACGATCAGTCACTGTAATCTATCTTTTATTACAACATTACTCATAATGCCAAGAAATGAAATAAAAACATCTGTAATGTGAAAGTAGGTTAGGATATTTCAGTTAAATACACACAGTTTCAGTTGGCACGTTTCATTGACACTAGCTGTAAATAGAATGTCTAGTGCGATCGGGTTAAGCGCCCACACAAATATAAAGACAATGACAATTAGATGTAAGAGAATTGATCGGAGGCGCTCCAGCCCTGTGTATTTAACACGCCTATGTGGAAATGCGTCAATCTATAACGCTATTGTCGTCATTCTCCTTCAAATGTTTTTAATTTGTTGACAATGAACTTGTCAACGAGGATGGACATCCAATGTTGTGTACTTAAGCTGTTTCCACTACCAGGAAGTTTGATCTTGTACTTACTTAAATTATTTTTTTCTATACGAAGCCTTAAACGGTCTTTTATCAATTATTTGTACCTTTTAGGGCTGATTTTTCCAACGCCAGATAATTTTATCGGAGGAATAATTTTAAATTTTTGACAGTTCTTCCATACAAAATCTGTCAGACGTCAATATTATTCCAATAATAAAAATTATTCTGTCGATTGAAAAATCAGCCCATAATTGAGTTAACAAAATCGGTTTCTTTCATTTCTTCACTTGTTTATGTTCTTCATTTGTTTCTATGTTGCTTTCAATTTAACATTTTTCACATATTATCACCTTTCTTTTCTGCTTTTTGGTGAAAGTTTCATTTTGTTCTTATAACCAACGCAACAGTTTTAATTAACTATAACCCTAATTACGTTTAAAACCTTTGCAACGTTCGTCTGTTAGTAAAATCTAAGTAAGCCAAACAATTTGTATCAGTTCATTGGCACCTATGGTTCATTTACAATTAAATTTGTGCAATCAATTATCAAATAGGTACACTGCTAACTTTCGCTTCATTTGTCTTGCATATCAATGAACACGTTGCAAAGTTTTAAAGAACTGTAAAGCGTGTCACTTGATAATGTAATAACAATTGTTTTTTTATTCATTCTAGGTGTCCCTGAAACACCCAAGACTGGTACAGGAATCTCAAGCAGCGGCCGCGATGCCGGCATGGTCGCAGGCGTTGTGGTGGCAGTAATCTCTGGAATTATTATATTGGCAGCACTGGTAAGCACCCAATATACACCGAGAACTTTCTAGCAACCTTCCAGTTAGAAGAATCGTGACGACACTCAATGTGCAATAATGGGTAGTTAAAAAAATGGGACACCCAAATGTACCGTTGGAATGTGTTGAAAGAAACGGAGCATGTTTTAGAACGGACGCTCCCGTTTTGTTTTACACTAATTTCTAGATGTACCTATGACCTAAATTATAATTGTCTCGTATAGAATGACACTTGTGTTGCTAGCTAACCATGTTTAATACTCGGCCATTTAGAAGAATCTGCAAGTTATGTAAATGCATTTACAGTTCTAAGAAACGTGTGCAGTGAGTTTCTTCATCTCGAACATTCCAATACGTTTGCTAGTCTTTTTTTAAGTTTATTTCTGAATTCAGTTATTTTCGATTCGACGAACTCAGCTCCGCGTTTGTCGACTTATCAAAATCAAGGATCGTAAACAATAAATATTGACTCTGCAAACCCGACTGGGGTTTATAGGTGGTCAAAACATGAAAGATGACATTTTCAGATAATTTCGTTGCCTGTTATTAATAAAAATATTGTGGTTTTACGTCAACGTTTACAGGGACATTGATCGAAAATGACCAAAAAATGCGCCTAAAAATAACGCAAGCAAAATATTATTCAATTAAACTTATCTCGCGTTAAATGTCTTTCGTACGATTATAGCACTAATTGAATATTATTAACCGAGGTGCGCCGTACGCAATGGTCTGCCTAAGCCGTTCACGGTTAGACGCAAATGTAAATTCTAACCTGTAAACATATCGTGACGTTAAGGAAATTTTTTGATTGTGACATTAATGAATACATTGCTTTGGTTAATGTCTCAGCCGCGTTAAATTGCATCTTAGTAACCGCTCTAATAGACATCAATTGTTTCCATTCCTTTGATGATGTAACTTTTTCGGCCTTCCTCGAGATCTTGCCCAGATGTGTCTGTCTATTAAAAATCACGTGTAAAATTAATGTTAACTACTCGTTTCAGATCGCAGTGCTTATGTACAAACACTACGTGAACCGTAATCATACATCTATGAACTTCGACAACCCGGTGTACCGCAAGACGACAGAGGACCAATTTGCGCTGGAGAAGAATGGCTACGCACCGGGCAGCAAGTTGTACCCCAGCACCGTGGGCGAAGAGGTGAGAGCACTAACCGCCATGGAGTGTACGCTTAACATACAAAACAGTCTAAGATAAGTCGCACAAGGACGCACTGCCCTCCGCCAAGCCAATTAACGAGCTAGTGTCTCATACCACTAACTCAATTCTTCTTTTCATATATTTTTACTGTAAACTAAGATCATTATTTTCAAAATTTCACTCCCGACTTCTTGTGTAAAATGAATTATACCCCGTGTAACTTGGCCAAAATGATAAATGTTGTAAATATCAATGAAAACTAGCATTATTTTACTATAGTAAAGATTATTATAAGGTCTGCCTAAGACATTTTAAACTTGATGTATTTAGAGTTATTATATTTACTAGAGATTGTTTTAAGGATTCATAGGAAATATTTTCGTTTAGATTTAAAAGATTGTGGCAATTTATAATGTGCCAACATTTTTACCGCATCAGTATTAAATTATAGTTGCCAAATTATTGGCTCTAAGTGGTAGGTGTAAAATGCTGTAAATAGTCCCTTTTAAATAGCAAATATGATTTTTGTAATCTGCCTAAAGCTTAACATAGACTTTAATAATAATATTTTACTGCCGAAATATTTATTTTTCATGCGTAAACATGCGAGGGCATTAATAATGGTAAGTTTTAGTAGATTGAACTTAGGCGTTAGATGAATTTACTTGTACGTGACAGTGCGGTTTAGTTGCATTTTGTTGTTTATTAGATGTTTTGTTGAACAAGCTCTGACAATACTGACAATGTTTCCAATGACTAAAATGTGTATTTTCTCGTTGCAGGCCCAAGAACCTCTCAACACACCGGGTACAAATGACTTTGTATAGTGTACAAGCTGGAAGTAAATACAGTATAATGTCATTAAATGTGAAAAGAAAGAGAAGGACATGTGATACTTAAAATAGTGTTATCCAGTGAATGGGACTTAAGCTAACATTTTTGTAGTAAACTCTAAAAATAGTTAGCGTTAGTGCAGTGAAGTGAAAGCTTATTGGAACAAAGTTCTGTTTGCTGTCATGCTCGCGCCGGGATGGATCTCAAAATTACGATTATTTCATCAGCTGTCATCTCACAGGTTTCGGTTTTTTACTCAGATATAGTGAAAGGTAGATTTGAAAGTGTATGGCACCGAGCGTGAGTTTTAATTTTATACATCTATATAATTATACCAAGAGGAGCAGCGGTGGCACAGTAGTAACGGCCGTGACTTACGATTTAAGGTCGTAGGTTCGAACCCAGTCAGTGCTTTACTTTGTGTAAATTATTTCATCACCACTGCTCTCAAAACGATGAAGGAAAACATCGTGAGGAAACCGGTATGTCCTAGAACCAAAAATTCAAAGATGTAACATCTACCAACCCGCACTGGGCCCGCGTGGTAGATTACGGCCCACTCCCTCTCACAGAGAGGAGGCCTGTGTCCCAGCAGTGGGAACATTATAGGCTGATTATGCTTATAATATACCAAATGCGACATTATAGTGATAGCAAATCTAAATTTGTTGAACGATTTGCATCTATTGATTGTAAATTGAACGCAATCGCAGTGTTCGATCAGTCAGGAAATGATTCGCCAAAGATAAGCAGTGTTGGTCGACTTGTACTATCTACCTTTTTCTATATCTGTGTTCTGCACGTAAAGAGATCTTGGTAATGCTTTTGTACTATCTGTATCACATTATTAGACGTTAGAAGGGACATGTTTGCTCTAATTTTCTCTTTACACTGTGAATAGTATAAACATTCTTAAATATTGCTTTATCAAATGCCTGGTGCATTGTAATTATTTATATAGAGTTTACAATTTTTTTATTCCACTTTAGTTGATAATATTAATATTATACACCTATACAGCGATCTTAAACTCTAGATTTCCGCATTCAGAGAGAATGAAAAGCTCATGTTTCATAATGAAATGTACTTAGTTAGTAATTTGTCATGTTTTCCTAAATATTTTTAAAATTGAACTGATTCTGCATATATTTGAAAGTAAAAATGAAAGTATCCTGGTAATTTCCCTGGATTTTTTAAATAAATAATTGATTTATTTATTGCGATAACACACTAGTAAATGTAGGCTAATATGTGCCAATTTTAGTAAAATTTACATTTATATCGCCAAATTTTATTGTTCTATATACTTGGTAGTAGTTGAATTCTCATAAATACGATATAACTATTTGTTGCGACGGTAATTTATTTGTACTAATATGAAATTGTTATTATTAGTATAGTACGGTTTTAATATAAATTTACATTTTATGTACCAGTTGAGTTTTACCATCGAACCTTTTTATGTATTTATATATTTAATAGCAATGAACGCATAGTATTTGGAATGTGACTTTGTCAAGCAAAATCCTGCCAAATTCTTTAAATATAAATTATTACTCTATTTGTAATGTAATTCAATTACATTAATACATACTTGATGCACATTTCATACAATATGCCTAGCTCAATAAGTGTGGTCACTAAAATAAATTATTGTGTAAATATTGTCAGTGAAATATATGTAAAAGGTGTTAATACTATGTCTTTTATTTATTACTGTATTTTTATTTGCCTCTTATTTATCTTCGGAAACTGGCATGTCCTAGAACCAAAAATTCGGAGACATGTGACATCAACTAACCCGCACTGGGCCCGAGGGGTGGATTATGGCCCACTCCCTCTCACAGAGAGGAGGCCTGTGTTGGCCCAGCAGTGGGAATCTTATAGGCTGATTATGCTTATGTCAAAAGCTCACTACTCAAGTTCACACAACATAAAAGGTTTACAGATTGTAGATACCTACTAAATCTCCTTTAAAATCTCATCGACGGATCCTCAGATTTTGGATCTAGACTGTGTGGTGTTTTACTATTCGATATTGCATAGTGCTTTAGTAGGTACCCTTCGGAAGCTGTAGTCTGACGTGCAACTAAACTTGACAATGTATCGCGGAGGCTATATTGTTCATTCGTTTAGAGATGTTCTCACCATGGGAGATGATATTGTGTTAATAGAATATGGTTCTGGAGCTATGTCTCAAACCATGCAAAGTGACCTCTGCGCTGCCACCGACGACGCCGTGGCAGTAGTGAAGTTTTGGGCTAACAAGATCTAAAAAAATACAGTCGTGCCAGCGACACGAAGAAGAATATGAATGAAAACATTTCATATAATCACGTGGTTTATTGTACTATAACAACTTAAGCTACATGTACGGCATACAGGCGGAAAATACATACTATGAATATTCATCACGCTATTACCAATGCGGGGTAAGCAATCACGGGCTAAATCCCTGACATACCCTTATATACACCACATTAGCATCGTCATTCCTCATGCAGCATATATATCGTCATTTTATGGAGGTATTAAACTTATAAATATTAATAAACAATATAAGTTATTAATGCTAGTTACAGCCACACTGTTGTGAACAGTCCTTTGTTTAACATACCGTACATTTAATGCGAGGTTATTAAATTAAACTTAATCAAATAATAAATATTATTGAAGTTACTTAAATGTTTAAAAATTAATATTAATTAATTTTATATAGGCCTCCCGTTGGATGCAAGAAGCGCAGAACCGGTCGAAGTGGGGGTACTTGGGGGAGGCTTATGTCCAGCTGTGGACGTCTTTCGGCTGAAATGATGATGAGGCCTCCCCCAAGCACCGCCATTGCGACCGGTTCTGTGCTTCTCGCATCCAGCGAATTCCTACGGCCTTCACCAGGTCATCGGTCCACCTTGTGGGAGCTGGTTACTAACAGCAAAATATTACCTAATGTACAAAAGTACACGGACACGTCTTAATGAAAATTAACTAACTCACAAACTTTAACACGCCACAAAAGTGAGGTACCACAAAGGTATAATACACAGCATAGAGAACAAACATGTTAGGAACGGAATCTTAAAACATTCTTAACTATTAAAAATCCCTTTTCATTGTTACAGAGGGCATTTGCTTCGTAAAAACTAGTTAACATAGGTATTTTAAATACCTACACAGTTCTTATGGAAAGTAAGTAAGTAGGCTACGAAATAAATGACAACAATGAAAATTAGTTTATTAAATAAAATACGTAAATTAAAACGTTGTTTATTTTGCTTGTACTATGCTCAGTAAATACTTTGACAAGTACATTTAAAATTGGTTTGTCTGTTCAAAATATAAATGCTGATATCTATTTAATACTTTCACTATCAATGCAAGCGATATCTCGAGGAAGATAAACGTAAGCGCATATATTTATAATTTCCGCGTCCGCATTATCAAGGTTATATTGTTTAGTTTCATGTTTCGGTAAAATGAAATAGGTAGGTACTTACTTACTAAAAAAAATTACAACAAAAAAGAAGACAAAAACTCCAAGCACGTATTAGTGATATTTTATAAAATAAATGCCAAATATTAATCATAAGCAACCTCATCAATGGATTTTCAACAAGAGAATTTGTTTGTATACATCATACGTTTATTGTTGAAATACAGGGTAGCGGGGACATGTTCGCACAACCTGTTGTATTCAGTACATGCTACTGAACTTCTGAAAAAAATCAACGAAGGAACGATAAAAAAAAAAAGTTAGCACTTAAAAAAAACAAAAAAAAAAAAACCGCGTAGATTTTGCACTTTTCTATGATAACCGACGAAAAATATGCACTCTACGGAGTCTAGAATCATGTGCTGAATTCATGGTTTCAGTGTGTAACCTTCCGTGGCCCACTTCTCCGGACACAAGTGGGAAGATGTAAGTCCAACCTGGTAAAGTACTTTGACGGAACGGCAGCAGGGTGCGATTGCGGAGCTATGTCACAAACCATGCTCCACCTCCGATCCTGCCCTCTGTGTCCCAAAACATGCGGTCAAAATGACCTCTGCGCTGCCACCGACAACGCCGTGGAAGTGGCAAAGTTTTGGGAAAACAAGATTTAAAATACAGTCGTGCCAGCGACACCAAGGAGAAGAAGAATGGTTTCAGTTTGCGCGTCGATGCCTCCCTGTTACCCTGCATTTCAACAATAAACGAAAAAGAGAACAAGAATTTTAAAGCCAACATTATTTTAACATCACAAAATCTGTGTTAATTTTTGGTTTTAAAATCACATTATAAATTAAATTAACAACTTGCTATTCGAATTACGCACTATCACTGAGATTATGTTATTTGTCTTAAATAAATTACTATTAGGCTACAATTTTTAATCCATTAAGGTGAATGCGCAGTGGTAGACCGCCGTACGTTTTTTTACAATTTGCAGGCCAGTGTCATGTTGTATCTTAATCAAAATATGATTCGCGACTATAATAGATATGTATTTACAGAATTATAGTCATTAATTCACCTTAAGGCCATACCGCTGTTAAACCCGCGATGGTTTGTGCGGTATGTTTAATTGTAACAATGTTTTGTAACTTTTTTTTGAATAATAAACAATAAAAAAAAAAAAGGACGAATTCCACCAAACTTATAAACCAAGAATAAATCTTAACCTGAGAATAAATTTTGATTTTTTGACAGTTTTTCCATACTAGAACTTTCAGAAGTCAATTTTATTCCGCGAATAAAAGATATCCGACTTTGGTAAAATCAGCCCTCAGTCGACTATCGTGTCGGGATTTATTATTATTACAACATAACACCACGCCTGTATTTCACGAGGGACTAGGGTAGAGGTGTACCTAATAGTACACCCACATTTCGCCAGTAACTTTTATGTCCCACTAGCGACGCCCCGCGGTTTCACCCGCGTAAGTTTCGATTCCCTGGGCACATCGGGATAAAAACTTTCTTATGTCCTTTCCCGGGACTCAAACTATCTCTATACCAAATTTCATCTAAATCGGTTCACCGGTTTAAGCGTGAAGAGGTAACAGCCAGACAGACACACTTTCGCATTTATAATATTATATTAGTATGGATGGAAGTATGGGTAATACGTTTAGGCAGTATTTCTATGGAATTCTAAAAATGCTTAATACTCAATAAGTATCCATTGATCCGACAAAATGAAATCTGATAAAGGACTGTTCGGAGTATACACCGTGAATTCTTAATGGCCAGAAAATCATTTTGATATACAACTAATAAAAAACACTGCAAGCCTTTAAAACTACACGGTGTATAATAATTACACTTCAAAGCTAGTTACTATAGTGGTACATTCTAAAACTAAATTCTAACTAAACAAACTACTATTACAAACTACAATTAAGTACTTGACTAGTAGGAATCTCATCGTCACTCACGCGCAGTTTCTTCTTCACGTATTCAATTCCGTTCATTTTAATGTCACTTTCTTTGATATCTGTCACTCCATTGGCTGAATGAGGTAGTTTGTATGCTTCATACTGTTTGGTGATGTGTTTCTTGTATTTTTGGAATGTATTCGCTGCGATGTGCTGTCTGGCGTTTTGGAACAGCTGATCGAAGTGGTGTAGATTGTGGCTGGAAGGTGAAAATGGCAGGTATAAAATACACAGTAGGTATATTAATGGTAGATGTAAAAACACAAGATAAGAGGGACACAAACAGGTAAATATAAAAACAATGAAAAACTTCGACCGAGTTCACTCTTCCCGCCAAAATCGTACTTCCCACGAAAATTGTAGCCGACGCGAACCGACGCGCGAGCTATCGAGTCTACCGCATTGCATTTTGGTGACGATTGGAACTTTTTATTTCCCACTCGTTCTGCTATAGACCGAGAGTCAAAATGCAATAATGGGGATTTCATTATGAGATTTCACGGATTGTTAAAAAATGTTAATTATGACTTCCTGAGCAAGAGTGAACAATGAACAATGGGGACGACGGGGCGGGGACGACCGGGAATAAACGAGCTAGGAAAATTAATTGGTGACCGCAGTCAGCCCGATCGCACTGATCGAAACTCATTGATGGCCATTATTTGTGTACTTCGGTCAACCAGTCGGAATGTCTTTCCGATATTTGTTAGTCATCGCAGTGGAGCACACTTTGCATGTTAAATTGTAGTTTGGGTGTAAATAGTCAAACCTTGAGGGTGCCGGCAAACAAAGTCACAATGACTCAAACTTAGTTATCCGTCAACCTAACAGCAAAATTATGAAGATCGCTGTGTACATATTGCTAAGCATACAGACCTTGGTTTATGAAATCGCTATACAGACGAGTACAGTCAAAAAGAGAATTCCCTCAATACAATAATTCATTTAATTGTCTACAATCACCCTCAAAATAAGAATTCATTTGATTGTCTACGATCACCCTCAAGATAAGAATTAATTTGATTTTCTACAATCAACTTCAAGATAAGAATTCATTTGATTGTCTACAATCATCCTCAAGATAAGAATTCATTTGAGTGTAAGTATAGAATTTGTCTACGGTTCCTCAAGATAACAATTAATTTGAGTGTATAGAATTTGTCTACAATCACCCTCACTGTATCAATATGTAGCTACAATTAAATACTCAAAGTGAAGTACTTCTGTGATACTACGATCGTTATTTCTCACTACGAAAGGGAAATTAATTCATACTTACATGGTCAATAACACAGACGAAAGCATCTCTCTAGTGTTTAAAAGATGGCGGATATACGCTCGTGTATGCTTCTTACAAGTTAAACATTCGCATCCTTCTAATACTGGAGTGAAATCTTCTTTGTACCTGTAATAACACTAATATTATAAAGGCGAAAGTTTGTGAGTGTGTGTGTGTTTATACTTTTGTTACTTCTTCACGCTCAAACGGCTGGACCAATTTTGATAAAATTTGGTATGGAGGTAGCTGACATCCTGGATTAACAAATAGGTTATTTTTATCCCGATATTCCCACGGGATCGAAACTTATGCGGGTGAAACCGCGGGGCGCAGCTAGTTTTAATATAAATTGCCTTAAAATGTGTTTCATAATCAGCATAGACCTAAGGTTCCCACTGCTGGGACACAAGCCTCCTCTCTTCGAGAGGGAGTGTGCTGTAATTTACCACGTCCGGGTAGGTAGATGGCACATGTCTTCGAATTTTTGCTTCAAGGACATGCCGGTTTCCTCACGATGGTTTCCTTCACCAGTTTGAGAGCAGTAATTTATACTATAAAGTGCCTTGAAATGTGTTTGTAAAGATGTTAATATTATGTTGTTTTGTAGATAACAACTTTTTGTCTTTCCAGGAAATAGCATTGGACAAAAAGTTAATGGTAAAACATCAAACAAAAATAACCTAAAAAAGGCAGTGATGTTTATGCAATTAACTTCTAAAAATATAATTTGATAGGTAGGTTTTGTGTGGTTCAAATAATAATTAATCATGAATGATGTACAAAAATAAGTTCAGCTAAGGTTTAATTTGGCAAGTTGCATAAAAAAATTCAGAAGGATGAGTATCACCGCCAGTTGGTATTTATAAGCTTAATCAAAATTGTTAGAGAAGTTCTTCCACAAATATAAGAGCACCTCTACTGCCGTCAACTTATATACTTAATTTATGCATTATATAGATGTTTAAAGCACAGAATATGTTACGGTGCTGATTATGTAATCAGTAACGTAACAACTAGTTGCCGCTATGCCAACAACAAGCGAGAGGTCGCCGCAGCTGCAATCACCAGATACTTTAACACGTGCGGACGAACACTAGTGGACCAACACGTGCGCTTTGACCTCAAAATTTTGTCATTTTAGGCGCTGATGAGATGCAGCAAGGCCGCGGTTTCGATCGGAAGATGGCAGTTTGGACTTTGGACCTCAGTGTGATAAGCACATGTTAGATAATCGAACGAGTTCGTCTATACTGCCCTCCCGAACCTAAAGTGCAGTAACAGCAAAAACACGAATTCGAGAAAAAGGAGCGTAAAGTTTAGAATTCATAAAAATATATCATAAAGAGACTTTTAGCTAAAACCTTGAATGCATGATGAAAGGATATGTACAAAACTATAATACTAAACATTGTTACGTTAGTTTCTTTTTATAAAAACTATGATTATGGCCCTTTTTATTTTTTTGCCCCTATTACTACACACAGTTTTTTTACAAAATCTTTTAAAAAACTCATTTAAATGCAGTAAATCCTGTTATTACTGCATTTTAGACTTTTTTCCGCGATTGTTACTAACTAAAGTGCAGTAATATTGTGAAAATACTGCTATTTAATCTGTTTTTTTTTTAAAGAAATGAAGTTGCACACTTGTAGTAAAATAAAATTACCTTTAATTTTAATAAAAATGTGTATTTTCTTAATCAAATTTACTTGACATGCATTTATGACTATGCCATTAAAATTATATATCAAAACATTGTACCATATTACAACCAAACAGTACAAATTGTTTTAAACAACAATCATAACAAAAATATTATCAGCCGTGTTATCAGTCTTTACAAGATTTTGATAATCTTTATTAGTAAATGCACCTTAGAACGTAAATCACATGGTATTTCTAATACATAAATCAACATAAAATCTTTCTTCTAAACAAAACTAATTACTAAATGAGCATTCTTGTCTTACAAAAATAATAGTCCAAAAGATGAAACAATAACGTACAGATAAAGTGTAGCAATAGAATTAAACATTAAAAAAACAACGAAACAAACTAAGTATTATGTATTAAGTATTATAATAGGATAAAATATAAAAATAATCAGTCTTCATTGTTTGTATGAAGTAGGTACTTTATTTTACTCGTCTACATCAAATTCAAGTACTTCGTTTGTACCGTTTTTGGAAATAGGAAGATTTTTCCAAAATAACAACCTATTTTCAGGCATTAAGGACCCTAATTGTTTTATTATATTTTGCTTCCTTCCTAAATCGATACCTTTAGGGCCCGTTTTTTGAGTAAAGATTGGTAAAGTTTTTGATTTTAAGCAAAACATGTGCTTATAGTCAGTTTCGTCAAAATGTTTTTTGTAGAAAAGGCAGTACTTTCCTCTTTGGACCAAAACTTCAACTATGTCTCTTAAGTAAACCCTGTTCCCCTCGTTATCCTTAATTTTTTTTTGTGCGATGTGTGATTTGAAGTTGTAGAAATCTGTAACCTCCATTATTTTAGATAGTACCTTCCCCGACTTGAGTGACTCTGTAACCGCATTGACGAAATCCCTAAAATCGTAAACCTTGCCTTTCTTTCGCAAAGATTGTTCCACAAAGTGGTGAAAAGAATCGGCTGACATGAACGTGTGCCCTGGTTCAAAATATTTAAGCACAATCTGTGTGGCACCGATGTCACAACTATTTATAATTTGAATTAAAAATGTTAGCAAGCACCAATTTTTATTTTGGGCTGAGCAGTTATCCAGCCATAAAGTAACTTTCTTTGCATCACGTTTACTTAATAAGAATGCCCTAAAGGTACTCACAATGTCTTCCTGCTTCCTACCTGAGATCCCTTCATGCCAAACTGCCGCAAATACGCCACCGTCTTTAAATTTCCCCAATGGTACGAACGTTTCATTGTACACCACTAGTCTTGGGCAAAATACAGTAGATTTGAAAGTGTCTATTCTAGGTAACATTATCACCTTCTGCAAATCTACAGACACATGAATTTCATCTTGGCATTTTTCTTTTGCGTCTGTTTCGTAAATTTCCCGTGCTTTTGTATATTTAAGTTTGTGGTTTGAATGTGAATTGCACACCTCACAAAAAGGATCATACCCATTTTTAACGTGTTCAGAATTGTGTAAGTTAAAGGTTTCACACATCTCGCATTCCTCATGTCCGAGTTTTGCAAAAGATATATTCATTACGTTTGTCAAATGATATCTATAAGTTTCTATGCTGCATTTTATATCGGGATGGGTTTCCAAAAAGTTTTTGTGCATATCTGCTATTGTTAGGTCACTAGGCAGGTACTTCTTATTCGGGGCATGAGCTCTTCTGTAATGATGAATACAAGGCTTAAAAGATTCAACGTGTTCTGTAATTAATTCTTTATCAACAGTTATCAATTTTAAATTGCGCCCATCTCTTAGATCTTTTTGTGCAACAATAGATTTATTTAAAACTGAAAGAACATGTCTATCATTTTTTTTCGCGTAACCTAAAGTACACAAAAAAAATGTCTTGCATACTTCGACTCTATCCTCGTCTTTTGGAAAATTATACGTGTATGTGACCTGACGTTTTCTCTTAGAAGTTTTTGCTGGTCCCTTTTTAACACAATCTTTTTCTGTTACTAAATTCTTGATATAAATACCGCGATGTTCCCAGTCTAGAGACCAATAGTAACCATGAATGTCCTGTCTGTCTTTTTCGGAAAAACTAATAGTGCACATTTTTTTACATAAATTGTGGCAAGGTTCTCTTAAAGGATACTTTAGTAAATTTTTTTCATGTCTATCTCTATTTATTTGTATTAAAGATGTTTTCTTTCTCTGAGATACTGATACATTTATAAATTCTCGATCATTTTCAATGTTGGAAATTTCTCTCGTCTCTCTCTCGTCGTCATTACCAATATCGTTCAGCGAAAAAGAACTTGTAGATGATGTATGTAAAGCAAAATCAGCAACGTAATCTTTGTCCAGAACGGAATCATCTGAATCCTCTAGAAAAGTATAATCGAGACACGAGGGTAACATTCCTTCTTCGCATAGTAAATTATATGATGTAGGGTCGCAAGATGGAGCCACTTGTTCTTCAACTACGGTGATTCTGACAGTCTGCTCCTTAGTTATAAGGGACTGAGTAAGCTTAGATATTTCATAACTATAGACATGATACGAACAGGAATTTTCAAATTCAAATGTACTACTTTTTATAGAATTCATGTCCTTCAAAGTAATTTCATGCGTCCAAATGGATGTATCATCTAGCTGCTTTTTCAATTTTGAAGTTACGTTATGATCTTGGGGTACAGCCTGAGATGCTGGTTTCTCTGAATATATTTCTGGTAAGAATGGCATGTCAGTTATAAGAGACTGAGTAAGCTTAGATGTGTCATAATTGTAGACATGATAGGAATGGGAATTTTCAAATTCAAATGTACTATTTTTTATCCAATTCATGTCGTTCAAAGTTATTTCATGCGTCCAAATGGATGTATCATCTAGCTGCTTTTTCAATTTTGGAGTTACGTTATGATCGTGGGGTACAACCTGAGATGCTGGTTTATCTGAATATGTTTCTGGTAAGAATGACATGTCAGTTATAAGAGACTGAGTAAGCTTAGATGTGTCATAATTGTAGACATGGTACGAACGGGAATTTTCAAATTCAAATGTACTATTTTTTATCCAATTCATGTCGTTCAAAGTAACTTCATGCGTCCAAATGGATGTATCATCTAGCTGCTTTTTCAATTTTGGAGTTACGTTTTGATCTTGGGGTACAGTCTGAGATGCTGGTATATCTGAATATGTTTCTGGTAATAACGACATGTCAATTATTCTTTTTAATCTCTGTGACTTCAATCTCTGTGACTTCATTTTAGTTTATCTGCAACAAAAGGTTGCTTTTCAAAACTACACCTCACACAAGCATAAGCAGGAACAAGAAGGACTTGCAACAGTCAGTATAACATAAAATACCGTAATAAAAAATAAAAATAAAAATAAATACATATTACATACTTATCACACATTTAATAACATACATATGTATACACACATACATACATTATATTATGTTTATATGTTATCCCAAGTTTACTACTACGACACACAGCCGCAGCGCCGCGGCCGCGGTGTAGGTATTCCCGCGGTGTGGTCGGGCAAAATAACGCCGACGACACGACGTGTGGGAAGACGTCGATCGCGCTGCGCTTTTTCTAACCCCTTATTTACACATTAATTTACGATTTTAGTTGCAAGTAGAAGTACAGACGCCAGCACATCAAGCTACCCGAAACTGTAAAATTTTCCCAATCAACTTTGAACCTTATGATGTAGCGATAAAGTTGAAAATCTATTAAAGAAATTTGACAGATTGTAGTAGCTTGATGCGCTGGCGTCTGTTGTACATTGCTGTCCGCATAATTCAAATCTGCGAAATTAAATACATAATTTCAAACATAAGACATGTGATTGTAATTCTACTTAGCACTTAACACTAATCAATGTGTCTATTAAAAGGCTATACACAGTTTAATATAATGAGGTACAACTGCGGCTTGTCTTGTCCAAACCATGCCGCATAGGTAAACGTATTTTATAGGGAAAAGGAAATGCAGCTTGTATCAAGATGTTAATAAAATATGTGTAAGATATAAAAATACAAATAATTATTAGGTTCTAAACACTTACCAAAGTTTTCGGGTTCGTATACAGACACAGCTGCACGGCACCAGTCCGCCTCAAACCGTGGTCATGACGCAACTGACACCTGCGCGTGCGAGTAGGTACAGACTCACGACGCGACGCCGATGTTAGCAGTATCGTGCGTGTTCGGTTTTAATATTTTAATAATTTTACCAAGTAAAACGCAGTATTAGGGAATATTACTTGACTTTAGGTATTTCAGGTAATATGAATTGGATGGAGCAAACTAACTAATATGCAGTAAAATTTATAATCACTGTAAATTATATAGTTTTTCACAAGTAACTACAGAACATCCTACAAGTTAAACTGCAGTAAAGTTATTAATACTGCATGTTTTTTGGTTTTTCACAAGAAATTACAAAATCTCCAACAAGTTAATGTGCAGTATGTAATGTTAATACTGCACTTTAATTAGGAATCTAAATAAAAAATATTTTTTCTTAACTTTTGCAGTATAAACAATTTGTATGCGTCGAATAATACTGCACTTTAGTAAGTTTTTTCTTTAATCTTGTAGAACAAACTACTATTTTAAGTGCCACAAAATATCATAAAATACTGCAGTTTAGTTAGTAAACAGAGAAAAATCTGGTGCAGTATTCATTTTACTGCAGTTTAGCTGGTAAATATTTAATATTTTAATAGATTTGTGATAATTTTGCTGTTACTTCATCCAAAATAAATTAAAATAAAATAATTAATTGGAGCTACAAAAAAAAAAGAAAAATGGGCTGATAGCTAACAAAACGGGGATTTAGAATATATAATTAACTCAAAACCGACCAAAATGCCTATTACTGCACTTTAGGCTCAGGTGGGCAGTATAGTCATATCAAAGTTCGAAGTCCAGACATCGTACGACTGTTTACAGCCAGCTACAAGAAACAAAACCTTTGTCCTTGCTCAAAAACTCGAGGAAAACGTTTAAAAATAAAACCGTTCTTTACTATTCAAATGAGGAACATCAAGGAAAAAAGGCCAACAGACTAAACATACCTTTCGTCATTGAGATCTAAGATACATGGTTCCGTACTTCGTCGGTCTGTGTCGAAGTTTAGGGTCAGTACATGTCCTGTATTGCTGAGCATGGTGGGGTATGACCCGTCGAATACGTCCCAGCCGCGTTCAATAGCTGCTACTATGATCGCTGGGTTCCAACAACCTTCTACTACTCGTAGCAAGTCTTTTGGTAACGCGTCCTGAAATTGTGCAAAAAGGTTGTCTCATTACTTTCGTTTCTTCCGTACGCAAAATACGCGCTTTGATCCACGTCAAAGCTGTGCTCGTGTGTGAACGTCTTACCTATACCAATATTTTGCTTCTTTACGTAGATTCAATCGTATAGTAAAAAAACTGGCCAAGTGCGAGTCGGACTCGCACACGAAGGGTTCCGTACCACACGGCAAAAACACCGAAAAAAAAACACTGTTGTATGGGAGCCCCTCTTAAATATTTATTTTATTTTGTTTTCAGTATTTGTTGTTATAGCGGCAACAAAAATACATCATCTGTGAAAATTTCAACTGTCTAGCTATCGCGATTCTTGAGATATAGCCTGGTGACAGACAGACGGACGGACGGACAGACAGCGAAGTCTTAGTAATAAACGGGACCCCGTTTTACCCTTTGGGTACGGAACCCTAAAAAGGCCTTCTCTAACTTTTTATTGCTAAGACGCTGCGAAAAGGAGAGGGGGCCTAAAAGAGGTTGTGCACCGTGAATAATACGAATATACAAAATAAATAATCTTATACCTATATAAAAATCTCGTGTCACAGTGTTTGTTATCGAACTCCTCCGAAACGGCTTGACCGATTTTTTTGTGTATTTGTTGGTAGGTCTGAGAATAGGTCGTGGGCTATTTTTATACCCCTAGGTGATAAGGGTGGCCCTCTCCAGATTTTTTTTGGAACCGAAACTTACGCGGGTGAGACCGCGGGCGCAGCTAGTTTCTTTATATTATTCTATAATTATGAGTAGGCAGAGTTCCTAGTTTGCAGCATCTTGCAATTCCTTAAGTACCCAATACTGTAATGCGAACTGACCCATCCAATAATTTCAAAGATTGTTTACTATAAGCGATCTAATGGAAAAACCATGTTTATCAGTGGAAGTTTTATGGGTTGATAAAAAAAATCTTATCTACTAAACCTACGACTGTGTTAACAAAACGCGTAAATGCATTTTTTTCGGTAATGTGATATTTGTATCGTAAAATGCGAGCGTAAAGCGTTTAATGTTTATTAAAGTACCTACGTAACATACCTACGTTTTCACATGCCCATTTCAAGGTGAAATATGACGAATTACAATAGCGTTATGTAAACTATTTGCTAACCATGTTGTAGAAAAAACTGACTTGCGTAGGCTCGGTTGGTAAACATAATTTTAAACTGAGACGTAGTTAACGCCGAGTTAAATGATTAGGTACCTACTTGTTTACGGAAAAATCTGATTGATACTACATAGTATTTTTTTAATATTTTCCACAGGATTTTTCCCGTGTTTGTTAGTGCAATATCGGATTTTCACATTCTTACATAGCACGCAGCAATGACGAATATACACATTTCCAGTTTTAACGACCTCCCATTGTACAGGCTTTTCGTACAATGAGTCAGCTTATAAATATGTATAGCTTGATATGTCTTCGTGCGTAAGACAAAATACCAAAGCACATAAGTTCATCGTTCCTGACGTGTATACTGTCTATAAAGAAACCCAATAAGGAATTCGATCAAATTCTTTCCTATGCATAAAGAAAAAGGTAGTATTGTATTACCGCTGACTAATCTGAGGCGTGGGATTAAGCACAATCCATTGCTGACGACAGCAATTACACGAAATATTGCATCACGACAGGAATGTTGGTGATGATGTGTACAAATGTTGTTTCTTATTAATCACTCTTTTCCAGGTATGACGCCATTTTTGTCTGTTGACATGAATAATATATGCATTTTCGACGTGGTTTAATACTCAAATACATTTGAATTTATTTATTTTTGCCACAGCATCTAAGTATTACAATACGGTTGATGAATTATGGCCGGTTCGTACTTTGCGCAGAAGGCTACGCAATTATATTTTTAGAAACCAAAAGGTGACATGTGGTGAGGTGGTGGTGAGGCGAGTGTGAGTGAGTGTACATGCGCGATAGTCCAGAGAGCCTATATTCAAACCGCCCATATCGTACACTAGCTTTTGCTAGCGACTTCGTCTTTATGGTCGGCTCCTAAGACTCCTAACGTAGGTAATGATAAATAGTCGCCTTTCCCTAGAATTGGGCTATCAAATGCAACAATATTTTTTCAAACCCGACTGGTAGTTCCCGAGATTAGGGCGTTCAAAGAAACAAACAAACTCTTCAACTTTATTATTAGTAATAGATTATGGAGATGGCGGAGCGATTAACGTTGCTATGATGGTTTCAGTAGGCGGCGGGCATCAAATATTAAAGTCGCATCGGCAATATTTTGTCCTACAGTTTAAGAAAGCTGAACTTTGGACATAATAATATGCTGCTTAGATGCTCCCCTTCTGGTATATACGCACTCTGGTAAGGAAACGCACAAGAGACCAACACATGACAAACTATGGACGGATCAAGGCGAATGCAGGCCGGCTAGGGAAGCTCTTCCCACATTGAATGGCCGCCTCACGAAACAGGTTCTCCGTCTAACTACCTAAACAAAAGCTGCGTATAGTTACTGCAGCTTTAACTGGCCACGGGTCATTTAATAAACACCTCTTTGTCATAGGAGTAACAGACAGTCCGCTGTGCAGGGCCTGCTTGGAGGATGACGAGACAGCGGCACATGTGCTTCTAAACTGCCCGGTGGTCGCCACGTACAGGGCAAAGTACTTCGATAACCCAGGTACTCTACGTGAGACGGTCAGTGACATCAAGGCGTTGCTGGCCTTCCTTGAGGAGCTGGGGTGGATCGAATAATCGATTTTCCCACCCATACGCAAAATACGCGCATTGACGTGGAGTTGCGGACACCAGCCCGTATTACCTATTATGCTGCTTAGGCAAAAGCATAATTACGCAATATTGTACGTGGTCTACACAAGTCGTTATTGTGCAACGCTAAAGTGCAGTCCAAATATTGTCTTACAGGCTACATAGCTCATGCTCAACATTATGAAAAAAATACTATTTCAAAATATTATATTATGGTTTACAAACTGAAAGAACACCAATCAATTGGCCCAGTCTTTTCCCAACTATGTTGGGGTCGGCTTCCAGTATAACCAGATGCAGCTAAATACCAATATTTTAGTAATTCAGATACTTACACCAACTGTCTTAAAAATATCATCTAATTTCTGTGCTGCCAAATTGTTGGATTCCTCTTTTGCATCCGTTATTCCTGCCAAAGCTACTCCGGTAAGAGTATCTTTATATTTCAGTACATGTTTGATGGATTCATTACTTTTCTTAGGCATCCCAGAGGCTACCACCACACCTGGAAATTGCATCAAAGAGATTTTAGTTTTTTATTTTGAGAGAAATTTAAGACTTCCACTTAAATATCATTTCAGCATATGTCTTATGTCAGTGTACCAACTGCACGCGTAGCATGACCGCCGTAGAAACGGGGTTTGCCTATGGAAGAATAGACAAAATGACAGATTGTAGAGATATTTGTACGCATTCTACGCATCTAAGCATGGTAATGTGTCATTTTGTCTATTCTTCCGTCGACAAAACGTCGTCATGCTGCGCGTGCTGGAGGTGAACGTAGAAAAAAACATACATGCTTGAGTAGCATATAATTAAAAAATGTTACCCTCAGACTGTGGCAAAGCCCAAAAGGAGGCTAATGTAAAAGTAAAATATCAGCCCATATGTTTGGTCTAGACCTCCACAATGAAACAAACATACACTATAAAGGCATGACCCTCCATTGCGTTGTGCAGTCAGGTAAAAAAGGTAAGTAGATCACAGCACCGGTAACAGCTTTGGCACACAAACATTTTATGACACAGGTTTACTGCTATGCCACCCTCATTTTGTAATCTATCAAAACCATAATATGTAAGTACCTATGTATTTGTATTATAAGTTTATACTTAACCTATTTATGTACTTGTTTGGGTACCTATTTTATTTATAATTCATTAGGTTGTATTTTTATTCTCCTGTTAAACAGAGCACCTGTCGTCTTATCTTTCTCTACACCACCCTTGGTTGACTGGTAGAGAATGCCTAAGGCATTAAGTCTGCCCTTGTACCTTGTTATGTGTGAGAAGTTTAAATGAATAATAAGTAATGTAATACATTTTATTACTGACCAATGAGAGCACTATCTCGCAGCTGCTTTGAGGCCTTATATCGATACACACAAGTATCCAACATATTGCAGGTCCTATCCACAGACTTCAGGATTCTCTTGTACCCCTCATTTAGTGATGTTCGGCCATCTGCAATCGCCAAAATTATTTCTGGTTTGTACACTTCCATCAAATCCATATATCTGAAAATTCATTCAATTTCAAGGGGTGAGATAAGCATAGTTTGAGATTAGTAAGTTTCATTATTTGCCAAATTTTTAGAAAACTTGTACCATATAAAGCTTGATCCTGTAAGACAAACTGTTTGTTGTGCATTTTGTCTCATAATAACTGTTTTGTATAAAAACAAGTAAAACTGTATATTCCCTGCTTCTTAAGTCATGTTCAGGTCTTACCTCTCCGCATTAACCATTTTCTTTCCATTTTTGGTCCAAAGAGGTACTTTGTCAAGCTCAAAATGTCCAGAAGGAGTTGGTTCACTCATGTTATGTGATGTCATGCAAATTAGATGTTCTGGCAAGCCAGCAAACTTGGCAACACCTTCGCATTGAGCCTTCATACCTGGCTCTAGTTGTAAGGAGTTTGATACTGGCACCCATAAAAGTTGTGGGGTTGAAAACACTTTGGATAATACCTCTGCGGTGATATGGGATACACTGCCACCCTGAAAAAGTAAACATTCTATAATCAAACAGATGTTCTTTTTTCACAATTCAATAAATAAATTGAGAGGAATTGGTTTTTAGCAAGAAAAAACAGTACAGCTGCTCAAACAGCAAGGGGTAAAACCTACCAATATGAGTTGAACAAAATTTTGTTATGAAATCCTTATTTTTAATTTAGATAAATTATTGAGCACATGAGCAGTGGTAACAGCCGCGACTTACGAGTTGTAGGTCGTAGGTTCAAACCCAGACAGGCGCTTTACTTTGTGTAAATTATTCCATCACCACTGCTCTCAAAACGAATCGAATCGTGAGGAAACCAGCATGTCCTAGAACCAAAAATTCGAAGACGTGACATCTACCAACCCGCACCGGCCCCGCGCGGTGGATTACAGCAGCCCACTCACTCTGACTGAGAGGAGGCCAGCTGTGGGAACGTTATAGGCTGATTATATATTTGTGTGTGAGTCACAGATTTCTCGTAAATCAGCTAACATTAGCCCAACAGACAGGTAACTTCAACCCAGCCGTGGGTGGATACAGGCTGGTGATGACTGAATGATGGCAGACAGACAGACAGACAGATGGGACAAGGAAAATACACTAGAAAATATAAAAATCCGTATTGAAAACCTCCTCTTTTTTTGAAGTCGGTTAAAAAATCATAACAGAGGGTTGACCTTGAGCAATTATATTTATTTATAATTTAGCATTTAGAATGTACAGGCAGAATATAATGTATATCATAAAAGCCAAAATTAATGACCTCAATAGTCATGATTAAATCAATATTTTGAAAAGTACCTGAGTTATTAGAGCTGCTGTTGGGGTTTCAATAACAGTGCCCGGAGATTTCAAGAATCCGGTCAGAGTACCGATACGATCACTACCACTGCTTACTTGTTTGATTGCGAAACGCATTTTCAAGTTTTTTTACGCTTATTTATTATTGTAGGTAACTTTATTTACACTTAATTACGCGCTTTTCGTGCGTAGCTATAACCTCAAAAATACAAATATTGCCAAATGTCAATTGTCGCTTGAGTTGCCAGCTGTCAAAAACATTACAATGCTGCCAACTTGTCATCAAGTTATTAGTAGTTACTTGTCAATTAATTTTGTCAAGTAGTGAAAAAAACTTAAAAATTATGCTTCGGTGGTTTGGTCATGTCATGTTGACAGGACGTATGAAAGGCGTACACAGAGTACTTTTTGATTAACGAAAAGTATTTAGAAGGGAAACGGTATTATTTATCAAAATAATAAGTTATCTAGTTTTCGTTTGAACTTTATTTTCGTAGGTATTCGTAAATAGTTTAAATAATTGTAAGTTAATTAAGTGTAAGCAGAAGAAATGTATATTTTCTAACATTAAAAAATCTTAAACCTGAGAAAAATTTGTCATCATCGAAAATAGCGCGCTCTCTCTGGCACATCACTCGACATCTCGCTTTACAACAGAGAGCGCATGAAGGCACATGGCATTGTCGCGATAACGCGAAATGCACCTTATTTCGCGTTATCGCGACAATGTAGCCGTAGCATCAATGACGGAAAATATTACCCTTCTTTTGTACAGTGTTATGTAAGCACAAGCTTTTTTTTTTCATTGGGTAAATCCTCATGGATACCCTTCGTCTGGGAAGAACGGAGGGTTATTTCGCACTTCTACCGACTAAAACCCCACTGTTCCTTCTTGTACCATGAGTCGGGGGCCCGGAAGATACTTGCACATTCGCCGCACCCCCAACTGGTATCAGCCCGCCATGCCTAGCGGGACCCATCACCAAGTGCGGCCAAACCCACGACCGCACTTATTATCCTTCCATTATTGCGCGCATACTGTCTACCACCTCTTTGAGCCTGACTGCTCGAGCGATTACACGGCCCCAATTTCACCGCTCGCCCCTTCTTATGGTGGCCGGAGATCGGTAAGCGCCTTTCGACGCCCGGCTTCCCTTCTGGTGCGGGTGGAATGAGAGTTATGCTCTCTTTCTCTCTCCGCCGCCGCCTCCTTTGCCTACATCACCTCCTCGCAAAAAGCGGCCACAGCTTTCCACGCGTCTTCGCTTCCCGAAAACCCCGACTTCGACTTCGAGAAATCACCCGCACCAAGTGTCGCGACGAGGGTACAGCGCTGTTGGGCCCAAGCTGAGCACTCCTCCAGCTTATGTTGCGCCGTGTCCTCGTGGCAGTCCACACAGTGATGACAGGTGGGCGTCCGCTAACGACATAGCGACGCAGGTATTTCCCGAAACATCCGTGTCCAATAAGCACCTGCGTCAGCCGGAAACTGAGGGCGCCATGCTGAGGCAGCATGTGTGTAGGAAGCCTACCTATTTACCGATTTCTGGCGTAGGAACGTAATTATTTAACACGCCATTCACAAAATAGGCTTTTCAGCGACCATTATTGTAAGTAGGTACCCTTCGGTAGGGTGGTCCCGCAGAAGGGTGCCCACCCTTTTACGTCTCATTGTTTCAAAGAATGTTGCGAGATCTAATGGATATATTAATTAAGTTTGCTCATTTACGACGGATACAGTACTTTGTAGCATTAATTATAACTGAAAAGCCCCTTTGAAAGTGGGCACACAGCAGGAAGTTTATTTTTTAGAAAGCCATACGGAACTGCAGTTCGTATCATTTCGTATTCCATGCCTTCGGGCGTTTCATCATTTATTAATTTTCATATCATTTCAGAGGGGGGCGAGGGGACAGTGTTTGCACGGTGGAAGTTTATTTGCAATTTAGTAGGTAGGTAGGTAAATACTTGCCGTGAAAGTAACTACTTACTTACCTAAAATTAATGGGTTTAAGTACGTACTGCTATTAAAATAACAGTGGCTGATAAAGCCTATGTTTTTCATATTTCATACCACTGCTTAGGTAATATCTTAACTTGCTTATTATAAAGGCTACCTACTAGGAGCGTTTATGTACCTAGGCAAATTTATTAAATACTAGCTTCTGCCCGCGACTTCGTCCGCGTGAAATATTCTTGTACCCCCACCCCGTCGCAACACTTCGTATTCGCTTAGCGTTCATTCTGACTTTTTTTCTTTTTGCTCGGCTATTATGGGTCATAGCGTGATATCAAATGCAAAAAGATTTTTTCAAATCTGACCGGTAGTTCCAGAGATTATCGCGTTCAAATAAACAAACTCTTCAGCTTTATTATTAGATAGGTAGTATATAGATAATAAATATACATGAGGCTCTAATTGGTAATAATTCTTCAAGAACATGGTTTTCACTCCTACTTTACATGTCTCGTACATACCTGCGGCGTGCTTACCACAATTTTTAGGGTTCCGTAGTCAACAATTTTATTGTTGAACTAAATGAAACAAATGAAAAGAGCTTAAATTAAAAATAGCTTCAGACTTTCTTTGCCTTTCTTTTTATAAAGAGTAGGTATTCTATTCTACTTTAGTTTTTTAGCTAGGCATTTAAGGTCGGTTGCCGCGTCGTGGCAGAGATCATTCATGGAAGTCTCCACCACTGAATATTATTTATTCGTAACCGTTTATTTTACCAAGCCACTGCTGAGATATTAATTTTGAGCCCTAGGTTTACCTAAATGAATGCTTGAAAGCCTTGTTAAATACCAAGGTCTTGTCGTAACTTTAATATCAAAACGTTATAAGATTCAGTGTTTAACGAGCATTTCGATGGCGATATAAAATTTTGTTTAACCTGGGCAAGGTAATCGTGGAACTTGGCAGTTTCCGCTATTAAACGCGAGGTCATGTAAGCTGAAATTTAGTTTTAATATAAAAACTTATTAAGTAAACTGCGTCAAAGTGACTAGGAACTTTTTCGAGACACGAATTTCCTGGAACCCTAATATTAATGTATGCAAGCTAATTTGTGAGTCACACTCAGGATTTTAATGCGGGTGAGGGTGGAAAAACCTAGTAACCCGGCAGGAAAGCTGGTAAAAAGTTGGCATAATAAGTTTCTCGTATGTGTAGGCGTGGTCATGCCCCGCGCGTCGGTGCATTAATGCCTTACAACTTAATGCTAGCTTGCACGCGGACCACTCGTGCCAGTAACGAGTCTTTTCAAAGAATATATGATGGATCATGTGTGAGGACGTTTTTGCCTGCGTTGGTTGTGACTTTCAGAAGCTAGCGATACCTACTTTGTGACTTCGGGTTCTGACACTGCAGACTTAATAGGTAGGTAAGTATACCTACCTAAACTTAACGTGCCAACTATTATAGTTGTTATTGATCGCCTCAAAATATAATCGATAGTCGATAGATGATCGTATTCCAGCTACCTTGCACCTGGCTGGATCGAACTGGACGGTCTATAATATGTCATCGATTGATTGACTGCAATCTAGTTGCACGTGTACGAAGGAAAGTGGTACTACGCAATAAACTGAAAGTTGTGAATTGTATTTAACTTAACCAACCATAATGTTTATAGAGCTTCAGCCCGCGGCTTCGTCCGCGTAGATGTCTGAAATTATCCCACGGGAACGCTAACGGGACAAAAAGTAGCCCATGTCCTTCCCCAGGATGCCTTCTATCTCCTTGCCAAACAGTTCAGTGGTAAACCACACACACACACACACCCTCACACAGACCCCCACACACACACACACACCCCCACACACACACACACACACATCTAAAGATGTGAAAAGTTACAGAAAGAGTTACTTTCGAATTTGTATAGGTATAGAGTATGGATAGCAAAGTACCTACTTCGGTAATCCAGGTACCCTCCGTGAGATTGTCAGTAAGTACCTAACATCAAATCGTTGCTGGCATTCCTTAAGGAGCTGGGGTGGATCGAATTATCGATCTTTCCATCCGTAAGCATCTACGTAGCCACATACGAACTACTCATCATACTGACGCGTGACGTCACGCAAAATCCTGCATCGCGCAAGCAGAGTTTATCGCACGGGTAGAGCTTAGAGCTTACAGCAAAGTGGAAGGAAGGTATTGTCAGCGCCTTCCTCTTCATATGCAAATGTTTGTCCCCTCTGCTTACCTAAAGTCGCTACTCTTCCAGCAGCTGGTGGCTAAAAGTCTGAAAGCCTTTGTGCCTCGGTGGAATCTAGGGCCACTTGCGCAGCGTATGTACACTCGCCTTTATTTTTGTTTACACTTTGTGTTATGTATGCATGCGTGGAATATTTTTAAGATGCTTTAAAACCTTCTCTTTTTGTACATTGTTTTTTTAATATAATCTTGATGTGGATCTAAAAATAATACACAAAGGAAACATGAAAAATGTGTGTTTTTCTATTTTAATGTATAACTTGTTTCATGGTTGCGCGTTTTTTTTTTTTGGGGTCTTCACAGAACTTTTCGATTCTTGTCTTAGGGCACTTGTCATAAAAATCCAATTTCAGATGAGTAATTCAAAGTGCCTATTGAATTCTGGAATTATGTGCTAACAATGAATAAGTGCTAACAATTCCCCCAAAAAGAAAAGGACTAATCTACCATTCAAATCAAACATCTTTACCCCTATTAACTAAACCAACACAGGAGACTTAAGTACCTACCGTAACTACAGGACACTACTCTACTGTCTGTGACAGCAGCCATACTTGTTTGGACAATGACGAACGCAAGTCCTTCCCTAAGGACCGCATACACGTCAGCTTTACATAATAAGTTAGTGTGGTACCAAACACTAGCCACTAATTTCTTTAGGGCGTGGGCCAAATTGTCCCACGTGACCCTTCTATACATTAATCTTCTCATAACTCAGTTCAAAACCAACATTGCTTGATGTTTCATTCAGGCAGGTAGGTAGATAAGCGAAACAACAGGCCCCTCAGGTAATGTATGTAACTTTATCAACATGTTGACTTGTCGTCTTATTTACAAATGTAATATTCTACGTTCCTCACGAGACTGTATATTTAAATTACTTCTCTCAAAGCGGGATTACGTTTAGCTGAGGTTAAGAGGCAAAATTTCACTTAATACTCTCTCGCATCTTGTAATTTCTTTTAACTAAATCAACGCAGTCAGCTTCACTCACTCACGTTTATACGACCTCTGCATCGTAAATCTTTGAGAAAAATACTTAGATGTATTTACATTTACTTAGATGTATTTACGAAGGAAGTCGCTGGATGAGCATCCAGATTGTGTTAGGAAGATAACCATATTATATTATTTTTATACCAGTAGGTATGAACCTTATATTTCATTCAAACTCAAAAACTCAAACTCAAAGCATTTATTTCAATTAAACCATTTTACAGGCACTTTTGAATTGTCAAGAAGTAGGTCAGTCAGAAAAATGTGAAGCTAGTTGCCCATTCCAAAGCGTAGGTACCTATGGAGAAGAACGGGCAAGAAACTCCGTGGACACTCTTTTTAAATTATATTTTACAAAAATATTAGTTACATCATTACTTTTAAATTTATAATTAAATAATGTGAGAACGATGTAAAAATAAACAAGACGTATGCGTTAAAAGCGTCCAGAGTACAACAAATAGTACTAAAACAACAATCCAAAAATAAAATAATTAAAAATAAGCCGATGCAGCTAAGTGATGACCAGCCCCAACTGACGGCGCCCGTTCACGAACATGACGCATAGATTCAGCTCAACCATTTTGAAGGGAGGTAAATGATCCAACATACACGCCACCGTCAGCGAGACATTTGTGTGAGTATGACATACTATCAGCCGCCAGGGCACATTCAAGTCAATGAAAGACATATTACCCGGTAAATGGTAAAAAAGGTATAGTACTTACATAGAACTCACATCTGTGCTATGCAATTATACAATACAAATGAAATTGAGAATAATATTTTTTTTCATTGTAAATAATAATGCCCCATTGCCTACCTACATATATACCTACTTGCTCGAATATACCAACAAAAGTGGAGATTGACCGGTCACTTGATCCGGGTTCCTCAAGAAAAATTACCAAAATTGTTTCTGACTGGTACCCTAGAAATGAGGTGGGATGACGATTTAAAACTCACTGCTGGACACTATTGGAGTAGGGTAAGTAGCTCGTTACAGAACCAGTGGCGTAACTATAGGGTGGTATTGGGGCAAAACGTCAGGGGCCCCCAGTTAGAGGGGCCCCCGGCCCGAGAGGGCCATGAGCACAGAAGGATCCTAACATAAGGACAGAAACAGTCAGGTGTTCAATTTTGTAGGGGAAAACATAAAATGTACGCGGAAGAAGTCGCGGGAGAAGTGCTAATAAAAAAAAACTATAACGTTGGTTGAGCTTCTTTACATTGCTGGAGGGCCCCATTCCTTGAATTTGCCACAGGCCCCAGATGGTATAGTAACGCCACTTGACAGAACCTAGTGAAAACTTTTAGAGGAGGCAGTATTCCAAGAGACACGCTGATCTACGGGACATTTTATAGTGAAACCAAAACAAACACGTAGGTATGTTGTACAGGATTTAACCTAGTACCTAGTCTAGAATGAAGGGCTTACCTATTATATTTATATTTTTTATCTACAGATAAATGCAAAAAAGAACCGGCCAAGTGCGAGTCGGATTCTCACACGAAGGTCAATTAAATATTTAACACCACATATATTTTTTTTAACTCGTTTCTTCTATTGTAAAAAATAGTTGGTGATAGTTGTTGTTATTTTTATTATTTATTGTTATAGCGGCAATAGAAATACATACTCTGTGAAAATTTCAACTGTCTATCTATTACGGGGCGTGAGATACAGCCCGCTGACGGTCAGACGGACGGACGGATAGCGGAGGCCTAGTAATAGGGTTCCGTTGGAACCCTTTGGGCACGGAACCCTAAAAACAGGCACTTATGATTTAGTATGAAATTGCATGGATTTCTACAATTTCTAATTCTATTTTTTACTAGTCAAGAGTTAGGTATCTAATTCTTAACTTGTAATAATTCTAGGCACATAATAGGTAATCTAACACCACTAAAATACCTAAGCTTGGAGTATGTGCATAATACCTCAGCACAAACCACAAACACTTAATATAACATTCAATCGTTCATTCAATTACACCGAATAACGTCCTCCTATTTGTACAAACGAATAACAGAAGCAGGTGCTAACAACGAAACCGAGTAATTAGTAAATGGAGTACCTACATTAGGTGGGTAGGTAGGTACTAAAGTTACCGCAACAAAACGAAGCGAATTTATCGAGTGTTTGATGAAAAGGACCGCGTAGAAGCTGTTATTAGCACTGTGCCTGTGATCAACGTTGATCCTATAAGGTTATGGTAGGTATAGTGCACTAATCTGGTGTTAGATTGCGTCTCACTTTGTTAATTTACCATACCGTATCCACTTAGATAAGTACAAGTACCTAAAGATTATTGGGAATATTGATTTAGACTCCATTTCCTAACACTCTATGACTAACTGTATCAACAATTATACAAATGGGAATTAGAAAATGAACTAGATAACCTGATATGTACAGTCACGAGCATAAGTATGTATACACTTGGCTTTATTCAAAGGCAATTTTCTCCTTTATTTTTGAATGAAATTTTATGTTATTAGGAACATAGTATTGTCGAACCCATAGGTTTATGTAAAGGGTCGTATTTCAACGTTGCATTCGTCATTTCATGAAAAAATCGCAATTGAAAGTTGCCAAGTGTTGACATATTAGTGCTCGTACATCGTTTCTCTGAAGGTATAGCCTGTAAATAAGTTATCAAATGACAAAGAGGTCACGGACATATATATATCATGAATATCTAGAGACGCTAGTAGGTATAGGCAACAACAACAGTTCTTACCTTCAAGTGTCAGAACACTAAAAATAAAAAAATAAAAGTCAATTTTCCGTAAAAACTCTAGCTATAGGTATAATAGCTGCTTGGTTTTATCACACAGGTAAACATTTACGACAGACAATGAGTTTATATTTTACAAGATATTTATTTTACATGCTAT
The DNA here is from genome assembly GCA_948474745.1 of Oligia latruncula. Taxonomy (NCBI): domain Eukaryota; kingdom Metazoa; phylum Arthropoda; class Insecta; order Lepidoptera; family Noctuidae; genus Oligia; species Oligia latruncula. Next base: position 7,960,594 of record OX419684.1, on the reverse strand, counting down.
TCTTGAAAGGTTTGGTAGCAAGCATTTGTCCCAGAAAATTATTTTGTGGTTTATTTTTACCTCCATTTTTAGTTGGTTTTTTACTCCACCGCAAGACAATTTTCGAGTTGAGCGAAAACTCTTTATTATAATGTCATGTTCAGGTATTGAAATGTTTTACAAATCCCGAGTCAGTGAAAAATTTAATTTTTGATGAAGGTTTTTTTTTATGGTCTGGTACGGTCGCTCTGGGGAATACTTAAAATAAAGTGAGTATAAATTATTCAATATTCAAGTCTGAAACACGCACTACAGGGGAATTATTGTAATACCTACTAGAAAATACATACTAAGTTATTCTAAGTATCTAGGGTTTCATTGCATATTGCATTTTCAAGCAAGATTTAAGCGGCACAGAATATTATAAAGTTAGTTTTACAAATATTTTCTGTACAATCCCACCTTTAAGTAAAGCAATGTTAAAGTAGAATTGGCCGTAAAACTGTGTATTTTACAAAACATAAGAAACGGAAAGGTCGCAATAAAACGTTACGGGTCCGAATTCGACAATGGAGCAAAATTCGTTCCCATATAACGGAGGTCGAAACGCATTAGTATTAAAAATTTACGCGATGAAAAATATGTGTGCGGGCTAAACCAGCCTTGACTAAATATTTTATTCCCATTTATCAGCGAGCGTGTTCCATAAACGTCAGAAAAAGCTTCAATCTGTAATACATTGGAGACACGTGACGGCACGGCGGCAGTCGACAGGACTTAGGACGAATCTCGACCTCGGAGATAAATCATATAAAACTCGAGTAAGCCACTCTCACTGGTTATAAAGTAAAAGTCAATGCGTTGTTTTTATATGGCCTCAAACTCAAATCGGCAATTTCAGATGGAAGCTTTCAGTTCTTAATTTTACATTCACATCCAGCGGTTACATTGGCTTTTGGCTTTTTATTGCAATAAAATCTTTACTTATCATTTTTCTGTGAATTTTCAAGTCGGTTTTTTTATCTAACGTTAGCTTATTTCAGTAAAAAACAGCATTATTGTGCTTTTATTTATGTTGTTTAAGTACGACTAAGCTGGTCACATATATAATTTTCTAGACAAAGATTTAATAGGTACAAGCATATTTGTATTCGCACATAAAATACCGAATAAAAATAGAAGCTCTACCAGTAATAAAATACGTTAAATTATAGGATTACCCACTCTCAAGTATGTACAAAGAAAGCCAATTTCTCTAAGAGGTTGGCGTAGGATGCGTATATACAAACCCAATATACTTTATGTACTCTCATTTCATATGCCTAGGAAATGTGCCAAATGTCCTTTCTTACTGCAAGCCTGTTCTACGAAATCGTACTAAGTAAATGAACATTGTTATATACATTATAAAATGGCGCTGCTCTCTTTATTTTCGTTACTTATGCACATAAAATATTATGCTTGCTCTAACGCAAAATTTTGGAATATTCTTGTTAGGCAGTTACTTTATAAGAATGCTTCTTGGAAATTGTATTTTAAACAAGTGGGTTAAGTTGAATTTAGGGATGTGTAGGTTACCTTTATCAATTGTTTCTTATTAATTAGAAGGAGTTATTCCGCTCTGATCCAGTGAACCCACCCTCCACCCCCCCCCCCCCCACCTCGATGGCTTGATCGTCTTCTGTTTTAATCTTTGTCTTATCCACATTTTATGTAAGTTTGCTCTTTTTGACAGGTAAGTACAGTCAAAAGAAATTAAAAGTTTCATGATTTACAAAATTAAATAAAGATTTTTTTAAATGTCTCATGCGTGCTCGATTCCTTTGATCACGCGCTGTGGTTTTATGAATAAATTGTGCCACGGAGTCTTTGTAGTTACACGAATCATCCACCTTGGCCATTAACGTTGCACCATTCATGCATGGAGGGCAGAAATCACTTTCCATCTGCTGGTTATTTGGAAAGTTGGCCTGCTTGACAATTTAGAAAAACTGGCCAAGTGCGAGTCGGACTCGCACACGAACAGTTCCGTACCACAAGGCAAAAACGCCGAAAAAACACGTTTGTTGTATGGGAGCTAAGCGAGAAATACATCATATGCGAAAATTTGAACTGTCTAGCTATCACTGCTCATGAGATACAGCCTGGTGACAGACGGACAGACGGACAGTGGAGCCTTAGTAATAGGGTCTCGTTTTTACCCTTTGGGTACGGAACCCTAAAAAGAAGAAAATGTGGGGTAGCAAGGATATCGACGCGCAACGTGTTACCATGGTTAAGGCACATGATTCTGAATTCGAATTGAATTCTGATTTCTGATTCTTCGGCCGTTGAGATTTTCAGTCGGTTATTAAAAAAAAAAAAGCTGTTCCATACATTTTGACCGCGTTTCACTTTTCTAACAGCTGATTTTTTTTTTTATAACCGATGAAAAATTTCTACGCTAGGGTGTAGAAGACTAGAATAAAATGCTAAATTCATGGTTATAGTTTGCGCGTCGATGTCCCAGTCACCCTGTATGTTTTAGAAATACAGTGTGAGTCTTCATAATGTGCACATATCGAAATGAGGGAAACTAAGCTTAATTTTATCGACGGAAAAAATATTAAAAAAAATCAAAAAAAAAATTTTTTTGTAGCTTTTTTAAAATTCTTTTTCGCTGCCGTGACCCCTGTGTAAACAATCGCCCCTCAATTGAGAATTAGGTTTTTTTTTAACAAAAATCTGATATTTTTTCATCAATTTTTACAATAATTGTAAAATTACTCAATAAAAGCCCCGATTACCTACCCTTTTTGATTACTTTAAATTATTCTCCATCGTACCAGATTTCTAAACGTAAAAATATCATGTTTGTAAATCAATAACAACATTTCCTATCAACTGTTAAAGAAAGGCCTTGCAATCACCATACTTTAGCAGGTAAAGATCCTTTTAAATATTTTTTATTTTTTCAAATATTTTTTCCGTCGATAAAATTAAGCTGTTTCCCTCATTTCGTTATGTGCACATTATGAAGACTCACACTGTATAACTGACTGAAAGGAAACTCCACAGTTATTTCCTTAAAACATTAATCCATAAGTCAAACAGGATAGACTCCTACGCTAACGGCCATCCCTTTCAAAGCTTTATCAGCCACTGATATCTTCCTATTGATAATATCTCTAACGACCGAACCCGATATAAAAAGGTAAATGTCGGTTTTGCAAGTAGGTCAGGATTTGTGAATAAATCTAGATTGGGCGTAATGTGTGTCGACATTACCCTCTGGGGGGTGGGTCATGTCTGTTTGGGCCGATAGATAACATTAGACTGCTGTGTCAATAAATCTCAATAAATCTGATAATAGAGCGGCCATAATTACCTAGACTATAACGGTTGGATTGGGTGGTAGGTGTGAGTTGGTCTAGTTGTAGTAGTTGCTGGTTGGACTTTTGTGGGTGTAGCTTTTTTTATAATTTTATTAATTTACGCGCCCCGCGGTTTCACCCGCATACGTGTCGATTCCGTGGGAATATCGGGATAAAAACTATCCTTTCCCGGGACTCAAACTATCTCTATACCAAATTTCATCTAAATCTGTTCAGCGTTTGAGCGTGAAGAGGTAGCAGACATACACACTTTCGCATTTATAATATTAGTATGGATTTTTATCTTATTTTATTAGAATATATAGTTTACTCTTATAAAATTGACATAATTCCTAATTAGGTGTTCACTAAAATATCTATTTACAATATCTACAAAACATTACTCATGCCAATGACTATTAAATATAATACTTATTTTAAAACATTTTGTACCTTTGTAATGTGAATTGCATGGCATTAGTATGTACCTACTACATGTGACATGTCTTAAAAAAAAAAGGCAGCGCTAGTTTCGAGTTTGATTTTGACTTGTAGCGCTATAGTTACAGTCAACAAAAGAGATAAGTATGCTGGATCGTTGGATATAGTTGAAGTTTAGTAAGAAACCGATGGATGTTCGCGAATAAAATTTAATTATATTAATAGAACACAAACAGCTCATTTATCAAATAAAATTTCAGTCGACAACATCCATTGGTTTCTTACTAAACTTCAACTATATCCGACGGTCCTGCATACTTATTTCTTTTGTAGACTGTACAGTCAACAGCAAAAGTAGACGATCAAAATCAGAAATTCAATATCTACTAATGAACGGAGTTCTCGTCAGAACTCTGCCACACAGCCACACAGTCTCTGCACACAGCTCAACAACAACAACAGCAACAGCTCTGCCATATATGTAGCTCTGACGCGAACTCCGTTAATTAGTATTGAATTTCTGATTTTGATCATCTACTTTTGCTGTTGACTGTACATAATGTATCGCACCGAGCCTCAGCCGTGCTCCGCGCGCAGAACGGCAACCACGCCCGAGTGAGTGAATTAGCCAGCTCATTCACTATTCACTAAAAAATATAAAAAAAAACCAGCAGGTATATATCGTATAAAACTTTCTGTCCCTAATATTAAGTGATAGCTAGAAACCTACTTACTAATAAAGAACAATTAATTAGGTTGGTTTACATTAATTAGACCCCATACTGTTCACCTAATCGTTAGGACTAATAGTTCAAGCCAGATAAAAAATAAGTAAAGAAAAAAGCGGCTCAGCGGGATTGTCCGAAAGGGTTACCGCTGGCCCGGAACATAAAGGGCTAAGGAAGGAACACGGGTGGGTTTTAGTCAGTAAGAGTCTGACACTCCCTTCCGCTCCACCCAGAGCAGGAGGGGTCATTTGATGATTTCCGATCCGCAAAAAAAAAAAAAAAAGCCCATCCATCATACATGACAGTAAGTAACGGGCTCCTGTCACATAATTCCCTCAATCCCAGGAACATAATCACTTGATGTTTTTATGTCTTTACTTTAGATAATAGAGAGAAAGCCTAGGGACCTACTTCGTTGTTTTGCAGTGAGCCTTTATCTTATTAACTTTTATGATGCTTGTTCATGTTTATGTTTTTCTGAAATTATTAGTTGCTAGATTATTCCACAAAACATTTTTTTTTTCGTCTTTTACTAACATGAAAATCACGAAGTATCATTGAAAATACGCCTAGAGCAACTAGTGAAAAGGTTACATCTCAAACTTTCCTACATGTTAGACGACGAAAAAACTAATAGAATTAGAAAAGGTATCGTCTGTTTTAAAATATTAAAATACCAAAAGCCATGTATCTGCGTAACCCTGTTGCGTAACGCCAGATAAAATCCAATTCATCATAATTCCAGAACAAAACCAATTGCCAATTAACATTTTCAAAACAAATATTAAAGCCAGCATCAATCAATGCTCCCAATGAGTTACAGAACCCATCATTTGTCACACAGTAGATCACGAAACTTTGTACAGTCACCAGCATATCAAGCTACCCGAAACTGTAAAATTTTCCCAATCAACTTTGAACCTTAAGCTTTAGCGATAAAGTTGAAAATCTATTAAAGTTTGACAGATTGTAGTAGCTTGATGTGCTGGCGTCTGTACCTACGACATTAATACACAGACCCAATAAATTAATATCTCCATGATAGAGGGGTTTCACACGACAGCCTAACCAAGAGGTTATATCCGGCCCATCCGTCAATGTGAAAGTACTCTATTACGACGTACATGCAATTTATAACTTTACATAACCACATTCATCATTGACGAGAAATTACCCAGTTTAATGGTATCAGTGTCGAGGAGTTTGTGTAGATTAACTTTGATGGTGGGTTTTGTTCTAATAGGGGTTGAAGATCGAGATAGTTTTTTTTAAACATAGGTACGCATATTAAAGACCTACCTAATGATTTAATAATTATGTATTCTAAACATGAAAAAGTTTTCTATAGCCAACTGGTTGGCTAAAAGTTAGGCAAATACTTTTCACATGGGTATTTTTAAACTAACGTCAAAATATTTGCAACACTCATAAGGCGGTAGTTCACTTATCTTGTCAGACGGCACGTTTAGGAGTGCATTAGGCAGTGATTGAGCTAAGTGCGCGACGCATTAGCGATGCGACGCCGGCGGACGTCCGCACCGCGACGCGACGGTCCCGCGACGACACTTCGCGGCCATATTGTAATGTAAACATAATGCAAGCCTTTGGCTATTTGACAACAACGTTTGTTTGTGAGTAGAGGAAATGCGGAGAAAATGTCAGGACTCAAAAATGGGTGAATTTTTTAGACTTTTTATTTGGAATTTAATATTCAAAGAGTTGAGATCGGATTTCGCATTGGATTAAATTCTATGAAACCTAAAACCAAAGATCTCCCCTCTGACATTCATCATTGTTACACATACCAGAAAGAAGAAATCTAATACGAAAACGAGGTTACGCAATTAATATTTCTTAGCAGCAAAACCACTTGTAATATCGGAAAGATTGTGAAGAATATGAATGAAAAAGTTAATATGGAGGACCGCACGCGCGTAGGGCCGAGAAAAAAAAGATGGATGTCCGTGAATAATGTTCGGTCGCGAACTGTAGTAATGGACAGCACTAAATATTGCACCAAGGGAAAATAAATTACACCACTTTTTCAGAGGCACAAAAAGAACTCTTCGTTTTCTCTTTCAGTAAAGCGGTGAGTAGAAAAAAGTTTAATATGTTAGGACGCCGGACACTGATTATGTAGGCTGAGTGGTCGTAGGCGTGTGCCTCCGAAGGCTTGTTTACTTTTATACCTACTATATGTATTTACGGCTATTTTACGTCTACTACGGGATAAATAGGGCTTTTAGAAGAGCTTTTGTTAGATTTATTTAGGTTTGCTGTATTGGTTTTTCCTTTATGAATTATAAATATCAATAGGAGCAATTGAAATGTTTCAGTAAACAGATATTTAGTTCGACGTCTTTACGATGTCATTAATTGTACTACTAAACTAATTAGTTCAATTTAAAAGTTAAACCCCGACAAACAGAAAAGTTATTAAATCCGCGTCGCAGTGCCAATTGCAACTCAATCTGGTGGCATTGTAAAGAAAAATTAACTCCGACCAGAACCAAATTCACAAATTGTGTAGTCAAACTAATTTCCTGTTAATGAGGTTACGGACAGCTGCATGCGAGTGAGAAGTTTAAATTGGTTCACGACCATTGCCGCTTCGGTTTTTGTCGGAGGAATCAGCAGCCCCTTCAGCGGTAAATGGATTTATTACCCTGCGCCGTTCAGGTGTACTCGTAATTACTCTTATTGTGCAGAAGCGGATTGTTTATTGTTTGCAGTTGGAAAATTGCAACAAATATTTTATGTTCGACGCGCTCGATGTATGAAATATTATGACTGCAATTCGATAGGTATAATTCTTTCTCATTGCGGAATTAAACGAGGATATTGTGGCTAATTTATCTATTAGAAAGATGCATGTTATGGAACTAGAAAATATTAAATTCGTAATAACGTGGTTCAAGCTTTTTCATGAATCACAGAAAATTAAAATTTAAAATAGTTGTCCTTTTAGCCAAATGCAAGTTCTGTTCTTGGCTGACAGAGTAAAAAAAAAACGCAAAACATGAAAATGAGAAAAACTCTGTCTCAGGATGGCCCTATTGTCGTAGAAGGCACTTTAGTCCACGCCTTTTAATTAACTACGAACTCGATTCACATAAAATATTCACGCCGCCATGATGGTTCAATCAGAGCCCATAAAGATTCAATAGAACAAAAGACGCTACTGATGTGTGTGTTGTTACCCAAGTACCCACATAGGCAGATAATACTCAGTTATAAAAGGAAAATACTCGTGTATCGGTTGTTCCAATTTAAATATCCTAATCCTCACTGTAGTGGCGGGCAGTAATCAGTCGCCAGTATCCGAAGGGATTTAGTTTCAATCACGCCGGTGGCCGAGAGCTTGTGATTAATGCATACTAAACAGGGCACACAGACGATTTCCAGATAATTTACTTTCCTGTATAATCGTCTCGTACGTTCCCGTTTTTCAATTTCAGAGATGCGGTTGAAAATATTTTGAGATGCGGTCAAAAATTTTTTTTTTCGAGTTTTTGGATTAAGATGTTATTTGCGTTCGGTTTTTAGAATTTAGAATTGCATTTTATTGCTCTTTGTGCCATATGTTTAATGAACACAGCTTCTTTTTATTGGATAGGTAGGTGTATCAGCTGATTTTATAATTAACTAGCAGCGCCCCGCGGTTTCACCCGCATAAGTGTCGATTGCGTGGGAATATCGGGATAAAAACTATTCTATGTTTCACCCGCATAAGTGTCGATTTCGTGGGAATATCGGGATAAAAACTATTCTATGTCCTTTCCCGGGACTCAAACTATCTCTATACTATCATCTAAATCGGTTCAGCGGTTTAAGCGTGAAGAGGTAACAGACAGACAGAAAGACACAAAAAAAAAAAAAAAACTACATCGTAAAGTACTCTCTAATGGTTCTTAAACTTCTTAATGTTCCCGGCAACTTTTCCAATTTTTTTTCTTATAACGAACATTTTAAAATAAAAAATATCCAAATCGGTTTAGCCGTTTTCAAGTGATACGCTTACCAATATATGATCAAACGAACTTCCAAGTGAAGTTCGATCATTATTATGATGAGTTGCTTCATTTGAAGATATGATTATAACAATGTAGTTTCCCTACTTACTTGGTAACTTCGCACATATTTTAAAGATTTTTTAAAACTATTAGGTGACGTAATTCCGGTCTGACTGCACCTCGGTTGACACTTTGACGTGTAGCTCATTTTTTAGAGTCATGAGTATGATATAAAACTTTCTCTATATCTGGGAATCTTCAAGCGTCAGGGAGGGAGGGTGATCATATTATCTTCAAATGAAGCAACTCATCATAATAATGATCGAACTTCACTTGGAAGTTCGTTTGATCATATATTATAACTCGTTGCTTCATTTTTCAGATATGATTATAACAATGTAGATGTTAAGAGTCAGAAAGTTTTGAAATGGAAAACAATAAGGTTTTAAACATTATGGTTTTATTTACCTATAGACAAATCAGCCTTATAGTTATACTTATGTTTCCGTAATGGTACGTTACATTTATATTTACTTATTTCGAATTAACTTCAACGAGCTAAACTTAAAGATCTTATCGATCACATGAACATAACATAAATAAACATTTCTGTAGTGTAATATAATCTTATAATAGGTACCTATAGTTAATAGGAATTAATAATCAGTCTGTATGTCTAATCGTAAGCAAACAGATTTGGCAAATTCGCCTTCGTTTATAACGCACCTATTATAAAAACGAGCAGATGAATTAGATGAACTAATAGTCCACCCTGCGCTTTTGCGAATGGTTTCTATATTAACTCCTGGCTAAGCTTGCGGCCGAGGTTGACGCGAGCCGTGTACTGTGCGCGGCGAATACACTGGTATCAATGCCGCTTTCTGACAAGACTTGTTTGATCCATCTACTGATGGTTTGCGTGTTAGCGGGTTTGTGTGGCCGTTTGTACGTCAACAACAGATTGTTTGTACTCTCAGGTCTTATGTTTTTAGTTATAGAAATATAACCTGAGAGCACCGTAGCTTGACATATACGCGTATTTTCCCTGAAGTATGGCAAGAACAATATTGGCTGGTCTCTGCCGGGTGCGGATGTCTTTATGATGTCTGTTATGACGATTTTTATGCCGCTATCAGAGAAAAGTATGTTCTCGAGTTTAATTAAAGACAGCGTTTGTACCCTGTGAGCTGTACAAATTGCAAGTAGGATCACCAGTTTTTTTTTTTTTTTTTCGAGTTAGAACTCACTATTAGGGAACCATGTTGAGACATGGTTTAAAACCAATTGGGGATTCCAGGCGGTGGAGTACTTGGGTTTTATGGGTCTTAATTTATAAACAACGTCGGAAACTATAAGGCTTTGCAATAGTGGGAACCATGGCTGTGATGGCCAGTTGGGAGAAACTAGCAAGCCATGTGCATTTGTCATCAATAATTTTTCTAAGGCATTTTAATACCAGGGAAAATGGTGGAAAAGCGTAGAAGAAATGGCTCTGCCAGTCCATCGTAAATGCGTCTACGGATGCTGCGTCAGGTTCTTGTTTCCATGAGATGAATGTGGTACACTTCGCATTATCGCGGGACGCGAATAAGTCTATTTCAGGATGACCAAAATATTTTATAATGTCTTGGAATGCTTCATCGGAAAGTGACCATTCAGTATCCGGATTGACTACTCTAGACGCGGCGTCTGCCCGGTTTTCTTTGGAATTTACGTATGATAGGTATATGACCTATAGGTTGCGCTGTTCACAACATTTCCAAAGGGACCTAGCCAAGTCGTTTAAGTGGGGGTATTGAATACCCCCATACGATTTACATAACTGATCGCAGTGGTGTTGTCCATGCGCAGTAATATTGTTTATTTTATTTATTTATTGGTTGCATCACTGGCGAAGGATTTCAAACCTAGAAAGGCTGCCATCAGCTATAATTATGTAATTGATATGACAATAATTTTCTGAAGACTTCCATTTGCCATGTACTTGAGCGTTGTTGCAAACAGAACCCCAGCCTGACATCGACGCGTCGGTATAGATTTCGATGTCAAAATTTGGCTGTCGCATAAAGTTGCGTGCTGTATTAACATTTGATAGCCACCAGTTCAGATCCTCTAATATAATATTAGGTAGGTTAATTTTAGCTTCGTAATTATTATTATGCTTAAGTAACGCTAGAAACTTCTGGCGTTCTAAAATCTTAGTGTATACCCAAGCGTATTTAAGGGCTGGGCTAGTGGCGACTAGAATACCGATAAAGCGAGCTAATTCGCGGATGGAACATGGCTGTAATTTAGTGAATTTTGTTACTAATTCTATGATGTTACGTCGCTTATCGGCTGGCAATTGTATACTGAGATACCTGGTATCGTAACAAAATCCTAAGTATTTGCAGAATTGTCGCGGTTTTAACATACTTTTATCGTAATTGACAACAAACCCTAGAAACTCGAGTAGTTTCAAAGTTTCATTTACGTTATTATGACCATTCTCGTAAGTATTTCCAATGCATAAAATGTCATCTAAATAACAAACTGACTGAAAACCGTGATGTCTGAGGTAAGTTATGACTTCCTTCATAACCCGTGGGGCAACGGATAAGCCAAACGCCAACGGCATGCAATTAAAGCCATATGTTCTTAGCGAATTATTGGGCTGAAATTGATAAATATTTACGGTCGGAATGCCTAATGCCTAAGAGGAAATACGCATCTTTTAAGTCGATGGTAGCAAGGTATCCATCGCGTGGTATCAATTTGCATGCTGTTCGGTAATCCTCCATTTTTAAAATGTTCGCTCTTGATTAGCTTGTTTAAGGTTTTTAGGTTTAATATAAAGCGTTTATCGCCGTTAGGTTTTAGTGTGAGGAATATTTTAGAAATAGGTAAATTGATCTTTAGTCACATTGCACTCTGAGATAGCCCCTAAAGATTTGAGTTTCATAACGGCTTTCATCATATCTGATTTCTCAGTATTTGATAGGTTGTTTTTAGGTATTATTGATTGTCGTACATGTGTATGAAAGGGTATTGGATAACCATTTTTTAACCAATCAAGAACAACATTGTTATTTTTAGCCATCGGTCATAAAATTGGGTAAGTCTAACCGCATGTACCTGCGTTAACGGTGACGCTGAGCGGGAGCCCGAGGTTTGTCCTGCGAGGCCGGGCGTTGTGGCGGTTGTGCTGACAATCGTGTACGGACAGCGATTCCCCGCCGTCGTCATCGGCCTCCTGTATGCACCCCGCCTCCCCCCCCTGTTCGCTGGGTATCGAGGAGGCAGGTTCCAGTTTCCCGGGTAGGACTGGCGGGTATTAGGAAGTTGAGGCGATTTTGAAACTTTTGCGGTCTTTTTTATGGAAAGGCCTTGCTTTTCAATGGCCTTGGCGGCTTTAATTTTTTCTGATAAGAACGAGCCAAACAGTGATTTATCCCGTTCGGACTCGTTGATGATATTTATGAATGCCTTGTCCAAGCTAGGTGTGGTTAATTTCACTCGAGCCTTGATGGCGGTGATTCCCGCACTAGCTGTTGTTGAGACGCTGTAAGTGTCTTGTCGCGGTTGCGAACCATGTCCGGTACCGCCGCCGAGATTTCAGCATTCAACTTGGGTGCTTGAAGGAGCCTACAATTGTCTGGCACAAGGTACTCTTTCGGTACCTTGTCCTTGTTTTCTTTAGGCATTCCTTTCCTTAGCAAAGGAAGCCACAACTGCGATAGATTATCGTGAATGTTATCGCCGTAGTCAGGCGAATCTGATGTGGATTCACCGAGTGGCGACAGTAGATCAGGTTCTAACAGTCTAACTCAGGTTCCATGCTACCAGTAGTTGCCTCAGGGGGACAGGGTTCCGCCTGGGCATAGTGTTGGTTAGGAATGTCGCCAGATTCCGATTCCACGTCTTGTGGTACGTCGGGTGGCACGGGTACTGGCTCCATAATAGCTTCATTATCATTGCCTGGGACCACATCAGGATCTTCGCTACCTAAAATTACAATTTGTAATTAAGGTTGTGAAGATAACAATTCTGAGGGTAGTGTAAGAAATAAAATTTCTTAATTGATTTTGCACGTTAACGTTACATCTGTTTTAGATTGTACGTATTTTCTGTGCTTGTTTGTCATCGTTAAAGACTCGCAGTCAATCCCGATGCAATATTAAAGAATAAAATTTCTTAATTGATTTTGCACGTTAACGTTACATCTGTTTTAGATTGTACGTATTTTCTGTGCTTGTTTGTCATCGTTAAAGACTCGCAGTCAATCCCGATGCAATATTAAAGTTTAACTTTTATAATTTAGTTTTGAACAATGTCAAAGTTATTGACTCGCAGTCAATCCCAGAGCATTTACAAAACTGATATTTTCACTATTCACTTCTAGATCACCAACGAATAAAGTATACCTATGCTTACCTTCGCCATCCGATGACGATTGTAACGGTTTTATTATTCGTCTTTCTTTTTCTTAAATTTTTCAAATCAGGATCTTCGCTACCTAAAATTACAATTTGTAATTAAGGTTGTGAAGATAACAATTCTGTGTAGAAATAAAATTTCTTAATTGATTTTGCACGTTAACGTTACATCTGTTTTAGATTGTACGTATTTTCTGTGCTTGTTTGTCATCGTTAAAGACTCGCAGTCAATCCCGATGCAATATTAAAGTTTAACTTTTATAATTTAGTTTTGAACAATGTCAAAGTTATTGACTCGCAGTCAATCCCAGAGCATTTACAAAACTGATATTTTCACTATTCACTTCTGGATCACCAAAGAATAAAGTATACTTTACTTACCTTCATCATCCGATGACGATTGTAACGGTCTTTGTTTTTCTTCAATTTTTATAATTTTCCTAGCGTAGTGATCAATTTTTGATTGCGCGCTTCTTTTTGGCATGATGGTTAAGGGCGCGTGCGATAGCTACCGCGCACGAAAAAGGAATGAGCTACACGTCAAAGTGTCAACCGAGGTGCAGTCAGACCGGAATTACGTCACCTAATAGTTTTAAAAAATCTTTAAAATATGTGCGAAGTTACCAAGTAAGTAGGGAAACTACATTGTTATAATCATATCTGAAAAATGAAGCAACGAGTTATAATTCAGTATAAAATTTATATTTATTATTAAGTATTACGATCTCTATAATCCAGACACAACAAGTCAACAAACCCACTTCATAATTAAACTGGCGTCTCTCCACGTAATCAAATTAATTAAACGCAAATAATGTTTTGTTATTCTGTTTTTGCTTAGATTTCGTTTTATAAACTCAAGTGGGCAAATAAAGCGTTGTTGATGACAAGTGACTGACTGGCGGGCAATTAGCGAGTGGGCAGGCCAAGGAAACAAAAGGGCCTCTTAGTTTCACTTAATTAAAAAAGAGGAAGCCGGCGCGAGGCAGAGAAAAATTGCTGTGAAATAACGCAGTACCGCGCTGTGTTTGTGTGTGTATACGAGACCGTGTGAAGATATTGTTTTTAAAGAAAATACAGGACAAAGCTTGGTAAGTAGACATACTTTGATATTTTAGTTAAGCTTTCTGTGTGTGTAGCTTCAAGAAAGAGCATTCAGTGTCTAATGCAACTTGAAATAACGGACTGATTACGATAACCAAAAAAGTTTCCGAACTGTATTCATGAAAAATCTTTCATCAGTTACATTTTCCACCTAAAAATGCTAGAAATAATAAAGTACTAGTTATAATATTTAATCACGTAACCTGTTATTGCTGTCACCGTTCCAAACCAGAATTTAGCTCACAACACAATAAGCGGAAAATTTTCGAGGCGCACTGCGGAAATTTAGTTTATAACAAGCTATGTAACGTCAAGTGTACCAGTATGAGTTCACTTGATAGAGGGGGAATCGTTAAAAATAATTTACAATTTTTCCTGTTAGCATGCAAAAAAATCCGTCGGCTCGAAGTTTGCAGCGTGTGAAAAACTAAATTGCTCGTTGCCAGTCGACGCGCGAAATTCTAGTAAGTTTAGTTACTATAATTTTCCGGCGTGGCCTAGCGGGTTCAGTACAATGGGGCGACGCCCGCAGCCATCATTAAGGTGTGTATGCGCCGCTCGCGCCGCGTCTTTCATCCCTATTTCCACTCTGCGAACTTTTCCGTGTGAATGTTTGGCCGCTGAATTCTGATATTTCCCATAATAAACATTCGCAAAGTATTTTGTCTGAGGAAAAAGGAACGGAATGCTGCGGGTATTTTCTTTGTGTGTGGAAACACAATGATGATGCTCACTATGACTGTTTAACTCATCGTCATCTGCCTAGACTTTCCCCAACTATATTGGGGTCGGCTTCCAGTCTAACCGGATGCAGTTCAATACCAGTATTTTACATGGAGCGACTGCCTATCTGACCTCCACAACACAGTTACTGGGTAATACAATACCCCTTGGTAAGACTGGTTGTCAGAATTTCGGGCTTCTGACGACCCGTAACGACTGTCAAAGATCCACCAATGACAGCCGGGACCAACGGCTTAACGTGCTTTCCGAGGCACGGAGGGGTCTTGGTATGTAAAGATGGTCACCCATCCACAGATTAACAGCGGCAAGCGTAGCTTAACCTGATCGATCGACATGTGCGGCTGTTATTATTTAGCCACGGGCCCCTCCCCAAATTATCTTATCATGACATATTTTTTTTTGTTTCGCTTGCTAACTTAATTTGGCCTTGTATATTCTATTGGTTTTTTATTTTGACATTATGAAGTTATTACACAATATGAGTTCAAAATAAAGTGTACAGGTTAATTAAAGGTTGCGGTGGTAGGGCTAACGCCCGCCTGGTTTGCGACCCTCCCACCGTGTTCCGGCGTCAAGAAGCTGTGTTTCGTCGATGCGTGGGAGTTCCAGAGACTTAGGCATCTTCTGGGCACGCTCGTTCCATCATAGACCTCATCCATCGCTTCCCATCAGGCGTGATCGAGGTCAAGGCCGTGCCCATTCAGCAATAAAAAATATGTCAGGACGAGTACAATTTGGTTTATTTCCTCTATCAAAATGTTAACAAATTAATAGTTCAGTACAAAATAGAACTGAATAGCATTTAAATATGTATGTTCATGTTCCGATGTCATGCTAGATAACAATAGTTTTTTTTTTTTTTTTTAAACGTTGCCCCACACTAGGAATTTCTCCTGTATTGTGGGTGCGTTTACAAACAAGATTGGGATATACAAGCATCGTGAGGAAACCGGCATGTTCTAGAATCAAAAATTCGAAGACATGTGACATCTACCAACCCGCACTGGGCCCACGTGGTGGATTACGGCCCACTCCCTCTCACTGAGAGGAGGCCTGTGTCCCAGCAGTGGGAACGTTATAGGCTGATTATGTGTGTTATGTGTGTATACAAGCATACGAAGCGACATAAAAAGCTCGAATAACAGGCATTCATTACACAAACAAAATACTTACTCAACTTACCTCTCATGTAAAGGTATTTTTATAAAAGTACTTAGAGTGTCTATTAAAGAAACTTTCTGTTCCTATTAGACTAGTTAAGGTATACACCGAAAAAGCTTGTTATTTATCTTGCTAATTGTATTGATTTAGTAAATGTTCAGAAGAGTCGAGTTTGCCCTAAGTTTCGTTAAAGTAGAAAGTTTTACCGTCCGTAGTGCGTCGACTAGTAAATAAATGATTAATGAGTCAACCACAGGTCGAAGTGTGTAATTACTTAAAAAAAATAAAAACAAAGTTAAAATTGATTCAGTTTAAACTTTGGGGATGTGATAGTTATCCAAATAAAACTTTCAATAAGTACCAAGTAAATAAGAAACCATATTTTAAAATTTAATTAGCCGTAAACGCACGTTTCATGAATAAAATACACAAACTCGACAGGGTCAAGACTACTTATAATAATAAAATTAATCATTTTGACATGTAGCAATGGCGTAGCGGGGACTGCTACGTCGTAGCACCCGCGTAGCGCTTTCATAGAGTATTCAAAATCCATTTACGTTCTAGTACCTGAGATTTTATTTTCTTATCCCTCCCTAGTAGTAGTGTAGGTTGGTTATAGGTTGTTTCATATTACTAACTTGATTTTGGAAGTGACAATTTTATTAATCATCTAATTTAATAATACTGTATCTACAGGTGCAAGTTTATGCAATATCTATTTTCCTATTTTATTTAATCAACGAAAACTAATGTTTCCGGGGTAAATTTACCATCAAGTAATTAGAGGAAGGCCTTGGCTAAAAATGCCTTCAAGTACATATATTTGTACGTAAACCTGCGATGCTCCCTTTTATTGTTATTGCAGAATGAATTCTAAGAGCCGAGGAAAAGTAAAGTGAAATTAAATCGAAATCAACATTATTTGCTTAAATGATGCTAAATTGTTTCCAAATGTAGAATAGAATAGAATACTCTTTATTATGTACACCATATAATTTACAGACATAAATATAGAAACTGTATAATAATAATAATAAAACTGGGCGACACAATGGGCGGTCTTATTGCTAAAAGCGATCTTTTAAAGACAACCTTTGGATGGATTAAAAAGGGGAAGGACAGACAAATACTGTAGGTAGTCTGTGGTGTACCATTTACATAATACAATAAACACATACATAAAGAAAACACATACATTCATACAAATACGTTGTTGAACGGGAATAACGCAGTAAGTATTATTTAATTTTACAATGTAACTTTTTTCAGGAGATATTAAATGAATCTTTACATAGTATACAACAAAGTCGCTTCCGCTCCCTGTTTACTTTGATCTTAGACTACGCAACGGATTTTAATGCAGTTTTCAGCAATATATAAAGTGATTCAAGAGGATAGTTTATATGTATAATACATGCATATTATAGTAGAGAAAAGCCGAGAAATTCAAATATTTTATTTTTGTGCGCTTACATTGCAAATGCTCGCTAAACCTTACGAGATAAACCAAATTAATGTATTACTACGGAATTGTACATGTTAAAAATATCGGTAAAAAAGTCCGCGATGGTATAATTATGTTTATTTCCTAAGGATAACCCACAGTAACCATTTTTGTCTTTTACATATTACAAAAAAATATGGGTTATTTACTAAGCTATTTTAAACAATACAGTATTATTCCTTATCGAATTAAATATGTTTTGCATTTCATGGAGATCAAAATTGCCCTTTACAGCATATTATTAAAATGGATATCTTTGAAGATATCAGAGATTTAAAAAGCGGGGACAGAGCGGCTCAGCTAGTGTTAAATAAACTGGAACATCACATGTATTTTGTATTAATTAAGTAAATGGACAAACTTCTAATACTAAACTGATACTTTATATGCTTGTAAGATTGTCTACATAATTATGTAGGTTAGGGGAGAATGATAAGGAATACTGCACTGAAAATAATTAATTATTAATAATGACTGAGTAACATCGTAGTGCTAGTTTTATAACAGTGCCATTTAAATATGATATAACTATTTCACCCTCATAAGTTTCGATCCCGTAAGAATATCAGGATAAAAAGTATCCTACGTGTTAATTTTAGTTATAAACTATCTGTGTGCCAAATTTCATCCAAATCCGTGCAGCAGTTTTGGCGTGAAAGAGTAACAAACATCCGTCCATCCATCCATGCCTCCTCACAAACTTTCGCGTTTATAATAAGTAGGATGATTGAAATATTAATTTCAAGCTTCCTTGCTGACAATGCCGCGGAATAAAGTATTAACCATCATCTTAAGTAACAATTTTAACGGAAAAGAATGTTGTTCTTTACACATTATTATAGCAGAGCACAACATCTGAATGTACGAACTAGATTTTAATAGACGAGCTTTATTTGTTAAGGGAAAAAATTAAATAATGCTTGAGCAGCACAGCAAGTTAAAAGGAATAAAATTGACTTTATACTAATGGCCAGGAGCTTCTGCCAAGTAATAACAGCTGCACGGGTCGATCGATCAGGTTAAGCTACGCTTGCCGCGGTTGGTCCGTGGATGGGTGACGATCTATAGGTACATACCAAGACCCCTCTAAGACTCGGAAAGCACGTTAAGCCGTTGGTACTGGCTGTCATTCGTGGATTTTTGACAGTCATTACGGGTCGTCAGAAGCCAGAACGCTGAGGCTTGGGCCCCTGAGACAGTGAGACGGAATTGCGGCAGGCCACATAGGAGATAGCGGGATGAACTGGATAGGTTCCATCCAAACTGGAAGAAGGACGCGCGGGGTCGCGAAAGATGGAAAAAGTGGAAGGAGGCCTTTGGGACAGGGACAGCGCAGAATAGATAATTTAAGACTCTTTTCTGTACGTTTCTAAAGACAGGTAGATTCTTTACCAGATTCGTGCCCTGTATTTGTATCTTTTTGTCTCGACTGTATTAGCTTTAAACAATAAATGTTCTTCTTAGTTTGAATGTGGGTCCAGCTAACCAATAAAAATATAGAAAATAAATTATGTGGTCAACTGGACCCGCGAGTCCAGAAGCGACCGGGTCCAGCTGACCGTAGTGACAACCAGTCTTACTAAGGGGTATCGTATTACTCAGTAAAGTGGGCTGTGGGGGTCAGATAAGCTGTCGCTCCATAATAATATTCAGCTGCATCTGGTTTGACTGGGAGCCGACCCCAACATAGTTGGGAAAAGGTTAGGCAGATGATGATGTCTTGACTTTATATTATACCTACTCAAAAATAAATAAAAAACAACGGGTTGTGCACATTCCTTTACTGCGGAATATTATAAGTGATGTCACGTACCTACATTTTCCTTAGAGGATAGGTGTGTAATTACTCCATACATGATAGAAAATAATTGGATTATAAGAACGGTGTAATAGGGGCAAAATACATAATGATATGTCTTTGCATGATTTTACATTTTTTTAGTAGAAAGAAAATTAACGCTTGTAGCATTACAAAAGGACGTTACGTAATATTTGAAACACATTTTCTGATAATACGTACAGACAGAATCATGCCGTCGGATCAGTCGAGCATGTTCAATAAAAATTTTATCTGCTTAAAATTTTTAGGGTTATGGTCAGGAACAACGTCCTGGAAATATTACAGATACTACTCTTTCGTCTTCGTTTTCGTGATGCTTGCGTGTTACAACTTACTTCTCACCGTGAACCTACTATATACGCCCCGGAAAATCGAATTATTAATTCGTGAAGTGATATTTTATTTCACTGAAATAACAGTCACAACAAAAGTTTTGACGATTATCTTTAAGCGCGATAAACTAATTGACGCAATGAAATTATTTGATTGTGATGAATTTGTGGGCGACTATGAACATAAGGACGGAATCCTATACAAAGTTAACATGGGTTACAGACTAGGGTGGAATTTATACACTATTTTATCATACATGGTTTATGTGTTTATAGCAGTCGTCCCAATAACCTTGGATTTGATACGAGGCAACATGTTGGAATTGCCAATATGCAAATACTACTTTTTGAGTGATGAAGTTCGAGAGTCCCATTTCCTTTTTTTGTTCATATATCAAGCCTTCGGGATGTATTGCCATATGATGTATAACGTGAACATTGATTCGTTGATCGCCGGGCTTATGGTTATACCTATCGGTCAGTTGAGAGTACTTAACAGTAACTTGACTAATGTCAAATTATCTAAAGAAGAAAATAAGCTGCCACTAGAAATTCAAGACAAGATCCAAATGACGAGGCTCAACAAGTTGTTACGACATTACGAAGTTATTTTGAAGTAAGTGCAAAGTTTAATATGTGACAGAGTGGCGTCGAAGGACTGGCAGACGAGATGTCGGTCGTCCGGCGGCGAGATGGGCAGGCGACATTGTTAACATCGCGGGCAAAACCTGGATGACGCTGGCACAGGAGCGTTGGGATTGGCACAAAAGAAAGAGAGGCCTTTGCCCAGCAGTGGGTGAAGTCGAACATCGTCTATGATAATTATGAAGTGCAAAGTTTCAAAATGTAAAATTACAATTGTATTAAGTAAGGTGCTCCCCCTCACTTGGAGCGTTCGCCTGTAATGTTCACAACATTTCAGATTCGATTTTGAGCATTACTTTACAATACTGCCTCCCTGACTGACGAGAATTCGCCTGTAATGTAACATTAGATTCGATTTTGAGCATTTAGTTGATTCCACAATTTTAGATGAAGCGGTCGTTGTGCTGAGCGCGGCAATATTAATTTGACATTGTTATTTACGAAAAAAAAAGCAGAAGAAAAGATATTGGTGCCATGAATTATTATATTAAAACCGACTAAAAACAGGCGGTTTGGATATGTTACAAAGAATCAACCGTTGTATCATCAAGTTGCGCACTGCAATGCTCGGTTCTCTTCCCTCACCAATGTAATGCTCGAATCTTTACAGATTCGATTCGATTAATGTTACCTACCATTACAGAATGCGCACTGGTATGCTCGGTTCTCCTGCCTCACTGATGTAATGCTCGACTCTGTAACGTTACATTACAGGCGAATGCTCCAAGTGAGGGAGCACCTTTAAATCGAAATTGCAACAAATAATTTCAATTTTAATTGTTCCAGTTTTTGTGACACAATCCAGGACATTTTAAGCGTTACATTATTCTTTCAATTCGGTGTGGCATCGATGATAATATGTGTCGTGATGGGTGGACTGATTTTGGTAAGTGCCTACTGTAAATGGGTAGTTCTTCAGGGACAACATTTTCGATTTCTGTGGGTATATTTCTGTAACCAACTAACAAAACGGCATGTATTTTTTTTTTGCATAGTTTAGCTTTTTCCCTTACTGGGACAAATTATTTTTTTTAAATAATTGCTGTCTAGGTACAAAATAAAAATATTTGAAGTCCGTTCTTCTGATTCATATAACGCGTCCGTTTGCCATTTTTCGGAACAAAATAGTCTATGTCGCATTTTCCCTTTGATACATCCCCTTTCAGCTGCATCCGGTTAGACTGGAAGCCGACCCCAACATAGTTGGGAAAAGGCTAGGCAGATGATGATGATGATGACAATCAATATAAATTATAATTATATCGAAAGGAAATGAATTGTCCTCTTACAAAAAAAATGTGTATTATTTATAACTACGTTAGTCTGTTTATAAATAAGTAAATAAGAAGTGTCCGGCGTATAATACTGATTAATGGGGCGTAAGCTGCGCTTGACCATACTTGGTCGGGTAATAATAATGAGAGTCTAACTTCCCGCGCGGGGGGAAGTCAGTCGTGCAACGGACGACCTAGAAGATGGACGTGCGGCTGGTTGGCTTAGATCTCGGTGTTACGAAGGAAAATACCTGATTCATCTGTGTTTGGTTCAGGTGGCATTCTGATTAAAATGCCTACTACTCGTAAATACAATTTATTTTATTGTTTTAAAACTTCAATCTGTGTTTCGTGTGATGCTTTTGGGCTATAGATTAGTGTAGTGTAGAAAAATGAAAATAATTATGTCTGTATGTATGATGAGTTATACATGACTGTAGGCAAAATCCTGATTCAGCTGTGCCTGATTCGTATGGCCAAATAAATATGCATAATAAAATAAATTAGTTTTTCCACTCCCCAGCACGAAAGGAGAGCTTTTGTTGCGTAATTCTCCTTGTCCAATTTTTTACCGTGTACAAGTCAGTAGTTTTAGTCTTATTTATTATTATTTCCTTAGCCATAACCTTTTGAATAAATAAAAAACGACAGGAGTATAAACTAGTTCTAAATATGACACTTTTGATATGTCTTAGTCTTAATTATGAATTAATAATTATTGTTTACAATTTACAATCATAACTAGAGACCGGATTATATGCAACATTATCTTCTATCTATACATATAATAAATCTGTAGACAAGGCGTTTCTGTACATTGAAAATATAAAAAAAATAGGTGGGGTGTTAAAGGATAACCAACAGATGCCATTTCATCAATTTTTGGAATGTTTGTCTGTTTGGATGTGACAGATTTTTTATTTGAACAGGTTCAACGTAAAAAGTACCAAACCAATATGGTTAATTTTTATACTCAAATATAGTGTAGAACTCGGAGTAGGGATTAGTCTTTGTTTCATCGCAATCGCTTCATTCTATCAAAAGATATAATCAATTTAAAGCATTCTATAACAACTTTTTATTACAATAAGTGGAAACACGTAACGACACCTATTGGGACAATATAGTACTAAAGAAAACATATTGTGATCTTACTCTGATACTTATGTCTGTGTTATTTAAAAAAGTAATGATAATGATAAGTAATATAATCTATAAATATAAAAGAAAGTCGTGTTAGTTACACTATTTATAACTCAAGAACGGCTAAACCGATTTGGCTAAAAATTGGTGCGGAGGAGGAACCAGGAGACGGACATAGGATCAGTAGGAGTAGGGTAAGGTAAGGGGTAGGACACCACGCGAACGATAGCGCCGGGAAGCTAGAAATAATTTATATGGCAAAACAACGTTTGCCGGGTCAGCTAGTATGCAACATAAAAAGCTTGTTATATGCATGCAAATATGCATGAAAAATGCTTGAAATATGCACGAAAATTGGCAGAATATGCGAAAATAAATGATAAATTTTAGGAATCCCCAAAAAAAATAGATAAATAAGTATTAATTTTTTTTTACTTCAGAATCTGCATACAATTAGTAAATTATTTTTTGATAGGCGATAATAGGTACAGTAACATTATATGTGACATTAAAATGATTTAAAATTTTTGTAAACGTAAGCAATCAAATATTTTTCTAAATTTTTAGTGGTAAGATTGTGTCTACGATCATTTAGAATATTTTTGTAAGTGGAAAAGGTTCGCTCCACATCCACTGAGGTAACTGGGCAGAATTTGAACTCGGGTGCTATGTTAGCACTTATAATTTCTGGCAAAAGTTCTGCCGTCCCATTAATGAAACTATCAATTTGATAAAAAAATATTGTAAATATACCGATAATATGCATCTTAACTAGATCTTAGGTAAAATATGCTATTACCACTGAGAATGGCTAAAATATGCAAATACATATGCGAATATGCAAATTCATATAATCCGGTCTCTAATCATAACTAACGGTGTATTTATTACTTGTTAATTCTGTTTCTCATTCATCTGTAAAGAATTCTGATTCATCTGGGTACAAAATCAATATCTTGAAAATTACTTTATAAAAACGAGTCCCTCATTCAAATATATGTTATTTGGTATACCTATTTTCATATGAACATATGTTAAACAGAGTTGAAAGTGAAATTAAATTTTGGCCATATGGATCAGTCAAAGAATCAAACGAAGAACTACTTAAATATATTTTTTTACTAAAATTGAACATCATCATCATTCTCCTGCCCTTATCCCAATTTATTTGGGGTCGGCGCAACATGTCTTTTTCTTCCATACTTCTCTATTACTCGTCATCTCGGTTTTTACTAAAATTTTACATTGAGCACAAAAACATTTTTGGACAATCCCAGAGAGATGACTTGCTCTTCAGTGGGAATATGACAGCTAGAATTGAAATTAAGGAACCAAATAATTAGGTATAACCCTACAGCGTTGTTCGTTGGGGCGAGTTAGTGTTCTTTGGTTTTAACCCACGTTTTGAAAATCTGAGCTAGTGATTAAATCAAGAGCTTTTCATGCATGGCAGGAATACAATTTTTTGTTTATTTGCAGCCATCTGCAACGGAGATGAAAGTATTTTTAGTGTTGTACCTTTTCACAATGACTCTGGAAATTTATGTACCTGGATTTTTGGGAACTCAGCTGTCTTACGAAGTATGTAACAAAACATTTTAATGTCCTTAAATATTTTTTTTTATGTTTTGTAATAATTCACAAAAAGATAATGTTTCTTCTTCTATTCTAGAGTCAAGAATTAGTAACAGCAGCTTACAATAGTGAATGGATACCGAGATCCGAATCATTTAAAAGAAGTTTAACACTCTTTAGAGAACGAGCCTCAATCCCAATCATGATAACAGGCCTCAACATGTTCCCTTTAACACTCCTCACGTTTACTTCAGTAAGTTTCTTTTATTTTACTGAACTTAAGAAAATTTTAACCAAACAGATTTTATTCAGTACCAACTTTTGGATTGAGATAGATTTCTTTAAACATAACAATTAATAGGACTTGACAGATAACAAAAATAAAACGCAACTTTGCTATTAAATAAACGAGAAAAAAACTTTTAAATAAATTACTGATTGGAGGTGCTATATTAAGTACTTTACTCAGTCTTAATAAAATTAAACTACCTATTCATATAATAAAACCGTATCGTAGTCAAAACTTTGCTGCGAGGTCTGGGAATGATTTTGATACCGAAAATATAGTTCAGAGAATTTTTGTCTGATTGTCTGAATGAATGTGTGTTACATTTTTTGCATAGATATTCTTTACAAGTCAGGAGGCCTAAAGTGGCCACTTTGGAGAATCATAAAAGGATAACATTATGAATTATAAAATGGCGAAGACAGTCCGTGTTTTTCTTTTTTTCACTGCACTAAGTAGACAGGTACAATCAAAAAGAATGGGATTGGATTTGGATTGGATTGATTGGTATTTTAGCACAGACAAAAAAAAAATAACTGAAAAATGCTTCACCAATGGGATTTGATACGATTAACATAACAGTTAAATGTCCATTCTGCTTTTATGATTCTGCCAAAGTGGCCTTTTTAGGCCCCCAGGTCAGTCTATAATATTATTATCACGCTATTTGCTATGGGGGGTGAGGGATATTGCTTTATGTTCGTAGTCTTCTATAATTTACTGCAAATTTTAAAAAGACGAGCCAGAGTAATGCAGATACTTACAGACTTACCCAAATTTTTATCATCCCGTTATACCTTTAAGGAGCTATGCAGTCAATCATGAAAAATGGGGGTTCATGGAAGGCTCAGGCCTCCGGTGTGTATGCTGTGTCTCTCCACGAACAATAGCTCACCTCCCATCTTGCGCCACATGCCCTGTCACTTGCACACGTGAAGACCTAATGGCTGCGTCAGCAAATGCTATCCGCGTTGCTTCATTTTAGGTCAAATAAATTTAAGAAAAACAACGATATTTTGGCCAACGACACGCTAAGAAGAAGATGATAGTGCGTAAAGCGTACACAGAAAAACATAAAGTGTTGGTCTCTTCTGTCATCATTGGTTTAATTTAATCATCATCTAAAAATTAATATCAATGGTTAGGTGAAAGGGAAATCCCGCGTGGTAACAATGTACTCTTGTATAGTAATTATATTATTTTAGTGATAGCTGTTCGTCAGGAATAATCTGTAAGAAAATATTGAATCAGTCAGTGTATCAGTTTTGTGTCGTTAGGTAGTAGTATATCGGTACAGGAACACAGGCGTTTACGAATTCACTAAAAACGAAAAACTCCGCAAGCAATGGGAACATACTACTGAAGGCTGCGTGTGTCGACATCAGGACGAGCTGCTTCTTACACGGACAACTATAAGTCGCTTGCTCCCGCGTCACCAGTCCTGACCTTTTCATATTTTGGCGGCTGAGACTAAAACTACAAACGTATAAATGAAAGTTTTATAAAAATGTGCCTATTAATTTAGATAATTGTGGTGTCTTACGACTTCCACGGGAACGAAATCGCGGACAGAAGCCAGTGTTTGATAAGTAGCGTTATGACTGAAAAATGGCACAATAAAGGATACCGCATAAATGCCGCCTTTATGCAATTATATCATTTCATATTTTATATTAATTTTACTCTCCTGTTACAGATTATGAAGACTGCATATTCTTTCTTCACGCTTATTAGAAATGTTCAAGATAAATAGAGAAGGAAGGAAAAGCATTATTATAAAACTCACAACTTCATCTGGAAGATGGAGTGGAAACTTCAGGATTTTGCTTTGTTTTATTGCTTTAGGTAGTAACTAGCAGTTAAGTTGCTTTATCAATGTAGAAAAATAAAAATAAAACATTTAATTCTATTATTAATTAATCACTAGTAAAGATAATGAGCGGATTCGACATTTCAAAGTTTAAAGTGGCGTCAAATCTCCACGTTTTGAACAAGGACAAAGTTCAGTCGTAGCAAAAAAAAAATGGGTTATTTACTAAGCTATTTTAAACAATACAGTATTATTCCTTATCCAATTAAATACGTTTTGCATTTCATGGAGATCAAAATTGCCCTTTACAGCATATTATTAAAATGGATATCTTTGAAGACATCAGAGATTTAAAAAGCGGGGACAGAGCGGCTTGCGGGGCGGTACGAAGTTCGCCGTGTCAGCTAGTGTTACATAAACTGGAACATCACATGTATTTTTTATTAATTAAATGGACAAACTTCTAATACTAAACTGATACTTTATATGCTTGTAAGATTGTCTACATAATTATGTAGGTTACGGTAGTAAGATAAGGAATACTGCACTGAAAATAATTAATTATTAATAATGACTGAGTAACATCGTAGTGCTAGTTTTATAACAGTGCCATTTAAATATGATATAACTAGTTCACCCTCATAAGTTTCGACCCAGTGAGAATATCAGGATAAAAAGTATCCTACGTGTTAATTTTAGTTATAAACTATCTGTGAGCCAAATTTCATCCAAATCCGTGCAGTAGTTTTGGCGTGAAAGAGTAACAAACATCCATCCATCCTTCCATGCCTCCTCACAAACTTTCGCGTTTATAATAAGTAGGATGATTTAAAATATTAATTTCAAGCTTCCTTGCTGACAATGCCGCGGAATAAAGTATTAACCATCATCTTAAGTAACAATTTTAACGGAAAAGAATGTTGTTCTTTACACAATATTATAGCAGGGCACAGTATCTGAATGTACGAACTAGATTTTAATAGACGAGCATTATTTGTTAGTCTTTGGAGCGCTTATTGGAAGTGCTGGGACCTATTAAAGCAGATTTCTATTTACTAAAATAACTTCAAAACGGTGCATTTTTGTGGATTATTTTATTGCGTAACCAATTATTAAGGGAAAAAATAAAATAATGCTTGAGCAGCACAGCAAGTTAAAAGAAATAACATTGACTTTATGCTGATGGCCAGGAGCTTCTGCTAAGTAATAACAGCTGCACGGGTCGATCGATCAGGTTAAGCTATGCTTGCCGCGGTTGGTCCGTGGATGAGTGACGATCTGTAGGTACATACCAAGACCCCTCCGAGACTCGGAAAGCACGTTAAGCCGTTGGTACTGGCTGTCATTCGTGGATCTTTGACAGTCATTACGGGTTGTCAGAAGCCCGAGCCCTGAGCCTTGGGCCCCTGAGACAGTGAAACGGAGTTACGGCAGGCCACGTAGGAGATAGCGGGATGAACTGGATAGGTTCCGTCCAAACTGGAAGAAGGACGCGCGGGGTCGTGAAAGATGGAAAAGGTGGAAGGAGGCCTTTGGGACCGGGACATCGCAGAATAGGTAATCTGAGAATCTTTTCTGTACTTTTCTAAAGACAGATAGATTCTTTACCAGATTCGTGCCCTGTACCTATTTGTGTCTTTTCGTCTCGACTGTATTAGCTTTAAACAATAAATGTTCTTCTAAGTTTGAATGTGGGTCCAGCTAACCAATAAAAATGTAGAAAATAAATGATGTGGTCAACTGGACCCGCGAGTCCAGAAGCGACCGGGTCCAGCTGACCGTAGTGACAACCAGTCTTACTAAGGGGTATCGTATTACCCAGTAAAGTGGGCTGTGGAGGTCAGATAGGCTGTAGCTCCATAATAATATTCAGCTGCATCCGGTTTGACTGGGAGCCGACCCGAACATAGTTGGAAAAAGGTTAGGAAGATGATGATGACTTGACTTTATATTATACTAAAAAATAAATAAAAAACAATGGTTTGTACACATCCCTTTACTGCGGAATATTATAAGTGATGTCACGTACTTACATTTTCCTTAGAGGATAGGTGTGTAATTACTCCATACATGATAGAAAATAATTGGATTATAAGAACGGCGTAATAGGGGCAAAATACATAATGATATGTCTTTGCACGATTTTACATTTTTTTAGTAGAAAGAAAATTAACGCTTGTAGCATTATAAAAGGACGTTACGTGTAATATTCGAAACACATTTTCTGGTACAGACAGAATCATGCCGTCGGATCAGTCGAGCATGTTCAACAAAAATTTTATCTGCTTAAAATTTTTAGGGTTATGGTCAGGAAAAACGTCCTGGATATATTACAGATACTACTCTTTCGTCTTTGTTTTCGTGATGCTTGCGTGTTACAACTTACTTCTCACTGTGAACCTACTATATACGCCCCGGAAAATCGAATTATTAATTCGCGAAGTGATATTTTATTTCACTGAAATAACAGTCACAACAAAAGTTTTGACGATTATCTTTAAGCGCGATAAACTAATTGACGCAATGAAATTAATTGATTGTGATGAATTTGTGGGCGACTATGAAAATAAGGACGGAATCCTATACAAAGTTAACATGGGTTACAGACTAGGGTGGAATTTATACACTATTTTATCATACATTATTTATGTGTTTATAGCAGTCATCCCAATAACCTTGGATTTGATACGAGGCAACATGTTGGAATTGCCAATGTGCAAATACTACTTCTTGAGCGATGAAGTTCGAAAGTCCCATTACCTTTTTTTGTTCATATATCAAGCCTTCGGGATATATTGCCATATGATGTATAACGTGAACATTGATTCGTTGATCGCCGGACTTATGGTTATAGCTATCGGTCAGTTGAGAGTACTTAACAGTAACTTGACTAATTTCAAATTATCGAAAGAAGAAAATAAGCTGCCAAAAGAAATTCAAGACAAGATCCAAATGACGAGGCTCAAGAAATTGTTACGACATTATGAAGTTATTTTGAAGTAAGTGCAAAGTTTATTAAGTGACAGAGTGGCGTCGAAGAACTAGCAGACGAGATGTCGGTCGTCCGGCGCAGTGTTTTTTTAGCCCCAAAAAAGTAACATCCACTATTTATTGAAAATGTCTACTCAATTGTTCACTAATAATGCACGAGTAGAACTCCCAGGTGCCAATTTTGTATACTCTATTTAAAAAAAAATCTTACAGTTTTCGTTACCTTGAAAGTAAAAATATTGAAAATAATTCGTACAATAAAAACTGTATATTATGATTGTGTTTTATTTGAATTGCATATTTATGAAACAATTTTAGACACATATTTTCCCGTTTTTTATTAGTCAGAAATTTTAATGTATCCCACAAAAAAGAATGTTTTTCCGAAATCAGTTATTATTATTTTTTTTTCTAGTTCGAAGTAGAACCTCTGTCTGGTACAATTAGATTCCTTATATTAAGGTTTATCACCTACAAAAATATTGCTTTCAACTTGGGCTTAGGTTTGTAGAAAATTATTTTTATGTACTAAGGTCAAAATTCAAAATTTGAAGTTAGCAAAAAAAGGTCAATTGGCTGTTTTATGATTAACTAAAATTAATATAATTATGGTGATGCATGCCCAACATTTGAATCATAAAACAGCCAATTGACCTTTTTTTGCTAACTTGCACAGTGTAGGGTTCCGTAGTAGCCCGTTATCACAATGTAGTACGATACTGTTGTTCTTTAAGAATAAAGAACAACAGAATCGTACTACATTGTACTACTTACTGTTACTTATTATTTTTTTTATATTCAGAAGAATATAAAAAAATAATAAGTAATATAAAAATAAAAAAATTATATTTTGTTTTCAATGCAAGTCTTTACCCGTTATAAACAAGCAACTACTTCATCTTAGTCACTTTAAAGGATTAATGCTTAGGATTTTGTATTTGGTATAAAATTATGTAACACAAAAGTTCAACGACTATTACACTGCTAAACTAATAAAGGTATCTTAACCGCTATAATTTTCCTTTAAAGTCCATGAAATGCACTATCATCGTGAATTTTTCCAGATTTTTCAAGCCAGCAGTTTAGATTTTAGAGGGGGGGGGACGCCCTACAGGAACAAAAATTTGCACTTTAAAGTTTAATATTTCGTAAATGGAGCATTAAATCGAAAAATAATTGTAGCAACCCCTAAGTCATTTTAGAAGACCTATTCAACGATACCTACCCTAAAAAATTATATTTTCCAAAATTTTATTTTACCACTTTATCGGTGTAATTGATATACTCGCTCCTACAAAATTACAGCTTTCTAGTACTAACGGTCTCTTAGCAAAACCCCCGACAGACAGACAGACAGACGGACGGACATGACGAAACTATAAGGGTTCTTTGTAGGAACTACGGAACCCTAAAAACGGAAAAATATGTGTCTAGAACTGCTTCATAAATATGCAATTCAAACAAAACTCAATCATATACAGTTTTTATTGTACGAATTATTTTCAATAATTATATACCTTCAAGGTAACGAAAACATTAAGATTAAAAAAAAAAAGAGTTTACAAAATTGGCACCTGGGAGTTCTACTCGTGCATTTTTAGTGAACTATTGAGTAGAAATTTTCAATAAAAAGTGGATGTCACTTTTTTGGGGCTAAACAAACACTGTGCGGCGCGGCGGCGAGATGGGCAGGCGACATTGTTAACATCGCGGGCAAAACCTAGATGACGCTGGCACAGGAGCGTGGGGATTGGCACAAAAGAAAGAGAGGCCTTTGCCCAGCAGTAGGTGAAGTCGGGCATCGTCTATGATGATGATGAAGTGCAAAGTTTCAAAATGTAAGATTACAACTGTATTAAGGTGCTCCCCACCTGGAGCATTCGCCTGTAATGTTCACAACATTTCAGTTCGATTTTGAGCATTACTTTACAATACTGCCTCCCTGACTGACGAGCATTCGACTGTAATGTAACATTAGATTCGATTTTGAGCATTACTTTACAATACTGACTCCCTGACTGACGAGCATTCGCCTGTAATGTAACATTAGATTCGATTTTGAGCATTTAGTTGATTCCACAATTTCAGATGAAGCGGTCGTTGTGCTGAGCGCGGCAATATTAATTCGACATTGTTATTTACGAAAAAAAAGCAGAAGAAACGATATTGGTGCCATGAATTATTATATTAAAACCGACTAAAAACAGGCGGTTTGGATAATTATTTTACAAAGAATCAACCGTTGTATCATCAAGTTGCGCACTGTAATGCTCGGTTCTCTTCCCTCACCAATGTAATGCTCGACTCTGTAACATTACAGAATGCGCACTGGTATGCTCGGTTCTCCTGCCTCACTGATGTAATGCTCAACTCTGTAACGTTACATTACAGGCGAATGCTCCAAGTGAGGGAGCACCTTTGCAACAAATAATTTCAATTGTTCCAGTTTTTGTGACACAGTCCAGGACATTTTAAGCGTAACATTATTCTTTCAATTCGGTGTGGCATCGATGATAATATGTGTCGTGATGGGTGGACTGATTTTGGTAAGTGCCTACTGTAAATATTTATTTTTTTACTAAAATTTAACATCACCATCATTCTCCTGCTCTTATCCCAATTTATTTGGGGTCGGCGCAACATGTCTTATTCTTCCATACTTCTCTATTAGTTGTCATCTCGGTTTTTACTAAAATTTAACATTGAGCACAAAAACATTTTTGGAGAATCCCAGAGAGATGACTTGCCCTTCAGTGGGAATATGACAGCTAGAATTGAATAAATAATTAAGCAACCAAATAATTAGGTATAACCCTACAGAGTTGTTCGTTGGGGCGAGTTAGTGTTTTTTGGTTTTAACCCACGTTTTGAAAATCTGAGCTAGTGATTAAATCATGAAGCTTTTCATGCATGGCAGTAATACAATTTTTTGTTTATTTGCAGCCATCTGCAACGGAGACGAAAGTATTTTTAGTGTTGTACCTTTTCACAACGACTCTGCAATTTTATGTACTTGGATTTTTGGGAACTCAGCTGTCTTACGAAGTATGTAACAAAACATTTTGATGTCCTTAAATATTTTTTTTTATGTTTTGTAGTAATATACAAAAAGATAATGTTTCTTCTTCTATTCTAGGGTCAAGAATTAGTAACAGCAGCTTACAATAGTGAATGGATACCGAGATCCGAATCATTTAAAAGAAGTTTAACACTCTTTAGAGAACGAGCCTCAATCCCAATCATGATAACAGGCCTCAACATGTTCCCTTTATCACTTCTCACGTTTACTTCAGTAAGTTTCTTTTATTTTACTGAACATAAGAAAATCTAAACCAACTAGATTTTATACAGTACCAACTTTTGGATTGACAAAGATTTCTTTAAAAAATTACATTTCATAGGACTTGGCAGATAACAAAAATAAAACGCAACCTCGCTATTAAATAAACGAGAAAAAAAAACTTAAAAATAAATTACTCATTAGAGGTGGTTACGATTGAAAAAAGGCACAATAAAAGATACCACATAAATGCCGCCTTTCAGCAATTACAGCATTTCATATTTTATATTAATTTTACTCTCCTGTTACAGATTATGAAGACTGCGTATTCTTTCTTCACGCTAATTCGAAACCTTCAAGATAAATAGAGAAGGGAGGACAAGCATTTTTATAAAACTCACAACTTCATCTGGAACATGGAGTGGAAACTTCAGGATTTTGTTTTGTTTTATTGCTTTAGGTAGTAACTAGCAGTTAAGTTGCTTTATCAATGTAGAAAAACATAAATAAAACATTTAATTCTATTGTTAATTACTATAGTAAAGATAAAAATTGCAAAATATTTTAGTTTTTCCTTGATTTATACACTAATTGTACTCTAAATTTGAAGCTGCTAGAAGTGCCTTAGAGTTTTGATGATCGGTCAGTCAGTCAGTCAGTGAGCGACAAACTTAAGAAACTTTGACTAGTCATAATTCTTAAATTTGAACCAGTAGGGTTCAAATTGAATGAAAGAACAATGCTCTTGGATGTATGGAATCCCGTACCATTTTGCGTCAAAGTCAAACTTTGTTTTTTATAGACTACTATATCATATTAACTCCTACAAAAGTTATTTTTGTAAACAAAACCCGGGTCAAAAAATCAAAATAACCGAAAGGCACCTACTTTATTTTGTTTGACATGTCATAAACGAACGGCAAAAATCGCACATCTGCAGCAGTTTCGGACAATGTCTTCGCATATTGCGTTGAAATCTTAATTAACACAACATCCTTCTGGAGTAAATGCATTATATAATCCTTCAATTATACACAGGAAAACAGTTTATAAAAAAAATTATACCTATCAATTTCATGCAATTCGAAAGAAACGGAAAAATTAATTGACACAAATAATTATGGCATTGACGACAATATCCGGAATTGAATCAATTGAGTGCATAAACAAAATATTTTCTTTTTATTACGATTTCGTGATCCCGGTTAGACGTTACTGAAAAAATCGACCATTTTAAATGATAAATTGGTTACATTTTTTTAAGTATAAATAAACCTATCTCCATTCAATGTTATATTGATCACTCAGAACAATTATTGTTCTGAGATTGATCATAATTATCATTTGAAACGGAACGTCATGTAAAGAGAATAAAACAATATCAACACTTTTTTACTTTAATTTAAATTCCCTGTTCAAATATCAAATCTCCGACGCGTAATGTCGTAAAAAAATATGAAAATAATTACTATAATATTTTGATCTTGAGGCATGAGACTTTTTGGTACCACAATCGGTCATTCTCCTTTGAAATATACCGTATTTATACAATACCTGCTTGATTACTGAAAATTCAGGTCTCTAGTTTTATCCACAACGAAGTTATAGGGGGTCGAAAATGGCCTGAACTGCTTCGAGAAAAGGATGATACGGCCGTGCCGCTTTTTGCTCGACTTGGCGGGGGCACTGCCGTGCCCCCAGATGAACGGATTCGACCTTTAAAAGTTTAAAGTGGCATCGAATCTCCACGTTTTGAACAAGGACAAAGTTCAGTCGCAGTTCAGTCGTAGCAAGCGTCGGTAACCAAGTGCAATCAACGAAAGAGTGTGGTTTGCAGCCAAGAAATGAATATATTGGAACTATACCGACCAAATTTGGTCAGACTAAAAAGACATTTTTTTTCATTGTTCAATGTTTTTTCTGTTTGTATAATCAGCAGCAGTAAATAATTGCTCTACATAGCTACCGTTTACTGAGTACGTCTTTCATTGACTTGAATATGCCCGTGTCAGTTGAGAGTATGTCATGCAGTCATGCTGCCCAAATGTCTTGCTGATGGTGGCGCATGTGTTAACGTTCGGTACCCTTCATAATGGTTGAGCTAAATGGTGCTGATCCACGCGTAATGTTCGTGAACAGACAGGACAGTTGGGACTGGTCTTATCTTAGCTGCCATGGCTTATTTTTTATTGTTTACTATTGACGTTTTTTAAAATGCATGTCTTTCTACATCGTTCTCACATCATGCATATATAATTTAACTTGAATGATGTAACCAATATTTTGTAAAAAAAATTACCTAATTTAAAAGAATGACCGTCGAGTTTCTTGCCCATTCTTCTCCATAGGTACATACTACGCTTTGGAATGGGCAACTGGCTTCATATTTCTAACTGACCGACTCCTTGATTTTTCAAAAGTGCCTGTAATTGGTTTAATTAAAATACATGCTTTAAGTTTGAGTTTGAATATGAGTACAGAAGAAGGTAGTCTGCAAATTGATATCTTTTGCTGACTGTACCAAGAAACTATTACTTGTAAACGATTAACGAATAAGATTTCACGTATCACTAATAGGTGGCGCCACCTGCGCTAAACTCATTAGTGACGAGGCTTCAAATTGTCGCCAATTAAAATGACTACTAACACGGTTATGATTACAAAGGGAATCACGTTGATTTTGGCACGTGGCATATTTGCTTATAATTAGAATATTAAGAGCGTTTACGGCGTACGGCATTTCATACAAACTTTCAAGCCCTTGTTTTTCGAAATGAATGAACCAATTTTAATGAAACTTCATACGCATAAGCAGGATATAAAAGTCTAAAATTTTAGTAAAGAACATTATCGAAATGTCTTATTTAAAAAAAGATAACTGGAAATCTCTGTTTCTATGGAAAATTTTAAATCGGTCTAATTTAGCTATAACACTCTTTCTCGCAAAATGTTCTTAACTAACTTTTTAAACCTTTGTATCCTGCTTATGCGTATGAAGTTTCATTAAAATCGGTTCATTCATTTCGAAAAACAAGGGCTTGAAATTTTGTATGAAATGCCGTACGTCGTAAACGCTATTAAACTTAAAATTAAAGTGGATTACGTACTAGGGGTTTGTGGCTAAATAATAACCGCCGCACGGGTCGATCTTCAAGGTTAAGCAACGTTTGCCAAGGTTCATCGAGGTGGATGGGTGACCATTCATTATTTATACCGAAACCGTCCGTGGCTCGGAAACTATGCACGGAAAGCACGTGAAGCGGTTGGTCCCGGCTGTCATTCGTAGATCTTTGACAGTCGTAAGGATAGTCAGAAGCTCGAAAGTCTGACTAAAGTCTGACTATCGGGTTACCCACTAGGTTGTGGAGGTTAGATAGGCAGTCGCTCCATGGGGGTCCCCCCACAGCACTTACGTCCTCGTCGTGATCCCCGGGCAACGCCGTGTCTGACCACCGTAACGGAGTGGCAGACCGGTGGCAAAAGTGTGCTGTGACTTGCAGACAAAAGGCGGACGACTGCAAGGATGCCGAAGAAACTAAGGCGAGACGCCTCCGGGCGGTTTTTATCTGAAAGTCCCTCCCAGGACGATCCAAACGGCCCTTCTCAGGGCCAACGCAGTGGCCCTTACCAGGGCCAATCCACCGGCCCCTCTAAGGGCCACGCCGAAGCCGACCGCGCACCATCTGCGGCCAGCTTATCCAGCCTGCGGGCGGAGTTTTCGGACTCCGACGAGTCCGTCATGGACACGTCGGCGGCCGAAAACGACCGCCTCCAGCGGAAGCGGGCCTACCTGAGGCTCGGGTCCGGGGGCTCCTCGGAGTCGGTGGGCAAGTCGGGGAGGAAGGCGAAGTCAAAAAAGGCTTCGAGTCCTGCTTCGACTCCCACCCACGATGTGGGCCTGGTGGACGCCGAGCGTCAGTTAGGCTTGGCAAGGAGGGAGCAGCTCCAGCAGGACCTGGAGGAGAAGGTCGCTGCCAGGGAGCGGCAGGCGCGGGCCGCCAGGTCGAGGGCTGGCTATGGCACGTCTACAGTGCTGTACGCCGACCACTCCCTGGCGGAGCTGGAGCGCATGGCGCTCCAGGACAAGGAGGAGGTACTGGAGGTCGCCTCCAAGTCCTCGAACTTGAAGGGGACCTTCCAGAAGGCCCTCAAATGCCGGGCTGTGAGCATGCACGGCATTGTCCTGGAGCTGATGCAGCGCACAGCCACGGACGAGACGCGGCAGCTGCAGGCGAAGGTGGATCGCCTGCAGCTGGAGGTCAGCCAGCTGCACCAGAAGCTGGCTGAGGCCACGGCCCGGCACGCCCAACCTGCGCCTGCCCCTGCCCCTGGTCTGGCAGACGGAGGCTCCTCCTCCCCTGGCAGCCTCGTGGAAATAATCCGCGGGGTTGTCATGGAGGAGAGGGCCTTCATCAGGGGCTGCTTCGCGGGCATTGAGGACCGGCTCTTGCCGGAAAAGCGGCTCCGCCCGCCGTTAGCGGCGGATAAGAGTCCGCCACCGACGGAGCCGGTGCCTGTGCCTGCGCAGCCTGCGGGAGACCTGCGATCGGGTGCGCAGACCCAGGCCTCGAAGCCCTCCAAGGGCAAAGGGAAGGGCAAGAGGAGCACTGTGGCCCCTCAAACCCCCACCACAAGCGCGGAGGGAGCGTCTGCCAATCCGGCAGCCCCCCAGAACACGCAGCGGGAGGACGCCATGCTTCCCTCTACCACGCCGTCCAACCAGGCGTGGACGGAGGTGGGCAGGGGGAGAAAGGCCAAAAAGCCCAAGCCCGCTGCGACTGCTTCGGCAGCCCAGAAGGCTCCGGCGGGAGGGAGGAAGTTGGTTCCTCCCAAAACTGCGGCGGTAGTGGTGACCATCACCCCGGAGGCCGCGGAGCGGGGCGAAACGTACGAGTCCGTCCTAAGACGGGCTCGTGCTAACGCGGACCCCTCCCGGCTGGGGATCGGCAACATTACGTGCCGCCGCACCCAGGCCGGAGCCCGAATTTTTGAGTTCGGGGGGGAGCAGCGCGGTGCAAACGCGGACCTCTTTGCAAAAAAGTTGGAAGAGGTCATCGCGGATGTGGCGACGGTCGCCAGACCAGTCAAGACCGCATCCTTGGAGGTGATCGATATGGACGATTCGGTCACCAAAGAGGATGTGGTGGCGGCCGTCGCCGCTGCGGGAGGCTGCAGCGCTAGCGCGGTGAAGGGGGGAGCCATCAGGCCCGGTCGCCGCGGTATGGGCGTCATCCGCGTCGAGTGCCCAGTCGCTGTGGCGGCGGCCGCCCTTAAAGCGACCAAGGGACGGCTGCTCGTGGGCTTCAGCTCGGCTGTGGTCCGGCCGCTTGAGGACAAGCCTGCGCGGTGCTTCAAGTGCTTCGCGCCGGGCCACACCCGATCTACGTGTCCCTCCAAGTCCGACTGGGGAGAGTCTTGCTTCCAGTGCGGACAGGAGGGACACAGGAGTGCCACTTGTAGCGCCGCCACGCCACACTGCCCGGCGTGTGCTGCCAGTGGCCGCCCCGCGGGGCACAGAATGGGGGGCAGGAGTTGCCAGCCGCCCACGA
Organism: Oligia latruncula; assembly: GCA_948474745.1. Taxonomy (NCBI): domain Eukaryota; kingdom Metazoa; phylum Arthropoda; class Insecta; order Lepidoptera; family Noctuidae; genus Oligia; species Oligia latruncula. The sequence goes on along the minus strand of OX419684.1, from coordinate 7,922,424 downwards.
GGAAGGGCATAGTGCCGGCGCAGGTTCGCCCTGTCGCCGCCACCGCCCCTGTCACCGCCGCTGTAACTCCAGCTCCAGCGGCGGTAACTGAGGAGGGGGGTGCGATGTCAGAATAATGGTTTCTAATCATCGCATCCTCCAGGCGAACACCAACCACTGCAGAGCGGCCCAGGACCTGCTGGTGCAGGCCATGGCTGAGTGGTCGGTGAACGTAGCGGTGGTCGCCGAGCCCTACTCGATCCCCGGCAGTTGGCTGGGTGACGAGGACGGCTTGGTGGCACTAGCGGCGCGGTCCTCCACAGACTCCCCTCCCCTCTCGCTATTAGAGAGGGGACCGGGATACGTGGCCGCCGCGTGGGGAGAGGTAGCCCTCGTGGGCGTCTATTTCTCCCCAAACCGCCCTCTCCAGGACTTCGAGAACTATCTCGGAGTCCTGGCCGCAGTGGTCGGCAGGGCGGCGCCGCGTCAGGTCTCCGTATTGGGAGACCTGAATGCCAAGTCGGTGACCTGGGGCAACCCAGTCACCGACCCTCGCGGGCGGGCGGTGGAGATGTGGGCAGCCTTCTCTGGGCTCTCCCTCCTCAACAGAGGGAACGTCCAGACATGCGTGCGGCGGCGGGGTGGCTCGATAGTGGACGTCACTTTTGCCACCCCTGCGTTGGCCGCGCGCGTGCTGAACTGGCGGGTGGATCTGGTGGAGACCATGTCGGACCACCGCTACGTGCGGTTCGACATCTCCACTGGTGGCCCCGGAGAGACGCGGCCCCCCTCGGGGCGGTCAGCGTTTCCACGGTGGGCTCTCACCCGCCTGGACAGGGAGGCGGCGGCGGAGGCGGCGTTTATCCAGGACTGGCTTTCGCCGCCTTCCGCTGGCCTGGACGTGGACACCGTGGCGGGACACCTGAGGGAGTCTCTGACCGAGGTGTGCAATTCTAGCATGCCTCGGTCAGGCCGACCGCTGCCCAATCGGGCGGTGTACTGGTGGTCGGTGGAGCTGGAGGGGCTTCGAGCGGCGTGCGTGGGGGCCAGGAGGGCCTACGCGCGGAGCCGGCGGCGGCGTCGACGAGACCACGCCCACGAGGACCACCTCTATGAGGTGTACATAGAGGCAAAACTGGTCCTCGAGCGGGCCATCGCCGACGCCAGGGACTCGGCGAGAGCGGAGATGCTCGAGGGTCTCGACAACGATCCCTACGGGAGGCCATACAGGGTGGCGCGCAACAAGCTGCGCCCCTTTGGTCCCCCGGTGGCCGAGACCCTGGAGCCCTCTTTCCTGGATGGGGTGGTTCAGTCCCTGTTCCCGTGCAGGGACAACTTCACCCCACCAGTGATGGACCCTCCGCGGGGGATGGCTCCGCCAGCTGAGGAGGAAGAGGAGGCCCCTCCTGTCACGGAGTCGGAACTCAGCGCGGCGATTGTGCACATCCGCGCCAAGAAGACGGCTCCGGGCCCCGACGGTGTCCCGGCGAGGGTGGTGGCAATCGCCGCCACCCAAATGGAGGAGCGGTTTCGGGACCTCTTTAGCGCATGTCTTGCGTCTGGGAGGTTCCCGAAGCCGTGGAAGGAGGGGCAGTTGTGCCTTCTTCGCAAGGAGGGCCGCCCTGCAGACTCACCCTCGGCATACCGACCCATCGTCCTGCTCGATGAGGTCGGCAAAATGTTCGAGGGGATAATCGCTGCCCGCCTAAAGAGCCACCTGCGGAATGTGGGGCCGGATTTGTCGGACGCTCAGTTTGGTTTTCGGGCTGAGCGTTCCACAGTGGACGCGCTGGCCCGCCTTAAGGGCCAGGTGAAGGAGGCGATGGAGGTGGGGGACGGATTGTTGGCGGTGTCATTCGACATAGCCAACGCCTTCAACTCTGTTCCCCACAGCACCATCCTAGAGGCGCTCCGATTCCACGGGGTGCCTCTATACATGCGGCGTCTACTGGCCAGCTACCTGGAGGATCGGGCGATCGTCCTCGTGAACAGGGCTGGCCAAGTCCGGCGGTACGCAGTCGAGGCCGGCGTTCCACAGGGGTCAGTCGTGGGACCTCTCCTCTGGAACGTCGGCTACGACTGGCTCTTGCGGGGAACTCTCCTCAGAGGCACGAGTGTCGTCTGCTACGCGGATGACACTCTCCTCACTGCCCGGGGGGAGAGTTTCAGGGAGGCGGCCAACTTGGCCTCGGCGGGCGGATCCTTGGTCGCAGGGAGGATCCGCCGCCTAGGATTGACGGTGGCGCTGCACAAGACCGAGGCCGTGTTCTTCCATGGGCCTCGGCAGCGCCAACCACCAGACGCCCACATCTTCGTGGAGGGCGTCCGAATCGAGGTGAAGGCCCAGATGAAATATCTGGGCCTTGTACTCGACAGCAGGTGGCGTTTCGGCCCGCATTTTAGCGGGCTATCGACGCGCCTGCTGAAGACTGCGGGCGCCCTCTCGTGGCTGCTCCCCAACTTGGGGGGGCCCAGCGTGAGATGCCGGCAACTCTACGCCGGCATCTTGAGGAGTATGGCCCTTTACGGGGCCCCTATTTGGGAGGACTCCCTCCACAGGAGGGAGAACGCCGCCGCATTGCGGGCCCCCCAAAGGGTCATAGCCCAGCGGGCGGCGAGGGCCTACCGCACGGTCGGCTTCTCCGCGGCATGTGCTCTGGCCGGCACCCCGCCTTGGGAACTCGAGGCGTGGGTGCTCGCCAGAGTATATGAATGGACGGCGGGGCGAAGGGCGAGAGGAGAACGCCCAGCCCTGGAAGAGCGGGAGGCCGTCCGGCGGGAGGCAAAGGACGCCATAGTCGTCCACTGGACGCGGGACCTCGCCGCCGCAGCCTTCGGCCGCCGAACCCTCGACGCGATTGGGCCGGTCCTGCGAGACTGGCTCGAGCGGTCGCACGGGTTCCTCTCCTTCCGTCTGGTGCAGGTGCTGTCCGGACACGGTTGCTTCGGATCGTACCTGCACCGTATCGGGCGGGAGGAGACGCCGTCGTGTCACGACTGTGGCGCGGCGGAGGACACGGCGCAGCACACTCTCGAGGTGTGCCCGTCGTGGTCCGAGCCGCGCCGCAGTCTCACCGCGGCGATCGGAACGGACCTCTCGCTCCCCGGCTTGGTCAACGCCATGCTAGGGGATGAGGGGTCCTGGGCGGCAGTCGCCTCCTTCTGCGAACACGTCATGTCCCAGAAGGAGGCGGCGGAGCGCGTGCGGGAGGAAGACCCTCTCGCGGCGCCGCTCCGAAGGCGGAGGAGGGGTCGAAGAAGACGTCAGTATGACAGTCATCTCCGACTCCTCCCAGGTGGAAGCCAGCAGGCGACGGGTGCGGGGGCACCCTCGCCTGTATTGCACAGGCTTCCACCAGTGCCGGACGGGAATGGCCAGGTGTTCCCGGCCATTCCCGTAGCCCCCCAGACGGGGGGACATGCGGGGCCCGCCAGCTAGGCGGGCATGCGCCGGGGGGGTTGTGGATGCAAAGGCTGAGCCGGATTCCCATGACCTCCCCATCAAGGCGATGAGGGAACACCGCTGAGTTTTAGTGGGTATACTGCCACCCTGGCAGGGAGTCCCACATACTCCGTCTCTTCCCCCGACGAGCGGAGATGCGTAACGTCATTTCTCAGCGAAAAAAAAAAAAAAAAAAAAAAGGCAGTCGCTCCATGTAAAACACTGGTAGGTATTTAGCTGGATCCGGTAAGACTAGAAGTCAACCCCAATATAGTAGGGAAAAGGCTAGGCAGACGTAGATACCTACTGTTTTAAATTGCGAGTTGTTACGTCTATAAATAAGTCTAGTGACGGGGACGATCTAATATCATTTGCAGGGTCAACATGGCCAGAGATCGCACAAGGCAGGGAGGTTTGGAAGACAAAAGGGGAGGCCTTTGCCCAGGAGTGGGACACAAAATAGGCTAAAGAAAACCATGAGGTAGATTGAAAATTTACGGTTGGCTTCCTAAGCGCTACGTAATTTTATCAAAAAAATAGGGTGGTTTAGAATCCAAAGTAGGTAAGTACCGATTTGTCTTTTTTCAAGGTCAATGACAGTGTTGAGACTTAGACAACACAAATTGACAGAAATAGACGGTACGGTTGGCGCAGTGGTAAAGCGATTGACTGCTGCGCTGCGTGTCGCGGGTTCGATTCCTGCAAGGAAAAATATTTGTATGACCTACAAGTAGTTGTTACGGGTCTGGCTGTTTATGTAGGTGACTTTAAATGTTTGCAAACGCACCCACAATACAGGAGAAATTCCTAGTGTGGGGCAACGTTTTTTTTTTAAATAATAATAATAATATTGAGACAAACCTGGTCATAACGGTTTAATAATCGCCAATGGTTAATGCTCTTTCTTTATATTTATGAGAAAGAGTAATTTGCTCTGCATTAGAAGCAGCCACATTCTGGGATTATTTAACTTCATCATGTTTTCAACTCAATTCCAACATTGGTCTTTGATAATTTCTAAATCATATCTTCACCGGACTTGGGGATAACCAGAAGTTGAAAACTTTTGGTGAATGCAATGATCGCTACCGCAATGCCAATGAGCGCAGACTTTCATGAATAAATTAATATTTTTATTCGATTAAATTCAGTTTATTAGTTTCATTTCACTCTGACTGCTCTGAAACTCCTGACTATTAAATTTTTATCGGTCGTATAAAATATTTTTGAGTTTAATTTGGTCGAGGATTTTAATGATTTTTGGCAAATAAAACGTCAGTTTATGGGTTTAATGGATGAATTTAAGCTTCATAGGCAAAAGAGATTTGTTTGAAAATATTATTTTATTATTTTGTCACGATAATGACTTCGGTGAGTATGATCTGCGTGATCTAGGTAAAAAAATATTAAGTGTTTTGTTTTTTAACCCTTGAGTGAGAGTGAAATGCAGCCGTTCTAAGGTAATTATTTTTTTTTTTTAAATACTTGGTTTAGTTCAAACGAAATATTACAAAAACGAAACTCTAAATTCGGTGATGCTCACGCTAAACTCCTTTTAATATTCCAACGTACAATATTTACAAGACAATGTCATGAAAAAGGAGTTGTACAATAGACTGGAAACAATGTGAACGTGTAAAGTTTGCCTATTTACATAGTTATCACGAAGCTTTTACATCGTCACTCGGGAGCAACGGTAATGGCGCGGCTCATTACACGACTCCTTACACATATTGTTGGGGGAAAACAATTAAAACTCAGTGTAACATGGCTTGCTCTTTAAAAAGAAAAGTGAAGAAAAACAAACTGAAAAACAGAGTATCTACTAAGTACATATTTTTGTAGTGGTTTGAATAGAACTGTCACTTGCCAAGTAGGTAATGAGTCCAAAACAAATAAGAATGTTTGAAAAAGATTTTTTTTTTTTCATCAGATTAATGTCAGTCTTGGCAAAAGTCGAAGAAAAATATTGTTAAAAATTATTTTAAATTATATTATATAATTATACTAGCTTCCGCCCGCGGCTTCGCCCGCAAGGTATGTCGATAAAAGTTATCCTATGTTCTTCCCCGGGATGCAATCTATCTCCCTGCCAAATTTTATCGAAATTCATTCAGTGGTTTAGGCGTGAAAAGGTAACATACAGACAGATAGAGTTACTTTCGAATTTATAATATTAGTATGGATTATATTATTATTATTATACAGGGTGGCAGGGACATCGACGTGCAAACTGTAATCATGAATTCAGCAGATTTTTATCTCCAAAGCACAGCAGCACTTATTAACAAAAACTCATTTTGCCTTCGTTGAAACAGTAGCCATGTATATTGTGTGGAGGCTAGACAAGGGCTCTCCAGTTAGTCTTAATGAGCTTGGTCATTACGGAGCGTGCATGCCCCGGAAACAAGTTTCTGCATGGAAATATAAACACCTTCTCGGATAAGGTCTAAGAAATCATAAAAGCTGACGGGTAGGTAATGTAGCTTGTAAATAGGGTAGCATGTTGTCTTTGATAGTGTAAACGTTTTGGAAGTGGCAGGAAAATGTTGGCAACGTCTGGAGGCAAATGTGTCTAGACGGAAAAAATATGGTTGCTTAATTTTTTCGTGCAATCATATTCGGAAAAGAAGATTGTACATGACTGATAATACAGGAACGTTCTATTAAATTCGTTGCCATTGTTTTTTTTTTAAATTGTAAATCCTACTATATCTTACTAATAATATTATATAAGCGTAAGTTTATGAGGATGAATGGTTGTTTGTTTGTTACTCTTACATGTAAAAATTACTGAACGGATTTAGATGAAATTTAGCACACAGATAGTTTATAACCAGGATTAACAATTATAATACTTTTTATCCCGATATTCCCACGGGATCGACACTTCTGTGTGTGATACCGCAGGGCGCTGTTAGTTGAATAATATGTGTGTTTTAGTGTAGTGCATGGTTATGTAAAGTCCTTTCACAGTTATTTTTCCTCTGATTTGCATCATTGTCCAAATCACAGTGATCTTCATTCTCATTTTTTTATGGATGGTGTTGGATTACTGCCACTGCCAAAATCATTTTGACCTTTATTCTCGTAACAATAGGGTTGCTGTTAGGTTGCTGCTGTTCGAGGTAAAATAACATTGAACGGACTTTAACCACTATCTTTGCTACAGAAGTAGTGAGGTAGCTGTCACTTATGCGAACTGTCAAGTCACCACAAATTTCGGGAAAAGGCTGAAAGTGAAGCAGTGTCTGCACGAGAGGCTTGGTGTGATGATAAGCCAGTGTACTAGTGTCACTAAACTAGTATACTGGCTCATCCCGATCCCGTACTTAAGTTGATTATACTCGTATCACTATATAATCAATTTAAATACGGGATCAACAGGATTCTACAGGTAGGTAGGAAGATACTTAATACTAAAAAAATTTTTGTACTTTAATTTTTGTTACCTTTATAATAAAAAAAAAAAAGAAATTGACGAGAAAGCATTTTTAACAGAGTACCTCATAAATATTTAGGTAGGTATCTTACTATAAGAATTCACCGAAACAAGAAAACAAACAAAAATACTAACTAATTTATTGATGCTAATGATATGAAAACATGGCGGTCGCATTCGTATTACTTTGTTAATTACACAATGTCAATCTTCATTAGTGCATACACAACAAAATTTAATTTTGCCGAGTCTGGATTTGCTCGAGTTCAAACATTGTATTCAATGTTTGAACATTGTGCTTACTTTATTTTACTGACTAATATGAGTGGTGAATTCACTTCTCCCTGTATTTTATAAAATGTGGTAGGTTTTAGACCGGTTTATATTACTTGTATTATAATATTTTTTGAACTGGTCCTTAGCAGCTTCGAACAATGAGAAGTGGAAAGAGAGTAGGGAGGCCTTTGCCCTGCAGTGGGACATCACAGGCTAATAATAAATAAATAAATAATAATATATTTTGTAAATTATTTCATCAGCACTGCTCTCAAAACGGTGAAGGAAAACATCGTGAGGAAACCAGGAAACCAGCATGTCCTAGAACCAAATCCAAAATCCGCCCCTAAGACGACCTTCTGACCAAAAATTCGAAGACATGTGACATCCACCAACCTGCACTGGGCCAGCGTGGTGGGTTAGCGCCCACTCCCTCTCACAGAGAGCCAGAGAGGAGGCCTGTGCCCCAACAGTGCGAACAATTCAGGCTGATTATGGTATAGTTAATGTATTACTTGTGAAATTACCGACAGTGGCTTTTGTATATAGGCAGTACCATTAGTTGTTTGGTGTAGCTAAAGTATAGGCTGATTATGTATGTGCCGAAGTCATGCTAGATAAAAATAGATTGTGATAAACAAGCATACGAACAGACATAAACAGCATGAATAACAGGTACAACAATTAGTTATACAAACCAAATAGCTACACCTCTCTATGTAAATATATTCTTATAAAAGCTGATTTTTGCAACGCCAGATAATTTTGTCCGAGGAATAGTTTTGAATATTTTACATTTCTCCAATACAAAAACTGTCAGGCATACATTTTATTCGACAGTTAAAAGTACTCTGTCGATGAAATAAATTAATCGTTTAAAAACATTAGAAAAACACGCTTTTATAAATGCACGTAAAAACAAAAAAAGAAATACAACCGAATTGAGAACCTCCTCCTTTTTTGAAGTCGGTTAAAAAGAAACCTCATCGTGTTCAAAGTCCATTACGTGGCCTTTCTCACAAGTGCAAACACGACTATGATACGATATTCTATCATGGAATGCCATGCGGCTTCATCATCAGACCTTGAAACCTAATCGTGGTCAAAGTTCATTACAAGACTTTTCTAAGAAATCCAAAACAGCTATAATACGATTTTCCATCATGAAGTTCCAGTTCATATCTTCCGGCTCCATCATCAGATCAGTTCGACAGTACCATATTATTGTATTGTCATAAGAACTACATACAGCTGCCAATTTTCATTACGCTACGACCCTTGGAAGATAGTTAAATTAGTTACCTTAGAGTCCATTACATAGTTAGTTACATACATCATATCTTCCGGCTCCATCATCAGATCAGTTCGACAGTGCCATATTATTGTATTGTCATCAGAACTACATACAGCTGCCAATTTTCATTACGCTACGACCCTTGGAAGATGGTTAAATTAGTTATCTTAGAGTCCATTACATAGGTAGTTACATACAGGTCGACCTAATAAAAGCGTGTTAAAAATCAGCTCTAAATATTATATTTACCTACAGTCTATCACAGAAACTTTATATTCCTAGTAATCTAGTTGAGGTATACGTACATATACACCGAAATACTATACATCGATATATTTATCTTGCTAATTGTATTAATTTTGTAAATGTTCGCAAGAGTCGAATTTGTCCTAAGTTTTGTGATAAAAAAGGTTTACCGACCGTAGCGTATTGACTAACCACCAAAGAAGGCCAATTCCCATAATTAAAAACTTTCAAAATATATAGTCTCAATGTAAAAAAATGTTCTATATTGGTTATAGACCCACGTTTCATGAAAATAATGTCACATAAAATCAACAAGGTCTTATTTAAATTAATAATTAGACGCGTAGCAATGGCGTAGCAGGAACTGCTACGGCGTAGCACCAGCATAGCGCTTTCATTACATATGCACTGATATCGATATGAGGAAAAAATACGTCGAGTAGTGAAAAAGATTGACTCAGAATGATTATATTTTTGCTGTCTCTGAAAAATAATAAGTTTGATTGACACACTTTAGATAAAAACCAGTTGCAGTCCCAACTTTTTTTTTCGCTTTTTCGACTACACTTAATAGTCGTTTGATGTTGCTTGTTCGATTTTGGAAGTTATAATTTAATTATTCATCTGATTCAAAAGTAGAGTAGTAGGTAAACAAAGTTTAACAGAGTATAAGCAAGTATCTACGGCCCTACTTTATTTGCTCAAGAAAAACTAACTTTTTGAGGGGTTTTACCATCACGTAATTAGCGGAAGGCGGTGGCTAAAGATGCCTACTTCGTACGTAAACCACGATGCTCCCTTTTATTGTTATTGCAGAACAAATTCTGAGAGCCGAGCAAAAGTAAAGTGAAATTAAATTGAAATCAACATTATTTGCTTAAATGATGCTAAATTGTATCCAAATGTACGTTGTTAAACGGGTATAACGCAGTGAGTATTATTTAATTTAATAATGCGACTAGCTATCGTTAATGATACAGTTATTATTTTCAGAAGCCATTAAATTAATGTGAATTAAACTTAACAGCTAGGTAGGTCTTTTTTTTTTTTGCGGATGGGAAGTCATCAAATGACCCCTCCCGCTCTGGGTGGAGCGGAAGGGAGTGTCAGACTCTTACTGACTAAAACCCACCCGTGTTCCTTCCTTAGCCCTTTATGTTCCGGGCCAGCGGTAACCCTTTCGGACAATCCCGCTGACCCGGCAGGCTTCGGCCCTATGGGGCCCCTCCTCGATGCTGACATCTCTTTGAGGCGCGCGTGGAACACGTACGCGCCGTCCGGCACGGGCCTGGTCCTGATCGGACGGTGAGCTAAGCTAGGTAGGTCTAACTTCGAGAAAGAGGTCAATCGTCGAATCTCGGCTGGGCAGCGTTCGGGAAGCTACGCAATATCTTCTCATCCCACAAACCGCAGTGTCTCAAGATGAAAGTCTTTGACCAGTGCGTGTTGCCGGTGATGACATATGGCATTGAAACGTGGACGCTCACAATGGGCCTTATAGGAAGGCTAAAAGTCACCCAAAGGGCAATAGAGAGGGCTATGCTTGGAGTTTCCCTGCGTGATCGAATCAGAAACCATCCGCAGGAGAACCAAGGTAACCGGCACAGCCTGAAGAATTGGCAAACTTAAGTGCTAGTGGGCAGGGCACATTGCTCGTAGAACAGAAGGCCGATGGGGCCGAAAGGATCTGGAGTGGCGACCGCGTACCGGAAGACGTAGCGTTGGAAGGCCTCCCACAAGGTGGTCCGACGACCTTGTGAAGGTCGCAGGAACCCGTTGGATGCGAGATGCATAGAACCGGTCGAAGTGGAGGTGCTTGGGGGAGGCCTACGTCCAGCAGTGAACGTCTTGCGGCTGAAATGATGACGATGATGATGATGATGAATTAAACGTAAACTGGTACTTTGTATGCTTCTAAGCTTGTTTAAATAGATAAGGGCAGAACTGAAACTGAACTGTACTGATAAAAATAATAAATAACAATGACTGAGTATCCTTGTAGCGCCAGTTTTGTTACAGTATCATCTTAAAAATACTCCATTTTATAATCCCTAGAGTACAGACAGTAACTATCCTATAAACCACGTTTATAATGAACGCCCGTCGCCTCCGGTGAAATTGATACCCATCAAGTGGGCTATCCTATCAAAAGTTATAATATCAGTATGCATTAAATGAGCCGTGTGCGGTATCCGAGGCTTCCAAGAATTAAACGTTGAAGATTTTCGTGCCAGCGGCACTCCCCTTTGAACAACCCCTGCAATTAAAACGCACCCGAAGGGTTGCACCGCTTTCCAAATTGCAAACACGTCCATTGTTTTAATCTACTCCTCTCCCAGAATCCTGGGTATAATACTGGAATAAGGATCCCTAGTTTACTTTGACCCGCTCTTCTTCAACACTCAAGAACAATTAAGTTCCGTAAGAGAGATCTTGATTAGCTGGTTGGTTTCACTGGTGCGGAATTCACCGATGTATACTTGATTGAAATATTAATTTGAAGCTTCCTTACTGACAATGCCACGGAATAAAATATTAACCACCATCTTAAATAACAATTTCATCACATAGAATGCTGTTGTTTATACAATGGAATCAACATCATCAACAATTATTGAACTGGATTTTGATAGACGAGCTTTGTATTTGTACAGAGGAAAAATAAATAATGCTTGAGCAGCGCAGCAAGTTAAAAGAAATAACATTTTCATGCTTGACTTTATACAAAAAAAAAATAAAAAACCCTGAACACACTGTTTCTTATTCATTTTTTGCACATCCCTTTACTGCGAAATATTATAAGTGATGTCACGTACCTACATTTGCCGTGGAGGATAGGTGTGTAATTACTCCATACATGATAGAAAATAATTGGATTATAAGAACGGCGTAATAGGGGCAAAATACATAATGATACGTCTTTGCATGATTTATATATTTTTTTAGTAGAAAGAAAATTACCGCTTGTTGCATTATAAAAAGACGTTACGTGTAGTATTTGAAACATATATTCTGATAATCCGCAAAGACAGAATCATGCCGTCGGATCAATCGAGCATGTTCAACAAAAATTTTATCTGCTTAAAATTTTTCGGGATATGGTCAGGAAAAACGACCTGTAAATCTTACAGATACTACTCGTTCATCTACCTTTTCGTGACTTTTGCGTGTTACAATGTACTCCTCACTCTGAACCTACTTTATACGCCCCGGAAAATCGAATTATTAATTCGCGAAGTGATATTTTATTTCACTGAAATAACAGTCTCAACGAAAATTTGTACGATTATCTTTATGCGTGATAAACTAATTGACGCAATGAAATTAATTGATTGTGATGAATTTGTAGGTGACTATGAAAATAAGGACGGAATCCTGTACAAAACTAACATGGCTTATAGACTGGGTTGGAAATTATATACTATTTCATCAAACGTAGCTTATTCGAGTCAAGTAGTCGTCCCAATATTCTTGGATTTCATACGAGGCACCAAGTCTGAATTGCCAATATGCAAATATTACTTCTTGAGCGATGAAGTTCGAGAGTCCTATTTCCTTTTTTGGTTCATATATCAATCCTTCGGGATGTACGGCCATATGATGTATAACGTGAACATTGATACGTTGATCGCTGGGCTTCTGGTTATAGCTATCGTGCAATTGAGATTACTTAACAATAACTTGACCAATTTCAAATTATCGAAAGAAGATAGTAAACTGCCAATAGAAATTCAAGACAAGATCCAAATGAAGAGACTCAACAAAATGTTACGACATTATGAAGTTATTTTGAAGTAAGTGCAAAGTTTCGAAATGTAAGCTTACAGCTGTATTTAATGGAATTGCAACAAATAATTTTAATTTAACTTGTTCCAGTTTTTGTGAAACAGTCCAGGACATTTTAAGTGTCACATTATTCTTTCAATTCAGTGTGGCATCTATGATAATATGTGTGGTGATGTGCGGGCTACTTTTGGTAAATGCCTACACTATTATTTTTTTCTTAGCGTATCGGCAAAAAGTTAAAACATCTTTGGCCCAAAATTAAGTCATCATGAAGTCCACAGGTGACAAGGTATGCGGCGCAAGATAGAAGGTGAGCCTTTGTCTGTAGGGAGGTGCCGCATACGCACTTGAGATCTGAGAAGTCCGTAAACCTTCATCTGTGGACATTGTCTTTCCTCCGGCGGAATTGGGTTCTAAGTCTAGGTCTCAAAGTCGGCTACGGTAACGTGTGCTCTGGTGGAAAGCTCTCAAATAGTTCGATAAAACTGTCAGGGGGTTTATAAACCCCCTGACAGCTCCCGCCATAGATTAAATATTACTGTGGAGGTGTTACTGGCTAGACTAAGTGGACCCATGCACCAAGGAAAACTTTTTTTTACTAAAAGTTAACATTAAGCACGTGGAGTATCCCAGAGAGATGCCTTGCTCTTCAGTGGGACACTGAAACTTGATCTGAATAAATAATTAACGGACTAAATAATTAGTTATAACCCTACCGCGTTGTCCGTTGGGCCGAGTTAGTGTTTTTCGTTTATAACCCACGTCATGAATATCTGAGCTAGTGATTAAATCAAGAGCTTTATATGATACATTTCTTTTTTTATTTCTAGCCATCATCAATGGAGATGAAAGTATTTTTAGTGATGTACCTTTTTGTGATGACTCTGCAAATTTTTGTACCTGGATTTTTGGGAACTCAGCTGTCCTACGAAGTATGTAGTAATATTTTTTTCTTTAAATACATTTTGTTAAGCATAAAATGGATAACATTTCTTCTTCTATTCTAGAGTCAAGAATTAGTAACAGCAGCTTACAATAGTGAATGGATACCGAGATCCGAATCATTTAAAAGAAGTTTAAAACTCTTTAGAGAACGAGCCGCAACCCCAATCATGATATCAGGCCTCAACATGTTTCCTTTATCACTCCTCACGTTTACTTCAGTAAGTTTGTTCTACTCTTTTAATTTACTGAACAAAGGAAAGTTTAAACCAACTAGATTTTATACAGTACCTACTATTACTTGAGAATAATTTCTTTTTTTAATTTCATGCACAGCTTATAAAAGAGAATCCTAATCGTTTAACACGCTTTCCAAAACTGTTGAAAGAAATTGCTAACCCACTGCTACATATCTTTGAAAATTTCGTCTGCTTAGCAACGTAAATAACGAAATGAATGTTGTTGAACTGTCAAAGTTAAGGGCATTGCCACTGCGTAATTGTTCCGTTGGATCTGATAGATAAAAATAATAAAACGCAGCCTTGCTATAATTTAAACGAGAAAACCTTTAAATTAATTTTCTCATTAGAGGTGCATAAGTGGTGGTTAAGTGCTCTACTTAGTCTTAATTAAACTATGTTTAATAAATGGCGTTATAACTGAAAAAGGCATGATAAAGGTTACCGCATAAATGCCACCTTTAAGCAATTAAAGCATTTCATATTTTATATTAATTTTACTCTCCTGTTACAGATTATGAAAACTGCGTATTCTTTCTTCACGCTAATTAGAACCGTTCAAGAACAATAGAAAGGGGAGGAAAAGTACATTATTATAAAACTCACAACTTCATCTGGAAAATGGAGTGGAAACTTCAGGATTTTGATTTGTTTTATTGCTTTAGGTAGTAACTAGCAGTTAAGTTGCTTTATCAATGTAGAAAAACACAAATAAAACTTATAATTATATTATTAATAAATCACTAATGAACGAACTAATCAAAATGATTAATGGATTCGACTTTTCCAAGTTTAAAGTGGCGTCAAATCTCCACGCTTTGAACAAGGACTAAGTTCAGTCGCAGTGCTGTCGAAGCAAGCGCGGGAACCAAGTGCAGTCAACGAAAGAGTTTGATGTGCAGGCAAGAAATAAATATCTTTGCACTATGTAGACAAAATAAAATCTTATTGCGTTCTTGAGGGGCCTTAGCACATCTCCGCCGCGAAAATTTAGATAGGAAACCGCCTCACGAATTCGGCTGAGAAATATTACTACATTATGTCGCGATCCGAGTAGCGGAACATCATGATAGCCAGTTGTATTGTAGCAATCGGGGCATAATGTCGTCGTCTTCGACTTAGTAAATACAGTAAAGGTCTGCGTTGGACCTCTTAGATTAGTTTTTCCGTAAAATGAACATCCATTTTACGAAAGAAATACAAGTTTCGCTGTAAAAACTTGTCAACTGCCAGAGATACGTGCGAAACAAACGCGGCACATGCGCTACATCGTTGGGTTCCCTTCAAAATGGTTGAGCTAAGTGGTGCTGATCCATGCGTGATGTTCGTGAACGGACGCCGTCAGTTGGGACTGGTCATATCTACTATGAACTCTTTTAATATGTATGTCTTTCTACATAGTTCTAAGTGTTCTAACATATATATTTTCATTTTGAATGATGTGACCAATATTTTGTAGGTACTTATCAATATTTTATTTTGAAAAAGTGTGTCCGTGGAATTTCTTCCTCGTTCTTCTTCATATTATATACCTAATACGCTTTGGAATGGGCCACTGGCTTCATCTTTCTGTCTGACCGACTCCTTAAAAATTCAAAAGTGCCTGTAATTGGTTTACTTAATTTAAATAAAAAGTTTGAGTTTGAATATTAGTACAGAAGAAGATAGGTAGCCTGCAAATTAATATCTTTTGCTGACTGTACCAAGAAACCATTACCGGTAAACGATTAACGAATAAGATTTCACGTCGTATCGCTAATAGGTGGCGCCACCTGCGCTAAACTCATTAGTGACGAAACTTCAAATTGTCACCAATTAAAATGACTACTAACATGGTTATGATTACAAAGGGAATCACGTTGATTTTGGAGTTATAATTATATTTGCTAATAATAATTAGAATATTAATCGGTAAGTAATGAATTTATGTAGGTAGCTAAAATCTAAGTGGATTACGTAATGTTTTAAGTTGAGAGATGTCGGAGTTTATTTATAAACGGTACTTAAAGTTAAGTAATGATTAGCAACTGTTTAACCATACATATTTGACGTTTAAACGTCTCTTAACTTTAATTAACGTTTATAAATATAGGGGGGTTGTCTATAAATAAGTCTAGTCATAGTACTAGATACCAAGTAGGTACATAACAATGAGGTGGATTGGAGATTTACGGTTGGCTTCTTAAGCGCTGCGTACCAGGTAAGTACCGATTTAACTTTTTTCAAGGTTAAATTACGGTATTGAGACATAACACACATTCATATTATTCATGCAGGGTAATTGCATAACACACATAGAATGACAATTGATCGCTATTTCTTTCATTTCGAAAATTCAACCAAGTTCATGGTGTTATTAACGTTATTGAGCAGAAAAAAAATTCAGACAAATTCTAAATCTGCAGCACTTCTAAATTCTTCGGCTAAGTGGTTATATATTTTCACCGCCATGGTACATAGAACAATTTTTGCTGCATACTTTTAGCCTATTACGCGGGACTACTAGTGTACTACTACTTTTGTGCTATTTAACTATTAGCTAATACCCGGCAGGCCTTGTAATGCATTTTTAATTATTTTTAAATAAATCCATTATAAAAATAGTTTAAATACCCAATGAATTTGGGAATCACAAGTCGCATCCCGGCTTTCAAGTATAATTTAAACATTACAGTGAGATCCCGCCGGGTTGGGATTAATCACTAGCTGTTTAAAAATTCAAATTATCCATTCTACGTGGCTTCTTTTTGAATTCGGTCGGAAAACGAGAATTAATATTTAAAATTTTAGCTACTTAAACTTGGTTGTACTTACTGATCTGTTCAGTTGTTTCAAGGGTATTTATAGCTCTAGATATTTTATGGGGTTATAGGGGAATGTCTCATGTTTTATTTATCTAAAGGAATTTCTGTCTTAATTTTCTTTGTAATATTCGAAAATGGCACTGTGTGGTTTTGTCCTCAAAAGACCATTTCAGACAACAATCTACATGGTCTTCATATCATTTGACCAAGATTATGTCTGGACTTTAAAAGAAACTGTGTCATCTGAGTTTGTTTTGGCCTTTCTTCTCAGAGTAGTCAGAGAGGAAACACCGACCTCATCTACTTTTTAAAATATGTGTCAAAGTTTGTACAGACGCCAGCACATCAAGCTACTACAATCTGTAAAATTTAACTTTATCGCTAAATCATAAGGTTCAAAGTTGGAAAAATTTGACAGTTTCTGGTAGCTTGATGTGCTGTCGTCTGTATCTAAGGTACATCATACAGCATGAAACATTTATAATTTTTGAGAATAAACGCTTGACAAAAAGAACTCTAACAAAAATTCACGTCATCATTAGTGCTCTGTATCGCCTGCATTTTAAATAAAGAACCTAACAATGGCTCCACACTTATCCAACACATACGCATTGCACTGTAAAACGCAATTCAATGCATACTTCACACCAGGTAGCCCTACAATCTCAAGTAAAACAATAGGAGGTAAAGAGCTTCCATTGGGAGGGATGATGTGCGCACGTAACGAACCCCTGGAGGCATGCTTTATCCTCTGAATAAAAATAACACATTCGTACAGTCGAACAAGTTATTTGGTATATAGGTACAGACAGAATATTCTTCTTTCACTGGTCATCATTAACATTGTCAGCCTTGCTTCATCCGCTACGAGGTTTTGTCTTATGTTTTCCTGGTTTGTACAAGTCTCACCCAGGTCTTCCCCGCGACCTTCTGTAGGTCGGCCACCTATGTGTCTGTTGGTCTGACAACGCACTTTTTACCGTGTCTCTTCACTACATTCGGCCAATATTCATTTTTATTGTGTGCGTAATAACCTATTTAGCTTATGGCATACATATCATAAAGGGTGGCAGAGATATCGACATGCAGCCTGTTACCATGTATTCAGTACAATCATGATGCTGAACCCAGTTAAAAAAAAAACTGCTGTTCCATACTTTTTGACGCGTAGGCTTAGAATTTTACCGATGAAAATTTCTACGCTAGGGGGTCTGAAATCATGTGCTAAATTCATGGATAGATAAGATGTAAAACTATTGAATACTCAGCGCACTCACAACATTGTTTAAAAGAAGTTATAACTCAGCTACCTGAATACCAAACAGCTTGTTCGACTGCATATAAAAAATAACACATACGTACTTACACAATCAGTTAATGCTACCTGTAAACGTCTGCCTTTGGGCGCCATACTTTTTTCCGACAGAAAAACAAATGCCTATCTAGGTTCCGCGGATGTTCTGCGGGTTTCTGATAATGGATTTCGGCTTATATATAGTTCTACAAAAAAACAAGAAGCTTTTACGCCTGCCTGTATATGAAATAATAAAGTAGGTACACAAAGTCAAGGTAAGTAGATTTCAATTTGGTGTAAGGTTTATGGGCTTGTGAAATATGTGGTAATATTTTGTTTGTTGAAGTAAAAAATAGAGGTGTAGGAGATAAAATTTAGAGGTGGTGTTATTTAGAAAATATCTTACAACATAGTCGCGCAAAATGAACATGAGATAACTGAACAGCCTACAGAGATTCACCTATAGTGCACCCACATTTCACCAGTTACGTTTAAGTCCCATGTAATAGGGGGCGAGCCTATTGCCATCGTCCGGGCATGAATTCAGACTCCGGGCTGCTACCTGAACTGGGAATGAAAAAAAAATGTATCCCAGTAGCAGCCCGGGGTCTGAATGAAGAGTTCGTGGAGAATGAAAAGTAACCTATAATAAAATCCATCATACTATCCATACGTTAAATATTACAAATTCGAAAGTACTCGTAACTCTGTCTGTACCTACATATGATGTTAGCTTTTCACGCTTAAACTACTGAACGGATTTTGATAAAATTTGGAGATACATGGCATCCTGGGGAAGGGCATAGTATACTTGTTGTCCCGGTAGCATGTTCCCGTAGGATAATTTTCGACATCCACGCCAGTATTATTTATTTTATAACATAATCGCGCATAATGAACCTAACTGTATCCTTGTCTGTGTCTGTATACTGTGACTTTATACTGTGTGTCTTTGTCTGAATACTGTGTGTGTGGATATTCCTGTGCCCCAATAAATACTTTTCCTTTCTTTATTTTTTTTCAAAACATTTTTTCTTTTTAACCGACTTCAAAAAAGGAGGAGGTTTCTCAATTCGACCGTATATTCTTAATGACAACGATGGAATGATGGTTTCTTTACTGTGGCCGGCTTACCTCAAGGCGTTCTCAAATCGCAATACCGAGTAAACTAGACTTTATTCCACCGAGGTAAAACCAGAACAGCACCCTAATTGCGTAACACACTGTCAATCGGAATCTGAATCATTTTGAAGCAAATTGCTAATCCATTGCTTCATAAGATCAAAAAATTTGTCTGCTCAACATGTAAATAACGCAATGAATGTTGTTGAACTGTCAAAATGAAACCGATTCCGATCGATAATGTGTTACGCAATTGCCCCGCAGGTAGTCATAATCTATTCTGCTACAAAAGCACAGTAATAATTGAAAGTGTTCCTCCGAACTATACCGAACTGAGCATCACCAGTTTTCGAGCAACAATTTTCGTTCGACGCTGAAAGTTACCTGTTGAGGCTGAAGTTTATCATACGTGAAAACAACACTGAAACTTCGCAACTTTGCCAACGGGACAACAGTTTTCTCCTTTAATATGCATGAAGCAAAACAAGGTAAACTCCTTTATTACATTTTGGTAATGGTATTTTGCTTAGGACAAAACCAAGCAAGAAATAAAAGGCTTTTTTTTGTTTATTTATTTATTATGACCAAACCACTATTCGTATTTTTTGTCAAAATTAAAATGATTGTTCAATTGAGTGCAGGTACAATAAATCGCTCATTTATTGTAAAATTCGAAAACCACTCTTAATATTATCCTCTTTTATAAAATCAATTTAACATGGATCGATTTTGAACTAGGTAAATGTTAATTGAATGAATCGATTATTTTATCACATCACTATTTAAATTTCGTTATAAAGTGGTAACACATAAGCTGTCATTTTACTGCAGCTAATTGAAAGTTTGACTTTTAGTTAGTATTATTAAATAAAAATAACAAACAGATGAAAAACACAGAGCACTTACCTACTAGAGGATATCCCAATAACCCTGTAGACCGGAACACGCCCGAAGGCTCAATAAAATAACAGCCGCTTTTGTTTTTAAAACTAAAATTAAAAAAAAAAAAATAGCGTAGAATCTATAGCTGTTAGAATGGATTCAGAAAAAAATATCAACTTTCCCATACAAAACTTCAATACCTACTCGACCCAAAATGGCTGATTCTATTATTTAGCAATAACGATGTTGTTCAGTTTGAGGGTCAATAGGACCTAAACACAAAAAAACGCAAGTTTTAGAAACAATAAAAGTAGATCGACTACAGAAAACAAAATCAGAAAAATATATGATATTCTTCAGGATATATGCTAGGTAGGTAGTGTGTTGAAAACATAATATAATTAATTTGATACGATAGAAAAAAATCATGAAGATACCTCTAGAAATTTTCTTTTTTACAATAAAAAGCATACTAATATACATACAATCATTCTGATTTTTCGTCAGATTATTCTTCGTTGTTTCGTCCAAAATAGATTTTTTGTAATTAAATAGATAATTGCTTCATATTTTGCAATAAATTACCAGCGTTGTGTCATCTCGCTTCTCTTTCTTTTCTATGCAATCTGACAGCGACCGCGCTTTAAGGTCACGTAAGCCCCTTAAAGATAAACACCTTCTGATACATGCTGTATAGATACACATTGTTCAGTGTTTTGGTTATATTTCCACATTGTTCTTGATTTTCGTATTTCCCCCAGAATGTCTAGGTAAGCGTCGCATTGCAATCAATCGCGTCGGGCCACCCGCCTTGCATGTCAATATTTATTCATAAATTGAATGGGGGGTCCGTAGGTTTCCCAATCATCATTGAACCTTATGATTTAGCAATAAAGTTGAAAATCTATCAAAGAAATTTGACAGATTGTAGTAGCTTGATGTGCTGGCGCCTGTACCTACACACTTCTCTTTAGTTTTACCTTTCTGTTTACCTGCTCAATCGTCAGAATGCCTACCTTCACATTGGGATAAGAAAGCGTTCTTTTTATACACGGGTACTGTGTTTTTAACCGACTGCGGCGAATCCCAAAAGGAGGGTTATGTGTTTGACCTGATAAAATAATATATGTAGTGATGGAAAAAAATCATAGTAATAAAGTAGCTAAAACAACGCAAATATGTAGAGGCCGTAAATCAAACGTAGGAAATTGGTTAAATGATAAATGATTTTATTTCTGTAAGTAGGTTTGTACACTAAATTTATTTTAAAATTTTTTACACGTCAATAAAAATGCTTTTTAGATAACAATTCAGAAGAAATTGTTACTGTTTGTTAGCTATTAATATATTCAAACCTATTATTTTATAGAAGTTGTTTTTATTTCCTCTGTATAATCTATTTAATTTTTTTTTTCTATTGGACTTAATGGAAGTCTCTGACCTGCGGTGTGTATGCGGTGTCTCTCCACAGACAATGGCTCACCTCCCATCTTGCACCGCATGCTCTGTCACCTGCACACGTGAGAACCTAATGGCTGCGTCAGCGAATGCTAGCCGCGTTGCTGATTTTGGGCCAAAGAAAAACAACGACATTTTTTAAAACGACACGATAAGAAGAGAAAATCTATTTATCATCCTAACGTTTTAGATTTTTTTTACCTAAATAGTTGAAAAACGATGTTTCCGTCTGTCTGTTTTATTCTGCGCGTGACCCTGACATTTTATTAGCACTCTTTTCAACTCAAACGCATTTCTATTTAAAATTAAAGACTACCCACAGTAGACTAATACATTAACGTTTCTTCAAAGTGAATGTGAAGCTATTAATTCATGGGTATTTTTCAAAGGGGTTAAAATTACAATAAGTGCCTTCTCTACTTAAACAGGGGCCGTTGGGAAAGGATGTAGGTTAATTGAGAGTTCCGTACTTTTTAAATGAGATGCAATTAGCAGAGGTGACGTTCGTCCATCCGCAAACGGAACCAGAGATCCGTTCTAATTAAGAGAATATGCTAAAGAAAGTCTGAAAATTATTTATAAAGACCGCGAAAACCCTTTTGTTGTATTTAAGCAAATAGAAGCGGTAAAGGGGTGTGCGGAAAAACTTATTAATTCTGGTAGATATATTTGGTTGATAATTTTTATTTGAATAACCTAGCACATCCTACGTGGCAGAAACGAGAAAATGAATTCAGCTTGCAATCGAAAATAACTTTGATAAATAGATATTGCTTGATAAGGGTGGCTAACATATGCTTGTCAGACCTGGAAGTATACAGCCAAAGCAAAAGAAAAAATTACCACGTGTCAACGGAGCCTTTTAAAAATAAAAAAAAAAACAAAAAATACGATACACAAAAATAAGAAACATGTCTAAAGCTCTAACATATGCCTAAAAACTGAAATGGAAATAAGCGGGGCATATAGCGAGACTAAAAGACGAGCGATGGACCAGAAGAGTGACATCGTGGAGAAGTCCAAGAGGGAAACGCTACAGAGGATGACCGCTCACGAGATGGGCGGATGATATTAACCAAACAGACGAGTTACTCCGGTCTGATCCCCTGAACCCCCCCCCTCCTCCCCCTCATCGATCCCCCGCTTGTTCGTCTTCTGTTTTAATCTCTGTCTTATCCACTAAAAACTTTCTCATTCCGGTTTGATCAGCTTTTTCTTTTGTTTTTATTCCTGAAGGATCGTCAGCAACAAAAATTAAGTACAGGGTTTATTGAAATACATAAGTTCGTAATTCTAACGGATACGTGACTGGATGCAAAAAGCCTAAAACAGAAATGGGCTTCTTTTGAGGAGGCCAACCCGCGGAGGGGTTCTTGTAAATTAATATAGTACATTATTCTGTTCTTGGAAGGACTCGGGTGAGACCTTTGCCAAGTAGTGGGACACTATTAGGGTAAGAAAAAAAATCTAACGCCAACTTGATTGTTCGGCAAAAAGACCGCTTACCGTCAAACACAAGAGTATTGTAGTTCTGAGGTGTTAAAAATAAAAAATAGGAAGCAACACTTCACTCGGAACTTATTGATATACTGCAGGTCTGGGCTTTTTCCTTTTTTTACCTACCCAACTATCAGATCCAAACACAGCACCTCCCACATGTGTGCTGTGCCCTGTGGGTCCATAATTGTATCTTAGCTTTAAGCCATTGTAACACCTCTACAACATTATGGAATGCAAATAAATCTATACTATAATATAATATTATAAAGCTGCAGAGTTTGTTTGTTTGTTTGAACGCGCTAATCTCTGGAACTACTGGTCCGATTTAAATGATTCTTTTAGTGTTGGGTAGTCCATTTATCGAGGAAGGCTATAGGCTATATAACATCACGCTACGACCCTTAGGAGCCGCGCAGCGTGTGACACCGCGGGGAACAGCTAGTATATTATAAACATGAATTCATATGAATATTGTTGCGCGTCACAATTAATGCCTGGTACATGGTGACATTAGTTACCACTAGCGCCATCTAGTATCGAGTAGCAGAACTAGTAGAGTCAAGATCCTTCTAGAAATTTCGATGCTAGAACTTTCTAGAACTATCGACATCTGGTTAGTCAGGGCCGGTATGTACTCGAACATTCTAGATGTTGAAGGTTCTAAAAACTATCTGAGACCCTATAAAAGACAAAAATTTAACAGTGTTGGCCTTCTTCATTGCTCTGCGCTCCATTATGGGTACTTGGTAGTTAAGTACGTACCTACCTACCAATAGAAATGCCATCAAGTAAACTGTTTAAAATAAACATGAGGATTGGGAAGCTTCTTGCCATTTGGCCCGGGAACAATTTTAGCCGATAATACAACTACTATTCAAAAGCATTTCTTACGAGTACTATCTTCGGTAAAGTCTTCTATTTACTGTTTTCCATAAACTTTTATATCTTGCCGAGACAATTGGACATTTTATAGATGAAATGATATTTTATTTCACCGATCTAAACATGTCGTCTAAAGTCTGACCTTTGTTTTTATGCCCCACAAATAATAACTGAGATACTAAACGTACTAAAAAGTGAAATAATCAAACTAAACAATTCTGATGGTTTGTCTATGGTAGTTCCTTTTTAGGATTCCGTAAAGGGTGCCGACAGGACGCTATTACTAAGTCTTCTCTGTCTGTTAGTCCGTCTGACTGTCAGCGGGCTGTATCTTATGAACCGTAATAGGTAGACAGTTGTTTTCACAGAGTATGTATGTCAATTGCCGCCAAAACAACAAATAATAATAATTAAATAAAAAAAATGAAAGGGGTCTCCATACAAGAAACGTGTTTTTTTCGGCGTTTTTTTGCCTTGTGGTACTCTTCGTGTGCGAGTCCGACTCGCACTTGGCCGCATATTTGTAAGAAATTAAGTACCTAAATTATTTGAGATATATCAGTAACTCGAATAATGTCTAGTCTTAATCTTCAAAATACTTTATGGAAAATAAATGAATTGTAATTTTAAACCCCTTTGAAACTGACTCATAAATTAAACTCCCTTTGAACAAACTATAATGTGGCAGTCCAATGTGTGTATACCCTTTAATTTAAAAAAGAAATGCATTTTTGTAGAAAAAGTGCTAATGACAAGCCAGGGTCATGAATAGAAACAAAAGCCATGGAGATGTTTTTGTTTAACTACGCTATATATAATAATATCGGCCTTTTATTGTCCTTATGCAGGTCAAAGGCCTCCTTTCATATACATATAGAAGATACAGACGCCAGCACATCAAGTTACTACAATCTGTCAAGTTTCTTTAATAGATTTTCAACTTTATCGCTACAGCATAAGATTCAAGGTGGATTGGGAAAATTTGACAGTTTCGGGTAGCTTGATGTGCTGGCGCCTGTACGAGCATTGATTACCACGCTTGCTCAAGGTGGATTGCCGAATTCAAACTTATATTACTTATATGTCTAGGTTTCTTAATGATATTTTCACCGATGTCAGTGATGTTTAAGATAAACTTAGTAGGTACTGTGAAGGGTTGATAAGCCCTTCTGAGAAATCAAACAACGTTACGATTTCTTCTCGTTTATTTTGACTGAACGACTGCATATTGCCGACTAAACTAGCACTTTTTTCTCCTAAACAAAAAAAAAACCTATTAAATTATTTGAGGCCCCGTTCTAAACTTGCTCGGCTGTTCGAATGGAACCGGCGCTAAATTATAGCCAGCCTGCACTACATAAGGTTTACTTTAGCGGACAACCTTTACAGTACGTACAATTATGAATTGCAAAAGTCACGATAATACTTGGCGGGATTTGAATCCACAACATTCATCAGCGTCTAATATAAGTATCATACTGCTATAAGAAACCCAATTAGCTACTAGAATTATAGCTATGGGTGTCTAAATAACTGTTGTTGAGAACTTTAATGCACTGAAAATTACATACAATGACCACAATAGCACCTTCAATACATTACTTATTACCTGATATTGCCCTTTATTTTATGTGTCATGTATTGTGTACGTCTTTTGTTGGAGATCCTAAATAAATAAATAAGACTCGTAAAAATATTATTAGAAATTGAAAACCTTTTGAGAAAGCTCTCACAAAAATAAATACAACCAAACGCCACTCCACTCCACTCTAAACGTTATCTTTTCTGCAGGTCTCGACTACTTTGTAACAGTACAGTTATCAGATCTACACATAGGAGCAACACCGTCATATCTCACACGCTCGCAATACAACAATTTGGATAATGGAAAAGCATCAAGTAGACTGCTTTAAAATAAACATGAAGTTTTGGAGGTTCCTTGCTATTTGGCCCGGGGACGATGCAAGCCGTAGTTACAGCTACTATTCCATAGCATTTATTATAACCTTTGTGTTCGTCTATTATGTCTTATTCTCTATAAACTTCTATTTCTTGCCAAGACGGTTGGACATTTTTATTGACGATTTGATGTTCTATTTTACTGACTGTTCCGTGATGTCTAAGGTTCTGACGTATCTGTTATTGCGTGACAAAATCGTCCAGATCTTAGATGTACTGGAGAGTGAAATATTCCAACCTGACGATGCTGAAGGAAAGGCTATCATAGAAAAAGCCAAGAAATTCAACAAGCTGTATTGGAAAGCTGTAGCATTCGTGTCGGTTACATCAAATGGTACTCTTCTGTCGCCGTTAATAGTACATTTTATAAAGGGAACAGAACTACTATTTCCCGTTTGCAGTTACGGTTTTTTTTCCGAAGCATTCAGAAATATGTTTGTATATCCCTTATATTTTTATCAGTCTGTCGGCATAACTTTTCATATGCTGTACAATTTGAATGTTGACACGTTTTTCCTGGGTTTGTTGGTTTTCACAATAGCCCAACTGGAGGTTCTTGATTTAAAATTAAGAAAAGTAACAGATGAGAATAAACTTGATGGTGCAGAGGGTGAAATATCTCAACCGCTCGATAGAAACAAGGAGGCTGTTATGAAAATTAACAAGTGTATAATACATTTTGATGAAGTGGGCAGGTGAGTTGCCTCTACGAGTATCTAGCCATGCTTAGTCCGACAGTACTAATGAAATGTGTTTTGTGTATGTCCCCAGGTTTTGCGATCTCGTAGAAGACGTTTTCAGCGTGACGTTATTCGTACAATTCAGCATGGCATCCTGTATCATATGTGTTTGCTTGATGAGATTCACTATGGTAAGGAATATTTATTTTTTGTAATATATAAAGCTTAAAAAATAAAAAATGGAAATGAAATTATGATGTTTTTTATTCCAGCCGGCACCGTTGGATTATTACTTATTCCTTGGTACTTACATGATTGTGATGATCCTACAAATAATGGTTCCTTGTTGGTTTGGTACACGGATTATGGATAAGGTAAACAATAGTTTTACCTTATTGAGTATTTGTAAAAAGTACCTATCTAAATAAATTGTGAAAATTTTAACATCAAATTCAAAATTAGACCTAGGAAATAATTTTTGATCTTCTGAGGCGTACTAATGTCAAGATCGTTCTTTCCAACAAGATGCAGTAGGAACTTTTATCCAGTAAAAGGTTTACATGTAGGTATACTTGTAAAAAAAACTTGGTTCATTGAGTGGTCCATGGTCAGTGGCCATCGAAGTTTGAAATGATTGCCTCATCATCATCATCCTACATACACACATACTTTTACTACACATAATTTTACTCTTTTTTCAGAGCAACTTGCTAGCATTCTCTATATA
Organism: Oligia latruncula; assembly: GCA_948474745.1. NCBI lineage: Eukaryota > Metazoa > Arthropoda > Insecta > Lepidoptera > Noctuidae > Oligia > Oligia latruncula. The sequence continues at coordinate 7,895,470 of OX419684.1, read as the reverse complement.
TAACTGCGACTGGACTCCTAGATCGCGTCAGTTTAAGAGCAACATGCGTCTCTTTGTGGAGAGAACTAACAAGCCTCTCTCAATCACAGGAGGCAAGATGTTCTGTCTTTCGCTTCCTGCTTTTACTTCTGTAAGTATACAGGTAGCAAGGACATAGACTCGCAACCTTTTACCATGGATTCAGTACATGATCCTGGAGAGAGTTAAACATTTTCGCGGGCTCATCATCATCATCTGCCTAGCCTTTTCCCAACTATGTTGGGGTCGGCTTCCTACTACACTAAAAATACTGGTATTCAGCTGCATCCGGTTAGACTTAACCGGATGCAGCTGAATACCAGTATTTTTCATGGAGCGACTGCCTATCTGACCTCCATAACCCAGTTACTAGGGTAATACGATACCCCTTGGTAAGACTGGTTGTCAGACTTTCGGGCTTCTGACTACCCGAAACGACTGTCAAAGATCCACGAATGACAGCCGGGACCAACGGTTTAACGTGCTTTCCGAGGCATGGAGGGGTCACGGTATGGAAAGATGGTCACCCATCCACAGGCCAACCGCGGCGAGCGTAGCTTAACCCGATCGATCGACCTGTGCGGCTGTTATTATTTAGCCACGGGCCCCTCAGGCCACGCCTCAGCGGCGGTCAGGCCTCGGGCTCCGGGGCATTTTCGCGGGCTATTAACAATAAAATCTTGTTTCATATATTTTGAACGCGAAGGTATTACACTTTTGAGTTTTTGATAACCGACGAGTTATTATACGCTAGGGTCTAGAATCATGTGATGAATTCATGGTTACAGTTTGCGCATCGATGTCTATAGATCTATACCACTTTTATCCTGAGATTGAGAATATGGGAATAGGAGTCTTCTTGTATCTTTAAATTGTTATTTAAAAATAAAAAATATTGAATGGCTGAATATGGTATCGATATATTCAGCTGCACTGGAAACTAACCCCAACTTAGTTATAAAAACAGGCTAAGCAGATGATCACTAAATGGATCTCAAACTCAAACTCAAAGCATTTATTTCAATTAGACCAATTACAGGCACTTTTGAATTGTCAAGGGGTGGGTCAGTCAGAAAGATGAAGCTAGTTGCCCATTCCAAAGCGTAGGTACCTATGGAGAAGAACGGGCAAGAAACTCCATGGACACTCTTTTAAATCAAAATAATATGGTTACAAAGTCTTGTTTACATCATTCATGTTAAAAATTATGCATGTGAGAACGATGCAGAACGTTAAAAGCGTCCGTAATGAAAAAAAAAAACAATTCAAATATTAAATAAAATTAAAATAAGCCATGGCAGCAAAGAGATGACCAGTCCCTACTGACGGCGCCCGTTCACGAACATGACGCATGTATTAGCACCATTCAGCTCAACCATTTTATAGGGAGCTAAATGATCCAACACACGCGCCACCATCAGCGAGACATTTGAGTGAGCATGACATACTCTCAGCCGCCAGGGCACATTCAAGTCAATGAAAGGCGTACCCAGTAAATGGAAGCTTTATAGTATGTACATAGTACTCACACATGTGCTATGCAATTATACAATACTAGGAGATTGAATTTATATAATGCAAAAAGTATATTTTAAAATCTTCAGCAGCTTCAACAGTATTTTCCAATGCTAATCCATTTATTTGTGCGTCCTTATGGAGCAGGACCAGCGTTTAGCCAAGCAATTTTATCGGCGATGTAGTCCCCCAATTTATAATATGCCTGGCTGCATAGTGTGCGTTTTATACAAGATTTAAATTTCGTTTCATTCAGTTGAAGTATGTCTTCAGGTATTTTATTGTAACATTTTAAACAGTAGCCCATGAAAGACGAGTCTACTTTAGCCAGCCTGAAACCTGGTTGAACTAATTGGTCCCTATTTCTAGTGATATAATTGTGTCTTTCACCTCTTTTACTAAAAAGATGTAGATTTTTCCTTACGTACATGATATTTTCATAGATGTATTGACAAGGTACCGTCATGATGTTAATATCTTTAAACAGTTCCCTTAGAGATCGACATTGTACTAATTAATATTATTCTCTTTAATTTCAGATTATGAATTCTGCTTATTCATTCTTCACTCTGCTTCAACAAATGCAAGACTAAAATCTTTATGTAAAAGTAGGTACTTAATGCCATTTTCGCAGTGGACGTCTTTCAGCTGAAATGATGATAATGAATGCCATTTTCACACGCTCAATTTACCGTGATGTAGGACATGTATGACAGCTGCTCTGCTTTCATAGTTCTTCCACAGTTTATTCCCATACATTCCCTGCCGGGCCTGAACGTGTGAAAAGGGCCAAATGAAGAATTTAATGTAGTTAATATTAATTAATTTTATTCAAGAGTAGCTTGACGTTTTTAAAGTTCCAGTCTATTTACTAAGCAATGTTGCTGTTCATTGAGATTGACGTTATTATATTAATATTTATGATTGATTACCTTTCAAGATGAAATAAGTTAATTATTTTACTGAAATTAACTTATTTGATGGGTATGTTTCATTAATAACATGCTTAGTTTTTAGCTCAATTAATTCGTAGCACGAAGTTTTAATTATAACTAAATCTCGCAAAGTGAATGGTCTAATTTCATGTATGAAAAGAGATATAAATTATTCAAAACACATATAGTTTGCTCGGCGGCTACTTCATTTTGATAAAATACGAGCATTAATATATTTCACTACAATAAATTACTATAATATTATTTGGCACCTTGTTTTGTCCACGATGCTTGAACTAGGATTTATTTTCAAATAAAATATGATCATACTTAAAATTAAATTATGAAAGTAGTTACGTTTCCTTTTTATATTTTACCTCTTAAGTATATTAATATACCTTGTGTGGGAAAGCGTACCTACAGCATCTACGGCAAATAATTAAGGATACCAAGCCCACCACCTCCACGAAAATCTACAGCAATAAGTACTTCCCAATGCTTAAAGAATGATTTCCTGGATCATTTCACGGCTGGGCGAACGTAACTTCACTAATTGCATCTCATTTAAAAACCACGACGTCAGCAATTAACCTACATTCATTAAAACCTTCATATACTTCACTCATACATTAAAATTTTGTACGTCTTGGAAATGTACCTGGAAATTAATTCCTAGAGGCTGTTAATTTGCTTTGAACTAAAATGGGTGTCAATTAGAAATTTCAAGACGAATAGAACGTGCGATGCATTTAAACACCTCTACTTATTAATTAAGACTATACGTAGTTTTAGTGTGGTGTATGTAATTACAGACCTTTCTCTAGCCTTTGTGACCTCAGGCTTTATAAGCTGGTACAGTCCAATTTCGTTCGGAAAAGCAAAGAAAACTTGCATCGCGTCGGTGATAAGAAAGTGCTAAAAAATGGGGTATTATCAAATAGATTGTTTTAAAATACATTTGAAAATCCTTAGAATTCTTGGCGCATGGTCTGAAGAAAATCCGAGTCTATACTATATGTATTTCTCTAGAATATTTGTGTTTGTCTTCACTGTGCTTTATGTCGCGATATACACCATGAATTTTTACTTTTTACCCCAACAATTGGAGATTTTTGCTGAAGAATTAATATTTTATTTCACGAATGTTGGGGCTCTGTCTAAGGCAGTAGCGTTTATGTTATTGCGTGACAAAGTTCAGAAAATGCTTGATATGCTTGAAAGTGATATGTTCCAATCAGATGACCCTGAAGAATTAAATATAATAAAGAAAGCCAAAGAGAAATCTTTATTTTTTTGGAAGATAGTAGCAGGTTTATCTGTATCTGCAAATACTGTGAATGTGTTACTTCCATTCTTGGTTCACGTAATTTTCAATGTTAAATTGGAGTTTCCTGTATGTAGGTATTCTTTTATACCGGAACAATATGAGGCTATGTTTTTGTATCCAGCATACTTATATCAAAGCATAGGGATCACTTGTCACATGTGGTATAACGTAAATGTTGATACATTTCTTTTGGGAGTGATATTTCTTGGCATGGCTCAGTTAGATATACTTGCCAGAAAGCTGAGAAAAGTGACTGATGTTTGTGTAAATGTGAATGCTGCTCGTGAGTCTATTAATAAGGTTATAGATGATCAGAACGCCGTTTTGGAAATAATTAAGTGTATTAAACATTATGATGCAGTGTCCGAGTAAGTTTCTGTTTTGATATATAACTTTTGACCTAGGTATCTTTATGATCTTCTTGAACACCTCCTTCTTCTGTTGTTCTCTTTATGTTAATTGGCATTAAATTGTTACTTATTTTCTTTCAGGTATTGTAAATTAATTCAGGAAGCCTTTAGTGAGATATTATTTGTGCTGTTCAGTTCTGGCTCCTGTAAGATATGCATGTGTCTCTTTCGATTTACTATGGTATGATGGATGATGTGACTATGATTATAAACTGTTAGTTTCCAGGATGATTACAAATTGTATTTTCTTTTTAGCCAGCGGAGACCAAGTATTTGGTTTTCCTAACTCTGTATACAGTTGTGATGACTCTGCAAGTGATGGTTCCTTGTTGGTTTGGATCTCGACTCATGGAAAAGGTGAAAATTTATTTTTATTTTATACTGGCTTTCGCTCTATTGTAAACATTGTTTGGAAATGTGAATGTAAATTCAGGGATATCATATTTTATTAACCTGACTACCAATTTAAATTGCCTTTAAAATCACAACTCTTATTCTTTGACTGTTGTATGGAATGCCAAATGACCGGAAAATTGACGTAGTTGTACGTTTCTAGCGATAACATCGCTTCCTCGTTGTAGTTAGAAAGAGATTAAAACAGAAGACGAATAAGCAGGAGATCGAGGAGGGCGGGGGGGGGGGGGTTCAGGAGATCAGACCGGAATAACTCGACAGATGTATACTGATATATTGTTAATTTGTTAATTTTTGTTTTTACAGAGCAGTCAAATAACTTTTGCAGTATACGAGTGCGATTGGACACCACGATGTCGTAGATTCAAGAGCAATTTTCGACTATTAGTTGAAAGAGCGAACAGACCTATAACTATTAAAGGAGGCAAGATGTTCATGCTCTCACTTGCGACTTTTACTGCGGTAGGTACTTGAATATCGTTTAGTTTCTGGGTGATTAAATTATTTTTAATCTAAAAGTCGTTGCTTCAATTTAGTTTGTCCAGAAAAACTAGTATATGTGTTGAAAATAGTTTATGTGTTGAAGAAAGTGCCTAACTTTTAGGACCTTTCCTGAAATCTGTTAGAAAAGTATGAAAAGATGCCGCTGGAATATCTGTAGGTACTTTATTTTTTTATTTCTTTATTCGGAAGGTTTGCCATCTGATCTTTATAACATAGAAAAGAGTCCTAGGGTTACTGATCACTTGACTTATACGTAGATGCTAATATAACAAGGCAACAATATAGTATCTACTTAGTGATTAATATACACAATTTGTATATTTCGTTGAATTTTTTCATTCTGAATTTTCTACTTCCATAAACTTAATTGCAATTTTATATTTTTGTCCTATCTCAGAGAGCCGAGTGATCTATAACTCAGGCTCCTCCTATCTTCGACACATTTTCCTATTTAAGACTGTGTTATTTTAATCAGTGCTTGTAATTATGATGTTGAGATAAATAAAGATTATGATTACTGGGTTTTATACCAATTTTTTATTTGTTTCAGTTAGTGAACTCTTCTTATTCGTTCTTCACTTTACTACGTCACATGCAATCTCGTTGAACACATTGCTGAGAAATAAGATCAGTAGAAGACTAGACTAAATCATCATTTACGCACCTATATAATAATTTCTTAGCAATTAATCTGCTATCTCACTTCTTTCTGGAGATGAGACTGAGCAAAAAATATTAATAAATGGTAATGAGCTTTGATTGGAATGGTAATGAATTTAATTTTTAATTTAATTTAATTTTTTAATTTAATTTTTCTATTCATTTTATTTATTTATTTTTTGTTTTTAATTGCTTTTGCCTTTGCCCTGCAGTGGGACATCACAGGCTAATAATAATAATAATAAAATGAAATGAAGGACATAATAATAATAATAATTGCTTTTGCCATTGTATGCCCAATAATTGTATGAGTCTCTGTTACTTGATTAATGAATAAATAATAATAATAATAATTTGATAAAATAATTAACAGCAGCCGGATTAATAACACAAAGATGAGTCGTCATGAGTAGTTAATTTATTTAATAATTTTGAAATATTTTCTTTTCAAACATTAATAAGTTTGCTTATAAAAAGTTTGCATATTTAATTATGAATAAATAAGTCAAATAAATGTATTGTGTATGTTAATAAAAACAAGGCTGTACGGAAAGTGTAAATTAAATGTCTACTTACGTAACTCTCGGTAGTTTTCCTTTTATTTTACTTCGCGAGCAGCAAAATAAATATAGTGAACACATGAATAAATAGCCGTTTCTCGGCGAGGGAGAACAATTTTTTCTTCGCGTCTGCGAGGAACAAACGTCACACACAAGGTCCGGGGACAATGGTTCTGTTCAGCAGTTCATCTGTTAGCCAGTGGCGGTAATAAGGCGTGTTTTTGCCCGAACACAACGAAAAAGGAAACAATGATTTTGGTCGTGACTAGATAAATAAGATGTCCGGACGTGACGAGGGTATCATTACAGTTTTTTTATGGATTCTTTCAGCGGGTAGAGCACCAGCCGCCCCACCTGGTTCTCTTTGTTTAGGTATGAGTACACTGACAATGTACGGATACGCAAAATTATACCGAATCCCGATTACCGAACGAGGTCACAAGCTGTTTCGAATTCCCTGACATTTGTCGAGGAAATGTAAATTGTAATTATGGACACAATGGCAATGTATCCATTTGTTTCCATCGATGAAAAATGGATAAAAATTGCGCCCGCACAAGTCCTTCCGCCGCTGCCGCTGCAAACGATGATTTAGTGGCGATCCCTAGATTTATAGAGCGGTCCGCCCCGCCCAGCGACTTCAATGAATAATAAATTGAAGATCTTTTTCGATATTATTGATACTTCGGGTATCTTCGTGTGATGTATGTTCGGGTGAGAATTGAAACCCTTTTATTAAAACATATATTACAGGACACGTCCCGACGGTGACACTGAATAATACGCTCCTTGTTGCGACTATTCTTTGCGGAGCTCTCTCTTATTTCGGATTTTATTACTCTAGGATTATTTATGGCATTGTCTGTATACTTTTGTAGGGATTCTTCGGGTCATAAATCCTTTGACTTTATTATATTATGCATAAAGCGCACGCCAAATGGGATAATACGTAAGTAAATCGTACTTCTTCCCCAGTTTTTCCAGAATATAATTCAAATGATTAAAGTAGTAAAGCTGCGCACTGTAGTCTAAATCTCTTTAGAAATCCTCATGTACAACATTCTCTTGCAAACTGCGCTGGGTAATCAAGACTGTACGTTAACTTGGTGGCTTTCAAAATTCTGACAACAGCTATCGTCGCTAGTTGTCAGGCGTACAAGTGGAGGAGTTGGCTGTTTGAATTTGCCGAGCTAATTCCGAAGGGCGTACGAACCAGTTTGTCTTGCCGAGTCGCGTAGTCGGCACTCACAAGACGTACCCACGACGAGGCAACGCAAACATACGCTAGTGGGGTTAAAACTTGCCCCGCATGTAAAATTAGTTAAATAACTCCCCGGGAATCTTCACTCTCTATATGGAAACATGTCTTTGCTCTAAACCCGAGCAAATTAGACTAGCGAACTTGCACACATTAAGCTCACTTTCTAAATTAATCTACGTACTGTGGCTAATTAAGAAAAAACATTGTTCGTGAACTGGAATTTATGTTTGTTTGTGTTATAAATTACTAAAGCATTGTTGTTATTCAGTGTTGAGTCTGTGCCAGAAATGAGTTGTGCAACAATATCAAATGGACCGACTCTAACTAAATATGTGTATAATATTAACTGAGCGAAATTTTCCACTAATAAATATATAGGTAGGTATAATGGAAATATCCCCGACCGATTTATAATCTAGAAATCTCGAATAGTGTTTATTTTACGTTCGTTCATCTAAATATATAAAATTGAAAGTCCTGACTGACTGACTGATATATCAACGCACAGCCTAAACCGCTGGTCCTAGCGACATGAAATTTGGAGGGTGTGTTCTTTGTGAAGAGTAGATATCCACTAAGAAAGGGTTTTTCGAAATTCCACCCCTAAGAGGGTGAAATTTCACGCGAACGAAGTCGCGGGCATAAGCTAGTACTACATAATATACTAGCTTCTGCATGCAACTTCGTTCTCGTGAAATTTCTTGGTCCTCCGACCCACCTCGTCGCATCGCATCGCCTGCACGCTCTATTAATTAATTCGTTTTCGCTTATCGTTCTTTCTGACTTCTTTTTGTTGTTGCTCGGCTCCAAAGGGTAGTAGCGTGATGTTCCTTACTCACGAATTAGGCTGTCAAATGCAATTTTTTTTTTATCTGACTGGTAGTTTTAAAGATTCCAGCTATACCTATTATTAGTATTAGTAATAGATAATAGGAATTATAATGAACGCGCCGATGATGTTTTTACCATTACCTAGAGATACATGTTATTGGGAAAACTTCAGTCTGAAATTAAGACCAACTTCTATCGCTCAATTAGTAATCCTCCGTTTGTTATACTTAGATACTTCTTTTTGCACTTAAACAACGGTACTTTATATAAATAACCAAACTCACAAGTAGGCTTTTAGACGATTTATTGGCATCCATTCTGTAAACGAATGGCTTGCTCCGATCATTCGAAGTTACTCTCATACTAACAATGTTATAGGCGTTATTGCGTCTGTACGTAAGGCAATAATAGCCTATAGTAAAAAGTAGGTTCAATAAGAATCCGCTATAATGCGAATTTGATGAGAAATGCCCTTCGATTCTATGAAAAAGGCAACGTATTTTTTTAAATAAAATAAACCTTCGATTCATATATGAGGAAGTACTATTGGTTCATTTAATAAAATTATACAATAGCATCTTTCCGTGTCATAATAAATAAAAACTACTCACCTCTAAAGTATTTTTAACGACAATAAAATATTTTGGCTATTCAGATATTATTTTCAAACGGGATGGTGTTTACAATGTAAAAAAAAACGAATTTTATTATAATTTGTTTTTGAACATGGAAACCAAAAGTCGGGTCCAGCTTCTATAGAAATTTGGCCATTGTTCTTTTTAGTTTAATTTAAAAAGATCGAATGAAAATTATAGATTCCGATGTTTTCCGAACATAATAGATTCTTCAAGTCAAATTGAACTTATTGGCTATTTTATTCTTCTACATCATCATCGGCAATCTTGTTCCGCCCACTGCTAAGTACAGACGCCAGTACATCAAGCTCCCCGAAACTGTAAAATTTCGCCAATCAACTTTGAAACTTATGCTTTGGCGATAAAGTAGAAAATATATTAAAGAAATTTGACAGATTGTAGTAGCTTGATGTACTGGCGTCTGTACAAGCCACCTCCCTTTTGTACCATGCTTCCTTGGTCTTTGCGAGTCCCAGTCAGCACCCTAATTGCGTAACACACTTTCAATCACAATCTAAATCATTTTGAAGGATATAGCTAATCCTTTGCTTTATATGCTCGCAAAATTTATCTTCTCTACAACGTAGATAACGCAATGAATGTTGTTGAATAGTTAAAATGAAAGCCGCAGGTCTTGTGACTTTATTGAATCGTCTTAAAGTCTTTACCTAAGCAATAAAATTTACTTATATTACTAACTAGAGAGTGCAGTTTACATAAGGAGCGGTGTAATTCTATGTATTTAGGCAGCGCACGCCGTGGAAGCTCTCAAAAAAAAGCAACTTTTTCGGTTTAACGAATATCATCATATCTTTTAACTTTGTATATCAATATTTACATAATATATAGCCTATGCCCATCTAGAATATGCCCATCTAGAAATATGCCTTACAAATGGTGATAAAAATTTTCAAATAAGAACTATGGTTTCGGATTACCCTCCACATTTACACAAACACAAAATTCGCTCTATTTCTTTATAAAATTAAATAATAAGTATACATTTGTCTATTATTATAGTCTTCTGCTTAAACCGGTCTTCACCTAACTTCACAAATCGACAAATAAATGTAGCAGGCTACAAACGCATACGTATAAACTATAAAGCGACTCTAGAATTTCAGTGTAGTCCTCAGCCCTCACTAATTCCGGAAGCTCAAAGCGTCGACATGTTTGTGTCATTTGTGTGACTTGGCCGTCTAAACACTTGGCCAGTTAATTTCTTCAGTGTGCCCCACGGATATCTATGGTGTGCCCCTTAGACCGTTGAATCGTGCTTAGAGAGAAAATGGTTCTTTCTTCACTTCAATAAAGGTAGGCAGATGTAAGGGTTTTATTTACGTCTAGGTTTAAATAAAAAAAACAGCAGAAAAATAGGTACAAAGGTGATGATTATTTCATACGATAGGACAATAGATAGATTTAGACAGCGTGTAAAAGAGCAAAGGAGACCAAATAAAACATAAAATCATAACCAATTTACTTATTAAAACTAAACAAATATTATGAGAATTTAGGTATTTACATTCATAAAAATAAACTTAGGTACCTACACTACCTACTTCTAAAATAAATATCACTAGAATTTTAATAAATTATAACTTAATCAAAATAATAAATACATACCTACACAACTATGATTCAAGGTTCATCATTATTTCTAACTCTTGTTCTTTTATTACCTATCATTAATTATAATTTATTTAGATATCCCAACGCTCATACATATATACTACAGAAATTACAGGAAGCAACAGAAAATAAAGAACTAAATGTAACAAACAATACCTAATGACCAACGGGATAATTACGTAATACATATAAAATGGCAATCGATCGCGATGCCTTTCATTTTGACAGTTCAGTCACGTTCATTGCGTTATTTACGTTGTTGAGCAGACGTATTTTTCGAACCTTTGAAGCAGTGGATGTCAAAATGAAAGGCATTGCCATCGATTGCCATTTTATGTGTGTTACGAAATTACCTTACTGGTTATTGATTTTTCTTATATTAATCTTTGGAGCACCGCTTTTGCCTAGAATATGTTTTGCAGAATTTTCAGTTTTGTTTTACAATCCTACATTCTCTTTTTCATCTGATAAAACCCTGTCTGACAAATCCTTATAATGACAATAAACAGGTCTGTTTGAACGACATCGTCATGCACAGACACTGATTAGTAGCGAATGGCTGCGGTTGTGACCGCTGCAACTCTGCTGCACTCGCCTGGTTTGTGAGGTCCCCGGAGGTCTAAGGATATGGAAGAAACTTCAGTTTCGTTGAAGATTGTAAATTATATTTTTGACTTGGATATGAGTAAATTAGGAGAAAGGTGTCGCTTGAACGAGAATGTTAGAAGACACTCACACGTCTTATTAATTACTTGAAGATACGAACATTTACAGTTATATACAATGAATTTAAATCAATAGGTTTTATACCCAATTACCCAATAGTTATCCTAAGTATCTAATATTTTGAACAAGACGAAAAGGCTATTTCCCGTTATTAAAAACGTCCAAAATCTAGTCACAATCTCATCTCAGCGGCAGTCAATGAAAAAAACTTGTCAAAAATGTATGAAAATTAAGAGTATTTTTGTCAGATTGAGACTGAGACCAGACTGTGAACGTTCTTAAAATTACGAGAATGGCTCCTCTGGTGTAACCAACACATCACACTAATATTATAAAGGCGAAAGTTGTGGCGAAAGTGTGTGAGGGTGTGGGGGTGTGTTTATATGTTTGTTACTTCTTCACGCTCAAACGGCTGGACCAATTTTGATAAAATTTGGTATGGAGGTAGCTGACACCCTGGATTAACATATACTTTTTATCCCGATACTCCCACCGGATCGAAACTTACGCGGGTGAAACTGCGGGGCGCAGCTAGTTATTTTATATTTAACAACGAGTCACTGGCATCTAACTATCAAGAAAACTACCTATTTCCTACTAATAAAATTGTTACAGGTACAATTTTCTAGGACCAGTCCATCCTGTCTAAAAACCGTGAAATAACTAGACCAAAGATAAAACATAAGCAAATAACTTTCCCATTATTTTCCCTCCAACCTTCCTTCCAGTTTCTTTACATTCCCGGTCACATTTGCTGGGTCGAGTGATCGCGAGCGGGTCCAGTCGGAGGGAATGAGTTTTCTATTTATCTAAAGAGTCGACTAAGCTCAGTCGGTTAGTTAGTTGTGGCAATGGATGGCTTAGATAGTTGCAGCCATGTTTGCGCTGTGATCAAGAATGCTAGTGGAAATTGGTGACAGATTAGATGGATGTAGCTACTGGGATGCAGGCTTCTGCTTTTATTGCAGCTCTTTTGTGTTTGTTTGTTGTTGCTTTGTTGACTCGGCCGGCCGAGAGCGCAAAAGGTGTAAGTACCTACCTACTCGTAGTACCTACTAAACCTAGACTATGTTATTTATTTATCTACTAAGTACTATAAGGCGCTGCCCAAACGTAGGGCACCGTAAACGCTATTTTTGTCGCACAGTTGGACGTATTGGTAAATATTACAAGCCAGATTTTGTTTAGTGTATTTTCAAATGTTTAAAACATGATTTATACAAAAATATTTCATTAAAAAATAGTATCTTAATAAAATAATCGTAAAACAGAGCTCCAAAAATATTTTTCGTAGCATAATTCTCAAAATTTTTAACGTAAACTTTCATATTTTATGTAATGATAATAAAGAGGATTCAATCAATTAAAGTAATACGTACCTAAAAATTTGCTTCTTACCCAAATGTACAGAGGCGGACTGATTGCCATTGGAATTTTTTACCAGTTACCAGCGTATTTTTTACCAAATAAATGATCATACATTGATTTTCGGCATAAGTAAACTCGTTTCCTACACAAAAAGAAGCGATTTGTTCTAGGATTAACGACGTCAGTACTTCGGTTAGCCCAACATTAATATTTCGTACCGCATTAATAGCGACGGTGGCTAATGAATCCAAGTTCGTCCAATATAGATTTGTACGGTCCACGAAAGTGCTATTCTAGATGGCATTTCTAGGTCACTTTCATAACCCAATTCCAAAATATGTAAATAGAGTTAAGAAAACGTTCAAAGAAGTGCATAATATTGTTTCAAAGAAGAACCATGAATTCTCACTAAAAATGCTAAAAAAAGTGTAGATTCGACTCAACCAACTTAGGAAACTATTTGTATGCGAACAAACAGTAATATAAAAGTCCCGCTCAACATATTCCCACAAAAGCCATTGAACAAGTCCATTTATTCAATGTTTTAAAGACACATGGTCTCTTGAAACTGTTCGGGGTAGAAGAAAAGCTTCCAGTTGATCCGTTCAACTAAAAGTTTTCAACAACAGTTCAAACATTTTGCGGCACGACATACAACGTTCTCCTTTCAGCGGAGACTCTTTGTGCTCGAATGCTCCATGCATTAGATCGATTGTTTTGTGCCGCCAATTGCTGTAATGTGTTGCAACACGAGACGAGGTTGTTCTAATCGCTGGATAGGGTTACATCGGAGGCTTATGTTGTGTTGAATACGCGTAGGTGTAAGTGCGCACGATTGGATTACAAACATGGGTAGTACATAGATGTTTTATTATAAGAGTCCTCCATGTTCTACCGTCACATGGGCATGCAAATCATATTATTATTTGATTTACACAAAAAAGATATTATAATTTTAAATACAATAATGGCAAATGTCAAATAAGATTACAGTTATAAAAAATATGGAAAAGTTCGCACTGGTGTGAATTTATCCCTATTTTTATAGAAACCTAATTTATATATATAAATAAATCAAGGCCAGGTTTATAACTAATAGAACACAAGAACGGCTGGACTGATTTTTATGACCTCGGACTTATTGGATTTATATGCCTCGAATAGCAGAATCACACTTTTAAATTATAAAGGCGAAAGTTTGTGTATGTGTGTGTTTATATGTTTGTTACTTCTTCACGTTCAAACGGCTAGACTAATTTTGATAAAATTTGGTACGGAGGTAGCTGACACTTTTTATCCCGATATTCCCACGGGATCGAAACTTATGCGGGTGAAACCACGGGGCGCAGCTAGTAACTAATAAAACATGGAAAAAGTTCAGTAAAGAAAAACAACTGATGAAGATATTTCATTTTCGCATACAATACGACCGACGTAACTTGGCGGGCCTGAACTTTGCGCAGAAGGCTGCGCAGTAAGATTTTTTAGGAACCAAATAGTGACATGAGGCGAGTGTGAGTGAGAGAACATGCGCGAAAGTTCTTAGTGCCTATGTTCAGGTTACGTCGATCGTTTTGTACATTCGTTCTTATTGATTCTTTCTGAGGCGGTGTGAAGTTCTACGGGCCAGCTAGAATACTAGCTGGCCCGTAGAACTTCACACCGTCAATATACAATTAATTATTTTTAATTTTTAATATTATTATTTTTATTATTTTAAATAGGTATTAGCATAAATTATGTAAATAGTAGATAGATATGTATTAATAAAAAAATATTTTTAATATTAATAAATATTAAAAATTAAAAATAATTAATTGTATATTTGAAAGCGGTATTATTCGGCGTCTTTATTTTGATTGTAAGTTATATAAGATACATAGATATATCTACATGTTTAAATATAGTGTTTATTTCTCGGCAGATATTTTACCATTTTATTTTTATTTTACCATTTTTTTATTTATTAATTTGTAATTTAGGTACAGGCATCAAACATCGTGAGGAAACGGGCAGGTCCAAGAACCAAAAATTCAAAGACATGTGATCTGCCAACCTGCACTGGGCCCGCATGGTGGATTACGGCCCACTCCTCACATTATAGGCTGATTATGTCGGTACGGGCAAAGGCGTACGTATAGCCAAGCTCTTAGGTATGAATAAAATTAAAATAAGCCCATTATAATATAAATAAACATAAATAACACCCGCAAACCGATTAGCAAACATCTAAAATGCCTATAACAATAAACAAATTATGTCTTTGCATAATTTGTTCTCGAAAATTAACTTTAATTATTCTATAAATTCAAACGGACACCCTTCACATTATTAGCATTCATGTCGTAACTACAGTAGAAATAAAAGGGTCTACAGTTCAAATATTTCAGGTCAACTTAATTTGCACGAAAATTGCAAGTTTAATTTCTTCCTGTTAAGAGTCCATTTCGTCTGCATCCTGTGCGGCTTTGTCTTCACAATTAATTTAATGTCACAGCATTTACTTTTCGTACGGCCCTGACTTTCATTTATATTTCAAAGGGACTAGCCGCTCTAATGAAATTGTTTTAAACGCCAGCTTATGATTTATTTATTAACATAGAATCCAGTGAATTATGTCGTTATGGCAGCCTTTATTGTGATTAAATAATTATGAAGTAAACTGTTCAGCTTTTTTGTTGGATGTTTTAAATGTCAAAGAATTTTATGGAGGGTATTTATTTTGGCACCGTTTTATTATACTTTAGTGGGTAGGCTATGGTCATTTATTAAGGACTTGAATTGAGTATTGGATCAAATGGGATTGGACAGCAGTATCCTTCATTCAAGTAGTAACGGCCGCGACTTAAGAGTTGTAGGTCGTAGGTTCGAACCCAGACAGGCGCTTTACTTTGTGTAAATTATTTCATCACCACTGCTCTCAAAACGGTAAAGGAAAACATCGTGAGGAAACCGGCATATCATAGAACCATAAATTCGAAGACATGTGACATCTGCCAACCCGCACTGGACCCGCGTGGCGGATTACGGCCCACTCCCTCTCACCGAGAGGAGGCCTGTGTCCCAGCAGTGGGAACATTATAGGCTGATTATGATGATGATCCTTCATTCTACAAAAAGTATATACGTTTTGTAAATTTAATGTGTTTTATTTATATTGGATCTAAAGGCCTCTGTGGTCCTCCTAATTGACATTAGAAAACAATACATTTTTGTAAAACGGATAAGTAGGACCCCTACTACCTTCAACTTTAAAACATTTCCCGGTCAACCTACACAAAAAACAGCACAAAAGCTCACTAGCGCTGTAATGTAAATAAAAACCTAAAAGCACTCTATTATTTTAATAGCGGATCATTTTTCCACACTCCCCCTCGGTTCATGTTTAAAGAAATAGCCACTACTGCGATTTTATCGGTAAAAAAACTCGCCCCAAGTTAGTTGACCTGTGGCGCTAGTTTTTCTGTGGATAAATACGACTAGCATCACCCTAGGGAGTAATTCATCTCGACCGTGAGTAGCCTCTAGGACTTTTCCCTCTCAAGAAAGGTATATTATACTTATGGAGTATGATTTTTGTTCTGCTTGAGTTATGAAGCTTATTAAATACAAAACATGCATGCACGTGTATTTCGAGTAATTGAATGAATTGCAAATTGGGAGATGACCTATTTTTGCTGCATGCTATTTTAGGTAGCTACGGCGGCGCGAATCAAAATATTTTATTTCACATAAGCCTACATGGGCACTTATGAAACGTCAGAAGCTAGGTGCACGGTTCCAATTGGTCGTTTCCTATGGAAAAGAGCCGGCAAGAAACTCCATGGTTACTCTTTTTAAAAATAATTGGTTTTTACAATGTTTTCATATTACAGTAGGTATGGGAGGACAGCGTAGGCCTGTCAACAAGTACCAAGTACTTGATGAAATAAAAAATGGTCTACAGATCTAAAGTCTACAAGGCCAACAAAGTCCTCACATTTACAAAATAAGAATCTATCAAAAGGATAAATAAAAAATAAAAAACCTACTGAAACCAAGTGATATGATTACCATTACAACCACTAATAAAGAAGTGAAACATTAGAATTGTCTGTAAGTATATAATGTCAAATAATAAAAAATAAATAAAAAATAAAACTCGTAATTTGAGAGAATTAGCATTACCTAATAATAAACATACCAATAATCCTTTATTTAAACAGCACATGACAAAATCCCAATCAGAGCAGATTATTGAAACGTGATTCTAACTCAACATTAGGTACTCTAAACAAAATAATGCACGAACTGGGATAGAGTAAATAAACTAAGTAGGTAAATACTAATAAATGCAATCCAAATAAGTTTGTTACCGAAACGTGTATACGGCTTTGTCATCAAGCCGTACCTAACTAATTGGATCTGTGACTATTTGTTTTAATTTAGTTCTAATAAAATTGTGGCTATTGTAACAAGGATTGAAATAAATGAGACCTAAACTTTATCTACTGTGGTGGTATCAGTAATCTTGAAGAGCGGTTGGTTGTAGAATCATACTAATATTATAAAGGCGAGAGTTTGTGATTGTGTTTGTATGTTTGTTACTTCTTCACGCACAAACGGCTAAGTGGATTTGGATGAAATTTCACACAGAGTTTTTTTATCCCGATATTCCCACGGGATCGACACTTTTGCGGGTGAAACTGCGGGGCACAGCTAGCATAACATAACATCATACCTGTATTCTCCAAAGGGTCAGGCAGATTTGTAGGTAGGTACATATCGCACCTCCTTAAGGGTTACAACTCGAAAAACCTGGATTTTTAGAAAAGCAAAAATAAACTCTGTCTCAGTATATAAAGGTCACCCATCCACAGACCAACCGCGGCAGCTTAACCTGATCGATCGACCTGTGCGGCTGTTATTATTTAGCCACGGGCCCCTTACAAGTAAGTTAAGTATTTACTACACACTTACCTATAGAAAGGTAAATTATTTACTTTCAATTTGAAGGACCCCTCAAGTTGTTATTTATTGCCTACTGTGATGCACTAGACAAGAGAAAAGACAAAGGCTTAGCCACTCAGTAGGTGTTCTTAACAGCTTGCTTATCTCCTCCGCTCATCGTACAAGTACACAAAAGTTACGAGGAATATCGTGCACGCTCCAACTGGAAGTGTTTGCCCTAATGAAACGCGATTGTTCCCGAAGCACACCTGATGTCGTCTTTCTTTTCGCTCACAAAACTCCCCTCGCCCGGAACTGGCTGAGATATGGAAATGTTATTCTTTTTTCAATCGGAATTGTGTGTTCTTCGCTTAGTTCTTAACTTAACGAGGTAGGCAGAAACTGCCAACGGCGACTCGGTTTGTGTACTTTTTTTATTTTGATCGCTTATTCTAGAAAAGAAAGGAGTCTTTTATGCTCATTGCCTATGTTTACGTTAGACCAGGGGGCCTAAAAAGGCCACTTTGGCAGAATCATAAAAGGACAACATAATGGTCAGTTAGCTGTTATGTTAATCGTAGGTATCAAATCCCAATGGTGAAGCATTTTTCAGTAATTTTTTTTATCTGTGCTAAAATACCAATCAATCCAAATCCAATCCCAATCTCTTTGATTGTACCTGCGTAGTGCAGCGAAAAAAAGAAAAACACGGACTGTCTTCGCCATATTATGATTCATAATGTCCTTTTATGATTCTCCAAAGTGGCCTTTTTAGACCCCCAGGTAATTTCTAATTAAGAAATGCATAACGAAGAATATCAAGGGCTGACTTTTCCATCGCCAAATATACAAAAAAAAAAAAAAAATGACGTTTGGCAGTTTTTGTATGAAATAACACTCAAAATATCAAAATTATTCCTCGAATCATTCCTCGTTATCAGATGATTGAAAATCAGTCCATATGGGCTGATTTTTCAATTGTCAGAATAGATTATTTTTATTTGTAGAATAATATTGACGTCTGACAGGTTTTGTGTGGGAGAACTGTCAATAATTTTAAATTATTCCTTGGATAAAAAAATATCAGGCGTTCGAAAAATCAGCCCATAGTTTAATAATTTCTTTGCATGGAATTATCATTTTGGTTACTTTTTTATGTGACATTTGGTATTAAGGTATTTTAGGGCACTTCTTTGTATTAAAACCACTTATATTTTAAAGTTTTGAATAGAAAATCACTACGTTTCAACGTGTGGTAGATTGATAGATAGGTACCTAGATGTATCGATTATTTAGTGCACACAAAACAATTGCACAACAAAAACAATTAAATGATAACATACCCACAAGGCATGTCCTAGAACCAAAAAAATCGAAGACATGTGACATACACCTATCAGCACTGGGCCCGCGTGGTGGATTACGGCCCACTCCCTCTCACAGAGCCTGTGTCCCAGCAGTGGGAACATTATAGGCTGATTATACTTTACATACAAGGTGCTATTATATGAAATATCATTTATTGAAGAGCTCTTACTGTGATTGGCATGAATGTGAAATCTTAAAGGTTCCTTCAAACAGGCGCGACACGCGATAAAATCGCGCGACACAAAGGCACCGCAAGTCGCGCGACATAAAGGCACCGCAAGTCGCGCAACGAGCGGTGCCTTTGTGTCGCGCGCGATTATATCGCGTGTCGCGTCTGTTTGTAGGAACCTTTACAATCGCCAATAATTACTTCATCAAAACCTTTTCTAATAATGTTCTTTACATACCAAGCACTCGAATAACATTACAGTACTCACGACACGTTTCATTTAGTATTCTACATTACGTCGGTATTTGTTGGGCAAACAATTTCAGTTTTAGTTAGTGATTTATTTAAAGCGTACATAGTTTAATTAGATCGGCTCGGTCTGCACAAAACTGAATGCGATTTGCGTATTTATTCACGCATGCGGCACAAATCTAGCGGTGTCGCAAATGTGATATCAAATAACTAGTACCTACCTAACATAAGGTCTGTTAATCTATGTTATGATTATTAGTTTTGTCACTATTACATTCTTTATTCTAATTCTCGGTTCCTAAACAAAAACGAATCGTTTTGATTGCTGAATATGGTAGTATTTTTATTGCCGGCCAGCACCCTATTGCATAACACTATCAATCAGAATCTGAATCATTTTGAAAGATATTGCTAAACCATTGCTTCATGTGTTCGAAAAATATGTCTGCTTAACAATGTAAATAACGCAATGAATGTTGTTGAACTGTCAAATGAAACCCATTGCTACTAATAGTGTGTTACGCAATTAGGTACCTGGGCATATAAATAGATTTGTATATGATAATTTTATTCCTCGAAATGCATCAACGATGTAACATAGAGAAGAGCGTGATGGATTCGTAATAAATGATATCGATAGACGTTTACTTTGGTGCGTTTCAAAGTTGGTGCGTTTCAAGGAGTACCCCAAAATTAGTTCCTGCAAATATTTTGGACTGAACTTACGTTCCAACCTAAATACTGAGCACTATGGAAACAATTGAAGATTATAATTTATCTATTCTGAGATTCAACGAGGCTCTGTAGGTGGAAAGATGTGGGTTAACAAATTATATCTACCCATATCACTTGAAACCTAAATACTAACTTGAAACGAGATCTAAATGCGTCATCGTTTAGGCTGGGTGTTGCTGAGAACATTATCTAAGGAAGGAAGGCACGAGACACGTCGTTAGTGAATCTACAATGGGGTAATGGGATCGTAAAGGATCATAATATTCAACTATGTTGGCTACTTGGAAATTATTAAGAAATTAATATGGCGGAAGGTGATATTCCACATATGCAAATAGTGTAACAGTTGTGTTAGTGACTAGAGAACATTTTGGACTGTCGTCCTGTGTAAAAGAATTTTTAATTTTGAGTCAAAGTCTTGGAATAAAACGGTATTGCGAAAATTAACTATGATTTATGCAAAAGCAGAGTAAACTGCTAAAATGACTGGTTCCATTTAAACGTAAAATTATATTACGGTCGGATACTCGGGGCATTTACCATCATTTTGGCGCCGTCCTAAAATATTAAAGTTCGGTTGACGACTTCGTAAACTTTAATATAATGTGCGAATATAGCATTCCATATATTCCACTGGCTGACAAAACTGCACTGCACTTTTATACTCTCGTACGAAATGTGACATTTACCCATTTGCGTGGTAAAAAAATAGTTCCGTACACTGTAATTTTTCCATTGAATTGGGTCACAGACGTTATACGTTGTTATTGGAACATTCTGCAATTTTTGTACTGTCAAATGAAAATATTTATTGTATTAAGTCAGACTACAGGATTGGTTTTCAGTCGAGGGAAGCCCAGCCAAGCGTCGATATTCTTTTTCCCCTATAATAAATTGTACATAAAGGCACCGCGTGCGGGTCACGCATAACATCTCATAGATTTATATCCAACACTTCTGTCCAAATTTAGATTTAGTGTTATGTTTAGCTATAATTCAAGTTTATCCTAGCCACCACTTACCTTTTTCGCGAAATTGAGGAAAATAGGATTACGAGGGCAGTAATTATTAATATTTTATAAGGTTGCAACAGAAATTGAAAATAATACAGCAGCCCGTCGCAGTCCCGCGAATGCTGCGGACGTTTTAGATAAGCGCTGTAGTTAATTTATGGCAAGAGAACCAGTGACTTGTGTATAATATTTTATTAGGGGAAGGTTGCGGTCATTGGACTAGCTCTTTCATTGGACCACCAAGGTATTTCCAAAACTGTGCAAGCTAGCAATACCCAAACTAGTCGAAATGAGTCCGTGACGACTCAGTTGCACCCCCCTCTTACCTCAGTGACCATGCGGCACGTGGCGAGGAGAGACGTGTGACGTTGTCTTTGCGGCGGTCAAAATCTAATTATTACACTCAGGACAATTTGACGTCAGTATCATTACATTCATATTTATCTGCGTGCACTGTTATGAACTATTAGACAATTTAATTGTGATTCCATGAGTGTTATTCAATTTTGTCTAATCATGACCATGTATATTTTATTTATTTTTTCTTAACGAATACCTTGTTGCCATCAATGGACCCCAAGAGAGTTCCACCGTTGGACCAGTCCAATCATAGCAACTTTTTGCTGTATTTTTCTGGTTTGGGAATAGGTCCCGAGTATTTCACTAATTGTGGAAAAAACCATAGAAAAAAAAGGAAGTACTTTGCATGGAATGAAACAAGTGATGAACCTTGTTTTAGAATCAGTAAGGAAACAAAGAGTTGGTTTATGTGAAGGAAGCAGAATATAATAATGGAGTCCCGAAAGCAACAATTGCTATTACTACAAGCAACCTTAGCTTCCTTTAGACTGTATCTTAATTTTGACGACTTGTTGGTCTCACTAAATGTGCCAAATGTAAAATTTTATTAGATACCTACTAATTATGTAGCCTATAACTATAGTTTGTTTGCTTGTCGTATGTGTATGAGTAATGTTTGTCTCTCCTCGTATGTCACAATTTTGTAATATTGATAATTATAATTAGTTGCCTCGATTGGACCTCTAGAACTAATTTCTCGAAGTCCATTGATAGCAACCTGGTGGTTCATTGAAGGTGCCCATGGTCCAAAGAAGGCAACAGCCTAAGATTTGGTTTTCTTCGTTTATAGCAAAAAGTGTAAGCCCGAATTGTTTGTGCGTTTGATTATTATATATAAAAGTCCTACGAAATAGAAATAATAAACTGCTTTCATTTTAACACTTACACTTTTTGAGGTATGAGGTCGTAAAGTTATGTGGTCCATTCATAGCAACCTTCCCCTATGCAGTTTGCATTTTCATAACATTGCGTCTAGACAGTAGACCATATGGCGTAAAATAAAAGCGCTTACGAGCGCGCACCTATCAAGGCAAGTGGACGATTCATCCAAAAATGCTGCGGATTCATATACGGGTGTAATATCCTGCAATTACCCAGCTTTCCAACTGACGGAGGGGCTTAATACATCCAGGGTTCTGCCGTAGTTATTCGTCGCTCAAACCGTCCGCTCACATATGAGTTTTACGTCATTTGGGCAAATTTTTCAAAGCGGAACAATTTTTCCACGAAACGAACCGACCAGCCCGGTTTAAATAACACTCGTTAACTTTTCCGCACAGTAACGGGCTACGCGATTATTTTCGAGAATGCGATTTTTTTACGGGTTGATTAAAACGGGCGTTTTTTTTTCTCTGAAGCACGAGTAATTTTTCACGTTAATGCACGGTTGGGCGAAATAGGCACTTATTATGTTAACGTTGTTTACGTTGAGTTGGAAACTCAAAGTAATTAAGTTAAAAATATTGGCGTAACAATAAAGTATTCGTTTTGATGTTTAAAAAAGGTTGGCGTTTAAACTTCAGGCTGAAAAATAAAATAATACATCTATTTGTACGTGGCTCGCGTTTATTTTTAAAACGAACATAAAGTTTGCGGTTTGAATATAAATAAAATGTTTGTCTATAAATATAAGAGGATTAAATGTCAAATTAGTATTCAACAGCATATCTATCCGTAGCTAGCCGGTACCAGGGAAACAGTGCCCTCGGGAGGCTTCGGTATCACCGCACGGCTATGTGAAAAATTTAATTCATTGCCAGCAAATTTATATGCATACCGCGATTGCAGTCTATTAAGAATGCACCGTCCGCCGTCGCTGGGAGCTCTAAAATAAAACGGTCAGCTTCATTTCATCCGTCATACCTATCGAGGGTTAGAAATAATAAAATCTGCTTTTCCCTGCTATTGGGGTTTGAAGTGCTTGTTTGCATTACTTACCAGCTTTTTATGGCGATTTTGCTCGTTATTATGATTTGCATTTAAAATCTGTTTGGTTTGCAAATACTAATTCTAAATGAGAGACGTAAATAAATTGTGCATCAGTAATGAAATGCCTCAAGTGTCAAAGGCTAAACTGAACGTTGGTTTCTATCCAGCCATTCATCGGTCGTTAAATCCTCGTCAGTAAAAGGTAGTGTAAGCTACTTTTTTGGTACCAGCCCCGTTTTTGGTAGTCGGATGTTGCATGGCTCCCCTGAAAACCCGACAGATGTTCATTGTCACAAAAACAGAGGAAATAATATCTGTCATTACTCTTACATTTTCTCGTCCATCAGCCAAAAATAACAGACCAATCTTTTTAAAGGCAATCGCCTAATTTCAACCAAATGAAGCCAGAAGTGCCATTTTTACACCAGAGAAGTTGTTCTATCCGATCTCTTACAAAGTAAACGTCGGATCGCCATGAAATATGCATTAAATATTTACTGAGCCCCGGGCCAAGCCATTCCCTTGAAGTTGACTGAACCGAACAGATTTGCAATTCACCGAACATCCCTTAAGAAAAAAGAGCCACCGAACAAAGGGGAAGTAGAATCGAAATGAACCACTAAATATCAACCGGCTAAGTGTTCGCTTGCCGAGAAATGGCTCATTGTGAAACAGTTTTTTTGCTATATTTTGCTGTTGCGCCTTTTAGAGGTTTGAGCAGAGTCTTGCTCTTCAGAACAGAGTAGATCTTCGACAAAGCATTCATGCTTTGTCGAAGATCTTGTGTAAGCATACCAGAGAGATGTATATTGTGAGAGAATTTCATCTTGGAAACCCTGAAATAGATTACAAATATTTCCTCTAATTTTCCCTGTGTGCCAATTCTCATTATTATAAAACGTTCAAAATCTAGTCTAAATCTAATCTCAAGTCAGCGACAATCAATGCCAAAAATGTGGCTTCAACATATTTGACAGATTGGCACTAAGATTAAATTGCGAACGATTCTTAAAAATGTGAGAAATACTCCTCTGTTTTTTATACCTATTGGTAGCTAGGTTTCTATGAAAATGTGTTAAAACTAGAATTAATTTATAAATGAAATGCTGACCAATCCGATCCACCTAGGTCTCCAAAAACTCTTACGATGAAAAAGATGTTATCTGATAAGATGTGAAAGACCGAACAGTTTGATCACAATGACATAGCATGGGTAATATTGACCTTCTCTTATCTAAACGCCCATCTTTGACCGAAAACGAATCAACACTAGACAAAAACAAATGAAATTCACAGTTCCTAAAAAACAAAAGAGAACTTGGCTTAAACCAATAATAAAATTGTTAATTCCACTCCTAATGATTTAAAGCCGCATGAAAGTGAACATAATCGTTATAAACTAAGTGAACTGGCTCATTTTATGAACGTACAGAAAGCCGCACGTAGTTTTAACTGTGTCAAGTATAAACTGGCCTCTCATTCTATTGAAATTTCTCACTACGCTAGTCCAGCTACAAGTCAAAGTGTTGCATCGGCGTGCGGTCGACTGTACGGTAGAAGTTAGTTTTATGCTGCAGTATAAAACGTTATTTAAAATCAATGAACACTTTATCTTCACGCTCTGTTTCGCAAGGTAGTAAAGTTTTAACCTTATTGCTGCTACTGCTTAGCTGCATCAAGAATGATCAAAGCTGAAGTGCAGTTCTTTGCGAGTATCGAAAGATCTGGACTGTTTCCAAGACATTTACAAGACTAATTTTGTGTTATAATCGAAAAAAGCTTCGAAAGCTGTTTATTTGACACTACTTGCGCCCTGCGGTTTCAACCGCATAACTCCTAATCCAGGTCATGTTCTACCGATGACGCGATGTGCCAAATGTCACCTAAATCCGTTCAGCCGTTTTAGCGTAAAAGC
Source organism: Oligia latruncula (assembly GCA_948474745.1). Lineage (NCBI taxonomy): Eukaryota > Metazoa > Arthropoda > Insecta > Lepidoptera > Noctuidae > Oligia > Oligia latruncula. The sequence continues at coordinate 7,870,004 of OX419684.1, read as the reverse complement.
TTAACAAACAGACATAAAAAAAACAAATCTTTTCTCTTTATAATATTAAGTTTAGAAAAGAGTGTTACAAGGATAAATCTTTATTTTGACTTAGCTACGTGTGAGATGTGTCTAAACTCACATATTTCTCGCTTTGTCAACAATTTTCCGACCATCTTATTATTTTTGATGTATTCTATAAATATGCTACACATGACTACACTCCTTATAAGTACCTACTAAAAGACAGGCAGAAAAATCCATATCACACAGGACACAGCGAGACGATTGTCATCGAAAACTGCCCTATTCCGAAGGTAATAACTTTTGATTTTTCATATTAGATCGAGAACGGCAAACGACGTCGATTGTTGGGGACATTAAAGAATCGCTGAAGACTGTTACGTCCCCGCAGGCATTCTAATAGAGTTCGCTACTGCCTGTGAGATGTTGATGTAGAATCTTACAGAATAGGGCACTGGGTATTTTGATAGGGAGAGACCAATTTGAAAATGTAATGTAAAGCAAATAGAAGTAATAGAAAAGGTGGAGTTGCGAGAGCACCTAAGTACGTAAAAAAAAACAGTGGCACTCCGGGAGTGCCGACAGAAGTGGAAACAAAACACAAACAGAATACTTTGCCATCACTCACTGACATATCGGATATACATTAAAACCGAGTACATCCCGAGGACAGCCGAACACATCCGAAGCGGGTATTTTTTTAATCGTCTTATAATAAACAAAACAAGCGCGGTGTCGCATACAGTAACAGTGGCGCCTGTAAAATGGTTTTTTCCATCTCAAAAAATTCCCAACGCGCCTGAAGAAGTTTTCATTTCACAAAACATGGAATGTGTGCTACGTCATTTTATTTCGTAGAGGTTTCGTAGCTGCTACAAAAGTAATTATCGTAGCAGCTACGCAACACGAGGTGGCTAAATTAATTGTTATCCTGCGTAAGGTAAATGTACCAATACTCGTCGGGTTTTGAAAATCACTGACTTTGAAGAACTGCTGCGTGAAAATTATTTAATTTAGAACGAAACTTTTTGCATGACGAAATAGAAAAATTATCCGTTATTCTAAATAAGTTTTAATGTTTATAATTTTTAGTGATAATAAATACTTATTAAAGCAAATATGAAAAAAGGGCGATTTGTACCAGTACTCGCCAGATTTGTACTATTAATCATCAAAAGGACCCAGTAGTCGTCAAATTTTGATGCTAATATGAACTCTCAGGCCTTAAACATAGGGTTCAAGATGATTACACATTAAAACCAATTGTGTTTGTCTTTCATAATTATGAGTGGCAAGTCTAAGAAACAGAAGGTAGGTAAAGACCAAATCGCAAGAAATTACTAAAGGTTGTAAGGTAAGCAGAGTAGGTAGGTAAATTCTAAGGTAGGTAGGTAATTCTAGGTATATTTTTGCTTAAAAAAATTAAGATATCAGAATCACAGAATCTGTTTTTATCAGAATAAATTTTGACGTGAAAACGTCGTTTCAGTCTCTGGTAAATTCAACATTTTTGACCGACAAAAGCATGTAACATTTCAATCCTTAATAACTAAGAGAATTTGAATGCTAGGGTAATGATTGAGCATTCAAAATATTCTGCCCAGAAATGAAAAATCAAAGTAAGCTTGCATCATAAGGAATGCAATGAATCTCAAAAGCCCAGTGCCGAGCAAATCCAAAGCTACGGTAGTATCAGAAAACGAAAGAAAATCTGCTGCAAAAAAGATAAAGATATCGTCTCATATAGACCGTAAATCTGCTTAGAACTGAAAAATATCACATACGGTGAAAGGTTTTTTATAAGGAGTGCAATGCAACTAAGTCCAGTCTCGGGCAAATACAATGGTTAAGGCAGTATAGGAAATCGTATGATTTTTTTGCAAAAGCCTTTGAGTAAAAAATAATTCGCTTCATAACGACTGTAAATCTGCTCGAAATTATAAAAAGCCAACCAAACAAAGTTTTAAATCGTATGTAACACAATAAGCCTAAAAATATGGTTATAAGCTAATTCAAAAGCTAGGCTAGCTAGGGGGCAGATTTTTAAAAATATTCAGGTATTAACCTGAAAACTTAAAAAAATCATCGACAATCGTCAAATCTGCAGGGCTAGCATGGGCTGGGGATAAAACTTTTGTCCACCGGTTATTTCCACTGACAAGGGATAAAATTATTTTATCCACCTGCCAAAGCACGGCAACAGGGGAAAGAGAATTATATCACTATATCATAGAGCATGGCGACTAGTGGAAGAGAAAAATTACAGATATTTTGACATAACAAAGGGAGAAATTTGTCCTCGTCTTTAGATGGTGGGTTTAAGTATACCTATCTCTTGGAGAAAATATAATTAATTGTAATATAAAAATGTCTCGTGCTTATAGTGTTGTCGTCGGAAAGGGAGAAAATCGAGCGAAAAATACACCGGCGTTCAATTCGCGATTCGAGTAAAATTGACAGAGGGGAATAGTATTTTGTCCTCTCCCCGTGGATAAAATGTCTCCGGCCATGCTAGCCCTGCTGGTTTGTCCACCGTGAATAGTTTATCCACCCATGTCGCCATGCTCGGAGGGTGGACAAAATTGACAGAGGGGAATAGTATTTTGTCCTCTCCCCGTGGATAAAATGTCTCCGGCCATGCTAGCCCTGCTGAGTGAGTTACTGTTGGAAAACTAGCATCAATTAGCGAGAGGTTATTTACAACTTATTATTATACCTTTCTCATTATGGCATCTCATTTAGGTTAGACCTGAGAATACTTTTTACGGGCCGAGTGAGTAGAGCGTGCTTACGATAGGTACAGCGAGCGAAGCGAGCCCTTTCTAGACACGAATAAACAGAGCGCGCTTACTCAAGCAATGAGTGAGCGAAGCGAAAACAGTTTATGAGTAACCCATTTTTATTGTTAAAAGTAACCTAAACCTTATACAAAGTGTAACACCATTAACGCAAGACCTCATACCCCCAATTAGAGTATTGAGTTAAAAGCTTAATACAATAACCAAAAATTATTTTTTTAAAAGCTAACTATTATTATTAAGAAAATCGTGTTGACCCTAACATTATTTTATGCATTTAAAATTTAGTCGTATGGCTTTGAAATAAGATTTAATTTTCTTTGGCTCAATCACCGGTCAGTATGGCAAAATACATAATTTAAAAAAAAAATACCTTTATTAAAGTTACTGATATCGATTCAGTAGTCAATTATGAACAAACTACTTTCAGGACTTGCGTTTATTCTGTTACACCTTGTATGTGTTTGTACAGACGCCAAGCACATCAAGCTATTAAAATCTGTCCAATTAATTTAATAGATTTTCAACTTTATCGCTAAAGCATAAGGTTCAAATGACGAGTTTAAAGACAACTAATTGAGCGGGTCCCAGTAATCGTCAAAATAGCACTAAAATGACGAGTTCTGGGTCAAGTAGGAATTTTTAGGTACCAATAGATGTCAAGTTCGAAAAAAAATACTTTTATGATAAAACTGTTCCAAACTTCAAGTTACATCATTAGCAAATTAAATTAACTAATTCATCAAACGATCAAACTTACCGTAGACCCCACTGAAGGTTCGTAAATCAAAAAACAAAACTGCGCGCTGAGTTTGACATTTAGCAGTTAAACTTGCAAAAAAATAAAAAAATTGTGGGAGACACTTTTCAAGTAAGATATCTCAGCCACCATTACAGTTAAAACCCAGTGTTGTTATTTTAATTGTGCAATATGTTACCAAAAATAGGTTGCCATAAAAATTGGCCAATTAAATATTTAGTAGAAAAAGATATTGAAGTTTTTAGACAATTTGACGACTTCTGGGTCACTGTCGACTTCACCCGCGTTTACCTTATATGGACACCGATGAAATAGAGTGAAGTTATCGTTGTCTGGGCAAAGTCAATTTTCAGTATTCTATCAATTCACTACAGTATGAAATTAAGGTTTGAGATGGGTAGACGTAGAATATTTAAAGTGCAATTTGGTGTGGTATTTACTAACTTAATCCTTTTTCGCAGGGCGACAAAAAACGTTACCAACCACGTTCCTTCAACAAAACTGATCGCACCAATCCAAGACTGTCTTCAACCTGAACTAAAGAATCAATCACCAGTGACCCTCTGCCCCATCCAGTTCCAACAGTTCCATTTAAGAAGCGTTTCCGTTATTAAACGCATCAATTCGACGGCGACAAGAGATAAGGCGTGCACTCACGATCTGAAGCGACAGTTATTACCCTCTAATGTAATGCCAGTTTGGCACATCCATTCAATTACTGCTTAACTGTTTGTTACTAAACCGTTGGAATTTGTTCTATGTACGGCATACATTGTTGGCAATGGCAGGTGGGTTGCGGGATGTTAATTTTCACACGAGACTTTGAGTCAGAGAGTGTTAGAAGAAGGCCTTCAACTTCGTTCTTAAATGCACATAGAATCCCGTCACATTTTATTGGTTTTGAAAAAAAAATCATCGCTCTTAGTGTACGCACCAGTTTCTTTACGGTACGGTATAGAAACCACGCCGTAGAAAAAACGTGCAGTCTGTCAACAAGCTTCAGTGATCCAGACAATACTAACGGTCGTGCATATACCCGTCAAATAAACCGTAGTTTTTCACGGCAAGAAAAACGTGTGTGTACTGTAGAGATGAATATGTTCTGCATGGTTTATATCATGCAATCTTCTTGATAATTATAATATTTTTTTGATCATGGCATAACATGAACGCTTATATAAATCATTGAGGATAGAAAAAATAGTAGGCGTCAGATTTGACTGACAAAAGAAGTAAACAGGGAGCCTAAAAAGGCCACTTTGGCAGAATCAGAAAAGCATAACATTATGAATCATAATGGACAGTCAACTGTTAAGTTAATCGTATCAAATCCCATTGGTGAAGGAATTTTCAGTTATTTTTTTTTGTCTGTGCTAAAATACCAAACAATCCAATTCAAATCCAATCCCAATCTCTTTGATTGTTCCTACGTAGTGCAGCGAAAAAAAGAAAAACACGGACTGTCTTCGCCATATTATGATTCATAATGTTATCCTTTTATGATTCTGCCAAAGTGGCCTTTTTAGGCCCCCAGATGTAAAACACGCAGAAGGATTTCTAGGAATAATTATTTATTGAACATACGTAGTAAACTGTTGTTTAATCGATTCCTCCCGGTACCTTGAGACCTCGTAAAGGTTTCCCGCAGTACAAACGGCCTAAACACTGTCTAAATTAATACGTGTTATCCTCAGTGGTTGGACATGTAGTGTCTGTCAGTCAATCACGGAAATTGACTTAGGTCGAAAGCCGGTTTCGCTATCGTAGACAGAGTAAACTATAGACTGCTGCTTATCTTCTTTTGCATTCGCACAAGAAAAAGATAAATATATTATCGTCACTAGCAAAGAAAAGAGGCAGAGTAAGAATATTTCTGTCCCTTACTGCGTGCACATTAATGTGCGCAACAAGTTTGACGTTTATGAAGGAATAATAAAATTATACACCGCGATTAAACGGATAATAAGATCTTTTTCGTGCATAATTCATTAACAGTACATTTGCGCAACTGTGAAAATGGTAAGGTGCAGTGTAATAAGCTGAAAAAATTATAGTATGATGAAGATTGCCGGATATTTTTGTCCCTTTCGGTGACACGGATACCATGAGTCCATAGATTACCCTGTCTACGTTTGCTATGGACTGTATGTTGGTCAAAATATGTAGATAAACAAAATCAGTAAATGGAAACAGGTCAAAATGGCAGAATTCTCAAACAATTGAAATTCCAGTGTTAATATTATAGTATTTACGATCCAACTTTTGTAATCGTCACGTTAGAATCGATAATGAGTTTAGTCGTTTAATGAAAGTCTTTACTATAGATATAACTTGCGTGTGAACTGTTTCTGAACTGTTTTGCTATCGGTGGGTAAAAGTACTTTATTGGTATACGAATACTTTATTCCAGCCTGCCTCTATTACATGGGACTTAAAATTACTAGTGAAATGTGTGGGTGTATTATATGTATAGTCAACCAAAGAGATAAGTATGCAGGATCGTCGGATATAGTTGAAGTTTAGTAAGAAACCGATCTTTCGGGCTACTGACGACCCATAACGACTGTCAAAGATCCACGAATGACAGCCGGGACCAACAGCTTCACGTGCTTTCCGAGGCACAGAGAGGTCTTGGTATGCTGCCCTCCCGAACCTAAAGTGCAGTAACAGCAAAAACACGAATTCGAGAAAAAGGAGCGTAAAGTTTAGAATTCATAAAAATATATCATAAAGAGACTTTTAGCTAAAACCTTGAATGCATGATGAAAGGATATGTACAAAACTATAATACTAAACATTGTTACGTTAGTTTCTTTTTATAAAAACTATGATTATGGCCCTTTTTATTTTTTTGCCCCTATTACTACACACAGTTTTTTTACAAAATCTTTTAAAAAACTCATTTAAATGCAGTAAATCCTGTTATTACTGCATTTTAGACTTTTTTCCGCGATTGTTACTAACTAAAGTGCAGTAATATTGTGAAAATACTGCTATTTAATCTGTTTTTTTTTTAAAGAAATGAAGTTGCACACTTGTAGTAAAATAAAATTACCTTTAATTTTAATAAAAATGTGTATTTTCTTAATCAAATTTACTTGACATGCATTTATGACTATGCCATTAAAATTATATATCAAAACATTGTACCATATTACAACCAAACAGTACAAATTGTTTTAAACAACAATCATAACAAAAATATTATCAGCCGTGTTATCAGTCTTTACAAGATTTTGATAATCTTTATTAGTAAATGCACCTTAGAACGTAAATCACATGGTATTTCTAATACATAAATCAACATAAAATCTTTCTTCTAAACAAAACTAATTACTAAATGAGCATTCTTGTCTTACAAAAATAATAGTCCAAAAGATGAAACAATAACGTACAGATAAAGTGTAGCAATAGAATTAAACATTAAAAAAACAACGAAACAAACTAAGTATTATGTATTAAGTATTATAATAGGATAAAATATAAAAATAATCAGTCTTCATTGTTTGTATGAAGTAGGTACTTTATTTTACTCGTCTACATCAAATTCAAGTACTTCGTTTGTACCGTTTTTGGAAATAGGAAGATTTTTCCAAAATAACAACCTATTTTCAGGCATTAAGGACCCTAATTGTTTTATTATATTTTGCTTCCTTCCTAAATCGATACCTTTAGGGCCCGTTTTTTGAGTAAAGATTGGTAAAGTTTTTGATTTTAAGCAAAACATGTGCTTATAGTCAGTTTCGTCAAAATGTTTTTTGTAGAAAAGGCAGTACTTTCCTCTTTGGACCAAAACTTCAACTATGTCTCTTAAGTAAACCCTGTTCCCCTCGTTATCCTTAATTTTTTTTTGTGCGATGTGTGATTTGAAGTTGTAGAAATCTGTAACCTCCATTATTTTAGATAGTACCTTCCCCGACTTGAGTGACTCTGTAACCGCATTGACGAAATCCCTAAAATCGTAAACCTTGCCTTTCTTTCGCAAAGATTGTTCCACAAAGTGGTGAAAAGAATCGGCTGACATGAACGTGTGCCCTGGTTCAAAATATTTAAGCACAATCTGTGTGGCACCGATGTCACAACTATTTATAATTTGAATTAAAAATGTTAGCAAGCACCAATTTTTATTTTGGGCTGAGCAGTTATCCAGCCATAAAGTAACTTTCTTTGCATCACGTTTACTTAATAAGAATGCCCTAAAGGTACTCACAATGTCTTCCTGCTTCCTACCTGAGATCCCTTCATGCCAAACTGCCGCAAATACGCCACCGTCTTTAAATTTCCCCAATGGTACGAACGTTTCATTGTACACCACTAGTCTTGGGCAAAATACAGTAGATTTGAAAGTGTCTATTCTAGGTAACATTATCACCTTCTGCAAATCTACAGACACATGAATTTCATCTTGGCATTTTTCTTTTGCGTCTGTTTCGTAAATTTCCCGTGCTTTTGTATATTTAAGTTTGTGGTTTGAATGTGAATTGCACACCTCACAAAAAGGATCATACCCATTTTTAACGTGTTCAGAATTGTGTAAGTTAAAGGTTTCACACATCTCGCATTCCTCATGTCCGAGTTTTGCAAAAGATATATTCATTACGTTTGTCAAATGATATCTATAAGTTTCTATGCTGCATTTTATATCGGGATGGGTTTCCAAAAAGTTTTTGTGCATATCTGCTATTGTTAGGTCACTAGGCAGGTACTTCTTATTCGGGGCATGAGCTCTTCTGTAATGATGAATACAAGGCTTAAAAGATTCAACGTGTTCTGTAATTAATTCTTTATCAACAGTTATCAATTTTAAATTGCGCCCATCTCTTAGATCTTTTTGTGCAACAATAGATTTATTTAAAACTGAAAGAACATGTCTATCATTTTTTTTCGCGTAACCTAAAGTACACAAAAAAAATGTCTTGCATACTTCGACTCTATCCTCGTCTTTTGGAAAATTATACGTGTATGTGACCTGACGTTTTCTCTTAGAAGTTTTTGCTGGTCCCTTTTTAACACAATCTTTTTCTGTTACTAAATTCTTGATATAAATACCGCGATGTTCCCAGTCTAGAGACCAATAGTAACCATGAATGTCCTGTCTGTCTTTTTCGGAAAAACTAATAGTGCACATTTTTTTACATAAATTGTGGCAAGGTTCTCTTAAAGGATACTTTAGTAAATTTTTTTCATGTCTATCTCTATTTATTTGTATTAAAGATGTTTTCTTTCTCTGAGATACTGATACATTTATAAATTCTCGATCATTTTCAATGTTGGAAATTTCTCTCGTCTCTCTCTCGTCGTCATTACCAATATCGTTCAGCGAAAAAGAACTTGTAGATGATGTATGTAAAGCAAAATCAGCAACGTAATCTTTGTCCAGAACGGAATCATCTGAATCCTCTAGAAAAGTATAATCGAGACACGAGGGTAACATTCCTTCTTCGCATAGTAAATTATATGATGTAGGGTCGCAAGATGGAGCCACTTGTTCTTCAACTACGGTGATTCTGACAGTCTGCTCCTTAGTTATAAGGGACTGAGTAAGCTTAGATATTTCATAACTATAGACATGATACGAACAGGAATTTTCAAATTCAAATGTACTACTTTTTATAGAATTCATGTCCTTCAAAGTAATTTCATGCGTCCAAATGGATGTATCATCTAGCTGCTTTTTCAATTTTGAAGTTACGTTATGATCTTGGGGTACAGCCTGAGATGCTGGTTTCTCTGAATATATTTCTGGTAAGAATGGCATGTCAGTTATAAGAGACTGAGTAAGCTTAGATGTGTCATAATTGTAGACATGATAGGAATGGGAATTTTCAAATTCAAATGTACTATTTTTTATCCAATTCATGTCGTTCAAAGTTATTTCATGCGTCCAAATGGATGTATCATCTAGCTGCTTTTTCAATTTTGGAGTTACGTTATGATCGTGGGGTACAACCTGAGATGCTGGTTTATCTGAATATGTTTCTGGTAAGAATGACATGTCAGTTATAAGAGACTGAGTAAGCTTAGATGTGTCATAATTGTAGACATGGTACGAACGGGAATTTTCAAATTCAAATGTACTATTTTTTATCCAATTCATGTCGTTCAAAGTAACTTCATGCGTCCAAATGGATGTATCATCTAGCTGCTTTTTCAATTTTGGAGTTACGTTTTGATCTTGGGGTACAGTCTGAGATGCTGGTATATCTGAATATGTTTCTGGTAATAACGACATGTCAATTATTCTTTTTAATCTCTGTGACTTCAATCTCTGTGACTTCATTTTAGTTTATCTGCAACAAAAGGTTGCTTTTCAAAACTACACCTCACACAAGCATAAGCAGGAACAAGAAGGACTTGCAACAGTCAGTATAACATAAAATACCGTAATAAAAAATAAAAATAAAAATAAATACATATTACATACTTATCACACATTTAATAACATACATATGTATACACACATACATACATTATATTATGTTTATATGTTATCCCAAGTTTACTACTACGACACACAGCCGCAGCGCCGCGGCCGCGGTGTAGGTATTCCCGCGGTGTGGTCGGGCAAAATAACGCCGACGACACGACGTGTGGGAAGACGTCGATCGCGCTGCGCTTTTTCTAACCCCTTATTTACACATTAATTTACGATTTTAGTTGCAAGTAGAAGTACAGACGCCAGCACATCAAGCTACCCGAAACTGTAAAATTTTCCCAATCAACTTTGAACCTTATGATGTAGCGATAAAGTTGAAAATCTATTAAAGAAATTTGACAGATTGTAGTAGCTTGATGCGCTGGCGTCTGTTGTACATTGCTGTCCGCATAATTCAAATCTGCGAAATTAAATACATAATTTCAAACATAAGACATGTGATTGTAATTCTACTTAGCACTTAACACTAATCAATGTGTCTATTAAAAGGCTATACACAGTTTAATATAATGAGGTACAACTGCGGCTTGTCTTGTCCAAACCATGCCGCATAGGTAAACGTATTTTATAGGGAAAAGGAAATGCAGCTTGTATCAAGATGTTAATAAAATATGTGTAAGATATAAAAATACAAATAATTATTAGGTTCTAAACACTTACCAAAGTTTTCGGGTTCGTATACAGACACAGCTGCACGGCACCAGTCCGCCTCAAACCGTGGTCATGACGCAACTGACACCTGCGCGTGCGAGTAGGTACAGACTCACGACGCGACGCCGATGTTAGCAGTATCGTGCGTGTTCGGTTTTAATATTTTAATAATTTTACCAAGTAAAACGCAGTATTAGGGAATATTACTTGACTTTAGGTATTTCAGGTAATATGAATTGGATGGAGCAAACTAACTAATATGCAGTAAAATTTATAATCACTGTAAATTATATAGTTTTTCACAAGTAACTACAGAACATCCTACAAGTTAAACTGCAGTAAAGTTATTAATACTGCATGTTTTTTGGTTTTTCACAAGAAATTACAAAATCTCCAACAAGTTAATGTGCAGTATGTAATGTTAATACTGCACTTTAATTAGGAATCTAAATAAAAAATATTTTTTCTTAACTTTTGCAGTATAAACAATTTGTATGCGTCGAATAATACTGCACTTTAGTAAGTTTTTTCTTTAATCTTGTAGAACAAACTACTATTTTAAGTGCCACAAAATATCATAAAATACTGCAGTTTAGTTAGTAAACAGAGAAAAATCTGGTGCAGTATTCATTTTACTGCAGTTTAGCTGGTAAATATTTAATATTTTAATAGATTTGTGATAATTTTGCTGTTACTTCATCCAAAATAAATTAAAATAAAATAATTAATTGGAGCTACAAAAAAAAAAGAAAAATGGGCTGATAGCTAACAAAACGGGGATTTAGAATATATAATTAACTCAAAACCGACCAAAATGCCTATTACTGCACTTTAGGCTCAGGTGGGCAGTATGTGAAGATGGTCACCCATCCACGGACAAACCGCGGCAAGCGTGGCCTAACCTGATTGATCGACCCGTGCGGCTGTTATTACTTAGCCACAAGCTCCTGCATTGTTACTTGTATCACACTAATATTATAAAGGCGAAAGTTTGTGAGTGTGTGTGTGTTTATATGTTTGTTACTTCTTCACGCTCAAACGGCTGGACAAATTTTGATAAAATTTTGTATGGAGGTAGCTGACACCCTGGATTAACGTAGGTATAAGCTACTTTTTCTCCCGATATTTCCACTGGATCGACATTTACGCGGGTGAAACCACGGGGCGTAGCATAAAGGAGCCCGTAATTAGCTTCAGGATCTTAACGTTTATAATGAAAATTGTAATATCAGTCCCAATTGCTGTTTTTGTTTTTATAGCGTCTGTCTGTGACAATCTACAATTTAAAATTTCATACAGCAACTTACTTAGTTTCTCTATGAAATTTATTATATGTGTTTACGTAAAACATAAAATAAATAGCATTAATAAGAAAACTTAACTAAATAATAATAATAATAATAATATTCCACAACTATCACACAACGCCGTCTAGTCTCAAGCTAAGCAGAGCTTGTGTTATGAGTACTAGACAACTGATAAACATACTTATATATTTCTAAATACATACATATATAGATAAATTACACCCAGACACAGAACAAATGATCATGCTCATCACACAAACATTTGTCCTGGGTGGGAATCGAACCCACGACCTCCGGCATAGCAGTCATAGTCACTGACCACTAGACCAACAACTAAATATAGTGAACGAAGCCGACTGACCTTTGAACGGTAAGACATCTGCTACATTATTAATATGCTACATTTCCACTCAGGCACGTGGAGGCTTCAACTTGTTTTGTGTTTAATTAAAATTGTTACCATGTTTAAATTGGTTACATTGTTTACAAATTAAAATCTTTGATGAGACAAGTTTTCGAAGCACTTGTATGTTTTATTATTGTAGTTTAATGCGAATACCTATACTAATATTATGAAATGGTAAGATTTGTGAGGTGTGTAGAGGGTAATCTTCGGAACTAATGATCCGATTCCTAAAATTCTTTAACTATTGGGAAGCTACAGTATTGCCGAGTGGAGAAGAACCTAGCCTTAAGTATTTACGGATTGAATTTCCATACTTTTAGGCAGGCTGTTCAAGATTTTCTCATGAAGAATATTATAAAGGCGAAAGTTTGTGAGTGTGTGTGTTTATATGTTTGTTACTTCTTCACGCTCAAACGGCTCCACCAATTTTGATAAAATATTGTGTGCAGGTAGCCGACACCCTGGATTAACATATAGGCTTCTTTTTATCCCGATATTCCCACGGGATCGACACTTACGCGGTTGAAACCTCGGGGCGCAGCGAGATCTAGATAAAATAAAAAAGTGTGTAGAATTCAAACAAAATAACCATCTAAAAGTGACTATTTATCACGACGCAGTAAAGTCAATACAGTTTTATAAGAAATTATATCTTCTATGTACAACATAATCTCAACTCACACGTATAACATATTGATTAAAGGACTCCGCAAGTAATTATCCGGTCAAAAGATAATTAAGCCCATTCACATATCTGTAGAAAATAACAATGTACAAGTAGATAAGGAGGGTCAAAAAGAATAGAGGATTAAAAGCTATTGGCTGACTGCCCATCCAATTTTCTTTGTTGACGTCTCCTGGGAGCAAGCTAAGATAATCTTAACAAAGCAACGGCGTTAGCGCCAAGTTCGGCCTCTGAAACAATGTTATCCAACACCCAACAAAGAAAACAATTACAACTTTTTTACAGATAATTTATCACATTACTTTTGTGTCTAAAATACTCGTACTATGTGTTGGTGGAGTAATATCGCGCCCTTCTTTTGTTATTTCTTTTTTTGTTTAAGCTAAGGTTTTTTTTTTGAGAAAAATGTGCTGTGAATACTTTTTTATTAGGGTTTGTTGCTAGACAAAATCTCCTAGTACGTTTCAATACTTACATAAATTAATGCTTACAGGAGCTTTGACAAAAACGTTGATGAATATAATTTATAGAATCTAGAAGACACCTGGTTTAACTAGAGATGGGATTCATAGAATGCATAGCATGCATAGCCTAGCATACATAGCCTAGCATGCATAGCACAGCATGCATAGCATGCATAGCATAGCACGCATAGCATAGCATGCATAGCACAGGATGCATAGCAAAGCATGCATAGCACAGATGCATAGCACAGCATGCATAGCACAGATGCATAGCACAGCATGCATAGCACAGATGCATAGCACAGCATGCATAGCACAGCATGCATAGCAAAGCTTGCATAGCATAGCATGCATAGCCATCATACATCATATCGTCACAAAACAATAAAAAAGCGGCCACACAAGCGACACGAAGGGTTCCGTACCACCGTACAATGTTTAACCGTGCATATTTTTTTAAATTGTTTGTGTGAAGTCTTTTTAACTTTATTTTTATAATTTTTTGTTCAAGTTCAAGTGTGTATTACAATTCATGATATAGAGCCCGCTAACAAACAGACGGACGAACAGCGGAGACTTAATAATAGAATTCCACTTGCACCCTTTGGGTACGAAACCCTAAAAATACTTCCATTTGGAGTTATCTGAAACAGTACTTATTCAGCCCATTTATATAGCCAGAAAATATAACCTTCTAGTAAATGATCGTCTAAAACTGGTCATAATACGACTGTTACCTAACGACCACCTGGTCATTCCAACAGACGTAACGCCGGGTATCGTTTTGAGAAACGTCTTGCTATCTACAACCAACCGTTTACTGATGTTTACAGGATTGACTATCGGTGTGTCTATGTATAATCTGTAGGATTTTGCTCTATGCAGGTAATATAGGAAAAGATTATGTAGAATAGGATATATAACACTTTCATTAGGCATGAATTTAATTGAACTTCAAATATTTCCCATTTTGCTTTCCTAAAAAAATTATTGAACACTCTAATAGATATAATGAAGGCGCCTCTTTTTGTGAACCTCATATAATTCTTATTTTGGGGTACTTGTACGCACTCGGCTTCACAGCTTAATACGGCCGTTATCCCAATTGCGTACAGTGCGGCTAAGTTTAAAACAATGGAGCCTGGTACCTATGATCACCTAAGACCCTACTGAATAGAAACCTAGCCCTACAGCAACTACCTAGCACCATAACGCCCTACCCTATCATACAAACCACACCAAACGTGAGTTACGTTGGTTTACGTGAGGGAAGTCTGTTACCAAGAGACCTACGGGCACAGACGGAATTTGGGTAGGAAATAGGGTTTGTGTACGTCGTGCAATGTACACAGGAAATGGTTTTCTCACTGCCGATCCCACAGACTCATAGGACCGATGATGGCTAAAGGTGTCTTGGCCACAGTGAGAGGAGTTATGGAAGGTGAATCAAACTCGACTCCAGCTTGATGACTGATTTATTACAATAATTAACTTAATTATATACAATTTTAGTGCTCAATACACATTGATACCTATTTACATGTGTGTTGTGTGTGTATTGAGCCGATGAAGCGAAGATCTCAGTAGGTCACTTCTTAGCGCTAACGGTGTGCTTGAATGTGAAACGAATTTTGCTCTGATGCTGACGCTGCTGCGATGCTGTTGCTGGCGCGTGTAACTTCTGTTTGTTCATGGTTGAACAGTACTAAAAATACTAAATGGCCAAGTTACTGCGACCAACCGTGAGAAAAGGCCAATAAGTTAAAAATAGACTTAATTGTTTTAAAAAGTGTGCATCATTAGAAGCCCAAAAAAATTCTAAACTTTCATTAATTTCAAAACGAAAGAAGAAATAAAGAAAGAAAAAACATTTATTTAGCACGGCCTAAAAGACACAATAAAACGCGTACATCATTACTATTTCAATAAGTTTTTACAGGATCAGTTAAATATTTTCCATTTTGTTCTTTAGTTCCAGTAATTCTGAAAGGTTTTATTAAAGATCTATTCAGATTTTAGTGGCTTCGTCTAGACAAATGTAATTCTTTTCAGTTATTGTTTGACTATCGTAATAAATGTTGTACAAATATCTGCTTTTAATAAATATTTATATCGATGAAAAGAGTTCATAATTCTCTTGTTTCGAGCCTTAGTTTAAAATTTACATTAGCCCTAGCACTAAACATTTTGACTATTAACTCTAAGTTGCCTTTCAACTTAATCCCCAAGTTACTAATCCTAATAACCTCAATTCTAATTACAGTTAACGATTATAACTTATATCCAAACTGTTTGCGGCCAATAAATATCGGTTCTCAATTCAATAGACCTGCTGCAAACGTTTGGTATCCTGGTACCCTGTATATTGATGGTCGATATCAGCACATCCTGCAGATTTCCGTTCACTGAGTAATACGTTTGCTTTAACGACTGTATAGCTGTATAGGCTTATGTAAGCCTGGTACTGGTGACTGATGTGACGGCGCCATTTGGCAAGAGTTTTTCGGTTCGTTTGCAATTTTGAGCTTCAGGGTTTTTAGTGATGGATTCGGGTGTTTTAATTAGTAGGGTGTGAAGATTAAATAGTAATAATTTGAATATAAATAATGTGGTTTGCAGCTAAAATCAGCGTCAGGTGGAACACCTAGTGTTGTCGTCTGACATTATGCTGAGCTGTGGCCCTTTTGGCATTATAATCTATGTTTTTTTATAGTTTTAAGGGGGTTTTTTTTGTTGTAATGCCAATAATCGCATTTTTCTTTCTTTCTTTAATAGTAAGAAAAAAGAAAGATAAAGAAAAATATAACTTTCTTATTGAATCAGAACCCTAATTGCGTAACACGCTTTCAATCATAATCAGAATAACTTTGAAGGATACTTATTGCTTATCCATTGCTTCATGTTTGAACAATTTGTATGCTCAACAACGTACCTAAATATCGCAATGAATGTTGTTGAACTGTTAAAATGAAAGCCATTGCTTACTAGCAATGGCTTTATTTATTTTATTAGGTATGTTGAGGTATGATAAACTTAATAAATTGTGTAGCTTACTTTACTAAGGTTAAAGTTGAAAGGTTGCTGAAATAAATCATCGTTAATCATGTTATTAGTCGGGAAAGTTTGTGTAACCTCAATCAGAATAACTAATAATTTGAAAATAATACCTACGCAACTTTACGTATGAATTCAGTGAAGGTTTTTATAACTTTTTGTTTAAAATGTTAAAGTTTAACCTCAACACATACTTACTGATCTGTAGTATAATCAACCCTTCTTACTTTTCGTGTAATTACTGTGCTTTGGAACATTTAAAACCATCGACCTCAACATAGTTGGGAAAAGGCTAGGCAGAATTGAATAGGTAATACTGATTATGTTTGCCGCATAAATTTTAACCCAAATTGCTATAGGATTTAAAGGAGAGTATTTTCGATTCAAAATCGTTCGAATTTCCATTACGTTTACTTCGCGCGTACGTGTTAGGTCCGCCAGACATTTAACATCTTGAAGGCATATTCTAACTCTAATTAATTTTCATTCTAAACGTGATTAATACACAGACTTGTTAGTACAAATCGGTCTACAGATGGCTGTACAAGTGTACACACTCCGGTGACAATTTATCACTTCATCTAATAATAACGCGACTGTCTTGTCGAAGCACAGCTGGTGAAGACACGCTGACCAGCACGATCATTTTTGTGAGATGATTAATTTTCTGAACTGACATTAGATAGACTGTGACATTTCATGAATTATGTCACTGAACATGTTTTTGTGATAAAGGTTTTAGCTATGAAGAGTAAATGAAAAATATAATTAAATTGTACCAAAGTTGTATGTAGTTGATAAATGAACAGTGGGCCTAAAAAGGCTAATTGGGCAGAATGATAAAAGTATAACATTATGAATCATAATGGACAGTTAACTGTTAAGTTAATCGTATCAAATCCCATTGGTGAAGGATGTTTTCAGTTTTTTTTTGCCTGTGCTAAAATACCTACCAAATCCAATCACAATCTTTAGTATACCTACGTAGTGCAGCGAAAAAAAGAAAAACACGGTCTGTTTCGCCATATTATGATTCATAATATTATCCTTTTATGATTCTGCCAAAGTGGCCTTTTTAGGCACCCAGAAGGAAAGTTTTCAAAATCTAGTCGCAATCTCATCTCGGTGATAATTAATGCCAACTTATTTTGAAAAATGTTTGATATTTTTGACAGATTGAGGTAAACTAGAATGCGAACGTTCTTAAGAAATAAAATTAGAATTGCTCCTCTGGTTTTAGTTTATTAATAGAATAATAATGAACAATGCTGATTATAAGAATTAAAAAAAAAATCTGAAGAAAAATATGTAGAAACAAAACTAAAATGTAAGAAAAACATCTATTTTCCTTATCGAAACAGCTGGCTTCATGTTTTAAGGTAAAATGCAAGAGGGCAAAGCGATAGCATTTTCATTATCTCTAATTTTAAAACCCACTCGAGCAAAACCGTGCACTGGTGCCCGACCTGAATGAATGGATAGAAAACAGGAGACAAAGGAAATGGGAATACTTCTCTTTATTATCATTTACATGTATTTTACGTGTAAATTAAGTAGTTAAAAGACTTTCAGAAATAAACTCTATGGAGAAAACATCTTCAATACAACTTTTACAACTATCTATTAATTTCTATTTTTTCGTAGCCTACGATAAACCCGGGAATAATGATTTACCATTCGCCAACCCACGTAAATGGACTTCACTTCAACTGAATATAACTCCCGGGTCTTTAAGGAAATATTATGATAATAAATCCAGACTAACTTTAGTATCACCTCTTAGGACATTTACTAAAAATCCCCTACATATTCTTTAGAAAAATCATATCTACTTATGTATCGTAGTGACTTTTAAGATATGCGAGTGCCACGACAAACTTAACTATTTTCTTTCAATATTAATTCTTTTCTTCAGAAAAATTGGATATTCTAGAGTTTCTACAATCTAATTTTAGTCATACATTACAAGACACATTACATTACATAAGTTCAACATTTCTGAACTGTAGATGAGCGAGATTACTTTGAATTTCGAATTAGTTAGAAACCAATCAGGAGCGATGAGGTCTCTCCAATTAACTAATCACATGTCGTTAAAGCCAACTCTATCAACTTTGTATCACCCTTCGGTTCGATAGGATATAATTCTGGATACCTACAGTTATACAAAAGCTACGAAGGTAAGTGATACCTAAAAACGGCAATATTTAATTTGGTAAAGCAGCTATAAAATTACATAACATCACGCCTTGTTGAAAATGAATTCAAAAAGCGTGGAGCGCACTTATAATTATAAAGTAAGGGATATTAAAAAAAATACGTTGTACTTAACAAACGTAATCATTTTTCCAAGAATTAATTAACATACAAGCAGTATTAGTACTTCAGCTGCAAGTTATTTTTCTAACTATTCTAAGAACCCATTTTAGAGCTGCACATAATATTCAGTGGAAGCTATTTCTGTGATAATCGCCCTTCCAGAACGATAACAGCTTAGGAAGGTACTTATATTTAATGAACAACGGAATTTACAAAAGCTGTTAAAAGCCAAATTATGTTACCACTAATAACATAAACATGTCTATTTATATAATTAAGGGGATAATTGTTAGGACTACGGAAGTGCGGACATTACATATGGTGCACCCCTACCTTTAGTTCCGGCATATGGCCCCAGTTTTTCGGGAAACTTCTCAAATATGCGTGGGGAGAGATAGGGTTGTCACCTGCATCGGGACCTAATGTGCCATTAGGTCGGGAAACGGGTAGCGATGGGTTAGACACCGCGTGTCGGCAACGTAAGGGTTAAGTGATATCCCAACTTGCGTTTTCAATTAATGTTTTGTTTCGTTCTTCAGAATTTATCTGTGCTTGAATTAGGTGCGTAGTTTTACGGTGGCATATGTCATATACAGGGTGGCATATATTGACGCGCAACCCATCATTCAGTACATGATTCTGAATACCCATGGGTTGAAAGGGGGTCTAGAATCATGTGCTAATTTCATGGTTACAGCTTGCGCGTCGATGTCCACCCTGTATTTTGTATATTTCCAACTCCAGATAACTTTATCTTATCTATCAGTAAAATAATTTTGAATTTTTGACAGTTCATCCATACAAAAACGGTCAGACGTCAATTTTATTCCACTAATAAAAAATGTCGGTCGATTGAAAAATCAGCCAACATTACTAACTGTTTAATAGACCATGTTCTTCGTTATTTAAAATGTTATATTGTCAATGTTTACAGCAAGAATGTTTCTAAATTTTTACAAACTACCTACAACATAGGAGTTATTAAAATGTTCGTCTTCTGTTACTCTTTATTTTATTAATTAACCACCACAACAACCAGGCTAAGTCTAACTAAATCTTTATAGATGTGTTGTTTAATATTTACAAATGCAAGGCAGCAGGTGTGAGGGACAGGCCGTCCCTTCTAATTTGTTATATGCTCTGGTAGATCCCTTAACATGTGACGTCACCTGTTCTCAATTATACACAACACTAGCGATCCGCCCTCGCTTCGTACGGTTTTTACGACTTCATAAAACATTATTAACATAAACATTCCGGAATAAATTCTCTAAATGATGCTGAAAACTAGATAAAAATCCATTGCGTAGTTTAAAAGGACAATGCGGTCACACAGGCAGACCCAAAAAGTGACTATAATTTATAAAATCTATAGATATAGATGTAACTATAACTGTATTTATTGTTACGTTCAAAACTCGGCCAGTTCCCAAAATTAGAATACCCTGAATACCACCCCTGTACTGGATTTGGTCAATTTCTGGAAAGGGTGACAGAAAACTTTCTTAATTATTCATATCTGCTCGCTAGTATTCTGAAATGTCTTTGTTAGAAATGTCGATTAGCTTATATTGAATTATACTCATTCATTTATCTGTAAATCGTGGGTGTCTTACCTGTTTTCGGAGAATAGAATTTATTAGTTTGAAAGACCAACTCGTCAAATCATTCTTTATTTCCAAAGTAGGTACCTATTTCTAAAAATGTTTTGTGTTGTTGTGGCTACTTTCGAACCAAGGCAGGTGCTTTACTTTGTGTAAATATTTACATCACCGCTGCTCTCAAAACGGTGAAGGAAAACATCGTGAGGAAACCGGCATGTCCTAATTTGTGGTACCACAAATTCGACGACATGTAACATCTAAGAACCCGCAGTGGGCCCACGAGGTAGATTATAGCCTCAAAGAGAAGAAGCCTGTGTCCCAGCAGTGGGAACATTATAGGCTAATTATGCTATGTATTTAAATTCACCGAAGTAGATACATTATACACCATTTTGAAACTTGAGGCGTCGTGATCACTGGCTCGTATGAGCATATGAATAAATTCCCACCACCCCAAACATTAGAAGTCAATACAAAAAGAAACGAAATATAGTATATTTCACAGGCATAGATGTTCGGAAGCGGACCAAACAGATCGTTACCCGAAGTCGTTTTGTGGGAACAAGTCTCATTTATCGCACGCGTTGCACTATCCAATATTACTGAGTGTGGCTCTTATAGATTTTATAGCCCAACGATGATTGCCCATGGGGTACGTATATCACTGTACATCTCTATAATTTATGGAGTGGATAATGATGTTGAGTGCTATATGAGCTGGGAAGCTAAAAGGATTTTTATTGGAGAAGTGATCGGTTTTATGGAAGGTGCAGAAAATTGATGGGAAAACCTAGTGATGGAATAAAAACTGAACGAATGTTATATCATTAGGGAAATACACTAAAATATCGAGATATCGACACACTACTATAAATAGACACACTTGAAGGTAAAGAAAGAAAAATTAAAAAATCAACCAACTCAGCCTATCGCGGTCCACTGCTGGACATAGCCAGGCTGCACCACAACACCTTGTCCTCCGCCTTCCGCAACCAATCCATCCCAGCCACCTTCTTAAGGTCCTCAGCGCATTTTCTAAAAAAATTCTATACTGTGTAAAAAAGAAATCTAAGTGCTTAACAGAAATTAAAAATGGATTGTGTATTTGCACTTCTGCAGACAATCGTTACTTTTTTTCCTGTCCCGAAAATAACACTTGAGTTACTAGGGTCGCATCCTCCATCAGGATGTCAATTTATGCCACTCGTCGGCTCACTCTACCTTTCTTGATTGCCACACCGAAACTGCCATTACATGAAAATTATTTTTAAACAAGTTACCAAGCCCGCTTTATCCAGAACACGTCTATGTTAAGTATACATCTACAGGTATACCTAGCGTAGCTTACTGAAGCTTCATCTAAATTCTTTACAAACTGCCAATAACCTTTAAAACAACGGCCGAGGTACCAGGCTCGCAGCGGCTACAGGACGTTACTCCCAACAACTATTAATTAGGAGCCCCGGGTCATCATCCGGTAGCAAGACAGCTGTCTACCCGAATTGCACGGACCCTCCCAAACGTGCTGCTTGCAAATGACGGCTGAGCTTTTTTTGGGCTGTTCTAAAGTTGGTCGTCCACTAATGATGCGATCCAATGAGAGGAATGTTTGGAATGTTTATTATCTAACAAAAAAATTAAATAAAAAAGAAACATGGATGCATATCTGGTATTTATTGAAAGCGTTTATTTAGTTAATTTATTTATATGCAGTCAAAATGATGTTGGAAAGACTGTCTTTTACTGACACCTTTTTCTGAATGGGCCCGCTTTGACCTCGATCACGCCTGATGGAAAGCGACGGATGAGATCTATGATGGAACGAGCGTGCCCAGAAGATGCCTAAGGCACTGAAACTCCCACAGGCAGGCTGCGGCTCCGGTGGCAGGGTGGTCGCTAACCAGGCGGGCGTTAGCCCTACCACCGTGCACTGCAAGGGAAGAATTGGCCAGTCAAATAAGGTGTTGGGTGTGACTGTTCAGGATGCGCCGAGCGCTCGGTTCAGTTGAGTAACTGGCGGTACAAACTGCGCTACACGAGGAGGCTTCTTCATGCATCCCAAAAACCACTTATAGTACAGTGTACATCCACATTTCGCCAGTTATATTTAAGTATCATTTAATAGATGCCTAGCGTATTGCCATCAACCGGGCAAAACTCCAGACTCCAGGCTGCTACTAAGAAATTCTTGATGGAAAAATCCAAAAACATGTTTTTCCGACCCGGGAATCGAACCCAAGACTTCCTGCTCAACAGGAACGCTTACGACCATTAGACCAATGAGAAAGACTTTTTCTTTGACCAGCACATCAACGTATTAAAGCAAAATCTTCGCTTGTCATGTGCTGCTGTCTTTAGGTAACCGATATAAATAAAGGCAAAGAGAACAACGATGTTTAGGTCCACGTCAGCTAATAGTTTCGCCATTTGGTACGTCTTTAGTATAGATATACTTAGCGTTCTATTCCCTTTGCGCGCGTCATTTTTCATACGCCCACCCTGAACCTTTGATGTACCCACGTAGGTATGTAATTATGAAGCGGTACATCGCTGTTGTATAATTATCTGAGAAATCTATACAAGAGATAATTTATAACTAGGTAATTCTTAATCCATCCATTTTTTTTTTTAAATATCTTTTCTGGTAGTTATGGTTGGACATGGTTCTGTGGGTAATTATTGTAAGTGACATACAGTGTAATACAGTTAAGTACCGTCTTCTAAGGGGCAATTCTCGTATTTTAAGAACTTTCGCAGTTTAATCTCATTCTCAATCTGTCAAAAATACCTCTAATTTCCTTACATCGTTGACAAGTTTTTGACATTGATCGTCACTGAGATGAGATTGCGACTAGATTTTGAACATTTTTATGTGTGTCCTTCTGATGTCTTGAATGAGTTGTAGTTGGAGAGACTCACTGCTCTTGTACAATAATTTACCACCTATAATAGGCTATTTGACTGGTTTCTGATAAACATCTCAGATTATTTAATGGTGTCTAACAAGCCCACAAAAACCTATTACTTCAAATTGCATAATGTATTTCTTTTAAAAAATAGTAAATAAAAATGTACTGTTTAAATAAGCCGCCAAAACGCTATCTTTAACAATATGGCGTCGTGACGTCACGATTCACGTAAACAAACGTTGAAACGGTCGAGATACTAGACAAAAGTCATCTGTTCTGTCAACGATAGACAGAAATTTACTAAATCATGACGTCATCTTAAGTTCAGCCAATCCAGACAGTTTTCGATTACGTGGCGCCAGATTTAAAAAGATGAAGTTTTTTCGGGTTTTTTTTATAAATAATACATTGTTTTTTAGTAAAATTAATGCAAATCGATTTTAAAAGCGATAATCTATACGAGTGTCAATAATGATGACCTTATTTTTTACATTGTCAAATAGCCTATTAGACAAAATTCCACAAGAAGTACCCTAACACACTTCACCTACTGGACCCAATTCACACTTTATAATAAAACTGTAAGTACATGCCTTCAACACATACTCACAGTAACTTATACGTATCAAGCTAAGTACGTGACGAGATCCAGCAAATTTTTGTTACTCTCAATAAAGGTGATACCGAGCAATGTTTGACGACTCGAAACAATGTCTCCCGATCCTCCCCTATCACCTTTGACGCACAGAAATTCGCAAAAACATGTAGACGATATCAAGCGTACGTGTTATGATGTACGGGGGTTTATTACTGGTAGATAGATATTAGAATCGAGTAGGTGTGAGTGGATTGTGAAATGAAACGAAATGTAATAGAAAATAACTATTAAGTACCTATGTTTGGTGCAGAGGAAAATTGAGCGGTGGTGGATCTATGGTAGCGGCTCCGACTTACGAATTGTAGGTCATGAGTTTGTAGCGGTATCAACAACGCCACATGCGCATTACGCGTCATACTGACGTCACGCAAAATCCTGCATCTCACGTATAGTTTACAGATTTTGAAGTTTATTGCTAAAGTATAAGGTTCAAAGTTGATTAGTCAAATTTGACAGTTTCGGGTACCTTGATGTGCTGGCGTCTGTACACCGTAGCCGAAATCTGTTTTTGTTTCTGACAACTATAGATTACGGGCGTGTGCTGAGTCTGATGTGTGTCTCATTACCTAAGCACTGCGGCAGTTAAGGTGTATCTAAAAACACACAACAAGAATAAAGTTAGTATTTAAAATGGAAAGGATAAGATATTTTTTCCAACACGAGAAAAATCTATAAAAACTTGGCTACATCTTGAATGTAGTGAACCAAATCCTGCCAAATAAAACAACATTCAAACGTCGTCGTGCCAAAGCGACTAAAAACAGGCCTCCATACAATATTCAAGATATCGAACGTTGCCTGAATAGCGCTCCCGTCGTCAGCGTTCCCGATTTCGCGTGAATTGCTTGTTTAACATATTTTTTCGTTTCTGTCTCGTTTACGTTTAGCGTAACAACTTCGCACGCGTTATGTATTCGAATTGGAAGTCGAAGTCGGCCCATTGTGATTGCTCTTTTTATAACAACGTCTTCTCTTCAATGCAGATTTGGAAGAACACTCCAATTTTTCAAGTATTTTAGCTGTTCATTCTGATGCCAAATGGATTCTGATTTGGGTCATGTCGTATGTATGTATGTGTCGATGTTTCCTCATGCATACATAATATCATGTGTGGTACGTAAAGCCAAATGACAATTAGTGGTATTGCAATACTTGGACCTATATTTGCCATGGAACGATGGGTTTAATGGCTATAGGGTATTGCGATGTGTTTCCACCACATCCACATAATTTAGTACTTATGGGAACTTCAAACTGCAAAAAATCATCATAGCCGTTAGGAGGCTAAGCTTGGAACACACATGTTTTTCTTGCCGTGAAAAACTACGGTTTCTTCGTCGTGTGTAGGCACGGTTGTCAGTATAGTATGGGTCACTATAGAAGCTTGTTAACAGACACATTTTTCTACAGTGCGGTTTATACGCCGTGTGTAGGCACGTTCGTCAGTGTAGTATGGATCACTATAGAAAGTTGTTGACATACACATTTTTCTTCGGTGCGATTTATACGCCGTGTGTAGGCACGTTCGTCAGTGTAGTATGGGTCACTATAGAAGCTTGTTAACAGACACATTTTTCTACGGTGCGGTTTATACGCCGTGTGTAGGCACGGTCGTCAGTTTTGTATGGGTCACTATAGAAGCTTGTTGACAGACACGTTTTTCACCGGCGCGGTTTATACGCCATGTGTAGGCGCGGTTTATACGCCATGTGTAGGCACGGTCGTCTGTGTTGTAGGGATCACTATAGAAGCTTGTTGACAGACACGTTTTTCAACGGCGCGGTTTATACGCCGTGTGTAGGCACGGTCGTCAGTGTTGTAGGGATCACTATAGAAGCTTGTTAACAGACACGTTTTTCTTCGGCGCGGTTTATACGCCGTGTGTAGGCACGATCGTCTGTGTACTTAGTATGAATCACTATAAAAGCTTGTTGAGAGACACATTTTTCTACGGCCCGGTTTATACGCCGTGTGTAGGCACGGTCGTCAGTGTAGTATGGATCACTATAGAAGCTTGTTGACAGACACGTTTTTCTACGGCCCGGTTTATACGCCGTGTGTAGGCACGGTCGTCAGTGTAGTATGGATCACTATAGAAGCTTGTTGACAGACATATTTTTCTAAGACGCGGTTTATACGCCGTACCTACTGTAAAGAAACCGTGGCGTGTATAAAGAGCCTTACACTTATGTTTAGTTGGAGACAATGGCTGCCCACGAATTGTTTTTATTTCAAGATAAACACGTCTACGGTCTCAGGAATATACTTCTTCTTTTCCGCTGCATTAGACGCGAGTTCCGGCAAACGGTAAGCAGCTGGTACTCTCTATTTATGATCCGGGATCAAGTACTATCTTATTACTTCGTAAACACCTGAAACGAACATGGAAATCTCATCGTATATAATGAAACTCGGCGTGGCAGTTTCTGGGAACTTAGTTGCGGGTTAAGTACATGGTAAAGCTGTATACGCAACTCATCAATCATTTTTCAACTAGTATGAGGTTGGCTTCCAGTCTAACCAGATGCAGCTGAATACCAGTATTTTACATGAAGCGACTGACCTCAACAAACTAGTTACTGGGTAACACGATATCCCTTGGTAAAACTGGTTGTCAGACTTTTAGGCTTCTGACTACCTGTAAAGACTGTACCATGTTCATACCTGGGAAGTAAAAAGACTCGGTCGGTACTGTAGCGCTGTACAGGCAACTATCCTAAAAACTTCTAGCCTTCATAGAAAATCGCCAACACAGAAATCAGCTTAACAACGTCGGTGGTTTATGAACGTTCCCTCAACCCATCCTTTGAGATGAGGCACCTTGCAGGGAAACAACTCTATTACAGTCTCAAATTATACATAAATGAACGGGAAGGCAACTAAAGGATAATCGT
The DNA here is from genome assembly GCA_948474745.1 of Oligia latruncula. NCBI lineage: Eukaryota > Metazoa > Arthropoda > Insecta > Lepidoptera > Noctuidae > Oligia > Oligia latruncula. The sequence goes on along the minus strand of OX419684.1, from coordinate 7,843,056 downwards.
ATTACGCAGCTGATGTATCAGTTAGGTAGGCAGCAAACTGAAGGAACTACGCAGTCTATGATAAGTACCTAAGTCGCAAACTACGTAAATCATATTCAAAGCGATTATTCACGGCAGTGATCGCATAAATTATGCTAAACTAAGGCAACTAAATTCGTACAAGACGTTCTATGCCTGAGTTAATGGATTAGATAATAACGTGTCTACTTTTATCTAATCAGGGAGCTAGTAAATTAGGTTATCTAATTCCTATACGTTACTAGGCGTCATTGGTTAAGAGGAAGCGCCAGGGTTGGCCACTTAAATCAAATTTTCTTACGTTTTTTGCAATTTGCAGGTCAATGTCAGGTTAAATGTTGATTGAAATATGATTCGCGACCGTAACAAGTCATCATCATCATCTGCCTAGCCTTTTCCCAACTATGTTGGAGTCGGCTTCCAGTCTAACCGGATGCAGCTAAATACCAGTATTTTACATAGAGTGACTGCCTATCTGACCTCCACAACCCAGTTACTGGGTAATACGATACCCCACCGACTGTAACAAGTATGGGGTTTATTTATTATAAACGTTACTGAAAGTTAAGTAATGATTAGCGACTGTTTAGCCATACATTTTTGACGCTTAAACGTATCTTAACTTTATGAAATGTTTGTAAATAAAGGCATCAATTCAAACCTCTTAGTTCATTATAATCTTAATTAATTACTGCTTCATGAAATATCTATCAATAGGGTCACGATACGATGTTTTAAAAGAGCTACGGTTACGGCTCGTAACTCTTTTAAAAGAGCTACGGTTACGGCTCGTAACTCTTTTAAAAGAGCTACGGTTACGGCTCGTAACTCTCTTAAAAGAGCTACGGTTACGGCTCGTAACTCTCTTAAAACAATCAAAAGTAAATAAAGTGTCCAGAAAGATTGGGTCAAGAGGTTGATGCAGAAAGCAGTAATCTCTATCCACAGCAACCATCGTAAGGAGGTTACGGGTTCGTTTCCACTTCACTGAGAATGGCACAATATTTCTAACCTCATTTTTCCTAACTACGTTCAATATAGTTGTGTTGTTTTCATGACTAAAATAAAGGAAGTTTCCATTGTTTGAAGAAGACAATGTTCATTGTCTAGTTATATATAGTCCTCCAGGCCATATTTCGAACATGGCTGCTCATCTTAAGTCTCAACACAGACTAGCCTTCGGCGCGTGAGATATTATGGTGCTTAAGTATGTGCGCAGACACAGGTGCACTCCCTCTTCCTTCGGACTAATTAGATAATTAGACAGTCGAATTATAATTATCATACCTAACTAGTCTCTAATGGATTAGATGCAAACTTTTATCTAATCATACAACTCAGAAATTAGCTTAAAGTTTATGGCATATCTAACTGCCATATGAACTCTCCTGAAGGCTGACTGCCTAATACAATTCCAAACAATACAATTCAGTGGCTCCACCATCTAGTGCCCAGCTACTTTGCACTTTTATTTATTACTTGCACACTGAACGTGCTCAACGCGAATTTGTTTTCATAATATTTCTCACAGGCGCCGCTTCTGTGTTATATGCTCATCCTGCACACAATATTCAACTTTAAACTAAAGACACAAGCTCCAAGTTGTATTGTTAACATCTGGGAGCATGTACATTTGTCTCTTTATTTACTTTATTGCGACGTTTTATAATATTCTACGTTTTGTGCGATAAGGCGCAAGACGCTCAACCGTTACAAAGTGCTCCTTGTTTTGAAATCATAAGGAGTTTTGTGTGAAAAGTTTTCATTAAAACAACGTTTCTCTTTGTATAATTTTTCGGTACACGAAACAGGCCGGTGAAACGATCACGTTATTCATTGGGCTATTAACTTTTTTTTACATTATGAGCATTAAATAATTGCTGGGATGCACCGTATTTTTGTGCTGTTTTATGCATACCGAGTGCGTTGAAAAGGGATTATAAAATCAAATAGATAGCAACTTTTCAGAAATTCGCGGTGCAATTTAAAAGAGGTATAATACAATCAGGTAAATTATTTGTTAAGCAAATTGACACCGTACGCCAATTTGCCGGGTTAAAGCCATTTCACAGACAGACAGTTATGATTTGAATATCCGGACATTATGACAGGCATCATTAGGCGGGCCACTTACCTGAATAAGTAGGTAATTAATTTCCCTGAACCTTTCATAATATTAACGTCCCCGTTGGTCTCATGGTTGCAAGCGCAACTGCTGAGCGTGGGGTCCTGGGTTCGATTCCCAGGTCTGACAAAGTGTTATTGGGTTCTCCATTAGGAATTTCTTTGTAACAGTCCGGAGTTTGAAAGTTGTGCGGTTTACCTCTGTGCCTCAGAAAACGCGTAAAGCCGTTGGTCCTGCGCCTGATCTCTCCCCGGTCGTGTCGGATTGCCGTCCCATCGGACTTTCGAGAGTAAAGGAACAAAGAGTGCATCTATGTTTGTGCACACACTTGTGCACTATAATATCTCCTGCGTACCTGGCTAATTTCCGTTGAGATTGGCCACCGTGACCCAAATCGGTCGGGAAGCTATTATTAATTTCTCTGACTTTACATACACACGTATATCTAACATTGGACTGATATAGACAACTTTGTTTTTTTTTTTAATGTTGCACTGCTGGGCAAATTCCTCCCCCAAGTCCTTTCAGGTACTCTTTTCTCGGCCGGCGAGTGCCAAAAACGACTAAATTATATAGAAAAAAATAATATGGAAAAAGAGATTATTTTTAGCAGGCTATCGAAAACCGAATTAGTTAGACGAGGTTAATTATTAAAAAAAAATGGTTAGGTTAGGTTAAAATTGTGACCTCCTACGCACGAGCCGAGCGAGCGGAGCGAGTGGTGCCGCGGCAGCGGCCGGGGAGTGCCAGAACCGACTAGATTATATAGAAAAAAAATGTGGAAAAAAACAGACTACCCGAAACTGAACTAGTTAGACGAGATTAATTATTTTAAAAAAATACTACCAGAATACTTATTATTATTACCTGTTTAGAATTTGTCCCAGTGGAAAAACACCCTTGTAATAAAACGTCTTCAAAGTTAGATCTTATGCTTGAAATGACTGCCTTAAAACTGCGAAAACTGACGATACTAAATATTTGGCAAATGTAATTTTGCGTAAAATGAGTTATTCCAACTGAAATATTTGACTAAATAAAAATTGGTAAAAGTACTAGTTGGTAAACAAGTTATTGTTTAAACGTTCACTTGCCAAACATTAGGTTGGGTTACAATTATTTGTGAAGATATTTTTTGCTAAGTAATAATTTGGCAAATGAAATTATGCGGAAAAATGTTTGGGAAGTGATAATTTGGCAATTTCTTTTTGGTAAAACAAGGGAGACCCAAAAAAAAGGCATCTATTGTGAGGAGACTTTTGCTCAGTGGTCATCGTGCATGCGGCTGATTCGACCCACCCAATCCCATTTAACTCTCGCAGCCTTCTTGCCTAGGTCTAGTATACCCGTAGACATAATAATTACTATATTATTTTAATTATCATACCAAAAAACGAAAAGAAAATCTGAAAATCAGAATTCAATAACTTAATTATTAAAATATTCCAGTGAGCAGACCTTAAAACTTGCACCTGCCGTTATCCGACGATTCCGCTTACACAAACTTTCCTTTTCAATGAATGTTCGAAATCTTTTCCTTTTGTTATTGTTTTCGATCGGCGAAGTTCAAGGGAAATGGCGGAAAGTCTGAGATCATAACATTCAACTTAATGTCTTGAATGTGACCTTTTTTAAGCGAGTTTGTTAAGTAAATGTCGGCGCGTTTTATAGACAGGAAAAGTAATATTTTGTTCTTTATTCAAAGGTAGTATGGTAAAATTTTTGTTCTTCATTTTGAAATTGTTTGACAATCAGTTTTTCATAAACAGAATATGGCTATACAGGGTGGGCTGGTACATCGACGAGCAAACAGTAACCATGAATTCAGCACAGACATGATTCTATACCCCCAAGCGTAGAATTTTTTCACGGTTTATCAAAAAAAAAATCTACTGTTTCATACAAAAGTGCAATGCCTACGCGGTCAAAACGATTTATCCCGGTCTGATCCCCTGAACCCCCCTCCCCCAATCGCTCCCCTGCTAGTTCTTCTTCTGTTTTAATCTCTGTCTTATCCACTTTATCTAGGTTACTCTTTTTGACAGGTAACGGTATGTAACAGCAAATTGATTTTTTTAATAACCGACGAAAAATATCAAGGCAGGAGATTCAGAATCATGTATTGTAACAGGTTGCGCGTGTATGTCCCTGCCACTCTGTATTACTATACGCAGCAGCATGCTCACTATACAGGGTGATCCATGTACTTATCCATGCTTTTTACATTACGTTTTTTTTTTAATTTCGTTTTATTGCAATGGCCTACTGATTTAAATTTTCTGCTCTGCCTAACCTATAAGGCGTTAAAGACTTTAAATTGAGTATTTATATGCTATTTCCTGCTTACTGTGTTGGACATGGATCTGATCGAACATGACTTCAAAAGGTGCATGTGCTGGCTTATGACTCAACGTTAGACGTCCCTATGAACTGGTGAAAACTAGTAAATCAATTCTTTGTGGCACGTTGATACCTACGTAAAAGTTAGAAAAGTGAAAAATCTTCCACTTCCTCAATAACAAGTCTGCAAAGTTTTGACTTCTGGATCTATAAAATGGCCACCAATTCTCTCCTACAATATGACAAGGTAACTTACCCAAATATTATTAAGTATCGTTCAAAACTACGCCACAAATCTCGATTTTAGTCTCGAGATATTTTTTTTTTATTATTGCAAAAGGAAAACATAGGGACATAGAAGTAGTACCATAATCAGCCTATAATGTTCCCACTGCTGGGACACAGGCCTCCTCTCAATGAGAGGGAGTGGGCCGTAATCCACCACGCGGGCCCAGTGCGGGTTGGTGGATGCCACATGTCTTCGAATTTTTGGTTCTAGGACATGCCGGTTTCCTCACGATGTTTTCCTTCACCGTTTTGAGAGCAGTGGTGATGAAATAATTTACACAAAGTAAAGCGCCTGTCTGGGTTCGAACCTAGGACCTACAACTCGTAAGTCGTGCCCGTGACCACGTAGAAGTAGTAAATATTAATTATTCTGTAAAAAATCATTGCTTGAAGGACCTGAAAGAAAACAGAGGAGAGCGTTTCTATGGAGAATAGACCAACCGCATTTCCTCTTGTGCCGATACGTGCTCGTGTGGACAACGCTTTATCTCTGTGCCATAGAAAGGCCACAAAGTGACAAACATTGTTGCACAATCGACTGCTATTAAAACAAAAGCCTGCGTTCTATTTTTTTCTATTAGCAGTATATAACTCATAACACAATCTCAATCTTGTGCAAACAAGAACAAAATAATTAAACGAGCCGTCGGCCGCTCGTTGCTTACTTCCTATAAATTCTACTGAAAATGTGAACGGTGTCGCAGTATTTCAAAAGGCTATTACTTATTAAAGAATTATGCACACAGTGTGGGAGCTTTGCGTGGCTTAGACCTCGCTTATGAAAAGAATTTAATAATAATGTCGTATTTTTATGCCTGTGATATCGTTTACTTGGCTTCGGTAAACGCGTTTATTCATGCGCTTTAAAAAGTGAGTTGTTAGTATTATTTCCTGCAGTAGAAAAGCTTTTTAAAATTAAGTGGGCATGTTCTTTATAAAAGCAACGTAGTGCAGACGTCGCCATCCTATCCTATATTGTCCGTGCGGGATCTAGTTTCGCTGTATCCCCCTCTAGTGTGCCAAGACGGCGTTCGATGCGAAACTGAATCAACAAAAGCGCAAACAAGGAACGGCCTTGCCAAAGATCCTTGTCAACTGGATTAATTCTGTTAAACAAACTACCAAGTAAATGCTCGTAGGTTGAGGTAGATAAGGGCTCCGGAAATTGCCTTAGAGTAGGAACCGAGTGGCCATTGCCATGGCAGTGGCACAGGGCAAGTGGGTGATGGATTGGTTGCTCGCATGACCAAGTAATTGTTACTTGAGGTCCGCTGACCGCCCCACGCTCGCGTGCCAACACTCGGCCTTTCTTTAAAACATAATCTGTGGACCTTTTATTGTTGCTTTTGCTTTAAGTGAGACTTAGTAAAGTGACGCTTGGAAATGGTAATGGCGGAGAAGTTTTCATGGATGTAGATAGTGTGATTACTGTTTTAGGATGAATTTATGACGTCACAGAGTTGTATGTATAGTCCGCGCGGAACTAGTTGGCCGTGCCTTAGGTATGTGAGCGGTGGGATGGAGGGGCGGGGGCGCTTTGTCATTACTCAGTACTTGGGTTGCAAACAATAGGCAATCGCGCCGCCCTCACACCCGTCCCCCACCTAAGGCGCGGCCAACTAGTTCCGCGCGGACTAATAGAAAACCAAAATATAATGAATCGAAAAAGTTTAAGATGTATAGCATTTATGCCTAGTTAAACGTTATGAGCAGTGGTGGCTTAGTGGTAACGGCCCTGATTTACCAGTTGTGGGTCGAGGGTTCGAACCATCCCAATCACGCACTTCACTTTGTGTAATTTATTTCATCACAACTGCTCTCAAAACGGTGAAGGAGAACATCGTGAGGAAACCGGCATGTCCTAGAATCAAAAATTCGAAAACATGTGACATCTACCAACGCGCACTGGGCCCGCGTGGTGGATTACGGCTCGCCCTGTCTCACAGAGAGGAGGCCTGTGTCCCAGCAGTGGGAACATTATAGGCTGATTATACTAAGATTAGTTAAACGTGGGCTCTTGGAATTATATAATCATAAAACACACTTACCCTAGGAAACAACACAAAAGCATTATTATCCAGCAATTTAGCAACCACATGATAGTGCTCAGACAGGTAATCGAGATGAAACGACAAAACTTTTCACAAAACATAATGCTCAATGCTCACCACTCAAAGGGAAAAAACGAGTGTGCAGCATAACATATCATATTCAGAAAGGCAGAAACACACGAGTAACACAAATAGGCCGTCGATGTCGCGATTGTCAGCGCAGTTTGTTTTTGATTTCATTCAACAAAGCGCTGGATGCAACCCGTCGCAGCATTTGTGACACATCGCTGCCTTTCTGTCGAGCTAATAAATTCTGCTGCGATAACGCTCTGTTTAATATTTTTTTGTTGTTGTTTTTTATGGGGATTAGAGATTGTGATGGGATGTCATTTTATAGGTTTTACAGGCTGCCGACATTGAGGCTGGCTATTATTAAAAAATCTGTTGTGGCATAACTTTCTGTAGATTGCAGCTCAGAGATTCGAAATTTATCTCAAGGAGGTATATTGTATACTAAATTTTCCGATAGATGAACTTATTTTAATAGCGAAGGAAACTATTTCCTTTTACCTTTGCCTGAACTGATTTGGGAATTAGCAGCTGAAATTATGTTAGGATCTAATTTGATGAAACATTTTTTTTTTAATACTCTGAGTTGACGCCCTATAGGCCGTCAACTTACAGGAAACAAGAGTTCTTGAGTAAAGAGTGGGTAGTGCCTCAATTAAAAAAAACGCTTATAAATCACGAAATTCAAAGCCTTCATCGTAAATTTGATCTCCACAATAAATAAATTATGAGTTGATCCACACATTACTAGCTGAATGAAAGCGTGTCGCAGACTGCACGCGATTGCCTCCGCCTGCCCACTCACAGGCTTAATACGGCAACTGTAAACTGAAACCGAGTTTACACGATTATTCCGCATCGGTGATCAGCACCCTTTATTTTTGGATTCGATTAGTTGAATCTGGAATTCGATTGGTGTTGTTTCTTTTTGATTGATTATTGAGTTGAATGAGATGATTGATTTTTCTTACTGAATTTTTTTTAAATTATTCGGTTAATTTTGTTTACACTTATTTTTATTTACAGTCTTGTGGTCTCATCCATTAGGTACAGTCAACTAAAGAGATAAGTATGCAGGATCGTTGGATATAGTTGAAGTTTAGTAAGAAACTGAAGGATGTTGTTGACTGAAATTTAATTTGACTATACTTCAACTATATCCGACGATCCTGCATACTTATCTGTTTTGTTGACTGTACATATCGAAACAACTCCGTACATCGGAAAGCACATTAAGCCGTTGATCCCGGCCGTTATTCATAGATCTTTGACAGTCGATACGGGTTGTCAGAAGTCCAAAAGTCTAACAACCGGTCATACCAAAAGGCGTGTTACCCATACCCAGTAACAGGGTTGTGAACGTCAGATTAATATTCAGTTGCACCCGATAGACTGGAAGCTGAGCTCAACACAGTTCGGAAAGGCTAGGCAGATTGAGGAGCGATTTCGAAAATCATGAGATTTTCAGGAGCCCTTCGTTTTTTCATGAAAATCATGCAGTTAAATTGGGAGTTCATCTCATCTTCATAATTTCAGCCGAAAGACATCCACTCCTGGACATAAGCCTCCCCCAAGCACCTCCACTTCGACCGGTTCTGTGCTTCTTGCATCCAACGGGTTCCTGCGGCCTTCACAAGGTCGTCGAACCACCTTGAGGTCTTCCAACGCTACGTCTTCGGTACGCGGTCGCCACTCCAGAACCTTTCGGCCCCATCGGCCATCTGTTCTGCGAGCAATGTGCCCTGCCCACTGCCACTTCAGTTTGGAAATTCTTCGGGTGATTCTTCATCTATAACTAAGAAAATATTTACACCAAAATACCTACATAAAAATAGGTCCAGGCTAATCCTTGCTCCATGATGGATTTTATTAAATTATTTAGTAATAAATATTGATATAACAGACTATTTATAAGAAAACTCATCCTCAAACCCAAACAAATGAACATGGAAATCACCACAGTAAATCATAACCCAAAATAACGATCGAATCTCGTACACTCATCAGCAACATACTACATTCAATGGTGATGCTCACAGATTATTACTAGCGCCATACATGTATTATTCATAGTTGTCTGTCCGTATTACAGTGGTCATACATCACGGGATGACTTCCCCTTTTATCAACAATGTGTTATTCAGTTCTCGTGTCAGTAGTCAATATGTGATTATCATATGAATTTTGGGTCAAGAGGGAACTGATTTTCTACTACCTATTGTATTTTAATGACAATATTTGATCGAAATAAGTTCATTTAATGAGATATAATTTTGCACATAGACTTGCTAACAGACTATAACGTCCATCACCACTGCTCTCAAAACAGTGAAGGAAAACATCGTGAGGAAACCTGGGGTCTGCTCCGAAGCGGTTAACCACTGTATCGGCCGAATGTTCGGTCATTTTCTACTACCATTAATTTCCTATATTGACTATTGGTCCCGACCAAACTGTGCCAATCCGAACCTTTTTAGAACCCTTAACCCTTTTTATACTTTTTTTTTTAAATTCGTAGTAGGACAACAATATTCGAATCAGAAAATGACCGAACATTCGGCCGATACAGTGGTTAACCGCTTCGGAGTAGTAGACCCCAGCATGTTCTAGAACCAAAAACTCAAAAACATCAACAGCGACATCTACCAACACGCAATGGGACCTCGTGGTAGATTACAGCCCACTCCCTCTCACAGAGAGGAGGCCTGTGTTCCAGCAGTGGGAACATTATAGGCTGATTATGCTTAGCTACTAGCTAAAAGATAAATAATTGCATCATAGGCTTACCTGTTTCTCCTTTGAAAACCATTTTGTTTTCGATTCGTGAAAAACAAAACGCGATCATAGCAAAATACCGGCATCATAATGATTGAAATACTTATATTTTATTTCGTAAAGCAGAGCTACGTTTTTCCAGTCTATTATTTTTTTTGTTTTTCGAAACAAATATACCGCGAGCAGAAAATAAATGTGAATTTTCGCCATTTTCAAAGCAAAATATCTAGTTCAAACAAAACCATGTCAAAAACTGGGCCACCACATGACGGTTAAGATTAAGCGGTATTAGATTAAGACCTCAGAGCTGCACTATTACTTTTTGCTGAAAAAAAAAACAATAATGCAGCAACCGCTTTCATAGCTAATGCAAACTTGGCGTGAGAGCAGAGCTTTCGCTTTGTTCTAAGTTACTGCAGTTTATTCTAGATTCAATAGGTAGGTATGTAGGTATATGAAGTTCTACTATGGTATAATTATGTGAGGAGTAATTAGAAAAATTGTACATACAGGGTGGCAGGAACTTCGCAGCGTAAACTGTAACCATGAATTCATTCAGCACATTATTCTAGACCGCCTAGAAATATTTCGACCTTCAAAAAAAAAAAATTACGAAAAAAAAGTGCCTACGCAGTCAAAATGTATGGAACAGCAATTTGTCTTTTACATGACTGCCTTAAATTGTCATCGCAGGGGGGTTCGGACACATGTACAGTCAACAAAGGAGATGAGTAGGTATGCAGGATGTTCGGATATAGTTAAAGTTTAGTAAGAAACTGATGGATACATTATCGAATGAAATGAGCTGTTTATTTTCTATTAATAAAATTAAACTTCAACTATATCCGACGATCCTGCATACTTATCTCTTTTGCTGACTGTAGCTACTGAATCCATGGTACCAGGTTGTCATTAGTATCAGTATTGTCAGCGTATTAGCTGCTTAAATAATTTAAGAGTCAGAAATTTATCCGTTATTATAATATGTAAAAAACACGGTGTAAGGGACATTGTCGCGAAAACTGTTAGTACCATTAATTCGGTTGTGCGTTGTTATACAGGGTTATTGGTAAAACATTAACAACCTCTTAAAAGGTCATTGTACTCATCATTGTGAACAACTTTTACTATGAGACCAAACCTGAAATCGCGAAAAAAAATCAGCTGTTCCCTACATTTTGACGAGTTATACGAACATAAATGTAGGGAACAGCTGATTTAAAAAAAACATTATAATATATATTATATGAAAATCACTTTTTTATACCATGAGATTCTGGTAGACCTATATTTAAGTTACTACTCGTAGGTAGTAATTTGCTAAGCAAATAATAGTTTCCCTGATTGACTGACAGAAACTGTGTTTGGTATTTTTATAAGAACGATGATGAAGTTTCTATCCTATAACAAGTAATTAAGACGAATTTTAATTCTAGACGACAAGTAGGCCTTATAATAAGGCTCTTTTGCCAAGCATGGAACGCTATAGGGCTCTTTGTGCCACTCTCACCCTGTACACAGCTATAAAGGAGGTAGATAATAAGTTTTCATTGAATACAGAATAGTTGCCTACTCCTTCACCTTGATAGTGTAGTGTGCAGATATTGCCTGAAGTTTACCTACATCCAAAACATGTGTTCAACTATAAGTAATCTATATGTTAGCACTAAATAATTATTGGGTACTAGGTACTAACGAGATTAATGTTTCATTAAAACTCTAACAAACATAATCATCCTATAATGTTCCCACTGCTGGGATACGGGCCTCCTTTCTATGAGAGGGAGTGGACCGTAATCCACCACGCGGGCCCAGTGCGAGTTGGTAGATGTCACATGTCATCGAATTTTTGGTCCTAGGACATGCCGGTGTCCTCACGATGTTTTCCTTCACCGATTTGATATAATTTACACAAAGTAAAGCGCCTGTCTGGGTTCGGACCTACGACCTACAACTCGTAAGTCGCGGCCGTCACCACTTGGCCACCACTGCTCTCCACTCTAATGAACCTCAATAAAGGAAAAGGAATAAAATTGAATGGATTTTCAGTAAACGAACAGATTTCATAAACACGATTTTCATTAAAAGTATCACTGTGTTTAATGTTTTCGTAGGATTGCTTACTACAGTACCAAATATTTGATTTGGAATTCTCTGGTATTACCTATATGTTTTCAGTCTTTTGAAATACCAAACTTTATTATGAACTAGGTGACCCAGTGAACTTCGTTTCGCCTCAGAATCAATAAAAACGAATGTATGAGAAAATGAATTATCTTAATTTTCTTTTTCGTTAATTTTTTCCATGATTTAATATTTTTTCTGCTATTCGGGGCGGAGACATATCCAACAAATCACAGATAACCCGACTTTGTTTTATTTAAATAGATTAAGGGCTGATTTTTCAATCATCTGATAACTTTATTCGAGGAAAAATTTTGAAATTTTGACAGTTGTTTTATACAAAAACTGTCAAACATTATTCCTCGAATAAAATTTATCTGGCGATGGAAAAATCAGCCCTTTTTGTTTTTTTTTGCGGATGGGAAATCATTAAATGACTTCTCCCGCTCTGGGTGGAGCGGAAGGGAGTGTCAGACTCTTACTGACTAAAACCCACCCGTGTTCCTTCCTTAGCCCTTTATGTTCTGGGCCAGCGGTAACCCTTTCGGACAATCCCGTTGCCCCGGCAGGCTTCGGCCCTATGGGGCCCCTCCTCGATGCTGACATCTCTTTGAGGCGCGCGTGGAACACGTACGCGCCGTCCGGCACGGGCCTGGTCCTGATCGGACGGTGAGCTACCCATTACTTACCCTTAGTAGCACAGAGAAAATGTCAATTCGTGGAAGAAAATTAGAATACAACAGGCTTGAATGCAGTGATTACAGACTGCTGGATTTATTTCTTATTTCAATTAGACTAACCTTATTTTTACATCAACATGACCTACATTATATCCTCCTACCACTACTCTATTAGGTAGCAATTTCCTTCCAATAAGCAAAGAAAAGAAAAAAACAACAACAAATTAAAGTTGGATCGGTTCGCTACCGCAGCAATGCGATAAAGGAACCCGTATACGAAACAGACTATCGTGTGATGTTACTATACGAATTAATCACGAGTTTGCGGACCAAGTGATAAATTAAACCGAAGCCTTATATTTAGGGTTGCCGCACCTAAGCCTCACATATATTTTTTCGTTCTGATTTTGTTTACTGTGGGAATCGAGATAGTTTTCCTTAGGGCGAGAGATTTGCTCTGATTTGTTTCCGGTAGGTAAATATAGGAATTTCTGTGGTGCGCCAGGTGAGAATATTTCTTGTAGTTTTTGTTTGGTTTGGTCATTGTTATTGATTGGCTGAATATTGGCTTTCGTGATTCTTGACTTCTTCTCATTTTCAATTCATCTATTTTCTTCTGCTTCGTCAAGTTATTTGTCACGTACTTTTGCCCTTGTAGCAATTCTAAGTATTTAATCCAGATTTAGGTGAGACATACGTACACTAGAAGAATCAAAACCTTAATTTAGATTGACATTCCTAGAGACGAACTGACTTGAGCTGAATGGTGCTGATCCATGCGTCATGTTCATGAACATCATCATCATGTCATCTCTTAGCTGCCATGGCTTATTTTATTTTTGCATTGTTTTTTTTTTGTTTCTGTTTGCTGTACTCTGGACGCTTTTAACGTGTACATATAAATTCAACATGAATGATATATCTAATATTTATGTAACAATATAATTTAAAAGAGTGTCCGTGGAGTTTCTTGCCCGTTCTTCTCCATAGTTACCTACTACGCTATGGAATGGGCAACAGCTAGCTTCATATTTCTGACTGACCAACTTCTTGACAATTTAAACGTGCCTGTAAACGGTTTAATTGAAATAAATACTTAAGTGGATTTGTGGTGCTGTTCCACAAACGTTGGAATACTAAAATCGTGTCCTGCATGTCCTGTCAGCTGCACGTTACAGGAACTAATGGACGCTGGTGATGGCGCCAAACAAGTAGCCGAATTCTGGGCCGAATCCATTTAGATTGCTATCGACACGCTAAGAAGAAGAAGAATGCTTTGAGTTTGAGTTTGAACTACCTCAGTTGTTGGACTAAGTTTCTAAGTTACCGGAAAGTAACTTGTTTCTTTTGAAAGTAGCGCTCTCTCCTAAATTTTTAAACCAATAGATAATGAAGGCTTTGCAAGGCGAGTGTCTCCATAAAAAAACATTGCTGACGACAACCCTAGTCATATCGCAAACGTATGATCTGTTGCTCCAGAGCGTGGCGCAGTGGTCGATCAACATCGCCGTGGTCGCTGAGCCGTACTTTGTCCCGCCCAGGGATGACTGGGTGGAGGACCTGAGCGGCTCAGTGGCCATAGTTTCGTCGGTCGCCGCCGGCACCCCGTCCCTGGAATGCGTCACGAAGGGACAGGGGTGTGTAGCAGCACGGTTCGGAGAGGTTGTAGTCGTGGGAGTATACTTCTCTCCGAGCCGAACTCTCGCCGAGTTCCACAACTCTTTAACAGAGTTGAGTGTCGTCGTCGCCGGAAGCCATCCCTTCCCCGTGCTAGTGCTCGGGGACTTCAATGCCAAGAATTTGGCCTGGGGTTCCCGTTGCACAGATGTGCGGGGTAGGATGGTGGAGGACTGGGCTCTGGAAACAGGCCTGGTCGTCCTAAATCGGGGTTCTGTTCCCACGTGTGTGCGGATGCGGGGTGAGTCAGTGGTGGACATCTCGTTTGCCAGCCCCGCTCTGTCACAGCGTGTCATTGACTGGCGCGTCATGGAGGAGGTGGAGACCTACTCCGATCACCGGTATATCCGGTTCGACGTCTCCGCCCAGACCTCTAGCGCGCTGGTCCAACAGGCCCCGAGTGGTCCGCGGTGGGCGCTGAAGCAGCTGGACCGGGAGCTCCTCCTGGAAGCCTCGATCGTGCAGGCCTGGGTGTCATCACCGGACAGGCCTGCCGATATCGACGAGGAGGCGGAGTGGTTCCGGGAGGCCATGTCCGAGATTTGCGACGTGGCAATGCCCCGAGTCCGGCCAGGACGCGCCCGACGTCAGGTGTACTGGTGGTCGCAGGAGCTGGACGCGCTACGCAAGGCGTGCGTCGATGCGCGACACCGGTACACCAGGCACCGCAGGCTCCGCATTCGTCCTCCGGATGCGGAAGCCACGGAGGCGGAGCTGTACGAGGGGTACAGAGCAGCGAAGACCGCCCTCCAAGAGGCTGTCCAGCGGGCCAAGGATATGGCCCGCGAGGAGATGCTGGAGACTCTGAACAGAGATCCGTGGGGGCGCCCTTATAAAATGGTGCGGAATAAACTCCGCACCTGGGCCCCCCCGCTGACGCAGAGTCTCCGCCCCCAGCTGGTGGAGGAGGTGGTGAGCGCTCTGTTCCCTTCACGGGGGGTGCACACCCCCCCGCCCATGGCTCCGCCAATTGCGGTGCCCGAAGCGGACCACGCGGACGACGACGACGACATCCCTGAAGTGACCGGGGTAGAACTGAGAGCGGCGGTAGGAAGGCTGAAGGCCAAAAATACCGCCCCAGGACTCGACGGCTTGCCGGGTAAAGCCTGGGTCCTGGCCTCGAGGGCTCTCGGGCCTCGACTGGAGGCGCTCTTAAGCGCATGTTTGGAGAGAGGCCGGTTTCCACTCCGTTGGAAGACGGGGAAGCTGGTCCTCATTCGGAAGCCAGGGCGCCCTGCGGACTCTCCGTCCGCATACCGGCCCATCGTGCTGCTCGACGAGGTCGGCAAGCTCTTTGAGAGAGTGATTGTGGGCCGCCTCGTCGGGCACCTGGTGAGGACGGGGCCGGATCTTGCGGACAGCCAGTTTGGTTTCCGCAAGGGGCGCTCGACGGTGGACGCCATCATGCGCGAGAGAGCCCTCACGACGGGGGACGCGGTGTCCCAGGGTGGGGTCGTCGTGGCGGTGTCACTCGACATCGCCAACGCGTTCAACACCCTGCCCTGGAGCTGCATTGTGGAGGCACTCCGGTATCACCGGGTGCCGCCCTACCTCCGTCGAATAGTCGAGGCGTATCTGACGGACAGAGCCGTCAGCTACCCCGGTCGCGATGGGGAGTGGAACCGGCGAGAGATGTCGTGCGGTGTCCCACAGGGATCGGTCGTGGGGCCGTTCCTGTGGGACATCGGCTACGACTGGGTGCTGCGGGCCGACCTCCCTGAGGGCGTCAGCGTGGTTTGCTACGCTGACGACACGCTGGTCCTGGCGCAGGGGAGGTCGCATCAGGCGGCGGCCGACGCGATGACACGCGGGGTTGCGATAGTCGTGGAGAGGATCCGGCAGTTGGGTCTCGAGGTGGCATTGCACAAGTCCGAGGCCATGTCGTTTCATGGGCCCCGGAACGCGCCACCACCGGGATCCCAACTAACTGTAGGAGGGGTTCACATCGGCGTCGAGACAACGATGAGGTACCTGGGTCTCGTCCTCGACAGCCGGTGGAACTTCGTCGAGCATTTCCGACGTTTGGCCCCCAAACTGGAACGGGCCGGGGCCGCCTTCAAGCGGCTCTTGCCCAACCTGAGGGGGCCAAACGCCTCCTGCCGGAGGCTTTACGCGGGGGTCGTGCGGTCCATGGCCCTATACGGGGCCCCGGTGTGGGCGCGTTCACTGCGGCGGCGAGCCGCCCACTACCTGAACGCGCCCCAGAAGGTGGTAGCCATAAGGCTTATCCGGGGCTACCGCACGATCTCTGGCGAGGCGGCAAGCCTCATTGCCGGACTGCCGCCATGGGATCTGGAGGCGATAGTCCTCGCGCGCGTCTATGAGTGGCGCGCGGAGGCACTAAGCCGGGGGGAAGTTCCGCTTCCGCGGCAAATCGCTGCGGAGCGGACTGAGCTCCGGCGCGATCTCATGGCGACATGGAAGGAACGACTGTCGCAACCCAGCGCAGGGCACGCCGCGATAGCGGCGATAAGACCCCTCTTTGAGGAGTGGCTAGGGAGGCGCCACGGCGCCCTCACCTACCGCCTGACGCAGGTCCTCACCGGACACGGAAGTTTCGGGAGGTTCCTGCACATCATCAGGCGGGAGGAAACGCCCGGGTGTCACCATTGCCAGGATCGCCCAGAGGACACGGTGGAGCACACGGTGGAGGTCTGCCCCGCTTGGGCGGAGCACCGCCGTGTCCTCGTAGAGGCGATCGGCAGCGGCGGCGACCTCTCGCGCCCGGCCCTGGTGCAAGCCATGGTCCGGGGCGAGAGGGAGTGGGAGGCAGTCACCTCCTTCTGCGAAGCAGTCATGCTAGCGAAGGAGGTGGCGGGACGGCTCAGGGAGAGAGCCTCCCGTCCCAGCCGCCGCGGGAGACGCTCCGGGCGTCGGGAGCCGCGCGACGACTCCCGGCCACCGTAGGCGCGGGCCTGCGGGCGGAGAGTAATGGGTAGCTCACCGTCCGATCAGGACCAGGCCCGTGCCGGACGGCGCGTACGTGTTCCACGCGCGCCTCAAAGAGATGTCAGCATCGAGGAGGGGCCCCATAGGGCCGAAGCCTGCCGGGTCAGCGGGATTGTCCGAAAGGGTTACCGCTGGCCCGGAACATAAAGGGCTAAGGAAGGAACACGGGTGGGTTTTAGTCAGTAAGAGTCTGACACTCCCTTCCGCTCCACCCAGAGCGGGAGGGGTCATTTGATGATTTCCCATCCGCAAAAAAAAAAAAAAAAAAAAAAACGTATGATCTAAACGCCGCGTTTTTGGTACGCCCGCTTACTAGCACGCGTTATCATTAATCACGATGATCTGACTTCTATTTATTTTATTTTAGCTATGTATAAAACATATGCGTGATTTATTTGTTGCATTAGCTCTAATGTTTTGTGATATATGTGCTTTATGTGTGAATAATGGACAGATAAAATCTGACAGATAAATCTAATTCTGTTTTCAAATTCATCGTTAAGGTTAGGAAATAATTAACAATGTACGTATGTTTATTTACCTCCGGAAGATTTACAAAATTAAAAATGATGAGTAGGTCATACGAAAATTTTTCCACGTGGGTTTCGAACCCGAGACCTGAAGCGCAAAGAACAGTCGTTCTGCAAATGCGCCACCCGTGCTGTCAGGTTATCATAAGAAAAATTTACAAAAGTCTTGTATTTGATACAATATTGTGGTGAATTTCACGTAGTTTTCAGAGTCTTTGGTCAACTGGACCCACTCGAACGTACACTCAATGTCACGGAAAATACTAACGGTTTGACATTTCTATGTATAGGTAGGTATGTTGCATTTTTACATTTTATTTCTTTTTTTATTTGTTGTTTTTTTATGTTATCGTTTGCTGCACTGGTTGACGTCATCACGTCAACGCCGGCTGTCGCTGAAAACCAGCGCTGGAGCTCTGTCTTCCATAGGGTCTTAGCATTTATGCTGAGCGATGGCCGTTTTGCGTGAATGTGACGCACATTTTCCCCCAACCTGCGTCATATTTACCACAAATCAACGTTATTTCTTTCTTTCTTGAGCTATTTTACCCAACCAGCAGTGTAATAACATACTCTTTGGTAATAACTTTAGAAAGAAAATGTCACACAATAGTTATTGACAGGGATGACGCGACGCTCTCAACCTGAACTTTTTCTGAGTCTTATGCGGGTACCGTAATACCCGCCCGTTTATACAACGTGCCGCTACAATGGTGACATTAATTTAACACACGTATACGTTTTCACATTTTCGTTTCATGAAGAAGTTCTATTTCCATTAAACGTTATTATTTACGGATTTATTTAAAATTTTAGAAAATAGCATCTTAGAGCAACCTGTACATAAAGAACTGTTGCGCAGCGGTTGTTTTATTTTTAATTAGATTATGGTGCTGTGTTGGCGACAGATCTGGCAACCCGGTTGCTAGGGGCTTGTTATTGTTGGTTGGCTAGCGACCGGGCGGCTTGCGTGTTTTTTACCTTTTATTCTTGTGATCTTTATTTAATTTTATTATACCCTCTTGCACCTTACCTTGGGTTTAATTTGGTGCCTAACAGTGCTGCGATAAAGACGCTTTGCTTTGTTTTACGAGTACGTTTACATCTCTTGCGATACAGACGCTTTTATTTTTTTGTTTTGTGCTTGTGTAAACTTGTGATCGTGATGGCAAATACACATCCGAACTACACAGCAGCTGAATATGCGGACATGATCCTAATTTACGGAGAATGTCAACAAAATGCTGCAAAAATGAAGACAAATAAAAGCAGTGTTAGTGATGTGATGATAAGTGATGACAGTTATAACTAATAGTATCTAACAAGAGAGGGTGATATGATAAACGTTTGACTAAGCACCTCCGCTGTAGGTACCACTTGCGCCGCCGCCGCGCTCGGTTTCTTTGATAAATGCCGTCAAAGAATCGGACCGATCACGAGTAGGTACAATACGCGTTGCGCTTGCGCGGTTGCCAGCGCGCGAAGTGACGCGCGTTGCCGCTCCGAGTCAACGTAACCAGCAGCTACGTAAGTAATTTCATGAATGAATTTTTGCAAGGGTGATCCCAATTTTAGTTAATATAATATTATTTAGTTTGTTTGAAAAATTTTTTTTTTCAATTTACGTATTATTTTAACCTATCAAGTTAAATATGATTAATGGGCACTAGCCCTACCCGTGTGTTAAATTAATGTCGCCATTGTAGCGGCACGTTGTATTATTGTAGCTAGGTACTTTAATTTCTTCATTTTCAAGTTGAAATTTAATTAAAACCACTAAGTTAATTTGTATGTTCATTCCAGCTGCTAACTACTCAAAACAATAGTTTACTGTAATAAGGAAGCACGCTTTACAGCTCATATTATATTTAAGCGTTACTGCAACTATGTCTTGCGTTGCTGTAACATGTTACATACAATGTTACGTTAACAATTTAAACCCACTTTAATATGGTAACGTCCAATTAAGTGTTTAACTTCAAATTAATTTGAAACTTTGAGGAGTCTTCTACCTAGTCAGGCCTAGTTTGTTTACGTATGGGCCTTAGATGAATTTGTCGGTGATAAACAAAATGAATCATGTGTAATACAGATTTAGTAGTGAACCTTGTACCAACTATTCTGAATCTCCATATTCCATACTAATAGAATCCAAAAGTCTCTCTGTATCTCTGTTACGGATATCTATGGGTTTAAGATTGTAGTTTTAGGGGAGCTGTTTCCTTTAAACGCCGCAGTAGGTACTGCCGCGAATTTATTGAATTTTATACTCATTGTGATCACACTTAAGTGAATTAGGAACGAATTTTAGGGGCGGGAATAATTGCCAAATTTTACTATGGTCTGTTACCTTCGGATTTTGATGAAATTTGGCACACAGGAAGACACTGTTACACACTAAGGCCTGGCGCGCACCACGATTTTTTATAGTGCAATAATTTTGTCGCAAGAATGCAACGTATGAAATCGCAGCGACTTTAAAATTGTGATTTGTCACAATTTGCTGCGTTTGCTCGTGACGTGATTACTGTGAAAGTAAACTGCAACGTATGGAATTGTATGGTCCGCGCACTGCGACGAAATAAATAATTTCCGACCTCTAAGTAGGCGAAGTCTATGCAAAAGTTAATTACTTAGATATAAATTAGTACGATACCTACGACTGCCAGCCAATATAATTAAATATACTCGTATTATATAGATTTGGTAACCATAGTATAAAAGGGCCTACAGTGTTCACCTTTGATCAAAAATAACTCAAAACCTCAACAAACACTTCACACAAAGGCAGGTATCTATTCGTAATTAATTTCAAAACCTCGTATTGTGGAAACACAAGCAACGTCAATTCCGAGCTGGAAACGCAATCAGGGGCACAATAAGATAGCCGAGCTGACCAATGCCCGAGAATCGCATCATCTGGTGGTATTGAAAATGTAATAAAACGATGCACAGTGGACCCGATTCTGAGTTCTGTGCACAAAGTTACACAAGGGATTATACGAACATCAATGTATCTGGTTTTCATTTGGTAATTGTACAATTGTGTTTGATTTCATGAAACCACTGAACAAGTCTTTTGACGTTTTGAATTACATGGTGACAATTAATTTATGAATATATTGTTCTAAAGATTATGGCAAACATCGATTATGGCAAGGAAAATATCGTGAGGAAACCGGCAAGTTATAGAACCAAAAAATCCAAGACTTGTGACAACCACCAACCCACACTGGGCCCGCGTGGTGGATTATGGCCCCCTTCCTCTAATAGAGAGGAGGCCTGCGGCCCAGCGCAGCAGTGAGAACATTATAGGCTGATTATGCTAAATATTAGGGCTATTTTAAATAAACACAATCGGTTACAATAAGAACGTATTTTTTTTGGAAATTTAAGATTTTTGAGCATGGTTTAAAGTTAAAGCATAAACTTTTCCACATTAGGTATGAGTATGACTGAGGCACACGGCTGACAGATACAGATAAACTGTCAAAGGCATATATCGACGCCTTCGAGTAAAAAACCTCGTAAGTTTAGAAGAAGTAACTTTTCAGGAGGAAGAAAGAACTGCGTGCTGTAAATTTTTTGTACGGTGTCAAATGGTGGTGTCAAACATATTACCTGTTTTTTTAACCGACTTCAAAAAAGGAGGTTCTGTATTATTGTTAATTAAACTCGCTTTTATCTTCAGAACTGTTCGATACTATAAGATTGTCCGAAATGCATAAAATGCTACTTACGAGGTATTGCATTCCCAAGGTTTTCACTCTAAGGCGACTATATGTTCCTTTTTGTCATAGTTTTTGTCCACGAAACTCTAAATCGCTCCCACTGTGTGCCAGTTGCGCTGTGCACTTGTGAATTTTGTTCCAACTCTCTGATAGATTGTTAAGTCCTGCTTCTGTGCAGTTTGCCGCTCCTAATGCTACTTTTTACGTGACTGTGGCAAACCGGATGCTTCTAGTTTTTATACTGTTGATCTCCTGCTCTGAAGATAATTGAAATGAATCTGTTAGTATTAGTTTCGATAGGATTTATCTCCAGTAGTTTACTGATTCTGTAAGATTGGAAATAATTCAATACCTACAATCTATTATTAGATAGGTAAGTACAGTCGTAAAAATTACAAATGAGTTATTGTAATAAGGAAAAAATGACATTATGAAACGACTTATTATGGAATCGTTTTGCTTACCAAATGGTAGCGTTTTTGATTGCCAAACTGGACATATACGAGTAAATAGATGCGTAAACTAATTTTACCTGTGATAGCTACTTCCAAATGAGAGGGTCTACTAAGAGCAAAGCTATGAGGTATTTCTTTCATTATTAGTAAAGATACATGAGTCTTAATTTTAACCAATAACGGGCCGTAAATTACAGGAATCGGCCATAAGTAAGGAGCTTAGGAAGTGTTTCTGTAAACTGGCTCTTTGACCATTAGGCTGTAACATGAAATTTATAACTCACTAGCAGCGTCCCGCGGTTTCAGAGGCATAATTCTCAATCCCGTGGGAATATCGGTAAAAATAGTGTATCCTTGATGTTAATGCAGGTTATAATAGACTATCTGTTTGCCTTTCTTTCCATTCAGCCGATTTTGCGTGAACTTTTAATATTATATATACTTATAAAAGTAGGGTTATAAATCATAACAAACCTATAAGTAGAACCTACATTTAAACACCTACGTATAAAAAAAAACCTGGAATCACTCTATTAAACTGGAATTCCAACAAAATTCTTAGAAAAACTGAATAAAAACTTTACGTGCTTCAAGGTAAACCGCGTAAGAACGTGTCATGATTACTGCCGACAGTGACACATTACCGTTGCATTCACTCCCCCTACATTGGCTACATTGCTTAATAACCACTATAGAAATTACCATTTTCTAACCCTCCTTTAATTTGATATTAGCTTAGGTACGTCTGTGGGGGTTTGACTATTCCATGCTGGTATATCTAAGTACTTACTGCGTGGTTAGTGGGGATAGATAATTTTTAGTTTGTTTTCTGCGGGGAAAATTATAGTTATGACATTTTTAAAAGGATTGTTTTTTGAGATTAATTTCTGGTACTTCGATAATTCTTCTTCTTCGTCGTAAGTACCTTTTTCCTTCAAAAGGCACCCGACCTCCGGGGAGGGAGGTCGGAGAGTGTGGGGTTTTTACCACAATAAAACCACCCCGGTGATCACCATCAGCACATAATCGATGATTTCATTTTCTACGTTTTTTTCGACGACCAGAATTCGGCCACGACAACGTTATTGTTGACCTCGCTAATAAGGTCTTATGTAGTGCAGGTGTTAGTGCACAGAGAGCAAGACAAGATGTGGGGATAGTCAGCGAAGTGGCTCCACAGTCGCACTGTGGCTCATCGGAGTAGGTACTCCCACGTCAATAAGTATTCATAATTCATAATCATTTATTTGCATTAGGTATTGGTACAGCGTTGGTCTTAAAATTTAAATAAGTTTCCTAAGTCAGACATTTGACATGCAAAATTTTACAATAAGTAGGTATATGAGTGTATTTAATCATTACTTTTTCAACACATTGAATATTCATTGTCTTCACAAACACAAATTATTTATAAATTCATTTAAGTATAGAATAAAATCGTTTTTCCAGCAGCCATAATTAAAGTTTTTATAAAAAATAAATTATTCGGCAAATCTTTAAAGTTTTTTGGTATAGTTCTTTTTATACAGAGGTCTATTACTTGGTACTTTAATAGATACCTACTGAATTAGCATTCGTGAAAACTATATGCTTGTTATGTTTTCTTAGCTCGTGGCTAGTAGCTTGTCAATTCGGTTCGAGTAAAAACTGGCCTAGTACGTGTTAGACTTGGGGACCCCCTTTAATTTTTAACTAAATGTTATTTTTCGTTGTTATTTCGGCAATAGAAATACACATTCTATGATGATGAGAATTTCAACTGTCTACCTATTACGGTTCATGAGATACACCCCGCTGACGGCTGTCAGCGGGCTGAATCTGTCTGTCTAGACGGACGAACGGACAGCGGAGGCTTAGTAAAGGGGTTCCGTTGGCAGCCTTGGTGTACGGAACCCTAAAAATGAAACAACATGAATCAAGTTGCGCACAATAACTTATTTGTATCATTTTGTGTAATATTTTGTTGAAATTGTCATAAATTCCTATAGCTTTCTATTCCCTTTTGTGGCAAAATTCTGCATTTTACAGGATGTGTACAGAATTCAAGCTATAAATTATGTCTTTTTGAGGTCAGCGGGTGCTGCGAATGCTAATCTATGAGAGCACTTGCTAGACAAAAGCCGAGAAATAGCCTAATTTTACACTCAGCGCTTTTGAACCAACCTGCAAATAAAATTATTGTATGGAAGCATGTTTTGACTTAGAAATATTTTGGATTGGATGACATACTATAAACGATTTCTCATAATTAAAAAGTTAAAATTAATTTAAAAGACGCGGAGACCGTATAGACATAATTTAGTTAAGTTAATTTTAATTAAGATTATTTCAAGAACAAATGAAAAAAAAGTAAGTTGAAATAAGTCGTAATAAAGCAGAGGGGCTATTTCTGTAATTTTAAGAACGTCCACCGTCAAAGGGGTAATTCTCGACGTTCACAGTCTGATCTCAGTCTCAATCTGTCAAAGATAAGTACCTCAGATTTCCCTACATTTTTGACAAGTTTTTGACATTACCTAGATTGTCGCTGAGATGAGATTGCGACTAGATTTTGAACGTTTTTAATTAGGGGAATTGGTTTTCTGGTAACCGCGTCTTTAAACGCGTGAATTTCGTACTTATTAAAGGACTAAGGAGGATGCTCTAAGATACGATTTATGTTACCACTAT
This sequence comes from Oligia latruncula, assembly GCA_948474745.1. Taxonomy (NCBI): domain Eukaryota; kingdom Metazoa; phylum Arthropoda; class Insecta; order Lepidoptera; family Noctuidae; genus Oligia; species Oligia latruncula. The sequence continues at coordinate 7,818,574 of OX419684.1, read as the reverse complement.
GTGACATAATTTTTGTAGATATTTTTAATTAATTAGATTTTGCGATATAACACCCTGGCTTAACATATATTAGGCTACTTTTTATTCCCATATACCTACCCACGGGATCGACACTTATGCGGGTGAAACCGCGGGGCGCAGCTAGTGACTAAGTACATAAAACTTTGACTGTTGTAGTTACTTACGGTGGAACACGTACCTACGTTGTTTATTGTATACCTATACGAGTTATTTAAAGAAGAGCAAACTTATTTCAAAATGGAGACCCATATAGTTTTCTCTGAAAATGACTTTATTTTAAAAACATACATGTTTAGCAAACATTTATCCCCGTCAAATATTGTTAAAAAAATGCCCACTATCACAGTAAAAAACATGATTAATTTACTTACCAAAGTAATTACCGTTATGAATACCTATGCACTTAAGTAAATTGTGTTACGTAAACGGTATTATAAATGCCGGTAATTTACCGGGAAGATTATCCGCACCCACTTTCATATTGAAATCAACGAAATGCAATAGTAGTTAGGTGTTATCGTGATAATAATATAGTTAATTGACTAATAATAGCAGTAAAATGCACCCTCCGATGTAAGGAACCCTCAAAAACACACGCAACCCGTCAACTTGTCACTCACGAGAATTTTTCGAGCCGTGTAACATTTCTCTTTTTTATTTATTCAAAATACCCCGCTATGTTGCTGTTGCGAAATAAGTACAGGCTGGTTGAAAAGTAGAAAACATTTAATTTAGTTCTCCATTTGTTTTTTTTTTATACCAGAATAATTATTCATTTTAACAATATCCTTATAAATAAGTTGACCATAATATTTGTAGGCTGAATGGAAATTTTAGTAGGTAATACCGGACTACTTCTATTTTTAAACAATCCGATTATTTTCAATTGCCTAAATATTAGTGGGTAATTCAAAAGTAGGTACCTACTTATCAAAAAACTAATCAAGTATGATTGCTATAATTATAGTAAACTTATTAAAAAAGAATATTTAATAAAAGCAGGAAGAAAAGTTAATTGGAATAGACATTAATGTTCTTTCTATTATCACAAAATTGGATGCTAAAAATTATCTTTCTCAGACAATCTACTTAGGTAGGTATTAAGATAGAGAAACAATCCTTTAAGTCGACTCAAATAAACTAACTAGACAAAGAAAAATGCGATATCCTTTGTGGAGACTAAATTAAATTAGTCTAAAACTAAATTCTTCGTCTGTGACCTCGACTCCAATTGTTCTTGATCTATGAACTAGGATTTTATTAAAAGTTCATGTTTAACAGCTGTTTTACGAAAAATATTTTGGGATGCATACCTACTGGGTCTGCCTTGGCGGTATATTGCGTTCAGCATGTAACATGTTAGCAGGGCAGATAACTTTTACGTAGTCGAGAGATAGGGTCAGTTCACACCGAGACGCGACGCGACGCGCAGTTTTCAAGATACTTAGAAATACAATTACAGACCTTATCTACTACACAAAAAGGTACACGATTCAGTGAGATACGCCGCGCGGCGGCGGCGCCGCGCTGCGTAGCTCGACGTAGTAGGTAGACACTGAATTGTGTACCTTTTAGTGTAGTAGATAAGGTCTGTAATTGTATTTCTATCTTGAAAACTGCGCGTCGCGTCGCGTCTCGGTGTGAACTGACCCATAGTCGCAAGCCTCCTTGTACTGAATACATAAATATGACAATGGAATATTGAAGGCTATATACGAGGTAAACTATTTCTTCATATATGGCAATTAATATTCCAGCCAAACTAATACTTATCTATTGCTTTGTTGTAATATTGATTGTTTTGTAATCATTTAGGTATAATTAATGAATAATTCGTATTGTGGTGTATTGAAATAAATGATTTGAACTAAAATGTTTTTTGAAAATCATTTGTTTGGTTACTGTAGAAACATTTATCGTTGTCTTTGCTTTTAAAGGTTCATCCTGTTAACAATGATTCTGAACAAGTTTTAACCTATTTATTATGATAGGGTTTTTTTTAAATTTGAACTTGATTAGATATAGGTATTTACTTTTTTAGCGTATTGGCCTCAAGGAAATATGATAAAAAAAATCGAAAGATAGTATATACCAGATTGCTCCAGCAACTTTTTGAGTAACTAGTACCTAGTTCAAAACTTCAAATAAAGCTTTCATGTAAAAATCGGTTCAGAAGGTACAGACGTCAGCACATCAAGCTACTACAATCTGTCAAATTTCTTTAATCGATTTTCAACTTTATCTCTAAAATATAAGGTTCAAAATTGAATGGAGAAAATTGACAGTTTCGGGTAGCTTGATGTGCTGGCGTCTGTACGTTAGGCTGTACGAGGGAACAAACTAACTTACATTCAAACCTATTGAGATTGATAATTTTTCCTTTCTATTGTAGTCATGTAAAAAAAAACCCGGAATATATGTTGGTAGTTAGGTACGGTACACACACTTTCACACTAATATTATAAAGACGAATGTTTGTGCGAGTTTGTATGTTTGTTACTTCTTCTACGATGTGGCACACAGATAATTTATAACCAGGATTAACACATACTTAGGATACTTTTTATCCCGATATTCCCACGGGGGACACTTATGTGGGTGAAACTGCGGGGCGCTGCTAGTCTAACATAAAACATGGTCGTATTTTTGTTTCAGTACCTACCTTGGCTCGGCGAATGTTTTTCGTGTTTTTAATTTAATGCGGCAAAAACTTGGAATTCCCTGGTATTGTTCAACTAATTCTTAGTACTTAATCAAAATAGTACGTGACTTCTGAAGTGCTGAACAAAAAAAAAAGACTGAAATAGTGTAAAAAGCGACTTCATTCCTGAAATTGCAAAGGTCTTTGATCTCTCACATAAAAAAAGGTTAGTATTATTGAACAATCTACTTACATGAATATACTATTGAGTTAGAATTGTATTGCACCTGTCATACTAATAATAAGGCTGGAAGATTTTGTTTGTTTGAACGCGTCAATCTCTGGAACTGGATTCCTTTCGCGGTTTTTTTGTTGAAGTTGGACTTAAATTTTTATTTTTTTATTTTGTAGCCCAATTATTGAGGAAGTCTTTAGGCTATTTATTATCACGTTAGGACCCTTAGGAACCGAGCACAAGGAACCGAGAAATGTCAGAAATAACGCTAAGCGAAATCTAAGTAATAGCGCGGACAGGCGATGCGATGCGACAGGGTGGGTCGAGGAACCAATAAATTTCACGCGGACGTAGTCTTATCCTACTTCATACTAATAATATTTTAAACTCGAAAGTTTGTGAGGATCGATGTATGTTTGTTACTCTTTCACGCAAAACCTATTAAATGGATTTTAATGAAACTTTACAGTAATATAGCTTATACATTAGATTATCACATAGGATACTTTTTATCCCAATATTCCCACGGGATTTACACTTATGCGGGTGAAATCGCGGGGTGCTGTTAGTTATTTATATAATTCATTATTGGCGAAACCGTGTACCAAATTGCTTTAGCAGCTTTTGGAGTGAAATAGTTTTTTTAAATAGAACCTGGAATACATACGAGTATTTTGATTTAAAAGAGTGTCCATGGAGATTCTTGCCCGTTCTCCTTCATAAATACCTACGCTTTGGAATGGGCAACTAGCTTCACATTTCTGACTGACCGACTCCTTGACAATTCAAAAGTGCCGCCGGTAATTGGTTTTGAAAACATAGTCATAGGTTTTTTTTTTGTTTCAATAGGTACGAAGAGTTGCGAATGTTTTTAATTTAATGCGACAAAAACGTGACTCTCAGATACTGTTCAACTAATTCTTAGTGATGAAAACGGTACGTGTCCAAAAAAGCGTGAAAAGCGAAACCATTCCTGAAATTGCTAAGGTCTTTGATCTGTCACATACTTTTTTTTTTCTCAGTTAGTTTAAATGATGGTCTGGCAGTTTGAGTACTTTAGGTCCTATCCAAATGTTCTTTTTTTGGGTAGGTTTCTTTGGGTGGATCGTTTAGCTACTTAAGTCCTTAGTTGGCTATACGATTACTGACAAATGCTTCCATTAACTGGACATGTCCATTTTTTGTGTGGTTCTTTCAAAAGACCATTGCGGACATGAATCTACATGGTCCTCACATGATCTGACCAAGATTATGTCTGGACTTTAAAGGAGACTTTTTTAGGGTTACCTCAAAAGGAAAAACTGTCCGTCGGTCAAGACCCTTTTTCTCAGGAATGCGTGGAGTTATCAAGTTGAATCAAAATGAAACTTCTAAGTCAACGCAATCAAAAGATACGGGCGTTTATGTTCCGGAATCAAAACCTATAGGATACTTCCCGTTGACCTAGAATCATGAAATTTGGCAAGAAGCACAAGTTAAGAATGTCATGTAGCACAAGTAAAGGAAAAAATCCGAAAACCTTCAATTGGTAGTTACATTACAAAATAAAAAAAAATCCCTTGATATACTATTTACATACCTACAAAGTACGGAACCCTCGGGCGACTCGCACTTGACCAGTTTTTTTAATAATATGACGTCTAGAAGTGTTTCCGATATCCTATTTTCAGAATAAATTCATCATCATCATCATCATCAGCCTATAGCAGTCCACTGCTGGACATAGGCCTCGCCTAATGAGCGCCATAGCGCTCTGTCTTCAGCTTGACGCATCCAGCATCTGCCTGCAGTCTTTCGCAGATCGTCATCCCACCTGGCCGGAGGGCGTCCCACACTACGTTTGCCGAGTCGCGGTCTCCACCCAAGAACTCGTTTACCCCAGCGGTTGTCGGTTCTTCGCGAGATATGGCCGGCCCACTGCCACTTCAGCTTGCTAATTCTTTGAGCTATGTCGATAACTTTCGTTCTCTGTCGGATGCATTACTATGCATATATGCATGCATTACAATGCAGAATAAATTATTTCATTTCATACAGTGAAAAAGCCAAAGAATCAGCATTGCCATACAACGTAGCCAATGCTGCCAGCCTATTGGGCCCTTTTCCTGTCTATAGAGATGCGGACGAATTTTTGATGTCTTTTAATTATTTCCCCTTCTTTTTATATACTTGAATATATTATTATTTTAAGACTGTTAGCTTTTTAAATTAATTAAAAAATATAATTTTATGAAAAGGTAGTAAGTACCTATTATTAAACAACAGACACATCGACCTACTTGAGTAGATACATTATTAAGTGAAAGTTGTTGCACCTGCTAGCCAATAAAATATTCATAATTATTTCAATAGATGCAATTAATAGATCTGTTGATAGGAGCGTATTAAGGCGGAAACACATGATTAAAACGCGACGCCATCGCTTACTTATTGGCCAAATGACGAAAATAGCTCGAGATGAAAATGTGGCCAATGAGTAAGCGTGGGATGGCGTCGGGAGTTACAAGTGTGTTTCTGCCTATAAACTTATTCGCTTTAATATTTAATAGGCAGAAACGACGCTCAAGTGGTTTAACATGCACAGTTAATACGTGGCTGGATCAAACATATAATTATTTAATACGTTTGCAAATTACTTCATTGCCCCTAAAAAAGTGTAAAGTGTATAGTGTACAGTCGCCAACACATCAAGCTACCCGAAACTGTAAAATTTTCCCAATCAACATTGAGTCTTATACTTTAGCGATAAAATTGAAAATCTATTAAAGAAATATGACAGATTGTACAGATGAGTACAGTTTAACGTAGGTGTGATAAATAATTTATCTGTCATTATCGTACCCTTTGTAGTGGGGTTTAGATTTTCATGGCGTCTGATAATATTCTCTATTAGTTCATAATAGGTCTCTCTGTCTACAAAAGAGGGGCTTGTGGCCAAGTAATAACAGCCGCACGGGTCGACCGATCAGGTTAAGCTACACTTGCCGCGGTTGGTCCGTGGATGAGTGACTATCTTCACATACCAAGACCCCTCCATGCCTCAGAAAGCGCGTTAAGCCGTTGGTCCCGGCTGTCATTCATGGATCTTTGACAGTCGTTACGGGTCGTCAGTAGGCCGTAAGTCTGACAACCAGTCTCACCAAGGGGTGTCGTATTACCCAGTTATTGGGTTGTGGAGGTCAGAATAGGCAGTCGCTCCATGTAAAATACTGGTATTTAGCTGCATCCGGTTAGACTGGAAACCGACAACAACATAGTTGGAAAAAGGTTAGGCAGATGATAAATGTCTCTACACAGAAGACTTCAGTTAGCTTTTAAGTATTTACTAAAATACCAGCCTATAATGTCAAACTGCAGGACAAAGGCCTCTTCTTATGAGTTATGCCGATCTGATCCCCTGAACCCCCCCTCCGCACTCCTAGTTCTTCTTCTGTTTTAATCTGTCTTATCCACTATAAACTTTCTCATTCCGGTCTGATCCAGTTTTATACAGATAATGCTCAAGGGATCAGACCGGAATAACTCTTGATCATCACGCTTGCTCAAATCAGTTTGGCGATTTCAGACTTATATTAATTTTATGTCCAGGTTTCTTCACGATGCGATGATTTTCTTCACCCATGTCAGTGAGATCCAAGGTAAACTTAGAATAGTATATATTAATTGAACAAGACATATTGGCGCTTGCACAGATTCTAACCCAAAACCTCGTGTTTAAAAAGCGACGTCTTAACCACTGGGTATTAATTTGGTTTATTTATGTACGAGTATTTGTGTGATTTAAGCAATCTAGGTGCCAAGAGCGATTATGGCTGAAACCACACCAAGGTAACAATTGCAGGTAATTGCAGGATTCTGGTCAGGAATGCATGTTCAACAGGCAATTGTAATGATGATTATTTAAGTGAATGGCTTGTTGGTGCTAACCGTCAGGGGTTTACCCTTATCAACAATACGTGGTAACAACTACGACGACTGCGGAATTACTTTGAAATTTTAACGGTGTTGAGGTACTATTCGATTTGGACTGAAACGTACTAACACCTTCACCCTAATTACTTAACAATCACAATCTGAATCATTTGGACGGATATTGCTAATCCATTGCTTCATAAGTTCGAAAAATTTCTGCTCAACAACGTAATTAACGCAATGAATGCTCACGGCTGCTACCTACTGTTAGTGTGTTGCGCAATTACCCCGCCGGTCTCTGATTTGAGAATTAGAAGGTGAGAACTTTTAAAACTCTTCTATAAGAGTTACTTAAGGTGGTTCTTTCAATATAGCCCGCAAAATTCAAAAGGAAAAAGGGAATTACCCGAAGTTTGACAAGTTCTCAAAGTTAAAGTCTCAATTAAAAATCCGGGTATTAAAAAGTCAATCCATTCACAGTTACTTTACCTCTAATTTTGCATCACTGTCAAAATCACAGTGATCTTTTTCGTCGTTGTAATAAGGTTGCTGTTGGGTTACTGCCATCCTGCCATTGAGAAGTCTGTCAAAATCACAGTGATCTTTATCGTCGTGGTAATAAGGTTGCTGTTGCGTTACTCCTATCCTGGCATTGAGAAGTCTGTCAAAATCACAGTGATCTTTATCGTCGTGGTAATAAGGTTGCTGTTGGGTTACTGCCATCCTGCCATTGAGAAGTCTGTCAAAATCACAGTGTACTTTATCGTCGTTGTAATAAGGTTGCTGTTGGGTTACTGCCATCCTGCCATTGAGAAGTCTGTCAAAATCACAGTGATCTTTATCGTCGTTGTAATAAGGTTGCTGTTGCGTTACTCCCATCCTGCCATTGAGAAGTCTGTCAAAATCACAGTGATCTTTATCGTCGTGATAATAAGGTTGCTGTTGCGTTACTCCTATCCTGCCATTGAGAAGTCTGTCAAAATCACAGTGATCTTTATCGTCGTTGTAATAAGGTTGCTGTTGCGTTACACCCATCCTGCCATTGAGAAGTCTGTCAAAATCACAGTGATCTTTATCGTCGTTGTAATAAGGTTGCTGTTGCGTTACTCCCATCCTGCCATTGAGAAGGCTGTCAAAATCACAGTGATCTTTATCGTCGTTGTAATAAGGTTGCTGTTGGGTTACTGCCATCCTGCCATTGAGAAGTCTGTCAAAATCACAGTGATCTTTATCGTCGTTGTAATAAGGTTGCTGTTGGGTTACTCCCATCCTGCCATTGAGAAGTCTGTCAAAATCACAGTGATCTTTATTCTCGTTACATAGGGTTGATGTTCGGTTGCTGCCGTCATAGATAAAATAACTGTGAAAGTACTGTAAATCAACTTTCTTTGTGTGCTGTCCTGTTACTTGAGTGCGGTCAAAAAAGCCCTACAGTGGTGAACAACCTTTTCGCGAACGTGTGTGACTGTACATGGACATCGCGTGATTCCCGACATCCCATGTTACACAGCGTTTACTTTCCGTGATACAAACAAAATATTGCAAAACGCAATAATTTGCATTACACTTGGCCAAGGAAGGGCGGGGTGAAGTCGTCATTAATAATAGAGTAAAGTTAGAGGGCGTTTCCCGCCCTACAGGATGGGGTTAACAACCCTTGTTAAACAGTATAGTCTGGATTCATTTTACGCTACAATGACTAGTGCATTTATGCTAAGTTTCGTTACCAGGAAAAGTGGTTTTTATATAAATTGTATGCTTGAGACGTTTTGTTAGTTGGTTGGGTTGAATTTTATTTTTGTTGAGAGTGTCTTCTTTGTAGATACCTACTTATTATTTTTGCTGCCTCCACTAATGAGTTTAATGAAGAGGTAGGTACCTATTAGTGTTTATATTGTTATTGTAAAAGCTTGCATTCAGCAACTTCAGTAGGTATTTAGATGCATAAAAATGACTAACATATAGCGCCCTCAATATTATTAAGAATTGAAATTGTTCATCATCATCTGCCTAGCCTTTTCACAACTAGGTATATGTATGTTGGGGTCGGCTTTCATTCTAACCGGATGCAGCTGAATACCAGTATTTTACATTGAGCGACTGTCTATCTGACTTCCAAAACCGAACAACGGCTTAACGTGCTTTCCGAGCCACGAAGGGGTCTTAGTATGTAAACATGGTCACCAATACACGGACCTACTGAAGAAATTGTTAAAATGACAGAATATTATCATCTATCAACCACCACCATTACAGCATATTGGAATATCTTTCTACTTCCTAAATGTACCTACCTACCTCAAAATAGCTTGACATGCCTCTTAATCCATTTTATACTCGGAAACTCGCCATAATAATTTTATTCAGATAAAAAAGTCGCGTTGAGCCCAAGGAAGAATTAGTGATTGCAAGTAATAATTCACTTCGGGCCTGTTGGCGGTCCTACTAGCAGCCGCAATCCGTGAAATTGGCCGCCCATTATTCTAAAAATTGGCCGCACATTATTTTAAAAATATGTGGCCATCACCGCTCTTGTTTTGTGACTTAATTATCTTCAGTTTTATTGCTGTAATCAACTTATTTTGACAAGATTAATGGCTAAGCGACCAGATTCAGTCCTGGAAGTAATTGAATAGGCTGTTTTTGTTCTTAGGGTAGGTATATTCTGAGAGATAATCCATCATAATATTCAAGCTAAAATAGAATTCGGATCTTTGACGTACTACGATTTAAGTACCTAATAAACAATATTTCAGAAATATGGTCATCATCATCATCTGCCTAGCCTTTTCCGAACATGTTCGGGTCGGCTTCCAGTAACTGGATTCAACTGAATATCAGTATTTTACATGGAGCGACTGCCTATCTGACCTCCACAACCCAGTTACTGGGTAATATGAAAGCTCATTACCTATTCTTACTTCTTATCAACTCGTGAAGCGCACTGCTTTGTGTTTCTATCTTGAGGATCTTTCTCGAATTTAAACTTTTTGACAACACACATGTAGGTAACCTAAATGAGAATTTTGTTCAACAATTTCTTTACATTTCAATGTGATTGAACAATTGATCAGCCGGTCGATTCTGTAAAAATCTCACCGTAAAAACTTAGGTGAAGTGAGTTTGTTTTTGCTAGGAATTGGCGCTACCTATTGACAGCTCACTCCACGCTCACTTCACCTTAGTTTTCACGGAGAGATTTTTACAGAATAGCACCGCAGAAGGCCAATTCCCGTAATTAAAAACGTTCAAAATCTAGTCGCAATCTCATCTCAGCAACAACCAAATGTCAAAGACTTGTCAAAAATGTAGGGATATATTTTTGACAGATTGAGGCTGAGATCAGACTGTGAATATTCTTAAAAAGAGAATTGCCCTCTGATTACAATATAAAGTATATATGTGTGGTCAGCATGAAAATCCCAACTTCAAAATTAGCCGATAATTCATTTTCAGTTCTTGCCACAACCTTTAAACAATTCACGCAAGAACAACGCCACTAGAAACCTAAAGCTTGCGGCTTTAATAAAGCACTTTATAATTAAATTACATTAATATTGATGGAGGCTAGAAAGTACGTAGATAGCATTACACTGACGGGGTCGAACCCGTTTCGTAAGCCGATTAAAGACTGTCGTACACGAGAAATTCGAAAACACTTCAGCTTTTGGTTCAGCCTCAATGAAGCGTTAACTGAGTGTGCAAACGCGTCGTCAATTACAATTGGACATCATAGGACAACACGGTAGATTTTGAACGTTTTTAATTACGGGAATTGGCCTTCTGATCAATTGTTCAATCACATTGTAAATGTAAAGAAATTGTTGAACAAAATTCTCATTTAGGTTACATGGGTGTCAAAAAGTTTAAATTCGAGAAAGATCCTCAAGATAGAAACACAAAGCAGTGCGCTTCACGAGTTGATAAGAAATAAAAATAGGTAATGAGCATTCATATTACCCAGTGACTGGGTTGTGGAGGTCGTCAACGCGAAATCCGATGAATGGCATGCGGACCGCAGCTTGTAGGCAGTTTTTGACACGTCATACACATGTGGTTAATGCGTTTTATGTTCTGTCACATAATTCACATACCGGGCGGCCCATGAAATGGCCACGAGAAAAGGCTTCCCAAAACATCCCCGCGTAAGTTCAGCGATTTAAAAAAAAGTCTGAACTAAGGTGAGAATTTCCAAAAAATATTAAAAAAGAAATCTAGCTCCAAAACTATAAATAATCGCTAAACATACATGGGGTGTTTTGTGAAGCTCTTGGATATCATCATCATCATCATTTCAGCCGAAAGACGTCCACTGCTGGACATAGGCTTCATCGGCCATCTGTTCTGCGAGCAATATGCCCACTTGCCTAAGTTTGGCAATTCTTCGGGCTATGTCGGTTACCTTGCTTCTCCTGCGGATCTTCTCATTCCTGATTCGATTGATTCTTGGATATAGAATAACAAAAAATGTTTTGGACGTTGTATCATGATCCACCGTATAGGTATTTATAAATTCAAACTTTGAATCATTCCACTTGCTATAAGAGACATAAACCTCACATTCAAATTAATTACGAAATTTGGCTCAAGTTGATGTCGAGCTGTTGAGTCGTTAAGTGTACGATGCCCTTTATTCAACCTAAACAACTGCCAAAATTAATCTGAAGACCATTATTGTTGACATGTAAAACGCATTAAGCGACCCAAAACGCCTCAATCGAAATAAAATAGTCGCGGCGATATCGAAAGTCAAATCTGATAGACTGACATACAGAATAACAATGTTCGTTTACTTTTTGCACAGTGTTTGGTCTGCGGAATATTAATTTTCATATAAAAAAGAGAACCTACCATTTTATTCATGTGAATTAATTGGGGATGAATTTGTACTATGTGTGCCGAGAGGATTTCGTACACGAGTTCCCAGAATTAACAGAAGTTTGTTTATGTAGTCTGTTAATAATATTATTATTATTAGGTAGGTACTTGAAGTATTTTATGGCTGCTTTTCTTGCTTTGGCTGCTGTTCTTACTGGTTTTCAGGTTTTTGAAAACACGTGTTGAACAGTAAAATTATTGTAATAAAAGGTGCTTAGTTCAAGTTGAACTTTTATTACTTTTATATTACAATAATTTTATTATGAAACTTTCCTGCTTTACTTACACTATAATAAATACGGTACTTTTTAACATTGACTCCCAGAAGTCTCAGACGAAATTTTATATTTTTATCATATCAGTTACCTTATAAAAGCTTGTATTGTACGTGTCTTGAATGTTCCTTCATTACAGTGCAAACTCAACACGCTATACCAGCATACGAATGTGGCAGAAAATTCCCAACTTATTTTACAAAAGAATTAACAAAATATACCTAATATTTAGACCACAAAATATTAGGACTCTTACTTATCAAAAAAGGGTCAACATTTTAATGGGTTACGTAACTTATTACATTGTATTATTTTATGAAAATCACTGAACACGGGAAATTTTCCGCGTAAAATTTTATTATAAAGAGGCAATTAAAACAAAAATTAAACGTGTGTTTTTCGTGCATCCCTTAATCAAATAAAGCGACAAAATTAATCTGCGCGATTCACCGCTCCCTTCCGCAGCCGGTCGGCCGCGATCCGGTCCGATCTCGTCCGGACCCCGCCAATTTCATATAATAACACATCACGTATTTGTGTTGCCGTAATGGAAACGTATACATACTTGTTTTGTTTGCTCACGTTATTAATTCATCGTATTCATAGAAAGGGTACCCAAAGCATATCGCCTGCCCTTTTGATTGGATTTAACAGAAAGAACATTTTTATAACTAGAGCACATACGTTTGATTCAATAACCGTTCGGGGATTCCTTTGATTATGTTATGCGAACATAATATTGTCCCGACCCTTTGAATAGATATTTAATATTTCGTCGGAGGCAAAACAAGTTACCCGAGAGAAGTAATATCCACGTGAAAAATCAGGAGGATGACTTTGTTTTACAAAACGAATTTCTTTTCTTCTATATAAGAAAAAGTGGATAAGTCATTAAAAGTGTCGACGAAGCGTAAAGTGAGGCGAGCAAAAGTGGTCGAATCCACGCGGAGCCGCGTCTTATCGAAAACTTGAAACTAGTATGGGTCTCCAACGAACGGTTATTAAACTTTTCTTTACTTTAACGAGTCGAACGTCAAATTTCTAGAATAGTTACCGACTTCATATCTTTCTGTAATAGTTCCATCTTTCTTTTCGTTCGTATTTAATTCAATTAGTTAAATGAATGCCAATTGATAGCAAAAGTTACAGACTCACTGATTTCTTGGAAACTCTGGCAGTTTCACGAATTTTTCTGGATTGGTGTAGCATAAAGTAATCCAGATAGAATAAATCGTTCAGTAGGCAACGCAATGTCGGAATCGGTAACGGTATCTATTTAAGGATATACAACATTATTTTTAGTATATGCGAAACCCGAAACACGTGTCTAGTTTTTTATGTAAAGAAACTATGTACAAAATTTCAAAACTGTATCGTGAAAAATCACAAAGTTATAAGCTTGTTAAGTTACCTGTTTGTCCGTACAAAAACATGCTCATCCGACTTGCGCTCATTGGTAATAAAATATAGTACCTAGATACCTAATCGTTCGGCGCGGAGATTGGATAACCTACTTAGTGTCGCTCGGTGTCCAACTTTTAACTTTTTTTAAATATTTTTGGGACAAAATATAACATGGGGTGAAAATTATTGGAATCGATTCAAATACTTATTCTGTACAAACTATATTCAGGTTTCGCTTAAACTAAAAATAACGTTGTAGAACGTGCCACTACAATGGCGACATAAATTTAACACACGGCGGCTAGCACTAGTGGCCAGTATCTAATCATAAAATTATAACAACATTTAAACATAAAATGATTCGTAATTTGAAAATTACCGCCTGCTCCGCTCGCTGACATAGGGCTCTCTTTCTTTCCTTCAATTCGACTAACGATTACGTCGATTTATTCGATTTAACTTTATTCGTTTTAATTTCATTGATGCGATGTTATGATCCGCAAATAACCCTTGTGCTACAATTCTTTAAGTGCAAAATTAATTAAGAAAATTGTAAATAAATAAATAATAATGTTTGATGAAATTAAAATATGTTCACAAAACGAAATGACAATGCATTAAAAGTCAACACTCCCTGAAACAAAGCAGAATTTCCTGGAAACGTCTTCAAAATTACTTCTACACGTAGCGGAAACCAAATAGAGCTGTCCTCAACAAATAGGTCAGCGATTCTTGTTTTTTAGTTTTATCTATGTTTATACTAATTACACCTGAAGAGTTCGTTTGTTTGTTTGAACGCGCTAATCTCGGGAACTACTGGTTGGTTTTAGAGCTCCGTACCCAAAGGGTAAAACGGGACCCTATTACTAAGACTCCGCTGTCCGTCTGTCCGTCTGTCACCAGATTGTATCTCATGAACCGTGATAGACATTTGAAATTTTCACAGATGATGTACTTATTTCTGTTGCCGCTATAACAACAAATAAGTACTAAAAACAGAATAAAAAAAATATTTAAGGGGGGCTTCCATACAACAAACGTGTTTTTTCGGCGTTTTTGCCTTGTGGTACGGAATCCTTCGTGTGCGAGTCCGACTAGCACTTGGCCAGATTTTTTTTTTTTGCATTTGATATCCCAATTCTTGAGGAAGGCTATTAAACACGCTAGGACCCTAGGACCCGAGCAAAAAATAAAGTAATAATATAATATAAATTACTAGCTACCGCCCGCGGCTTTTCCCGCGAGCTATGTCGATAAAAACTATTCTATGTCCTTCCAAGGGATGCAGTCTATCTCTCTGCCAAATTTTATCTAAATCCGTTCAGTGGTTTAGGCGTGAAAAGGTAATATACAGACAGAGTTACTTTCGAATTTATAATATTAGTAGGTATGGTCGATGTATAATAAATTAATGATAAACTAACATTATATCTCGATGTTTTGTCAAGTCGTGACCGTATGAATCAGGGTCCGGGTGCTGGTTTAAAATAAACAGGTCAAGCTTAAAATGTCTTATCCAGTAGATAAAACCAGATTGGTCCCACGTTTTTTGTTCGTCGAGAGTCGGTAATGAGCCGTCTCAGTGCTTCAATTGACCGTCCCTCCACCTTCCGAGCCAATTCACTCGCCTTTTATATCCTACTTTTAAACCCTCGGATCTGACTTTTAGAAGGAAGCTGTTTCCACGTACCGTTGAAACAGAAATACGAGTAGATGTGTATTTTATTTAATATCTGAGTTATCATCATCATCTGTTATTTATTTTTTAGATCATAAAATCCAATTTGTTAGTAGTTACATATGTACACAACTAAAACACTAGTGTTAGTACATCCATAATAATAATGTGAGTTACAAAGGTCTTAAAACTATGCTATTATTACACTATTGACTATGGTTAATATAACAATTAGATCAGTAGCTTAAAAATACCAAACAATGATACCTACCAAGTTAGAAGCAAAAGGCACTATTTTTGAAAATATATTTAGCTGTATTTAGGGTTTGGTGTTGAATTTGGTAATTTTAAACACGTTTAATTAGAGGTATTTTCTACCCATCAAAACTCATGGAATACGTTCGTCACTCATAGAGAAGGGGGTCTACTGCCGCGTCGCGGGCGCACACCGCGGCCAGCTTTGAGTGACGTCACTGCCTATAAACACCATAAATATTACAGAATATTTAAGTAGAAATTTTACAAGTCGTAACACAATGGGTGGTCTTATCGCTAAAAGCGATCTTTTGAGGACAACCTTTGGATGGATTTAAAGAAACGAACCTGTTCTTGAAAATAATACCTACATTATAATAAACAGGTGAACTAGAAGTAAACCAAGACAATTTTCAAGTAATATAACTTAGAATAAGAACGCAAAGAGCTCTGTTCTGGCTTCGGAGATGCACTATGAAAACACACGTGATCCAACTTTAAATTAAACTCATACATGGCGCATACATAGGTACACAGCTATATACTTCTACGCGTACATCACTACAAGTTTGGAGACAAGATTGTTCCAGGATTGTACGAAACTTTTCGGGATATTTTAATGAGTTTTTAAAATGACTGCCTCCTGGTGTAAAACATTAGGATCGTCCCATATTACATGTGGTTTATTAAAATACACATGCAACAAGTAAATTTTTAAATTAAATTTAAAAGTTTCATTTTTGACGTGACAACGTCTTAAATTAGGTTGCGGCTGGGAGTCACTTATGAAAAAGTGTAACGCTCGGTAACGTTACGATGAGTCATATTGATAAATGTTGATAGTGTTTTCTATAGTTAAAATTTGTGCAATTCTTATTTTCATTCAATTCCTTGTTCCTATTGTGCAATTTAATTATATTCATATCAATAAATATTCTACCGAGAAAAAGACGTTGTCACGTAAAATCTTCGCCCGTAAAACCGACTTTACAGGCAACCATTTTTTTAATATTGATCTTCTTATTTTTAAAACTTGCTGTGCCCGCGGCTTTGCTGTTGTGACTGTATTCTGTAGGTACTCATTATGAGTTAATACAAAACTTTAAGTCATATCCTCTACAACATCCAAATGGTATGTAGTTTCGTATGGAGAAGAATTGGTAAGAAACTCCATCGTTACTCTTTTGAAAATGTATAGATAACATTATGGTTTTATTGATCCCAGTAATAAATTAGAAGGTGTCACGTCACTGTCAACGAAGACATTTTTCAATTTGCACGAACAAAATTTAATTCTATACAATTTTTATTTGACACTATATTAAATTAACATTTTACCACGATTTATTTGATGAGTTTCGTGTAATTAATTAATTTCCAAGAAATCTCTGAGTAATATTTAATATGAATTCAAATTCATATTTGCGATGGAAATATTCATCCTTTGCAAATATTGATAATGAAATGTGCATTGTGCGTGCATGAATTATAATTTTCTGTGACTTAAATTATATTATAGCTTACTATCTTTCTTACTACTAATATTATTTTATTTTATAATAAAATACGCGAAAGTTTCATGTAAAAAAAAAATACTGTATATACTTCTGAACGGTTTTTGATAAAACTTTACAGCCTATTATAATGTAGCATAAATATCAGAATAACACACAGAATACTTTTTTTTTATTCCGATATCCCCACGGGATCGACACTTATGCGGGTGAAACCGCGGGGCGCTACTAGTCTTTAATATTTGAAAGACCATAAAATACCGACGATAGAGCAGTGATGGCCCAGTACCAGTTCAGACCAGTACCAGTACTTGGATTTTCATTTTCCACCTACCCGTAGGTTTTGCAATGACTACTTCCTTTTAAAAAGTTCAGCTGAAATATAAAAATTATATCAAAAAATTATTACTACTAATTAATGCCAAATTAAATATGGCCGACATTCCTTACGAACACAAAGGTAATTAAATAAAGCAGCTAAAATAAAATAGGACCTTAGCGGAGGTTATTAACTATACTCACGACCCCTCTCTTAGTTAGCAAAGTTTTAATTCTGTTTTGTTTAATATAAAGTGCAGTAAATTATTACGCATTAAAGGGTAAGCTAATAACGCCAACTGCCTCGCTTATGGCTGCTGTAGAAATTAATAGCGGCACTAGTGACGTGAAATGGCTACCGTTATCGATACTTTAGTTTTGGATAATAATTTTGAAAGAAGTTGTATGTTTTTTGTTTTACTTAAAATAAAACTTAGATCAGTGTCCAAATACTAACACTCCATTTGATTATATAAACCTAAAGCAAAGATAATGGTAGTTCCTTTATAACACATTTTATGTCTTGTTTTTGTTGTTTGTCACTTACAGAAAAGACAATAGCACCAAAGTAGTATTAGTATTAGATCTTAAGACAGCTTTCTTAAGCCAGGGCGATATTTCGCTGTATCGAGCCCAACTATGTAACTGTAGTTGAGGTTCACTCATTAGCATTACGTGAAATGACTTATCAGATGGCTAAGCTTATTTAGCTAGCTAACCCGTTAGTTACTACCACAGAAATAGCTAATGGACTGAGCATTTCGTATTTAGTCAGCAGTACGAGAGAGAATAAGCGAATGTGCGACCAGTAGTTGGTCACTTTCTAGAATTCTGATTGGTCCAATGATGTTTAGACTTTTAATGTAGGTATATTCTTGTAAAGTATCAGTATAATCTTTAAAATTTACGCTTTAATAAACTTATTAATAATCAATCAAATAAAGCTATCAAGACTTAGTTTGTCTTAAAACAGAAAAATATTTTTTCTATAATTTATTATAAAAAAATTATTTAATTATTCTTAATTTTAATTGTCACAATTTCTCAAGATGAGATGAGAGTTGCCGAAAATCGAGTTGAATGGCGTGCAATAAGAGAGGCCTATGTCCAACAGTGGACTGCTATAGGCTGATGATGATGATGAGCGGTCGATTCTATATGTCTATGGTTAATACCATGACATATAGACCTACTTCTTCACGATACTTCTGAATCATAAAACTACATCTACTGGGCACGCTCGTTCCATCATAACCGCATCCATCTCTTTCTGTCAGGCGTGATCGAAGTAAGAGCGGGCCCATTCAGCAATAAAAATAAATTACTCCAGACTATCGACACCCAAAACTGTCGCCACATCCCATCACTAAACGTTCTTTAGATACGTGCTAGGGCGTCGGCGGGGGATTTCCGGCTCTCGGGTGGGTCGCTAATATAGCTATCCTCACTCGGGGCGAGCGGGCGATGTCGCCGGCCTAGCGAGAAACTCATTAAAATTACACACCGGCACAAAAGCATACAGTAACACAGCCTCCCGTCGAATACGGCCTTTGCCGTGTCAATTTGTCGCGTCAATTACTTTATTTAACGGCTATAGACTGTATATTTCTGTTTTATGTTAGACTCTATTAAAGATTCATTGGTGTTTGATTTGGCTGGTTTATTAATAAATTACTTGGACATTATCAACTTTTTGATTAATATAAACATGATTTGTCAGATTTTTCTAAGTTATTTGCTTGTTCTGATATTGTCAGAGTTGAGAAGATTTTTCAGTTGAATGGCTTCACTCTTCATCTAGCTGTAATCTTACAAAGTGCCCGAAAATCCTCTGAAACTTTTACGTAGGCCAGAAAAAACCTACTCACCCAAATTATAATAAACTTATCCGTGTAAAATAAATAGGGTCGAAACACTTTGTTTAATAAACCTGAATAATAAAAATAAAATAAAACAAACCTTGTTTAAAATAAAAGCCTAAAATCGCGTAAAATACAACAAGCAGGAAAGATAAAACGTCCGTATTTAATTGTACCTAAAACCCATATTTCTCCATGAGATACACCCGTAGTCTTTACCAAAAATTAGATGACAGTTAAATTTTTTACGGGCCTTTGCCCGACCACAATGGACAATAAAGCTTAGGCAATCCCGGGGGTATTTCACGGTAGCCCGACGCTTGCAATGAATTCGTTCTGAACAAATTTTAAATATTAGACTGGCAGACATTTATAGTTCTTTGTAGTCTGTTCGCGTTTAAAAACTACATATAATGTGCTGGACCGACAAATATGAAAAGTGAAATATGTTTTAAGTTGTATTAGTATGGCCAGTTGGATTCCTGACAAAGAATTGGCCATCCGTTAAACATTAACAGAATAAGTGTTCTTAAACTCGAGCGTCACGCGTCGACGACAGATGCAACCATAGAAATGTAAAAAACAGGATGCAACCATTGACATATATATTACTAGCGTAAGGACCAGGCTAACGGCGCGACTAAATGGCACCAACGCGATGGCCCTAAAATGACGGTTTTAGGGCCAACGCGACTCAGTTGACAGTGGTGCGCGCGAACTTCGAACTTCGAACGAAGAACTTCTATATAAAATGTTCAGACGGGCGTATCCTTACTTTTGAAATCATTGGATGCAACTGAATTAATTTGAGTATGAAGCGTAGGTAGGCCACACCGCCAGCTAGCGAGCGAGCGAGCGAGCTGGCGGGCGAAGGGAGGCGAGGGAAACTATTAAACTAAGCAAATCTTTGGCTAGCTAAACTATGTGGGCAAGCGAGCCGGCGGGCAAGCGAGCCGGCGGGAGAGCGAGGGAAGTGTTTCGTCTCATGTCACTTGAGCGTCGACTAGTCGGAAAAAGATCTCCAAAGCGGGAGCGGGCGGGCACACCGGACGAGGCGGGCACCGCGACCTACAGAGCTAAGCTACGCTAACAAGGTAAACGAATAGCGAAGCTGACATCTTCGGTTATTTCGTTCACATCGTTTGTATCGCTGACGTAGCTTATCTCTGTAGTTCGGGGTGTGAACCGAAGTATGAAAAGAGGTGAAACGATGCTTGCCCGGCTCGCTCGCTAGCTGGTGGTATGGCCTGCGCTTGATGCTCCGTCCGGGTGCAGTCTACAACATGCTGCTCGTGTATATTGTTGCCGACGCGTCGACGACTGCAGTTACTTCTGTCATTGACGCGTGTCGGTCGTGTGTATGCACACAAACCGTTACTGCTCCACGTTTCTTTTCCCACAAGTGTTTGGAATTACCTACCTACCTGAATAAGAGAATTTCTAATTATTATAAAGAAAATCGCAATTCATAATTTAATAGCTTCCCGACCGTTTTCGGTCACGGTGATCAATCTCAAAGAAGATTAGCCAGGTACGCAGGAAATATTATAGTGCACAAGTGTGTACGCAAACACAGGTGCACTCTCTGTTCCTTTACTCTCATAGTCCGATGGGACGGCAATCTGACACGACCGGGGAGAGTTCAGGCGCAGGACCAACAGCTTTACGTGCTTTCCGAGGCACGGGGGTATTAAACCGCCAACTTCCAAACACCGGACTGTTACTAAGAAATTCCTAATGGAAAACCCAATAACACTTTGTCCGACCCGGGAATCGAACCCAGGACCCCACGCTCAGCAGTCGCGCTTGCAACTACGAGACCAACGGGGCAGTATTCATAAATTACTAAGCATTTGACAAGACTGAGTGATGGCATTACTTTCTTATCTCATTGTATTACCTAATGCTCATTTATAATACCTAGATCAAAAACGCTCTTGCTGGTGTTGTCATAATAATTTCTAGATAAGGCACTCTTTAACATCACAAAATTTATACCAGAGGCCCAAAATAAGTAATAAATAATAATGTCATTGAAACGTAAAATGTAAAGACCTTTATCATACAAAAGCCTTTATTTAGATCTACAGACTACAAAGTTTTCTGTTGTGTCTTGAGTTTTATCCGTTGTAAGGTACCTTACAACGGATAAAACTCTAAACAATTAATTTAAGTTTATCACTTACAAAGTGAATAGAGCTGTCTATTTGACATCGAGACAAGGACAAAGTTTCAGTCAAAATATACGGTTTTTGAAACATAAAATATTATTACCTACGAACAATTTTGAACAGCACCACAAAATTTTGGCCGATAGTTACAAAAGGTGATAAAGGATCTAAGTGTTGTATTTGCAAAAATATACGAAGGAGATGGTACGTGTCTCTCGTTAACCATATTTTAATTACTGTGGGCGTACTATGGTAGTGTTGGTTATTGCTCAATAGAAAAACCGTTTGCAGTTCAAAACAAATTATAATTCACGAACAAAATCACACTAGCGAATCACACACTGTAGGTAGGTACACGACACAAAGATACGGAACGCGCGACAGTTTCTAAACGTGTTCACTCCTCGACCGCCATCGACAAAATGTACTTCACTCTCGTCCAGGGGTATGTTGTAGACTCTGTCGAGCGCCACTTGATGGCGCTGGCGTCCCGAATAGTCAAACGATAGACTATCGTATTTCTGACATTATATATATTTTTTAAATTTTGAACTGATTACTAACACAGGAGGTTCTCATGTTTTTCTTGCTTTTACAAATTATTATTAAGTTAAGTTTCAATAAATAATTGTTTATTATTTTAGTGGGTTCTAATCATAGTTTTTTATAAAATATATTAAATCATAATGAATTATATACAATTTTATTAGGAACCGGTACCTACTAGACAGGAGTAAAAAGATTTTTATCAGAAGATACCAAGCTGGGAAAGACCAAATGTAAAAACTACTTTTCTATAAGATATCATTAGATACTTTAAATAACCCCAAACAGGTGATAACTCATTCATTGGTCATGATTGGTCAGCCAACACGCTTAAATTCCCGGCCAAACTTAGCACTAAATCAACTTGACGTAAATCGCGACACCAAAAGGATGGAATAATTAATGAGGTGCATTGCTCGTGACAGTGGCGGAGAATCATTTGGGCCATAATTAACATGTTCTGTTCCGCACAGAGGGCGGAACCGCGGACAATGGGGCAACATGTTTAGACCAGGTCAGTGTATTGTCCGCACACAATTAACTGACAAATGGACGTGCTCAATACTTGATAGATATTATGAATTAGTGTTTTGATTTATTGTTGTGGGTGTGTAGTAATGATGTATGTTGTAGATAGGCGATGTGGAATGGGTTCTAGGCATTTTTTTATTCCGTCGTGTTCAGAAAGCCATAAACTACAAGCGGCCATTGACCCCAAAAAAAGTCTTTTTTTTTCCGTGTTTACCATACAATTACACAAATACCGAAACAGATAGGACCGTTCTAAATTCAAACACCAGGGAAGCGAGAAAAAAGATAGTACCTAACGCACATTAATCACGTGCACAATGGATTACTGCTGATTAATTTCAGATTTATTTTCACCAGATTTTTAATATCTAGCCTGGAAAATATAAGATTCTTTTTCATATTTCATATCAGATTTCTCATAAATCAAACATACTTTCCCCGAAAACCTTCCAAACCGCACATTCTCAGTAAAAAACACCATAGCGATAGACGAATTACTTAGAAATCAATTTCGGTCGTGCAGCGCGCAATCGAATCGTCGGCCCGCAACGATATTGGGAACGTAATAAACTGCTCCAAGATTATTTCCACTTGATCCAATACGTACAGATTCTACGAGAATTCTCGACCAACGTCGGTATGTGGATGTTAACACAAACGGTTTCAGTGGGTGCTTGAAAGCTTGGCTACGATCAACAGACTTTCAATCTTGTCTGTGGTGTAAATATTGGGGATTCATTATGAGGTTGAATATCGGTATAGTGGATACTTTTTTCTTACCATTTCATTGATGCCATTTCATGGCTCAATGGTATCGGCCTCGTCTGATGAGGCGTCGGTCGTGAGTTCGAACCGAGACAGGCACTTTGATTTTTGTATTTAATTTCATCACCACTGCTCTCAAAACGGTGAAGGAAACCGGCATGTCCTAGAACCAAAAATTCACAAACACGTGACATCTTCCAATCCGCACTGGGCCCGCGTGGTGGATTATAGTCCACTCCTTCTCACAGAGAGGAGGCCTGTGTCCCAGCAGTGAGAACATTATAGGCTGATTATGCATTGATATTCTAGGTTTAAAACTGGGAGAGTATAAATAAATGCGACAGCAATGCTTTCATAGTAGTTACAGTACCCGCGTAGTGAGTAGCTTAGGCTATAGACTTTCTTTCGTAGACATCTCGTAGACGTCGCAAATTTTCTCTTTAATGTAAACAGTGTACCTACATACATCAATTTTTGTCATACAATATGAATGTCAGACAGAAACAGAGTGCGGCAGCAATGCTTTCGTAGTAGTTACATTACCCGCGTAGCATATCTTTCTTTCGTAGACATCTCGTAGACGTCGCAAATTTTCTCTTTTTTCTCAGTGAATCAGACAGAGACAGAATTCAAATGAGGCTGTAACGCTTACGTAGTAAAATGATCTGCGTAGCGTCTGGCGTAGACCGTAGACCGTAAACATCTTGTAGACGGCACTAACTGTTGCAGTTTTGAAAAGAAGAGTAAAAGAACACTATCTTTCCACTTCATAATAGATGTGTATGTATTTATTATTTTGATTACGTTATAATTAATTATTAACATTCTAATGATATTTATTTTAGAAATATGTATGTAGGTATGTTTGTTTGTTTGTATGTAGGTAAGTATATTCTCATAAAATTTGATTAGTTTTATTAAGTGAATCGTTTATGATTTTATGTAGGTATGATAAAATAAAATAATTAATGAATAATATTATTATTTTTATAATTCGTGTAAGATCAATTTATTGGCCAAGTAAATGAGTACCTAACAGTCGGAGACAGAGTATTTTAGATGCGGTATCAACAATTTGCAGTAATAATTTTATTATCCCTCTCACTGGGAGGAGGCCTGTGTCCCAGCTGTGGTTATAATACTATTATCCGCGTAGCTTAAGGCCGTGTCCTAATAGAAAGCGATCGTCGTGCGAATACGCGGTCGTCGCGTATCCATATTCATATGTCATTTTTTGTTCGGTGAACTGGAATGCATGGTCGCGCTAACAGAGGGCGCTTACCTACGCGATGGTAAGTTTTCTACATATTAGGACGCAGGGTTATTCGTATGCCGTAGACTTTTTATCGTAGACGTCGCGTAGACGCCGCTAATGTTCTCTTTTCCATGACCTACTTTGCGTTTGTTCACACTTAATAAAGTGTCGCCAATAACGAGTACTCGTAATAACGAGTACTTACAGATCAACAGATTTTAGACAAAATGGAGGCATTAACTTTTATCGACATTCAACAACTAGGTAGATGTTTGGTTTATTTACTCAAACTGGTCATCTTAAACACAATGTACAAATTAACACTAAAATAATAGAGGTGTTTTTTTCTGTGTCGTTATGTTTTTTAAGATACAGATAATACAATAAAGTTGCATTCAGACAACATGCTATTTTACTAAAATTCACACATATATTATATTATCTACAAAAAAAGGGGAAGAGCTCATTAGGCATCAAAACATTTGTTCGCACTGCCTGTCGTCAATGGGAAAAGGGCCCACAAAACTGGCAGAATTGCTGATTCGTTGACCTTATGGTGATAGACAAATTGAAAAAATGTGGTTTTTCTATTTCGTGTAACTTGTTAAGTATGTGGAATAGGGATTTAACATTTTGGTATTAGGTTTTTGACTCTTTGTTCTAGTACCATGTAAAAGGAATACACGATTCAATTATTTTTTCTTGATACACAAAAATTTCAAAGTTATATCTATTTTTTTTTACTTTTTTCGACATCACGGCGTAACGCTTAAGAGTTATTCAATAGAATTTACTTTAAAACATAAAGAATTATTATATTAAAGTTTTCTCAAAGTAGTTTTAAATCTAATTCATTTATTTTGATAAAAAAGGAGTAAAATCGTTTTGGCGTTTGGTCGTTTTATTCCGAGCGCACGCACATTATAGCCATCTCTCTTCTTTTGCGTTTCAAAAGTAATTGCATCACTTTCGCTCGCTTAGTAGATCAGGCGCTACGATTTATTTTCGAGGTAGCGTTTTTTTTTTTGTCGGATGGGAAATCATCAAATGACCCTTCCCGCTCTGGGTGGAGCGGAAAGGAGTGTCAGACTCTTACTGACTAAAACCCACCCGTGTTCCTTCCTTAGCCCTTTATGTTCCGGGCCAGCGGTAACTAAACAGATTAATGTGCATACGCATGAGCTACACACGACAGAGGCAACTGGAGTCGTCAACGCGTGTCGGCGGCAGCCGTCGACAACATGCCGCTCGTGTATTAGCACCTTATTTAAATAAAGTCAAATCATTTATTTCAAATAGGCACATTAAAGGCACTTTTGAACGTCACACTGACGTTGACGCGGAGTGCGTCCATGCGGTTGTGTCCATGGAGTTTCTTGCCCGTACTTCTCCATAGGTACCTACGCTTTGGAATGGGCAACCTGACTGACCGACTTCTTGACAATTCAATAGTGCCTGCTAATGGTATAATTGAAATAAATGCTTTGAGTTTGAGTTTGACGCGTGTCGCTCGTGTGTATGCGTACTTAAGTACCAACCGACGAATATTTTATATCAATTTGAAAACCGTACATGCCTGGATGACGGTTTTATCTCGTAAACCAAACAAGCATACATTCCCTCAATAATCCAGTCCTATCGCTCTAAGCAGTGTCCCACATTTGCACGTGTAACTCAAAGGCTGTGCTGTTTTAATTTGAATATTTGCAGCGCAGGAGTAATTATCATAATATAGTGGTTTATCTGAGTTGTGGGTGTTCCGGTTCGGATGATTTTGACCGGGAGATGGATTGTGTTGGGACTTCCGGTTTAGTATTTTGCATATTTGAGGATTCCGAATTCATTTTAGTGTGATTTGAATAGAGTATCACGCTACAATTCATAAGATAGACTGTGAATGGAAGTACATTATGTGACTCAAGTCAAATGCTATGCTTATAAGCGATCATTTAGCGTAGAAAAGTGTCAGTTTTTAGTAACTTTTGGATATCACTTAAAGTAACAGGAGTACCTTATAATAAGACGTTATCAAAAAGTTAAAACCATCACAAACCTAAAAAAAACATACCAAAAATCTTTACCCTCCTATTTTGCTTCGCCGCAATCGCGTAAAAAGAGCACATGCTATATTATACTTTAAAAATAAATCCATCCATCTCCCATACCATTTTTTATTTAAATTCAATTCAATCTCCCACAACAAGTAACAAGTAAAAACTCCTTTCAACCAGATTCAATTTCTTCGAAAACACTCTGGAACCAGCCCATCTCATTATGTATTCCCCATAGACTATTAATATACTACACTGAAGACTGCATTCGTCGCTAAAATCTATAGCTCTATGAATATTTCGGCGCGAGAATAGTGCTCAGTTGCGTCCGTATTCAATGAGGCAGTCGCGATTCACTGAAGGACTGAAGTATTTCATATTGTGCAATCTCTTTCAACAGCAGACAATGCGATACGCGGTGGAACGCATCACTCAACGTCAGCCTAGACGTGTATTTTTACATCCTCGCAATACTCAAGGGGAAATAATTTCTATTGTCAGTAAACAGAGCCTTACGATCGGCAACTACGAGGTATCCACTGTTTATTTTTCGAGTCAGAAATTCTGAGAATTCGTAATATATTTCGCTGTGCGTTATTTTACGTCAGTCAACTGTTTTTTGTGTGTTAAGCAGCTTTATTGCTTTTCAGTGTTACGTCGGTTTTGAGTTAGTAATTGTTTTGAAGAACGTCTTACTTTGTTTGGAGTGTGTTCAACAGAACCTAACGTTCGTTGAAAGATTGAAAAATTCGATCAAACTTCGTGCAGTAAGTTTTTAAAGTTTTGAAAAATGCAAGAGAGTGTAAAAATGTTGAGCTTACAAGCTCCCTCTCCACTAATACATAATTATAATGAATAATCTTTCTCTAGAATAACAGCTTTGCAGCAAAGAGCATTCTGTATTTACATACATTAATTTTAGGTACCAATGAGCAAATCCTACGATCCAATGAGTTTTTCTACATTATAAACGATAATGCGAGAAACCAGGATGGAGATAATGGGCTGCTCCTTCTAATAAGACAGGTCTTTAGAGAGAATTGGATGGAGATTAGAGGCATTCGAGAGGAGACTTTTCTCTCGAACTACTAGAATTGAATATTACCATTCCCCATATTATCATTCCCCAGGAACTAAGTTCTTGTAAGAAGAAAATACGTTAAACATGACGCACAGAAAGAACACAAACATAAAAAAGTTAATTGTTTTCTTATTTATCTTAAACTAGCTACGCTCCACGGTTTCGCCCGCATAAGTTTCGATCCCGTGAGAATATCGGAATAAAAAGTAGCCTATATGTTAATCCAGGTTATCAGTTACTTTCATACAAAATTTTATCAAAATTGGTAGAGCCGTTTGAGCGTGAAGAAGTAACAAACGTATAAACAGACACACACTCACTCACAAACTTTCGCCTTTATAATATTAGTGTGATACCACATTATGTACAGACACTTGACATGTTCAATATATATAAGCCCTCTCCAGTAAATACAGCAAACTGCTTTCAGTAACATTCACCTCTAAATGCTCACTCGAACCATTTCAAACCAAGAACGAGTTCAACATCTACGAGTACCAACGGAATCATTAATCAACTATCAGGGAGTCGTAGCAGAAAATAAAATATGGCAATTCGTAGTCCACAGAATCGTGCTGTCAGCTCCTATGATGTATTTGAACGTTTTCATGGGAACCAGCGAGCGCTTTGTCAACGTCCCCCATTAGGGGTCATCGCTCATGGCGACCCCTACCGTCGGACCCCGGTTTTCCTTAAGATTTATGAATATCGATTCGAATTATTGTAGCTATTAAGTCTGTGATAGAAACAAGACTCCAATTATGTTGGGAAGTCAATTTTGGGCGGATATTTGGGTTGGTTTTGGTGGTGGTAGGTATGTGTTTTGTATTGTAATAAGTGTGTTAACGTGGTAGAGGATATATAGATGAAATAAAGGATTACACTTTTCTATTGTAACACCGTTAATCTTCTTCGTTTACTGCTTATTGATACCTTATGGTTATTTATAGCATAATCAGCCTATAATGTTCCCACTGCTGGGACATAGGCCTCCTCTCTTCGAGGAGAAGTGGGCTCTAACCTACCACGCGGGCCCAGTACGGGTTGGTAGATGTCATATGTGTTAGGATTTTTGGTTCTAGGATATGCCGGTTTCCTCACGATGTTTTCCATTACAGTTTCGAGAGCCGTGATGAAATTATTTACACAAAGTAAAGAACCTGTCTGGGTTCGAACCCAAGACTTGCTCTGCATTATTTATGGGTATAAAACGAATCGAAGTAAATTTTAATGGCAAGCAGAAACACTGAAAAGCATTAAGCTGTTGCAAACTGTTAAGTATTTCCGAACAAGGAACCAGTTCGTGTAGTTCAAACGAGATTGTGAAAGGAATTTTGTAACGACGACAATCTCACAATTTCGAAGTAAGTACTGAATGTAACCCCTGAAAGTTATTGCCATCGTTAGGAACATAGTTCCATTCTATCACTTTGAATGTAGACGATAAATACAAACGAATGCTTTGAGCGACGCTCATTACCGCCCAGCACTCGAAACTCCTCGTAAAGCCGCAGAAGAGTGATGCAGCTACCAGTAATGGACGGACAGAGAACGAGTGCCGGATCAAGTATTACTCCCACTTTGAGATCGCGCACATCTGAAGCAAGCTACTCCCGTTTATGTGCGCCTCGTACTCCTTCCCCTCCAAGCGGATAAAAACGGAAATTCTCTAAAAGACAAATCCTCGTAAATCCCTCTCGCAATTTCTCACTTTTAATACAGGCCCTACTTCAATAATTATTTTCATCACAGAGAAAATGAAAGCTGAATCCGGCGTCCCACGCACGACAGATGGCAGCCGCACCTGGCATTCACAACTTTCCTTTTCAATAAATCCAACCGACATTCGCGCGACATTGTTCTACCAGAATATATTCAAATTATGATTTATTATTATGAAATGTTAGTTCTTGTAATAAGGGGAAGTTTGCACGCTTATTCTGAATGTTAATTAGGGGCAAAATGAAAACCGTGTAGACAATGTAACGATTATCCAGTGGTACGTATGCGAACCGCAGAATACAATAGAAAAGTTTATTACGGTACCCGCGGGTGAAGTCAGGTTTCTCGTTAAGAGGTAAATATTTGCAGAGAGCGAAGCAACGTGTGAGCACGAGTAAATAATGAAGCCTACATCTCGTAACGAGATGAATGTTTGCGGACTACCAACGAAAGTAATTAAGAGTTTAACAAGAGTTACAAAATAAAACAATTTTGTCAAAAACTCGTCGTCAACTTTGAACCCGACTCGCGAACACTGATAATGTTGCTTCTGAATTATTATTTTTAATTGTATTATAATACAACCAGTTAACCGTGAGATTTAATTGAGTTGATATTGGCAACACTGCGATAAGTACCAACAGTAATATTAAAACGTTTCAAAACTTAATTTTATTAGTCTTGTTATAAAAAGTGAAAATATTTACAAATAAAATTATCATTAATTGAACTTTACTTTGAATTTACAATTGCGTACAAAGAAATTCTGATAAAAACTTAAAAAATATTTTCAGACACGAAATTTAATAATCGAATAATAAACAATTGAGTTTTCACGTGTAAATAACGTAAAAAATATAGTACAAAGGTTAGTTAGTCTTTTATTACATTTCTTTAATAACGGGCCAGACTATTGCTTTTTAGTACTAGAACTGTAATACCAACTGATAAAATTAAATAACTTTTGGTACGGCCCTCCGAAATACTTTTAATAAGAACTTAGTTTTGATATTAAGGCTTAGTAACACGGTCACTGACTTTTTATTGCAAAAGTAATACTTTTTGTGCCAATGTGTTTGAAAAAGACGAAATTATCTTCTTTAAAAGATACAAAAAGTTTTTTATTATTCAGAATATAATTTAGTTAATACTATATTCAGATTTAATTAGGTTTTTCCTATATTTTTCAATACAATCAATTACACTAACTAATTTTTACATGCATACACTTGTCTAAAAACCTTTGAAGGTTTATGTGACAAAGTGGAATATATATATAGTGGTAACTATTATGGTAGCTGCCTATTTACTTATAGGTAATATAAAAGAAAATTCAATTCAACTTGGCATATCCTTAGCGATTACAATACAGACAACACCACAAAATACTTAATTAAAAAACCCCAAAACACCGAACGCTACGTTAAAAAACCCAGCATTTATCTTAATAAAGAAACATAGTGGCGAGAAAGATGGACAGTCCCGATAAAGTAATCCCCCCGACCCATACTTCGTCACTGTCCGATCCTTCGATGCCACCTATCTCCGGCAGTCCGGCTTAACGAACGTGTACAAATTTAAGGATACACAGCCATGTGGTTACAGCCCTAAACCGGAGCTTAATCCTCGGTTACCGAACAAAAGGTTCTGGCGTTAATTCTTAACAAGCGTTTGTCTTAATCCTGATTGTATAGAAATCCTATTTAAGTTTTAATGCTGCCGAAAAGTTTTGAGGCTTTGGTATTCGGAGCGGAGTACCTACTTATTTACTTAGGTTGACACTGTTTTTCGCTACGGGTCGACCGGAATTCCATTATCGTTCATAGATTTTCATAGGAATCTCTCAAACGTATTGAAATGTATATTATTGCCTAAATGTATGACCTGCTAGCTCTATAAATCCCTAGAGACTAAAATTGATTTGAATAAGGAATGTGGATATTGTTAGTAAAAGTTCCAATAACCAAAGAGATCAATTATGAGCATTGTATGAACAAGTAACCGGCTGTATGATAAAGTAAAAGCGCGCGAGTCAAAATTAAAAAAGAAGTTTCTGAAAAAATAAAAAACGCACGAATTGCATTCTGCCTTCATTCGTGTTTTGTGTTTCACGAACTGTGTCAAAATAAACTTTATTCTTTCTTTCTTTAATTGTTTACACAAAATTGTATGTAAATAAATAAATTTACTATTCTTATTCATACGTTGCACTTACTTATTTTTTCATAGAGGGTGATAAAAAGTAGAGTGTCCACCTCGGGAACAACACTATTTTAAGCTCGAGTGACGTACTTTGAATCCCTCGCTGCGCTCAGTTTTCTAATTTGCAACCCCTCTCTGCATTCGGGATTCTACTCTAGGATCCTTCGCTCCACTCTGGATTCAAAAAACACTCTCGCCTTTAAAATTGTTGTTTGCTCCCTTGGTAAACAATCTACTATTAAGTAAAACATTTCTAGCTCATCCCGTACAAGTTCGTGAACTACAACTAAGACACACAAGGCCTCAAGAAGTATAGAGATTCAATCAGGACTCGGTTTACTCTGTCTAGGCTAAATCTAATCCATGCCTACATAGAAACATTCCTGATGTTCCTACACAATAGTTTGTAAATGAAGTTACAAGTTCTGTTAAGTTTGTCTTGGAATAGGATATTATGCAATCAAGGAACAACAATGGTGTCCGTTTGGTAGGAAATATATCTAGTAGTATACTGTAATACCGTAAATTGAAGATGATTACAAAGACAAACAAAATAAAAATAATTGTAAATAATAACTTCGATTTTATAATCTTAACTGTAATCGCATTGTTAAAGCACCTTTTTTAATTATTATCGGACATAGAGCGAATAAGAACTACCTATTGCGTGATGTACTCTTTGTTGAACTACAAAAAAGATATTTCCAAAAAAGATGCATTCAATTTCCAAACGAAATATACCTTAGTTCAAGCCGCCATCTATCCGGGTCATCGTGGTTTATATCACATTTACGTGTTAAAAATGTTTGTCTATTCGTCTTAATAAAGGCGGATCGGTCCGGTTGGGATCGTACGGTATCGTACGGGTTCGTCCGGGATCGGTTGGCCATCGGATACTAATCCTACCCGCTCCTCAGTCAATGTCGTGACCGCGTTCGCCCATTGCCGCCCGATCGCCAATGGGATTATTTGACACATGTTTGGATTTAGTATATTATTCGGTTGCGTGATGTGTGAAGATTATTATTTTACACTATTTTTGGTATAGAAAAAAAAGTTTTAAGGTTTTTTTTAAGTTAATATTTTAGGGTCATTTGACACAATCATTATTTATGATAAATTGTTTGTATGTAGGTTTACGTAGGTAGTTAGGCAAATGCATGGGAATCTATCTTCTATATATATAAAATGATAAACTGACTGATTGTTGATATATCAACGCACAGTCTAAACCGCTGCTCCTAGAGACATGAAATTTGGAGGGTGTGTTCTTTGTGAAGAGTAGGTATCCACTAAGAAAGGGTTTTTCGAAATTCCACCCCTAAGAGGGTGAAATTTCACGCGGACGAAGTCGCGGGCAGAAGCTAGTAGATAGATAAAAAGTTTATTCAGTGCAACAAAAGACACAATACAGGTATTAAAAACATCAAAAAAGGTGAAAAAAAATTATTACAAAGATTAAAAAGATAAATTGACCCATAGACACCTAGCTCATATACTTACATCTATAACGGTCGATCACTACTGGGCGGTGTATGTCTCATGGTTGCACCAAATGGGAGTCCAGCTCAGCATATGCCAGGTACAATACCTGACGCTGGTATTCTGCTGCATCCCGTTAGTGACATACGGATGTCGAGAAGACACATCTGAGTAATAAATCTATCTTAAACACATTCAAAGATTTTTTGAATTTCACCTATCTACATGAATAGCTTAGCTTAGGCTTAGAAAGCAAAAGTTAAGGTATTCATGTTTCTTCCAGGATTTTCTCGGTTTAGTCATCCTTATGTCCTCTTTCTTCATGCTCATGTCTGGAAATAGGTTGGCCTATTCAGGCTAGGGATCAAACGACTCATGAATATTTTAAACTAGCTATGGTCTTCGCTGCCCCCTCGCAGAGTTTTAATTTTCCAGGTCAAAAAGCATCGTAGTGATCTTTTCAATTTTAAACTTGCATCTTTCAACTGCGCCCCGCGGTTTCACCCGCGTAAATGTTGATCCCGTGGGAATATCGGGATAAAAAAGTAGCCTATAGGCCAATCCAGGGTACTTCCATACAAAATTTTATCAAAATTGGTCTAGCCGTTTGAGCGTAAAGAAGTAACAAACATATAAACACACCCCCACACACCCTCACTCACAAACTTTCGCCTTTAAAATATTAGTGTGATTTGAATTTTGAAAATTTATGAATGATGATTTGATTTGAATTTGATTTTAGTATTGACTAATATAGATTTAAGCCCTTTGTAACTAACAATTATATGGACAAATAATTAGTCTGAAAGAACGGATTATTTTAATTAGAACAAAAAACCAAAACTAGGAAGTAGAATGAGATGCAAAAATGTTTATTTTTAACCTAATTAGAAATTATAAAACAGCTAACCAAGGTAGGTACTTATACAATTAACATTAAAACACTTTTTGTGCATGATTGATTGACACAGCACACAATTATTTTCCATCGCCACTCGCGTGACCACGCGCACATAATTCCCATGTTTAATACAAAATACACAGTTTATTTAATATAATTCTGTGCAACGTTTCAGAAAAGGTCGTCGGTGAGGCTTATAAAAAGGAACCTAGGCACGTGTGGCATGAAATAAAATAATTTGTTTATAGGAAACCGTCGGGGCGAAAGAGAGTCGTTGAGGCAGGCGACCATAAGTAATGGAGAGGTTGAATATTTATCCACTGACCCTCCACAAAGTCCTTAGCGCGTGAAATTTTCATCGGGAACACAGAATAGTACAGGAGGTCAACTCTATTCAACGAACGAATACACAGGCACACATAGACACGCTTCACGTAGAGCAAGCGCACTCGCAACTGGCATTCAGCTGAGATCGCCGTATGTACGCGTCTATAGCCATACACATGCCAGTAAATCGGGAAAATAGCTGGCATGAAAGTTACTGGCATGTACGAGTAACTGGCACACTACTGATACATTCGCAAGTAATACTGGCATGCAAGTTGTGCCCTTGTATGCCAGTATTACCATCGCGTCGCACAAAAGTACCTATGCTGTGGCAACCCACCGCGTCCCCTCCCTCAACGGGCATGCAAGTAAATCAAATTTTGTGCTAGCTACTTGTATGCCAGTTACAGGCATGCCAGTTAGCATATACACATAACAGTAGCTGGCACGTGCAAGAAGCTCGTATGCTAGTGTGCAAGCTACTTAACTGGCATGTGTATCCCCGGCTTATGAGTATGTGCGGTATGCTTATTTTCCCCTGTTTTATCGACCTGACCTTCTGTATTATTCTGTGTCGAGTTGAGAGCTTTGTATTGTACTAAACTTGAGGGGTGTTGCTGCCTATTGACGTTCTAAGCTTTCATGTCTGTTGCCTCTTTGAGACGTCTATCATTCTGTTACGATTTTAGGTCGGGTCAAGTGTCTTTTGTTTTACGTTGTGGTTGTATAGAATTTGGAATGTCTTACAAAATAATACTGCCCCGAGTATCGTGGTAAATTGCAATAATGAAAAAAAGGCGATCTGATGATGTTGTTACTAATGTACTTATATTAAAATCACACTAATATTATAAAGGCGAAAGTTTGTTAGTGTGTGTGTTTATATGTTTATTACTACTTCACGCTCAAAGGGCTGGACCAATTTTGATAAAATTTTGTATGGAGGTTGTTGACACCCTGGATTAACATATAGGCTACTTTTTATCTCGATATTCCCACGGGATCGAAACTTATGCGGGTAAAACCGCGGGGTGCAGCTAGTAGATCTATAAAATTGAAGTGTCAGTTGCTAATGTCAAAATAACAGGTTTTTACTAAATGCCTATGAAAGTATATAAAGTACGGTACTTATAATATTTTTTTTTTTTTAATTTTTGTCTTTCTGTCTGTCTGTTTGTTTCGGCTAATCTCCAAAACGGTTGGACCGGGGCTTTCACTGACAGATAGCTGATGTTAAGCTTAGGGAGAAACTTAAGCAACTTTTATTTTGAAACAATAATTAGGGTTCCGCGGCAATAAATTACAACCCATGTAATCTAAAATGCTTGCGAACGAAAAGTCATGGGCACACCTAGTACATAATATAAACGTAGGCTTTTAAATACTAAATAGGCTGTAAAACTCCTTTCAATGGCGTTTCCGTAGTTATGTAAAATAGGCAGCGATTGTAATCGACGAATAACTTCGTCTAGTTGAACGGTAAAACATAAAAATTTGACAGCAAGAAAACCATGTTAAGAAAGAAATAAAATACGTTTATTTGCAGCAAACATGACGCATAAAAAAAAACAAAAAAAAAAACTAATAATTAAAATAAGACGGAGAGGATAAATGAGGCTGTATGCCGCATGAATGATTAATTGACGATTTAGTCTCGTTCCTAACTGACTGAACAGGAGAGAGGGAGAAGGCACAGTATAAGGAAATGTGGAAGGAAATGGGGGACGCCTTTTCCCAGCAGTGGGACAATACAGGCTAATAAAAAAAAAATACGTAGGTAGATGTGTTAGTAAAACGGAAGTAACTTAGAAAATAAGCCGCTTCCCCTCTAACAAATCAGAGCAAATAGTCCAATAAAACGCGACCAACCGAGCGTATCGTCTAGATGTCCCCTTAAAAGTTAACTTCATATCATGCACCTGGACAGACAAGAAAAGTAGAATTAGGGAAGAGACTGAAATAATTTCAGTCATAAATTCAACTTTTATAACTGGCGCATTACGTGGCAAGGTCTGACTCCTCAGACATCAATATAATTTAACTTTTTCCTATTATCTTTATGCTGACGCCGTTAAGTGGCTCACTCACATATTGCAGACCGAGCGTTTTTGTTATAATTTCGAGTTTACTCCGCCTTCCATGCATTTTTACCAAGTTTAATTTTATTCGGAGAAGGTAGGGATCCAAAGTTTGACTCCAATTATTACTTTGGAATTAAGTTACACATTGTTAAAGGGATGCCTAACCACGTACTAAGTTAAGTAAGTTAGTTTCCGTGAGTATGGACGCGTAGTAATAAAGGTTTTCTGTACAAGAAGTGGCTACTGGATTTCTTACTGGAGATTTGTATCTATCTCGTTTTTTGTGGGGAGAATACTTTTATTTTTTCAGCTTTAGGCTTTCGTATTTCGTGATAAGTGTTGTATATGTAGCCCGCGGCGTGCGTTAGGCTCTGTTACACATTTTACTTGATAGCTATCTGTAGGGTGTTTCATAAGTAGAACGATCTACTTATTTTTTATAGTATTGTATTTCTTATCTCTGCTCTTTTTAGGGTTCCGTACCGAAAGGGTAAAAACGGGACCCTATTACTAAGACTCCACTGTCCGTCTGTCACCAGGCTATATCTCATGAACCGTGATAGGTAGACAGTTGAAATTTTCAAAGATGATGTATTTCTGTTGCCGCTATAACAACAAATACTAAAAATAGAATAAAATAAATATTTAAACATGCTCCAATACAATAGACGTGTTTTTCGGCGTTTGAACCCTTCGTGTGCGAGTTCGACTCGCACTTGACCATTTTTTTAGTTTATTATGTCAATTGAGTTTATATATGTAATGTATCCTTTCAACGTGCCTCTAGACATTTTAATATATCTTACTTTCAGTACTACATAAATGTACTTAGCACTTTGGAAGTCTTGTTATTTCTAAGATAGGTATTTTTTTGACATTATAAGAACTGTGAGGTATAGGTGTCATTAGCATTTCATTCAAATTTGGTTCGTGGTTTTACACACAAGGGCTTACTCCACCGTGTAAGACAAAATTAACAATTTTCTCTGAATAGTGAAACTTGAATGTTTTCTGCTTTGTTAGGACTTTCTAAGCACTAATTATACACATGGGTGACAGGGAAACTCGTCTTATTCCTTGAAAGGAGTTATAATAGACGTCATTAGCAACAAATTAAGTCCAAAATTAAGTAAGGGCCAACTAAGGGATAACTAAGGGGGGGATAACTAAGGGGGGTTAACTAAGTGTCAAAACTGGATGGTTACCGAGCTGTGTGAGCGGTTCTTCGATTTTTTTTAATTTTTTGACTTAGACCAAAAACAATTATTTATGAAAAAACTATTCCATACTCCGCTCTAAACATTTAATTAATACTTTTCTGAAAGCTGAAAAATGAGTGATTATAAAAAAAAAATGCTTGCCAAAAACTTATAATTATTATAATCTCAGAAATACAAGTACTTAGCAATTTTTTTTAATAAATTGGTGAAATAAATACTTAATAGTATTAATTAGGTAATTATTTGTTTATTTTTATATTTTTGGGACCCTGGGGTCCCAGACCTTTGGAAGGCGTGCAAGGGGCCAAAGCCAACTCGCAAAGGCCCCATAGGTAATTTTAATGAAATGCGGTACCATCCGACGATTATCCCTGTATGCACTATGCAAGTGCACCCAAGGATAACACCCGGTTGGTGTAGGACTATTGCAGGATATGGAAAAATAAAAAGTTGGTCTATGGGTTTGGGTGGCTAAAGTGGACTAGGTAATTATTATTATATTTTTTTAAAATTTTTATTTTTTACTTAATTTGTTTCTAATGACCTCTAGTGTAACCTCTTTCAAGGAATACGTGGAGTTTCCCTCTCACCCTGTATACCGTGTTTTCTTCCCACACCGAGTTGTTTTTCTTAGTAACGCAAATGTTTTTTGATTGAAAAGATTTGCACAAGCAAAATAGAACTTTGAAGGTGTATTCCGGTGTATTCCCGCAAATTATTATGGTTACAAATATCTTCACAGTATTTTAACTAAATCTATACTAATAATATAAATGTGAAAGTAACTCCGTCTATCTGTCGGTCTGTCTGTATGTTTTGAACCAATGTAGATACTTTTTTTGTAACTTAACAAACAAATACATGCCGTAGCAAAATCAAACAAAAAGCATCGTCCTTTGTCGTCGTATCACATACAATCGTTCTCACAAATGCCAAATACCGATACATTAAACATTTCCTGGCGTTACATTAAGAACAAACCTTGAACGGCCCTCGGCTATACTGTTCACATTCGCATCTTACCAGCGGAACACCGTTTTGCTCTCAAACACATCGTATCGCGACTCCGACGTCTCTACTAGCCAACTTCGAGTCAAAGTTCCCTCGGGCAAAATCTATAAGAGTGTTTTGCCACATGATCGCTTTCACGATTTGCCAAGAAAATAAAGTAGAATCGAACAGGAAACTAGTTTCTACCACAAGTGAGTTGATAAAAGTAGATATCTTTGCAGCGTTCTGACTTCACCAGTAAATAATAATGTTACAGTTGGTGTTGGAGATGTTTAAGTTTAATGTAAATGCTTTGAGTATTGGTTGGTGTCAGTTTGAAATAAATGTTGCAATGAACTTTCATAGCCTTATAAATTGTCACGTGTACGAAGAGTTTGTAAACCTCTTTTTGTGTGGTGATTTAGGATTTTCCTCCTGTGTCCGTACATATGTTGGTCAAACAATAATTTATACATCATCATCATCACCATACCAAAAAATTAATCTACGACTGTTTTGAAGGCTTATTCGTCGATTTACATGAAACTACTCGATCGAAACGGGCGAATCGTCACTTTTAAATTATATATTTTTTATAGGTATGCGACTCGCACGAAGTTAATTTATTTGTGGGCGATTTTTTCTATACTATGTTGCATAAAATTCAAAATGAGCCAATTGCCTTTTACTTATTTCTGAAATTGTCGACTCCCCCACAAATAAATTAACTTCGTATAAGTCGTAGATAGAAAAAATAATATTATTTAAAAGTGACGATTCGCCAGTTTCGGGCGAGTAAGTTCGTTCAATTCGACCATTAAACCGTTTTGAATTATCCGGTTGTCTTATTGAAATATTCTACAAAGTACCTATACGTTGTATATGTATCCTTGTGAAAACAATTTCGAAGACAACAAGGAAAGCACAGTTTTAATTATAATATTTATAATATTTGTCTCAAGAATATACACAATTACTTGTCCCCTAGAAATTTGTTCATACAATTATGAGAGTAGACAAGTAATTAACAGAGTACCTACCTAATTGAATTTCTTATTATTTTACGTGCTGTAGTTGTTTCCTCATTGTATAAAGAAAATGTTGTTATAAGGCGGTGTGCGGTTAATCTCCCGCATGCGGGGTTTCAATACGTAAACGAACTTGTTGGACGAATAAGAATTATATGTCGAAAAATCTTCCAAAGCCTGCGAGTGCAATGTAAGGTCTAATTAAAAATCCTTTCATTTTTGCTCATAACGAACCATCGAAACAGTCATAATTTCAGCCGAAAGACGTCCACTGCTGGACATATGTCATCCAAACACTAATGAATATAAAATATCCCCGCATGCGGACATTGCATGCGTGACAGAATAATCTCCCGTACATATTCCATGCAGTTGCTTCGTGAAAATTAGCCCTAGTTCGAACATAACTTCGTGGGAAGAAACCGCCGGCCGGAGCTTCATGAATATATCGCTTAATCTTAATTAGATCTTGATAAATTTGCTGCTTATACTGCGGTCAACATTTGACTTAGAGATCGTTCACATACAACACTCTTCTTTTCGCCTAGTGCACGCAGACCGACCCTTACTGTAAATAGTCTATCTCTAATAAGTTCTATTAGAATCGTACTAGGACTATT
Source organism: Oligia latruncula (assembly GCA_948474745.1). Classification (NCBI taxonomy): domain Eukaryota; kingdom Metazoa; phylum Arthropoda; class Insecta; order Lepidoptera; family Noctuidae; genus Oligia; species Oligia latruncula. The sequence continues at coordinate 7,778,611 of OX419684.1, read as the reverse complement.
GGAAACGTACCTATACGTTCTAAAATTCTAGGTGATCTGTTAAACAACATCTTGATAGATTGTTCCCTGTAATTTTGTCATAGATACTGCAAAATAGTTATTCGTTTATAGTTTAGTTAAACATATTATTATAATATGTATGTAGCATTAACTTTAACGCAAAACTTACGAAAATGCCTACAGCAGACCATGGTTTTTCTTTTCCACGGACTAATAACGAAGTATATTTTCATCTGAATCAGTTTCAAATAAATTTGTAGTGTGAAAATGTTTACATAAAAGGCATGAATGACAGTCCATAAACTTAAATGTCATCACCTCGTCTTGAGTCATTCGTGTCCCAAAGTCATATAAAAACCACCACTAAATTGTTCCATACTAATAATTATTGTAATTATCGTCATATACTTATCCATCTATCTACAAGCCACTGAAAACAGAGCCATAATGTCCATCGCTTGCTTATGTATACGAGTGCATGCTAAGAGCCGACAAGGCTGAATGATGGATGAAGGCGGAATCCCGACAGTTCAGATAATGTCTGCGGAGCGGAACGATCTCCGAGCGTAATGAATTTTTCATATAACTCTTAATGTGCCCGGGTTTTCTTTGATGCAGTTTTGGTGATAGATGTGTCGTTACACTTGTGTGAACTCGGTCAAAGAGGTTCCTTTCTATTTGATTGAAAGAAAGCAGAGAATAATCTATCTATACTCTATAATTATATATCACACTAATATTATATAGGCGAAAGTACGTGTAGGGGTGTGTGTGTGTGTTTATATGTTTGTTACTTCTTCGCGCTCAAACGGCTGAAGCAATTTTGATAAAATTTGGTATGGAGGTAGGTGATACCCTGGATTAACATATAAGCTACTTTTTATCCCGAGATGCGTGGGGGAACAAGAAATTTCACGCGGGCAGAAGCTAGTGTAATAATAAATCCAATAATATTATACAGCTTCATAGATCAAGGTCTAAAAGATTTAAGATATTAGGAATCAATTTATATACAGTTATATATATATACCTACAAACTGTTATAGGATAACAGCAAGGCATATGACATCATTATTCTAACTGCTGGCAGTTACAAGAAGCAATCAAATGAAATCGTGCATGTCTCAATTGAACTCAGAATAAAAGATAAAAAGAAGTTTCCAATGAATACCAAAATCGAATCACCAAACGATGTGCAGTAAACCGCAATCTAATTTACAAATCGTATGATACCTACCGTTTAATATTCCCTTTACAATCTCCCTTTACGAAAACAAATGTATGATTTACTGCAAAATTTTACTCTTCGTTATCAGCTAGGGGCGGTTGATTTACTCGGCGCCAGTTCGCGGGCTGAACCTAACGTTATCACTACACCACGAAAGTAATCGGAGACGTTTATCTGTTCACTCTTAACTCACAAAGGAAACAAAACAACAGTCGACCCTAAAGAAATAACTGATAAATAATATTTTAAATTTACGCGCGTAATAACATTGTAAGTACTAGCTGTTACCCGTGGTTTCACTCGCATTCTAGGGAAACTACGACATTAATGCATGCGAATGAAATTTATCTTATACTACCCGCCACTTCCAAAATATTGTATATAAAATAGGTATGTTTCAAATAAATTTTATTTTAAGTTAAGCAAATATCAACTTTACTTTAATGAAAATTAAGTTGATTTCAGAGTGACTAGTACTATTGAAAAATTATAAAAATGTTTGAAGTTGTAGCGTAAACTGAACTTTATTTGTGTAGGATTTAAAGTTATTTTTACCATAAACACATATCGTCGACCGTAGGTTCAATTGAGGTAAGGGACATAATACGATTTTTCAGGAGAGGCCGACAAAGTTTTTTTTCGGACTAAATCGCCTATAACTTTTTTTGTTATTAACCTTTTTCGGATCTGATTTCACACATAATCTTGTATTTTAGTGCTCTATCTACTTGTGTAACATTTATTTAAATAAGTTAGCTATTTAAGAAAATAGACGTCCCTTACACCAACGTATTTTGTTAGTAATGTCCCTTACATTAAATTGATCTCTACGTTGGATCCAATCTATAATGAAAAAATAGTGTAAAGGTCTTGTTGAAAAAATGTGTGAAGAATAATTCGTTGATTGGGAAGACCCTTACCTTATTTGAAGTGGATTGGCGGCGGTAATTACACCATTTCAAGTTGCTATATTGCATAGTTTTTCAGATACATTGTTATTATGGGGCTGATTCGAAATTCGAATCCAAAAATCAGTAGGGTAAGGGACATTTTTTTTAAGCTAGAATTTTTTCATATACACCATTCGAAAGAGCGCAAAATTCTGAACAAAACTGTATACTCAACTAATTTTGGGTATTTTGTCCCTTACCTTAATTGAACCTACGGTCGACGATATTTGTTTACATTTTTGGCAAATAAATCGCGAATGCAGATTAAGTAGGTACGAGTATATCATGTGACACTCGCAATACTGTAGTTTTCCTACAGTTTAATAATTTCGGGATCGGATCAGTAGTTCCGAAGATTACCCCCTACCTACTTATCAACTCACACCTCTTTATAATATTAGTATTTTTTTATTTGGGTCTACCATTGTGCTAAAATATTTGTGTTAAAATGTATCTAATTCCGTCCAAAGAAACATTCTTACTTTCTCATTTATAATATTGTAAATAAGGTTCTAAGACAATCCAAATACGTCGCAAAAACAGCTTTTAAAAACACTGTTGCGGACTAATTATGAATGTAGATATAACTTTGTCGAGAACCTGTCCTTCCCCATTAATCTTTCGCTACAGAAATTGAAAATCAAGGATGGCAGGTTGAGGAAAAGCGAACGTTTTTCCACGACGAATTAATTAGGGAGTTGGGCGGGCGCTACATTGAATTTCTCGGCGGCCTCTCGATTCCTTTTTAAACTACGCTATGTGGGTGATTCGGCGGTAAAGCAATCGGTTACGTGACTCTGTACTTTTCTTTTGTTGTAAATATTTTTCAATGGAAGATGTCTTTTTGAAGTGAGACCATTTATCACTTAATTTTAGAGAGAAAGAGACCATGACAGCTCTGAGTTTATTTCGGCATTTAATTTTCTTCTCAGGAATCAGTCAGCTACATAGATATCCGATATTATTATGCATGTATTAAAAAATGCATGTAAAAAAAAAATGCATGAACAAAAAAAAAATGCATGTACTAGAAATATTTGCACGACTGATAAGTCAAATATAATACCATGTTATAATGTAAGTACCTACTTATATTCTGGCATCATCATCAAGGTAAGCTCACAGAACAGATGGCCGATGGGGCCGAAAGGTTCTGAGTGGCGATATTCTAGCAAATAAATAAAATTTCATTTCATTTCAAAATTTGACATGTAAAAGTGATATAAAAGATCTACTTACAGAAATAAACATTTCATTTCATTTTTTTCACTCAATGTGTGCGTATCATTTGTTGTGGACGTTTTACGTTTTAAAACATCACAAAATAATTGATAGATCCAAGTCCCGACAAAATATCGCCAACATTAAAAATAATTTAGGTGGGTCAGAACAGCCTATCTAATAAAGCCTTTTAAAACCCGTTGATCATAACCCGACCATATTCAGCACTCCGTTGACACAGTTTAGTGACACAACAACCTCAATGGCTTTGTCCTAACAAACAAAACCCGAAAAATAAATAAACGGGAACAATATGTTATCGCCGAGCGTTTCGCGATATTAATGCCCAGTTTTACGTTATCAGTACGTGTTTCGGCTTGTCGGGTAGTCACATTCATCAATCAGGGAAGTGAACTCGTTACCGAGTTTCCCGAAACGGCATTGAGGGCGAATATGTTTGTAAAAACTTTTTAGATCATTCACTTTCGCCTGAAAAGGTCCGAAAGTTGGGAACTATCTACATAGATGCGGAACTAGTGTGGTACGTGACTTATTTTCTTAACAGCGGTTTCCTTTTTGTTTCAACTATTGGTTTTTCTTGTGGAACGATTGTTTTATTGATTTCGTGGGAAATGTGTGGGAAAATATTCATTTTCCCACACATTTCCCGTTTAGCAAGATATTTGACCTATCTTGCTAAACGGGTTGTAACATTTCTGAATAAACTACGTGTCTCGGTAAAATATTATTTGTTGTTTACATAACTCGATAAAAGAGTTGTTATTGCTCTTTAGAAAGAAAAAAAAAAAAATCCATTCGAACTTTTATCTCCAAGTAACAACGTAACCAATGTCCAATAAACTTTAACAACAAAAAGTTAAGACACTTCGCCAGGAAATCTCATTACCATTCCTCCAATAATTCGGCAAACAACGGACAGATTGACTGCCCTTTTACGTTGTATCCAGAACATTATTAACACGTTCCAAATGGTGCTATAAACAAAAGGGATTATTTAATATAAATTGGAAACAGGAAGTTAATCAGAGTCGGCAACAGACGGCGAAACTAAATGGGTCAGTCGTGCCTGAGACGCGAGCATCGTCTAGCGTCTCAACACTGCCTTTCAATTGCTCTAAATTAGGTAAATAGTCGACCCTTGTTAAATTAGCTTTTATTAGCTCAAGATTTTCTCTTTGAGCTTTTGTTAGCTTTGTTCGACAGATTATGTTTCAAGTGCAATGTGAAAATGCTTAGTATTTTTTCCGTATCAGAAAATACAATCACCGCCTGCGTCAGGCGATCAACGTCGCACTCGCAAGAGCTACAGCGGTGCTATTCTGTAAAAATATCAGTGTGAAAACTTAGGTGAAGTGAGCGTGCAGTGAGCTGTCAATAGTGTCAATTCCTAGCAAACACAAACTCACTTCACCTAAGTTTTCACGTTGAGATTATTACAGAATCGACCGGCAGTTCTGATTATTTTAACACTACGGTAAAAGCATTATCAAGCACAGTAGAGTTCGAACACGATTACACGACCTTTCTTCGACTTCTACTGACCTTCTTTTCTGAGGTAATCAGATAGGAAATGTCGATTCCATCTAGCTTATTTTTTATAATATAAAGTGTAAAAGTGAATCCTATTTACAGAATAAACAATTTTATTTCATTTCATTATCTCTAGGTATAAATAAAATCCAATCTATGGCTTAATGTAAATAATCGATCCTTGTTGAGCTAGATAAGATATTATGTAAGCAAACTCTAGAGTGAATTCTCTCTTGAAAACAACGATTTAAATTAAATATTTCGCAATCAAATTAGAGCAGGTACAAAGGCATCTCTGCTCTCATTTAAGACTCGAAATATTTCAATTTACATCGGTTTTTTATTAACTACATTTAGTTTTATTCTTGCATAGTTTTTAAATAATAACAACCACACAGGTCGATCGATCAGGTTAAGCAACGCTTGCCGCGGTTGGTCTGTGGATGGGTGACCATCTTTACATACTGATACCCCTCCGTGCCTCGGAAAGCACGTTAAGCCGTTGGTCCCGGCTGTCATTCGTGGATCTTTGACAGTCATTACGGGTAGTCACAAGCCCGAAAGTCTGACAACCAGTCTTACTAAGGGGTATCATATTACCCAGTAACTGGGTTGTGGAGGTCAGATAGGCAGTCGCTCCATGTAAAATACTGGTATTCAGCAGCATCCGTTTAGGCTGGAAGCCGACCCCGATATAGTTGGGAAAAGGCTACGCAGATGATGATTTTATACAAACATCATTTCATATACTATTCATGCGTTTCGCTGCCTACCAAAGTATGTTATAGTACGTTATATGTAAGTCGGCAACACCAACTTTCCTTGTCAAGTTTAGGAATTGTTTAGGAATTCTAAGTATTTCATCTCATTAATAATGCCAAGAGGATGCTTGTGCGTGCGCCCATTCTTGACTTCTTATAAATTTATGATACCAATCTAAATACTTTGTAACTTGCTGTTGATCATGTGCTCAAAACTCAGGTTGTGGGATAATATACAGTATGCGATATATCGCTCAGTGTATCGGAGTTTTGGCAATAAATATCGGGCAAAGTCTTCATCGCAAATTAAAGTGAGATGTGCTCAGTAATTTATGTTTGAGAGGCATGATATAAATCGTGGTATTGAAATTGCTCTTTTGTTTTTATTTCGCAATGTTGCTGCAGTGGAGCGAAATAAAAGCTTTCGATTTTTTACATGAACTTAAATCGAAATATCAAATGAAAAAGGTTGACTACTGAATCTAAATTGGAATAACACATTTAAATTGGTAATCTGAAAACACAAAATCTATAAAAATAAATAAAACTGAAGTGTTTGTTATGTCAAAATAGCTGCTTTCTACTAAATGCATTTGAAAATATATGCGGTACTTATAACGACAAAACCATTTTTTTTTCTCTGTCTGTCTGTCTGTTTGTTCCGATTAATCTCCGAAATGACTGAACCGATTTTGACGGGATCTTTTACTGAAAAATTGCTGATGTTATAAGGATTAGCATAGGCTACTTTTTGTCCCGGTAACACGTTCCTTTCCGACATCTACGCGGGCGACAGCAACTAGTGTACCCATTGATATAATAAGTGTTTTCACTTATAATATCATTGAGTGTACCCATATCTATATATATAAAATGATAAACTGACTGATTGTTGATATATCAACGATAAGACATGAAATTTGGAGGGTGTGTTCTTTGTGAAGAGTAGGTATCCACTAAGAAAGGGTTTTTCGAAATTCCACCCCTAAGAGGGTGAAATTTCACGCGGACGAAGTCGCGGGCAGAAGCTAGTAATCAATAAAGAAACCAAAACCAAAGACAGGAATTAAGAGTAGAAATTATGCGACTAACACGAGGGTTTTAGTGGATAAATGTTTGCAGATTGACGAGAAAGTTAATGGGAAACCCAGCAAATAGCACTCACATGTTACCATATCTAGCCAAGCAGTCACTCCACCAGTCCCTAATCCGAACATACACGTACGAATCAGAACATTCTAAAGCTGTGTACACATGCGATCACTTACATTGAAGTAGCACAAACAATAGCGATAATCCCATTCAATAAGCAGTTGACCATCGATCGACAGTCGATAGTTGAAGCGGAGCCTGAGCAATGTCCATTGCAAGGCTGACACAATGCGATACAGTGAGCACTGGACCTAACCAAAGCTGCTTATGGAAGCGGTTTGGATGCCCAAAGCCACAGATGACCGAATTTTGTAAATATAGATTATGACAGATTTTTTCATTGTTATTACTGCTTAGGTGACATTAGTTTGGTAGGAGTAATGAGGGGACAGTGTGTAACGCAACTAGGGTACTGTTTAAGTCCCATGTAATAGTCGAGTCAATTGCCATCAATCGGGCACAATTCCAGACTTCTCCTTTAGTACCTCAAAAATGAAGAGAGAGGTTAATAAGACTTTTCATATAAATGGTTTTGATAAACCAATAAACCTACATCACACAACAATACCAAAACTCAAGCAATTACTTCAAAAACAAGCAATCGCACCCCTCAACCAATAAAATAAAGTTACACACGAATAGATAACGTTAAAATAAAGACATAACTCAAAGAACGGTAAAACCGAAAGGGTATTCGATATTAATTAACGTCGGCTGCAAAGGCGACGAAGACTAATGCAAGGGCCTCCCATAATGTATTTTTCCGAGGCGAAGTTGGACGAAACAAATGATAATCGGGAAAGAATGAAGTCAACATTAATGAGGTTTAATTAATTATAGGCCGTATAAGAGAAATGGGTGGAGCAGTGTGGTGAGTAGGTAGCAGTCGTTATCGCTTTAAATAATAGGGGACTGGGTTTGAATGGAGATCTGGGTGAAGATGTATGTATGTTTTTGTGTTGTTTTATTTGTTTAACAAAGGGAAACAGATACCTATACGCCCTCTTTGGCCCCTTACATGTTGGACAAGACATGCCGTCTAGAGATTTACGTCTGTACTTGAGGTACTTACTTACATATAAAGTGAACACTATACTGGAGAGGAGAGCGCAAGGAATTCCGTGCGGCATTGAAACTTGATACCTTGAGCGACATCCCCTGAAGTCAATGTTGTTGTTCGTTGTCTCTGAATATAGGATAGGAAGTTTTGAAATAATTCGTCACGAACACTAAAAAATTAAACTACCTATTCATAATGAAGAGTGAACAATTAAACGTTATTGTAATTAATTAGATTAAACGGATTGAGAGTACAGACTTTCTTAGGCATAAATTTTTTGTTTTTTTTAGCTTATAAGTACTGTCAAGGGTCTCGCCCAAATCCTTCTTCATCATTGGTTGATTGATTTAATTAAAGTTAGCTTCCTTTTTTTTAAACATGTAATTATAATTAAGTAATATAATTTTGAAACATTAACTTATTTTCTTTATATTATCAAGTTTACAAATTAAATACTTAGGTAAAATTACAGTTAGTAGATAAAGTTATAAAAAGAAAAGGAAACTTGTACGTAATAGCACAGAATAAATACTGGTAATAGTCTGAGTTAGGTTTTTATAATAAGAAGAAAAATTGGTAATGTTTCCCGGAATATTTTCAAATTCGGGAAAAATAGAATGTCCTTTTTTCTATGGGATTTTTGTATGAGCAGGACAACGTCTGTTGGGTCACCTATTAAGTAGTAGATTATAATAAGGAACTTGGTACATAAGTATGTTAATAATTATCAGACCGGAGGGGCAATTCTCGTAATTTTAAGAACGTTCACAGTCTGATCACAGTCTCAATCTGTCAAAAATATATAATAAATATAGGTATTAAATATAATAAATATAATTTCCCTAAATTTTTGACAACTTTTTTGAAATTGATTGTCGCTGAGATGAGATTGCGACTAGATTTTTAACGTTTTTAATTACGGGTGGGCTTCTAACCATCTTTTACAAAAGGGTTACAAATTAGGCGTAAAATAGAAACAGAAAACAAACAAGAGCAAAACGTTCGAAAACTAAATCAAAATAACAAAACAATATCGCATTTATAACTCGAGAAACGCTATCTAATCTGTGGTAGAAACTTTACAATGGACACCAGTGCCAACTTGATGGATGGCCAATGGGGATGGCAGTGACGTCCGCAGGGGAATCTTACGGCACCGTTACACGAGTGAAATTTCTCGCCCAGAATACGCTATTAGTGAAAGAAGATAATAATTTATTTTATAGCACTTTGTGACCTAAACCCGCACCTAAGTCACGCTTTTCTGTGACTTAACTAGCCCATTTTTACACAGAAAAGTGTGACAAATGTGCGGGTTTAGGTCACACGAGCTACAAAATAGTATACGACACATGTGACTTTAATAGTCTATTAATGCACGGCGTTTAGCACCCCCGCTACCCTCATGCGCTAATTTTACGCCGTGCAATAATGTACTACCTACATAAGTCACACTTATCGCAATGTAGTAATCTATAAGTGCAATTATTAAAGATAGGTACATGTTGAAATGAGAGAATAGCATTGCTTTAATAAAATTGATAGCGACCATGTAAACAATAGAGTCGTGTTTCGAATTGACAAATTACTGTTCGAGAAAATCGTCTAGCGAGTTTTGCATGACATAATTGTGTTCCGATTTTTGTTTCTCGCTTCATTGTTAACACAGAGCGAGAATAGCCTGGCGAGTCTCGCCTCAACATTTCGCTTCTCCGCGGTTTATAAACAGCACTCGTGTAAAAGAGCCTTTATTGTGTATATTTCTTATTTACGCGCAATTCCTTAAAACTTCCAAATAAACCGCTGAAGGATTAGAGATAAATGGCTTATTGTTACGTCACAATGGATGAGGCAGGACGAATCAATCTTCGAATTGTCTTTGTAGGGAAATAATTTTGCAATTACACCAAGCTGTACCTTTATAAATGATTCAAAGTGTAAATTGTTGGAATGAATTTTCGAATAAAACAGTATTGATTAATTTACCTACTACCATTAATTTTCGTGGTGTGGCTGTGACATAATGTTGGGTTTATTGTGAATATATTTAAGGATATCTAAGGAGGTGTTTCAGTAATTATCCGACCTAATTGTTCTATCTAATTTCTTCATTTGTTTTAGCTAAAGATGTCCTTGGCATGAGTCTTGGTCGATTTGTTAAGAGCGACCCGCCCCTGCCTCCCACGGTTTTTACGATTTGACAAAACATCGAGATTTCTTTAATAAAAATGTAAATTTAATATTAATGGTCAAAATCTGTTGTGTAGTTCAGTTCAGTTAAGACACGAAAAGCGACCTTACCTAATTTATAACAGGTATGTGTAGATTCTATCAATAGCAACATTATCAACTGATGTGAAAATACGCTATAGGTAAGGAAATAGATAGGTACTAACATGGCTTTAGATTTTCCTTGGTATTTTACAGGAGGGTTGGAATTTGAATCATAAGTTTTGCAAGTACTTACTTAGGTACTTATTGAATTACGAAATTTCGTCAACAATTCAAACACCACTAAAGGCTTGATTAATATTCTTGAATACTGAATCACAATTCGCAGCCTACAGTAATTGCTTCGTGCAGGCGCCTATTTATTAGTGAATAGCACCGAGCCGTGTTATAATTGCAGCGCAAGTTTTTGTAGGCGCTTTCGACACGCATCTGAACCAGATTGCGATAATGATCTTCTGTAGCGCAAAACAATGTTTTGTAAGTAACAGCTTAATGTAAACAAAGGGTTTATTAAATGAACTAGATCGTGGAAAGTATACTCATTATTCTTAATCAGGCAATTCATAATTACTAGTTAGTAAATGTAGGTGCCTATTCAATGTTAGAATTCAGAAAATTCAGACACGACCATTTTGCTTAACAACAAGGGAGAGAGTAGAAACAAGGCCTCATTGCGTGCCTCTACACTTTTTATCATTGTTATTTTTTTATTTAAATTCCCACAATGGCGACGAAATTCCCACATGAACCGCCGAAAACACCATTTGTTTTCCTAAGTCCAAGTCGTTAATTTCCTAATTACAGTTTCAAAATAAAAGCGTGTTTTTGTTCGGGGGCGTCCCTTCCGTGGGGCGTACAATCCCGGCCGGAAGGTTAATGGAAGAAAAAATACGCTGTACAAATTTGCATAACATTTTTCGCTGTCTTCTACCGAAATTAAGTCCTCTGGCCCTGCATCGGCTTTGTTTAAATTACTGAAGTGAATTCCGTGATTCGCTTGTAATATTCAATTTTATGTTTGCTGCCCCTGCTTTCGTTCTTTTTTGCTCTGAATTCTTTTGGATTTATATTTTTTGGGCTTGTGGCGACATTTTTTACTTACTTCTGTTTATGCTTACGTTTTACTAAATAAACGCGTGGTTTCGCGCTCTGCTAATTTGAACGTTTTGGTCTGTTTCTTTTTATTTAATTTTAACATTTTGTTTACGCATTTAATTATGATTTAAGGTACAATTGCCTTATAGAGTTGCTATGAATAGCGCCAAACCCCTGCTTATTTCTTAAAGAATGACTTGGGAATCTAATTTATTCATTAACTAACTGTGCCTGCGACTTCGTTCGCGTGCATGTTAAAAACAAATTGTATTTCATGGGTTTTTTTTTGCGCGGAACCCTAATTTTTTAAATAAAAGTAGCCTAATCTGGATGATTAGGCTACTTTTATTTAAAGAATCAGCTGTTTCATACATTTTGGTCAAGTAGGTATTGAACTTTTGTATTAAACAGCTGATTTTTTTCGTGATTTCAGAGTTGATCCAATAGTGAAATTTCTTCAGGGCGATGGTCTAAAGCACCTATTAAAGTTTATCGGATTAATTTTCTAACCCCATATATAGATGAAAGTGTAGATTTGATAAAAGAACGAGACTAGTGTATCGTTTCCTTCCTTTAAATGAACCTATCTACACGTCTAAGTACAGATGATAATAAATAACTAAGCGAGTGTCAGAGGAAGTTATCGATATAGTCTGGTAAGTTGAAACTGGCGTAGGTCCTATGGGAAATCTGCAATCTTGGCCTTCCGCTAACAAAGTTTTCAACTAAAATCCTATTGTGTTCTCTGTCGTGGGGGAGTATACTTGATTAGTACTATGAGGACTTGGAAGTCGATGGCCAACCACGTTATCTGAGGCAGCCTGTTAAAAACTTGCTAAGAAGCTCTGATTTATTAGGCGATAAAATTCCAGAGACGTGTGAAGTTCCTGTTTGTACGCTTTTTGGGAAGTTTTCGGGAAATGAGGGTTTTTTACTTCGCTAGAGCAATGGTGGCTCTGTGGTAACGGCCTAGGTAGTCGTGGTTGCGAAGCCATACAGGTGCTTTACTTTGTGTAAATAATTTCAACACTACTACTCTCATAACGGTGAACGAAAACATCGTGCGGAAACCGGCATGACCTAGAACCAAAAATTCGAAGACATGTGGAATCTACCAACCCGCACTGGGGCCGCGTGGTGTATTACGGCCCACTCCCTCTCACCAAGAGGAGGCCTGTGTGACAGCAGTGACTGATTATGCTACTCAATTACTAATCAGAGGAAACGTAAGTTGTAGTAGGTACTTAAGAGTAAATTAATCGCGAGCTCGAAGTCACTGGTGGTCATGACCAAAAAGCACGCTGTCTCACCTGACTTAGTGTCTGACAGAACTAGTATCAGTGATGAGCAGTTAGACGCTAGTCTACACGCACGACGTCTAGTTCTCACGCACAGAAACACCGTTCCGAACTGAAAGGCGCGTAAAAAAATTCGAAAAGTGTTTTTTTCATAAAACTCGATTATTAGAAAATCGAGTTTTATGAAAAAACCACTGCATAAAGCAATTATAAATAAAGTTTATTGAACTCTTCGATAACTGAGCTTTGTCGTTACGGGCTTGGTTTTGAAGATTTTACAGATCTTTTATTACTTATTTACACCCAAAGTTACGTTAAAAATAGCAAGAAAAATGAATCTTTGTTGTTGGCTCATAACTTTTTAATAGCTTTTTATTTTACTATTCTATTTCCGTACAGACCAAATTAATAATAATAAGTCAAAACGATATCATGTTTAACTTTGGATGCACTATTTCAAACAGTGTAGTAATACTCTCCCGAAATTTGTATGGAAAAAATATCGACTAGTGGCACCTTAAGAGGGGACGGAGCCTGCGAGGAATTTGAAAAATAGGTATTTGAAGAAACTATTGCCGTCGCCTTACCTCAAAGTCTGCCCCCGTAGTGTGTGATAGGGACAGCTGCAGCTCAGATCGAAATTATAACAAAAATTTTGACGAGATCGACGTTTTGTATTCCCTTTTTTCTTCTCGAAAACTGAGCCGATTCAATTATTTTTTACGTTAACATTTTAAGAAAGATTATGTTTAGGTTTCTATAATTTTTTTTATGTTAAAAAATTTTCTAATTTGTCTGGTCGTCCTGTAATCATGGCGGTAAAAATAGGGCATTTTTTGTTATTTTTATAGGGTCATATTTTCTTTTCCAATTAGTTGCTGAAAGAAAAAAAATGACAGTGACGTGTTTACAGCAGACCTTGATTTTATGAAAAAAAAATGCTCTAGAGGCATTATTCAGGAAGAAAAAAGGGGTGGGGGGGGGGGGGTTTCTATGAAGAGTCCCACGCCCTGTTCCCTCTTAAATGTCGGTTGAGCGAAACTTTTTGGGAGTTCTGCTCATGTGCTCATATCAAGAAAATCAACTTATACAGACGTCTGAGGTTGGCTTCTTTGCAAATTGCGCCATGGGACTCAATAAAGCTTTAAACAATAAAATTATTTTTAAATCAAAATCAAATCAAAAGTCATTTATTCAAACTAGGGTGAGAATCAGCACTTTACGAACGTCAAAATTACAAAAAACAGACAGACATTTTGTTTTAATTGTACAAGTTAGTTATATATGGTAGATCGTATTAAAGAATATTGTGTTTTTCTGCACTGGGCGAGATGGTCCCTTTAAAACAAGTAATTTAAAAAAAAGTATAAATTATTAAAAAAAATGTCTCATTATTCTGGTAGCGAAAGTATAGGTGTAGGTTTTCAGTAAACCTACACCTAAATTAAAACCTAAATAAAAGAAAGCTGTTGGATTTTCAACTGTCCGTTCACAGCTGAAAGTTGACAGTTGAAATAAGTAGTTTTGAACAAAGAATAAGTATAAACTTAATCCTAGATTCAGTTAAATATCAGTCTAGCTATATACATTACAAGTGGGCAACATCAAACGTGTGATATTTTCCCCAAAGAAACAAACAGGGGCAAGATCCCCAAGCAATGAGCTCCCTCTACAAATATCAAAATATGAAAGAGCGTAAAATAAAAAAACAAATCAGTTCTTATAAAAAATTCTTGATAATAATATCTGAGTGAAGGGAGCCAGTGAATGATCTCCAAATGAATAGGGTCTGCCAAAGAACAAAGCAATGCTGGATAAGAAATCGTAATAAACGCAGAGAAGTCTCATTTTTACTACAACTGTGAAGATAACTGCTCTGTTGGTGCAGACATCAAAGATCTAGTAATAATGTTCAACGTTTGTATTAAAAATTTATGATATTTATTTACTAGTTTTTGCTAGCGACGCACGCATTCATGTCAGAAATTATCCCGCGGGAACGTACTACCGGAATAAAAGTATCCTATATGTTTATCCAGGTTATAAACTATCTGTGTGTTAGCTTTCATCCAAATACGTTTTTTCGTGATTGAATAACAAACACATTCAAAGACATGTGATATCTACCAACCCGCACTAGACTCGCGTGGTGGATTACAGCTCGCTCCCTCTCAAAGAGAGGAGGCCTGCGTCCCCGCAGTGGGAACATTATAGCCCCATTATTTATGCTGAGTAACAAACATCCAAACATACAAACTTTCATATAGACACACCAACGAACGACATAATTTACAAGGATAGGTATAATTAGGTAATCACTACTTCTTCAATACTGTGTAAATAGATCACTTTGGTTCACTTAGGCATGCATCATTATCATCACTTAGGCATGCAGAACATAATACTTTCTTCTCAGAGTAGTCAGATAGGAAACGCCGACTTCATCTAGTTTAAAAAAAAAAAATTGATTGACGTGTAAAAGTGTTTGTACAAACCTACTTACAAAATAAATCATTTCATTTCATTTCATTTCATTAATAATTGCCCATAATTTATTATTGGTAGTGGTTCACTCAACCTCCATAGAAAAGGGAGGATCCTCCGACCAGACGGGTATTGTGTCTGGCAGGCAACTGCCCGATGATTCATGTCGGGCCGTTGAATCTATGCTAGTTCCGCGGTAAACTCTGCTTGCGAGATGCAGAATTTTGCGTGACGTCAGTATGACGCGTTGTTCTCATGTGGCGTTGTAGATACCGCTACAGCTCAATTTTAGATATTGTGTTACTTTTCAATGTATTCTTTATCAACAGCTTAGTAGGTAAATATTGGTAGTCTGACACAGATAGCTATACTTACTTACAAACTTCGAAAATGTAATCTCCAGAGAGCTATAAAATATCTTTCACCAAAGGATAATTACCTATTGTACAACAAAATTACACTATCACCCCTTAATCTTCCAAAAACACAAATAGTTCAAACCACCCACGATGCTTATACGCGATAACTAAACCATTTTATTAAACATACACATGCATCGTACTATAATGATCTTATAACCCTCATTAATAACGACGATACTAATTCCTATTATGACCTTTGTTTACCCTTATAACCCCTTGCCGTGCGTTTTGCCACAGAATAGATAGGTCCAGAAGGTCAGCTCCATACAGCGCTCCAGAAAACGCTTTCTTGCATAGACATAAGACACGCTTCTAGCCCGGAATATACAAGCAAGTAACAGTATTACCAATCAGAAGTTGTTGTGGTGTAATGGCATGCAAGCTATGCGCATATTCTTGTGTTAGTCACTGGCATGTGTACCTACGTGTTCGAGCATGTGTCCTTTCACAGGTATTTAACCTATTATTTGGCATCACACTCAAAATCATAGTGATCTTTATTGTCGTTGCAATAAGGTTGCTGTTAGGGTCCTGCTGACAAAGGTACAATAACTGTGAAAGGACTTGTAATTACGTGCGCATGCGTCTGTTTTCCCTCAATGTAAGTAGCCAACCTTCTGTAACTGTCTATTTTGCGGTCTTGCGAAACGGAGTAAACTCGCGATAAGGCGTGATACGAATCGCACCAAATCAAACGCTCCCCCGACGCAAGCAACGATTTGGCGTACTACGAAATATGGCTGCGATACGAAATACGTTTACAGTGCGTTTGGGAATTTTTCTTGTTACCTTTAGATTATATCTCGCACAGGAATGTTAGCAATTACGTTTCCATTTATGGGTGTCTTCGGATGAGTCGAGAGGTCGTTAGTGGTGTTATGGTGCTTGTATACTGAAATACTTTATTTTCATTATTTTTTTTTTACTTATATGTAGATTGTGATTTTTGTCTTCATACATAATCAGCCTATAATGTTAATGTAATGGAGGGTGCCGTGATCCACCACGCAGGCCCAGTGCGGGTTGGTAGATGTCACATGACCTCGAATTTTTGGTTCTAGGACATGCCGGTTTCCTCACGATGTTTTCCTTCACCGTTTTGAGTGTAGTGGTGATGAAATAATTTACACAAAGTAAAGCGCCTGTCTGGGTTCGAACCTACGAGCTACAAACTCGTTAGTCGCGGTTATCTTCATACTGTATGTAAAAAGAAAACTACAAAGTTATACTTCAGTATAATCAGCTAATATCAATATTCCCACTCGTATAATAGACTTCCTGTCAATGAGAAGGTATGTGCCATAATGTACCACGAAGTCTTCATGCGGGTTGATGGATGTCTCGTCTTAGAATTTTTGATTCTAAGGTGTTCAAAAACGGAGATTAAAAATATCGGGAGGAATTAAAATACTCCCATTTAACAAAAATATCTTTCTGAGCTACAAGATAGTTTGTGGCTCACTGAACATGTTATGTCATATATTGTATTATACATAATATACCTACCTATTCGTTATTGTTTTTATGTGTCACAAATTTATTTTTATTTATTTATTTAATTATGCATACACACATCACGATGAATATAAAACTGATTTGCATCCGTCACCTCACACACCAGGTCCAGTTGAAAACCAGCGTCAGGCACTAGTTGTCTGGCATTTTTGCTGAACTGGGCCTTTTTGGCGCAGCCGTGAGGCACACATTCCTCCTAATTTTATATATCGGAATTTGCACTTTTTATTATTTTTTTAATATCTTTTTTTTGTTTTTAACTGATGTATGTACGATTACTGTCTAACTATTTGGTGTATTGTGTGTCTTTTAGTCTGTGCTAAATAAATGTATTTTCTTTCTTCTTTCTTTCTTTCTTTCTTTGTTACTTCTTCACGCTCAAACGGCTGGACCAATTTTGATAAAAAAAAATGTAGGTAGCTGACACCCTGGATTAACATATAAAGCTAATTTTTATCCCGATATCCCCACGGGAGCGAAACCTATGCGGGTGAAACCGCGGGGCGCAGCTAGTTCCACTATAAATACAATAGCGTGCATACATGGCATCCCCAGAGGAACGATATAGGTAGGTCACTAGCCGTCGGTTGTCGTAAGTTTCAGTCTTGTGTTCGGTTTCCATGTCCAAATAAACACTATACTCACGACACTAGAGGGGTTTCTAAGCTAAGTTTTGCATACAAACGCTTCGGTATTGGTTAAGTTTGGAGAGTAGACATACCTAAGCTGTAGCTTGATCCAATCTAATTAACAACCATGTAAAGTTATAGGAAGGCTTTTTTCGGAATTAAAAAGGTGTATCTTGGTTTATTTATTCTATTCAGACAGCTGTGCTGCTGCGGAGTTTGTTGCGCTACTTCCTCTCCCCAGCGAAAGCACTAGGAAGTGGTGAAGGGCGGGCGTTTTGGGGGACTGTGTTTTGTAATTTTGACGTTCGAAAAGTGCTGATTCTCAACCTACGCGCGACCACCGCTCGTTGCGCGACTTGCGGTGCCTTTTTGTTGCGCTCGATGATATCGCATGTCGCGCCTGTTTGAAGCAGCCTTTACCCAGTTACTGGGTTGTGGAGGTCAGGTAGGCAGTCGCTCCATGTAAAATACTGGTACTCAACATACATACATAAACATAGTTGGGAAAAGGCTCGGCAGTTGATGGTGGATTATATGTGCAACAATTTTATCTTAAAATTACATTATAACAAAGAAAACTCGATGTTTTGTCCAGTCCTAAAAGCCTTTCGCTACTTCGAAAGTTTTTTAGGACTGGACTGGACTGGACTGGGCGGGTTGGTCACTACTAAGTAATATAAATAATAGCAGGAGCAGTTGTGGCCCAGTGATACTGGCCTTGATTTACGAGTCCTACGTCGTGAGTTCGAACCCAGGCAGGCACTTCACTTTGTCTATTTAATTTTATCACCACTGCTCTCAAAACGATGAAGGAAAACATCATGAGGAAACCGGCATGTCTTAGAACCAAAAATTCGAAGACATGTGACATCCACAAACCCGCACTGGGCCCGCGTGGTGGATTATGGCCCACTCCCTCTCATAGAGAGGAGTCCTGTGTCCCAGCAGTGGGAACATTATAGGCTGATTATGATGATGATAAATAACAAAGCCTGGTTGTAGCAATAGGCTCGCTCTCTATCATGTAGGTGTACTAAAGGTACACCTCTGCCAACCTTGAAGTTGAAACAAGGCGTAATGTTATGTCAGAAAGCACTGAATATTATTTCAGATGCCGTCTAACTTCCGTAACGTTACTATAAATTGGGGTTCTCCTGAACTGGCGTGCTCACCCCAAAATCAATTTTTCACTAATTAATTAGTTTATATTCAGTTCAGGAGGGTGTTTATTCGCTACCTAATCAGATTAATAATACAATCAGGTTATTTTAGCCACGTTAGCTGCTTCGTCAGTATTTGTTTGAACAATAATAATAATGGTTCGTCATGTAGGAACTTAATACAATGAGCATTCAAAGCAGGTTCATTAATTTATTGTACTTTGCATTGTGAAAGCGGAATCGGAAATAAAAAAAAAATACTGTCCTGTAGGTACTTGGAAAATCGTCTGCACCTTATTGCGTATTGTTTTTATGAAGTGGTCTTGAACCTTAATTGCGTAACACACTATTATTCGCAATCTGAATAATTTTGAAGGATATTGCTAATCCCTTGCTTCATATGTTCGAAAAAATTGTCTGCTCAACAACGTAAAAAACGCAATGAATGTTGTTGAACTGTCAACATAGATGCTATTCCTACTGTTAGTACTCGTATGTTACGCAATTATCCCGCTGCTCTGGACTTCGATCACGCCTGATGGAGAGCGATGGATGAGGTCTACGATGAAACGAGTGTGCCCAGAAGATGCCCGTTCCTTCTTGCTTTAAAGGTGGAGGGGTAGAAGGGAACACAGACTATATTATTCTTTGTTAGTATTTTTCTCGCGACTGCAAAGGCAATCTAAAAGGTTAGCAAAAAAGAACAGTTTTTTCCAAGGAGTTCCTTTTTATTAAATAGCTATTTTATTAGCTAACTAGTCTCCATAAAAAGATGATCTACTTGAAGTAAGATAATCCGAATGTTGTCATGACGCATTTTTGCATAGGTTTGGTTAATTACTACTGCATTCTTGGTAACTTTATTGCCAGAATTTCAATATTAAAGGTGAAATTCTGAGTCATTTTGTAACTATTCGTTTACTAGACGAGAATGTGTTAATTTATAAATACATATTATAACATAGATACATATTAATCTGCCTATAACGTTCCCAATATTGGGACACAGGCCCCCTCTCTGTGCGAGGGAATGGGCCGTAATCCACCACGCGGGTTGGGAGATGTCATAATGTCTTCGTTTTTAGGTCATGCCGGATTCCTCACGATGTTTTCCTTCACCGTTTATGAGAGAAGTGGTGATGAAATAAATTACATAATGTAAAACATCTGTCTGGGGGTTCGAACCCACGACCTACAACTCGGATCTGTTACTTGTAGCCATTGTATAAATAAAATCATCCAGATCATGCTGGCATTGACCCTCCCCAAATTTTTAATCATTCCAATAAAATTATCGCGTGAAAGCTTGTGAAAGTGTTTAGTTCTTCTTTGTCAATTAAATTAAACTTCCCAGTTTTATTTTCACATTTTTATAGCCTACAGACATAAAGAAGTCCATTAGGTATACAGGGAAATACAAAAATAAATCTAACTACCCTCATAACTCCAGTCTTTCAAATCTTGACAATAAAGATTTAACATAATGGCGAGAAGATAAGTCAACAGGAATTATTATAACACAGGATTGTGTTCATAAAATAAGACGAAGTACATACACACAAAGCCTGCTTAACGAAGAAGTTACAACAAAGATATTATGACGACTTGCCACAGTTAGAACTTGAATTTAGACAAAAATTGGATGACTAATTACATTATTTATGTGTGCTACTGTATACACATCACCTAAGTGCACACGATTTTAATAAGCTTCCGCTGTCCGTCTGTCCGTCCGTATGTCTGTCAGTAGACTATATCTCATGAACCGTAATAGGTAGACAGTTGAAATTTTCACAGAGTGTGTATTTCTATTGTAAATAATAAAAATAAAATTAAGTTGAAATTGAAGGGGTCATCTTACAAGAAACGTATTTTTTTTGGCGTTTTTGGCGTGGTTCGTACAGAACCCATCGTGTGTAAGTCTGACTTACACTTGGCCGGGTTTTTTCATAATGTTCATAGATTAATAATACTACTGCCTTGTTAACGATTCAACGGAAGGCATTATATTCTGGAGGCTTCAATAATCAAACTCTGGTTTAATGTCCAAGTCTGAAATAAGTCGTTACAAAGTCAAAGTCAAATCATTTGTTTTAATTAGCTACAAAATTGGGACTTCTGTTCTGAATTTAAAAATTACAAGGAAACAGAGTCGGCCCTTCCAAAAGGTATTTCCGTACAAAGAGAATAGACAAGAAACTATGTACTTACTCTTTCCATTTTTATATATCATGCAGCATATAATGAAGTAACTACGTGGCAGGTTAGTATGTACAGACGCCAGCACATCAAGCTACTCGAAACTGTCAAATTTTCCCAATCAACTTTGAACCTTATAGTTTAGTGATAAAGTTGAAAATCTATCAAAGAAATTTGACAGATTGTAGTAGCTTGATCTGCTGGCGTCTGTACGTTTATGAACGTAGTGAATGTTGCTTTTGTCTAGACAGTCTCCAGCTGACACACCTGCTTTATTGGCAATCAATTAATAGGCAAACAATTTGTCTAGAAAAATATATGTTAACGTAGGTAACTGCTATAACGAAAGCATAGTATAATCCGCCTATAGCGTCCACTGCTGGGACACAAGCCTCCTCTCTGTGAGTAAGAGTGGGCCATAATTCACCACGACGGCCGAGTGCTTGTTTGTGGATAAACTGCTATACCTACGTATAATACCAATTTTTACTTTTCATAAATACATTGAATAAATTAGCACCCTCATGCGTAACACACTTTCAATTGCTACCTGAATAATTTTGAAAGATATTGCTAATTCATTGCTTCATATGTTCCAAAATTTGTCTGCTCAGTAACGTAACTACCGCAATGAATGTTGTTAAACTTTCAAAATGAAAACCTACTGTTAATGTGTTACGCAATTACCCCGCTGAAATCATCTTCAGTTTAGTTTTTACGAAAACACTACCAACAGTAAACTAACAAACGTACTAAAATCATAAACTAATCGTCATAGATAAGCGAAACCCACAGATATTCCACACAAATACAGAATATTCTACCTACCTGCAACACTCGTAAAGACTATAATTCCGATAAAGTCGCAACCGCGAAAGCTTTAATGCCTACATTTGTAACCAGGGCCGCGTTTTAACATAGGTATTCTAATAACTAATTTGGTTGTAGGTATACGTGCAAAATGAGTTTAAATCCGCCGACTAAATTAAAGTTGCTTTCCCCTGTGACTACTAATTTTATTCCGAAATACATGTTTAGGTAAAAGACTTTGTTATCATTGTTTGGAGTCTGAATTTCAGATGCTGAAAACGTAACTTTAAACAATATTGTTTTTATTCATTTATTTATTTACCTATTCACACATTTATGTATAAACGGGGTTAGGAGAATAGAACAGAAAAGTATGTACAGATGCCAGCACATCAAGCTACTACAATATGTCAAATTTCTTTAATAGATTTTCAAGTTTATCTCTAAAGTATAAGGTTCAAAGTTGATTGGGAAAATTTGACAGGTTCGGATAGCTTGATGTGCTTGTGTCTGTACAAAGGTGATGCTTTTTGAGAAAGTAGATAAAATAAAATGTAGACAGTGTGTTAATTAGAAGAGGAAATAAAATACATAAAATAAAAAAAAATAACAATTCACTTAATACAGTTAGTATTTTTATTGCAGTTTATTCTGTGATTTACTCGTGTCATAATACATAGAGCCATTGCAAAAACACTAATCAGCACATCTAAAGCGTTTAAGAACTGTCAGTGTCATCATTGTTGTGGAATATTGACACTGACAGCTCCTAACCGTCCGCGTCGTTTAGATAAGCTGATCGCGTTCAGTTTTACTGGTAAAATTAGCCCTAATAGAGCTAATTGCCAATTAATTGAGAGATCCACAGCAGTGGTCAAGGTGGGCAAAGTTTATCATATAAAGATTGATCCGAGATGCTTGTTTTCATGACAGTTTATTTTATATTGCCTCATTCTAGTGTTCTAGGGGTGCTGAGCGTAAGATCCTAGGTTCGATTGCCTGGTCGGGCAATATAAACATATTGCTATTGAAACCCCTGATAGAGAAACCTCTATCAGGGTTTTTTTTACCTGGGTTTTGGATCTGCAACCAGCGGGGTGATTGCGTAACACACTATCAGTAGCAGTGGGTTTAATTTTGACAGTTCAACAACATTCATTGCGTTATGTAAGTTGTTAAGCAGACACATTTTTCGAAAAAATTTCGAAGCAATGAATTTGCAATCTCCTTCAAAATGATTCGAATCGAGATTGATAGTGTGTTACGCAATTAAGGTGCTGTTGATGGCAGGAGGCTCGCCTTCTATTACATAGGACTTAAACATAACTGATGAAATGTGGGTTTAAACTTGGTAGGTACATACACAGAGGTGTACAGTCACGAGCATAAGTATGTATACATTTGGCTTTATTCTAAATTGGGGTAAGGCAGAGGCCTTACCCCTTGGATTACTGGCATGACGCTATGTAAAGTTGTTTGAAATTTAAAAAAAACAGTAGGTACACCTTCGATCAAGAATAGTACTAGATGAATGATTAGGAACAAAAATAAGTCGCTAAAGTGGCCACGTTTGCACACAGATAAACATTTATATTTCTTACTACGAACTATAGAAAAAAGTTTAATAATATTAACAACTTCAGATTATTATAAACCTTAACACTCTAACATAAAGTTTAATTACGATTGCAAATGATTAATATTTAAGTCCTTCTGTCATCGAAGCAATAAATTTAAAATGTCACTTGAAAATAAAAAGTCATTTTTATAATAAGTACAAAAATATTTATTCTAAAATGAAACTTAACGTCTAAGCAATAAGGTTAAAAACATTTTGTTGACAATTTCGTACTTACTCGAATTTGGAACTAGACGTAGTTCTTGGAATTACGTTTCAATGCTTCAATGTTTGTTAGAGTACGTCAAACGGGGTGAATAGGGATGCAGGGGTGAATCGGGACGAAACTTTAAAAGCGATTTTAACATTGAAATAATATAGTTTGTTGCCAAAAAGGTGTCTAATGTGTTTATTGTATTATAATTAACGATTAAGTGTCCTTTTCGGCAACAAACTGTATTATTTCAATGCTAAAATCTATTTTAAAGTTTTGTCCCGATTCACCCCTGCATCCCTATTCACCCCGTTTGGTGGTAGTTGGCGCGTTGTCGCAAACATTGGCCAAACAATCATAATATTTGATAATTGATTTATATTTACTATTTAATTGCGTTATTATTTTATGAAAAACATTTAATGATAAAAACTTACCAAAAAAAAGATATTCCTTCCAAAATCTTGGTGTTACGGTGGTTATTTACACAACTTTTGAACGCGCACTGAGGCATTTTGACGTCTTAACATTGGCTATGATTGGACCATACTAATTTGAAATAAGAGCACAAAAGTATTCGTGCTTGTATTTTTCGGGCCGTTTTTGAAGCGCTTATCGGGCATCTAGTACTATTCTTGATCGAAGAGGTACACCTAAGCTTTACACGAAGTGATAATTTAAAATAAGGTTAAAATCAGGAACTGACAATAGTCCTAACTCTGGTTAAAAGAAATAATTGGTTAATAGGCGAATAAATTAATAAAACTCATTAAAAAATTAACGATGACGCCAACTAAATTGCATATTCATAAAATTTTAATTTTAACAACCAATTGGAGTTATTATAATGGCAATAAAGTCATTTTACGAGTTACGTCCGCTGACTGTTTTTTTTTCTTTGGAATGTATTAGGAATGACATCATTTAGGAGATCTTCTGGTATTGTGTTTTATTTGCTCAATAATATCTGCTCTAGTTAAGAAACAAGAGCCTTGAAGGATTTAAAAAAAAACTAATAAATTACATAATCTGCCTATAACCTTCCCACTGCTGGGACACAGACCTCCTCTCTATGAGAAGGAATGGGCCGTAATAAACCATCCACGTGGGCCCAGTGCGTGTTTGTAGATAAATAGATAACGCGCACGTTAAAAAAATCACCCACCATGTAGTTAACTGCAAGTCTTACTGTGGAATATTGAAAAATTCTTCAATGAGATTTTTTTTTCAGTTCGGTAGTTCAAAATTATTAAAGCGGTTACCCACTAGCTGCGCCCCGCGGTTTCACCTGCATAATTCTCGATCCCGTGAGAATATCGAGATAAAAAGTATTCTATGACCTAATGCAGGTCATGGTCTATCCATGTGCAAAATTCCATTAAAATTCGTTCAGCCATTTTAACACACAAAAAGTCAAACTTAAATTTTATATTGATTTTGTTAAAGGATGATAAAGTTGGGAACAATTAAAATAGTTTAGTTTAACAGATACCTAGTAACAAATAAAACACTGATAGAAAACAAAAGAACAGATTAGCCAAATATTTAGTCGACATAAAAATATTATAAATACCTATATTTCTAGTTTTTACGATAAAAATGTAGTGATTTATGATCTTACATGACCTTGCACTGCACCTAAAGGCATATTTTACATTATTCACGGCTTTTTATTTGGAAGCGGCATTTTTGAAGTTCTGGTGTTTTGTTTTAAACGTTGCCGATGTCACGTTTAGTCATCATCTAATTCTTGTTGGTATGTAAAGCAATAAATTTTTAGATAATTACCATAACATCCTGTGTGATCATTTGCTTCAAATAATTTACTGAGATCATCCATCCAACTCCCAAGTGAGGTACCTAAACAATAATTATTTATATATAGTCCTGTACACTACAGGGGGAGGGGCCCGTGGCTAAAGAATAACAGCCACACAGGTTGATTGATCAGGCGGTTGCTCCATGTAAAATACCAGTATTTTACATGGAGCAACTGCCTATTTGACCTCCACAACCCAGATACTTAATGGGTAATAAGAAACCCCTTGGTAAAGACTGGTTGTCACTGCGGTAAAATGTGTGCAAAAACTAAACGTAGGCGTCCTACTGACCTAGCAAAACCATAATACTTTGATTACATAAACAAACTAATCAAAAGTCTAGATCTTTATGCTATACGATATGCCTGAAAACTAGTTAAAACAAACAGTACTTTAAAGCAGCAACATCCGTTGTATACCAACTTTGTGATACTGTAGCTAATATAATTATATATTATTTATTAGATTATAAGTATCGAAAATATTAAAAATTGCAGAAACAAGATATTATACAAAATCAAAAGTACCTACAACTAGCCAGATACATTATGTTAATTAATTTTATTTATTCTATTCTTAAACAAATTAGGTTGGATAATTGTTATATTGGTTCAACGATAAATTACATAACCCACTAAATAATAACCCACTAGGGGTACTAGCTGTTCCCCGTGATCTCACTCGCAGTCTACACTCTGCTTTGTTTACTGCTACACGTTGGTCTGTCCAAATGTATGCCATATAGCTTGGTCTTCGGCCATTTCCATTGCCCCTAGTCTCAGAGCATCTCCTATACTCTAGGCTTCTCGGCTACTTTGTCTAGGTACCGCAAAAAGTATCCTATGTGTTAGTCATCTACCGATCTGTCCTGTAAAAACTTAGGTGAAGTTCGCTGTCATTCCGCCTGCCGGTCAATCCTGTAAAAATCTCACCGTGAAGACTTAGGTGAAGTGCGCTGTCATTCCATTACCGGTTTATCGGTTTATCCTGTAAAAATCTCACCGTGAAATCTTAGTTGAAATGAGCGGTCATTTCACCTGGCCGGTCTATCCTGTAAAAATTTCACCGTGAAAACTTAGTTAAAATGAGCGGTCATTCCACCTGGCCGGTCTATCCTGTAAAAATCTCACCGTGAAGACTTAGGTGAAGTGCGCTGTCATTCCATTACCGGTTTATCCTGTAAAAATCTCACCGTGAAAACTTAGGTGAAGTGCGCTGTAATTCCACCTGCTAGTCTATCCTGTAAAAATCACACTGTGAAAACTTAGGTGAAGTGAGCTGTCATTCCATTACCGGTTTATCCTGTAAAAATCTCACCGTGAAAACTTAGGTGAAGTGCGCTGTCATTCCACCTGGCCGGTCTATCCTGTAAAAATTTCACCGTGTGATACTTAGGTGAAGTGCGCTGTCATTCCACCTGATGATAGGGATCAGCATTATTGACAGCTTACTTAAACATCACTTCGCCTAAGTATTCCCGGACGATTTTTACAGAATAGATCGGCTGATGCTACCGATGCTATGGCGATGCTATTAAATATTGTAAATATTAATTACTTAGCTTAAATAAATATTTTAAAGTTTCGGTGGAGTTTCTTACCTATTGTTTTCTATACGAAAATTACCTTTTTAGAAGAGGCGACTAAAGTCAATTCTATTTTATTGTTGTTGACGTTCAAAAGTGCCATTTATGTGCCTATTGGAAAATACTTTGACTTTTGACTTTGACCTTTTTACGGTGAGATTTTACGGAATAGAACCGCATAACATGGTCTGTCTGTGTGCATGATTGAGTGACATCTCCACAAACTTGCACATTCAGTTATAATATTAGTAAGGATTAGCAGGAATGTTCTATGACACATCGTGCTCCATAGACGAGATTAAAATCGTCATCAAAGTGTAATGTCACTTTGCAGTGATATGAACAGCATCCGTGAGTGACGTTTGTGTAATAACCACGCATCTAAATTGACATTAAATGTCTTTCCCTATTGCATAGTGTTGTGCGGTTGCAAGGCTATGCATAGACGATTATGGCTCTGCTTGTTGGTAGACAGAATAGTGTAGAAATACAATTATTTCTTTTTTAAGGTTCCGTACCCAAAGGGTAAAACGGGACCCTATTACGAAGAAAATATTGTTGTTCGATGATGTCCTGTTGAAAGATAAAATAGTCCAGCTGGTCTAGTCTGCAAAAATCTCACCGTAAATACTTAGGTGAAGAGAACTGTAATTTCACCTGATGCCAGGTATTGGCATTATTGACAGCTCACGGTGAGATTTCTACAGAATTTATCGACATAATTATTACCTCGTGAAAAAAACGTCCTTTTGTATCGTGTTTCTTTGAATAGCCGGCTTGTCGTAAGACAAAAATATAGTGTAGAATAATAACTACCGTATGTAAGAAAAATAGGTTTCCTTTCGAAAAGAAAACCAACGGTCATCGATTCTACGGCTAATATGGCTGGCCCATTGCACTTCAGCTTGCTTATTCTGTGAGTTTTATGCCGAGAACATTGTATATTCGACTACAAAAGACAATTGATTTATATATAATTACTATGCTACCGTTTGATACGATTAGGTAAGTTTTATACAATCATGACAAAAGATAATTTGGAGGCGCGTTTTGGACACGTATTAAAGCCTCCTACGCAAAATGTGGGCGTTTCATCAACGGAAGGAAGAAAGAGGGTTTCACTCTTGGCAAATTTCTCATGATAAAAAAATACGTCATCAATTTAACTCTGCCAGCATTTGTTTTTCTTTAAATAGATAAGGAAAAAAGTTCGATACAAATAACTTTTTATTTTATAAAAACATGATCTCATGTAAGTGCCTTATTGGTTATTTGGGCATTTTTTTTTATTTATGAAAATAATTGCGCGCCGCGGTTTCACCCGCATAAGTTTCGATCCCGTGGGAATATCTGGATAAAAAGTAGCCTATATGTTAATCCAGGGTGTCAGCTACCTCCATACCAAATTTTATCAAAATTGGTCCAGCCGTTTGAGCGTGAAGAAGTAACAAACATATAAACACACACACACAATCACAAACTTTCACCTTATTATATTAGTGTGATGTTTGTAATAGTCAAGGGTAATTATGTACATGTCAAAGATGCCTCACTGCGATACCTCGCGATCGCAATTTGGCTCGGTACCTCGAAGTCACTTCCATGTAAAACAAATACATGATATTAGACATGCACGCATATGCCAGGCATCGAGGTAAATCCCCAAACAGTCCGCGATGTATCATGCATTTGTTATTCATGGAGGTGAAATCGAGGTAGCGAGTTAAACGAAGGCCACGAGGTATCGCTGTAAGGCGTCTTCGGCATGTAATTACCCTTAGGTTTATACGGAAAGAAATATCTCACGATTGAAACGGTGGATAAGCGTAATAATTTTTTTGTAGTGTTTTGTCACTGAAAAAATAAAATCGGGAAAATATGGGATATTACGCAAAACTAATTCTACGAACAGAAGGAACGAGTTGTAGGTCGTACGTTCGAACCCAGAAAAGCATCATTTCATCACAAAAAAATCCTCCACAATATTCACCTAGGACCTACAAATTATGGGTAACGATTTCTTTGTTTCCACTCCACTTTTCAGGTACACACAGTATTTTTAATACCTGAATAAAGGTAATCCCGGTGATTAATCTTAACTAAAATTTATTTCGCAGATTTGCCTTTAATAAACATATTTTGATTGGCTATTTATTTAACGTCCACTCCAGCTAAGTCCAGTTACAAGTTAACAGTTATAAATACAAAAAATGCGCGGCTAAATCGGCTATCAATCACCCGCCATCGTTGAACCAACAATCAGCATAACCGCAAGCCACTAATACTCGTATCCACATCACTAAACTCGATGACTGCACGCATTGCCAGGGTGGACACGTCATCTCATTACCGGCTTTATTGCAGTGTAAATGTAAATAATTGATGCTTACCACGCAATGAGCAGTAAATGGAGTGCTGAATGAATTTGTTTGAGGCATGGGGTATACGTAAACATGTGCAGTAAGTCGATTTTGTCAACGGTGACAGTGAGATGCAATGTTATTATGAAAAGTTTTTAAATTATGAAGATTCCTGTAACAGTTTCGTATTTGGGGTTTTATGTTGAGTGTGGAGTTTTAATACGAGCTTAAATTAGTAGTCTACATGAGGCGTTTCAGTAAATTAAGCTCATTTTGGAGGTGAACCATGAATATAAGTAATAAATAGCTTTATATCGTATGGTCTTTGGACGCAATAGTTGCTAGAACATTAACTACAGAGCAACAGCCTCTGTTTCCGACTTTCAAATCCCGATTCAATTATATACATATCGTCATTTTATGTGCTAACTACTCTGTGACACAACGTATAACTGAACTATTCATAGAATACGCCACAGCGAGCAGGGAGTACTTAGTCCACTGTCTGCGGACTTAGACGGCCGTAGGCGGTTGTCCCGGGTGTCCTAAACAATTGTTCACTAATTGTGCCTACTTGCCCCCCCCCCCCCGCCAGCCCCGATAACCAGGATGTACTTGCTAGAACTTTGTATACCTTGATGTTCAGACTACATTATTTGATAATAGGTATCTACTGATTGATATTAGATATTTAGAATTAATAAATTTAGTTCATAAGCTTCTTCATTGAGTGGGGTCGAATGAACTATGTGAGACCTTTTTTTAATTTTGTCCTGAGTTTATATATAAGTAGGTGCAAATAATTAGAAGCTACTGGGTAAACAAAGGCTTTAGCTATATACCTAGAGCAAAAACTCAATAATATACATCCTGGATTAATTATTTTTTGTTATGGTAAAGGCGCCAGCGGGGCAATTGCGTAACACGTTATCAATTAGAATCGGTTTCATTATGACAGTTCAACAACATTCATTGCGCTATTTACGTTTTGAGCAGACAAATTTGTCGAACTTCTGAAGCAATGGATTAGAAATTTGCTTCAAAATGATTCAGATTCCGACTGATAGTGTGTTACGCAATTAGGGCGATCAGCCCGTGAAATTAATAGAAATTCAACCTATGACCTGACACTGACATGCAAATTACGAACACATAAAACAAAAGAATTTCACAAGCTCCCTTAGCGCATCCTCCTCAAAGACAAATAATTATGACTTTATTCAAGTTACAACAGTACCTAGACTTGTTAGGAACTCCTATAACTTTACTAGTTTCTTTATTTTAAAGTTTCGAATAAAGTAAGAAGTTTCTTCGTAGGCAATCCTTCCGGCTTAACGTCGAATCCGGCTGAAGCTCGGTTTTCCTGCAATGAAAAGAAAATGAGGGAGATAGGTAAGTGTTTTGCATTTTGTACCGGTTTTAAGATTTGTTAGGATTATGGTCATAAAATGATCTATCGCCTAAAGCTATATAAATAAATGTATTACTTACTAGCAGTGACCCGCGGTTTCACCCGCATAAGTTTCGATCCCGTGGGAATATTGGGATAAAAAGTAGCCTATTTGTTAATCCAGCGTGTCAACTACCTCCATACGAAATTTTATCAAAATTGGTACAGCCGTTTGAGCGTGAAGAAGTAACAAACATATAAACACACACACACACCCCCACACAAACTTTCGCCTTTATAATATTATAGTGTGATTGGTTTACATGTACGCATGGCTACACATCAAGTTATACATAACCAGTATAAGCTAGCCAGTTTTAGTTTTATTTTTCTTTTTTTTTGTATTATTACTCCCTTTAGTTTTGCATAAAACAAGTACCTGAACGATACTTATTAAGTTATGGAAGACTGGAGTCTCCTAACACAGGGTTACCTGCTTAAAAGGAGGCTCCAATCACTAGTTTTTAAGGTTTACTTGTTAAAATATAAAAACGATTTTTCATTTAATTTTCATAAGCTGACTTCTGATTGAACGAAAACCATATACAATGTGAGGTGAGCTAAAACTGAAAATGTATAGTTTGATTTGTAGCCGTGTGTACCTAAACCATTAAATAATAGTTTTTATTAAAAGTTTTACAACTAGCTCTTTACACTAAATTAACTAAATGAGAGGGGCCCGTGGCTAAATATTAACAGCCGCACAGGTCGATCGATCAGGTTAAGCTACGCTTGCCGCGGTTGGTCCATGGATGGGTGACCATCTTTACATATCGTGACCCCTCCGTGCCTCGGAAAGCACGTTAAGCCGTTGGTCCCGGCCGTCATTCGTGGATCTTTGACAGTCGTTACGGGTAGTTGGAAGCCCGAAAGTCTGACAACCAGTCTTACCAAGGGGTATCGTATTACCCAGTAACTGGGTTGTGGGGTTAGATAGGTAGTCGCTCCATGTAAAATACTGGTATTCTGCTGGTAGGCTGCATCCGGTTAGACTGGAAGCCGACCCCAACATAGTTGGGAAAAGGCTAGGCAGATGATGATGACCTACTAAATTAACTAACTAACTATACAAAACAGTACAAAAACAAAAGGACACTTAGACGTCGAAGTACTCGTCTGCATCACTGTTATCCGGAAACATGGCAGGAAACTGGCAGCATTGCCATGCTGAATGGAAATGCTAATTCTTTGGCCAAAGAACGGGGCACAACGCAGTTACAATTACTTACTTAAAAAGTTGTTATTAAACTAACCAAAATATCTCTACATCTACCTAACAAAATGGCATTTTTTTTACAAAATTACGCAATCTGTAATATCTTAAAGTCTATATTTACATAATGTTGTTTAAAGAATACCTACTAAAAGAAAAATGCTAAAAATGAAAAAAAAAACACGATGACTCATATTAAAATGAAAATAATAATTTCGAGCATTTACATATCTGAATGTAACGACTTTTTATGTGACTGATGGTATACTTAATACTAGGAATTTATGTTTCTCTTTGTTACTCAAAGCTTTAAATATAACATTCAGGATAGACGTTATAAAAAAATATGTATATAATCAGCCTATAATGTTCCCACTGCTGGGACACAGGTCTGCTCTCTGTAAAAGGGGGTAGGCCGTAATCCACCACGAGGGCCCAGTGCGGGACGTCACATGTCTTCCAATTTTTGGTCTTAGGACATGCCAGTTTCCTTCACCGTTTTTCGACCCGAGCGTGACGGTTCAATTTCGTTTACTGTTCAGAAAGTGCGCCTAAAGAAATTTTCACATCAAAAATCTTTGACACACATACAAGTTATCAACATTTTAATTAACTACCTACCAAAGAATTCCAATACACTAAATTGTAAAAGATAGCGTAAAATATCTTATTAGACATCCACGCTATTATCCTTTAACCCCAACCGATAAACAGCAAACATCTTATATTAGTTATATTAGAATACAAACTTATGTGTACCTAATATGACAAGATGTAAGACAACCCATAAATAAAAAAAAAACAGTGTGAAACACAGACAGAAGTGAAAACTTGAACAATTACGTGTGTATTTTTTTAATCGTCTTATAAAAAACAAAACACAAACAGAAGACTTTGCCCATTCTTCTTGCCCATTCTTCTCCATACGAAAACTACCTTGTGGAATGGGCGACTAGAATCAATTCTACATAATTTTAGTTGTAATTTTTGACGTTCAAAAGTGCCTTTAATGTGCCTATTTGAAATAAAGGATTTGACTTTGACTTTGCCGTCACTCACTAACATCGAATATACATTAGAACCGAGTACATCCTGAGGACAGCCAAACACATCCGAATGTAGCGCGGTGTCGGTTACGGTAACAGTGTCGCGAGTTCATTGGTTTTTTCCCATCTCAAAAAATTCCCAACGCGTCTAAAGAAGTTTTCACTTCAAAAATAACTTTCTTAGTGTAGTGCAAGTGGACCAATGGGTTATAAAGACATCAATGATTACAAACGCAAACGTAATCGTAAATTATAGATTATTATACATTAAAATGTATGGTTTTATTAATGTTATCTTAATAAAATAGACAATAATCATAATTTACAGATTAACATCATAACTTATGATTAGTTATAATAAATTATAGCGAAACATTATTTTACTTTTCAATTCTTTGTCAGCAGTATACCTAAAGTTACATTAATCAAGTTATGAGGTGTCCTAATTTAAGGATTTATTTGTATTTTTTTCCAAAGGGTTGGCACTCCATTTATTATACCTGTATTTAAACTTGTACAGTCAACAAAGGAGTTAAGTATACAGGAGCGTCGGATATTGTTGAAGTTTACTAAGAAACCGATGGATATTCTCGAATAAAATTTTAGTTTATTAATAGAAAACAAACAGCTCATTTATTAAATTAAATTTCAGTCCAGAACATTCATCGGTTTCTTAGTAAACTTCAACTATATCCGACGCTCCTGTATACTTAACTCCTTTGTTGACTGTACAATTGCTGCTATAAGCCTACAGAATCCTTATCATCATCATCATCATCAGTCTATAGCAGTCCACTGCTGGACATAGGCCTCTCCTATTGCACGCCATCCAACTCGATTTTCGGCAACTCTCACCCAGATGCCATCCTACAAAGATCGTTACTCCACCTAGCCTGCGGGCGTGGGCCGGCCATATTAGCCGTAGGACCGGTGACCGTTGTGGTAGACCGCGAATCGGTAAACGTAAGGTAGGACAGAATCCTCATGCTACGTAATTATCTCAAGTCAAGAAAATAGGAGTGACATCTAACCATATTGTGATATTCGAAAATCTGAATTTGCATCATATAACTTTGCTTGCGTTTGCTTACCCTGTTCTCAGCGGTTCCATCCAGTGATTGATAGTGACAATTTTCTCATGCATAATAATTACCAAAGGCATATTATGATTAATAGTTCAAGAAGACACCACATAACACCCTAACTAGCGGATCCATTGAAGAAATCAAAACCCAAGGAAGTGCCAACATAATAGTACACGCTCACAGTTGGCACGACTGATCCCGCCGGAACCGGATGCCGTGTTAATTGGATATGTCAGATGCCTCTGGCTTTCTCGCCCCGAGATAGTTTCCTTAGTTGTGCTTACTAGACATTAATTATTAGGAACTCGTCTGTACGCTGCTGTCACTATATGGAAGGAGGTAACGTATGTTATGTGGGAATTTAAATTTTAGTAGGGTCTGATGACTCGTTGAACTAATATTTTGTGAATCAGCCGTTTCTATAAACTAATTACGTAATTAATGTGAATTACATTGTCCTCATTTAAGGTGAATGCGCAGTTGTAGCCTGCGAAATTCAATTTTTCTTACGTTTTTTGCAATATTCAGGTCAGTATCAGGTCGTATCTTGATCAAAATATGATTCGCGACTATAACAGGTGCAATGAGAGCAGTGGTGGCCAAGTGGTAACGGCCGCGACTTACGTGTTGTAGGTTGTAGGTTCGAACCTAGACAGGCGCTTTACTTTGTGTAAATTATTTCATCACCAATGTTCTCAAAACGGTGAAGGAAAACATCGTGAGGAAACCGGCATGTCCTAGAACCAAAAATTCGAAGACATGTGACATCTGCCAATCCGCACTGGGCCCGAGTGGTGGATTACGGCCCACTCCCTTTCACCGAGAGGAGGCCTGTGTCCCAGCAGTGGGAACATTATAGGCTGATTATGGACTATAACAGGTATTCACAGAATTAGAATCATTAATACTGAATGCCCATGTAAGTAAATATCTTGTTGAAAAATAACATCTCGAACATAAAAAGTGAAGTCCCTCTTTATCGTGATTCAATCAAATAAAATTGGAATTTCCAATAGACATCATGATGTCAATACACAGTTATCGCAGCCAACTGATCTTAACCCACAAAATACAACAAAAGGAGACTTCGAGTGGTGTCGATGTACTGTTTGATGAAGATTCCTGTCCACCATATGATCACACAATATGATAGATTGATCGCGGAGATTATTATGCGATAACCTCATTTATATAATTTATAACAGTAATAAAAAGCTATCAAAGCTTAATTAAGTAGGTAAAGAATTAAAGATAAAAAAACTTAGTCATTAAGATGTGACCCCTCGGATATGAACGGTATCATTCGGAAATATGAAGAACAAAAAAAACTTAAGAATGAATTTGAACTTCGAATAAGAAGCGAGATCATTATCTAGTTAAACAAAGATCCATTTCTCATGATGATTCGCGTTCGAACATAGGTACGTTACTTGGTAGGTAATGCGAAAAAAGAAATCAAGTTGGCAAAATTTCATCCAAATGTCTTTAAAGAAACGCCAAGTGAGGAAACCAGCTAAAGTAATATTTCAGCGTGTATCTTTAGGAGAGATCTCCTGATATACCTAAAAGTAATTCTGCCGCTTAAGAATTGCGACTGACAAGATTGATTGATGACTGTGGAACCGACAAATTCACTCCGTCTCCAAATACGAAACTTTAGAGGGAAACGGGAGAGCATTTAACTTGGACCATTTTGAGTTTTAGATTTTTTTGATGCAGCATTTGATGTTTTTCCTCCCTGTCTTCGGTCTCCTGGTAGATATTAATAATGATAAGGATAAAGAGGCTATTAAAATAAAACTGATAAAAAATGAGAGGTGACAGACATTTACGTAATTTACAGTACATTGAACCATCGTCTGGATGATTTTATTTGGTTCAAAATAACAAATCGCACACACAAAATAGAGAGTAGTGATAGTCTAGTGGAAACGTATCGTAGCCGTAGGTTTGTGCCCTGACACCACCACCACTCACCACTGCTATCAAAATCGCGAACAAAAACATCGTGACAACCAAAAATTCGAAGACAAGTGACATTTACCAACCCGCACTGGGTCCGCGTGGTGAATTACAGCCCACTCCCTCTAACAGAGTTTATAATTAACTAGCTTCTGCCCGCGACTTCGTCCGCGTGAAATTTCACCCTCTTAGGGGTGGAATTTCGAAAAACCCTTTCTTAGTGGATACCTACTCTTCACAAAGAACACACCCTCCAAATTTAATGTCTCTAGGAGCAGCGGTTTAGACTGTTCGTTGATATATCAACAATCAGTCAGTTTATCATTTTATATATATATAGATAAATTATAGGCTGATTATACTACACACAAAATACGTCACTCCGCGAATGCGTGGAATCCAAAGCCCGACTTAGTGCATAGAAGAGTGGTTTTCTATGCACTAAGTCAGGCTTTGGATTCCAGTTGAGTCAAAAGACAAACAACGACGTCAAAAATTAGGAGAAAAATCATCGATTACCACAAAATCCGAAGATAAAATTAACATTTTCATAGTTCTGATTACAAGATGACTCTCATAAACACAATGTTATCATTCCTTACATATTTTAAAATGATTCACGTAAAACCAATTTCGATAAACATAAAAATAAGTCAATCTTCAAATTATCCCAATGTCAACATGGATCCGGCAAGCCTAGGTAGATTTTCGTCACTATCTTTAAAACGTCATGAACGACCTCAAAATGGCGGTGAGATGTGACGTCAAAGCAAAAATAATAGTCATCGGTAGAATGTATCGAGCTGAACCTTGAACTTCCTACCAGAATACCTCAGACGGGTCTTCCACATGATCTTATGTTACTGATTGACTTTTGATTAGCATAAAATTCTTAGATTTCTGGTGGTCAAAACCAAGTTTACATATTCCGATGTAAATAATGTCAAAGTCACGACACCTCTGACTCACAGTGAAGAAAGATA
This sequence comes from Oligia latruncula, assembly GCA_948474745.1. Taxonomy (NCBI): domain Eukaryota; kingdom Metazoa; phylum Arthropoda; class Insecta; order Lepidoptera; family Noctuidae; genus Oligia; species Oligia latruncula. The sequence continues at coordinate 7,741,508 of OX419684.1, read as the reverse complement.
TAGTGAGGCATACCGTTTAATAATCGTTTGATTGAATTAGTCAATATATACAAATCATAGTGATCATGAAAACAGACCCAGTGCTGCAGCTACGGACAGTTACCGTATGTTCCTTATTTTTTATACCCCGATGGAAAAAGAGGGGTGTTAAAATAGGTTTATCTGTGTGCCTCGTAGCTCCCAAAAGGCTGATCCGAATTAATATTTTCGCTTTTTTTTAAAGGTTACCAGTACTCTTAGCTATGATTAGAAAAACTTTCCTTTTGAGGAAACTTACTTTTGGAAACTTACCTTTTAGAAGGACGGCAAACAATTTCTAACTGGCCTGTCTTTCCTTTCCTTTGCTTCTTACCAAGCCCGAATAACAGATCTTTCTCCAATCATGCTTTGAAAACTATGAAAATTGTACGCATGACCGCAAACTTGAAAGTCACCAGTTCCATCCATTACTCTATGACCCAAGTCTTACACGTGTTTCTTAATATCAATACTGTTTACAAACAAATCACTAGGGAATTATTACGTTTCTAATTATCAACTTTCGTGTATCATTACCATTAGTTCAATTTGAATTGGTTTTACTTATGTTATAATTACAGAACTCTTGTTACGTATTCAGTGTTACGCCTTTCTGGAAACGATTATAGTGTTTACTCGATTTGTTTCGTCTACGAGTCAAATTGAGTTTAATCCGATATGTAAATACTCGTAATTGGCAGGAACTTATGTGTCATTCTTAGAAAAAGTGCGAAATGTCTTGTACAATTGCTTGAGCGGTGGTGGCCCTGAGGAAACGGCCGCGACTTACGAGTTGCGGGACATAGATTCGAAACCTGACAGATGTTTTACTTCGTGTATATTATTTCATCACCACTACTCTCAAAACGGTGATGAAAAACAACATCGTAAGGAAACCGGCATGTCCTAGGACCAAAAATTCGAAGATATGTGACATCTACCAACCCGCACTAGACCGGTCCACTACGGTCCACTCCCTGTCACAGAAAGGAGGCCTGTGTCCCAGCAGTGGGAACATTATAGGCTGATTATGCTGTAAGATATTTGCTGTTTTCACTGAATAAGGCAAAAAAAAACCTCAATCTCTATTTTCATATTTTCTTCTCTCATAGCAGTGTAAAATATATGAAAATGGCTCATGCCATGGTCAAAATAATAACAAGTCAGCAAAGTGCTACCGTTCCTTTTTTAAACCAGCTTTTTTTTGAAAATTCTGCCTTTAGTAACTAGAAAGCACCATCTCAGCGTTTTACATACCGCAGCAGTCATACATGGTAGAAGCAGTATTTGTCCTTCCCCTTTTTAATCCATCCAAAGGTTGTCTCCAAAGGATCGCTCTTAGCGATAAGACCGCCCATTGTGTCACCCTTTGTAAAATTTCTAAAATGTATCTCTGTAATTTATATACTGGTATACATAATTAATAGTATTCTATTAAATTCTACATACCAAACCTTACTTCTACTGCTTTTACGTCAAGATTCAACAGTTGAGTAAATGATGTCTGTGGTATACGATCGAATATCTATGGTATAGCATAATGAGTCATCATGATCGTCAGCCGAGCCTTTTCCCAACTATATTGGGGTCGACTTCCAGTCTAACCGGATGCAGCTGAATACCAGTACTTTACATGGAGCGACTGCCTATCTGACCTCCACAACCCAGTTTTTGGGCAATACAATACCCTCTGTTAAGAGCGGTTGTTAGACTTTAAGAAGATTCACGAATGCCAGGACCAACAGTTTAACGTCACCCATCCACGGACCAACCGCGCCAAGCGTAGCTTAACCTAATCGATCGATCCTTGCGGCTGTTATAAGTTAGCCGGCTGTTATAACATAATGAGTATGTAGTTGTAACAATTAGGATAAGAACCACTTCCTACAGTGGTTTCCAAGGCGTGGGACTATTTACAGGTGGTGGAACTTTCAAAGGAAACCTGTCTTTTAAAATTTTAATATTCACCTGAACTGGCTATATCGGTCTAGGTTTAGAAATATTAGCAGAACTTGATGGACGATTGGAATGAAAGGCAAAAATAATGTATTTTACATAACAAAAAAAAAACCGACTTCCAAAAAAAACACTACAAACTGAAAAATAACTTTAATTTCGGAAGTCGGTGTCTTAGGGATCAGTATTTTAGTTTTTGCCACCGACTTCCGAAATTAAAGTTATTTTTCAGTTTGTAGTGTTTTTTTTGGAAGTCGGTTTTTTTTTTGTTAAAAAGTTTTTATTTCTAGCTTTTTAGTGGGTCTATTTATAATTTATCTAAGTTACAATAGCCTAATGTCAACTTGCCTATCGCCTTTTTATAAAATATTCCTTTTCTCGATGCAGGGACGTTAATTGTTGAGGAGTTCTCCTTTTATTAGTTTTTAGATTAGATGCTGATAATCCTGGCTGCAGCATCAGGGCAGACTTATGTCAACATTGCATTGAACTTAAAATTAGTCCTGTTTAAAATGAGCCCAAACACGACTACGGTGCTGTAATTTCAAGGTTTGTACTTTTTCTGATGCTCCTGGCTTCAGCATCAGGTCTTCGGTGTTCCTCAGTAACAGTACGTTTATCCACACATCGAGCCCTTTTCAATGAGCCTAAACACGATATATCTGCTGTTAGTTGTCGAGGAGTTAGGTACTCTGCAGACTATCCTGACTGCAGCATCAGGTCATGACTTGATGATCATGAGACCAAATGTGGCAAATGCCCTATCAAACATCAAAACAATTTACTAAAACAGTCCTTGCCTGTTCGAGTAACTTCTAATTGTTAAGGAGTTGTACCTTCCATCATCAGCCCAGCTACCTGAGATGGTGACAACCATACACAAATACACAAGATACTTCATAAAATATGCGAAAAACAATAAGTAAGCCTATAAAATTTGAGGGTTGCCCTCGATTTCTCTAAGATCCCATCATCAGATCCTAACTTGGTGACAATGGGACCACCGCAGAACTATCTACTTTCGAACAAAAAAAGAATTTTGAAAATCCGTCGATAATTGGCGAAGTATTCGATGAACAAACATACAAAAAAAAAAAAAAAAAAAAAAAAACATACAAACACCCGAACATAGTACCTCCTCCTTTTTGTGAAGTCGGTAAAAAGTACTACTTTAAATGTTGATAAACTATGAAAACTGCTGATTGACTGACAGACTATAAAAGGGGTTATATGGATGGATGAAACTTTGAATGGCAATTCGTCATTTTTAAAATTAGATACGTGAGGAACACACAACTCTGTAGTGATGATTAAATTATCTGTATATCTTTACATTGTAATATACAAATCACGCAGTCTAAGTTCAATAGGTACCTACCTACTAAGAAACTGCCTTACTCATAATAATTGATCGGGAAAACCCTTGGAGTGGTAGTTTTACTAAAAAGATTTATTCGAAGTCGAAATCGAAAAATCGAATCGAATTAAAATAAATAAAATATAAAAACCTTTTATTTCTTGACTTATACACGATTTTCTTATTTCTAGTGTCTAGGTATGTTTTAATGGATTAAGATAACTTAGATTAATTAAATTTTTAGTTTTTATTTTGTCAGTGTTTCTCTTCTGCATTTTGCACAAGAGATCCCTATATTCCCCCCCATATCCCCCCTACCCCCCCTATTATTATTATTATATATATAGAATGTTTGGAAGCTGGATACAAAGCCTTAACGGGGTGATAGTTGACACCATTTAGAGCATTTTGAGCCATACATGTCTTAGACCAATTATGTTTTTTTTATTTTTTTCCCAGTTATAGTTGGTAGGTACCTATGTTATTTTTGACTAAACGTTTGTAGTTAAAAACAAAAAAACATTGATAGTAAGGAAGATTTTAGAAAATTGTAACTCTAAAGGCGTTAGTTATGGGATGAAAGTTTCTATGGAAGTTCGTCATTTTTACCGACTTCAAAAAAAAGGAGGTTATCAATTCGATACGTATGTATGTAATATTATTGGAATTGCATTATATTCACATATGATGATCTATTAGGGCTTCCAAACAAATATACAAAATTTCATAGACGTATGTATGTATGTATGTATGTATGTATGCATGTATGTATGTATGTATGTATGTATGTATGTTTGTCCACGCATATCTCCGGAACTATTAATCGGATCGTGACCATTTTTTTTTTATTGACTTACATTTTCTTCAACTTAGGGAACAGTGCAAGTTTCATCAAGATCGATTCAGTAATTTTCAAGATATGGACTAATACGTGTAAGTGTGACGGCCTGGCTTATTGATAAGAGCTACGGGTGTAGTGTCAAAGGGAAAACATCTCAAAACCTTGGTCAAATACTAGTGCAAAAACTAAAAATTACGAAATAAAAAGTAATTTAAAAAAATTAAACCGACTTCAAAAAGAAATTAACTCAAAATTATGAAATAACTTTAATTTCGGAAGTCGGTGGCATAAAACTAAAATACAGATCCCAAGACACCGACTTCCGAAATTAAAGTTATTTCATAATTTTGAGTTAATTTCTTTTTGAAGTCGGTTTAATTTTTTTAAATTACTTTTTTATAATTACAATCGTGACAGTTGTTATTTAGACTTCTGTTAATAATTAAAATAAACTTGGGGTAAGGCTCCTGAGAAGTGGTCGATAGGAAATCCCATCGAACACAGGGTTTCTAAAGCAATAATTTGGAAATATCATGTCTTGCATTAATAAGCCCTACATTTATCTCTTACTGTTTTATATGTATTTACCTCATTATACGCATTACGCATGCCCAGACGTTCCGGAGATGCAATCTAATTAATACATTTAGAATCAAAACAAGCTTATAAATAATGGACTTAGACTATTAATTTAATTTGTAAACAGCATTATGAAGAAAAGTTTACATTATAATATCGTAGCATTCGGTTGCTTTATGTGCTGGATTACGGCCCACTCCCTCTCACAGAGAGGAGGCCTGTGTCCCAGCAGTGGGAACATTATAGGCTGATTTTGTTACGGTATGCATATGCTATCGTAGCATTTAATGTTATCTGTCTTGCATAGGGTCGCAGTATAATGCTGAGCATTAGCCGTTTTGCGTGGATGTGACGCACGTTTCCCCCAACTCTTTCGTTTTTTTTTGTGTTTATGTTCTTTATTGCGTCATGTTTAACGCAAATAATCGCATTTTCTTTCTGTCTTTCTTTCTAAAAGTTATAAAAGTAGTAAAAAATGTTGTTCTGTAATGTGATAACGTCCTAAAAGGTAATTTATTTTTTATTACATTAAGTCAACTTGTCAATAGAATAACAAGTTCAGTGACATCATCATATTTATTTCTAAGCAAAACACAGAGGGGTTTATTAATAAATGTTGCGTATAGTGTCACTAGTCGATATTTTTTCCATACAAATTTCGGGAGAGTATTACTCCACTGTTTGACATTGTGCACCCAAAGTTAAACATGATATCGTTTTGACTTATTATTAATTGTGTCTGTATGGAAACAGAATAGTAAAATAATAAAAAACGATTAAAAATGAGCCAACAAAGATTCGTTTTTTTTGCTATTTTTAACGTAAATTTGGGTGTAAATAAGTAATAAAAGAACTGAAAACCTTCAAATCCAAGTCCGTTTCGACAAAGCTCAGTTATCGAAGAGTTCATTAAACTTTATTTATAATTGATTTATGGCGTGGTTTTTTTATAAAACTTGATTTTCCAAAGCACTTTTCGATTTTTTTACGCGCCTATCAGTTTGGAACGGTGTTTCTGTGCGTGAGCACTAGACGTGTGCATGTAAACTAGCGTCTAACTGCTTATCACTGATATTAGCTCTGTCAGACACGAATTCAGGTGAGGCAGCGTGCTTTTTGGCCATAACCACCAGTGAGTTCGAGCTCGCGATTAGTTTACTCTTAAGGTGCCACTAGTCGATATTTTTTCCATACAAATTTCGGGAGAGTATTACTAAACTGTCTGACATTGTGTATCCAAAGTTAAACATGATATCGTTTTGACTTATTATTAATTTTGTCTATACGGAATCATAATAGTAAAATAAAAAGCCATTAAAAAGTTATGAGCCAACAAAGATTCGTTTTTCTTGCTATTTTTAACGTAACTTCGTGTGTAAATAAGTAATAAAAGAACTATAAAATCTTCAAAACCAACTCCGTACCGACAAAGCTCAGTTTTCGAAGAGTAATAAACTTTATAATATGTAATTGATTTATGCAGTGATTTTTTCATAAAAACTCGATTTTCCGAAGCACTTTTCGAATTATTTTACGCGCCTATCAGTTCGGAAAGGTGTTTCTGTGCGTAAGAACTAGACGTTGTTCGTGTAGACTAGCATCTAGTTGCTCATCACTGATACTAGCTCTGTCCGATACGAAGTTAGGTGGGACAGCGTGCTTTTTGGCCATGACCACCAGTGAGTTCGAGCTCGCGACTAGTTTACTCTTAAAGTTAGGTAATGATTAGCGGCTGTTTAACTATACAATTTTAACGTCTAACGTCTCTTAACTTTAACGAACGTTTATAAATAGGGGTTTATTTTCTTACGCAGTTTTTATAACATAATTTGAGTTTTGGTGTACTAATGTGAATGACCCTACAAAGCTTAACCCAGAACTAAATATATTATTACAATATTCATTCTCTTGTTAGTATAGGTCTTAATTTAGAACTAAGATCGGAACAACAACAACAGAACCACAAAGAACTCTGTTACCTATTTTGCTATATTTTTTCTTAGAATACCTCAAAGGATTGGTTTTAAATTTGCACTCTCTTACATAACATTTATAGAGGTTTTGAGTATTTTGTATATTATTATTATTATTTATTTACTTCGAACACATGATTCATATTGTTGTTAGTAACACTTAAAAAACTACGTTAGTAACATTTTAAGCAATAAACAAAACTAAAATGAAATATAAAAACACTAATTCATATACCTATAACTATGCCCCCTTCCCGCTGCACCCGACCCGCAGCTGTGCACACGGGTCCAGTGCAGTGCAGTGCTGTTGGTGCTCGCTCGAATCCTAGCAAAAGCTCCTGTATATGGCCTAGGCAAAATGCCCTGCAGATCTGATAGTGTCGTATGACGGGCCGTTGAGCTCCCTAAAATAGGGTTGAGCTACACAATGCATGCATGCCGTCTGTTGGAACAGGTCAACTCAAAGCAGCAATGGCTTCTTCCCATGGGGGTAGGCTTCTGCCTGAAGGAAGAAGGAAGGAAGGAAGAAGGCGTTAGTTCATGCAAATGTAGGTATGTTTGTTATCTGAAAATCAAACGAAGACAAATGATTAGAATAGTTCAAATCAAAACTTGTTACAACTCCCAATTACAACTATTCTAGTGAGTAGATTATGTAAACGTAGGTCGGTGTCTAGTCATTGAATCCTACCGACATATGGCGCATAAGTTCTAAATGCGATATTTATGCAGTTATCTCAGAATTAATGCTCACATTTCTACATTCCAGTAAAACAAGTATAATTTGCAGTGCTTCTAGTTGCGTAATGAGCCACTAAGTTGCAAGGATGTCTTTGGATGTGGATTCCAAGAATTTTCATGCTCAAACGATGATGTAAACATCTATTAGGAATTTACCGAACCAACCAATTTACCCTCGTAGAAATCACACTAATATTATTAAGGCGAAAGTTTGTGAGTGTGTGTTTATATGTTTGTTACTTCTTCACGCTCAAACGGCTGGACCAATTTTGATTAAATTTGGTATGGATGTAGCTCACACCCTGAATTAACATATAGGCTACTTTTTATTCTGATACTCCCATGGGATCAAAACTTATGCGGGTGAAACCGCGTGGCCCAGCTAATTTTATTATAAATAGAGGTTATTATGTACTTGCAAATGTGGGATCCATGGGTATTTAATTAAATGAAGTAACTAGATGAAAAAACCTGCGAAAAGTATCTTGGTTTGAGAATAGATCATCACTTAACATGGCACAATCAAATCGATCATATTAAAAATAAACTATCAGCACTTACAGGATCACTTCATAGTATAAACCAGTGCATGCCTAGAAAGGTACGTTATACTATTTACAATTCTCTTATTAAGTCGCATTTGTTATATCTCATAGAAATTTGGGGAAGTGCCGGAAAAACGAAGTTGCAAGAATTACAAAGAGTACAAAATAAGGTCATAAAGATATTGTTTCGCTATCCATATCTAACATCAACCTGTAAAATCTATAAAGAAACAAAACTAATGAATATCAAACAACTCTACACATATAATACTTGCGTTCTGATTAGAAAAATTATAGACAAAACAATACACACTAACCTATCATTTACTAAAAAATCCCAAATTACTAAACGCAGTCTTCGTCGACCAAGTCTACTTGTTTTGCCAAGAATACGCACTAATTACGCTAGAAAGAATATTACATATGAAGGAGCACAACTATTTAATAATCTACCCACTTGCATAAAAAATGTCAGCTCTCTCAGCAGTTTTAGGTCTCGGCTATCCAAACACATAATTGAAAACTGCCTTGACTAAATTGAATGTTCTTTTAGAAACCTCTAGTGTTCTTGAATGACTGAGGGTTGAACTGCTGAGTGAGTATAAAATAATTATGTAATTATAATACTATACATATACTTTGGTGACGGTTACCTAAAATAAGTTTACCGAATGTATCTTGTCTGTTCTCATGTGAGTGGCGCTTTGTCTTTATGAGAATAAATGATTTAAACCTGAAGTACCGTAACATTCAGAACTCATGAACTTAAGCAGATGTTAAGTCTTTGGCATTGACCAGATATCTTACGAGACAAATAAGTTCTGGGGCATTATTTGTCTTCAAATGTATGGTGGAAAGGAGCACTAAAGGACTTTTCTACTAAGACTAGTTGTATGCGAGAAGGTGGAAGGATATTTTTCTTGAAGGATCGTCCCTTCAAGAAAAATATCCTCTCTAGAAAAAAAAAAGAAAAATATCATCTCCAGGCTCGAGATTTGCCAGCGAGCGATGATGCGTATCCTTGAAGTTCAACTTACCAACCGGACATGGGCACGGTAGATACTGCGCTCTAAGACATTAACCGCAGACGTCACCCAAAAAAAAGTCAAGCTCAAATGGGACACGTTTGCCGCATGTCAGATACATTGTGGGGTAAGACCACTACAGCATGGGTTCCTGAAAACATCCAAGGGCATCGTGGAAAACACAGGCGTAGGTGGCGGGACGAACTTGACGCCTTTAGGAGGGATTGGTCCCCTATATTGGCTCGGGATTGAGTTGAGTGGGAAAAGGAAAGACTCCCTTTTCCTTTTTTGCCGTGCAGTAAGGGCAATACAGGTTGATTTATCTAGCAATAATAGATAATTATCCTGACAACATACACGCGTCATAATAACTGAATAATGTATAACCAACAGTCATTGACTTGATGATAATATTTATACGACTTTATGTCAAGAAGATTATATAAAAACCGGTACCGTGCAATTATACATACTTGCAAATAAAATAAGATTTTAAATAGTAACGAAAATTATTAATTTTATTCATCTCAAGTCAAACTAAACGGTTTTTCATTGAATGTTATTTTATATTCTTCGCGTGGCTACTCAATAAAACGTTCCATTTACGAGGTAAATGTATGTTAGAAGCAGTTTATGAACAATAAATAAACATGACGGCGCCGGGGCAGCAAGTGACGACGACGTCTATAGGCCGACTGTTGCCTGAGGTAGCAGCGCGGTGCGGGAGGGGTGTGGTGACGTGATGCGAGAGCTCACTGTTTCGTCAACTTGTGACAATTTTCACCCCTCCCGCACCGCGCTGCTACCTCAGGCAACGTCTTAGTTAAGCGGTCGGCCTATAGTTTGGTTACGAAAAGGAAATCACCAAAAAGGTCAAAGTCAAAGCATATATTTCAAATAGGTAAGGTAATTGCAACCAGTCTTACCAAGGGGTTGCGTATTACCCAGTAACTGGGTTGTGGAGGTCAGATAGGCAGTCACTCCATGTAAAATAGTGGTACTCAGCTGCATCCGGTTAAATTGGAAGCCGACTTCAACATAGTTGGGAAAAGGCTAGGCAGATGATGAGGTAAAAAAAAAGTAATTTGAAAAAGGCACTTTTGAACGTCAAAAAGGAGGAGGTTTTTGGACGGTTATGTATGAGTGACACTGGCTGATTACTGTAAGTCTAGCAGAGCACATCGATGATTGCGTGGCATCTGATGATTGCGTGGCATCTGATGACAAAAGATGTCTGGGGATCCGCTGTCGTACCACGTCCTCGATGAACTGTTATATTCCGGCTTAATTCTGATGACATTGAAGCTACTGAAGTACTAACCACTTCCACCACCACACCCACCACCTACTCCATCACTCCACAATCCACCACCATCACCAGCTCCACTAAACCACCACCACCACCCACCACTTCCCACCAGGGCTCTGAACCGGTTTAAAAAGAGCGGTTAATTTCGATTAAGTACCGGTAAATATATCGTTCCTTCATTAACCGGTTAAACAAGTGAACTGTTCTTATGAAACCCAAATGATAAAGGTTACCGGTTACTTAAGCACAAACGGTTTTGACACCCAAATTAACCGGTTAATTCCGTAATTTCGTAATAAAATTTTGTAACTAAATGATATCGCAACGTCCAGACCGTGCTCACGAGAATGGCGGGGGCCGCGGGGGGGTTCAAACTTGGTTTTAACCGGTTAATTTCCACTACCAAAACCAAAATTCTTGAAAAACCGGTTTCCCGCGTAAACCGGTAAAAACCGGTAAAGTGCAAACCTTCACCTAAATCTATTTCGGTTTGGGGTCAATGACCGTAACCGGTTAAGAATTTCAACCGGTTTCCGAGCCCTGCTTCCCACCACCACCACAACCCATCACTTCCAAGTCCACTTCTGGAAAAGGCTATCTGCGCCGTTAAACTTTACAACGCTAAATTTCTTAAACAAAGTACAGTCAACAAAAGAAATAAGTATGCAGGATCGTCGGATATAGTTGAAGTTTAGTAAGAAACCGATGGATGTTGTCGACTGAAATTTAATTTGATAAATGAGCTGTTTGTTTTCTATTAATAAAATAAAATTTTATTCGGGAACATCCATCAGTTTCTTACTAAACTTTAACTATATCCGACGATCCTGCATACTTATCTCTTTTGTTGACTGTACCGTCAGCCATGCTTCCAAATTCGCAATATCATTATCGAAAACTTGAATTAGTTCGCGAGATCGTTAATTTAAAGAATTATAACGCCTCGACCCTCATCATGAGACACAAAAAAAAAGAACTTAGTGCTCGATTTGGCGACCAATAGCGTCTCGAAGCAATTTAATCTTACGACTCTTATACCCGGATACGAATTCCCCAATCAAGGGAGTATTCAGGCTTGTTCGGACGCGTGGGTTTTGTACAAAAAACATGGAGGCGAATGGAAATGGAGTGCTCATTCACATAATTAATTCATCAAGTCAGTCAAAGGGAAGCGGCTGTCATTCGGAAATTATTGAGTTGTGCACGGCTATCCATTTATGCAGTTGCTAGTTTGTTACAACTATGTATGTTTAAGAATAATTAACACAGCAGAATTCTAAAATAACACATGCAACATGATTAAAACCAAGCATGTTAAAGTGGTATTTCCCTGTACCAGGAAAACCTGTAATCGAGAAAACCTGGGTTTATATCCGAATAGTTATTGTTATTGATTTGGAAGGGCATCGCAACCGGTCATCCAGTCTTATACAGGGTACTTGGTAAAGGATTAACAACCACAACAACAACAAAGTAAAAAAATATTCTGTTTCCTACATTTACCTATGTTCGTATAACTGTAGAGAACAGCAAATTTTTTTTCGCAATTTCATGTTCTGTCCCATAATAAAAGTTGTTCATAATGATGAGTACAATGACCTCTTAAGAGGTTGTTAATGTTTTACCAATAACCCGGTATTTCTCGATGATCACTCCATTACCTCCCTACTCGGCGTCTAAAATCATAAATCACGCATTTATTTCGTGAGGCACGGATCATTGCGGCATCGGAACGTGCTTATCTGTTATTTGCAGCGAAAACGCAGCGTTCGACCGGCGGTTTCACCAACATGTTGATAAATATTGGGACGCAGATAGATATAATGCCAGTGGTTGGTTGATTGTCCGTCCGAGTACAGTAAATCTAACGCTAAGTGTGGTACGAATGGCCAGTGTACACGAATTATTGCTTAATCGAATGGATTTATGCCAATCGATGCTTGTTTCGAACAAAGCTTGCTAGTTATGAAACAGTGGATTATTTGGAGTTTTCGTCAGTTGTACGAATTTTCCGGAAAATGTAGAGCGTAGTCTGCCTCATTGGCTTACTGTTCGCAGGTGCTACTATTCAGCATGAGGTCCAGGGTTCCCAACACCCTAATTGCGTAACACACTACCAATCGGAATCTGAATCATTTTGAAGCAAATTGCGAATCCATTGCTTCTTAAGTTCGAAAAATTTGTCTGCCCAAAACGTAAATAACGCAATGAATGTTGTTGAACTGTCAACATGAAATCGATTCCGATTGATAATGTGTTACGCAATTGCCCCGCTGTTTGGGCTAAGTGTTATTGTGTTTTTCTGTCAGGTATTCCGTGGTGGCAGCCCGGAGTCTGGATTTGTGCCCAGTTGATGGCAATAGGGACGCACCATATTACATGAACCTAAACATAATACCGATGCATAACATAGCACCACTGGATGCGGTAAGCACAGAACTGGTCGAAGTGCAGGGGCTTGGGGGAGGCCTATGTCCAGTAGTGGACGTCTTTCGGCTGAAATGATAATGATGATGAAGATGATGATAAAACATAATAGCGAAATGTGGGTCAACTATACCTACAGGTTGTTACATTATTCTTATTTTGAACAAAGCTTGCTGGTCATGAAATACTGATTATTCGGAATTTTCGTCAGTAGTACGAATTTTCCGGAAAATTTTACGCATTCAGCTAATGGATACCCAGAGAAGTGTATTACTACGTCCCTTTCCCCGTGCTGAAAATGGCGATAAAAGGATTACCTACCAGCGATGTCCACTTTTTTTCACGTTCGTATTTTGAGGAATAAACCATTCAAATATCCTGTAGTCTAAAACTTTGTGAGAGTGTAGTAAAAGAATCTTGTTTGAATAGTGTTATGTGGATTTTTTTATCATATCGTGTGGAAACCGGTATGTCCTAGAACCAAAAATTCGAAGACATGTGACATCTACCAACCCGCACCGGGCCCGCGTGGTAGTTTACAGCCTAAGTATTCCCTCTCGCAGAGAGAAGGCCTGTGTCCGCCAGTGGGAATATTATATGCTGATTATGTCTATGCTATGTTGAATATTATAAGCTTCTTCTGTATGTAAACATAGGAACGAACTTAATAAACAATGTCAACAGGATGTAACGTAGATCCTATAAAAGCTTAAAGAATGTCGTTTTATCTGTCAACTGTTATCTTTTGATGATCTACAAATTAGTCATCACTTTTAAATATACGAATCAAATACAAAATATTGATCACTGATTTTATCAAAACAAGTTTAATTTACAGCTTCTTTTTGTTTCGATGTTTTTGGACCTACATAATAATATAATTTAGGTGTCGGGAATTACATCTGGAGTGGCGAATGCGACAAGGCGGACAAGGTGGACCGAAGAACTGGTGAAGGCTGCAGGAATCCTCTGGATGCTAGAAGCACAGAACCGGTCGAAGTGGCGGTGCTTGGGGAAGGTCTATATCCAACAGTGGACATTCTTCGGCTGAAATGATGATGATGATGATTAAAATCAGATTAACACCCGGTTTCTGAATTGAGAATTTGATGTTGAGATCTTATCAAACCCTACTTTAGCATTACTTAACTTTTCAAAAACAATAATACATATAACTTCGTATATAATAATAAGCACCTAATGTATTATATACTAAAACCTTTCTTAATGTATGTAGATCACATTGATGAAAGAATTATCAATAGTTTTTGAGAAAATCGCGGACATACAAACATACATACGTACTTACATACATACATACGGGTCGAATACAGAACCTCCTTTTTTGAATTCGGTTAAAAAGGAGGTCGGTTAATTCAGTTTTGTGCAAACCTGGACACTAGCTCAACGCTCCGGAGACTCATAATTGACGTTCATAGACGATAAGTTCTTCTGACGGTCATCAATCATCAAGCTATCAGCTGTTAACGTGCATCGACGAACGTAAGCCCCTCCGTGCCGCCCTGTGCCCGACTTAACATGGCCGGTCATATCGAAATGGGGGTTTTTTTCCTCAGGGAACTTTTAAAGACTCTATCGTAAGCTGAAGTCTGGTCAACTATTTCAAAATCTGTTTATTTTCTTTAGCAATTTTGAGGGAACTTCTGCAGTTAAAATCTACTTGAAAACTTACGTATACAAGGTGTTATTGAACTAACCCAAAACCTCTTAAGAGGTCATTGTACTCATCATTATGTATAACTTTTACTATTGGGCCAAACCTGAAATCGCGAAAAAAAAATCAGCTGTTCCATACATTTTGACGAATTATGCGAATATAAATGTAGGGAACAAGTTGTTGATTGAAAAATCAGCCCTCATAATAAGCATCTTTCAATACATTAAGGGGTCGGCGAACTATGCGTAGTTCGTACAAACGTAAGGTACTTACCAAAATAATTTGGAATTCAAACATATTCTTATGGTAGTGTGTATTTATTCTTATTGGATTACAGAATATCTAGGTTCCAAATATGTATTTTGAAAGGACACTGATATAAAGACGAGATAAGTATGAGGAATTTAAAATTTCTATAGAAAACCAATTTTTCTCATAACTCGTCTTTAAATCAGTGTCCATTCAAAATATATAATTTGGGAACCTAGATATTCTGTAATCCAATCGGAATAAATACACACTACATTAGATTCTTAATGTAGGTAGTGTGTATTTATTCCGATTGGATTACCGAATATTAAACATATTCATGTTTGATTTACAAATTATTTTGGTATTACGTTTGCATGAACTACGCATGCTCCGCCGGCCCCTTAAAATCACTCCAAAAAAACTTATAATAAACTGCATTACTATTATATAATCCTTCTAAATCAAACCACAGTACGCACAGCTAACAGTAACACAATTCCACACACAGATTTAAATTAGGTGTTTAGATTCAATAACGTGTATAGAGGTGATCAAACAAGGAGGGGCTTATGGTAGTTCTGTAAACAAGACGACGCATCCATCAACGAGGCTTAATGGCTTATCCAAATCAATTAGAAACTTGAGGCTTATGTTCAGTATCAGATCGCTTATGTATGTGTTACGTTTTGGGGTAGGCAGCGCTAGCAGTGTTATGGGTAGGAATTTGGTTGGAACTGTGTGTTGGTATGATTACGTCTTGATATCGATGTAGTGACGTGGCACAAAATACAGAGAGTACAGAAGGCAATCACATGTATGTACTTCACTTTTCATACCTACGCTCGACGGTCGCGCTAGGGTTGTCAACTTTGGCTTATGCACAATTTTGAGAAGTGGTCATTTTGCGACAGAGCCAAAAAACTATCGTGGTAGTGGCACTTAAAAGTGTGTATTAAAAGAATCTTATAGTTCGTACATTGCACCCTGGGCAGTCAGTCCCGAAACTACCCTCTGACTAGCTTACCTACTTTTCCAAGTCTCATATTCTCGTACCAAAAGGAGAACAGAGTTTGCTTACAAATTATACATAGGTATGTTTACTAGATAATTATGACAATTCGATATAGGTTGCAATTGCAAAGAAGGTAGCTCAAAACGGTGAAGGAAAACACCGTGAGGAAACCGGCTTAACCTAGAACCAAACATTCGAAGACATGTGACATTCACCAACCCGCACTGGGACCGCGTGGTAGATTACAGCCCACTCTCTCTCATCGAGAGGAGGCCTGTCTCCTAGCAGTGGGATATTATTATAGATTATGATGCAGGTAGCTGCTTTTAAATTGTTATGAACTTAAGGCGATTGGCACGCTGCACCGCATCACGCAGCGGGACACAGATAACGTGTTTTTTACATACAAATTCAATAAAAATGCGCTTCCGTGCCCCGGAATTTCGCTCCGTTTCGCGCATCCCGCTGTGTAATGCGGTGCAGTGTGCCAATCGCCTAATAGAAATAAAAAATGTAAATAATATTGAGTCATTATATCACTTGAGTTCGCTTCGTCGAGAAAACCTCTAAAAAGACATCAGTACCTAATAAACATATTTACAAACCACTTAACGAACTAATCAATGACACATAACAAAACAATAATTAAATGTATTATCCTCAAATTATCAAAATCCGGTGCTAATAATATTGATTGATGCGCCAAAAATGTGATAAATTAGCATAATATTGACATTTGTCACAGTGACACTCGTCACAGAAAGGTTGCCTTCCTTGATCACTTGATAAATCGGGCAAGAAGTTAAACCTTTTTGATAAAAAAACGGCTCATCAGAATGTGATATTTAGAACATAATTATTCAAAATTGAATATGTTAGGGTAAGTTCGGCACAGGGTATAAAACCGTACAACTCAAATTAACAGCGTCTATATTTTTTAACGCTGACAAAATTGTGTTCTATTGTTATTTTATTCTGTTCCACCTACGCTTCCCACTTGTCATGCCGGCAAGTTATTTGTGTGGTACATGCGATTAGAAATAACAAGACAATTTTTGCATTTTTAAAAGGAAAAGATTGGATGTGTTTCCTGTGCAGACCTTTACCTCCAAGCACTAGGGTAGCTATAAATCAAGCTCCGAACTTACCCCTTGATGTACTTCATAATGTGATAAAAAAAAACAATCCTAACACAATGTACAAAGCAGAAACCGCTCTGTGTACAAAAACAACCTAGATATGTTCAAAGCTAAACTACACTCAATCATTACCTAACTATTTGCTTATTTCAGTAATTTTAAGTACTTAGACCGATGCAGAGAAATTAGTTTTTGCTACACTTTTTCAACTGCGTAGTCGAAAATCTGTCCGGTATTACCCCTACGCTATCCAATCTGTTTGAACTAACACGACTTTGTAATAACCTTTGTTGTTATTTTTATGATGTCTGCTTCGCTTCCTCTATTTTTAATGTTCTATAAAACAAAACAAAGAATACAACGTACCTAAACTACCTAAATGGTATCGTTAATTAAGGCACCCGTACACAGGCACGACGCGACTCTAATAGAACAACTTCTGTGAAAACTTCATGGAATTTGTTCTATCAGAATCGCGTCGCACCGTCGCGTGTCGTGCCTGTCTGGCCTTTAGTCTGTCTGTCACTGGAAGATGTGTTAAATATTTGAAACTTTAGTCAGCCATTCTTAGAATACCTAGTAACAACATTTCAGCAAATTCGATGTTTTCTTAACCTCAATCAGTTTGCGCTTAGTAGGTCTATCAAATAATGGGGGTTTTGGTGTAAACCATATCATTTTCTTTGACTATAAGGTTAACACCACGAAATTTAATCGTTGTCGAAAATAATCGCCAATTTGTAAACAATACCTAACTATACAGCGTGAAATTTTAATGGTTGTTTTCCCGCGGCAGAACGATTTGTACTCAGTAGTGCTACCGATTCATGGAGGTAATTTTTTTTTTTCAAATAATTATAAAAATATGATCTCAACGCGAAAGCAAGAGAATCAATAGTAACTCACATGCGCCCCTAACATCTTTGCAGGTAGCAGGACGAACACGCGCAGTCGTCTTTTTGCGCTGTAGCTATACTATTGGTTCGAGATCGCGTTCGAGTGTGGTTTTTCACAATTGTAGATCTGTAATTTTTTAATACTTTATTTTTATTTTTTTTTAAATCGATTGTACTATCAAGACAAAATCATTTCGCTTCGGGAAAACAACCATTAAAATTTCACGCTGTATATACTAGAGTCCGCGCACTGCGGTAAAAAAATCGCATCGCACGTGCGCGCTTAGCCTAAATATCAAACAATATGTGGTATATTGTTAAAGTACAAAAACAATTTTGCTTAAGGGAGAAGCGCCAGGGTAGCCCGCTAAATTCAAATTTTCTTACGCTTTTTGCAATTTGCAGATCAGTGTCAGGTTCTGTATTAAACAAAATATAGATATTTCGTGAAATAGTCATTCAAAAGAGTTATATAAACTTAGAAGGTTGTGTTGATAATTATCGTACACATACTTCATAGGGCGCTTTCAATTTAGACGTTTCGTGTCGGACCGCTGCGGTGCCGAAGCGGTGCGTTTATCGTATTGCGCACGGACGGTCGTTTGTTTTCATACAAAGCGCGCGGTGCGGGTTGTCGAGCGTGCCGGCTACCGACGCCACACTGTTGCCGCACCGCGCGCTTTATATGAAAAAAACGACCGTCCGTGCGCAATACGATAAACGCACCGCTTCGGCACCGCAGCGGTCCGACACGAAAAAAGCGCCCTTACGGTCGCGAATCATATTTTGTTCAACATTCAACCGGGCTAGCCTTAATAACCTAATTTCCCCTCATTGATACGGCGTGAAGTGCTATTATTAATTCACAAACATAAGCTTTATTATCTTGGGATTTAAAACTAACAGATCCACGCGATTCCAGTCCGCATAGTAAGCGCTTAATTGAATTAAATTTCACATTCCCGAAGTCGTAACTACCAAATGACCGGAACATGAACACCAATAGTTATTCCATTATAATTGATTAAAACAGATCCACAGAATGGGAATTCAAATTAAGTAATAGAAGTTAATGAAACTAAGTTATGAATGTAGATCAATGGCAGTAACCTAGTTCCATATTCATGTGGATATATCTATATGAATCGAGACTAGGTTTTAAATAAAAGTGGTAATTAATTTGCTCAGATACCTTGATAATAGGATTGATTATAGGTAAAATTAGAGACGTGATTATCATAATCATATTATCTGTTTTTAGCTATAGGATTATTATGAACTCGGGTTTTTTCGAGTTCGTGAAAAATATTTTTGTTAATAGACTCATCAACCGATAATCTGACAAGATCTAGATGACCTTCGTAACTGAAATTGAATAACATAATAGTTTAAAAAAATATAAAATATCATAATGGAAATATCATACAATATTAGACTATGGTTTTGCACAACATTAGATACCTACCTACAGGAATAATAATTATAATAGCTCAAGTCCTCAAGTTCTGAGTTTGAGCTACACGATTATGTACTAACGAAATACTTGCATCTGACTGGACTGGTCCTTTCAAATCTGTGTCAGTCTTTTCTGAAAATACCATTTCAGACACTAATCTAAATTGTCTTCACATGATCTGATCAAGATTATCATAATCATTGTCATAATCTTGAGTTTGTTTTGCAATTTCTTTTAGGGGGTAGTCAGATAGAAAATGTCGAATCCATCTAGCTTATTTTATATATCCTATTTATACAATAAACAAATTAATTTCATTAATTTCATTTTTTGTTATTTATTTTTTATTATATCAATACGTGTCACCATGATGTACGCTTTATATATTATCAAACTTAAACATTATTCGTAGTAAATTACAAAAAACGAATCAGAAAATACAAAACCATACATACGACCATTAAAAGCGGCGATAGAGATAAAAAGGAGTGTTAAAATTGCAGCATTAAACTGAAATAATGAGAGGATACTTCGCAACTCTCTTGGGAAGTCGTAAAAAAGAACTCCAACTAACTTATATGGAGACCATCTGTTCTACAATGTATTGGATTATAAGAGTACGCCCCCCACGGGGATGGTAAAACACCTGACGTCACGATCCAGTAGGAAAAGTTAAGTACCAAGGGATATGACTACCTATTTTGATGTAGTTAGGCCCTATAAGTACTACTTTTTTTTTTTTCTTTGGTGAGAATCTACGGCTTTTGCGCCGTGTGTAGGCACGGTCATCAGTGGTTTTCTTTACGGTACAGCTGTAAACCGCGCCGTTGAAAAAACATGTCCGTCAACAAGCTTCTAGTGATCTATACAACACTGACGACCAGTGTAATTACAGGCATATGAGTTAATTTCAGCGTTGTCTCTGGGATAGTAACACAAAAGTGATGCCTCTGCTATTGCAGACTTTGCTGATTATGCTTATCATGAGTTTTCGGTCAGCTGGACCCGGTGGCTTCTGGACCCGCGAGTCAAGTTGACCACATCATTTATTTTCTGTATTTTTATTAGTTAACTGGACTCACATTCAAACATAAAAAAACATCTATTGTTTAAAGCTACCCGTGGCAGGCAGGGTGTCTGCTTAACTGCTACTTAATGGCATAATAAAATTTAGTCATGGCTAGTATAATAACATAGTAGTGTAGTGTAGTGTCATATCGTTGAATAACTTAAACCTCATAGTCAGCCTATAATGTTCTGATGGGGCAAAGGCCTCCCTTCTGTGAGTCCCGTGTTAATAACACTGGAGATTAACTCATAAAAGTTGCCCTTAGTTGAAGCGTAGTAATTTCATATACAGCAGAGCAATGACATACAAAAGAACCGAGAAAGCAGTAGAACCCCGCCAAAAGACTCACCGATGAAGCTCAACCTGAACCAACCTGGCAGCAAGGAACGACCTTGCCGCCAGGTTGGTTCAGATCGAAGATGCCCATCCATTGGTAATAATTACCCATCTCTCCACTAGTCCAATGCTTACTCTAGGATGCAGATCCGGGCCCCCCGGTCTATTCCTTGATATGCAATGGTCGCTGTAGCACCATGAACATGAGGCTACAGGAACTAGTGCGGATCTTGGGGTTCATTCGATTAATCGAGTCTGGTTTAACTACACTGGGATCGGTGCAATTCATTAAAAAAAATAATAATAATAATAATAATAATATTCCACAACTATCACACAAAACAATCAAATAAAACAAAAGATTACGTTGCTATTATCTACTTACTATCTTCTGCTTTACTATCTTAGGGTTGATTTTTCAATCGTCCGATAACTTTTATTTGAAGAATAATTATGACAGTTTAACATATTTTCCATACAAAAACTGTCAAACCGCAATGTTTATTCCTCACTGCTGACCTTATTTGGGCAAGTGTTAGTCGAATGGTTACTTAAACTTTCATAATCAATCTATAATATTTCCTCTGCTGGGAAACAGGCCTCCTCTCGGTGACAGGGATTGGGCCGTAATCCACCACGCAGTCCCGGTGCGGGTTGGTAGATGTCACATGTTTTCGAAATTTTGGTTCTAGGACATGCCGGTTTCCTCACAATATTTTCCTTCACCGTTTTAAGAGCAGAGCTGTGGTGATGATATAATTTACAGAAAGTAAAGAGCCTGCTTGTGTTCGAACATTCGGCCACCACTGCTCTAAAACTTAAACTTTAGGTCCGAGAAATCCTAATGATATACCAACATTATATTCGTCTACAATCACCATTTAAGGCTTCAATGTGTCATCAATATATTTGAAGTTGACTTTAGAAAAATGTGAACCTAGGTGGGCAGGTCTCCTTAGATGTCAACATGGCAAAAGAATGCAACCGCCGTGTCCTCGTAGAGGCGATCGGCAGCGGCGGCGACCTCTCGCGTCCGGCCCTGGTGCAAGCCATGGTCCGGGGCGAGAGGGAGTAGGAGGCAGTCACCTCCTTCTGTGAAGCAGTCATGCTAGCAAAGGAGGTGGCGGGACGGCTCAGGGAGAGAGCCTCTCGTCCCAGCCGCCGCGGGAGACGCTCCGGGCGTCGGAAGCCGCGTGTCGACTCCCGGCCACGGTAGGCGCGGGCCTGCGGGCGGAGAGTAATGGGTAGCTCACCGTCCGATCAGGACCAGGCCCGTGCCGGACGGTGCGTACGTGTTCCACGCGCGCCTCAAAGAGATGTCAGCATCGAGGAGCCTGCCGGGTCAGCGGGATTGTCTGAAAGGGTTACCGCTGGCCCGGAACATAAAGGGCTAAGGAAGGAACACGGGTGGGTTTTAGTCAGTAAGAGTCTGACACTCCCTTCCACTCCACCCAGAGCGGGAGGGGTCATGTGATGATTTCCCAAACGCAAAAAAAAAATGCTTCAATGTGTCATCAATACATTTGAAGTTGACTTTAGAAAAATGTGAACCTAGGTGGGCAGGTCTCCTTAGATGTCAACATGACAAAGGAATGCAATCGGATCAAAACTACCATAAAAAGAATGTGAACATGTTGGAATGTTCATAATAACTTAACTCCTACGCAAGAGGCTTGTTTTGAATTCTGCTCTAGTTTTAAATTATTATTTTTGTCATGTTTGTTTTTATATTTCAAATTACAACGTCTGTGTAATGAAATGGAATGTATTGAATGTCATCTGCAAAATCAGGGTCGGTTAAAATGACGCCCTTGTCCAAATCGCGGTCTTCATCGAATATATCGAAATCTGACTTTGGAATATTTTTTAAATTAGATAGAATTCCTGCGTTATTGCCTGTGATTTATCTCGATGTCAAATTAATTCTTGATAACGCGCTTAAGTGAAATCTTTTAGCAATGACATTAATATGTTTGATCGAAAATCCGGTAGATAAGCTCCGAGTTAATTGGTCAAGAATTCCTTCGAATCCTACTATGCACTCACGTCATCTGTGATTGAGCCATCCTTGTCAGTTTCCGCATACATTCAATTTATTACGACCAAAAACTGATCAATTAACATTCCTGGCAACATTCAAATAAAATCTATTTTGAAAATTGAACTAAATGCAATTTGCGAATGATCGTGTTTTAAAAAAAAGTAGATAAAGGTTTCCGCGGCAGAAGATTTTGTTCTTTTTTTAAATCACGGCGAGTCTGAGGTCATCGCATTTCGGCGGCCTTGCCGGGTCGCCGACCAACTATGACACTGCGACCCACGACATTTGCAGCCACGAGCTCAAGTTGCAAATTGTAATCTCCAATACACAACTTAACTCCATCACTCAAGGTATAATTTTGAATGGAATTAATGTTGATTTCTGAGGCGTAGGCGACTTAATGCTAATATTTATTCGAAAAACACCCCAAAGGCATAAATTGGAGCAGTGTTTAGCTGATATTTCCAGTTTTTGTTCTAGAATGATTAATAGAAATCGATTAAATGTTGTGACGCCGTAAATAAAGTGCTTTCAAGTTATATGTAGTTATTCGAAAAATATTTAATTTTATGTTTTTTTACTAAGTACCTACTTACCTAATGATCCAGTTCTTAAGGCTATATACGACTTATCGTACCTTCAGAGCATTCTTGAATGTTATGTTTCTCTTTTCAAACTCTCGTTTCTCTTGGTTTTCCGAAGAAAACATGCGAACATTTCAAAATAATATAAAATAATCCTGTTTTAATAACATGACTTGGATTATAAATCGTTACTAGGTATCCTACGCAACTGATAACTATAGTCAAAATCACTTATCAATTACTATGTGCCAAAATCTAAACAAACTATTGAGTAGAGTTTGAAAACAAATGAAATCTATTTACCACAAAGTTTATAAAAAAAAATCTTTTCAAAAACAAAACACGACACGTATTAAACTTACACGTGATAAATCGTTTAAATTACAATAATTTTTAATAAATTGCTCATTTCAAACGATCGCCAGTCCGGTATGTAACAAAATCGATTATTAAACCTAAAATATATATATAGATATAAAATATAGATGTATATACCTATATTAATACGAAAACTAGACTACTTACGTGTTAACAATTTTTTAAACATTCTGTTCTTTAAATGTCAAATACAGGTAGTGACGGTTTTCAGATTTGATACGTAAGAGGAAACTTTTTGAATGATAATTATAACACAGCTGTTTAATAATACATAAGGTGACAAGAAACATTTAAGTTGTTTACATTGATGTGAAAAATATAATGCGAAAATAGACCATTATTATATTACAGGTATTATAATAACGCCGATTTCAAATCCATCGGCAAAAATCACGAACTTCCGTAGGTACTATCTTTTTGATGTGAAAACTTCTTTAAGCGCGTTGGGCATTTTTTGAGATGGGAAAAAATCATTGAAATCGCGACACTGTTACCGTAACCGATACCGTGCTACATTCGGATGTGTTCGGCTGTCCTCGGGATGTACTCGGTTTTAATGTATATAATACTTTGTCATCACTCACTGACATAAGTATCGGATATATTCGATATGTATTCTGTTTGTGTTTTGTTATAAGACGATTAAAAAATACATACGTAATTGTTCAAGTTTTCACTTCTGTCGGCACTCCCGGAGTGCCACTGTTTTTTTTCTCTATTTAATCCCTTTAGGTGATGGCTTTTTAAAAACCTTCCCTCGGTGCTCACCTTCGTTATATAAAGCAAGAGTGAATAGGCATCTTCTGGACTTGCTTGTTGCTTGAGCTTATCCATCACTTTCTTTTCTTGTCGCAGCATCATGCTGAGATAGGAGCATTTTGGCCTCGTATAGGACTTTGTTTCATTTTCCTTTTGTTACTTTTTTTTTTTTTCTACATAACTTGGATTTTTATTTTACTGTGTTTAGTTTAGTTTGTGATCTTCCTGTACGAGTCGCAATAAATACTTTTTCTTTCTTTCACTTTCCACCAAGCGAGATCGAGGTCAAAAGCTGGCATGGGCCACGCAATAAAAAAAAAATATAAAAAAATAAGGATATCTAAAGGCCAATTCTCGTAATTAAAAACGTTCAAAATCAAGTCGCAATCTCATCGCACCGACAATCAATGTCAAAAACTTGTCAAAATTGTAGGGAAATTAGAGGTATTTTTGACAGATTGAGATTGCATGAGATCAGACTGAACGTTCTTAAAATTACGAGAATTGCCCTAAAGTATCTGGTGCACCAGCACCAGCGGTATAGTCTGTGGATTTCATGTAAGAGAATTTAAGATTTCAATAAGTAGACAAAACGGTTCACGCTTGACCATTTGTTCAACTTTTGACCTAGACCTTTGTCGGCACGATTCTAAGACTTATACTGATCTTTACAGTAACCTGACTCCTCTGATCTGACGATTTATAGGCATTGTTATATTGTGATGTATGTTTCTGTTAGTACTACTTTATTGTTGTGTTAGGTTACAAACAGGCTGACGATCCTTCTGCAAGACTTATGGGTTGCTTTGTAGCATAGTGTCGTAAGAATTAAAGTTAGCTTTAAAACTGTTAGCTGGAAAACTGCTACGCGGGTTTGCGGCATATTACCTACTTACCTAAAACCTTTTCAGACAAGCCCTACCTGCTGCAAAAATTGTTTACTAAGGGGCTTACAGGACCTAAATACAAATAACGCAAGTTTTAGAAACAATAAAAGTAATAGGATCGAGTACCTACAGTAAAAAAAAAATATATTCTTCAGGATATATGCTAGGTAGATAGTGTGTTGAAAACATAATACACCTAATTTGATACGATAGAAAAAATCATGAAGATACCTTTAAAAACTTTCTTTTTACAATAAAAACCATACTAATATACGTACAATCATCCTGCTTTTTTTCAGATTATTCTACAAGCAACATACTAAAATACTACTGTTTTAATTTTTTTGTCCAAACAATAGGTTTTTTGTAATTAAATAATGGGATCCTGCCGTTTTGCCAAAAAGATTTTGCCAAAATTTCACTACCCAATCAAACTTTGGCAAACTTTTTTTATACCAATGCAATGTTTGGAATGATTTTAGTACGCAAATTTTCATTTGGTCAAATTTTTTGCAGGCTATTGAGAACCGAATTAGTTAGACGAGGTTAATTATATTATTTAAAAAAAATGCTTAGGTTAGGTTAAAACTGTGACCTCCTACTCACGAGCCGAGCGAGCGAAGCGAGCGGTGCCGCGGCAGCGGCCGGCGAGTGCCAGAAAAGACTAGATTTTATAGAAAAAAAAATACGGATAAAAGAGATTATTTTTAGCAGGCTTTCGAGAACCGAATTAGTTAGACGAGGTTAATTATTAAAAAAAAATGCTTAGGTTAGGTTAGTTATTAACAGTTTAGAATTAGTCCCAAGTGGAAAAAACACCCTTGTAATAAAACGTCTTCAAAGTTAGACCCTTGCTTGAAATGGCTGCCTTAAAACTGCGAAAACTGACGATACCAAATATTTGGCAAATGTTATTTTGCGTAAAATTAGTTTTTTCCAACTGAAATATTTGTCTAAATAAAAATTGGTAAAAGTACTATTTGGTAAACAAGTTATTGTTTAAACGTTCACTTGCCAAACATTAGGTTTGGGTTACAATTATTTGTGAAGAGAATTTTTGCTAAGTAATAATTTGGCAAATGAAATTATGCGGAAAATTGCTTGGGAAGTGATAATTTGGCAATTTCTTTTTGGTAAAACAAGGGAGACCCATAAAGAATACCATAGGTCAGACTGAAAATGAAATGGATTTCCTGAGTAATTAGCAGATCATAGAGAATTCTTAATGTTATGCTAATATAAAAATAGAAACGCAAAAATAGTTGAAAAATCCAGCTGTTATGTTTTGAGCTCTCTAGTTTGGAGATCACCAAGGTCGTAATTTATTACCACAGAGGTTTAAACAAAATCTGTGATTTTATGCTTTTAGCAATCTCGAGTAGGACGTAAAACACATAAATTCAAGAAATTATGACCGCATTTCTTATTTAGACTTTAAGTCATTAGTCACTGTATAAAAATACATTAGATTATCAAAGTCCTGTTTTCTATCCACCCAAAAACTTCGCATCAGTTTGGTACATTAACACCTAACGGGTCCCCGATACGAGTGCAAGCATATTGGTGTCAGAAAACAAACACGAACTTACATATAACAACATTGCTATAAATTTTTTTCATATCTGACACAGAATCAATGATTGATATCTCACTTACAACAGATTAATCCAGGCTTTAGTAAATTATATTTGTTCATAAATGTACACTCGCGTCGAATGATGTGTTAATCATATTTACTGTTACGACGAAGGTTCAAAACTTATAATTATCGTTCATGCAAACACAATAAATTACCAATACATAATTATGAGTGATATTTTAATTTCGGACGCATAACTGTTTAGCGAATGCGATGACCCGACGTTCTCAATGTGTTAGAAAAACGTTATAACTCAAACAATAGAGGTTATTCTAGACTTTTTTGGGCAAAAAATGAATGGCCTATTATTGGATGTAATAAATCGGCCACATTAATATTATCCATTAGTAAAAAGTGGGTATTGTTCAACTTGACACGGATGATAGAGGATCTCACCGTTATGTTGAGGTAGGCGATATATGTTCACTTGATCTTTGCCCATAGAAGAGGTGTAACACCGTTAACCATTGTCGATTGTATCCCAAATAATAATCCGTTCGACTGACCACGAACCAGTGACTCGCCAATGTCGATAAACTATCGGACAGAGTTCACGTCTTGTTGTAAATTCTCCAAATAAGGAAACAATTTTCGGTGAAGATATTTTCTTGAAATTACAAACTTATCCTTATTCAATCCACGTTCGGGTTCAGCCGGATCATAAACGATAATTACGGAGCCATTAAGAAATTCGATCTTGCAAGAACGTCCACAAATTACGGGATATTAAAACGTCTAAATGAAATCACTATTTCGAAATGCCAAATTTCAGCGTCCGATCGGTTTTAATGCGCGGATCCAGGGTCGTACACAAAACTTGATATTTTGTTCGGTCGCGGACCATTAGGTACTGACAACAGGAATTTGTAAGAATGTTCGGAATGTACCGGCTATTAATTTTGTTTCGCGGGCGGATGTGGCGCAGGCGTCGGTCGCCGCTGGCGTCTCACGCAGGCGCCACCAGCGAAACCGAGACGCGCCGCGTACGCATTAAGCATCGCAGATTCGCAACAATATTATTGCACCTGCTGAAGAAGTAAACAAAGTTGGAAGGATTCCGTTGAATGGCCAGTTTTCGTGACATATGGAATAAATATTCCACATTCCGTCAAAACCAGTTGATTAAAATTTACTATTTTTTGATCAAGTTAAGTAATTCATTTTGATTGAAAATTTGCATTTTTGCGTGCGTCGCTGACTTAATTAATTTTGAGGCGTAGTTCAAACCTAAAATCTGAACGTTGATGAGGTAGAGGAGGTATTGAAAAGTTTGGACAACTACCTGTTGTCAGATCAGATATGTTTTGTCCAAATAAAACGTTTTTCTGTAGCATTCATTTACGCACATCCCGGGATTATCGATGAGCGTTGTAAGTTTATATCGCGTGTTAAATCTTCGGATGTATGTACCTTTATTCTGCACTGTCACGTTAACGCATTAAAAGAATCGAAAAGAAGAGGTTAAAGGGCTTTTGACGTCAATAACCCGTGTACTTGCGTGAGGTTACTTTGTCAATATTGACATCAAATTATTCAGAAGTTTACTCATGACTAAGACCATTTGTCCCCATAAGCGGTCCTTTGACGAACAAGGAAATGGCACATATACAAATCTCCTAATAGTTATTTATACCACTAATATAAATCTAAATGGCAAATTAACGAGCCACTGTTAATCATTCGATTGTCAGTCCCTTAATTATCTCACTCTTAACACATTTATAATCACAGATGACGTAACGTTTTTAATCAATTGATTTTGTAAGACGAAACTAATCATGCTATAATAAATCAATTAATCTAACAAATAGGCGTACAGAAGCATTCTTTTGAGAGGTCATTTATTGTTGGTACGTGGAACTGACAAAGGCAGCATTGATAGCTTAGAGGTTGGTACAGGAAGATGCAAGTAAACAACTATTGAAAAGGTGACCTCGACAGCGCATCGGTACCTACCTCTGGATAAATCCATTTCGATTCGTAGAAACCTTTACTTTATATTTTGATTGAAACCGCATGTATGTGATTGGAGTAGAGTTTGGAGCTGATGCGCACGATTTGCTTTTAAAGCGTTTAATATCGTTTTATATCTTGTTACTACTTGGCAGTTGTCGTGTTTTAAGTTGTTCCGTGTCGCCTGAATGTCATAAGTGGGGTTCAGTAGTAATAAAAAAAAAACTTATTACTAATTCCATTTAGAGGTAAGTAGGTGGGTGCTGGGATTTTTGGAAATATGATTAGTCGTAAGTGCAATTAATAAATCGAACACGTCATCGCTTATGGGAGATTTACACTACGCCGATTTTCGCCATGCGGCTGATCGCATACCAAATCACCTCACAAGTCAAATCGCCACAACATTTAGGTACACGGGTCGTTAAAAATTGCAGGTGACTAGTTTATTTTGCATCAAAATGTCGACCTTTATGCGTCAGGCGATCACCTGCGGCTGAACCTTTTCACGGTCAATTTTAGTCACCCGCCGCATGCAACCTGTCACCCTAAGACAAAAGTTGAATAATACTCTAATTTCGAACTTGCGATTTTAGTCACCTGCGGCCTAGCCGAATTGCCATTTAGACAGTCGATTTTCGCCGGGTGCGGCTATAGTTACCTGTATAAAGCCCGCATTACCATCAGGTGAGGTACCTAGTAGTCAATTGCGTGCCTGTCAATGATCAAAAATAAGAAATACATAGGTGTCAGGCAGGTACCGATCCCTTTTCGACCACAAACCTCTATGTAGCCATGTACACTTTTACAGACGTAAAAAAGTAGAAAGAATATTACTAAGTATCGGAAATTACTTACTAAGAAAAACGGGGTCTGCCCTAATGAAATGAAAACAGTTCGCACCGTCACGGAATGTTATCTTTTTATAGTGATGGGCATAGAAATGTATTGCTAATGGACTTATTACGGTTTTAATGGTATAGCTACTGTTTTTACGTTATTAGCAAAATAGCGTGCTATAAATCGCATTATGTTAAATCAAATAACTGATCAACTTTGTGTGATGATTATGTTTAGTTGTTCAGATTCGAATGTTTTCAGAGTTAAATAATTAAATATTAGAATAACAATACAAAATTTTGCATGTCAACGATGAGTTATAATATAATTATTTTCTTGATCTAAATAATTGATGTCCTTTCACAAGCACGTATCAGGAATGGAAAGTATTTTATTAAGGTCAAAAATGATGTCGAAAATAATATTAAACCGAGATGGATGCTCAATCAACATGTTTTTTTAATATGCAAATTTATAATCATCCAATTTAATGCCTATAAAATTAAACGCAAATCAAAATGCCAATCTATCGCCGAAAACATTATTTTAAAGAATTTGCAATCAAAGCAGCAGGAGGCGTAATTATTTTGTAATTTTGACTCTTCTTAAATGACTTTTGACAAGGGGAGCTCCAATGTCGTTAACGCTGTGGCAAATATGTTTTTAATTAAAAATAATTAATTAAAACTGAATTGAGTGATAAATTATTATTAAGTGATATTAAATTGAACCTAAGTTAATTATTTTGTTGGCCATGTTAACGTGCAAAACTATATGTTTTGTGTTATCCATTTTGCTAACCGTTTCATTAAGTAAACAAGTTACTTTATAAATACCCAAATCGCTATAGGTTTACTATAAAATTTGAGGGTTTCCCTCGATTTTCATGGGATCCTCTCATCAGATTCCAACTTGATAACAATGGGACCGCCTCGAGAGTATACTCTTTATTAAATAAAATTTTTAATTTTTAATTATCAAAATCGGACTTCTCTGTAAAAAGTTATGCGTGGTCATGCATAAAAAAAAATATATACGCGTCGACTTAAGAACCTCCTCCGAAAAAAGATACTTTAAATCTTACAAATATGCCTATATACCTAGGTACCTAGGTGTACGTTATTTTTGTTCTATATTGGTCAAGCTTAATTTGGTCGTATATTGTTCAAGTATTAAGATTCTAATGCTCTTCATGCTAAGAGCTACATATAATAATATCCATTTTTCATGACTACCTTTGCGGTCTTTTGACAGCTTCAAAATCAACTCGACAAGCATGAAATGTTCTACTTCCAATTTATTTTTAGGTTACACAATAATCATCAACATTGCTGCAGACAAGAGCTCATCTTTGCCTCCGTCTTTTTTGAAGACAGAACCCTAAACTTCGTGTAAATCGTATATAGAACAAAAAAAAAAGAGGAAGACTTAAATAAATGTCATGGTTGGTGGGCGCGACACACGGTGCCAAAATCTCGAGTAAGGACAGCCGCGAAGGTCGCATTCCGTTATCAAGTTTCCTTCTTTTTTTCTAAGTGGCAATGCACCCTAATAAAATGGCGGGTTGAGGGTCGATCACATCGACCACATTCTGGCAGTTTCTGACGAAACCTGTCCAGGCACCTGTTTCAACAATAAAAGTGAACCCAAATTGATGCCAATCAATAAAGTAGACATTGAAATGAAGACGCTTCTTTCCGCCTACTCGAGAGAGCAGGACGGTGATATTTTAAATATTTTATTACAATTTGTCAAAGTTGGTCATGAAACTAGCGTGAATTTTATAGAGGAAACGAAGCAACAATAACAATGACACTAGATCAATATATAAATACCTAGCTATGTCCATACAAAATTGTATACCTATCAACGTTTTAAATTAAGTCGAGTGGTGCATCTTGGATCGGAATGTTAAACGATATTCAGTTAGACATTCTCTGATATTTCAGATAATGATCAGATATCGATCGTAAAAAAACTATTGGAATAGCAGTTACTTAAGTCAATCAAGTTTTTATTCGGCAAGATCAGTTTTAGGGTCTTTCAGTTGGGATACTTTTTGGCAACGTCATATCAATAATTCTATTTTTATTAATATTAAACGGTTTACATGATAGCGGTACGATTTATCTTGATTTGAAGTTAAATTATCATTTAATTGCTGAATTCTAAATGCAAATGGCAGTGATCCTAAAATATTATTCCATTTAGCTATTTAAAGAATGTTATCGTTTGAAGATCGTTCTTCAAATATAATTTTGAATGCATCAAAGCGGCCAAATTGCTTAATATCGTGAGTTTAATGCCGTTTACAGATATTAGTCTAAGCTGAATCGAGATCAACCTTAGATGAACTCTGATAAATTATATTACCAATAGAAAACGTTTATCAAATAAAATAGGTAAATAAAATAAACTTCACAAATCTATTATACTAAAATAAAATCTGTGTTAAACTTTGACGACTTCGGGGACAGGGCGATGCGCCTCAAGTGGAGTTGGACAGGACATATAACTAGACGAGAAGATGGCCGATGGAGTAAAGCAATGACCGAATGATGGCCAAGGTTAGGCACCTGGTGGTGGGAAGCACCTGGTGAGGGATGCACCGAACCGGGAAGTATGGCAGACGAAAGGGGAGGCCTATACCCAGCAGTGGGTGATTCTGGGCTGAAATGATGATAATGATGATTACTAAACTTTGATGTGAAAATATAGTTTTATTTTTACTTTTAAAATAATATTACAAAAAACTCACTCCTTTTTCAACCTTTATGGAAAGACTATTAATAAGTTTGGTGGACTTTCCATGAATGATCAGAACTATGTGCTTAGAAGCTTAGCATCGTGTGGGTAGGTACTTTTTTTTTTCGGGAGAACCTTCAAAATGCACCCGACCTCCCGCGAGGGAGCGGGGAAGACTTCTACCTCACTCCCATTTTTCTGACACAGTTGCATAGTCAGCCTATACTTAACGTGGTGTGCTGGGACACAGGCCTTCTGAGAGAGTAATCTACCACGTGGGCCCAGTGCGGGTTGGTTTTTCACAATGTCTTCGAATTTTTGGTTCTAGGACATACCGGTTTCCTCACGATGTTTCCCTTCACTGTTTTTAGAACAGTGGTGGTGAAATTATTTACCCTGCCTGGGTTCGAAACTTCGAACCCACGACCTACAACTCGTAAGTCGGGGCCTTTACTGAGCCACCACTGCTCTCATAGATACAGACGCCAGCACATCAAGCTACTACAATCTGTAAAATTTCTTTAATAGATTTTCAACTTTATCGCTAAATCATAAGGTTCAAAGTTGATTGGGAAAATTTGACAGTTTCGGGTAGCTTGATGTGCTGGTCTGTACACACAGTTGCAGTTATGCCTTTTTACTAACACATAGTTTTGCATTGAATGACCGGTAGCAATCATCATACTCCTAAGAAAACAAATGCAACACGAAATGATCATGAGTGCATCAACAAGGATTTGGACAAAAAAACTTACAAACAAAACACTAAACATGTCAACATTTGAACAATTATTAGTTTAGGAAGCAATATTTTCAAGTTATCGGAGCAAAAACGATTAAGTATAAGAGCCAATTGAAGTCTTAAGATGTTTGTATAAATCATCAATAACGTCTTTCGGAAATGAGTATCAAAAATAATATACAGGAAAAGAGGTTTTTTTTTGGAAAAAAAATCATCAGATAAGCAGTCGCTTCATGTAAACTACCTGGTATTCAGCTGCATCCGGTTAGACTGGAAACCGACCCCAACATAGATGGGAAAGGGCTAGGCAAACTTATTTTGTATTTAGACAAAAGTGAACCCGTTATGCACCACTACGATTCGAACAACGTTACGAAGCGAATAATTATGTCACATTTCAAGCTTCTAACCTTCTAATCTAACTAGCCTGCATTGTCCTACTGCAGGGCAAAGGACTCCCTCTCCCTTTTCCACACAATTCTGTCTTTATCTTCACAAAAAGGAACGGAATTATTGTTAAATTTAGACAAAAGTACATGAAGCATGTATGCATTTCTGCGATCTTTGACCCATTGCTTAGTAACCATGCCACTGCGGTTACGGTTACAAAACGACTGTCTCATAAGAAGCTTGTATTTTATGACATAAAAAACAGATATCAATTCCATTATACTATGGCAATTCATCTTCGTCATCATTTCAGCCGGAAGACATCCACTGCTAAACATAGGCATCTCCCAATCAAACAAGCGATCACTTTGACTGTTTCTGTGATTCCCACATCCAACGGATTCTTGCGATCTTCACAAGGTCATCGGGCCACCTTGTGGAAGGCCTTCCAACGCTACGTCTTTCGGTATGCAGTTGCCACTCCTGAACCTATCGGCCCCATCAGCCATCTCTTCTGCGAGCAAAGTGCCCTGCCTTCTGCCACTTAAGTTTGGCAATTTTTTGGGCTTTGTCGGTTACCTTGGTTCTCCTACAGATCTTTTCACTACAAAGAGAATAACATACAATTAAATGCTACTGTAATTGTTTAGAATAGCGACCGCCATGCAGAGAAACCGAAATTCGTCAACGTTACCGCATTGTAATTAGGTGACACAGTAACCATCAATATAATTATGTAGATAAGCAAATACCGTATGAAGATCTGGTACAGACCACACAGGATGAAGTAAATGCGAATATATGGAAACCGATATCTGATTCTGAAACAATTTATAGGTAGTGTTCTCTAAAGCCCCATTTTCGTGATGCAAGTTTCTTGCCTGTGCGATACAATCAAATTGAAGCAATAAATGACTTGCATCGTCTAAATTCTAAACACTGTTTAGAGGGTGCAACATTTATAGTTTCTTAACTTATTGATGGATTATATGGATAAATAATAAGCAGATATCGCAGATAAAAAAGACGGCAGAAAGAGACAGAGAACACAATGACGATTTGCATGTGACATTGATAGATTCTAATATTGACGTTAGTTTAAATTTACTAATAATTATAGTATGCCATAGATCACACCGTGTAAAAATGGCTTTGCTAACACTTTGAAATTCGAACAAAGTTAAGCTTTAAAACAAAAGAGTTCTCTTTCGAATTCAGTGCTTTCACTTGAGTGAAGTTCGAAGCGAACGTTTCAGAACAGCCCTACTGGTTGTAAAGGCATTTTTTTTTTTTTCTTGGGTTAATTCTCATGCATTCAGCACTACCACGGGGAGATCATGCATAAAGGCATTACAAAAATATTTATGATACTGTGTAGTTCCTTACTTCTCAGGGTCATGACCTAATGAGGTGTCACCTTCTCTGCGACCTTAAGACACTATCACTGTATTAAGTGAAACGTAGTTTATTGTTGATACCACTGGGAGTTGCACTGTTGAACTTCACCTTCTTGTAGGACAGAGGCCTCTTGTCTAGGTGAAGGACCTTTGAAACCTTTGGGCGCATTATGTCTAATTCGCAAAATGAATGAGAAAAGAGGTCGAAAATGAATCATATGATATGTCAATCTACAATGAAAAGAGTGAAGTGTCTGATAAAGTGTCTATTAAAAAAATGTTTTTCGCAAAATGTGACCAAAAAGTTACTGATACAATATAGGTATCATGACGCATGAATTTATAAACGAACCAAAATAAAACTACTTAATTCTTTGATAAAAAATAAGGTGAAATAAAACAGTAACATATTTATTTTTATTTGATTAATGAGTATTATAATTTTAATTCTATTGTAGAATTTGATTTATCTACACCTAAGTCTGCCCACGAAGACACCAAATGTGATCCTAAAATATGAACAACAACGCTAGAATTGGCATGACAGAAGACGGCTAGAATTATGAAAATTCCTCAATAATCACTTGTTTTCGCATGAGAATAGCGGTCATTGCCCTTTCCCTCATCTCTCCGAAAGACTTCAACAATAAACTTTGTATGGTTTCTCGTTATTGGAACATGTTTAAGATCACGATAGATTATTGATTTGATTCAGGATGTTAATGGACTCTATTTAAGTTTTTGAAATAAAAAATGCTAGAACATTTAGTTGGATCAATGAAAGTTATTACCATGCCAAAACGTGACAGATATCTACAATAATAGATGGCTAAACCCATGGATACGTTGTAGATTAATTGCTTAATTAGCTGCTTACATAACTGCTAAGGGTGCAGGAGCTGTTTTACAAAACACGCAGGAGCTGTTTTACAAAACAGCTCCTGCAACCCACGTAACTATGTATAGACATAATGCAGAATGGTTTATCTGCTGTCACAATAAGCATTTAGTTTCATAAACTTCTGATAACTTTGTATTAAAGCTGTCCTTAAAATTACTATGTTTACTTAAGTTAGGATCATTTTCACTCGTATTACTTATTTTATTTATTTGTTTTGGACGCCATTAGCTATATTGTTATAACACACAGAGCCACGAGCGACAATATAGAACTAAACTCTAAATTTTTTACAAGTTTTACAAAACCTATGTCGTTGACCCGCTGCATTGATAAATGCAAAACGTTTATAGAATTCTGCGTGTTCAAGTAATTACGGAAAATTGCTTAACGTCGTTTAGCTATTTTACTTAACGAAGCTATTATATAAAACGGCTAACGGTTATATAAAACAGCGGATTCGACAATCTATCTGGGATATGACACATCATTATGACCAAAAAAAAGACGGGATACCACAAAGTCAGATCTCGAGTGATATCGAGGAAAATGTTGGAGCGTTTGGATAGGAAAACTGTGCGACGGCTTAACATATGCTTACAAACAAACTAAAATATCCCACTCTAAAATACACTCAGGTGTCAAAAGTGACAGGAAAGTGACAGGAATTAATTGACATGCGATCACAAAAAAGATACATCGGAGCACTAGTGATGACAAATCTCGATCAACGATATTTCACAATGACATTAAAAACGTAATTTGTTAAAAGCACACCAGCAAATACATTATACCAACTCATTTTATTTTTATTTATTTTTTTATTTTAGTACTTTCTTTAAGTAGGTACACAACTAATTGACTTGTAAACTTAGTAGCTTGAAGTAGCTACTTAAAGAAAAACTAGACTGTTGGATAAAGTTCTTTTTTACGCTGCAGAATTGTATAAAATTACTTTTTGCTTTTCTTTTATTAGTTTTGAAAGTACAATCATTATACACATTCATCTGATTTTCTGTATTAATAAAAGCTTTACTTGATATCCTCAATATATTTTGAACGTTTTTATTGGATTAAATGGGAATAAAACCTTGGTAGAAGTCGATACCGGGTAAAAAGTCTTTCATTGACTTGAATGTGCCCTGGCCGCTGATAGTATGTCATGCTCACTCAAATGTCTCGCTGACGGTGGCGTCTGTGTTAGACCATTTAGCTGCCTTCAAAATGGTTGAGCTAAATGGTGCTGATCCATGCATCATGTTCGCGAACGGGTGGAGTCAGTTGGTTATCTCTTAGCTGCCACGGCGTATTTCAATTACTTTTATTTTTGGATTGTTATTTTGTTCCTTTTTGCTGTACTCTGGACGCTTTTAACTTGTAGGTACGACTTTTTTCCGTCGGTCTCACATCCATACTAATATTATAAATTCGAAAGTAACTCTGTCTGTTTGTCTGTCTGTCTGTATGTTACCTTTTCACACCTAAACCACTGAACGGATAAAATTTGGCAGAGAGATAGATTGCATTCCGGGGAAGGACATAGGATAGTTTTTATCCCGATATTCCCACGGGATCAACACTTATGCGGGTGAAACCGCGGGGCGCTGCTAGTATGATTATAAATTCAACATTAATGATGTATAACTGATATTTTTGGAACAACATAATTTGTAAGTGTCCATGGAGTTACTTGCCCGATCTTCTCCAAAGGTACCTACTACGGTTTGAACTGGGTATCTAGCTTTATATTCCTGACTGACCGACTCCTTGACAATTCAAAAGAAAATGGTCTAATTGAAATAAATGCTTTGAGTTTGATACTATAAAACATATCCTATCACACTCGGCAATAGTGTAGCTTCCCGCCAGTGAAAGAATTTTCAAAATCGGATCAGTATTTCCAGGGATAATTACGTCCTACCTGTTTCCTTACAAACTTTAGATCTTTGTAATATTAGTGTATATGCACTTGTCTAGGCTGAAGTAAAGATTATATTTTTAATCTCGTGAGTAAACAATGTTCGATGACCTCAGTAGAGCCTCCGAAAGAGTGGCTCATAAAATGAACATGGACAAAACGAAGGTCATGTCAAATTCCCATGTAACACCCACTCTCATAAAGATCGGAGACGCTATACTCGAAGTCGTGGACGAGTATGTTTACCTAGGACCAACTGTCCAGTTAGGTAGGTCCTACTTCGAGAAAGAGGTCAATCGTCGAACCCGACTTGGCTGGGCAGCGTTTGGGAAGCTACGCAATATCTTCTCGTCCCACATACCGCAGTGTCTCAAGACGAAAGTCTTTGACCAGTGCGTGTTGCCAGTGATGGCATATGGCACTGAAACGTGGTCGCTCACAAAGGGCCTTATTAGAAGGTTACCCAAAGGGCAATGGAGAGGGCTATGCTTGTAGTTTCCCTGCGTGATCGAATCAGAAATTAGGAGATCCGCAGGAGAACCAAGGTAACCGACATAGCCCGAAGAATTGGCAAACTTAAGTGGCAGTGGGCAGGGCACATTGCTCGCAGAACAGATGGCTGATGGGGCCGAAAGGTTCTGAAGTGGCGACGTTGGAAGGCCACCCACAAGGTGGACCGACGACCTTGTGAAAGCCGCAGGAACCCGTTGGATGCGAGAAGCACAGAACCGATCGAAGTGGAGGTGCTTTGGGGAGGCCTATGTCCAGCAGTGGACGTCTTTCGGCCGAAATTATGAGTAAACAAGAGCATATTTTCTATGAACTCATTCATAATATTTTTAAGCATTAAGGTGACATACATAAGAACAAAATACCTACATTTATAGGAAACAATGTTCATCATATTTTGAGGAAAAATCAATACCTAAACTATGACTGTTCTTTAGTACCTATAATTTAGATTTAGGCGCCATTGAATTAATAATGGGAAGAATTCTGCTTTTAGGTATCTTCCGAATGTAAGCAAATTAAATAATTACGTAAAGCGTGATGCGCGGCGGCGCGGCGGCGCGGCGCGACACCAGTGATCTTTGTTCATTGATTGTTTGGCGCCGACTCAACATTACTTAGGTATACTTACATTAGTTTAAGAACTTAGTTATTAAGGTTAAATAAAAAAGGTTTATTATTTTTTGCTTTTCAGTTTTTTCGGCGGTTTAATTTTTTTGTTAAAAAGTTTTTTTTCATTAATAGTTGTCAAATTTGTACACTAGGCCTCTGCTTTATACTATGGTTCTAGTTCATATAAAAGGAAATATTGGAGGAGGAAATAGGCAAGAGCCAAACCACGAATTATGACTTTTTACTAAGGCTTTTTCAAAAGTCTCTCTTTTCCTCTTAAATATCAAAAAATCCCTTAAGGGCAATGGCATATTTATTATAGGAAGATTCTTGATTAGTGTTTAACATTTCATTGACTCCTAAAGTATGACTAACGTCGTATGCTAAAACCAAAAAAGGTTTATCCAAAAGCTGTTTATTAATCAACCGTTAATGCTTGAACACATGTCAAATCATTGTAAGTTTAAGATTACACGACAAAAAGAAATGTTAAATTATTACCTATCAGGCTAACATCGTGTAAATATTGCTTTTGGAGATATTCTTAAGTTTAAAATGGAGACCCTCAATAAATAATAACCACTTTATTTCCTGCTTTAAGGTTGGCGACTCCTGTAAGCATACACAAATTTGCGAACTCTTAAGAAAGGCTGGTAAAAGTAAACAATATAACACTGTAATAAAAAGGAAAATATTCCAAACATGCGTATTACCAATACTAACTTACGGCTGCCAGACCTGGGCAAACACACAAAAACAACAGCAAAAACTGACCACATGCCAAAGAGCCATGGAACGAAGCATACTGGGCCTTACAAAAAGAGACAGAAAAAAGGCCATAGATATAAGACACATAACAGAGGTAGAAGACGTTGTGACCAAAACCAAAAAACTTAAATGGAGATGGGTAGGCCACATAGTCAGAGAAAACAAAAACAAATGGACAAAGGACATAACGGAGGGGACGCCCAGATTCCAAACCAAACGAAAAAGAGGAAGACAAAGAAAACGTTGGTCTGATGACATTAAAAAGATTGCGGGCCCATTATGGCAAAGAACGGCGAAAATAAGAGAAGACTGGAGAAAGCTGGAGGAGGCCTTTGTGTCGCAGAACACGCCGACAATTTGATAAAGTAGCACACTTAAATAATTGTTATTACTTATAGTTGGCAATAAAGGCTAATAAATAAGAAAGGCTGGAAAATATCAAGCCGATCCAAGTATGACGCGTAGCTCTAAATTCAGTAGGTAGGTACCCCAAATACATAGAAAAACGCAATGGTATTTAATCACTCTATCTGCCTAGCCATTTCCAACTGTGTTGGGGTCAGCTTCCAGTCTAACTAGATGCAGCTGAATACTAGTATTAGTAGTTATACTAGAAGTAATAGTAGTATTTAACAATGGAGCGACTGCCTATCTGACCTTCACTACCCAGTTACTGGGTAACAGACTAATAAGACTGGTTGTCAGACTTTTGGGATTTGAACGACCCGTAACGACTCTCAAAGATCTACGCATGACAGTCGGGACCAAAGGCGTAACGAGCTATCTGAGTAACGCCGCGGGGTTCCTAAAACGCGTAAGGTCTAAATTCAGAACCCAAATAAGTAGAAAAGCACAAAGCTATTCATGGCCGAAATAATGTGTTCAGATAAAAGATTTTGTGGTTATTGAACTTTTTTCTAGATGGACGCAATAAAACCTTTTCGGAAAAACAAAAACACAAAGCTATTTATGGCCGAAATAATGTTTTCAGTCATAAGATCTTGTGGTTATTGAACTTTTTTTAGATAGCCGCAATAAATCCTTTTTGGGGAAATACTACTGTATTCCAATGTGGTTGGTCCACTAAAAACGGTATCTTCGAATACAGAAATTATTAGAAAGAATACTTTTTCTTAAAAAACTTTTTCAACAGCAATTGGTCAATACCACCTAAACAACCAAAACTTTATGTTATCGATAGGTATCGGTTAAAGTACGCAGTTTTAATGATACCGAAGATACCTACCTACTTTATTTTATCTTACCAGTCAGACAGTCGCCAATGTTTTATTAGATTCGGAACTGAACCTAAGGACTGGAGTTACCGACATAGTTTGCAGAGTCAGCAAGCTGAAGTGGCAGCGAGTTGGCCACGTTTGTCGATGGACCGATGGCAGATGGAGCAGACGAGTCTTGGAGTGGAGATCGCGTATCGGCAAGCGTAGTGTGGGATGGCCCTCAGCTAGACTCATCATCATCTGCCTAGCCTTTTCCCAACTATATTGGAGTCGGCTTCCAGTCTAACATGGAGCGACTGCCCCCCTAGCTAGACTAACCCCCCCTCAGACAGACTGCATGCGGAAGGCGGAGGACAGGGTGTTGTGGTCCAGCCTAGGGGAGGCCAGTAGTGGACTGCGACCGGCTAAGTTGATTGATTCTTCGTTAAGCTAGTAATCCAGTATCAAGTTAAATAAATATGCTTATAAATGCCTTATTTATTAAAAATATTACAATTCAATTAATGAGACCAAGCTACATAATTTAGCTACTGTATAATAGCGTAATTATCCAATTATAACGATTTTATTTTTCCAATCAATTGACTAGTTGATCAAATTATATCAATTTATATGATCACTCTTGTGTCAATATAAATTTATATTATTGTGTGTATTATTTATTAGTAAATTAAGCAATCATAGATTCACGATATTTTGCAAGTTAAACAAATAATAATTAAAATAATGGTAAAGTATAATTCGGTTATCGCTTTTATTTAATATTCAGTGACGTAGTGTATTATTTGTGTCATACGTTTTTACTCAACATCAAAATTACTGTAAGTCTCGATAGAAGCTAAACTGTCTTTTAGGGTTCCATAGTCAAAAAGGAACCCTTATGTTTTCGCCATGTCCTCTGTCTATCCGTCTGTCCGCGGCTTAGCTCAGAGACTCTTAGTACTAGAAAGCTGTAATTTGGCATATTTATGTATACATACATACTAATCACGCTCACAAAGTGGTAAAATAAAATCTTCAAAAAAAAATTTTTATGGTAAAAATTATATATGTACACCGTGTTCCGGACGATATACATAAACTTCGACCAGATGTTCAGACCATGGAAATAAGCATTTTTCATTATGGACACATTAATGAATTCTTATTTTTTGTTAATTTTCATACAAACTAAATACCTTGGCGTAAATCACCCGATATGCATGCCTCTATTTCCGAATTGGCAACGACGTATTTTCAATTATAAGATTTGGCGGGCTGAAACTTGTCAAAACTAAGTTAAGACCCTTTCTTACTGCATAGCTCGCTTAAATTTCATTAAATAAAATTACAAATATCTTTGTAACGAAGCCTTTTTAAGTACCTTTATTAGATTTAATTTGTAAAAGCTATAGAAGCGTACTACAAAGTTTATGAATAACGTGAAGAACACGCTGTATAAAATAATATAATATGATCAATTTTTTTAGGCGAGGGCCCGTAGTTATACGTAAAGTCGTAAAGTAGGGACGATTTTTTTTTTCGTCTATCCCTTTTGGTGTGTGATATCATAAGATAGACCGTTCGGAAATATTGCGGGCGCACGCAAACCTCTTTTCGATTCGGGGATCCATTTGGGATGGTTGTTTTTCTATGGAGCCCGCAAAATTTATTTCATACGTATTTGCCAAAGACTTTAGTTATGCCTAAGTAGAGTTTGACAATTTATCAACTTCAAATTCTCAATTCAAAATAGCTCTGGTAGCTGCAAGTAGACGCCCTAAGCCGAGGTCTGTACCCTACAGAACTACAAAAAAACCTAAAAACTAAGCGACTACACGCTTCGGGCACCCCGCCCTTAGCGTGTAGTCGTTTCGTTTTTAGGTTTTTTAAGTCCTGTCTGGAGGCCTTAATTTATTGAGGCACCCACAGGCAAGCCCTGTTAGGCCGCCGGCAACCTTATAGGTTTACCTGAAATGCCATATAGGTAGCTATGTATAAAATGGATGCAAGTAGATGATTGTGCATTTATTTTACTTTTAAACTCTGCCGGACACTGTGCAAAATTGCCAAGTATCGTGGAAGTGTTTGCAAGACTACGCATTGATTCATCAAACATTCCTAGATACTATCTGTCAAAATAAATCTAGATTAAGCATAGCAGCAATAGGGAAGTCGTTGCTAAGCAACCGAAATGCCAATAAATAAAATATATATATCATATTTCATCACCATCATCATTGCACCTCCACTCGTCCACACGATATCATTTTTATCTAAGTCAAAACCCTGGCATCTTATCCATCCATAACCATCCTTATAAAATTTTAAATTAAAGTCGCTTTTCGTGTCCGCCTGTATGACCGCGTTGTTCTTCTAAACTACACAACGGATTTTGATGCAGTTTTCACTTTCAATTAGAAAATGTATCCTGGAAGGTTTACGTGCTAATAGTATAATATTAAACTTACTGATAATAAAGAAATCTCGATGTTTTGTCAAGTTATAAAAACCATGCGAAGCAGGGGCGGGTCGCTAGTTGATAATAGGTAAATCCTATTTCGATCAACAATGTGTATGTTAATTTTCAAACAGGTTCTTTTTATTGACCCGAGACTAATAATAATTGCTAATGTGCAAAGTTAACCTACTTTGTGACACCGCTGTGACCTTTGTTTTTGCTTTATTTATTAACAAACAAAAAATATTTAAATAAAGTCATTTATATTTTTTTAAGACGCAATTTGACAAATTCTTCATGTTATCAAAAACAATCTTGAATAATTACTTTTTGTTGGAAAATGTCAAGAGTAAAGTAATTTAGATACTATACTGCTAATGGTTGCAGGAGCTATTGCGTGTGCGCATGTGGTTGTGGGTTCGATTTCCATTAATTTGTCAAAAGCAGCTTGTTTGGTGCCTGGCTGATGGCAGTAGGCTCGCCTCATAATATGACATAATAAGGGACTTCACATTTGACATAATTATGGAGTGGGTATAATAACTATAAGTAATTTCACCTCCGCATATCGGTGGGGTGTGCGGAGGTGAAATTACTTAATTGAATTTCGCCAATCGCGTAACACATTATCAATCGGAATCGGTTTCATTTTGACAGTTCAACAACATACATTGCGTTATTTACGTGTTGAGCTGACACATTTTTCGATCTTCTGAAGCAATGGATTAGCAATTTGCTTCAAAATGATTCAGATTCCGATTGATAGTGTGTTACCCAATTAGGGTGCTGGTCGAGAATGTGAGTCAAAACAGTCTGAAAAAGGGTAATGTGGACTATCCAGAACAGACGTAACTTTTACTTTCTTATCAATTTTATAAGAATGTCATTCTTATAAAATTAATTAATTAAAAATTTTTAATATTAAATAAATAATTAATTTTAATATATTAAATAA
Organism: Oligia latruncula; assembly: GCA_948474745.1. Classification (NCBI taxonomy): domain Eukaryota; kingdom Metazoa; phylum Arthropoda; class Insecta; order Lepidoptera; family Noctuidae; genus Oligia; species Oligia latruncula. Next base: position 7,697,205 of record OX419684.1, on the reverse strand, counting down.
TTAATTTTCTTATAAAATAATTAATTTTCAAGAAATTTTCATTTTAATTTTCGATAATAATACGCAATCGACAAAATTAAACATTGACAAGTATTGATTTTTTTTCCATGAATACGTAAATCAAATTCTATTAGTAAACAATCTAATTAATAGAATGTGACAAGGTTATACATTCAAAGACATTTTTCGCATATTTTTCCATTGCTAATAATTTATAACCAACACAAATTATTTGTTATTTTAGCTATCACTTACAGGCCTAAATCGTCCTTGAGCCCTGAGGATTTTGCATACCTATTAGTATTTTAATTGCCACTCTTCTGACATGAGTCACCATGCTTGGACCACATCGTCGACAGTAGGTTCAATTGAGGTAAGGGACAAAATACCCAAAATGAGTTTTGTTCAGAATTTTGCGCTTAAATAAATTAAATAAAAAATTCTAGCGTAAAAAAAATATCCCTTACCCTACTGATTTTTGGATTCAAATTTCGAATCAGCCCCATAATAACAATGAATCTGAAAAACTATGCAATATAGCAACTTGAAATGGTGTAATTACCGCCGCCAATCCACTTCACATAAGGTAAGGGTCTTCCCAATCAACGAATTATTCTTCATATAGTGGTGACCGATACTGGTACCTGCAGTTAAATGGTCGCAATTTGGCATTCGCCAAAAAAACAAAATATGACCTACATTTTTTTCCAAATAGGTATAACACGGAAGTACGTAAACGAACAAATGCATTAAAAATCTGATGAGATTATTTCAATTATAATTTAAAAAATGTATTACATTTTAATATTATAAACCATCAATTTTCAAAACCGATAAATAATTATTATAGCCAAAGCTTCCTCAATTTGTACTAGACTCATAGACATCATACTCTAAATTAATTTCCTTACCATTTTATATGTAGATCTCTCATTAGAGTTAGCATAATAAATTATTATATATAGGCTTGTATAACCGCACTGAACGAATAAAGTATTTAGTAAGAGATAAATCATTTTTTCATCAGCTTATATTAATCTTTTGGATGAAAGGAAGTCTTTTGGATGATACACGTTTATTTTATGGTTGACGCTAATGGGAATCTGTTAGGTAACTGACTCATAATAGGTCATCAATCGTTTATCAATCAATCTTACCACTCGTCCCACCCGTCATCCACTCGTCCCCTTATCTTTCGTCCTGCAGACTGGATAGTCCACAGGGTCAAATTCAATAAGCTGGCGGAACTTCACATCAGTGCATACATACTACATATATCTATAATAATGGCGTTAAGACAAAAACAATATTTGTAGTCACTAAACTACCAGCGGCCGTTGACCTCGTAATCAGCTGTCTTTACTCGAAACTATATGACTTTGAAAAAAGAAAAGAAAAATATAATTTGATACTGTGAATTTTGATATTGTGGCCTCTTTGAAGTTGACTATAATATATAAAAATACTAACTATAGCTGACCTTTTTTTTTTTTTTTTTTTTTTTTTGCGGATGGGAAATCATCAAATGACCCCTCCCGCTCTGGGTGGAGCGGAAGGGAGTGTCAGACTCTTACTGACTAAAACCCACCCGTGTTCCTTCCTTAGCCCTTTATGTTCCGGGCCAGCGGTAACCCTTTCGGACAATCCCGCTGACCCGGACTATAGCTGACCTGACAGACGTCCTATCATAACAACGTTATTGTTGTTTTCCTCGGGAGCAGCACTTTTTTTCGGGATGAAAGGTACCCTATGACCGTTTCTGTATACCTGAAAACGTAATATGCAAAATTTCAGGATGATCGGTTCAGTGGTTTTGGCGTGAAAAGGTAATAAACAAACTTACTTTCGGATTTATAATATTAATAATAGTTAGGATTGCCTCTCATATAAGTTAGGGAAAAAATAATGATTTATTTATATAAGGTATGTTAGGGTAAGATCGTTGCTGGGGTAAGACCGTAGGAATCAAATTCTTTGCCTGCAAAATAAAATTTTGCTCTGATGTCCGTCGTAGCAGAATAAAAACAATGATGGAGAACACCAATGTTTATTACTGCATTAAAAACATTGCCACATTAGGTGGGAATTTGATTCATGCGGTCTTATACCAGTGCCGATCTTACCCCAACATACTATAGCTAACCATTTTTAAACACAATATAAACAGAAAAATACGTAGGTATGAAGGTGATGCTTATTAAAATTTATACCTAGGATAGGAGAGTAGATGAAAAGAGATGTAGACACTGTTCTTAAGAGATTATTACAATAAAGCTCTTTAGAATACCACAAACAGATTAATATTTCCTTGTTTTACTCATCCTCCGATATAGGCCTCCCTTAAACATATAAGGCTGCGCCGACCGCCAAGAGGCGCCCTCATCGTTGGTTTGGTTATTTCTTTTATTTTAGATTGAAAATGCAGAAAATAAGCACGTTAAGTTGTGCACGTTACACGCACTAAAACGGAAAATATTGGACACTATTATCCGTTTTAGTGATTATAATAAAACTAAACAATCTAAAACTACCGTTTATAAATATTAACGTATAATCTTGTGGAGCACAACTTAACGTGCTTATTTTCGGTTCACCCTTGTTTGGTATAACAACGTTTGATGTAATGTTACTAATTCGAACAACGTTTAAGAAAATAATCAGTTTGTATAATATCGATTAACATAATTTTCATTTCATCGAATATTTATTTGCGATAACAACATTTGCGCTATTGATCAAAAGGTATAATGTTCATTTGATGTAATGTTCAGGTGGTATAACATGTATTTTATCGAATATTCAATTGGTGTAATGTAATATGTCGACATAGGATGCATGAGCGAGCGAAGGGCTCCCCGAGGTTCGGTTTGGTTAGGTTACTTTAAACCCTTTACACAAAAATAGGAGCCCCGCGAAGCGGGGCTACGTCGACATAGGATGCATGAGCGAGCGAAGGGCACCCCGAGGTTCGGTTTGGTTAGGTTACTTTAAACTCTTTACACAGAAATAGGAGCCCCGCGAAGCGGGGCTACGTCGACATAGGATGCAAGAGCAAGGGAAGGGCACCCCGAAGTTCGGTTTGGTTATGTTACTTGAACACACAACACAGACACACACACGCTTCGCGGGGCTCGTATTTCTGTGTAAAGGGTATAAAGTAACCTAACCAAACCGAACCTCGGGGTGCCCTGGGGTCAACTGAATATTTGATACGATCTTTCGACTAAATCATTATTATTCTAGTGAAACATTAGTTTAAATAAAATTAGTGCATGTGAAAATTCGGTCAAATGACATTATTTCAAAGAAATAAATATGCTAAATAAAAATCTACCAATTAATTATTCGGTCAAATGAATAATTATACGAAATGACTTTATTGTAACTAAAATTAGCCGAAGCGATTTTCGACAAAACGTTGTTATACCAAACAAGGGTGAACCCTTATTTTCTGCATTTTCATTGTAAAATAAAAGAAATAACCAAACAAACGATAAGGGATATAACTTGGCGGTCGGCGCAGCCTTAAACGCCAAACGATATTAAGCCACATCCAGCAATCAGCTTTTCCTAAGATAAAAATATATAGTAAGTACTGGAAACAAATCCTAACGTGTAATTATTTATTTCGAAGGAGCGTAGGAGGTAGGAAAACAACCGTTACTGGATCAGATATTCAAACAATCAAATACAAAAGTAAAACAATACAATTATCATATTATCCTTGTGTAAATTAAGACTAAACAGTAAAGTATATTTTGCATTATCGAAGTTAACATCTAGGTGACAAAAATCATTGTTTTGCGTCGAAAAGTTCCGAAACGGTCCTTCAAAGTAGGTCAAACTAAGATGGATTGTAAAAGCTGTCAAATGATTTATTTGAATACCAATAACCATATAATTTATAAAAGGTAATAAATATCTTAAAAGCTCTAGCCTATAAAAAGCTGTTTAGGTTGCGACATTTCTTCGAGATTTTTACTATGATATAATACTTAACTGGCAATGGTGTTCAAAAGGTTTCTTTGTCCGGATTACCGCCGTGGATTCCAAGAAATCTAAAGCTTAGGAGGCTTTTGTAAAATACACGAACTCTAACTTTCTTAAACAGAAAAAAGCACTTAAGTTTTTTTTTATTTGAGCAGGCGATGGAAACCAATGGAAAGATTTATGATTATTACTGGAAGTGTTATTTGTTGAAACAAATTATTATCTTTGCCTATGCACAGGCGTTTAATGTGAGGTATTTATTGTTATTATGGTATACGCCCGCTTATGACAGGTCCACATCATTCTGTTCTACAGTTATACCGCGATGTTTGTAGAGTTTGCAAGGAATCAGACATAATGTCATCATCTGCCTAGCCTTTTCCCAACTATGTTGGGGTCGGCTTCCAGTCTAACCGGATGCCGCTGAATACCAGTATTTTACATGGAGCGACTGCCTATCTGACCTCCACAACCTAGTTACTGGGTAATACGATACCCCTTGGTAAGACTGGTTGTCAGACTTTCCGGCTTCTGACTACCCGTAACAACTGTCAAAGATCTGTGAGTGCTTTCCGAGGCACGGAGGGGTCACGGTATGTAAAGATGGTCACCCATCCACAGACCAACCGCGGCAAGTGTAGCTTAACCTGATCGATCGACCTGTGCGACTGTTATTATTTAGCCACGGGCCCTTTCTCCTCGAATCAGACATATGTATAGTGACCTTATTGGTGACGTTTTTCAGGTAGGTAAATCAGGTGCGTAGTACTCGCAACCGGCGTGCTTGTATGAGCAGCGGGGTAATTGCGTACACACAATCAGTAGCAACAGCTTTCATTTTGACAGTTCAACAACATTCATTGCGTTATTTACGTTGTTGAGCAGACAAATTTTTCGAACATATGAAGCAATGGATTAGCAATATCCTTCAAAATTATTCAGATTGAAATTGATAGTGTAGATGTATGAACGTAAACGAAACAAAAGTAGTAACTAAGGATAGTAGCATGTAGTGTTCTGTAGTTTCTGCCTATCATGGGAAGAAGGCATTAGTTTATGTATGCAGGGAATCGTTTGCTAGGAGGCGTTATGTCTTCAATGTTCGTTGGTGTGCAATTGGAGTTAATTTAGTGAATTTAATTACTATGTGCCTGGTTTAGTTGTTATGATTTACTAGCAGCGCCTGCGGTTTCACCCGCATAAGTGTCGATCCCGTGGGAATATCGGGATAAAAAGTAGCCTATGTGTTAATCCAGGGTGTCAGCAATCTCAAAACCAAAATGTATCAAAATTGGTCCAACCCCTTGTGCGTGAAGAAGTAACAAACATACAAACACACTCAAAAACTTTCGCCTTTATAATTTACTAGCTGACCCGGCAAACGTTCTTTTGCCTTAGAAATTATTTCTAGCTGCCCGGCAATACTTCGTTCGCGTGGTGTCCTACCCCTTACTCTACCCTACCCCTACCCTACCCCTACACTACTCCTACCCTACTCCTACCCTACTTCTACCCTACTCCTACCCTACTTCTACCCTACTCCTAACCTACTCCTACACTACTCCTACCCTACTCCTATAAGTAAAAAAAAAAGATAAAAGTATTCTGTGTCCGTCTCCTGATTCTAAGCTACCTCCCCACCAATTGTCAGCCAAATCGGTTCAACCGTTCTTGAGTTATAAATAGTATAACTAACACGACTTTCTTATAATTATAACTATGATTAGTGTGATTTTTGGCTTACTTTTCACAGTTCATTAGGCAAATCTTTTATCGGTATTGAATTAAATAAATCAACAAGAAACCATAAAGATCAAATTCTACCTACAGTGCGGCCAACGAGAGAAGGCGTTCTTGTCACGTGTCAGTTTCATACAAACGAATTCGTGTTTTGCAAATTTGACCTTTGTTAGCTACTAGCTTCTGCCCGCGACTTCACCCGTGTGGTAGTCAACTATATTATACAGGGTTATTGCTAAAACATTAACAAGCTCTTAAGAGGTCATTGTACTACAACTTTTACTATGGGACCAAACCCGAGATCGCGAAAAAAAAATCAGCTGATCCCTACATTTTGACGAGTTATACGAACATAAATGTAGGGAACAGCTGATTTTTTTTTCGCGATTTCATCTTTGGTCCCCTAATAAAAGTTGTCAAAAGTCAATTTGTTCAACATTTTGTTGTGAGATGTTATGAACTTATGATGACCAGCTTAGAGGTTGTATTTCGGAAACACCTAATTAAAGACTGACCTTAAAAACCATATAATATGGTTTTTAAGGACTGTCCTAATTTTATTTCTAACTAGCTGCGCCCCGCGGTTTCACCCGCATATTATCGGGGAAAAAGTAGCCTATATGTTAATCCAGGCTATATGTTAAGTCAGCTATCTTTATATAAAATTTTATCAAAATTGGTCCAGCCGTTTGAGCGTGAAGAAGTAACAAACATATAAACACACACACTCACAAATTTTCGCCTTTATAATATTAGTGTGATTAATTTAGATTTTAGTGGTATAGGCTGTAGTGTGTGTAGTGTGTGGTGCCGTCATCTGTCCATCAATCAAAGATTATAAAGGTGAACCAACTCTGCCTCTATGACTATAGAGACAGATCCTAGCAGCCTCAGCGTCCCTCAAAACGAATGCATATGAACACGGAAATGATATTCCGTTTTGAAGTGTCAATATTTATATTTATTCAAGGTCGTGTATCACTTTTCTGAGTTCTACTCCAAGTAGAAAAGAAATGTCACGGAAAACTAGATCACTAGCTCCTTTAATAAATTTTTATTACATTTTCATAATTAAAACATTTAGTTATGTCTAATTAATGAAGCAGTTTCACACTTTAATAGCCAATTAAAAATAATTTTTACTTCCAGAAGACTTTTAAAATTAATTTCACTGAGGGCGACACAGTGCCGTTAAAACGTCGATATAAAAATCGTAAAAGTAACTGTTTTACTATCTAGTTATGAGATCCAAATTTTTATTTGCTATTATAATAGAGTTAACGCCTTCTTTTAAAAATAATCTAAAATGGAAGCGCATCAGATCTGTGAAAACTGTTGTTGCGTCCGTTTGCAATAAAAGCTACTCGTACATAGATATGTATGTAGGTAGGTATATGCAAATAACAAGGAACTATGCGATATAAGCATACACAAGAAACAATAAATTATTAAATATTTATGGCGGAGACGACAATATGACATAAAATTAAATTTTGTATATCTTATGACGTACAGTCACGAGCACTAATATGTCAACACTTGGCAACTTTCAATTGCGATTTTTTCACGAAATAATGAATGCAAAGTTTAAATACGACACTTTACATAAACCTATAGGTTCGGAAATACTATGTTCGTAATAACATACAATTTCATTCACAAATAAAGGAGAAAATCGCCTTTGAATAAAGCCAAGTGTAGACATACTTATGTTCGTGACTGTACCCAGTCTGCATACAAAAATGCAACCAAATATCCTACTTTATATTATTATAAACGCGACAGTTTGTGAGGATGGATAGATGGATTTTTTTACCCTTTCACGCAAAAACTTCCAAATGGATTTGGTGAAACTCTACAGTTATATAGCTTATAAGTACATCAGAATAACACATAGAATACTTTTATCCCGATATTCCCCCGGGATCGATACTTATGCGGGTGAAACCGCGGGGCGCTAGTATGTATTTAATAGTTTCATCACTATAGCTAGGGGCCTAAAAAGGCCACTTTGGCAGAATCATAAAAGGACATTATGAATTATTACATATGGCGAAGACAGTCCGTGTTTTTTTTTTCGCTGCACTACGTAGGTATAATCAAAGAGATTGGGATTGGATTGATTGGTATTTTAGCACCGACAAAAAATAAATAAATGAAAAATTCTTTACCTTTGATTTGATACGATTAACTTAACAGTTAACTGTCCATTATGATTCATAATGTTCGCCTTTTATGATTCTGCCAAAGTGGCCTTTTTAGGCCCTCAGGTCAATGATCGGCAAAACCCATAATAGTTGGTCCATCACCAATAATTCGTTTATTTGAAAAAAAAAAGCAATTTTTTAATTTCAATGTTTCAAAATACTCCTATGCATTAGTATTGCCAGTGTCTGAATTTATTTTTAACCGACTTCAAAAAAAGGAGGAGGTTCTCAATTCGGTTGTATTTTTTTTTTTGTATTATCATCCCCACATTGTATAGATTAGAACTCGAAAGAGTTTTATTGTTATTAAGTACATTATATTTACATAATGATCTGGGTTATTGTATTGATGGTATTATGAAAGTCAAATGAGGGAAAGGATCCCTTAATGGTTGCGTAGACCAGATTTGGATTGTTTGTTTATAAATCACCTGATTACTTTTTGCTAGGGACGAAACTATCAAGCAAAATTGTTGCCTTAGATTTTCTTTCGGTCAATAAATATCTATGTGCTTAGGTAATAGGAGTTACAGTGAAGGTTAGAAAACTACTAAAGTCCTTCAATGGTTAGGGGGGTAGTCAGAAGCCCGAAAGTCTGACAACCAGTCTTACCAAGGGGTTTCGTATTACCCAGTAACTGGGTTGTGGAAGTCAGATAGGCAGTCGCTCCATGTAAAATACTAGTACTCAGCTACATCCGGTTAGACTTTAAGCTGACCCCAACATAGATGGGAAAAGGCTGGGCAGAAGATGTAATCCCACTGCAGGGCAAAGGCCTACCTTTCTTCTTTCCACTCCTCTCTGTCTTGAGCTAGTGTGGACCAATCCTGTCTGTAGGCGTCAAGCTCAACGCACCATCTTCTCTTGGGTGTGTCTCGAAGTCTACGGACGTTTTCTGGGACCCACATCGTTCGACATACGGCAATCGTGTCAGGCCCAGTCTCATTTAAGCTTGCCTGCTTTTTAGGTGACGTTGGCGATTTGTGTTTTCGAGCGCAGCAACACTGAAAAAAATAATTTCTTACTACAGCACATTCGTTAACACTTACTGACTTTATACAGTAAGAAGAAATTTTTGTAAAACAGTAAAAGACAAAACAGTAACTTTTAATGATTGAACATACTATTTACTGAAAAAAACAACAAAATAAAAGGAAAACCACCATTACTGTAATGTAAGTAAATTTCAATGGTTTGAACGATATCACCAAATGAATAAGACAGTTAATTTTGTGACCTTTTAGCTACTTAAAACGTTAAAGTTTACTGTCATGACGGTAACATTTTAACTATTTTTTATTTCAAGTTTTAACTGTTTCCGGATCAGTATAAAATACTGTTTTGAACGTCAGGCTCATAGAGAACTGTTTAAAGCGGTTCTGATCAATGTTTTTTTCTGACTCCAAGAATTCAATGAAAAATATGCGTTTTTTTTTTGTTTCATGCTTGTCCATGTCTAACAGTGGACGGTATTAGGTTTTTAATGATTACGATCATAAAGTCTTGGTGCGTGTATATTTGTACTCATCAACACTGAAAAACCTTAATCTCGAACCTTCGGTCGTTGCAAACCCTTTGAATTTAAGCCTTATACATTGTGCACCTACTACCACACCTCGTATTGAAACGGCTCAAAATTTAGCTCCTATAATAAGGAAAAAAGCAGGCCAACGTAAAATAACCATTTGAAATAAAAAGCAGTAAAGCGCATACCGTATTTGGGCAAAGTCCTGTTCCATTCCTTCCAAAAACTCTTTCGACGCATTAAAAAGCATTCGACCGGTTACTGCCCCAATATATTTAAAAGAAATTGAACGCGGGCATAAACCTCCGACGATATAAGGTACTCCCTGATTTGTATACGACGACGCTAAATACATTTATGAAGGATTTTAATGCGATTATATGAAATTTTAGTGTTGTGCGTCGGCATTTTGTCATTACGATACGAAGGCCGAGGTGACCCGAACGACAGACTTTACGACCTACCCATATACGCATTCGGGTGCACGCTAAATAATTTGAGTTCTTGTTTTTATTGAAAAACGTAGGCGTGTTTTTATGTACGCAACAATGTTTGACTATACCTAAGCCACTAAGGAGGCGATAAGTGATACTTGTAAAGGTTTAGCGTGATGGACAGTTTTCGGAGCCGAGAATGTGTTTACTCATTGTTGAGTCGCCCTTTCTTGTCATAGCTTAATATTTTATGTCCCCTCACTAGTTGTGTCAGGGTGAATAAAGTTATTTTTGTGAACAGTCAAGAGGCACAGTGTGTGTCTTAAATGAATATTACCGTTTATTATTCCTCTTTACAAAGCGGAAAGAATTTTTTTATTCGAATCCGGTCTTGGAAGGTGAAATTTTGAAGAGACATGGAGGAGGAATGTCATACCTGCCTAATACGAAAAACGATACTGATTTCAGAGTTTGATATTAGCTAAGTACAGTCACGAGCATAAGTATGTATACACTTGGCTTTACTCAAAGATGATTTTCTCCTTCAGTTTCGAATGAAATTTTATGTCATTACGAACAAAGTATTTTCGAACCCATAGGTTTGTGTAAAGTGTCGTATTTCAACGTTGCATTCGTTATTTCACAAAAAAATCGCAATTGAAAGTTGCCAAGTGTTGACATATTAGTGCTCGTGACTGTACACCAATATGATTAAAAAAGTGTCTATGTCATTACCGAATTTTTTTTACGATTTCAGCCTACATTTACATCTGAAAAGTTCTGATTGGAAAGAAGTGTTTCAATATTCGGCGAAATTACAAATTATATATTATTATAAATTATTAATTGACCACCATTGTCCATATTATAGCAACATAAATTAGAGGTTATAGTGCAGTAATTTATAGCGGTCTAAATGAAATATGACTAAAAACCACAAATGATGTCACAATCAGAATAATTTGATAATTCAATTAATACTATTATGACCTACCTACTTGATTGTTTGATGGGATCAAAAAAGAAGGTGACTTTACCAAATATTCTGACGAAGATATCAAATAAAATCTACGACATTGTAAATTTTAAGTTTATTATCAATTTAATTAAGTGCTAAGATTTAATTATTCCGTTATTTTATGGTTGTCGCAGAAAAAAAGGTTTTATTGGCGTAAAATCTAACATACTGAGTAACTTTTTTGTTAGGGAAATAAAGCTGGTCTTTATCTTTGTATTCGTACATCATTAGTATTGTTCGGTCGTTGACATGCTGATTAAGGATCTGCAACAAAATCGGAATGATTTTCAAGGACTTTCAGATAGATTCGATAAACAGTGTTAAAAAAAAAACTAAAAAGGTTTGTAAAAGGGTAAAAACCCCGTTTCTGTTTTTTTTTGACATTTTAAGGACATAACTATGTTATACTACTTGACAAAACATCGATATTTCTTTATTATTTGTAGTTTAATATTATACCTGTCAGAATAATTTCTATAAATTTTAAAAATACTTTATGCACACAAATGCACAGAGGTGGACTTAATGCCTAGGCATTTTCTACCAGTCAACCTTTAGTGACAAATCAGTCAAATTTAAATGCTGTTGGAATCCGCATGAAAATCCGTTGCGTAGTTTAAAAGAACGACGCGGTTAAACAGACATAGGTATACGAAAGGCGATTTTCTCTCGTCAGGTTCTTTTCACGATGACATTGACCATTCATGTAAAATGAGCTAAGTACACCTAATACGATAACTTCTCCTCCTCCTCAAGTTGTACTCCTCATTACTGAGGGTCGTGCTCCTCCCTTGAAAACATCTTATCCCTGACGATGTTTCGCCATCTCTGTCTATCCTTGGCCAGGTGAAAGAGAAGAGCTTATCTGGTCGGACCACCGCAAAGGGCTGCAACCTCTTGGTCGTTTACCATCCACCTTGCAGGTAACCATTAGTTGTTCAAGGTTATTGCCATATTTTCTCGCTATATGGCCGAAAAATTCCAAAACTCTGCGGAGACAGGTCGTAGAGAGTCTGGTCTTTATTCTGAGCTCGCGTAGGATAGATTCGTTGGTGCGGAATGCAGTCCATGGTATCTGATGCAACTTCCTCCAACACCACATCTCGAAGGCGTCTACACGAGCTCTGTCAGCCTTTCTGAAGGTCCAAGTTTCTGCGATAACTACGTTACCAAAAATAAAAGATTTGTAAATCAATTAACCAACTAATTAATTAATGTAACCAGCTCTGGGAGGATTGATAATGATAAGGACTGATGTTGATAAGGAAGAAGAAAATCTTGCTCCAAATAACACATCTGACTCAATAAAATTAGTCAAAATCAAAATAAGTATTTTATTTCATATAAACCTACACGGGCAGTTATGAAACGTAGAAGCTAATACGAGTAGGTGCAAGGTTCCAATAGGTCACTTCCTATGGAGAAGAGCCGTCAAGAAACTCCACAGTTACTCTTATGAAGTCAGAAATACTATTCTAATTGCCCCATCCCATATTATTACCATCTAAACAGAAACTGTTGACAGCAATTAATGACTCGCATCGTCATTAAATCCTTCTCATTCGAAGATGACTACATTGTCACTGGGCCCGTATATTGACCCTACAAATTTTTCACGGACAATAAAACCGATTCACAAAATTCAGAGAAGCACCCTTCCAAAGGTTAGGTTAGGAGGAAATAATCAAAATATTCGTCATACAAAACCCGTCAATTTAATTGTAATAATTTTATCAATATTTTAATAAATTGTTTTGTCGTGTTCATTGTAAATGCCCTAACAATGAGTAACAGGTAAATTCAGTTCGTAATTCGTATGTTTTGTTTAACATAACGTTGTTTAATATTATCTTCATGAGTAGTTGTAATCATGTAATGAGTCATGTGTGTTTTATTTAATTGTATAATTAAATGTTTCGTTCTGAATTTATTTAAAGGTATTATGCTGGTGCTATAATTAATATAAATTATCCTTTGTTATAGTTTAACTTGTTGTTTAACTTTTCGTTTAGTTTAACTCTATATGTGGAGGCTCGTTATCTATATGTGGAAGCTTGTTATTAGCTATTTTGTTTAATATTGCATTCTTTATTTCATTGGTATGTTAGTAAGCCTTTAAAAAAAATTAATAATAATTCGCAAACGAGTTGCACTCTTTGGCCCGTTTGCATTCAAATCACTTAACACATAATCACAGAATAACTAATAGTAGGTACTAACGTAACATAATCAGCCTATAATGTTCCCACTACTAGGACACAGGCCTCAAAGTCAAAGCATTTATTTCAAATAGGCACTATAAGGCACTTTTGAACGTCAAAAATTACAATAAAGATAAAGAAGATGAAGATTTTTTTAAGATTTTAGAATCAATTCTATTTTATTGTAATTTTTTAATTTGATTTTTTTTTCAATTTAAGAAGTACCTAATTTTTGCAAGGGGCGACTGGTCGCCTTGCAAAAGGTTGTTTTCGTATGAAGAAGAATGGGCATGAAACTCGAGCAACACAAACAGGAGGGGCCTGTTGGTGAGAGGGAGTGGGCCGTAATCCACCACGCGGGCCCAGTGCGGGTTGGTAGATCACTAAACACGTTTAATTCTAAATATTATTTAAATCATCATTTTGTCTCTGTCATCTTCAAAAGAATGACAGAGAACGATGTTTTAAATTCTTTCCGCGATTAGCTTAAAGTGACTTCTTCGTTGGTCTGCAAGCGCTACTGCTGAGCATGAGGTTCTGGGTTGAGTTTTTCCATCTAGAATTTTCAATAGCAGTTCGGAGTCTGGATCTGTGCCCGGGTGATGGCAATAGGCTCGCCCCCTATTACATAATATTATAATCCCAATAATTAATTAAAAAATATTATTATTATTAATTAGGAATTATAATATTATAATTCCTAGTGTGGGGCAACGTTTTTTTTTTAAAGAAAGAAAGAAAGAAAGAATAATATTTTTTTCACATAAAAAAAAATACACAAGACCTATGAAGTCCCTGACTCCTGAGCTAGGTTCAAGGACCTGTGTTACAGGAGGAAGTGCCTTCTCCCATTAGTTGTCACAAAAGGAAAAGAAAAGATGCAAATAGTTATGGATGTGTTTATCTGTGGAGTGTCAGTGTGAAGTGTTGATGTTGGAATATGTAATGTGTGAATGTGAGTATGGTGTAAGTACAGTTACCAAAAGAGGTAAGTAACCAGGGTCGTCGAATATACCTAGTTGAAGTTTATTAAGAAACCGATGGATGTTTTTGAATGAAATTTTACTTGATATATGAACTGTTTGTTTTCTATTAATTAAATTTCATTAATAAAGGGGAAATAATAATAAATTAATTTGACATAAAAAAGGTACACAAATACAGAGTGACACTTAATTTAAGCGTGCGAATAGCCTGGTCCAAAATAAATGTTCAATGACCCCCGTGCTAGGCAAAACCTGTGTTACAGGGGTCATCCATCCGTCCATTCTGAACATTACAATAATTACTTACAAAAACATCCATCGGTTTCTTACTAAACTTCAACTATATCTAACGACCCTGGTTACTTATCTCCTTTGGTGACCGTACATTTATAACATTACATTCCTAAAGTGGAGTGAGTTTAGTGTAGCAAATTTATTTTATATTACATGGGACTTAAACATAACTGGTGAAATGTGGGTGTACTATAGGAACACCTTTGACTATTCCTTTAGGGAAAACAGGCGTGTTGTTATGTTAGAAATTGATGGTGCAAGTAAGAGCGCTAAGCGCTCTTATGCACTAGCGGTTAACCGCGGGGACGGCTAGCCGCGCGGTTAGCCGCTTTTCCAGTTTAATATGCAACCGCTTATGATTGTACGCACTAAACCGCAACAAAATTTCAAACGCGGCGGTTGAATGGAGAGCCGCGGCCCGCTTCGCAGCCAGCCGCCTTCTTGTGTATACGCACTGGCGGTTCAAGTTTGCGGCGAGCCGCCGCCCGGTGAAGTTGCACGTGTTTTGAGTTGCGCAGCCGTGAACTTCGACACAGAGAAATTCATTGTTGATATTCAACAACGAGAAGCTACTTGGAATTGTGAAGGAGCAGTATATAAGAATAAAAATTTGGTTTTCGGGACACAACAATATATGCCTTCAAGCGGTCCAACCGCTTAACGCGGTTGGACCGCGGTTTCATCGCGGCTGACCGCCATGGCGGCCAACCGCGAAGAAACTGCGATGTAATTATGGACCGCTCAAACGAACCGCCTAGGCGGCCAACCGCTAGTGCGTAAGGACACTTAGAAACGGAGCAAAAGTTAATCTAATGACTTTGCGATATTTGCGCGCCCCACGTGGCAGAATGTGATGAGACCATTTAATAATTTAAGACCACGTAATGACAGACGCCAGCACATTAAGCTACTACAATCTGTCAGATTTCTGAATAGATTTTAAACTTTATCGCTATTGGCATTAAGTTCAAGGTTGATTGGGAAAATTTTACAGTTTCGGGTAGCTTGATGTGCTGGCGTCCTTACCATGTTCGGACAAATAAATTAATTTCAATTTGAATTTGACTAATAAAATTGCAAGTGGCCCACAATCTAACCGTGTAGGGTTAGCGGAGTAATTGCGTAACGCACTATCAGTAGCAATAGGTTTCATTTCGACAGTTCAACAACATACATTGCGTTATTTACTTTGTTGAGCACACACATTTTTCGAACATTTGAAGCAATGGTTCTGCAATATCCTTCAAAATGATTCAGATTGAGATCGATAGTGTGTTACGCAATTAGGGTTGCAGGTTGGGTAAATATGAGAAGAAAATCTTACTTTTGACGCCGATAAACATTAATTAAGGCGTTTTGGAATAGGTACATTACATTATACTATCCATTAACAGAATACAAATAAAGCATAAGTATTGTTTTATTCAAGGAATTACAAATTACAGTCATGTTTTATATATTTTTTATTAGTTTTTTTTGACGTGACAACGTCTTAAATTAGGTTGCGGCTGGGAGTCACTTATGAAAAAGTGTAACGCTCGGTAACGTTACGATGAGTCACCGAACGAGAGAGAGGCCCGCCGAATGCCTTGCGTCTCTCTCCCACTCAACTATTCTACCGAGAAAAAGACGTTGTCACGTAAAATCTTCGCCCGTAAAACCGACTTTACAGGCAACCATTTTTTTTTTTCTTTGTTTTTTATTTCCCCGAAATTTTGGGTGTTTTATATCTACCCCATTTGCTGCTTACCTACCTAGGTGCCGTCATGTGTAAGCCATCGGAGTAGTAGTAGGTACCTACACTTTTACCGAAACCGTTATTATATCGGCAGAAATTCAGATCAATAACAAACAATCAAACGATAAGAGGATCCCGTTTTAACTTCTCGAAAGGGCAATGACCGGCATTACATTCTGAAAATAATATTATGTGATACCTACCTACAGAATTGAAATATAGCCAAAGTGAGAGCATCGTACTATACCTAACTCTCATAACTTTAGGTACAAGATGGCCTCTAAACATTAGCTAATTAATGCATAATCGACAAATTATGGATAACACCCAAAAATTTTGTCTCAATCAACAACTTTTTCGAAAATGCGTCATCAGTTGATAATTTCATAAACAATTTTATATTTAGCCATTAATCTACATAATATGGACTTTCCCATTCGTTTCTATGTTTTCTTAGTAATATGTAAACATTGTAGGTTATCCGGTTCATCTACGTCGAACTGCCTATGAGATAAACACAATGATTTGTGTGAATCTAAAACTCAAACTCAAAGCATTTATTTCAATGAAACCATTTACAGGCACTTTTGAATTGTCAAGAATCGGTTAGTCAGAAAATATGAAGCTTGTGGCCCATTCCAAAACGTAGGTAGGTACCTATGGAGAAGAACGGGCAAGAAACTCCATGGACAGTACTCCTTTAAATTATTACGCATTACAAGCGTCCAGAATTAAAATAATTTTAAATAAGCCGAGGCAGCTAAGTGATGACCAGCCCCAACTGACGGCGCCCGTTCACGAACATGACGCAAAGATCAGCACCATTCAGCTCAACTATTTTGAAGGGAGCTTAATGATCCAATTGTCTGAGCATGACATACTATCAGCCGCCAGGGCACATTCAGGCCAAGAAAAATATGAATACCACATTTTTCTTGGTAAAATTAAGGTTGCCCGATGAAGATTGATTTCAATAGATTTACCTGGGTGAGGTTAGACAGAGAATTATGAATGCAGATGGTCACGAATCGATTGAAATCCGATAAACAAGCGTAATCGATAAACGATTGAAGTTTTACTGCGGTTTAAAGCGCAATTCAAGTTCGCTATAAGATTCCGCTACTGTTGCATCTAAGCGCTACATTATAAGAAGGTAAGTAGATACTTGGCATAATCAGCCTATAATATTCGGATATTCCCAAGCCATTTCTCTAGCAGAGGGACTGGGCCGTAATCCACCACACGAGCCCAGTGCGGGTTGTCACTGATATCTTCGATTTTTTGGTTCTAGGACAGGCCGGTTTCCTCACTATGTTTTCCTTCACAGTTTTGAGAGCAGTGGCGCTGAAATAATTTACACAAAGTAAAGTGCCTACCTTGGTTCGAACCTACGACCTACGATTCAAAGACGCAGCCATTTCCATGGAGCCACGACAGAAAAAAACTAATAAGATACTTAGGTGGGCAATATTGAGTAAAATTATTCATAAAATAGTTACAATTATTCTTATATCGTCTTAATCACTGTGAAAACACGCAAAGAAACAAAAGTATAACTAGTATGAATTCAATTGGGTTTTTACGACAATTAAGAAGGGACAAAACACTAATTTCAAATGATCTGGGAAATCGATGATTCAAAAATTAATACTACATACCGCTACCTACGTTTAAAAAATCATAACGAAACGCAAAAAACTAAAGTTCCATAAAACTCCCACCGATTTATTTCGATCCTAAACGATTTACATTCAATTAGATTGCATTCCTTTGGGTCAAAGGATCCGGGTGACAAATGCCTAAACTTACTGACAGGATGTTAAAAGAATGTTTATTCTATATTTTATCTGTGTATTTTTAAATACTTTTAGACTCGGTCATTCATTATAGACATTAATAAATTAGTAAGCTATAATTCGTTAGTTGGCAATCAAATATTTAACATTTTCTAATTCAGTTTGGGTCAGGTGGGTCAGGTGCTATATATTTTTAAAATGACAAAAATGGCTTTTGGAACGACTATTAGAGTATGAAAAGGCATAGGTCAGCTACTGTTCAATAAATTGGTTTAACTAAGAATAGATTATTTATATTTTATTTTATAAGTTGTTATTCTGAGGTCATTCTGAGCTAGATGGAGCGACGATCTTTGCAGGATGGCTGATAGCAGCTGGATGAGAGTTGCCGAAAATCGAGTTGGATGGCGTGTGATAGGAGAGCCCTATGTCCAGCAGTGGACTGCTGTAGGCTGATTATGAAGCTTATTCTTATAAATATAAATACAACCTAAAATAGGTTTATTTGTAAGAATCGACCTTCATTTACAAAAACAACGAATTAAATTATATACCTAAATACATTAATACATTAATACGTCATTAATTCCTTTCTTTTTCATTTCTCCTTTCGCAGGTTTGCTGGAAGAAATTTCGTAAGAAATAAGCAGTACCTACCTACATGCCTACTTTTCTACATAAATAAATAAATATTTAGGGCTGATTTTTCAATCAACTGATCATTTTTATTCGTGGAATAAAATTGTCTCTGACAGATTTTGTATGGAAGAACTGTCAAAAATTCAAAAATATTCCTCGGATAAAATTATCTGGCGTTGGAAAAATTTGCCATATTATAAACGTGAAACAGATGGCAATGCGAGGCTGAAAGATTAATTAAAGCTAAGTAAATCGAATACATTGAATCAAGTATAACGTAGGAAAAAAAAAAAACAATAACAAGGCTGAAAATAACAAAATTCCACAAATATTGTTTTGACTGTCAACACCTCTTAACATTCCAAAATAAACTAACAACCCAGACTGTTACATTTAAGTAGCAGATGTTAAAGTCTTGAATAAAAATATAATTAAATAAATTATGTTAAACCTGTATGGCTGTTGGCGCCACATTCACTGCGTCATTGGCGCCATAGAATGATAAAATTCCCCAGAAAAGTCACAAAATTTGAGGTATTTTGCCAAACAAACAGGGTTGATCTTGATTCGGCGAAATAACGTCAATATTTGTCTCTTTATCAACCGGACACAGATAGGCACAATAGTATAAATTATTTCGTTCAATATCAAGGTGATCAAACTAGCGACCTGTCCCTGCTTCGCTCGTTTTTTACGACTTGACAATACTTCAAGATTTATTCATTATATAATATAGCATAATCAGCCTATAATGATCCCACTGTTGGAACACAGGCCTTCTCTCGGTGACAGGGAGTGGGCCGTAATCTACCATGCGGGTCCAGTGCGGGTTAGTAGATCTACCTCGTCTTCGAATGTTTGGTTCTAGATGTAATGTAATGTAGACATCTACCTCGTCTTCGAATGTTTGGTTCTAGGACATCACGGTTTCCTCATGATGTTTTCCTTCACCGTTCATATTGATTGTATGTTAGTTATGCACCTTCCAGAATACATTCTCTGAATAATGGTGAGAACCGTATCAAAATCCGTTACGTAATTTATAAGAACAATGCGGTCACACAGACAGACACGAAAGCCGACTTTAATTTGTAATATGTTTATATGTATAGGTAAAGATGACCTCAGACGGAATGTTATGAAGAATTTCAATGACGAGTTTATTCGCTTTAGTTTTGATAAGCGTGAGCCACAGGACCTTTGAACCTTGGCTTCCTGAAATCAGTCTATTGTTTGGGTTTTTAGTCTTCCCGTTAGATACAATTCTTCGTAAACTCCATAACATCACGCCTTGTCCCAGAAGGGTTGGGCTGAGGTGCGCCTACCATCATCTGCCTAGCCTTTTCCCAACTATGTTGGGGTCAGCTTCCAGTCTAACCGGATGCAGCTGAATACCAGTATTTTACATGGAGCGACTGCCTATCTGACCTCCACAACCCAGTTACTGGGTAATACGACACCCCTTGGTAAGACTGGTTGTCAGACTTTCGGGCTTCGATAATATACAGGGTTATTGGTAAAACATTAACAACCTCTTAAGAGGTCATTGTACTCATCATTATGAACAAGTTTTTGTATGCACGAAAAAAAACCGGCTGTTCCCTACATTTATGTTCGTATAACTCTTCAAAATGTAGGGAACAGCTGATTTTTTTTTCGCGATTTCAGGTTTGTTCCCATAGTTAAAAGTTGTTCATAATGATGAGTACAATGACCTTTAAGAGGTTGTTAATGTTTTACCAATAACCCTGTATACGATATTACGGGTTAAGATATGATTTGTATATAGAGGTTAAGAGTAGCGTCTCTCTGCCTCGTCTTTCAATGAGCATGGAGTCCTAGGTTCAACTCCCGGGTCGGGCAAAGTGATATTTTTTTTTTAATAATTTCTCAGGAGAAGCCCGGAGTCTCGGAGCCCGGTTGTTAGCAATAGGCTCGCCCCTATTACATGGGACCTAAACATAACTGGCGGTGTATGTAGACGCCAGCACAATAAGCTACTACAACCTGTCAATTTTCTTTAATAGATTTTCAACTTTATAACCAAACCATTAGGTTCAAAGTTGATTGGGAAAATTTGACAGTTTCAGGTAGCTTGATGTGCTGGTGTCTGCACAATAGGTGTACATCTGCTTAACCCTTTGCGGAACACAGCGTGTTGTTATGTGTTATGTTATTTACAGTAGCGTTGCCCTTTGACCCTGTGGTGTATCGCATGGTAAACAACACGCAATAAAAAAAAAATAATCTCTCCAATCACGTCATCGTGTTAAACAGGGTGTACATAAACAACAACACATTATTTTTAGGGTTCCGTACCCAAAAGGTAAAAACGGGACCCTATTACTAAGACTGTCACCAGGCTGTATCTCACGAACCGTGATAGGAAGACAGTTGAAATTTTTACAAAACAAATGATGTATTTCTGTTGCCGCTATAACAACAAATACTAAAAACAGAATTAAATAAATATTTAAGGTGGCTCCCATACCTACAACAAATGTGTTTTTTGGCATTTTTGGCTTGTGGTACGGAATCCTTCGTGTGCGAGTCCGACTCGCACTTGACCAGTTTTTTTATTTAAATTATAATTGCTAAAGAGTTTTTTTTTAATTAGCTCGGTTTTGTATTTCTGACCAGGAAAATACATTGAAATGAAATGATGATGATGAAATGATTTTATTTTTTGTAAGTAGGTTTGTACAAACACTTTTACACGTCAATCATGTTTTTTTAAAACTAGATGAAGTCGGCGTTTCCTATCTGACTACTCTGAGAAGAAAGGTCGAAACAAACTCAGAGGTCACAGTCTCTTTTAAAGTCCAGACATAATCTTGGTCAGGTTATATGAAGAATATGTAGATCGATGTCTGAGGTGGTCTTTTGAGGAAAGAACCACACAGATTGAGAGGACCTGTCCAGTCAGTGCACGCATTTGTCAATGTTCATTATAGTACAATATTATTTTATTATCTTATATGATGAAAGATCTCTGAATCGATATTACCAATCGTCCAGATCATGGTCCAGATGCTTCAGTAGGTACTTAATTAAACTCTTCAATGACAAATGTGGACCCTAATTTCGTTTCCTTAAGTACCAATATTTTGTATCGAATAAAAATAAAGTAAAATTATGCCAAATAAAAAAATATACGTAATAAAAATGTTTCGGCCTTCAGTGACCTTCCCCAATTCAAAGACATTAGGTACCATAAACAACTTTTTTCCAAAAAAAACAAAGATTTATCAAACTACTGAGTAATGACAAAAATCTGCTACTTCAAAATAATATTACTATTTTTTAGATTGATTTGAAAACAATTTTATTCGCTTAAATAATGATAAAGTCAAAGTCAAATCATTTATTTCAAATAGGCACATTAAAGGCACTTTTGAACGTCAAAAAAAAACTAAATAGAAATGATTCTAGTCGCCCATTCCAAAAGGTAGTTTTCGTATGGAGAAGAATGGGCAAGAAACTCCACCGTTACTCTTTTAAAATGTTTTACAAGGTCTTGTATACATAATAAAAATTATATGTGAAAAGAGAAATGTATAAAAACATCGAAGTACAATTATTAATCTGCTGGCTTTAAATGGTTTAGATAATATATATCACATGTTTCTCCCAACAAATTATTTATTGATTGTTTTTCCCAAATATATCTTTCTTTTTCTTAGCAAGTATGGTTAAACCCACTTGTTTACGATGCGTTGTAATATGCAAAACAGCAATATCAACTTAATTACGTGAAATTCCGTAAAGCAAAGCTCCGGAATGCAGCTAAAAAACATAAATATTCTATCGACTAAATAGTCATAGCTAAATCCTATTCGATGCTTTCAAAATTAATCAATTCGGTCTATGGAGCTTGTTTTCTTAAACTGCCGCATACAGTTATAAAATTATGAGCATGGATCTATTATATTAACAGGGTTGAATTTTAAAATATTAAAACTAAGTATAAACTGCTGCTAAAAATTAAAACAAATTTGTTACTTATCAATATTAGTAACAAATAAAATTAGGCTCCAATCACAAACTAATTGTTGTAATCTAGTTAAAGAAATAAACAATTTTGAATTTTTGAATTTTGTATCAAGATTTTTTTAAACAATATGTAACAAATCAATTAAAAATGTAAATCAATCTACCTAAAACCGGCCAAAATTTGTTTTAGGTATGAAACATCGCATTATAATGAAAGAAAAAAGTTAACTAACACTGTACACATTCTATTCGAAACATTTAACCACATAATATTCAAGCAATAAATATAATTGCTCGAGATGGGTCGATGTCATTACAACCATAAACATACAAACAAACCTCTAAGTCAGGTTCTTACCCACTTACCTTCTACATGTCAAGATCCTCATTCAATACTGCATAATTATAGAAATATACATTAGAAATTAGCCCCACTACTAACTGCTGTAAACAATTATGATGTTACTTCCGTATAAAATCGTATTTTATTTTACACTTTGAATATGTTACAAGAAAAGAGCACACTGCACTACGAAAAATCTCGCAATAAGTCTTGTAATTGTTGTTTATAATGAAAATTAACAATCCAATAATACTTAGATTTGTCACCACAATGACGTTGCGATAATTGCTCATTTATAATTATTCATACACAATAATATTCGGACCCAACAGTAAATATGAAATATGTAAAAAAAAAAAAATCTTGTTTATTGATAAAACGTAATTGTACAAGTATTCAGATAAGGCAGGATTACGCGAGAACAACAAAAATATTTGTCCCCACGGAGGTGAATCACATAATTCGGAAAAACATTCTTGGTCATCCCGATTAAAAAAAAAAAGCTTTAAAAATCGCCCTGTAAATATCACTTGCACTGTGATAATTTTTCATGAAGCTCCACCAAGTACAAATTCACGAACATCCGTGATTAGTAAAGTGCTTTTAGAGGTGGAGATAATTTTCTAAATGACACCGATACCCCAATAAAGTAAATCTGACCAACAATGGTATGCAAGATGATAAAAAAATGCGTGAATTGTATGTGTGTGATGCTTACGTATGACGCACGACCGCGCATCTGTGTGTGTGTTCCTGCAGAAGAGATGACTTGATGTTGCAAATGTATAAAAGCGACGCGTCGATTTCGAAATCAACACAACGATTTGAAATCCTCTAAGAAGTGTACACACGGCCAGCAGTGTGACCGTGAATTTAAATTTCCGCATTGTGATACCCAGTTCAGTTGTGACAAGTGGCCTGAAGAACTGTAACGTTCGAAGTTTTGCAGACATTATTTTTCAAGAAGCTTTCGTGAAGTGATCTATCAGGATGTACTCTGTTGAGGTATGTACTAAAAATTATATAATATTTTTTTTTATTTTGATCCCCATTTTATTGTTTTTTTATTTTTATTTATTATTTACATTGCCTCTTTTACTAAAAATAATTTGTAGTTGATAAAAATACTAACTCTTAAAATATTTTCAGATCGTGCTTGCACTATGCATCGTGGCGGTGGCCAGCTTCCCCAGTCAAGACGGCAGGTGGAACCCTTACACATATGGCGACGATGGCAAGTAAGTAAATGTCAATGCAACTTGTTTATTCATTTAGACATTTAATCCGCACCGAGTAGTCTTGCATTCTAGATAACGATCTATTTACTATTACTAAGTTGGAAATTCCTGCATTCAAATACCACCGATTTATCCAAGATATAAGATCTATCCATCGATGTTAGCAAAACCATTCTTGCTAATCCCTGAAAGGTTCTCACAGTACTTAAAAATTCTAGTAAATAAAATATACTTCTACTGGGGCCCAACTAGGCCAAGTCCACTTAATCCCGGAACAACAACAAAACTTCTAAAAATACCTCGAAGTTAAACGAGAATCCAGATTTCAACTAAAAGTGGAGCAGATTTAGAGATTTTATTAATCCTCGGTAACCTATTACCGTTTCATTTGAAAGTGATTTTAATTAAGAGCACTATGCAAATGTTTTGCATCAAATTGCGGTAAAAAAGCTAATAGTTTGTGAACCATAAAGTCAAAAAAGGTGCATCAATTTCATTTCATTTCCGGAATCTCGCCAAGAACTTGGATATTAAAACCATATTTTAGTAATTGCGTAGAAATTCAGCATGATAATAAAAACAAACAGTAAGGAGAGACCATTATTTCAAAGGACATTTCTTTTCTCAGATACATTCCCAGCAACGAGGGAAAGTACATCCACGTGCCGAACCCCTACATCCACATGGACAACCCTTATGATGGTGGCTATGGACCGTATGCTCACGACTATGAGCCTTACGTTGGAGAAGCTTCCGTAGACCAGTACAGGCTTATCCAGTACCCAGGTGAAGACAACCCCTTTTACAAAGATGGATACTACAAGAACAATGGTATCAAGATCATCAAGCAGAACCATAACTACGACGAGGATAAATACGATTTTGAGTGAGTATTTTATATAAACAACAACACAATGATCAACGCGCAAAAATCATTCTAAAATAAGGGTCTAGACAATGTTAACATCGATCCGAATATTAGATTCAAACAAGATAGCCTATAAATATTTAAAATTATATCAAAATTAAAAAAAAAACATCAATAAAAAGACTTTAATCTCAAGTCACTAACACACAAAGAAAAATAATACATCAATAGAATAAAAAAAGAAAATCATGTAACATTCAAATACTCTGGGCAGTTTGTAATTCAAATAACGTCAACATCGGTAAACTAAACTAAAATAGATTATTCGCACTAAATCAGAATCGATCACGACCTTTTAATCACAGAAATCGTATTCGTACCGAAGATACGATATTTGCATTTATATATTCAGCAGTTGCAACGAAACTGCAACGTTTGACTTTGTTTTGAATTGGAATTTAGAGGACAAGATTTTAGATCAAGAACATTTTTTATGTAAATGAATTAACATACCTAAAACTTTCAATCATGAACAATAAAATGCAAATCATACAGCCCGAAGGGTTAGGAGAGGTGTATAGTTTTGTTTATCCCACGTAATAGGGAGCGATTGACATTACCTACTAGGGCACGAATCAAAACTTGCTACTGCGACTGAGAAATTCTGAATGCCAAAACCCAATAATATTTTGCCAAACCTGGAGTTTCCAACCCAATGCTCACACACAACAGCTGGGCTTAAGTACGAGGCAGTCAACTTTAAAACATTGAACAAATTAATTGTTTCACCTACTAAAAGCAAATTGATTCCGCTCTTAATAGAATGCAAAGTTATTTTTAAAGAACATTAATGTTATAATAAAACGTTGAACGAGCTTTATTCATAAATTTTAATTGATTTACAACTTTTTTGAAGCGCCAGCTTATGGTAATAAAAGCATTAACATACTAGAGAAGCGTAATGTACAGATTTATTGGTTTCCCGTCTCCTACACAGATTTTGACCTTGCATCGCTGAATGTCAAGCTTATCAGGATTATTTGCATATGAAAGACTTCAAAGCCTTCTGAATTATAAATGAAAGTGCTAAATAATGATATATTCCATTCGATTAAGATGTTACTGCAAAACCGCGGGGCGTTGTCCAATAACATTGGGCGTGCAAGCTAATAAAAGTATCATTCGCTTGAGTATAGCTATAAATATTTTGCGCTCGTATTCCGGTTCCGACTTATAAAGATACGCGGCGATAAATCTTATCGTCGGATAAATAATATCAATACAAAACACATACAATGACTGTCTTCTCTAAGTACTACTTCTTCTTTACAAGTCAAACACTCAATTAATCAAGTTATTAATGATACTGAGGATAACCAAGCAATCAAACAAGTCCTAACAAAGTTTAATTATAGTCCTTGGTAACACAGTGGGAATAAAGCAGATGAATAATTCGTTACTATGAAAAACTACCTTGACACTATAGAGTCCGCGGGTCACAGTTCAAAATAATTTATAATCATTTACGACAACCAAATTGACATTAGAAGAGTTTGTTACAATAACTGTAATGAGAGATCGGTTTAGCGTTGATAAAAATATTGTTAACAATGAACAAATAACATCAAACAAAAATCAGTGATTCATTACAGGGAATAACATAACTGACATAACATACGATCTAATAAATGAGGATTCAATTCTAATCGACGTGTTTCGAAAAGTAATCAATGCATCTTAATAAGAACGTTAGTTTTAAAGTAAACATGAATTAATTAACTTTTTCTATTGCAGTTTCGAGACCGAAAACAAAATCCGTGCTGAAGAGAAGGCAGTTCTGAAGAACCCGAACACCATCGATGAAGGCATTGCTTCCAAGGGCTTCTACGAGTACATCGGACCCGACGGTTTCATGTACCGCGTAGACTACACCGCCGACGAGAAAGGTTTCCGCCCCTCAGTCAAGAGATTAGAAACCCCTTACTCCGGCAAGTGGATATACGAGAAAGTCAACTAAAAGAATAATATACGTATCATCATCATCCAGAGAATCAGTATTTTGAAATAAGTAGGCGATGTTGCATTTTCCATTGTAACCTCATTCATCTTCCGACTGACTGCAATTTATTTAACAATCACCTTCATTTAGTTCAAGATCAAAATATTGTTCACGAATATGACATTTGAATTTAACATAGCCAGGATATCATTGACGTATTTTGATGGACAGATCAACCTCAATCATAATTTGTAATGTATAATTCTTTTGGTAATGTCTAAAGTACAAAGTGGGTCAAAATGGGCATCACTCGGTCTAAGAAAGTGTCTGCTTAGATAAATGTAATTTATACTTTAGTTTTAAGTGCTTAGATATTTTTAAATTTAGATACTTATTTATGAAATGTGATAATAAATTTATATTGCAAAAAACTTTTGATTATTATTAATTTTATATCTCCTTCTTTTAGCAAAACTCAATCTGCTACTTTACCTACCTACACGTTAACAATTCGAGACCCTAACTACAGGTGTTAGAAATAAATTAAAACTAGTAAACACATAGAATTACGATTATGCCAAAAGAATGCAAATACTTGGAGGCCTAGCCAGACCCTAAATATTTGTCTGTAATGAATGGAATTCCAACCTTTCACCTCACAAGTATTTATATAGTTTGGCAGGTATATTTTAATACTCAGTTCGGTGACATTTTCGGATAATAAATTATTAAGCTATTATTTATTTAACTACTTAGTCTAGGTCAGTCTTAACATTTAATTACACAAATCCCAAAGTATTGCTACTTTTGCAGTGAAGGGTTAGTCACCAAATATATCACTATGAGTCTAGTTCATTAGCACTACTTATCATAACCATCATGGAGAGTTTATACTGTCGAACTGGGTATCACCAACAGTCGGTTATCAAAGTTTCTGCAATTTTTACAAGAGTAGATTGGTCTGGGTCCTGGTGCAATGTAAATTTAAGGGAAAGCTTCATGATAATCATGATCATGATAATCATGATCATGATATTCATGATGAACATCAAATGGTAAATTATTATAATATTTGTAATGTCCATCACCATTAGGATTTATGTAGTGTGTAATTTGTATGGTTTTGCCATTATAAGAATAGCGATACCTACTCAGTACGTAGACTAGTTTTCAGGATATTATAGTAAATAGGTAAGTTAATTTATTCTCTTGTTATACTGTCTCCTTTTGTCTTTGTTATTTTTAACCTATATGGAGTCTTGTTTATTAACCGGAACATCAAAAGGTGTAAATAGGATTATAAAAACATTTATATTCTGTTGTAAACATTTGTTACTTTTCTCACAAACTTTTACGCTTTAAGCTTGTGGAATTTCACAAGTATTTGTAGAATCTTTACAATATAAATTGTACACTACTCTTGTATGAATGTTATATATGAAAGGAACATACTAAACACACAAAACATCGTTAGGTTAGGCGTGCCATAATATAACAATGTACAAGCGTCGGAAATATAACTCCTTTTGACCTCAAGTCGCCAAGGTCCCTAAGCCAACCCATATCGCGTTGGCTTGATGAATGTTCGATGTAGGAATCAATATAATTTATTGGCGGCATATTTTTTGTGGGCCTGATTAATCGAAATCAGTCCATAACTTAGAGGTCAAATTTTCTGCCATTTGGAAAACATTAGAAGAATGAGGGTTAGAAAGAATCATTTATAAAGTAGGTAGGTAGGTGCTTGAATTTATTGTTCTAACAAGCGTCACGTTCAGAGGGCAAATCATATGAACTTCATTTTACACCAACGTAATTTTAAGGGATTTAATTTAATTTTTTTTTAAGAAGTGTTCAACAGGTAGTCCAATATGGTAAAATTAAAGCGTTGTTATATCTGCGTCGTAAACCTAATTACAATACTTATCAAGAACAATAAACTAAAGTGGCAGCCTTATCGAAAAGACTTAACTGTCTAGAATTAAATGGTTATATTAATAGGGTCACTTCGACAAACCTTACAGTATAATTCGGGCATAGTAAAGGCGTCCAACCCGGATTGGCAATAAACATCGGGATGTGAAGGCAATATTTGATCTGATAACGCGATAAATAAATACCAAAGCGCCTCGAATTTCAATAAAAATATCACGAGTTGCTCGACCAAAAATAAACGAGCCCATGCAGAGGAGAGAGGAGCGGAAGGATCGTAAAATCATGCGTGTTAGGGCACTGGCAAGAAATTTGGCGAAATTGTTTTGGCTCAAGCTTGTGGAGGCTTTTATGGAGGCAGAGGACGTTGACCGAGAGCTGTGCCAAGTGGCCGGCGCCACTCTGCCCGACGCACTGCGAACCCGAGGATGCTGCACTGCGCACCGCCTTATCTTTCTCCACGCTTCTTTCTCGAAATAATTTAAAACATTCGATACACTGCCAAATAGGTCCCGGCCAGGATATCACCGTACGTACCCCGAAGCTAACCGGAAAAATACGATCAGAAATCCACGGTGCAACGCCCTTCCAAATATTTCTATCGAAGGACGTCCCAAGGCAAACGATATAAAAGTGGTGTTTTTTTGTAATTATATCGCCGAATGAAATTTATATGGAAATCAGGCAGAGTTCGATTAGCGTGACTTGTCTTCGAGACGATTAATATTGCTACTCTGTTACGTGAGCTTGAAATATAACGTGGTGACCCATAATGGGGCTTCGACTCCGTCTATAATCGGATAATAATACAAATTAGTGTTGTACCGTAATGTTAAACAAATCGATTAAATGATTATAGGTCTACTTTGTTTAGAATGCCAATGATGCATTTTTATGGCTGTTGTTTTTACAAAATGTCTATGACCGTTCTTCATCTTTTGTTTTTTTTTTAAGAAAGAGCCTTAACTATTTCAATGTTGTGAGTCAAAAAAACTAGAAGAAGAATAAACTTTATTACAGTGAATTTTATACCAGTCTTGAAAATTGTGAAAAACACTAATAGTTGTTTCTTAAGAAAATAGCTCTATTTTCAGTAATGAATTCAAAACTATCCTGCCCCACATAGAATATTGGTAGCTTGCCCTCCTATGCAATTTAAAAGTCAACTAGGGGAACGGGTTTGTATACTTTTCGTGGTCAACGGGGCGGCATGGTATAGCAATCTTTGAACTCAATTTGGTTTTACTATAGATCATTTCAAGCGAAACCATGCTTTATAAAGAAGAGCAAAGAGTTTAGAATTGTATTATATTAACATCTTTGGGTTTTATATCATTGCTAGTTTAAAATGTCAAGGGGAGGGCAGCAGAATCGTTGTGTATGATGCTAAAAAATACGCCGGAAAGAAAGATGATGCAGACTCAAACTTAAATTAAGGGGCTTACAGGACCTAAACGCAAAAAACGTATGTTTTAGAAACAATAAAAGTATATGATCGACTACAGTAAACAAAATCAGAAACATATATGATATTCTTCAGGATATATATTATGCTAGGTAGATAGTGTGTTGAAAATCATGAAGATACATCTAAAAACTTTCTTTTTACAATAAAAACCATACTAATATACATATAGGTAATCATTCTGACTATTGTCAGATTATTCTACAAGCAACATACTAAAACACTAGTGTTTTAATTTTTTAGTCCAAACAATAGATTTTTTATGTTATTTAATAATTGCTTCTTAATTTGCAATAAATTATATTATCAGCGTTGCCGTTGTGTCATCGCGCTTCTCTTTCTTTTCTATGCAATCCGAAACCGACAGTAACCGCACTTTAGGTCATGTAAGCCCCTTAAGAGGTCTAAGGGAAGGGCCAGTCCCAATAGTAATGGACATCTGTGGGCTTTTCTAAAATGTTAAAAACAGTCAAAACGAAAGGAAACGTCGGGTGGGGTCGCCCTAGAAGGACATGACCTTATTAGTGAAGTTCTTCAGAAAGGTGTCAGGTGCGTTGTACTTGCAACCGGGGCGTGTGTATAATGTGTATATGACCAGATGTATAAACAAAACGAGGCAAAAGGAGTAAGTAAGGATCGTAGCAGGTGGCGTTCTGCAGTTTCTGCCTAACCCCATGGGAATGAGTCGTGAGTTTATGTTAAAAACAGTCGAACATCAAAAGTTAATTTCTCTGTACCAAAGATAATGTTTCGATAATTCCGTATACAGACACACCCTTAGTCAAATTCGGAAGACAAAGATATCGTAAAAAGTATGTAGGTAGGTAAGTACTTATGATACAAAAATGCAGACAAGATTAATAACGTATTTTAAACCCAAACGCCGATCCAATTATCCAATCCAACCCGAAACTGAAACAAAATGTTCAGTGAACAGCTAAATTCGACGTAATTCATACTTGTAAAGATTGGGACAGCGATTTGTCGGTGAACCAGCGGAAGCAGGACGGTGGCGCCTCGCCTTAATTGGAGCCCGACCAACTAACCAAAAAGATACCCTGGAACGTGATGCGGTAAAAAGGAAAAAGGGTGGAGAAACTAAATAATATTCGCTACTGTTTTTGGGTTCCGTAAGTGTGTTGGAAAAATGTTTTGGTTCCGGGGTTATACAATGTGGAGGCAACAATACGACAATAAATGAAAACAGTGGCAATAAAATCCTAGAGCAGTGGTGGCCTAGTGGTCACGGACACGACTTACGAGTTGTAGGTCGTAGGTTCGAACCCAGACAGGCGCTTTACTTTGTGTAAATTATTTCATCACCACTGCTCTTAAAACGGTGAAGGAAAACATTGTGAGGAAACCGGCATGTCCTAGAACCAAAAATTCGAAGACATGTGACATCATCACATGTCAACCAAGAGTCAAAGAGGATGTTTTTACTAAATAACATAAATGCTTTTTTTTGTACGGAACCCTATGTAGTTCCGAACTTCACATAATAAGTACCTAATTACATATCTTTTTAACGATCAATGTACAAAATGAAACATTCTTTCATTTCAGTGTCTACGTTTGTTTTTATAGGTACTTTCATTCGGACCGTCCCTATGTAAACTTTGTCTAATAATGCGGCAGAATAATTTTTGAGGTTATTTACATATCCCTAGGGATGATCCCATAGGGATGATTTTAATTAAGTATTTGGTTGTTATGGCTGGTTTATAGAATAGAATAGAATTTTATTTTTTACCAATCGGCATGCAAACATTTGAAATTATTTACATCACTATTACTACACTTATTTAGATCAATTTATAAATTACTATTATAAAATTTTAAATCATTAACTTAATTAAAAATATATGTTTGTATTAACAGGAAAATATAAATTAGTATCATTAGATTATAATATATCATGTCATTACTATTACAAATATTACTCCATTATCATGACATCATTTAACATGTCATTACTATTACAAATATCATTATCAAAATGTCAGAAACCAAAATGTCAATGATCAAAATGTCAAAAATCTGAAATGTCATACATCAAAATTTCAAAAATCAAGATGTCACTAATTAACAAATATTTTTCTCCGATAGGAACTCAGTTACACGGGAGTACTTGTTTCTTTTTGGAAGATTAAAGGAGACTGATATTGAATACATAGCCGCACGCAACTCATAACTTCAGATTATAATGCAAATTAGAAAGAAAAAAGACAGAAAATACGAAAAAAAAACAAAATTCCTTTATTACGATGTCAATAATTTTAAACGTCGGCTTTATTTAAAAAATCTTGTTTGTTTTCTGAATACAATGTAGGTAATAAAAGATGACCAAGAACCAAAATTACTTCTATAGTCATACAGGGTCAATGTGAGATCAATAATTGTCTGCAATTTGTTCTTCCTTTTAAGATCGAAGGCACATAATGTAAGTCTAAAAAAATTAACACAATTATTCATTTTATGTATTTGTTTATAAAAAAAACTCCTTCTTTGGCCTCGCCTTTTCTCGTTACGCGGGCTTTCCCAATCATGCGACGCCATATAATTCGATCTTGTTCATCTTCTATAAGTCCCATCTTCCTCATGTCCTATTGGACCTTCGGCATCCATGTGGTTTGAGGACTTCCTCTTCCCGTCTTCTTTGCAGCCATGTCAAAATAAACTTGACATTTGAAAAACATCGTGGTTAGCTGCAACATTAAAATGTTTGGTTCTCAAGACTATTTTTTATTATGTTTTTATGACCATAGTTAGCTAATGAGTGTTCGAAATGCGAGCACTGAAAGGATAATAAATTAATAATACAGTTTAATTTAAAGGCATACAATTATGACATACTAGTTTCCGCCCGCGGCTTTTCCCGCAAGGTATGTCAATAAAAACTATCCTATGTTCTTCCCCGGGATGCAATCTATCTCTCTGCCAAATTTTATCGAAATCCGTTCAGTAGCTTAGGCGTGAAAAGGTAACATACAGACAGACAGACAGACAGGCAAACAGACAGGCAGACAGAGTTACTTTCGAATATATAATATTAGTAAGGATGATTTTGTGCCTATAATTATGTAGATATGAGTTATTCTGCGTGGGTAGAATACAAATATGGAACCAGATAGCCTTAGCTTCAAATAATATTGCTGACCAAGACAGCGATGGTTCATACACAATACCTAGGTATACATGTAACCACAGTATCCTACCTACCTACATTATATCCCCACATTCGGTCAACGCGAACGTGTTCGCAGAAATCCCAAATGAATATACTGTAGCTACTTATTCGGGACAACATTTAAACATTAGACGATCGTTATTAGGCCACTTCCAGGATTAAAAAACTGGCCAAGTGCAGTGACAGACTTACAGACGGACAAACGGCGGACGTGATGAAATTATAGGGGTTCAGTTTTGCCATTTGGCTACGGAATCCTAAAAAAATCGGTTTTGGAGAACGTCATCTCTCACCCTAATTGCGTAACGCACTATAAATCAGAATTATTTTGAAGGCTATTGCTAACATTGCTTTTTAAGTTAAAAAAAATTGTCTGCTCATCCTATATAAATAACGCAATGAATGTTGTTAAAATGAAAGCCATTGCTACTAATAATATGTTACGCAATTACACCATTGTTTGACAGTCTGTTTCTAAAACTCAATGGATACTTTTGCTCTCTATGACATTTTTCATGTCCTGTCCATTATGGTGTACAAACAGTAGTCAGGTACACTGTAGTATAACCGAACACATCTTCAATCTACTCACAATGTACAGTCAACAAAAGAGATAAGTAGTACTTATCTCTTTTGTTGACTGTACTATGTAAGGATATATAGACTTTGTTATTTCATCATCTCCCTAGCCTTTCCAAAGAATGTTGGGGTCGGCTCCCAGTCTTACCAAATGCGGATGTACCTATTATTTACCGTGGTATTGTGTTTTAGACGTCCTACAAACATTTTACTAACCTTTTAATTACACAATTTAAATTATCATTGACTACGTTAAATACTAAGCGTGCATTACAATTAATAGTATGTACCTTTACATTTATTTTCAACCAGTATTTCACAAAATTTATAATCAAACGCTGACCACGGGAAGAGCGCCCAAAAGATTAGCAGCAGCTTGCTACTACGAGTATTTTCTGTAGGTACTCTGGACGCTTTTAACGCGTACGTCTTTTTTAGGGTTCCGTAGATACCCAAAGTGTAAAAACGGGACCCTATTACTAAGACTCCACTGCCCGTCTGTCTGACTGTCTGTCACCAGGCTGTATCTCATGAACCGTGATAGCTAGACAGTTGAAATTTTTACAGATGATGTAATTCTGTTGCCACTTTAACAACAAATAAAACAAAATTAAAATTTAAAGTGGTATAAAAGAAATGTTTTTTTCGGCGTTTTACGCCTTGTGGTACGGAACCCTTCGTGTGCGAATCCGAGTCGCACTTGACCGGTTCTTTTAATATTTAGATTCCCAAAAGAAAAATTTTAAACAACGCCAATGCTGATCTAACCTTTATTAAAATACCTTTAAAGTCTTTTAATATCTTTACAGTGACTAGATCAATCTTAAAAGTCAAATAAAGAGTGCGTCAAAGTTGATGAATATCAATAGCCAGCCAAGGTGATTCAGTTATTCACCTAATTCTGTTAGTAAACATGCATCTTATTATATAACAAATTAATCTAAAAACCAAATACCAACGTAACATTAAAGGCCACATGTTGCTAAAAAACTGGCCAAGTGCGAGTCGGACTCGCACACGAAGGGTTCCGTACCACAAGGCAAAAACACCGAAAAAAACACGTTTGTTGTATGGGAGCCCCCCTTAAATATTTATTTTATTTTGTTTTTAGTATTTGTTGTTATAACGGCAACAGAAATACATCATTTGTGAAAATTTCAACTGTCTGGCTATCGCAGTTCTTAAGATACAGCCTGGTGACAGACAGACGGATGGACGGACGGACGCACGGACAGACAGCGAAGTCTTAGTAATAGGGTCCCGTTTTTACCCTTTGGGTACGGAACCCTAAAAAGTTGTTAGACGAGTATCTTCCGCAAAACCACTTAGTAGGCGTGGCAGGAGATCATTTTACGTCAATTATACAAAATATGTCAACGTAATAAATCTTTGTTTGTCTTCCAAATCTGTATCTAATAAAAAAATCAAGTCGGTATTCATGTTTGTCCGTGTGACCGCGTTCTTCTTGTAAAAAACTACGCAGCGAATTTTGACGCGATTTTCATCATTATTTAGAGAATTTATTCCGGAAGTTTATGTGTTTATTAGTAAACTTACGTAGGTATAATAAAGACATCTCGATGTTTTGTCAAGTCGTAAAAACCGT
The DNA here is from genome assembly GCA_948474745.1 of Oligia latruncula. Classification (NCBI taxonomy): domain Eukaryota; kingdom Metazoa; phylum Arthropoda; class Insecta; order Lepidoptera; family Noctuidae; genus Oligia; species Oligia latruncula. The sequence goes on along the minus strand of OX419684.1, from coordinate 7,661,424 downwards.
GAGAAGCAGGGGCGGTTCGCTAGTATTATAATAAGCCTAATACGTCATTACTACGTCAATGGTGCCGATGTTTGTTCACAAACTAAACTAAATTAAAGTTCAGAGCATCTTTTTCTTTCTATTTCATTAAGAAAAGGACAGAAGAAAAAGTTTAGTTTAGTCCTGTCAAATTAATCAGCGCCTGAAGTAAACTGATGTAATTTTAGTAGGCAAGTTTTTAATCACGTCTAAACTTGTATGGAGTAGTGTCAGGCGTTGATTACTTTGACAGGACTAAACTAAAATGTATCTTCCGTCCTTTTCTTAATGAAATAAAAAGAAAAGGATGCACTGAACTTAAATTTAGTTTAGTTTGTGAACAAGGGAATCGGCACCACTATCAACTGCCACAAATACATAAATCTGCATATAAATAAGAGCGGTCTCTTTGGGTTCGTTCCAGAATGGAGGTTAATAACAAAGTAAGGGTCTATCGGATTTTAAATGCAATTCTTTCAGTTAAACCGTATTGAAATAACATAAAAGTTTGCCGGGTGATGCTGGACTGACGCCAAATAAGGTGACTGTCGTGAACATCCGCTAGGGGCAACACGGAGCAGCAAGTTTTATCCTGCAATTCGGTTGCACCTTACCACCTGTCGCATAAAGTCCAGAATCTATTACCACGGGTCACGTAACTTGGTTTCTGGTCAACTGCTCGGTTCCGGAGTCGCTGGCCACTCGTTCAGTTTTATTGCGAACCGATTGAATTTGTTGGTGATTATTACAAAGTTTCAGACCTAGTTTTCGATTCGGTGTTTTCGTTTTGTTTCCTACAACTTTAGTGGAACTGAAATGTGGGTTTGCTAACTGTTTGAAATTGGTCAAATATTAAGAAAATAGAAATACACGACGTAGCAGGAGAAATTTTTTGATTTGTGTGTACCTATTGTTGGTTAGCGGAGAATTAGCGAAAAATATGTAACTCGATTGAACAATCACAATTTTACTCATTTATTTGTCACCAATGATTTAAATTGCAACTGGGTTTATTCAGTGTCTAATGATAAATTTTCATATTTTTAACTATAATAAATACTACTAATAGTAATAATAATAAGTTGACCCTTACAAATACGAAGTTTGGAACAGCACCCCAATTATTTTATTGAATTGTCAACATGAAAAATTTCCATTCATTACTTACATACCGAGATCTCTCCGTGCCTCGGAAAGCACGTTAAGCCGTTGGTCCCAGCTGTCATTTGTAGATCATTGCTATCAGTCGTTCAGGGTAGTCAGGAGACCGAAAGTTTGACAACCAGAGTCTTACCAAGGAGTATTGTGACTATCGTTTTACCCAGTAACTGGGTTGTGGAGGTCAAATAGGCAGTCGCTCCATGTAAAATACTGGTATTCAGCTGCATCCGGTTAAACTGGAAGCCAACCCCGACATAGTTGGGAAAAGGCTAGGCAGATGATGAAAGTAGAGAAGGAGGAGAAGAGAAGAAGAAGAAGAATGATGATGATGATGATGATGAAGAGTATTCTATTTTATGATGATGTCAACATGAAAGGCATTGCCTCTGTAAGTGTGTTATGCAATTACCCTGCAGTTCTATCATGCAATAGAAAAATCCTAAAAAACAAAATTAGATTTCAGATTTAATACAACCTAATTTCAACGTCATACGTGATTCAAAATAACGTTGAAAAAACCCGTTAGTTATTCAGAGCTAGTCAATATTTAAAATGGTTTTCACTGTATAGCTTTATCGACGGGGTTAAAACTGTCCATTAAAATATTTTGAATAATAGAGCTCTCTTCAAAGAGAGTACTGTATTTTTAAAAGCCATTAGTGGGGCAGCGGATCTTTTTCAGCTTTTCATTTTAAAAACTTGATTGACTATTTACGCTGGCAACGATGCAGCGACACAGAATTTGACGGCACGGTTGGCGCAGTGGTTAAGCGATTGACTGATGCGCTGCGTGTCGCGGGTTCGATTCCCGCACGGAACAAATATTTGTATGACCTACAAGTAGTTGTTCCGGGTCTGGCTGTTTGTGTATGTGAGTTTATATGTTTGTAAATGCACCCACAATACAGGAGAAATTCCTAGTGTGGGATAACGTTTAATAAAAAAAAAAAAAATATGTTAGACCCTTTTTTTCAATTTTGTGGATGTGATGTTCAGCCTCAGTTTGGGCTAGTCTAAAAGAGTTTTAACTGTATTAACTTGTACCAGACTGTTGGTCCAGTGGTCGCAAGTGCTACTGCTGAGCATGCGGTCCTGGCTTCGATTCCCGCCGGGTCGGGCAAAGTGTTATTGGGTTCCATTTGAAATTTCTCAGTAACAGTCCGGAGTCTGGATTTGTGCCCATGGCGGCGGCAATAGGCTCGCCCTATATTAAATCTGCTGTATTTATGGATGACTAGCTGCGCCACGCGGTTTCACCCGCGTAAATGTCGACCCCGTAGGAATATAGGGATAAAAATTAGCCTATATGATAATCCAGGGTGTCAGCTACCTCCATACAAAATTGTATCAAAATTGGTCCAGCCTTTTGAGCGTGAAGAAGTAACATTTACACACACTCACAAACTTTCACCTTTATAATATTAGTGTGCTTTAATTGGGACATAAACTTGATTGACGAAATGTGGGTGTAATACAGGTACATACACCTAAATGCCTAGCTCTTCGGAGATTACAGGCGTAATGTTATGTTATTCTGTAGAAAATTATGTCAACTGCTCATTATCAGCATATATTATATTATTAAAACATGTTAAGCTGTTCGTCCTGCACCTGATCTCTCTCTGGTCATGTCGGATTGCCGTCCCATTGGACTATGAGAGTGAGGGCAGAGGGAGTGCACCAGTGACTGCGCGCACACTTGTGCACTACAATAGCTCCCGCGCCGAAGGCTAGTTTCAGTTGACATTGGCCGCCCCGTGGCCGAAATACGGTCTGGAGGACTTTTATTTATTTATCAGCTCCGAGAAGATCCGAGGTTATGACCCTGATCTACAACTGCTAGCAAAAAACGGACATCACACATTTGTCGTTTTGAGGTCGTTATGGACCAAATAATGTTAGGAATATACTTAAACTATATTTTATCTATTACTGTTACTGTTGCCAGCCTCATCCTACTGCTGGGCAAAAGCCTGTCTCCATGACTTCCAGCTCTTTCGATCCAGGGCTAAAGTGGATCACTGGTCGTTTGTTTTGTCCAGCTCGTCCTGCTATCTTCTACGGGGTCTGCCGCGACGCCTAATAGCTGTGTCAGGGCTCCACGTGGTGGTTATTTTAACCCACAGCTCATTACGGCACACGTGGCCAGCCCAGTCCCACTTCAGCTTAGCGGCTTTTTCAGCAACGTCAGTAATCTGTGTTTTGTAGCGCAGTGTGTTGTTGTGATTATGGTCTGTCAATCAATTTATCAAATAATCAATTTACCTATTAATAATACAAAATGTTGGTTATCCATTAAGAGGAAATGCGGGTGGTCTATTCTCCATAGAAACGCTCTCGCCTGTTGTCTTTCTGGTTAATGACAATGAACCAATGATTTTTTACAGAATAATCAATATTAACTACTTCTATGTCAGTATATGTTTTCCTTTTTGATGATACATTATTTTTATAAGCACTAGAATCTTCAAAAAATGCCTATTTAAACCGCTGTCAACAGAGGCCTAGTGTACAAATTTGACAACAATTAATGAAAAAAGAAAAACATAGGGACACAGTATAATAAGTATGTATATCGTTCTTATTCAGTTTATGAAATATTATATTATCTTTTGAATTAGTCCAATATTGAAGGAGGGAAGGCGAGAGTCAAACCTCGAATTATGACTATTTACTTAGACTTTTTCAAAAGTCTCTCCGACCGCATTTCCCCTTAAGCCTTCAAAATATTAATTATTTGCAGTATTATCAATTAATTAACATTAATTATGTATGCACTCTACGTGTTGGGACCTAATTACTTATGCAAGCGATGCATCATTAAATCTCAGAATCTCACCTCGGTGAGATTCTCAGATACCAGCGGTGCTATTCTGTCAAAATGTCACCGTGACAACTTAGGTGAAGTGAGCGTGGAGTGAGCTGTCAATAGTGTCAATTCCTAGCAATAACAAACTCACTGCACCTAAGTTTTCACGGTGAGATTTTTAAAGAATCGACCGGCTGTTAGGTAGATCCCAGGTAGACCAGTATCCTAACTGGGTAACACACTTTAAATCACAATCTGAATGATTTTAAAGGATATTGCTAATCCATTGCGTCATATGTTTGAAAAATTTGGCTGTTCAACAACGTAAATAACCCAATCAATGGTTACCTCACAGGTAGTGGCAGTGGGCTGGCCATGTTTGTCGAAGGACCGATGGCCGGTGCAGCAGAAGAGTCCTAGAGCGGAGACCGCGTATCGGGAAACGTAGCGTAAGACGCCCCCCAGCTAGATAGACCGACGACCGAGGACAGGGTGTTATGGCGCAGCCTGGGAAAGGCTTATGTCCAGCAGTGGACTGCGAAAGTCTGAGCAGATTGATTGATAGTGGTCTACCTAAAATCTACCAATCTACTGGTTTGTTACCATCGTAGGAATATCTACTACGATAGTTATATACTATATTCTAATTAATTTCTTTACTGTACGTAATTGGGATACCAATATCACCACAAACAAAGGATGATGTACAAAGGGCAGGTCTGTAATCTATCTCATTTCGTTTTCAATTAATATCTGTATCGAGAATTTATATATTTTCTACTAGGTATTTAGTATTACCTAATATCAAGAGCTGGTTAGGTACATCCATAAAAGAAAGTAATATTGATAGTCTTTCAATTTAATATACGCAAAAGATAAAACGAGACCACTAAAGTAAAATTTGGCAATTAATCCCGCCCCTACCACTAAAATTCGTTCCTAATTCACTTAAGTGTGATCACAATGAGTATAAAATTCAATAAATTCGCGGCAGTACTGCGGCGTTCAAAGGAAACAGCTCCCCTAAAACTACAATCGTAAAACGGTAGTAGAATTCTCGTCTTGGGAGTAACGTATGCTAAAAAATGCAAACAGGAAAATTTAATGGTTCGTGAAGTAAGCCCGCTACGCAGAGCACCCCGGAATTGCCTTCCATGTTCTACTTGCGACCTCTACTAGGGTGACTTTTTTAGATGTCGGTTAAAAGTCGAATAGAATATTTTTCTTATAGTTGTAACAGTAATAGTTAAGCTAATCAAATATAATAGTGCTGCTACTATTTAGCAAGAACTTTTGCTAATAAATTCATGATAATATTGATTGGTTTTACAATTAAAAACTACATGAAATCTTCTTTCATTTCAAGGTTGATCCTGAATAAATAAGGTACAAGGTAAGGCTGAATAGGTAAGGTAGGTAGGTACTATTCGTTGGAGATCTGTTTAGACATAGATAGGTACTGCGAGAGTTTTAAGAGCTTTCAGTACCGGGACGAGTATTAAAAAAAACGGTTTGTCATAGTACTTTAACAATTATTCCTAGAAGATGGTTCTACATAATAACATTTTCAATCTTTGTTTTTTTTGTCAGCCAAATCTAATTCATACCGTTGCTTTTTTTAAATAAATCTATGTGTTTCTCGTATAGCTTCTGCCATTTACTTTTCAAAGTAATGATAAAGGTTGCATTTAAGCACCAAATAGGCTATAATATCTACAGTACACAGTAGGAAAACAGTCACTTGGGAGACTATGCTCCTCTGGACATACTTTTTAGGTATGTTCAGAAGAGCATAATCCGTTGTTTAACCAACACACAACTGCCACAGGACGTTCTATTAATCGACCACTATAAACGCGAGAAAAACATGAGAACCAACAGTAACTCTAAAGAATAAGAAGAGGCCCCTCTTATGTGGATTTCCCCAATATTACTTACTATCACTTATTATTCTAAGCTATTGACTTGAGCATGAATATTGCTCCGTTTTGTTTATGTTAGGGAGTATCATAGGATGTATGTCGCGACAGATAAGGGCATAAGTACAATAAGGCCGAAATTTACCGCACACCGTATATTATCATAAATCTTTGAAAATGGGGTGAATTATAATACGTGCCGTATCGAGTGTGTTTTAAGATTTGTTACGTGTATTTTTTATTAGGCCTGTGTAATCGGTTGTGTCAATTTATATTTTACCGCCGCACCCTTCATAATAAAAATAACGAGAAAAATAAAAACCATTCCTTAGAAGGAACTAAAAATATTACCTGTGTGTGAAGACTTGTCGTAGAAGGTAAGCTAGGTAGGTATTACGACAAAAGTAAAATCGTAAGGAAATATTGTAATCAATAACTTTTTGAAGTGAAAACTTCATTAGGCGCGTTGGGCATTTTTGGAAAAATCATTGAACTCGCGCCACTGTTAGCGTAAGCGACACCGCGCGTGTTTTGTTTATTGACGAATAAAAAAAATACCCGCTTCGCTGTCGCGCTGTCCTCGTGATGATCCCATATGTCAGTGAGTGATGGCAAAGTATTCTGTTTGTGTTTTGTTTTCACTTCTGTCGGCACTTTTGGAGTGCCACAGTTTTTTTTTTGTTAGCCTATACTGTCCCACAGCTGGGCAAAGGCCTCCCCAAATCCATCCAGGCCACTTTCTCTTTTCCCGCGCCACCTCGAAATAGCCCTCGCGGTACGCGTCCAGGTCATCTCGCCATCATCAATGGCTTGAAAAAAGAAAATCTTGCAGTACGTAGTCATTAACGCTTAGGTGTTCATTTTCAGTATGTATTATTATCTTATCCTCAATAGTAACCCAAGTAATGAGTCCTGGGTTCGTTTCCCAGGTTGGGCAAGGGTTTTCTATCAGGCATTTCTTAGTAGCAGCCCAGAGTCTGGATTTTTTCCCGGTTGATGACATTTTACGCTCGCCTTTACATGAGACTTAAACATAGCTAGCGAAATGTGGGTGTATTATAGATACGTTACACCACTGCTCAACCTTTTGGGGAAACAAGGCATGATTTTCTGTTTTTGTGTGTGTAGTGATTTAGACTTAAAATTAATGACAGCTAGATAGGTTAAGGTCAAAAACCAAAGCGGTTGTGCCCGTGTGGTTCACTTATCTGTAAAATGTCAAGTACAATATGCTCTCGAGCATCCCTACTCAAGTGCGCCCTTAAAAACATTGGTTGAACTACTAGACAAAAACTTTGATAGGGGTAACCAGGGTATACAGGGCGATGACTTCGTAAAATGAAGATAGTGACTGATTTTATGCTACACTAGCTATGCCCCGCGGTTTCACCTGCATTTATTAATAAAAAATACGTTCAAAAAGGTGATATGCATATTTTGAAAACTGCTCCATCTTTTCGTTCTTTGTTCTGTATATAGTGTACATACACCAAAAACACCAAAAAACATCAAGTGTAATTAATGAACAGTACAAAACGCAGGGCCGTGGGGCCACTTCTGTCCAACATGCCTTCGAGTGTCACTTCAGTATTTAATTAAACGTAAACGAAAAGAGAAACTGAGAAGGTTGGGTAATTTGTCAAAATTAATTAAAAAGAAAACGGAAGAACTGAAGAATAACATGGAATTTAACAAGATGATGTTAAACTGAAGTATTTGTTGTTGACTCTGTTTACTAAGTAGCTATTTTTCTTATTTTGTAGGTTTCAAGTGTATCTGAGAACAGGGTAATGAATCTTTTATTTGTTAATAATTTTCATTGTGTTTGTTCGAAGCTCCTGAGGTGTTGATACCTACCTAGTTGACAGACAGACGCGCAACTTGTTACCATAAATTCACAGGCAGACACAGGCCTCTGCCAGGTTGCACCACAACACCCTGTCCTCCGCCTTCCGCATCCAGTCCGTCCCAGCTACCTTATGTAGGACGTCCGTCCATCTAGCTGGACGGGGCTGGGTAACGGGCATAGGTACCTATGTCATAATAATTTATTATGTCATAATAGTTTTATGTATCACTAGCAGCGCCCCGCGGTTTCACCCGCATAAGTGTCGATCCCGTATTAATATCGGAATGAAAACTACCCTATGTCCTTTCCCGGGACTCAAACTATCTCTATACCAAATTTCATCTAAATCGGTTCAGCGGTTTAAGCGTGAAGAGGTAACAGACAGACAGACACACTTTCGCATTTATAATATTAGTATGGATGGTTGAAAACAAAACAATTCAATTATTTATTAAACTGTACAATGGGTTGTTAATCCAAAAAACCAAATTGTAAATAAATCTAGTTTACGAAACAGCAAATGAATCGGAAATTAAAATGTAGGTAACCTGTAATAGAATACAATCGACTCTGTTGTTGTTTGTTATCGAAAACATTGGCTTTTATTTGTTTATCCTAGAGCAAACTAACGGTTTGTTGTAAAAACGGATTATTTCTCATCAGTTGTTTCTGTTTTTATTTGCACCAACATAAAAAGCACATTCACATTTCGAAGTAAATATTCTTTTTATATTATTAAACTAAACCGAACATTCGAAGTCATCTGCCAACCCGCACTGGTCCCACGTGGTGGATTACTACGAGAGGAGGACTGTGTCCCAGCAGTGGATACATTAGGCTGATTATGCATCATATTATGTATCTAAGGTTGACTTTAAAAGAACAATCTTAGCGATAACACCGCCCATTGTGACCACACTGACCAGTTAACCACCCTTCGTAAAATTTCTATATTTATATCTGTAACTTATATGGTTACTAGCAGCGCCCCGCGGTTTCACCCGCATAAGTTTCGATCCCGTGGGAATATCGGGATAAAAACTATCCTATGTGCTTTCTCGGGACTCAAACTATCTTTATACCAAATTTCATCAAAATTAGTTCAGCGGTTTAAGCGTGAAGAAGTAACAGACAGACATACACACTTTCGCATTTACGAGATTAGTATGGATGGTGTACATAAATAAAGAGTATTCTATTTTATTCTATATTATTTTTGGATTGTTGTATCTACTCGGACGCTTTTAACGCGTACGTCTTTTTTACATCGTTTTCACATATAATTATAAATTCAACATTAATGATGTAACTAATATTTTTGTAAAAATATAAATTAAAAAAGTGTCCATGGAGTTTCTTGCCCGTTCTTCTCCATAGGTACCTACGCTTTGGGACGGGCAACTAGCTTCATATTTTCTGACTGACCGACCTCTTGACAATTCAAAAGTGCCTCTGTAAATAAATGCTTTGAGTTTGAGCTTGTTTCTACAGTTTGTCACATAAAGTCCTTTCACAGTTAATATACTTACCAGTAACTCTGCATCACTATAAAAATCACAGTAATCTTCATTCCCATCACATTATGTTTGTTGTTGGGTTGCTACCACTGACAGGTTTGTCAAAATCACAGTAATCCTTATTGTTATTAGAATAAGATTGCTGTTGGATTGCTGCTCTTAGAGGTAAACTAAATGTATACGGACTGTACCTATTTTTCGATCCAAATAAACACTAAACAAGACTGCTTACTATTCCCCTTCCTTTCCCCTAACTACAGGGGATAACCACAAAAACAAAAGAAAACATAATTTCCAACAGAAAAGACATCAAAGCAATATCCATACATCTGATCAGTCACCTTTACAATGCGGAGACTTGCAATCCAGGTTTGGCAACCCCTGTTCGTGCGGTCTTTACATACAAAAGACCGAATTGCTTCGTCTGATTGAATTATCTACCTTCCTACGTTGGGTCACGGCTTTCAAAGATATTTATGTAAACCTACTTCCTTAATATGGAACAGCTTCTTTGAACCTACAGGGTGGCCAGCTCGGATATATACGACTTTTTTTTTGTCATTATTCTGTTTTGGCGCCTAATTTTGCAGTTGTTTAATATCCATTAATTCTGCCCGCTTTTCGTCTACGTGAATTTTCTTGTTTTAACATAAAATATATTCTATGACACTCGGCAATACTGCCGCTTCCCATTAGTGAAAGAATTTTCGGAATCGGATCGAAGACATATGTACGAACCCATGCAAATTTTATCTCTTAGGAGCTTACATGACCTAAAGCGCGGTCACTGTCGGACTGCATAGAAAAGAAAGAGAAGCGCGATGACACAACACTGGTAATTTGTTGCAAAATATAAAGCAATTATCTATTTACAAAAAATCTATTGTTTGGACTAAAAAATTAAATCACTAGTGCTTTAGTATGTTGCTTGTAGAATAATCTGACAAAAAATCAGAATGATTTTAGGTATATTAGTATGGTTTTTATTGTAAAAAGAAAGTTTTTAGAGAGGTATCTTCATGATTTTTTTCATTCGTATCAAATTAGTTGTATTTTGTTTTCAACATACTACCTACTTAGCATATATCCTGAAGAATATAATATATTTTTCTGATTTTGTTTACTGTAGTCGGTCATATACTTTTATTACTTCTAAAACTTGCGTTTTTTGCGTTTAGGTCCTGTAATCCTCTTAATAATGTTAGAATAGATTAAGTTGAAAATATGGTGAATTTGTTATACTTAGTCTATAGGACCATGATCACTGCAATACCTTCAGTAATTTTATCTTGATGTTATGAAACGGGCCATTTGACCGCCACAGTCATTTAAAGATGACAAACCAAAATGAGCCCAGCACGCCACGGTTCGACTACATGACAGACTTTGACGCCGAGGGCACGTTTTTGATATTTTGACGTGTTGCGGTCAAAAGGTTAAGTTGTATACCCTAGGGTGGCCTACTGAGTTGGCCACCGTGTGAAGTCAATCAGTAGTGTTTGTTTTGAACGTTCTGTTCTAATATTTTCCAATTTTTCATAGCATGTGTGCTGAAATATTGAAGCAGGATTTGAAATAAGGCGGTGTGTCTGTGACGTTTGTGGAGCAATTTGTTTCACGCTGCTGTTATTGCCTGAAAGAAGAGAGAATGGTACTTGTTAAAGAAGAGTAAGATTAGTGTTAATGTATTTACTAAGGTAATACGAACTGCCCAGGGCAATAGCACGTACGCTACGTATACGTTTGCGTACTGCAAAGGGTGATACAAATTTGATTACTTCTTCAATTTCCTTTTCAAATAATTACGTCACTTCAATGTTTCTGTAATGAAGTGACAATGAAGAAAAAGGTTGAGTTTTCTATTTTAAATCATAGTTGTCTCTCTTGTTACCTATTTATATATTCTTGTCTAAACTGAAGATAAAACTAAAAATAAATAAAACAGTCCCAAAAGGGTACGTTATAAATACTTGACACGTCGTTACAACACAAAGACACGGAATTTTTAAATTTATGTTTCCTCAAAAACAAAAATCAGTATACAAAGGCTAGACAAAAAAAAAAATTCTTAATAAAAAGGAAGCGAACTCGTCAGCAATGTGTCGACCCCGAGCCAATTGAATTTCAAAGCCGACAACGTCTACCACAAAATTTATTCAAAGAATAAATCTGAAAATTTGTAGATCTAAAGGCATAAAGGCAAAGTGGCGCCGAGTCGTCGACAAAGGAATTTCTAAATTTCACGGCTTCCGCCTTGGCTGTTTGTATTTATTTGAGGGCGTTGTAAGAGATGACAAACAACTGGAGGGTTAAAACTGTGGCCGGTAGTGTAGACAGGCGGCGGACGAAAGGGTCATACGTGTGAAGGCAGGGGCGTGCAGTGTGGTGCAAAAGTCGCGGATCATTTTCAAAGTGATGTATTATGTGAATGCGTTTCCCCTTTGTCTATTTTTGGGGGCCTTTGTGATCGTTGAAATAGTTTGCGTAACAAATCATCGTGATTGTGCACTTATAACTACATGTTTCGTGATACAAACTTTACTGTATGTTCATTAATCATGATGCATTCCGTCTCTATTCTTGTTATTTTTCATCTTAACATCCTTTTTACTGAATGAAATAAAATGGTGGTGAAATAATGTTTATTTTCTGTAAGTACTTAGTTGTTTTAAGATACTTTTACATGTGAATTTTTTGGTCAATATTTTATAACTAGATTTTTTTTTATTGTTTATTAATTATGAAACTAAACAAAATACAAACATAAACATCACAAAAACCTCAATAGGTTTGTCCGGATGTTGACACACTTTAAGCAATCTTAAAAACTAACTTAAACCTTGTTAATAAACTCATAACACATAGTTTATAAAAAAAATATGAAAAGATGGCGCCGGCATTTCCTAGCTGACTATTCTGTGAGAAGAAATGCCAAAACAAACTCATAGTCATGGTCAGGTCATGGTCTCTTTTAAAGCTGTCTTTCTGTTACTAGTGACTAGACTACTAAATACGCAGTTTACGTCAAAATGAGTTGAACTACACACGTAATACATTTCAGTTTACATTATCATCCAAACACACATCTACATTTTAAAGCACGTTCATTGTTCATCTCATTGTCACAGAGTGTCAACTATTCGGAAAGTACGCAGCTCCTCAACGTCGGCGTCTCGCAGGGTCGAGTATTAATGCACGTAACCCATTGTTAACTACCTCCTCCACTGAGTGACAAGTTTGTTAGTGCACGCTCTTCACGTGAGCAACTTCACTTTGAAGCTCTAGTACTGGTGGTGTGGTACTCTGTGGAGTAAAAAGTTTGAGCGTTGTAGTTTGGGATTATGATGAGGATTTTGGAGGGCTGGTTTAAGATTATTTTGATTTACAGATAGATACGTTACGTTTTATTTTGGTTTTGGCACGGTTGGCGCAGTGGTTAAGAGATTGACTCCTGCGGTCGCGGGTTCGATTCCCGCACGGAACAAATATTTGTATGACCTACAAGTAGTAGTTCCGGGTCTGGCTGTTTGTGTATGTAAGTTTAAATGTTTGTAAACGCACCCACAATACAAGACAAATTCCTAGTGTGAGGCAATATTTTTTTTAAAAAGAAGGAAAGAAAGAAAGATAGATAGATAGATAGATTTATTTATTTCTGAGTATATGGTACATTAAGATCTTAATAATAATAAACAGTTTCACATACACTACCATTGCTGGTGTAGAAATATTAAAATTAACTTACAAAGTCAAAGTGGCCGAGCTCCCTACGTGGCTACCTACTTATAAGTAGAAGAATTTTCTTGATGTTATTGTAATAATTTTTTTAATCTTATAAAGAACTATCTTCTGCCTGCGACTTCATTCGCGAGGAAATCGTAAGACACCACAATATACTAAAATATCAGCCACATTTTCTGCCTGCGCTATTTCTTCGTTTTTGCTTAGGTACCGTTCTTCTTGAACTGAAGTGGCAGTGGGCGGGCCATGTCTGTCGTAGGACCGATGGCCGGTGGAGCAGACGAGTCCTGGAGTGGAGACCGCGTATCGGCAAGCGTAGTGTGGGACGCCCCCCAGCTAGATGGACGGACGACCTAAAGAAGGTGGCTGGGGTAGACTGGATGCGGAAGGCGGAGGACAGGGTGCTGTGGCGCATTCTGGGAGAGGCCTATGTCCAGCAGCGGACTGCGATAGGCTTAGTTGATTGATTGACCGTTTTTCCTGACTTTTGTTCTTTTTGCTCGGCTCCTAAAAGTCGAAGCGTGATGTTATAATAGTCTATAACCTTCCTCAACAAAGGACCTATCATGTAGAGATAATTTTTAAAATTGGTTAAGTTTTTTGAGTTTTTCCATTACAAACAAACATACAAAAAATCATATCTGTTTATAATTAGTTTAGATACGCTTTAGAGCGTAATATCTAAACCGATAATAATAATTACCTACTATCCAAAGACAAACTCCTCCACAATAAACATTTATTAGTGTCGTAGATCCACCCTCCCACCGGAGTTCGGAGTGAAGCACTTGAAGCAGCCTACTGTGTTTCGTCGATGCGTGAGAGTTCCAGAACCTTTGGGATCTTCTGGGCACGCTCGTTCTAACATACCTAAACCTTATCCGTCGCTTTCCATCAGGCGTGATTGAGGTCAAGAAGAAAAAAATAAAAGATCGTAATTATTTCTTGTTTCTTATTAAATATCTACATGTTTTATATTTTTATAATTGTACAATCTTAAGTAACAGTTAAGTAGTTAATCTCTCACTTAAAATATTTTTATTAATAACCTACAATTATTACATTAATTAAAGCTACAATAACTTAGTGAAATAAACTCGTGCTGTCAACACGACACAAAATAACCGGCCACGCACAGTGTAGGGTTCCGTAGTAGCCCGTTATCACAATAAAGTACGATTCTGTTGTTCTTTATTCTGAATATACATTATACATACATACATAATCAGTCTATAATGTTCCCACTGCTGGGACACAGGCCTCCTCTCGGTGAGAGGGAGCGGGCCGTAATCCACCACGCGGGCCCAGTGCGGGTTGGTAGATGTCACATGTCTTCGAATTTTTGGTTCTAGGACATGCCGGTTTCCTTACGATGTTTTCCTTCACCGTTTTGAGAGCAGTGGTGATGAAATAATTTTGGTACACAAAGTAAAGCGCCTGTCTGGGTTCGAACCTACGACCTACAACTCGTAAGTCGCAGCCGTTACCACTGGGCCACCACTGCTCTCTCTCTTCTCTGAATATAAATAATGGTAAAGATAACCCGAACCCGAACCCGTAACCCGTTGGTACAGCGTCATCTACCGTCATTAATGTGAAACTTATGATAATTTATTATGGTTTTTTATTTTTTTTATTTCTTAGTTTGAAATGCACTATCATCGTGAATTTTTTCAGATTTTTCAAGCCAGCAGTTTGGCTTTTAGAGGGGGGAAGACCCCTACTGGAACAAAAAATTTCAGTTTAAAGTTTAATATTTCGTAAACGGAGCATTACCTAAATCAAAAAATTATTTTAGCAACCCCCAAGTCATTTTAGAAGACTTATTCAACGATACTCCACACGATGGAATAGACGACGAAAAAAATATTCATCCCCACTTCACATGTAGGTGAGCTACCATAAAAAAAATATTTTCTAAATAAATTTTATTTTACCACTTTGTCGGCGTAATTGATATACACGCTCCTACAAAATTACAGATTTCTAGTACTAACGGTCTCTTAGCAAAACCTCGGACAGACAGACAGACATGACGAAACTGTAAGGGTTCCTTGTCAGAACTACGGAACCCTAAAAAGAAACACCAATTAAAATCGGAACTATCAAAACATCAACTACCAATTATTTTTGTACTGTTGTTAGCTAATTGTTACTCGTACCAGGCACAAAAGTAGGTAGGTACCTACTTACTGTTTACAACGAAATCGTGACCTATATATTAATGAGACCCATTGTAAATGTGACCTAGGTACTGATATAATAATGAGAACCAGAACCTAATTGGTAGGTACTTTTAACAAAAATAATGTATGCAAAAAAAGAAAATGTCATAGGAATGACTTTTAATGTAAATTCTGGGGTCGAAAGCAATTTTCTTTTATTTTCCTAATTATAACGCAGTTTAGGCAGATAGATGTGAGTGGAAACACCGGGACGCCGATCTAGGAGAACAGAACAGATTTATTAGTGACTAGCAGCACCCCGCGGTTTCACGCGCATAAATGTCGATCCCGTGGGAATATCGGGATAAAAACTATCCTATGTCCTTCCCTGGGATGCAATCTATCTCCCTGCCAAATTTTATCGAAATCCGTTCAGTGGCTTAGGCGTAAAAAGGTACAGACAGACAGACAGAATTACTTTCGAATTTATAATATTCGTATGGATGTTCTTCAGAAAGGTCAGGTGTGTAGTACAAAAATGAGGCAAAAGGAGTAAGTATGTCAGGATCGTAGCAGGCAGGCCCCTCTTTTCCATTGGGCACTCTGGACAAGCGCCCAGGGTCGGTAAGGGCCCCGGCCTGCCCTAAAAAAATCATTCTTTGCAGCCGCCGCGCCGGTCCATTCTACACAATGGCGCCGATTCTGTTGTGTCACAAACTAAACTAAATTTAAGTTCAGGCATCTTTTTCTTTCTATTTCATTAAGAAAAGGACAGAAGATAAATATTAGTTTAGT
The DNA here is from genome assembly GCA_948474745.1 of Oligia latruncula. Taxonomy (NCBI): domain Eukaryota; kingdom Metazoa; phylum Arthropoda; class Insecta; order Lepidoptera; family Noctuidae; genus Oligia; species Oligia latruncula. The sequence goes on along the minus strand of OX419684.1, from coordinate 7,645,450 downwards.
CCTGTCAAATTAGTCAGCGCCTGACGTAAATTGACGTATTTTTAATGGCCATTTTTTAAATCTCGTCTAAGTTGTCTATGGAGTATCTTAATTTGACAGGACTAAACTAATATTTATCTTCTGTCCTTTTCATAATGAAATAGAAAGAAAAAGATGCATGAACTTAAATTTAGTTTAGTTTGTGAACAACAGAATCGGGGCCAATACCCGATTCAATGACAAAATAATTGATTTGCAGTGCGATTTACAATCATTTTCTAGCCCCAAACTTATTAATCATCTATTATGTTGAAGTTTGTTGCAATAATTTTTAAAACCTGAACGCGGCGGACCCAAATAAACACGTGATAATAAAATCAGTGGAAGTGCAATTTTGCTTATCTACATCTCCACGGGTCACAGGGGTGCCTGCGTCCCGTGGGTGTACCCAGTGATCCTTATGTGTCCAGAGCCTCCAATAAGTGAAAGGCGGCCCTGGTTTCTACCAGGGCCGTCAGGTGTCAGCAGATTTGGGGGAAGGCCTTTGGCTCAGCTGTGGGACAGTGCAGGCTAAATAAAAAATAATAAAAAACAATCTTTAATTTTATACATAGCTATTGCTTACTTATTTTACTTTATACTTGAATAAAAAAATTATTTATTATTTATTTATTGACTGTTTTAATCCAATAGTAGGTACCTATTGGATTAAGACTCAAATTATTCATTCTTTTTTTTTTTCTTTTTTTTTAAACTTTGCCCCACACTAGGAATTTCTCCTGTATTGTAGGTGCGTTTACAAACATCTAAAGTCACACACACAAGCCAGACCCGGAACAACTACTTGTAGGTCATACAAATATTTGTTCCGTGCGGGAATCGAACCCGCGGCACGCAGCGTAGCAGTCAATAGCTTAACCACTGCGCCAACCGTGCCGTCAATTGCGCGTTATTGCGCTCATATTAGGTATCTCGTAACTACCTAAATAATATTAGCCAAGTTACAGTACAAAGTGTTGTTTAATTACTTATTATGAGTCCCAAATTATGAGTTTCCAGAAACTAAACTTAGTTAAAGACAGTTGCGGCAATATTTGTTCGTGGTTGTTGCAGTTTGCTTCAGTGTAGGCGCTTTAGTTTGCCGTATTCATGTGTACTTAGTATTAGTACGTTTGTTACGTATTTACTTACATAATATGTAGGTAATTTATATGAGAAGCGTATAAACATGTCTTTGTATCCGTTCATCGTTTCTTGATTGATATTTTCTGGCAACAAAGAATAATAGGTACAAATGTGAGAATGTAAAACTGAAACATGATAAACTCTTATTTTTTTTGAAAAGTTGTTGTAATAAAACCTTTTAAAAGTAACCCTTATTGTATAAAGGAAATAAGAGGGAATAACTTAAAAAAATAATTAACGCCCTACAAAATTTTAACGCAATACGTGGGACGTAAATATTCAAAGAACGGAGGGAGTTTGGACAGTTGGTTGGTGGGTTGGTTTGGTTGCCTGACCTATCCTATTTATCTGATCATAATAAAAATTACACCTAATTAAGAAAAAATTAAAAGAAACGATTTACATAGATGCAACTTTAAATCCCTTCCATCACTGGCGTGTCATCTCATCAATGTTAGGAGGCCATTTTTCTTTTGTAATATTTAATACTATCTTATTACAATACGGACCCATAACTGGCGAAATGTGGGTGTACCTGTGCCTAACTCTTCGCGGAATACTAGCGTGATGTTACAATACGGACCTCTGAACTCTGATTTTTAATTTTCCAGAGCAAAATGACAGCTAATATAATACTAAATAATGTCATGGTGACAAAAGAGGTCGGTCGCAGCCTAGTCTAGCAAATTAATAAAAATCAGAGTTTAGTTCTAAGAGAGTACGAACAGCGCCGCACCACAAAGTACTAGCAACATTTTTAAGCCGCTAAGCTTCTACAGTTTGCCGCTTGCAAGGTGTAGGCGCTTCTGACTGGCTGCGAAGGTGCTACAATATTAAATGTTATTGGAACTCGTATATCATACCTGTAATATCTTTGCACTATATTTCAGCTGCAGCAGACTGTAGGTTAGTAGGCCAAACTTGCAATTTTAGTGGGCATTGCATAAAAGGAGTTTAAATTTTAATGTACCTGAGGTAAACAATGTATGGAATTATGCACGTTATAACGTTAACCTGGACGGAAATTTAAAAGGGTCTTCATCTATATATATAAAACTAGCTGCGCCTCACGGTTTCACCCGGGTAAATGTCGATCCCGTGGAATATCGGGATAAAAAGTAGTCTATATGTTAATCCAGGATGTCAGCTACCTCCATACAAAATTTTATCAAAATTGGTCTAGCCGTTTGAGCGTGAAGAAGTAGCAAACATATAAACACACACACACACACTCACAAACTTTCGCCTTTATAATATTAGTGTGATAATAGTAGGATTCAAAGTCCTGACTGACTAATTTATCACGCACAGCCTAAACCGCTGGTTATAGAGACATGGAATTCGGAGGGTGTGTTCTTTGTGAAGAGTAGGTATTCATTAAGAAAGGGTTTTTTGAAATTCCACCCCTAAGAGGATGAATGGGGGGAGGGTGAAATTTCACGCGGACGAAGTCGCGAGCAGAAGCTAGTTAAAGCATAATATTTCCATTCATTTTACTAGCCTGCGGTATCGTGATGTCGTGGACGTCTACGATAATAAAATCGACACTTACAAATTGAAAAAGTGCACATAAAAAAAAAAAAAAAAATTTTACATTAGACCAATTATTTACCTAATTGTTACAAGAATCTCAACGAAATTAAGGAAGAGGAGTAGGATGTAAGGATCGTGACAGGTGGCGTTCTATAGTTTCTGCTTATCCCCACGAGAAAAAGGCGTCAATATATGTATGTTTAAGTAGAATGTCTAAGACAAAACACCGACTACTAAGACGTAACTTGACAGAAGCCATAAGTATGACTGTCTAGCTGTGGACTACGATGGGCGGATAGAGTTATACATTTAAACACTCCAGAAGACCGATTCCTGAAACTAAAAACGTTCAAAATCTAGTCGCAATTTCATCTCAGCGACAATCAATGTCAACCATACCATACCATAATCAGCCTATAATGTTCCCACTGCTGGGACACAGGCCTCCTCTCGGTGAGAGGGAGTGGGCCGTAATCCACCACGCGGGCCCAGTGCGGATTGGTAGATGTCACATGTCTTCGAATTTTTGGTTCTAGGACATGCCGGTTTCCTCGCGATGATTTCCTTCACCGTTTTGAGAGCAGTGGTGATGAAATAACAAATGTCAAAAACTCGTCAAATATGTAGGGAAATTAGAGGTATTTTTGACAGATTGAGACTGAGATTAGACTGCGAACGTTCTTAAAATACGAGAATTGCCCCTTAGAAGACGGTACTTAACTGTATTACACTGTATGTCACTTACATTAATCACCCAAAACCCACAGAACCATGTCCAACCTTAACTACCAGAACAGACATTAAAAAGAGCCGTAAGTTCCACCCCAACATTTTCCGCAAGCGTCTAAATTTCCCACATTTACATAGGTTCCCCGTATTTATGTCTACAGGAAGATTCTATTGTCGTTCATTCTACCTGAGGATTGGATAAGAATCTACTTCCTCACGTAATAAGAATAAATAAGGGTTTAGACCTGTTCCTTTCGGGTTCTTCCAGTAATGTTTTTGTTAGGTTTTTGTAGTAAAAAAAAAATTGGATAGGAATAAAATGTTATGTGTGAATGTGAACTGACCATATAGTCAAAATTTAGGGTTTCAGGGTTTTGGTATTATTTCAATCAACTCAGCCTATTATAGTACACTGCTGGACATAGGCCTCTCCCAGGCTGCGCCACAACACTCTGTCTTCCGCCTTCCGCAACCAGTCTGTCCCGGCCACATTCTTTAGGTCGTCTGTCCATCTAGCTGGGGGGCGTCCCACACTATACTTGCCAATACGCGGTCCCCACTGCAGGACTCGTCTGCTCCACCAGCCATCGGTCCTTCGACTGACATGGCCAGCCCACTGCCACTTCAGTTTGCTTACTCTGCAAGCTATGTCGGTAATTCCGATTCTTTTCTGGATAATTCAAAGAGACTCCGAGCATAGCTCGCTCCATAGCGCGCTGAGCGACCTTGAATTTGTAGATCAGTCCGACCGTCAGTGTCCACGTTTCGGCGCCATTATGATTTGGTATTATTAACATTTTATATTATAACAATTACTTGACCCACATTTGGCTTCATATTTTAAACAAATTAATTGAAAAATTTTATTACCACTGCTCTGAAAACTGTGAAGGAAAACATCGTGAGAAAATGTCCTAGACCAAAAAATTCGAAGACATGTGACATCTACCACCCCGCACTGGGCCTACCTGGTTGATTATAGCCCACTCCCTCTTGAAGAGAGGAGGCCTGTGTCCCAGCAGTGGGAACATTATAGGCTGATTATGCTTATGCTAATGAATTGGAAAACGGTTAAATTGGAACAATAAAATAACTGAATCCATGACTGACGCAGAACAAAATAATCCAATGAAAAACGATAGTGTCAATTTTATTTTTCAATATATAACACTGCGAACATCGCATTCCAATATCCGAAAATAAAATAGAAACATTCAACAGATTTATAATAAAAAAAAAAAACGAATAACACGACCGATTTAAATCCTTCGTGTACAACTCCAAAATAAAAATGTTCCCATTTAGGGTTCCGTATAACTTTTATGTTGGAGTTAAAACTAGTAAAAACTGTAAAAAGCTGCTGCCGTAGAAAATGGCGGCGTTATTGCGACTACGGTTGTCATCTGCCGGAACTGCTGGAAGTTGGAACTTTATTAGTGCACTTACTCTCATGATCTGAGTTTATAACCTGCAGATGGCCAGGTGCTATTTGAATGAGGAAATTCGCTTTGTTGGGAAAGGAAGGCATTTTTTATGAAACAATTTTCTAGATAAACTTATGAGCGTTTACGACGTACGGCATTTCATACAAACTTTGAAGCTCTTGTGTTTCGAAATGAAAGAACCGATTTTAATGAAACTTCATACGCTTGCAGGATACAAAGGTCTAAAAAGTTACTTCAGAATATTTTATTAACTGGAAATCTCTGTTTCTTTGGAAAATCGGTCTAATTTGGCTGTACCTAACGCTATTTTTCGAAAATGTTCTTTAACTAACTTTTTAGACCTTTTAGATTTTTGGTTATTGTATTACTATTTACCAACTAACCATTTTACTTTAATTTTTATAACAGAATCAAGAGTTATATTCGTATCACTTAGAAATCTTTACCCAAAAAAAGTGCATGTTGTAAGATAATTTACATGTTGTATTTGCATGTTTTTGTTTTTTTTTTATAAAAGCCAAACATTGAAACTAAAGTCATTGTAAAAGTTACATTTTACGTTTACTCGAAAAAAATATAAGGATGAATAATTTAGGGCGCCAGCCAAATCTTATCTAGCTAGAAGCGTTTTGAAACTTAGGTTGTTGGTATTACTGAATAAACATACCTATAATCAAACCATTGTTCTTTAATTTCAAAATAACAGAATCATGATGTGATTTTCTTATCATTTAAATATCTTTACACAAAATAATCTAAAAACACGCACATAAAACCCAAAGCACCCACAAAACCAATCACTGAAACTAAAGTCGTTGTAAAAGTTACATTTTACGTTTACATTCTAACTATCCTCAGTTCTAGGTAGAAGCTTGGCCGACTAAGCTCATTTTACTCTTTATAAACACTTTTATAGTGCTGTAACAAATAAAACAAACGCCCCGACAGCCCTATTCCCGCCCTAGACGGAACAATAAAACAACAGCAAATTGTTACTTTCCTCAACTACTGACGTCAGTGGGAACCCTGTAAATGAAATGTCGATTTTTCTGGTTGGAACGTTTTTGTTGTAGTAACAAACAAAGAGTTGTTTATAAGAATTTTTTTTTTATCAACAGGATTAAAAACTGTGTGACCTATGTCAACATGATATCGTCGACCGTAGGTTCAATTGAGGTAAGGGACATAATACGATTTTTCAGGAGAGGCCGACAAAGTTTTTTTTCGGACTAAATCGCCTATAACTTTTTTTGTTATTAACCTTTTTCGGATCTGATTTCACACATAATCTTGTATTTTAGTGCTCTATCTACCTGTGTAACATTTATTTAAATAAGTTAGCTATTTAAGAAAATAGACGTCCCTTACACCAACGTATTTTGTTAGTAATGTCCCTTACATTAAATTGATCTCTACGTTGGATCCAATCCAATGAAAAAATAGTGTAAAGGTCTTGTTGAAAAAATGTGTGAAGAATAATTCGTTGATTGGGAAGACCCTTACCTTATTTGAAGTGGATTGGCGGCGGTAATTACACCATTTCAAGTTGCTATATTGCATAGTTTTTCAGATACATTGTTATTATGGGGCTGATTCGAAATTCGAATCCAAAAATCAGTAGGGTAAGGGACATTTTTTTTAAGCTAGAATTTTTTCATATACACCATTCGAAAGAGCGCAAAATTCTGAACAAAACTGTATACTCAACTCATTTTGGGTATTTTGTCCCTTACCTTAATTGAACCTACGGTCGACGATATTTTGTTTGTTCAGGGCGTGAGGAATTAATTTGCTGACGCATATTAATATCCACCGTCCGATTTCGGTCGCGGTGCTAGAAATTTCTACTTAATGGAAAAACCCAATAAGGCTTTGCCCTACCCGAGAATCGAACCCAGGACCCCTCGCTCAGCAATCACGCTTACCCCACGAGACAAGGGCAGTTGACCCATAAACACTGTTGACTTTATGAATGGAAACGTGTCAATATGAAATCTTTCAAAATAACAGTCCATTGAAAATGCTTCTGCATTATGTAAGTACAGTCAAGGAACCGTACTGAAAGACGTAGTGTTGGAATTTAAGGCCTCCCACAAGGTGGACCGATGACCTTGTGAATGCTGCAGGAATCCGCTAGTTGCGGGAAGCACAGAACCGGTCGAAGTGGACGTCTTGGGGGAGACCTATGTCCAGAAGTGGACGCCTTTCGGATGAAATGATGATGATGAGTCAAGGAATAAATAAGTACCTACTAAGTGAAGCACCTTAAAGTTAATTTTTAATTGCACCTGACAACGTCATTGACATTGTTTGAATGAAAATGACAGTTAGATAAGATGACATGCGCCCGCTATGAGAGAAAGGATTTTGTTTAAAAATTGCTTAATATTATCGCGCATTGACCAATTCACCAAAGCTACTATTATTTCGATTCACCAATGTTTGAGCAAGAAGTCTCACAAAAACCCCAATTTTCAAAAAAACAATGGACACGGTAGTTTCAGTAACAAACATTGAGTCATTCTAACCAAATAACCGACCGTTTCAAACAAATAAAAGTAGCTAAACTCGTTTCATAGTTACGACATTAATTTAAATCATCCCAAATGAATAAATAAACAACAAGAAAAATCAATTTCAAAGACTTGTTATTTATAGATCTTTGATAATCATTTTTAAATTTAGAATGTGGTTAGATCATTCATAAAGGGAGCCGCAGTGATCAATGTTGCCGCGTGAGAAAATACAGTTCAAAATTCAAATTTGAATTTAATTTAAGCCCGTGTTAATATCTGTTGTACATGTCTGGCCAGATGGAATGCTACTAAAAGAGATTTAATGTTGCTTTTTGTATTGTGTTGTAGGTACAATTACAATGCAACTCTTATTTATTGCGTGTCGTGGTTTCGTTGATGGCGATAATCTGAGTTTTAATTCAGGATTAATTGTTTCTTTTTTGTGAATTTCGGTAAATATTGTTAATTTTGTGGGCTGTAGTTGTAGCTCTGCATAAAAGTTTAAAAAGCTCTGCATTAAAGCTCTAAAGATTTTTGTAAATTTCGTTCAGTGTTTAGCTTGATTTGTGTTTTTTTAAATAAACATAGACAACTCTCCCTGAACCTGTAGGTTAAAAAAAATACAGAGTTACAAGGACATTGATGCGCAAACTGTAACCATAACCGAAGTAACTATTTAGTAATCTGTGCCATAACTTCAGCATGACAGCATTGACATTTTTCGTCGGATCAAAAAAAAACAACCGACTTAAAAAAAAAAACACTTCAAAGTGAAAACTAACCTTAATTTCGGAAGTCGGTGTCGTTGGTTCCGCATTTTCCTTTTTTTGACAACGACTTCCGAAATTAAAGTTATTTTTCACTTTGTAGTGTTTTTTTCAGTCAGTTGTTTTTTTGGAAAAATTTTTATATTCTTCACTTTTTAGTGATAGGTACCTACCCCTAAATTAAATTAACACTACTTGCTATGTAAATGTCAGTTAAAACATCATCAATATAAACTAAGTGGAAACAAATCGTATTATTGAAGCCAACTCAAAAACTACCCGAGCAGAATTAATAAAATTTATATGGGACCACCCCTGAGGCATACCTACCTTATCCATTAAAAACAATACATAGATATACAAGCGGTGCTAAGCTAAAGTGTATTGAAGAATTGAAGACACCGACTAGAAGAATCATCAAAACGCATAGAAAAACCGGAGATTTTTCTACATTGATGCATATAACTTCTACCTAATGTATTATATATATAAACCTTCCTGAAAGTGTGTAGATCACGTTAATGAAAGACACATCAAAATTTGTTCATCAATTTATGAGAAAATCGCGGACATACAAACATACATACACACGGGTCGAATACAGAACCTCCTTTTTTGAAGTCGGTTAAAAAATCAGCTGTTTAAATGTATGGAACAGGATTTTTTTTCAGAATTTCTGTACTGATTCCACGTCATCAGGTTGCGCGTCGATGCCCTTGCCACCCTTTATCCACTCTTCATATTTTATTCGTCATTAAAAAAATGGAGCATAATAAAAGTAACTTACCTTACTTAGGTACTTGACCTTTTCATTCCTTCACTTTCGATTCGCACATACTGTCCCCATATCTCCGTCCGACAGTGCACAGATCTCTCGCCGAGTGCTCTTTGCGTTTCAATAAATCAGAAGAAATGACGGCGCGCGCGTTAAGCAGTCATCGTCCCACTGGGTGGTCGGCTTCACGACGCCTTCACGGCTATTTCACACACTACAAATACAACAAATAAAATGAAGTTCGACACGGAAACAGTGAAACTAAAAGAGAACTCGCACTTTAAGTGCGAATGCGTGAAGAGTCGGGAATTGATGAAGGCGTTCATAGAAGTGTACCTAATGTCTTTGTGTGGTTGATGTTTGTATTTTGGGTTTCAAGCTTCATTACCTAGGTTTATTTTGCCAATTGATTTTGCTAGCAGATTTTAGACATTCGTTGTGAAAAGACCAAATATTAATTATTAGCGACCGAGTGTAATTTCCTGTTCCCACGACGCACCTCGTCGCATCACACCACCTGGCCGCGCTATCACTTCCTTTTCGCTTATCGTTTTTTTCTTATTTTTGCTCGGCTCGTGAGGGCCATAGCGTGATGTTAAATAGCCTATACCCTTCCTCCAGAATAAAATTGGGCTATCAAATAAATCTCTTCTAGCACTCATGTATTTTCTTGTAAAGATACTCCAATGTTGATTTCAAATTCTGCCACGGCATTATAACTGACAAATCGATTCTAGATCTCATCGGGGATATACTATAAATACTTTATTTATAATGTCCTGCACATTGGTATGTGTATAAATATTAATAAATAATGCATTCATCATCTGCCTAGCCTTTTCCCAATGTTGGGGTCGGCTTCCAGTCTAACCGGATGCAGCTGAATGCCACTATTTCACATGGAGCGACTACTTACCTATCTGACCTCCACAACCCAGTTACTGGGTAATACGATACCCCTTGGTAAGACTGGTTGTCAGACTTTCCGACTTGTGACTACCCGCGTAACGACTGTCAAAGATCCACGAATGACAGCCGGGACCAACGGCTTAACGTGCTTTCTGAGGCACGGAGGGGTCTCGGTATGTAAAGATGGTCACCCATCCACAGTCCAACCGCGGCAAGCGTAACTTAACCTTCGATCGACCTGTGTGGCTGTTGCATTCCTTCATAACTAATACCTAGTATTGGGACCAACAGAACGTTAAAATCTAAGAGCAATAAATAAAATATTTTTAAGTAGGTATACATTATCAACAGTATGAATTCGGATATGCTCGATTAGTTTCGGATTTGTTGAGAATCCTCAATCATAAACTCTTTCAAATACAGAACGCTCTCAATCAAAGTTCCGATAGATTGATCTTGAACAACGCAACCAGAATCATTAAAAGAAAAGTTTCAAACTTTTACAGCAAAAATTCAGTGCGAAATAAAAGTTAATAAAAGAAAAATGCACAATACAATGCAGCTGCGAGCCACAACGGTTTTGCAACAAGATTTTACCAAGCACACCTAAAATTCTCCCCTTCCGTCTGGTTTGAGCTATCTACTGCAACTGAGATCCTCGCCAGTTCACTCTGCAGCCACAAATTTTTAATTTCTTTCTCTTCTTCATATTTAAATGCAGTCCGCACGTAGCACGAACTACTTGGAGCGTAATTTCACAAGTTCGGCGCCATATTTTTATTGCAATACAAACTCATAAAGTCGACACGCTACGAGTCGTATTTCATTAAATGTAAAAGCAATACTTCATTACCGCAGGCTTCCTGAAATTGTAAAAGTTCATTTCGTAATACAAATCGGATTCAACGTTATTGCAAAATGTTAATTACTCCTTGTTATAATGCAGACTTTAATCAAAATTGGCGTCTGCTACAAACTCGATTAACAACAAATAATTAGAAAAATAAACACGTACGAAACGAACTCGACTTTACCTCCAACTGGAGAGTAAACGAAGTATAAAAGTAAGTTACAAAAACACAATAACATTTTTTAAGGTAAACGGAACAGGAACACAACTGCTTAAAACAATTTGCTGAAGGTGCCACTTGAAAGTGTTAACTGAATTTGAAAATGTTAAGATGCCTTTACAGCGAAATTACCGGGGACCATGTTGGCGGAATGTTTGCTACTCACATTGTGTTGGCATCGAGTAGCAGTAGTGTGTGGAAAATATATGTATCGTTGGTACTTTGTTTTTGCTTTTGTTGTGCATTAAACATTAAATGTAGGTCACATTGTCATTTTGTCAAAAACACTTTAGTATCACATAAGTTTTTATTTTATTTTTTGGCAACTAAGCCGATGTCGACTATACTACCACCGTTGTGTAGTGATGGCAGCGTAAAAGGATGAGCCATCTTACCTTGCACTTGGTGGTAGAATGTTTGTAACTGAATGAAAAGACACATCAGATTTTTGATTTCATTACACCCTATATTTCTACTATTTATAACAGAACAGTGCACTATTTTACTAAATTATAATACCGACGCGGTGAGGCCATCACACTAAAAAATAGCTTTTTTTATGATTTTTAAGGTTATGCTCGTTTCCTGAGTATTCTCGTTAGACGAAGCATAATTATTACTACCACACATAAGGAACAAATCAACATGCGTTTGTTTCATTAATAGACGCCACAATTTTTGGTGGGCCTAATTGCCAAACAAAAAGAAACTCCTTTATTAGTAGACCCGGTTCTATCAGTAACGATTGCGAGTGACATTTTAATGCAGACTCAAAAAACAAAAGTTAATACGAGTGTTGTTAACAATGTCACGTTCAGTTTAGAGACACCCTAACAATTGGAGCATTCGGTTGTTCAAATTGAGTCAAACAAACGGAAGTCATCGACAAGATTCTATCGTAGAGTTTAAGAGCAATTTTTCTCTTAAAGCCAAACAAATGAGGCGCCATTAGATTGAGTGAGAGAGCTTAATCTATTTCTGACGAGTTCAGTGACGCCGACAAAGACGAATCGACGTTAGGCTACCCACACGGCGCGCAAAGGCGTTCCACTTCTGTTTCAATTCCACTTTTATTTGCGGATTAACTTCTTATTAGTCATTGTGCCGAGACGGGCCGGGACCGCTATCACGAGCTTTATGAATGGCTCAATTATTTTGCAGACTCAGTACGCATTCTGGGGAATTTGAACTGTATAAACGCTAAGCGTGAATTATTCGTGAAAGCTCACCCCTCTTCGTTTCGCTTGCGTTGACGATGATAATCATAAATATGTTCATCGCTACAAAATTAATAAAGAAGTACCGTTTGTTTAACATGTGTAAGTCTTTAGTAGCTCATGTAACACGGGTATTAATAAACTGACAACATATTTATGCTCTCTCCATGACAGATATAATGATCTCAATAAATTGTACGTGATTAAATATTCACTGTTGAACTGACATAGAAATATAATTTTTCGTCCTATCCAAATATATATATTCGACCTTTTAATCCCACTGTGACCCACACTGAAATTTTCTTGTTTACCGAAGTGATATTGTGTTTAACTAATTGCCCACTAACCCGTATCGGTCACATTAGTGTGTTCAAGAATTAGATTTAAACCGACTTTTTGTCTGCTCTTATTAAAATGAAGGGTGTTATGTAGAAAATAGCCAGCTCAATTGCGCTGTGGTATTTCAATTTAGACTCTACGGCTAAAACAATAAGTTATAGAGTTCTATTCTTGTGATAGGTGATTCAAACGGTGACGAGCAAAAATAAATATAAAAGGGCGCAGCGGCGCGTATTTCAGAAACGACAAGTTGAAGAATGTCGAAATGTGTCATCTGTCAGTCGGCATTTAAAACGATATGTTATTCTGAAAGTGTCGCCCCGTGTCCGCGTTCGTCGTGTATCTAAATAGTTAAGCAGCTGTCTCGTTGTAAAGATTAGAGATTTTCTTAGAAGCCAATGAAAATTCCGGAGTCTTTAATGCGTTTTTCGACTTAAAATGAAACATAAATTATTAAAAAATAGTGTTAACTGTATCGGGACTAAAGTGATTTTAAAATGTGGTGTCTCCCTAAATTGATGAGTCTCCTAATATAGCTAATGTCACCACATGCGTGGTTGTAATACAGAAATAAACAAATTCATGTATGACTTATTTGGGTCATTTCTAAGGATATTAAATAAATATTCATGACTGTTTATGTATGCTTGCACCTTTATGTTTGTTTTACAATCGATTGTTAACAAATAATTATTTACATCTTACGTCATTATTTTCAATTTAAACATCTTTACAATAAGAACGGCTGACAGTCCTTATCTTTTCTCAAAAAGTATCTACCGGCTGCAGACGACAAAGACAAACAAAATTTACGCCGCCATACAAAATAATAGCCAATGGAATTGCAAAACTGTAAAATGCATTCACAATTTCCGTCGAAAATGCCCCAATATTTCTTCACTTTGTAAAGATATTGTTTTTGCAAAGCAAAGTCGTGCTCAAAGTGACCACTACCACCTTCAATGGAAAGTATTATGTTGCACGCTCAGCAGTTGTGCACTTGAAATACCTAGACCACTACCTTAGTGGTAGAATGAGCGGGAAAATAATTGTTTTTACCAATAAAATGGTTTCACTTTTTGAAATGAAATCTTCATTAGGCGTAATTTGCACTCTTTCTGAACAGTGAACGAAATTGAACCGTCACGCTCAGGTTGGTGACGCTAGATCGGCTCTGGCAGTCGGTCGATGGATCGGCTCTGGCATTCGGTTGATGACGCTGTAACGCGTATACTCGCCCCCAGTCGTATGTTTTTACTTTTATCATGTGTAAGCACACCCCCTCTTTTTATAGAAGATTCTCTGGAAAGCAAATAAAGGAAGTAAAGGCAAACGAGTTATGAAATAATGGGCAAAGAGAACGTCATAATGCTCACAGAACTGGAGAAAACCAGACATAATTATGATGGTGTAAATCACGTAAATGCTGGCCATCCTATAAAACCTTTTTGTGTTTTCATAACATTTTAGAATTTCACATTTAATTAAAACAAAAATACTCCTATCTCAATTAAAAACCACGTTAGGTATTCAATAACAGCTAAATCATTAACCAAAAGCACGAATCCACAAACATAAAATCTAAAAATTATAGAAAAATTGTATTACCGAATAACTACGTATCCAATTTTCATTTCGGCACTGTGACCCTACCCGCTGTCGGTGAGCAATAACGATTTTCCGCAAACTCCGGCAGGTAATAGCTGTTGGCCTGTTGCGATGTTATATCGAGTGCATCGTGATTCCACCTCGTTATGTTCGCTGCCGAGAAAAAAAATGCCTTTTTTATTTAAAACTTTGTACCTTCTGTTTAAGACCGTCCCAGACTTTGAAGGCTGGTCGCGTCGGCACTTATTCCTATGTGGTTTAATGAGTTGTACATCAAGGATAACTATCTGGTTTATAGGGCCGATTGCTCAGTCGTTTTATGGCAAAAACAGAAGCTTGAAACAAATATCTGTCGACTCTATAACTAATTGATAGCTAGTATCAGGCAAATTCATCAGAACCGCACACAACCGATTTCACCAATGCAATTGAACGCGATCAGCACATCTAAACCGTCTTCAAGACCTGTCAGTGCCAATATTCCAGCACAATATTGACACTGACAGCTCTTGAACGTGGTTTAAATTCGCCCTTAGTGTACAGCTTGGAGGCGGATCATACGCCCAGTCTAATTTCTATAGTAAGGAATATAATACCTATATTTTTATATGACACCACTGTTAACTGTACCTAATTACCTTTATAGGAAAACATATCATTCAACATCACCAACATACAGCTAAGCAACTAAGGTTATTTTCTTATTCCACCATAGGGATAGCTTCTGCGATCACAAATTCGAAGGCTTTATGAACATGATTATTTTCAATGGTCTTTGTATGTGCTTTGGTTTGGTCTATATGGACGATATTGGGAAGTGGCCATTTACTTCGAATGGTAAACGTTAGCATAACACCGTCCCAGACGTTTACGGGTGGTACTTGAAAAATATTTTTACAGACGCATTAAACAAGATTTTTAAAGCAAGATATGAAAGTTTGTGGTGGGTTTCGCCATCCGCGCCGTGTTTATTATATTGAAGATACCTATAACTTTTTTAAGGGGATGTGTCGCAGGTGGGTTTGGCATGCTATAGCGTAGGTAAGTAATAAGTATGTATTTAGTGCTTCTTGCCTCGTCATCACAACCTGCACGATATTGCTCACTCTAACTTTCAAACACAATTAAAATATCAATTTAATGTAACCTTCTTGCAATCAAAGTCACTCCAACTACAGAAGGCCACCTTGAAACTTATATCAACTTTTTATGGTGAAACATATACTAGTGTGTATGTAGGGGCTAAATGGTTACAGCCGCACGGGTCAATCAATCAGGTTAAGCTACGCTTGCCGCTGTCGGTTTTTGGATGGGTGACCATCCATTACATATAGAGACTTCTCCGTGCCTCGGAAAACACGTCAAGCCGTTGGGCCTGGCTGTCACTCGTGGCTATTTGACAGTCGTTACGGGTCGACAGAAGTCAAAAGCCCAAAAGTCTGACAACCAGTATCGACCAAGGGGTATCGTGTTACCCAGTAACGGGGCTTAGGAGGTCAGATAGGCAGTCACTCTATGTAACACTTTTCCCTAAAGGTTCATTAGAAAAACAGCGTCAGACAGCATCTGTCTGGCATTAATGCTGAAATGAACCTTTTTGGCGCAGCCGTGAGGCACACACTATTGTTGTTGAAACATATTTTTTTTTATTTTGTTAATTTTGTATGTTGTGTTTCACGAACTGTGTCCAAATAAACTTTTTTCTTTCTTTATTTCTAAAATACTGGTATCCAGTCGTATCTGGTTAGACTGCAAGTCGACCCCAACATAGTTGGGAAAACGAAAACTTAACGTTTTATACCAATAAATACCTACATTATTATCTTAATAGATAATTATCAGCTTTAAAGTTACTAATAAAAGAATTTACAAGTAAAATGTTCGGAGTTCAACAAAGGTCTGACAAGGGTCCTGCAACGCCTCCCAGTTGGTAAATTTTGAAGATTAGGTACGTAACCCTTCTTAAAGTTCAGTTTAATAAGGCACCTTTTAAATTGAAATGCCTTATTTAAAGCTATTAACTTGTTCGATTAAGAGAAAAATATGAGAGTTTGAGCTGTTTTACTTAGTGCTGCTATGAGAGAAAAATCGAAAGTCAAAACGTTTATTGCAAACGAAGTGTTCAAATATGTTATGTTGGTACTTACCTATGACTTAGCAGCCCTTTGCAACCATTACAATATCAGCACAAATTATTTAGCATGCATTAGGTATCAATCAATCAACTCAGCCTATCCCAGTCCACTGCTGGACATGGCCTCTCCTAGGCTGCGCCACAACTCCTTGTCCTCCGCCTTCCGCATCCAGTCCGTTCATATAAATGTAAATGAGTCTGTTCTAGCTGGGGGACGTCCCACGCTACGCTTGCCGAAACGCGGTTTTCACTCCAAGACTCGTCTGCTCCGTCGGCCATAGGTCCTTCTCCTTTCTCCTCATAGGTCCTTCGACAACCATGGCCAGCCCACTGCCATCTCAGTGGCAATAGGTTTAAATTAATTAATTTAATTACTAGCTTTTGTCCGTGACTTCGCCCGTGTGTAGATTGGAAATCATTCCTCGAAAACGTACTATCGCGATAAAAAGTATCCTATACTATATGTATACGATTCTTTTTATCGCGGTAGTACGAACTCAGGTCAGCTACCCAAGTGGTACCTAAATTGCGTCGAAATCCGTTCAGCCGTTTAAGCGTGAAACCGTAACAAATAAAGAAACCAACTTACTTTAGCATTTATTTTATAGTTAATATTTAGTTAGGATTTTATCTTACAAATAGCGTGTTTTATATTTTGTTACACAAAAGTGTAGATTTTCATTCCATTTCAAGTTTGCATTTTATGGTTCCTTTTTATTATTTACCTAAGAATATCACTGAAATGCACTTTGACTTCATTAGTAGCCAAGAATCTGCTTGAAAACTTTATTCCACCTACCTTTCCATGTTTATCTTCTTTATTTTTTGTTTCTTTTTGTTGTTTATTTACCTTTCATCCAGAAACATTAAACTACCTGCCGCATGATACTACATACTATTTTATTGAGTAGTCTTCATTCCTAAACAGTAGGTATTAAAATTTCATGACGCTTAAAATCAGAGCCGTTAAGAACATTCATGATTATTAGAACAGATAACAATGATATTCATATAGAACAGTTAAATCACTGCTTTAAATCAAAAGACAATTTTATTGCCCGTTCCCAAATTGGACCGACGACGCGACGACGTAAAAAGTTTTTATTCGGAACTTTTTCGAAGTAAAGACCAAGATGTTAGCGGCGCTTGTCTAAGTCCTATCAGGTCTCGACGTCAGTGGTCGAAGTTCAGGATTTCAGCTATTTATTGCAATCCTCGGGGATTCGGGAATTTACGCGTCGAACGATAAAAGACCGTAGTTTTATAGGGATATGCGGTAAGTTGCCGCTATCACGCCATTACAGCAACTAACTCTATTTTATAGGGCCTAAAGAACTTTTTCTCAGCCATTACATTTTAAGATTCTCAATTCTGTTATCTAGATATTAGTTGAGAGTAATGGCGCAGATTTACTTTGAGCTCTCTCTTTGTTTAAGTTTATGTCGTTTAGTTGAATTGGTCTAAATTCTAAAGCAGATTATTGCACTGTCTTCGAGTGTTTTTAAAACGAGAGTAATTAATTGGGCTGTAAAACTAAGAGCTTAGTCAAAAGTATACCTACTTACCTAGCAAGACAAAATATCGCATCGCTCCGTCTTGGCAGATTACCCAGTTTAAAATTTCACGTTTTTTCAAATAGAATTATTTATACATTTTGTATGTCAGAAAACAGCTATATCGTATTTTTGGAAGGGGAGGTGAGTGATTTGCATGAAGGAAACATTCAGCTTTGTTTCATAATTATTCAATACTAGCTTCTGCCCGCGACTTCGTCCGCGTGAAATTTCACCCTCTCCCCATTTACCCCCTTAGGGGTTGAATTTCGAAAAATCCTTCCTTATTCCTTGTCTACATTATAAAGGGAACCTTTGTGCAAAATTTCAGCTTTCTAGGTCCAAGGGTTTGGGCTAGGCGTTGATAAGCCAGTCAATCAGTCAGTCAGGACTTTTCTTTTTACCGAC
The DNA here is from genome assembly GCA_948474745.1 of Oligia latruncula. Taxonomy (NCBI): domain Eukaryota; kingdom Metazoa; phylum Arthropoda; class Insecta; order Lepidoptera; family Noctuidae; genus Oligia; species Oligia latruncula. The sequence continues at coordinate 7,627,280 of OX419684.1, read as the reverse complement.
TTTACAAAAAGGAGGAGGTACTATGTTCGGATGTTTGTATGTTTTTTTTTTTTTTTTTTTTTTTTTTTTTTTTTTTTTTTTTTTTTGTATGTTTGTTCATCGAATACTCCGCCAATTGTCGACGGATTTTCAAAATTCTTTTTTTGTTCGAAAGTAGATAGTTCTGAGGTGGTCCCATTGTCACCAAGTTAGGATCTGATGATGGGATCTTAGAGAAATCGAGAGCAACCCTCAAATTTTATAGGCTCACTTATTGTTTTTCGCATATTTTATGAAGTATCTTGTGTATTTGTGTATGGTTGTCACCATCTCAGGTAGCTGGGCTGATGATGGAAGGTACAACTCCTTAACAGTAAGAAGTTACTCGAACAGGCAAGGACTGTTTTAGTAAATTGTTTTGATGTTTGATAGGGCATTTGCCACATTTGGTCTCATGATCATCAAGTCATGACCTGATGCTACCTAACTCCTCGACAACTAACAGCAGATATATCGTGTTTAGGCTCATTGAAAAGGACTCGATGTGTGGATAAACGTACTGTTACTGAGGAACACCGAAGACCTGATGCTGAAGCCAGGAGCATCAGAAAAAGTACAAACCTTGAAATTACAGCACCGTAGTCGTGTTTGGGCTCATTTTAAACAGGACTAATTTTAAGTTCAATGCAATGTTGACATAAGTCTGGCCTGATGCTGCAGCCAGGATTATCAGCATCTAATCTAAAAACTAATAAAAGGAGAACTCCTCAACAATTAACGTCCCTGCATCGAGAAAAGGAATATTTTATAAAAAGGCGATGGGCAAGTTGACATTAGGCTATTGTAACTTAGATAAATTATAAACAGACCCACTAAAAAGCGAGAAATAAAAACTTTTTAACAAAAAAAAAAACCGACTTCCAAAAAAAAACACTACAAACTGAAAAATAACTCTAATTTCGGAAGTCGGTGGCAAAAACTAAAATACTGATCCCTAAGACACCGACTTCCGAAATTAAAGTTATTTTTCAGTTTGTAGTGTTTTTTTTTGGAAGTCGGTTTTTTTTTTTGTTAAAAAGTTTTTTATTTATATAGATAGATAGATAGATTTCTGAAATCTTCATTTAGATTGGTAAAACGTGAACCCCGTTATTGCATAACTTAGAAGGAAAGAATCGTTGTACGTAGGTGTGCACCTAGTACCTACCTACTTAATCAAAGTCTAAAGAAAAGCACTTTTAAGGCATAAAATCTACCCTCAATCAGGTTCAGACCGATTTTCCTCTTCGATATACAAAGTCGATTTCCATACCGTCATATTTAAAGTTCATTTTTCCATTGAAATCCTTCGCGAAGTTTCCTCTAGTCACAACCGCTGTATGAAATCGATTCCACGAACTATTCCTTACATGATTGAGTAGCTTGTTGCGAGCTTAAGCTGAACGTATTGAAATATGGGCCAACGTAAGATTTAAACTTACTACATTTGGACTAGCTTTTCCAGGAAACTTGGCTCTAGGAGTATTTTCATGGCTTCATTTCACCGGTGTATAAGATTTTATAGGTAGGACCTACGGCCTATGCTTTGATAATATTTGTGATATATTATGTTGTTTTTAGTTGTATCGTGTTACCCAGTAGTGACTGAGTTGTGGATGTGGTTCTGCTGTGTTCCATGTAAAATACTGGTATTCAGCTAGACTGCACCTGGTTATACTGGAAGCCGACCCCAACATAGTTGGGAAAAGGGAAGGCAGATGATGATGTTGTGTTATGTACCTATTTGAAAACTCAAAGTATAATTTTATCCTACGATACTCCTAGTATAGGAAGACTGTTTGACTTCTTGAAACGAAGGACAGCTAGTCGATTCTGTAAAAATCTCACCGTGAAAACTTAGGTGAAGTGAGTTTGTTTTTGCTAGGAATTGACACTATTGACAGCTCACTTCACGCTCACTTCACCTAAGTTTTCACGGTGAGATTTTTACAGAATAGCACCGCAGTAGTGCAATTCTGTAACAATCTCACCGTGAAAACTTAGGTGAAGTGAGCTGTCAATAGTGGAAGTCCCAAGCATAAGGTGGAATGACAGCTCATTTCACCCTCCAGATTATGTATTACAATGGCGTCCAAAAGTTAGTTGACATTTTTAACCGACTTCAAAAAAGGAGGAGGTTCTCAATTCGACGACGTTTTTTTTTTTTTTGTGTGTTTGTTACGCGATTTCTCCGCCAATTGTGGACTGATTTTCAAAATTCTTTTTTTGTTCGAAAGGAGATACTTCTGAAGTGGTCCCATAGTCACCAAGACAGGATCTGATGATTGGATCCTGGAGAAATCGAGGGCAATTTTCAAATTTTATGGGCTCACCTATAGCGATTTGGGTATTTTTTATAGTAACTCATGCATTTGCTTTCGAAAACCACCATTTAGTGAAGTGGAACTGATGAAGTAGACCACAGATGGCCACCGGAACTACTCAATAATAAGTATTTCACGGGTTGCGATTCGATTACTTTAATATGGTGGCTAAGCAATTTATGCTCGTCACAATGCGAATGGTGAAATGGAGCTGATGGTGGAATACTAGGAAACTCTTCAACAATGAACGTCCCTGCATCGGTAAAAGCAATATTTTGTTAATGGCGACGGGCAAGTTAACATTAGGTTATTGTAACTTAGATACATTATAAACAGACCCACTAAAAAGCGAGAAATAAAAACTTTTTAACAAAAAAAAAACCGACTTTAAAAAAAAACACTACAAAGTGAAAAATAACTTTAATTTCGGAAGTCGGTGGCAAAACCTAAAATACAGATCCAAAGACACCGACTTCCGAAATTAAAGTTATTGTATTGTTATTGTAAGTATATGTTTTTTTTGGAAGTCGGTTATTTTTTTGTTAAAAAGTTTTTTTCCACTTCAGCTGCTGTGAAGCTACCTTATTTTTATTTCTTCCTACTATCTTTGCACCTCTCTCATGAGAGTGTAGGGGTTTAGACAAATTAACCCACCTCGCTTGTCTAGTACGGGTTGGTGGGTGAAATACCAATCTATATACATAAAATAAAGTCAGGTTAGTTACACCATTTATAACTCAAGAACGGCGGCACCGATTTTGATGATCTGTAATTTGTTGGATTTGTCTCCGCCCCGAATAGCATAATAACTATTAAAACATGGAAAAAATTCACGAAAAAAAAAACATAACCCTTCTTCTGGCGTAGTCGGGTAAAAAAGTAATGAAGATTTTTGAATCCCATACATTTAGTATGGACCGTCTTTTTTGATAATAAATATCTCGAGAACGGATTGTTTTTTTTCGTTCGTCTATTTTTTGAATTAGGTTTCTATGGAAAGAAAAGTTGGAAACTCATTTTCGAATTCGGGAGAAACCGAACGTCCTTTTTATGGGATTTTTTATTGGACAGGACAACGTCTGTCTGGTCAACTAATGTATTAATAAATAAATGTTAATAGAACCGGCTTTGTGAAATTAGATCGCTATAAGTTAACACAACTTCCACGCATAATGTGTAGAAGTTAACAAACATGAAAAGGAAATATTTGCAACATATAATGAGAGACTAATAATGAAATAAAAACATGTTGTTTGTTTTGCCGATGAGCACACAAAGGGCTAACGACGGCAGCCAATAAATTGCGCGTCACGCCACGCACGCGTCTTAGTACACAGGGTTGTACCAAAGGAGAAATAGGAGGAATAAATAGGTACTAGAATATAAATGGAATAATAATAAATAACACCTCTTTTTCGCGGATCTCTTACTTTAGAAAAGGAGCCGGAAACCTGATAATTAAATAGAATGCCTACGAATATATTGTTGAGGTGAATGCGCAGTTGTTTGTAGCCAACGAAATTTAATATTTTTCTTACGTTTTTTGCAATTTGCAAGTTAGTGTCAGGTTGTATCTTGATCAAAATATGATTCATGACTGTAGCAGTATTTACAAAATTATAATCATTAATACATCTTTCTAAGTTAGATTTGTTCCATAAGAACAAATCTCTTAGGAAAAAGTGCTAATAAAAACCCCGTGGCTCCTAAGGGTCCTATCGTGATGTTAGGTAGCCTATAGCCTTCTTCAAGAAGTAGGGTATGAAATGCAAAAATAATTTTTCAAATCCGACCGGTAGATCAAGAGATAAGCAAGTTCAAACAAACTCTTCAGTTTTATTATTAGATGTAGAAAAGATACAAACTTACAGCAAGAAGTGAGATCATAACGTAATGTTAGTTTCAAAAACTGTTTAGGGATAGGTACAGCGTTTTCACGGTGAGATTTTTACAGAATATAAATATAACTCTGTAAAAATCTCACCGGGAAAACTTAGGTGGAGTGAGTTATTGTATAGTGTCAATTCCTAGCAAAACCAAACTCACTTCACCTAAGCTTTCACGGTGAGATTTTTACAGAATCGGCCGTCAAGACAATATAACTGAAACTTCCGGACTCGGGAAAAAGAAAAGCATCATTAAAACAATTGTTTAAAAAAAAAAGTGAATTAAATACAATTTTAATAATCTCGCACATCATTTTCAGAATCTTAAAATAATAGTAGTTTTCAGTCATCGATTTGCAGAAATCCATACTAATAATATTATAAATTCGAAAGTAACTCTGTCTGTTACCTTTTCACGCCTAAACCACCGAACGGATTTCGATAAAATTTGGCATAGAGATAGATTGCATCCCGGGGAAGGACATAAGATAGTTTTTATCCCGATATTCCCACGGGAATGACACTTATGCGGGTGACACCGCGGGGCGCTGCTAGTAGTTCATAATTTAAACTTTAAACAAACTTTCCTGCCAACCCTGCTGTCTATTCGTAACAATGCATGGCTGGAACAACAATTTTAGCAACGATACTAGTAACACTACACACGCATATACATAAGGACAATGACCGTAGGTTGCTCTCGCATGAAAATTATCTTTAGTACTGGAAACGTCTAAACAGGTGTTGTTTATTATGCTCTAAAACCTGACAATGTTTTATCGCAAATCAGACTTTGTGAAACGTTCATAATTTTGCTTAGGTACAGTCTGGGAAATTAATGGTTAAGCAAATTGACACCCTACGTAATTTTTTCCGTGTTATTATAGCCTTTTCATACAATTGACAAGGAATGACAGTTGTGATTCGATTATGCCCTCATATGCTCGAGAGATTTTATTACGCGACGATTTTTTTGGCGCATTTTATTTTTCGATGCACTGAACTGCGATCCGACAGTGCACATTTTTGGGATGCGGTCTGTTGGATTCTCAACGCTCGACTCAATGCCGAGAGTTGAAAATCCAGTACACGATAAAAAATTCGTCGCATTAAAAAAATTAATACCTACTTATTTAAATTTTTTAACGGACAGGTTAAATTGGTAGTCAATTTGCTTAACAACTATTTTCCCTGACTTTGTATATCTACCTAACTATTGAAATAAGATTGTATTTTTAGCCACATTATTCATATTCGTAGGATCCACATTTCACTTTGACTTTTATTGTTAGTATCTGAATTCTGCATTTGTCTGTCAACCTTTTGAGTTGGTGATGTGTTTATGTAGCACTGTTATGCTTCCTGACTGTCTTGGCTTACTTCAACACTATATCATCCATGAAATGTCATGTTACTGCATCAGCCTAATCCGCCTATAACGTTCCCACTGCTGGTACACAGGCGTTCTCTATATGAGTGGGAGTGTGCCATAATCCACCACGCGGGCCCAATGCGGGTTGGCAGATGTCACATGTTTTGAAATGTTTGGCTCTAAGGTTTCCTCACGATGTTTTCCTTCACCGTTTTGAGAGTGGCGGTGATGAAATTAAATACACAAAGTAAAGTTCCTGGCTGGGTTCGAAATCACGACCTACAACCGATACCACTGGGCCGCCACTGCTCTACATGTTACTGATTTTGCAGCTATACTTTTCAAACTTGAAAACTTATTAATATTGTTGCATTTTATGCAACTCTTTAGCTGGATCCAACATTCGTCAGGAGGTACCGTAAAATTCAATCAAAAGAAGAAGAAGAATCAAGTCGCCGCCATTACCACTGGCCCACAACTGCTCTCTAACTTTCTCACATTCATATTAATCATCATCTGCTTAGCCTTTTCCCATCTATGTTGGGGTCGGCTTCCAGTCTAACTGGATGCAGCTGAATACCAGTATTTTATATGGAGCGACTGCCTATCTAACCTCCACAACCCAGTTACTGGGTAATAGATACCCCTTGGTAAGACTGGTTGTCAGACTTTCGGGCTTCTGACTACCCGTAACGACTGTCAAAGATCCACGAATGACAATCGGAACCAACGGCTTAGCGAGCTTTCCGAGGCACGGAGGGGTCACGGTATGTAAAGATGGTCACCCATCCACAGATAAAAAAATCTTCATTGCATGTTTTGTCAAGTCGTAAAAACCGCGCGAAGCCGGGGCGGGTGGCTAGTTATTTCTAAATTAGTTCTAGCTTAAATATTTACAGTGGCAACTTTTAATCTTAAGTAATGTGATGTACTTTCAGTAATGGCGTTTACTTTGCGTTTTGACTAGCAGATCTTCATTTAATATTTTAGTTTTGAACGAGAGTACCTATCTATTATCTTTATGTCTTTTATTTTTTATTTTTTTGTAATGTGCGTTTTGTTTGTGCAGAATAAACCATTTTTCTTTCTTTTTTCTTTTCTTTTTCTTTCACATAGTAATCGGACATGGTAGGTAGTAGTTTGCTAAGTAATGTTATACAGGATGACCCTGGAAGTATGGAAAAAAATTATAAAAAAAAACTTTAGTTAAATTAATTGATAGCACTGATAGTTTTTTTTTTTATGATTTGTTTCTTTGAGCAATAAGCGAAGTGATTGAGAAATCCATCGGTTTCTTACTACTTAAACTTCAACTGTATCAGACGCCCTGGTTACTTATCTCCTTTGGTGACCGTACATGTGATGGATTTTATTTATGGTAATTGTCAGGACTAGGTCCAAACATTGTCTTTAATTTTTATGGAATTTAGAAGACTTTCGAAAATTTATATATATTTTGGGTACCTTCTCGCACCATTAAAAAAACTCCAAAAAAGTTTCGTGAAATTTATTTTAATTATTTAACTAAGGCTATTGTAGTCCACTGTTGAACATAGGCCTCTCCAAGGCTAACGGCTGTTGGCAATTTTTGCCGACCTTCAGTTCAGTTTTCAGATAATTAATAAAGTCGTTTTCATAAGTTTTATTACCAAACAAAACATGAACCCAAATAAACCAATAAAAATACCAAATCTAAATCCTTTTAAAACCAATTCGTTCCACTTCCATAAATACAAAATCCACAAGAAAATTTACTTTGATCGATCTTTTATTTTTGATCACAAATTAGAAGCACGGGGATTAGCCTCCTAAGCGACACGCAACGGTACAAAAAGGAGTAAAGTGTTGCCAGAGCTGAGACAAATAAAGTATGAGAGAACAATGCGACGAGTCAGTGAATAATTTTAGCCCCGACGTACTCGGCGCGACGTATTGGTACTTACATAGATATGCAGTTCCTAGAAGCGGCTGCCGAGTCTTTTGTGGGATTGGAGCGTGGATGAGGTTATTAATAGTGTACAGTGACATTTTGTACTGTAGTTTTTAGGGTTCCGTACCCAAAGGGTGCCAACGGAACCCTATTACTAAGCCGCCGCTGTCCGTTCGTCTGTCTGTCAGTGGGCTGTAATCTCATGAACTGTAGACAGTTGAAATTTTCAGAGTATGAATTTCTTTTGCCGCTATAACAATAAAATAATAAAATAAATTTAATAAGAAATGAAAGAGGCTCTCTCCATACAAGGAATGCTTTTTTTTCGGCGTTTTTCGCCTTGTGGAATTTACTAATCAGTGTCTCTGGGATCCTATATGTGTGTGTGTGTTAGATTTAATTTTCTCTATCTGTTTTCTGTAATGAGCAAGAACACCAAGCATTGTTTTTAAATTTTTGATATTGATCCCCTGAAACTTTAAGCCCTTTAAACAATCCGTTAGTAACAAAGTGCAATGAGTACTTAATAACTAAATACACAAGACACTATACTACACTAAACACACACAATACCATTCTTACAAAAATTCAATGAATTTTAAATGATAAATGATTTCTTTTTCTGTAATTAAGTTTGTACAAACACTTTTACACTTCAAACATATTTTTTTAAACTAGATAAGGTTGGCGTTTCCCATCTGACTATTCTGAGAAGAAAGGCCGAAACAAACTCAGAGCTCACAGTATCTTTTAAAGTCCAAACAAAATCTTGGTCAGATCATGTGAAGACCATGTAGGTTGGTGTCTGAAATGGTCTTTTGAGGAAAGAACCACACAGATTAAGCGGACCTGTCCAGTCAGTGCACGTATTTGTCAAAAATAGTGCAGCTCAACTCAGAACTTGAGGAACTCAACGATTCGAAATAAATTACTCAAACTGGCCAGATCATGATTAAAACTTTTTATTTAGGTTAAAGGTTTTATGGACGACAAGCATCAATTAGCTGTACCGTACCTTTTTATAAACAAACCCAAACCCAATGTCAACCATGTCCTTTCTCAAAAAAAAAAAATACTGACATTCCTCTTTTAAAAATTCAACGATTCCAGTAAATTTTTCACGTGTACCGCGCCCCGCTATCTTTACCGCCCTCGAGGGAAATAACGGACTGTCACGCGGAATATACTGGTCCACACCACAATTAGAGATACCCAGAAATTGCGTAATTAGGGGGTATTAATCGATCCTGCATAGTCTCGACCACTTCCCCCTCTTTGTTGTTAACTGGCTGGTTCTCTTCTATGTTACGCCGCGCCGGACGACAAATTAGTTTGATATATTGTTCTAGTGTTAGTTTCGCAGTTCTTGTTACTTGCTGCAGTTTATGGTTGAGGAAGAGTTTTGAGTTTATGGTTTTTGATTGGGTGTCTCGTTTGAACAATTGGGGGTTCAATGGATGGATTGTTATCAAATCGAGAAGCACTGTTATATTATTATTTTCTTTTTTTATTTTACGTAAAAAATGTGGCATATTTTTTCACCTAATTTAAAAGGCACATTGTTGGCAGATACTTCTTGTAAGGGCAGATACAATGTGGAGAGAAAAATACGATTGGTCAATCAAATGATCAATCGATCGATTGATCGTTGGATCAATGAAATGACAGGCAATACTAATATAATGCGTAAGAGTATTTTGAAACTAACATATAAATCCTAACATCAAAGTAGACAGAGTAAACTTTAGACTGCTGCATATCTTCTTTTGCATTCGCACAAGAAAAAGATAAATATATAATTAACGTCACTAGCAAAGAAAAGAGACAGAGTAAGTTGTGCACATTGCACAACAAGTTTGACGTTTATGAATGAAATAATAAAAATTATGAATGAAATAATAAAAACTACACCGCGATTAAACGGATAATGACGCCGATTCTGTTGTTCACAAACTAAACTAAATTTAAGTTCATGTATCTTTTTCTTTCTATTTCATTATGAAAAGGACAGAAGATAAATATTAGTTTAGTCCTGTCAAATTAAGATACTCCATAGACAATTTAGACGAGATTAAAAAAATGGCTATTAAAAATACGTCAATTTACGTCAGGCGCTGACTAATTTGACAGGACTAAACTAATATTTATCTTCTGTCCTTTTCTTAATGAAATAGAAAGAAAAAGATGCCTGAACTTAAATTTAGTTTAGTTTGTGACACAACAGAATCGGCGCCAATAAGATCTTTTTCGTGCATAATTCAATAATAGTATCTACATTTGCGCAACTGTGAAAATGGTAAGGTGCAGTGTAATAAGCAGTAAAAATTATAGTATGATGAAGATTGCCGGAATTTTTTGTCCCTTTTGGTGACACGGATACCATGAGTCTATAGATTACTCTGTCTACGATTAATATACACTAATATAGGTACATAACTTTATTTAACACCCTCAACAAAAGGTCAACACTTACCACGAAATTGAGGTAGACAGGTCCGAACCTCGTCCTTTCAACCCCTAATTTCTATAAGTACACCAATTTCAATCCTCAATAACTGCCATATCCGTCCGATCTCCTCAATAATAGTTCCAGAAATCCAGACGACGGAAATAGTTTCCGAAAAATTCTAAAGAATTACTGGGACTGTACTTTTTGCGTGGTCACCCCACGGCATTAGATGATCATGGGGAAGAGTAATGATGGTAAATGGCAGGAAATTACCGTGGCACCTTATCGTCCGATTCAATAACCCCATAGCCCAATGGGTGTAGACTATAAGGGGAGGTAATAATGAAACTGCACGCGCAGACTTACTGGCTGTCGTGCGTCAGAACGTTGTATGTAAGTCACGAGCATAAGTATGTATACACTTGGCTTTATTCAAAGACGATTTTCTCCTTCAGTTTTAAATGAAATTTTATGTTATTATGAACAAAGTATTTTCGAACCCATTGGTTTGTGTAGTGTCGTATTTCAACGTTGCATTCGTTATTTCTCAAAAAAATCGCAATTGAAAGTTGCCAAGTGTTGACATATTAGTGCTCGTGACTGTCCGTCCACAGTTATTTTACATTTGATTTTGCATCAGTGTCCAAATCACAATATTCTTTATTGTCATTCTAATAAGGTTGATGTTGGATTGCTGCCATTCACAAGTGTGTCAAAATCATTGTGATCTTTATTCTCTTTACGATAAGGTTGGTGTTAAGTTGCTGCTGTCAGAGGCAAAATAATTCTGAACGGACTGTAGTTTTCATTTGTTTTTTTTAACCGACTTCAAAAAAAGGAGGAGGTTTCTCAATTCGACCGTATATTTTTTTTTTTTTTTTTTTATGTGTGTTCGCGGATAACTTCGTCGTTTATGAACCAATTTTGATTATTCTTTTTTTGTTGGAAAGGAGATATGCCAAGGGTGGTACCATGATAAGGAAACCACGATCTGATGATGGCATCCCAGTGAAACCGAGGGGAACATTCGAAAATCGTAGGAGCGACTAGTGCGTTTGTTAATTTTTTCGTTAAGTATTTTAAAGCACTACAATTTAATGAAGGCCTGGAGTCGATCTGATGATGGAGCCGAAAGACAGTCGAGGGGACTCCTCAACGATTTACAGCAGTTACCTTGTGTTTGGGCTTGATTAATTTGTATTGATGTGAACTTTACACCTAGATGGGTTGTGACTGTCATTAGGGGTCTGATGATGAAGACGAAGGACAGTTAAGGGAACTCCTCAACAGTTTACAGTAGCTACCTTGTGTTTGGAATTAATTAATTTATATTTATGAGAACTGTAATGGCAAAGGAAAAACTTTGCACCCATATGGGTTATAAGTGCCATTACAGGTCTGATGATGGAGACCATAGACAGTCGAGGGAATTCCTCAACGATTTACAGCAGTTACCTTTTGTTGGGCTTACTTCATACGGTTCAATACGCCAAAATGTTCAGGTCGTACAAAAATAATACCTACCTAATTAAGATTGTAGTTTTACATAGGACGACCACTACCTACTAGTCATGCTGATGCGTCAATTTGAAACCAAATTTAAGTTGCGTAATCGCGTCATTTTTCGTCGTGTGGCCTACTCAATACTTAAAGTAACTTGAGCATTTGCTCTCGGAAATCATCATTTGGTAAAGTGGAGCTGATGATGAAGACCACAGATGGCCATCGGAACTACTCAATGACAAATATTTCACGGGTTGCGATTCGATTACTTTAATATGGTTGCTAAGCAATTTATGCTCGTTACAATGCGTATGGTGAAGTGGAGCTGATGGTGACTTCTCAATCAGCTCCAGTTCTCCTGGTTCTTACTAGGAGAACTCCTCAACAATTAACGTCCCTGCATCGGGAAAAGCAATATTTTGTAAAAGGTGATGATCCGTTGATATTAGGCTATTGTAACTTAAATAAATTACAAACTGACCCACTAAAAAGTGAAAAATAAAAACTTTTACAAAAAAAACAACCGACTTCCAAAAAACACTATAAAGTTAAAAATAACTTTAATTTCGGAAGTCGGTGGCAAAAAACTAAAATACAAATCCAAAGACACCGACTTCCGAAATTAAAGTTATTGTTTAGGCGTCCTACATTGTGTGGGGAACAAATAGTAATAAGTCATTCTTACACGAGGCAGTTAAAGTCTTGAAGGGTTTTCAAATAAATTATGTTTTAAAATGTATGTTCTTGTCACTAATGCTGTTTTTAGTTTTTGCTGGCTTATTCGCCTGTAATTTTGAGTAAGGCTAGATATACTGTATTTTTGCAATCTAAACGTTACTACAAGTATAATACAACAACTACATAACAATAAGAACTACAATAGTAAATAAATAATTTTTTATTTGATAAATTATGTTTTTTTTTTTTTATTATTATGTTTTTTTACCTATATTGGCACTTTGTAGGTATTTTCTAATATTCCGGTAATTTGTTATTATTTAATCGTGCTTTTGTATGTTGTGCTATGTGTTTTGTGTGCACCAAATAAACGATTTATCTATCTATCTAGATATATTCTATCTACTGGTTTATTTCCCAAAAAAAAATATGTCAAAACGAATTAACCATTAACTTATCCATGAAATATACACCATACACTTTAATAGAACCCTCTAACATCTCAATCTCAATATTACCCAATAGATTGACATAAGTCGGAGGTGAAGAAAAAATACAGTTACTACGTGTTGATAGGGGTCAATCGATTCGTCCGATGCGATGTTACTACTATACAGCCGCTTCAATAGGTGTAATTGCCGCCTTCGAGACTTTCTGACCGTCAATGTGACGTATTGACATGTTCCTTTATTTAAAGGCGCATCTCTACTTAGGCGAACGGTTGTTTTAAGTTCATAATATTATGTGACTTGATTTGTCTATAGTTTGCAAGTATAAGTTTAATTTACCAGCCTATGGTGTTCCCACTGCTGGGACACAGGCCTCCTCTCGGTGACAGGAAGCGAGGCTTTAACCCAGTGCGGATTGGTAGATGTCACATGTCTTCGAATTTTTTATTTATTCCGGTCTGATCCCCTGAACCCCCTCCACCCCCCTCACTCGATCCCCTGCTAGTTCGTCTTCTGTTTTAATCTCTGTCTTATCCGCTTTATCTATGGTTACTCTTTTTGAAGGGCATGCCGGTTTCCTCACGATGTTTTCCTTCACCGCTTTGAGAGCTCCTCCCTGATAGTTTGCAAAGATTGTCTATTTAATGCAGTGTAAGTGGCTGATTAGCAGACCAAGATAAAATAAAAATAGAATAAAAAGCACTGTTCCTCTCCCCTACTTATTTAAAAGTTTGTTGTGCTCGACAGGGTCCATAATTGATTCTATTATTTATACTTACCACCTGTATGTATAGATGCAATAAAGATTGAATTGAATACAAGTGATTAATGATAATTATTTATGTAATTTGGTTTTAACAAACACTTTTATACGTCAAAAATAAGTATATTATTTGAAAACTAGATGAGGTGAGTGCTTAAGCTTCTTGGCATAGGATATACCTATGACACGTAGAGATTGAGGCAAACATCGATTCAATCTCTAATTGGAATGTCACCCAGATGTACTAACCTAATCTTTCGTAAAAAAAAAACATGATACTAATAGAGGTAGGTTATTTACAGTGCACAGACACTGAACTGAAAATTACATTACTTTAAAAATGTTACAGTCTGTAACACCAGAAACTAAAATAAATCATATCGTTAAAGTTTAAAAGTTCTCGTTCGCCGCTGTGAAGAAGCGCCTTTACTTTATAAGTTGCACAGTATGGCTGTCATTAAAGTCATTTTACGCTTGTCATAAATGTACATTCTTGGAAAGTAAGCCTTTGTATGTAAAAGTATATTTTGTAACACAAGATATTATAATGTAGGCAATGGCGCCGATTCTGTTGTTCACAAACTAAACTAAATTTAAGTTCAGGCATCTTTTTCTTTCTATTTCATTAAGAAAAGGACAGAAGATAAATATTAGTTTAGTCCTGTCAAATTAGTCAGCGCCTGACGTAAATTGACGTATTTTTAATAGCCAATTTTTTAATCTCTTCTAAATTGTCTATGGAGTATCTTAATTTGACAGGACTAAACTAATATTTATCTTCTGTCCTTTTCTGAATGTCATAGAAAGAAAAAGATGCATGAACTTAAATTTAGTTTAGTTTGTGAACAACAGAATCGGCGCCAGTGTATTGTTCGAGTACAATTAAAGAACACAACATTTTGCGATTCGTTGCGTTTTTGTTTCGGGTGACAGTAGGTACTAATATTTTCTTATTTCGATTAAATGATTAGGATAATTTTTTGCTAAAAATATCTGAACAGTGTGATACATCTGTACCTACCTACTTTCTATTGACCACAACTTTTTTTTTTTTTTGCGGATGGGAAATCATCAAATGACCCCTCCCGCTCTGGGTGGAGCGGAAGGGAGTCTCACACCCAGTTGCAGAAACGAACTTTATCTTTTAAAGCTGTCATTAAGTACTAATCTTCCATTAACTTGTTGCAGAAAGCAACATTATAGTCCATTTTAATGGTTCTTTAGTTTTATTTAATGGAAGTGTCAAATGAGGTAACATGTCATCTTTTTTGTTGCACAAAGCACCATTAGCGCCTAAAGGACCTTTAAATTGACATTTCGGGCGTCAAATTTTAATGTGTCAACAAACGTCCATTAGCCCAACATTAAAATTGCAGTTTTGTATAGTCTCGCGTGCGAATTTTCAGTTCTTATTTAAAAACCAGTAGTAGCCATTCCTAGATTATACAACATGTCTTTGTCGAGCCTGTCATCATTATCTGAAGCAGAAGAATATGTTCCCCATAGTCGCCGTTATATCCCAAACAGAGACGATATATTCTCAAAATACGATGGAGAATATTTTCGTCTCCGTTACAGTTTTCAAAAGAAGCAGTTATTCAAATATGTGACCAGCTTAATTTGGAGCCTGTTACCAATAGAAATAAGGCCATCGATGGAAAAACCCAAGTACTGATTTGGCTGAGATTTTTTGCCACAGGATCTTTTCAGCAGGTTTTAGGTGATTTGACCAATGTTCACAAATCGACGATTTGTCGAATAGTACAGAAGGTGACTCTGAAGCTAGCTAGTTTAGCACCTGTGTTTATTCGAATGCCAGATAGGGAAAAATTCAGAAAGGTTGCTGAAGATTTCTATGAAATTGCAGGATTTCCACGTGTAGTTGGAGCCCTAGATTGCACACACGTCAAAATTATAAGTAGAGGCGGCTTCCTTGCAGAAATGTTCCGATGCAAAAAGGGATATTTTTCAATAAATGTCCAGGTGGTGTGTGATGCGAAGTTAAAAATTAGGAACATCATCGCACGCTGGCCGGGATCAGTGCAAAGTTGTCAAACATGTTATTTTTTTCATCGAGAAATCCTAGATTATAAAAAAATAAATGGAAACCTTCACTCATGTTCATTCTTTTCAGTCAATGCTACTAGCAACATTATTTAAAGACGACTTTAGGTAATGGAACATTAACATAAGCTAAAGTTGCTTTGTGCAACATCATTAAATTAATGATATCATTAGCGTTAATGATACATTATGTAATGGGGCATTAATGTTTGTCTTTGTGCAACTGGGTGTCACACCCAGTTGCAGAAACGAACTTTATCTTTTAAAGCTGTCATTAAGTACTAATCTTCCATTAACTTGTTGCAGAAAGCAACATTATAGTCCATTTTAATGGTTCTTTAGTTTTATTTAATGGAAGTGTCAAATGAGGTAACATGTCATCTTTTTTGTTGCACAAAGCACCATTAGCGCCTAAAGGACCTTTAAATTGACATTTCGGGCGTCAAATTTTAATGTGTCAACAAACGTCCATTAGCCCAACATTAAAATTGCAGTTTTGTATAGTCTCGCGTGCGAATTTTCAGTTCTTATTTAAAAACCAGTAGTAGCCATTCCTAGATTATACAACATGTCTTTGTCGAGCCTGTCATCATTATCTGAAGCAGAAGAATATGTTCCCCATAGTCGCCGTTATATCCCAAACAGAGACGATATATTCTCAAAATACGATGGAGAATATTTTCGTCTCCGTTACAGTTTTCAAAAGAAGCAGTTATTCAAATATGTGACCAGCTTAATTTGGAGCCTGTTACCAATAGAAATAAGGCCATCGATGGAAAAACCCAAGTACTGATTTGGCTGAGATTTTTTGCCACAGGATCTTTTCAGCAGGTTTTAGGTGATTTGACCAATGTTCACAAATCGACGATTTGTCGAATAGTACAGAAGGTGACTCTGAAGCTAGCTAGTTTAGCACCTGTGTTTATTCGAATGCCAGATAGGGAAAAATTCAGAAAGGTTGCTGAAGATTTCTATGAAATTGCAGGATTTCCACGTGTAGTTGGAGCCCTAGATTGCACACACGTCAAAATTATAAGTAGAGGCGGCTTCCTTGCAGAAATGTTCCGATGCAAAAAGGGATATTTTTCAATAAATGTCCAGGTGGTGTGTGATGCGAAGTTAAAAATTAGGAACATCATCGCACGCTGGCCGGGATCAGTGCAAAGTTGTCAAACATGTTATTTTTTTCATCGAGAAATCCTAGATTATAAAAAAATAAATGGAAACCTTCACTCATGTTCATTCTTTTCAGTCAATGCTACTAGCAACATTATTTAAAGACGACTTTAGGTAATGGAACATTAACATAAGCTAAAGTTGCTTTGTGCAACATCATTAAATTAATGATATCATTAGCGTTAATGATACATTATGTAATGGGGCATTAATGTTTGTCTTTGTGCAACTGGGTGTTAGACTCTTACTGACTAAAACCCACCCGTGTTCCTTCCTTAGCCCTTTATGTTCCGGGCCAGCGGTAACCCTTTCGGACAATCCCGCTGACCCGGCAGGCTTCGGCCCTATGGGGCCCCTCCTCGATGCTGACATCTCTTTGAGGCGCGCGTGGAACACGTACGCGCCGTCCGGCACGGGCCTGGTCCTGATCGGACGGTGAGCTACCCATTACTCTCCGCCCGCAGGCCCGCGCCTACGGTGGCCGGGAGTCGTCGCGCGGCTCCCGACGCCCGGAGCGTCTCCCGCGGCGGCTGGGACGGGAGGCTCTCTCCCTGAGCCGTCCCGCCACCTCCTTCGCTAGCATGACTGCTTCGCAGAAGGAGGTGACTGCCCCCCACTCCCTCTCGCCCCGGACCATGGCTTGCACCAGGGCCGGGCGCGAGAGGTCGCCGCCGCTGCCGATCGCCTCTACGAGGACACAGCGGTGCTCCGCCCAAGCGGGGCAGACCTCCACCGTGTGCTCCACCGTGTCCTCTGGGCGATCCTGGCATTGACCACAACTTCACAATTCGATAATAAAACGTATTTCCCGGAAAATACGAACAAACATAGCATTTTGCTATTTTCTAGTCTAACCCACCCTATAAAAACAGGTTTTCCCGAATGTTAACACAGTAGGTAAGCATAAAACACAATATACGAGCTAAGATTCACCTCGAAATAAAACGTGCGCCACATAAGTTGATCCGAATCTTGAGGGAACATTTGTTCAGTGAGAAGCGTGACAAAATTGTAGCGACCTACGTTTTTCGATCACTTTCGACATAGAGTAAAAATATCGTATATAGAAGTTGCACTCTTCTAAACTTGAACTTGATTGACAAGCCATTAATTGACTATCAAAATTTTGTTTGTACCTATATACCACTGTTATTCTTGGTAACTTGTATGAAATGGCTATAACACTGATATCTTGACATAGTGTGTCAATCAGCTCAACAATATAGTTCCCTGACTGTTTAAGTTACTAGCTGCGCCTCGCGTTTTCACCCGCGTAAGTCTTGATCCCGTGGAAATATCGGGATAAAAAGTATCTTGTGTCCTAATTCTCAATATGCCAAATTTCATCCAAATCCGCTCAGCCGTTTTAGCGTAAAAGCGTAACAACATACATACAAAAATCGAATATTTTCTCTTTATTATATTAGTTTAGATGTAGGTACTAATTTGTGCGAGGTTGGAGCCCCTGAACTAAACGACCCGCCACAATAGGATTATCAAAATTGTCGATGGTGACGATACAATTCTGAATGCATTAATGTTCCGTAGGTCGAAAACTCGAAACAGCGGTGCTATTCTGTAAAAATCTTAGCGTGAAAACTTAGGTGAAGTGAGCGTGGAGTGAGCTGTCAATTCTTAGCAAAAACAACGATGAGATTTTTGAGGAATCGACCGGCTGTAGGCATTTATGATACGTTCAGATCGACAATTTCAGTTCTATACCTTCGTAATCTATGCCCTCGCCCCCTAACACTTAGCCTTCCCTTTTTACCAATTTCAAGAGCTTTTTTCACACATCAATCTCGTTCAATGCGAGGGTAATATGATGTAAAAGCGTCATACTACGTGAATGCCGACCGTTGCCGAACCGTTCGTTAAATATATTGGAGGTTTTTTTAGGTGAATATTTTTTTAAAAGGGGCTGATGCAGTTCGCTTTGAAGGTTATGGTGTACGGGTGTAGAAAGGTTGTATGTTTTAATTGGAAATCGTGAAAGAAGCAGGTTTTCGACAGGAAGATTATTTGCCCATTTTCATTGCCAGCTGCTTTTATTTCCAAAGCACTTTTCAACATATTTATTCTTTACTCCTTTTATCTTTAAAAAAATTCAAACTGGTTCGGCAAAAAACACTTTCAGAGAATTTTTTTTATGTTTTTCGGCGAAAACAGACAAAAAAGCTGAAAAATAAAATCGGATTCAGAAACAGGACTCTACAAAAATGTTGGAAAGGTATTGTTCTGTTATTTTCAAACAGCTTTCACGTATCTATACAATATTGTTGATCGGGATTGTTTGTGGTATGCCACGAACGCACTTGTTCAAAACATAGCACCTATAAAAACAGTAAAGGATTTTGAGCCAACACTAATTTCTATGTTGGCAACACTTTTTTTGGTATCGGTTTGACACAAAATGTTCTGTATTCATTTGTCTACAGCACATCAACCTGCCCGAAACTGCCAAATTTTCCCAATCAACTTTAAACCTTGTGTTTTAGCGATAAAGTTGAGAATTTATCAAAGAAATTTGACAGATTGTAGTAGCTTGATGTGCTGGCGTCTGTATATAGACAAAACTATAATACAGGTAGCAAAATTATTAGGAGTAGTGGGTACTGTGTGTCTTATATTATGTATTAAAACACATTTCCAACGTTCACAACAACAGACGTAACAGGATTGTTTAAACTAACAACCGTCATAAAATGGACTACGCTAATAAACTCTAACATCCTGATAAAATATTATTATGACTAATCTTACTACAATGTAATCTTTATTTCTTTGTACCTTAAATTCCACTCCACACAGACACACATCCATCAAAAAAGACGCCAGAATTACGCCAGATAATTACTGAAACCTCGTTATTTGTGGACCTATACCGTCGTATCTGCCCTCAACAAACACATTATCCTATGTAACTTGGTAAGTACAGAAAAAGTTACAGCCACCGGAGCGGCGTCGGTTGATTAGGTCGGGTTCCAAATGGTCGTATGTGCTATAAACATTTTTGGGTAAACGTAATATGGAGTCGTTAGGATAATAGAATGGACCACAACGCGGCGGCTGTGCCGTTAGGGCGGTATCTGCCGATTTACTTCATGTAAACTGACAGATAAAGAAACATATCCCTTATAGCGGTTTTTGGTGTTTTCTCGGGAAATGTGGATGTCTTTATTTTGTAAGATATCTTTTGGGTCTGTCATTTAGGTCTAGGAGTAAAGTTATATCTTGAATACATTTCTATTTTATATAGGGCAGAATTTTCAATCGCCAGGGGGCCTAAAAAGGCCACTTTGGCGGAATTAAAAAAGGATAACATTATGAATCATAATATGGCGAAGACAATCCGTGTTTTCAAAGCAAATCGGAAATACTAACAATAGGGCTTGAATTACATAAACTAAGTCTCAGTATTGCTGAAACACCAATGCAGTCTTAATTCTCACAAAAAAAAACAGTGCCACTCCAGGAGTGCTGACAGAAGTGAAAACTTGAAAAAGCATAATAATTTTATATGTTTGAAGTTTGACAATTCTTCCCAAAGAAAATGTACCGCACGTTGATGTCTTTATAATGACCAAAACTTAAAGCAGAGGTGTCGGTTCCGGTAACAGTGCCACAATTTCAATGGTTTTTTCCCATCTCAAAAAATACACAACGCGCCTAAAGAAATATACACTTTAAAAAAATTAAAAATATTTACAACCAGTCCCAAACCAAGCTTATCCTAGACCACTGCTAAAACCAAGGAAAACGGACAGAAAAACTACAGCACTGGCACTGCGTGCTAAAAGCAAAATGCAAAGCACAGTACCTACCCATTAAATATCTCCATAGGCTCAGCCTTTTCCCAGCTATGTTGGGTTAGCTGCCAGCCTTACCCAGATGCGGCTGAATATCAGTATTTCACTGGTAGCAACTGCAATCTGACCTCTCTAACCCGAATACTGGGGGAGACCGAATTCGGTTAGTAGAAGCATTACACATAGGTATTATGTTATAGCTACCAATGCTGCTTGAAAACCTCAAACATGTCTATGACATTTGTATCTGTATTGTATTACTAGATAACATATGACAAGGGAACCCCCCTTGCCTTGTCATATGTTATCTAGTAATACAGATAACATATGACAATTTGTTTAATTACATCTTGTCGACTTTTATTTTATTTGATTTGGGAAACAAACAGATGTAATAACAAATATAAGTATACAATTAGTTCAACACAATCCAGAAACAGTTTCCACAGATTTTATATGTACCTAAGTGTAACAACAACCAGAAGTTCATACCGTTACAGTTTACAGAATTTACAATTGATTATTATGTAACTTATAACATTATTATTGTTTAAATTTCCATGCCAAAATATTTCGTATACAAATTTGAATTTGGGTAGAGAAAGGCGAAAAATAACTAAATCTTGATTTGCTTTTAATGAAATCGTTGTATAGACAACATGCTCTTTTACGAGATAAAAGCATTCTTGTCATAATTGGTTCGGGAGAAACCAATTTCGAATAGAGTTCTTTTGCGTGCATTTAAGCGTGGACATCCAAAACTTATTTTGCTGTATTTATAATAATAATATTTTAGTAAGTACATGTTTATAAAAAAGAAGCATCAACAAATTAGATCCCATCGCTGTCAACAGGAAATGGCCCTAAACTAAAGGCTGGCAGCATTGCCACGTTGTATGGCGATTGGCGATTCTGATTATTTGGCCAAAAAACAGACCAGCCATGGAAAAGTTAAAACAAAATCTACTTCTACGTATGAAACAACAACGCGGTCGGTGTTACGTCAGGTGCAGAAAACTAAGTTGACTTTTTATAGTACCACTAACCAACTGTTTATAGTACCGCGAAGTACTACGATTAGTAGAAATGAGTTTCATTGTTGCCTGGCCGAAGCTAGTAAATAGTTACTTCAGAACTATTAAAATGTTCAAAGTAATTCGAAAATGTGCATGACGGTGCGTTCTGGTGACTCGTTTTATGTAGTAGGCAACTGTGGATTCCGCCGCCAGATGTGTGTTTTCATAATAATAAATAATAATAATTGATGAGAACCTCGTGAAAGCCGAGAAAGATAAACGGATCAAGTATCTTGACTTGGCTCGCGAGGTTGTCGACATGTGGGATGTAGACTCAGCAATCATTGTGCCAATAGTCATGACAGCCAATGGGTTAATAGCCAAGAGCCTCGACCAACACCTGAGGAGGCTCTCGTTGGGCGGCTGGATCAAGGGCTTGATCCAGAAAGCGGTACTTCTGGACACGGCCCGCATTGTTAGGAGGCTCCTCTCTCTGGAGCCCTGACCGGTAGCTTGGACAGGGTCCAAGCTACCGGTCAGGCCTCCCGATACCGGTGGGCTACTATTTTTTATATTTTTAAATGTTTTTATTTTTTTTATAGGTACTAATATTTAAAAATATAATTTATATGTATTTAGATGAACGATAAACTTATGAAATGAAACAATGACATAATAACGTCTAAGGCTGGTTTAACTTCAAGAACAATTATAATTATTGCAGTCAAAATCAGAAAAAAAAAACATTTGTAAATGAAGTTTAAAATCCAAAACGGTCACTTATAACTCAACTTCAACTAAGGGCTGATTTTTCAATCGACAGATTATTTTTATTCGTGGAATAAAATTGACATATAATTATGACAGTTTTTCTATGGAAGAATTGTAAAAAATTCAAAATTATTCCTCCGATAAAGTTATCTGGCGTTTGAAAAAACAGCCCTTAAAGAAAGAAAAATATTTTATTTGGGACACGCACAGGAAATACAAACAGTAAATAAAAACAAAGAAGAATCACTTAAAACTAAGAAAATTAATAAAAACAACAAAAAAAAGGCTTCATCCCAACTTTCACCGGCCTAATACATTTGCGAGGCCAAAAAAGCTCCATGATGCGATATTTAAAAAATAAATACGGCTTTTTTTTGATGCCACGGATACACATCATATTATAAAGAGACCTAGAAATCGCAAAAGGGTATAAAAATAAAGTAATAAAATAACAACTTTATTAGAATCATTACTCTCCAATCTATATGACCACTCAATCTATTCCTGAAAACTATAAAATTATTTAACGTCTGTCAACTTTCCATCTTACTGAACCAACCCGCCATGTTGTTCAGATAGTCTGGGCCCTATCACATCGAGGATCTAAATTGAATCCTGGTGTGGGGTGCATAGTCCGTAAAATACCCCAAGCTCGTAACCTATCAGGAAGAAGTTTATCTCAAGGAATATCTCAGATTAGAACATTCGGGAAAATAAGGAAGCCATTTTATGGTTTCTTTTGAGGTTTGATATGTTATTTCGCGCTGTGAATTAGATTTATGTTATTTAAGAATCATATGTTTTTATTTGTGTGTGTGGAGGGGCCCGTGGCGTAATAATAACAGCCGCACAATTCGCTTGCCGCGGTTGGTCTGTGGACGGGTGACCATCTTTACATACCGTGACTCCTCCATGCCTCGGAAAGCACGTTAAGCCGTTGGTCCCGGCTGTCATTCGTGGATCTTTGACAGTCGTTACGGGTAGTCAGAAGCGCGAAAGTCTGACAACCAGTCTTACCAAGGGGTATCGTATTACCCAGTAACCGGGTTGTGAAGGTCAGATAGGCAGTCGCTCCATGCAAAATACTGGCATTCAGCTGCATCCGGTTAGACTGGAAGTCTACCCCAATATAGTTGGGAAAAGGCTAGGCAGATGATGATTGTTTTTATTTGTGTAGCTACATTGATTCTTGGTGCAGTGGTGGCCCAGTAGAACCGGTAGCGACTTACGAGTACCTAGTATTGGGTTCGAACCCAGACAGGCACTTTACTTGTTATAAATTATTTAATTACCACTGTTCTCAAAACGGTGAAGGAAAACAGCGTAAGGAAACCGGCATGTCCTAGAACCAAAAATTCGAAGACATGTGACTGCATGGTAGATACTATTTTGTAAACTTTATTTGGAATGTAAATATGTTATAGTTGTGAGACATTAAAAAAAACCGGTTAATGAGACCTAAAGAAGCAAAAAGTATGTATTTAAAAAATAAATTATTTTTGAAACATCCCGAATGTTACAACGACTTCGAAAATACTAATCCTTATACATAGTATAAAACAAAGTTGCCGAAATGTCTGTACACGCTTAACTTCCGAATGACTGCACCTAAATGGATAATTCTTTTTTTTGCTGTACACAACACAAACCTTGTCCTGGCAATACCGAACGGTATTGCCAGGACAAGGTTTGTGTTGTGTATGTAGTTATTGTGCATGAACGCAGCCATAGCTGCTATTGGTTATGAATGTGACAACTGTCATGTTGACAGAAGCCCAACGGGGTTCTCACTTGTTTTGAATTATTTATTTATTTATTTATTCAAAATTTCGTAAATAACATCATAACAGCTAAAACGCCAAAGCAATGTTACTACCACAAAGACACACATACACCTAACTTACATTAAGTAGGTAGTAGGTACCCCAAACATACAATTAAAAATACAAACATAAATATAATTTAAAATACAATAAAACAAATATAAATAAAAAATTAAAATAGAATACAATTAAAATACAAATCCAAATACCATTAAAATACAATTAAAAATACAAATACCATTAAAATATAATTAAAAATACAAAAATACAAATACCATTAAAATACAATTAAAATCACATCCCAACATTTTCAATGCACTTCGATGCTACTTCTGTGAACTTCATCAGGCTGCATTGAAATATATCTACCTCAATGGAAATAATAATCAACAATCTATGGCGCGTGATAAGGGGGCAAACTTGTTCAGGTTAGTCCTAGAGGAAGGCTCCAGTAGAAGGAATAAAGCGTCAGTGCGTAAACCACTTCCTTGTGTATTACTTGCTATCCTACAAACTTAACAGTGGCGACGAGGATGGGATATCGGATGGGATATTATGAAAGAAAATTTCGGAAATGGAAAAAAAATGCACCCGTGCGAAGACATTTACCAAACCCGTGGAGGCCTGTGTCCCAGCAGTGAGGAAATTATAGGCTGATTTTGATTTTTATCCGATTGCGGCATCAAAAGTCGGCTGAAAAGTAATCTGCAGTGCGATTCTGTAACCATTTCACCGTGAAAACTTAGGTGTAGTGAGCGTGGAGTGAGCTGTCAATAGTGTCAATTCCTAGCAAAAACAAACTCACTTCACCCAAGTTTTCACGGTGAGATTTTTACAGAATCGACCGGCTGGTTTTGATTTTTTTTTTTTGCAGTCTTTTATTTTGTTTGTTCTTTTTTTTTTAATTTTGTAATCAATTACAAGAATCCTCAATTTTATTATCAGGCTGTCAACCAATTAGTTTCGGACTTGTGTATTCATAAAGTACTCATAGGTAGGTACTAGTTTAGCCAAAAGAGCATGAGCATAAAGTCTCAAGTTTAATTGAGTTTAAGGGGCTGTCACCCGAAATTGAGTTCCGATGTTTCGGTATTTTTAGCCACGCCCACTATTTCTCCGATATCCTAGCGCCATTCTTAAAGGGCGGTGATACAGTGAACTACCGAGTCAGGCACGGTGACGCGGTTAATAATAATTAACAATGAACCAATAGATGGCGCTCTAGTATATTATTATTCATCTCATGGAAGTAGTAAAGTAAGTAATTTTTATAATGTAATATTGACGAAACAGGTACACGAACAGAAATAATGAAACTCTAAACAAATAGTTCCTTATAGGCTATTTTGTACAACGCATAGCGTAAATTCATCGCTTTTAACAAGGCTTGGTTGGTCTAATGGTTTTTGCATAGATTCTGAATAGCGGGTTATCGAGTTCGAAACCAAGTTGAGACATAACAGGGAATTTGTATTGGTATTTTTAGTTTTAGGATATTATCATTGTTTTTTTAATTTATTTTGTATATATTTAGAATATTTTCATTGTTTTTTTTTTATTTATTTTGTATATTTTTAGAATACATATTTATAAATGTTCTTTACAATAAAAAGACACGTTTGGCGAACAGTTCAGAAACGGATCTGGGACACCTGCGCAAAAGACATTTCCGCGAATGGACTTTTGCGCGAATAGACTTTTGCGCAAATGGACTTTTGCGCGAATGGTCGTTTGCGCGAAATACTCTTGCGCGAAAGACATTTGCGCGAAAGACATTTGCGCGAAGGACACTTGCGCGAAAGACACTTTCACGAATCCGCTTGCGCGAAAGACATTTGCACGAATCCGCTTGCGCGACGAGACAGTTATGCGACAAAGTTGAGGAAATGAGATTTTTCCATAACATCACGCGTGTATTCTTTCAAAGGGTTGGGCAGGAGTGTATATAGTATATACATAGTACACCCACAATTCACCAATGCTTCATCATAGATATCGTTTATGGTTTTCGAAAGTTTTAAAGCCGATAGAAAGGTCGAAATGAAAATCCAAGATGGCGGCTGAAAAGATTCTCAAATTCTCAATTTCTACGGTCGGATACGGTCGGTCGGAACGATTGATGAGAAACTGATGGTGGTGGAGATCCACCACCATCAGTTTCTCATCAACCGTTCGGCGCGGAGATTGGATAACCTACTTAGTGTCGCTTGGTGTCAAACTTTTAACCTTTTTAGGGTTCTGTACCCAAAGGGTAAAAACGGAACCCTATTACTAAGACTTCGCTGTCCGTCCGTCCGTCCGTCTGTCTGTCATCAGGCTGTATCTCAAGAACCGCGGTAGCTAGACAGTTGAAATTTTCACAGATGATGTATTTCTGTTGCCGCTATAACAACAAATACTAAAAACAAAATAAAATTAATATTACCATACAAAAAAAAGTTTTTTTTTCGGCGTTTTTGCCGTCTGTCTGTTGCCAGGCTGTATCTCAAGAACCGCGGTAGCTAGACAGTTGAAATTTTCACAGATGATGTATTTCTGTTGCCGCTATAACAACAAATACTAAAAACAAAATAAAACAAATATTTAAGGGGGGCTCCCATACAAAAAAACGCAAAAAAAACGTGTTTTTTTCGGCGTTTTTGCCGTCTTTCTGTCGCCAGGCTGTATCTCAAGAACCGCGGTAGCTAGACAGTTGAAATTTTCACAGATGATGTATTTCTGTTGCCGCTATAACAACAAATACTAAAAACAAAATAAAACAAATATTTAAGGGGGGCTCCCATACAAAAAAACGCAAAAAAACGTGTTTTTTTCGGCGTTTTTGCCGTCTTTCTGTCGCCAGGCTGTATCTCAAGAACCGCGGTAGCTAGACAGTTGAAATTTTCACAGATGATGTATTTCTGTTGCCGCTTTAACAACAAATACTAAAAACAAAATAAAATTAATATTTAAGGGGGACTCCCATACAAAAAAACGTAATTTTTTCGGCGTTTTTTCCGTCTGTCTGTCGCCAGGCTGTATCTCAAGAACCGCGGTAGCTAGACAGTTGAAATTTTCACAGATGATGTATTTCTGTTGCCGCTATAACAACAAATACTAAAAACAAAATAAAATAAATATTTATGGGGGCTCCCATACAACAAACGTGTTTTTTTCGGCGTTTTTGCCTTGTGGTAGCACAGTTGGTGATACTTTATTTACATTACAATCTAGCCTATTAGCTAATAAGTAATATAAATACCTATAACTTAAACTGATAAGTAACTATAAAATCCCACTAAAAACATTTTCATGTAAAATGTTGCCAAGACGAGACCACATATGGCTCGCACTGTCAAAAGTTATCAGATCTCATGTAGAGCCAAGCTTCTGACTCTACACGCCCTAACTTCACAAACTCTACACCTTAGTCAAAATATGTGGCTTGGCCGTTTCGTTACTACGAGAACTATTGTATAACATAAAAGTAATGAACAGTGAATAAATTTTTCACCTTACGCCCATGTGATGGTAGCGAAACGCTTAACCACTGCGCCAACCGTGCCGACAATGGATGTTTTTAGACGGATTACGTCAGCAGAAAAGCCTAACGGAGCTAAAAATTTATCAAATTTTGTCAAGTGGCTCAAAACACAAATAGCCGTCCAAGATATGGGCAAGCTTCAATAAAATTAAAAGACTTGGTTGAGTCTATCAGGGAAAGACACCTATGATGAAAAATTTGAAATTTTTCACGTCCGCCATCTTGGATTTTTATTTTGACCCCACTATCGACTTCAGCGCCCTCGAAAACCACGAAAACGACACCGATCACGAAAAATTTTAACATTTTCGCGTCCGCCATCTTGAATTTTCATTTTGACATTACTATCGGCTTCAGCACCCTCGAAAACCATGAAAACGACACCGATGATGAAAAATTTGAAACTTTTCACGTCCGCCATCTTTGATTTTCATTTTGACCTCACTATCGGCTTCAGCACCCTCGAAAACCATGAAAACGATACCCATGATGAAAAATTTGAAACTTTTCACGTCCGCCATCTTGGATTTTCAATTTGACCTCATTATCGGCTTCAGCACCCTCGAAAACCATGAAAACGACACCCATGATAACAAATTTGAAAAATCTTTTCAGCCGCCATCTTGGATTTTAATTTCGACTTTTCTATCGGCTTTACAACTTTCGAAAATCATAAACGATATCCATGATGAAGCATTGGTGAATTGTGGGTGTACTATACACTCCTGCCCAACCCTTTGAAAGAATACATGCGTGATGTTATGGAGAAATCTCATTTTCCTCAACTTTGTCGCGCAACTGTCTCGTCGCGCAAGCGGATTCGCGCGTCTGCTTCGCTTCTGAACTGTTCGCCAAACGTCTCTTTTTACTGTAAAGAACTTTAATAATTATTCTAAAAATATACAAAATAAATTAAAAAAAAAAACAATAAAAATATCCTAAGACTAAAAAAAAAACAATGATAATATCATAAAACTAAAAATTCCCTGATAAGACTCAACTTGGTTTCGAACCCGATAACTCGCTATTCAGAATCTATGCAAAAACCACTCGACCAAGCGAGCCTTGTTATAAGCGATGAATTTACGCAATGCGTTGTACAAAATAGCCTAGTAACTATTTGTTTAGAGTTTCATTTTTTCTGTTCGTGTACCTGTTTTGTCAATATAAAAATTACTTATATCACTACTTCCATGGGACGTATTGGTTTGTTAGTATAGAAGTGATTTTTTGCTGGCCTTCGACATTTTTGTTTGATGATAATATGAAATGAACGGATTGCGAGGCAAAGCGACATACGTCCGTCTAGCAGCGCGCCTAAGCGATCACTGTCGGATTGCGTACATAAGAAAGAGAAGCGCGATTTCGCGACGCTCGTACATTTTTACAAACCACCAAATAATTAATTACTTAAAAATAAGTTGAGTTGTCAAAAATATTAGACAACCAAGTTTTGTATTTTGATATGATACGTTATTGTTATAAATTTTACCAACGTACGTTGGTAAATAATTCAGATTTTTTTGTTGGAAGATAAGTTTAGGAGGTTAGTTTACCATTTTTTTGTATCGAGAAAACTTTTCAAAAACGTGTTTTGAAAACAACGAAGTTTTAGGAAATATGTTCAAGATTAACATATATTTTTTCCGCTGTCTCAAACTGTATAGATTTGGCTAAAAAATTGTTGGAGACAAGCCTATTTGGGTCTATTCAGCGCCTTAACAGTTGAGTTCTTTCATGATCTATTTTTCTTCGAAATGCCATCGTCTTTTCTACGATTTGGTTCCATATTCGATTTGGATTATAATTTACTAGCTTTTGCATGCGTCTTCGCCCGCGTGGTAGTCGGAAATTATCTCAGTAGAACGTAAAAAAAAAATACAGAAATAAAAAAGTATCCTATTCCCAACCCAGGTCATGGTTACGGCGCAAAAAGGTAACAGACAGACATACAGTTTAACTTTCGCATTTATAATGTTAGTATCGGTTGTCAAGTATATTATGTTAATCCTTATTTTATACATACTAGCTGCGCACCGCGGTATCACCCGCATAAGTCTCGACCCCGTGGAAATATCGGTCATGGTCCAATCATGTGCTAAATTACATCCAAATCCGTTCAGCCGTTATAGCGTGAAAACGTACACACAAACATACAAAAAACCGGTCAAGTGCGAGACGGACTGGGGCATCGAGGGTTCCGTACAAATTTGTAGGTATGTAACTACAAATTTACGGTTTTCGGATTTTTTCCTTTACTTGTGCTACATGACATTGCTTCTTGCCAAATTTCATGATTCTAGGTCAACGGGAAATACCCCATAAATTTTGATTTCCTTGAGAGTGGCGAATATATGTCTTTTGCAGCGTAAACGGCCGTATCTTTTTTTAAAGTTAATTTAAAAGTTTGTTTCTTTCACAGCTTCAAGGGACTAGAGACCTGAGTATATGGTTTTAATTTCAACTCGACACCTAAACGCGTTACCAAGATAAAGGGTCTTGACAGACAGACACACACGACCAACAAAGTGATCCTATATGGGTTCCGTTTTTTTTCTTTTGAGGTACGGAACCCTAAAAATCTAATATTTTATCTATAAAGATAAAATATTAGATTTTTAGGGTTCCGTACTTACACAATTTATAATCTAAACTAATACTATAAAGTATTAGTTTAGATTATAAATTGTGTAAGTAAGTTTTTAAATAAATCCTCCTCTAACTACAACATAGCTACTGAAAAATAGACACAAGTTAACGGCATCAGCTGCATTTCAGCTAGTCCGATTTATAACAATCAATTTAGGGAAAAGGGTAATTTAAAGTGGCTTTTAGCTCCGTGTCCTGGGTAATGGGTAATATGTTGTCTATCTAAATTCATTGTTAATGTGCAGGCTATCTGGGTCAGCCATCTGTTATTATCCGTGCTCCATGAGTGCATTACTGTATAGAGGAAAACGGGAACGAATTAGGTTCACTTAATGGATCAGCGCAGTGAATGGTGCTGTTCAAACGGTTTAGGTAATTATAGATATTGTCTAGCATTCATTCGTGAACAACGTTATTATTGTAGGTACGTGTTTTTGGTATGGCTATATATATTTATATACTCATACTAAGGCGGAAGACTTTGTTTTCATGAACGCGCTAAACTCTGAAACTATTAGTCGGATTTGTAAATTTTATTTTGAATTTGATAGCCTAATTCTTGAGGAAGGTTTTAGGTTATTGACATCACGCTATGACCCTTAGGAGCCGAGATTAAAGAAAAAAAAAGTTAGAAAGAATGCTAATAAAAGATAGAAAGAATGCGAATAAAAAGAAGATAGTTGTTAATAATTTACATCTTCTCTTTAAATAACTCACAAAAATCACTATGATCAAAAGAAAAGTAAATTTATTAGATAAGTAGGTAGTGGATTATTCTTTAGATACATTTTTAGTATTTTTTAATGTCTAGTCCCACTCTAAATGGATTATTTTGACACCTAGATGCAATATACACTGGTATACTATTAAACTTATTTATTATTACTTATTATTAATTGGTAGGGTGACTGCACCCTAATGACCTCAGTAATCTTTAAAAGTTTTCATAAAAGATAATCGACTACGAATTTTCGTCAGTCGAATGTAACAAACCCTACCCAAGATGACGTCACATAAAATACAAAAATAAAATAAATGACCTAAGTGAAAAGTCGTAGGTATTGAGTAGTCCACATCAGCCTCCCTCCATCATTTGTTACAGCCGCTGCGTAAGATGAAAGCTTGCGATACAAACGTCTCGTTCACGAGTCACTAGCCAAGCGGGACTGCGGGACCGATAGTGGGTCCAAGCTGCACTTATTTGCACTGACGGTTTATAGTAACGGTTTTAAATAAAGTGGGTAGTGTAGCAGTGAAGTTTGTTCGCTGAGAGGAAAGATTTTTGTGCAGGTTTAAATTATATTACTTAGCGTAACTCCACAGATGTGATGGGTAAATCATACTTCAAGTAATTGCCATACCAGCGGTTGTTGACCCCATTTTTTTGTTGTAGCGATAGGAGCGGAGTTTTGCTAGTCAATTTAATCTGATCTAATAGGTTTTAAATAAATTGGGTTATGTAGTTTTGCAAGTTTTTGGTTGAGAGGAAGAATTTTAAAAGAATGCTTTTGTATTTGTTGATAACCAAAAATATCTTTCAGCATTGATAACACATTTTTCAGTAGGTACGTTATAGATGAGCTGGACTCCTACAACAAGAACTGATCCTTAGCAGCTTTGAACGGAGAGAAGTGGTAAGAGAGTAGGGAGGCCTTTGCCCTGCCGTGGGACATCACAGGCTATAATAACGTTATAGATGAAAGTTTGTGAGACAAAGGTCTCGTTCATGAGTCACTAACAAAGCGGGACTGCGGGACCGATGGTGGACGCTGCACTTATTTGCACTGACGGTTTATGTAACGGTTTTAAATAAAGCGGGTAGTTATAGTATTGAAGTTTGTTAGTTGAGAAGAAGGATTTTTGAAGAATGTTCTGTATCAGATGATGGATAAAATTTCGTTTTAGTAGAGATCGGTTTAATATTAAACAAATCAGTTCCACATAATATTATAACCCGGCAGAATTACAAACTATATCTAAAGCCTTTTTAAACGTCTCATTGTAGCGTTAAGCTAGTTTATTTTCCCTTACTTTTTATACATATAAAAATGGCAAGGAAACAAATTCATAAAGTGTGTTTAAGTGTGTATTAAAAAGGTAAATCTTTACATTATACTAGTTAATCCAAACTGAAACTACATAACACTGCGGCTAAACTACGCAATTAACAAAACACCACTCAATTTACGAAGCTTCCTCCACAATCAGTGGACCAAAACAAATGCGTTTATTTCCCCTAAATTCCCGACATTCCTTGTACCATTGTCCCCACTACTATATCGGGATATCGGGAGATATCCGGTCCATTATTGTAGAGATCCAACTTTGATTCGATACAATATAACTTTTGACGACGACTTTGTTTGCAACTTAATGGCATCTTCCGACTTGATGTTAACGTTAAAAGATTTTATGAGTGTAGTATTAAATTTAAAGAATAGGAGACCCCTAGACTATCCTTCCCTGGACATAGGGTACGGTGAGTTACGGGTTACGTCAAGAAGATAGGCGGTAGTAGTGGCCTGTCCGTCAAGTAATAACAGGCTGTGATCACCAACTTGTCTCAATCAACTCAGCCTTTCGCAGTCCACTGCGCCGCACTATGTAGGTACCATTTTGTTGAAACTCAGATGTGTCTTCTCGACACCTGTGCGTCACTAACGGAATGCCGCAGAATACCAGCGTCAGGTATTGTACCTGGCATATGCTGAGCTGGACTCCCATTTGGTGCAACCATGAGACACACACCGCCCAGTAGTGATCGACCGTTATAGATGTATATGAGCTGGGTGTCTATGGGTCAATTTATATTTTTTCACCTTTTTTGATGTTTTTTAATACCTGTATTGTGTCTTTTGTTGCACTGAATTAACGTTTTATCTATCGATCTATCTATCTATCACTGCTGGACATAGGCTTCTCCCAGGCTGCGCGACAACCCTGTCCTCCATCTTGCGCATTCAGTCTGTCCCAGCTACTATCTTAAGGTCGTCGGTCCATGTAGCTAGGGGGCGTCACACGCTACGCCTGTCCAACCCGTCTACCAAAATAGAAACTAGACTACATCACAACACACATAACATCACGACTGTAATCCGCGAAAGGTTAGAGAGAGGTGTACCTATAGTAACGCCCACATTTCCCCAGTTATGTTTAAAGTTCCATCTAATAAGGGCGAGATTGCCATCCACGTTGCAAGCTTGGTAAATAAGCCAGTAAAACCCATGACTTTTCTTTGTAGGTAGCGGTGATGGGAAGCTTTGTTCTGTTTTGTAAACAAGTTACTGACAGAACAACGGGGTAATTGCGTAACACACTAACAGTAGCAATGGCTTTCGTTTTGACGGTTTAACAACATTCATTGCGTTATTTACGAAGTTGCGCAGACAATTTTTTCGCATTTATGAAGTAGTGGATTAGCTACATACTTCAAAGTGATTCAGATTGTGATTGGAAGTGTGTTAGGCAATTAGGGTTGATTAAACATAGATGCTATACAAACCGTTGCATTATGTGGAAAACTCTTTGATCAAATTATACCTTGAATTCAGGAGGAAATGCGGGTGGTGTTCTCTCCATACAAACCTCTCGCCTGTTTTCTTTCTGGTAATGATTTTTCACAGAATCACACTAATATTATAAAGGCGAAAGTTTATGAGTGTGGGTGTGTGTTTATATGTTTGTTACTTCTTCACGCTCAAACAGCTGGACCAATTTTGATAAAATTGTGTATGGAGGGAGGTGACATCCTGGATTAAGATATAGGCTAATTTTTATCTCGATATTCCCACGGGATCGACATTTACGCGGGTGAAACCGCGGGGCGCAGCTAGTAATAAATATTAACTACTTGCATGTCCCTATGTTTTCCCTTTTGATGATACATTATTTTGATAAGCACTAGAACCCCCAAAAAATGCTCAAAATTGCCACTGTCAACAGAGACCTAGTGTACATGAC
The DNA here is from genome assembly GCA_948474745.1 of Oligia latruncula. NCBI lineage: Eukaryota > Metazoa > Arthropoda > Insecta > Lepidoptera > Noctuidae > Oligia > Oligia latruncula. The sequence goes on along the minus strand of OX419684.1, from coordinate 7,593,117 downwards.
AACTATTAATGAAAAAAGAAAAACATAGGGACACAGTATAATTATATCCTTCTTATTCAGTTTATGAAAAATCATTCAAATTGGTCCAATATTGGAGGAGGAAATAGGCGAGACCCAAATCTCGAATTATGGCTTTTTACTTAGGCTTTTTCAAAGGCCTCTCCAACCACATTTCCTCTTAAATCATTCACTGCCAGACAACGCACATCCTAAGCCTTTGGGTCTAGAAGCATGAAATTTTGTGAAAGAGTTCCTTTTGTAACGAAAGTGAACGCAATAAGAAAGGATTCCCTAAGAAGGTTAAATAATTATGATAATATGTATGTTTGTATGGAAGTTAGTCATTTTTGCCGATGGGTAATACCATGGGGCTCGCAGCTTGTGAAAAAAGACACATTGAAATGTTAAAATTTACGTAGTAACAAAGAGACCAACTTTAATTTTACGCACTTATGTAGCACTAGCTTCCGCCCACGGCTTCGCCCGCGAGATATGTCGGTAAAAACTATCCTATGTCCTTCCCCGGGATGCAATCTATCTCTCTGCCAAAGGAGATGTTCCAAAAATGTATGGAGCCTGGGCTAGCACTATGTACAGTCAACAGCAAAAGTAGATGATCAAAATCAGAAATTCAATACCTACTAATGAACGGAATTCGTGTCAGAACTCTGCCACACAGCCACACAGTCTCTGCACACAGCTCAACAACAACAACAGCAACAGCTCTGCCACACAGTTCTGACGCGAACTCCGTTAATTAGTATAGAATTTCTGATTTTGATCATCTACTTTTGCTGTTGACTGTACACTAAATGTAAATATCGCTATACAATATAGAAACCGTTTCTTAATGTTAATTTTGTCTAACTTGACTTCGTTTTAATGTACATTTAAATTAACTCTGTCAAGGAGAGCAACACAAAATAAATATGGTGGATCAGCAATATGTGAAATGTCACTATGACAATGACATTAAATTGATGTGTCGTAATATCTGTGAAAGAAAACAAAACACGAATTCAGAAAATACATGGGTTTTGACTAACATTCAAAATTGAAAACATACCAAAATAAAAACAATCACTAAAAACTCCGAAACACCCAATCAACACGCGGGAACACAACAATCCAAAGACAAAGTCAAACTGTCAAAGAAAGACGTCACTCACGAAACAAAACTGTCAAAGTCGTCAAACGTCATGTCAAACACAACTGTCATGGCTACCTTAAAAATAGGGTTATCTTATCAAAAAACTTCCTGTACTTTTCTTCAAATTAATTTGTTTGTATTTTTATGAAAATCCGCTATTTTTTTCCTATATAACTATGTAGTGTACATGGTGGTAGCCCAAAATCAAAAATCTCCTTTATTATATTAGTATGGATTATCTAGGGAACGTATCCTTAAACAATTCCAGTAACTACATACTTCTCGAACCACCCCTATTTCATTTTCCAAATACCCGTCGTTAGAAACTTGTAGAGGCAACAAGTTTTAATAACTACAAACTACCCGCAAGGTTTACGGAGTTGGCAACATTTTATAAAGCACCCGGCCCTCAACTTGATTGATGAGCTGAAAGTTTTGGAAGAACAATACACGTATCATGTATTATGGGCACTGATTGGTAATAGGTGGGTAACGGAAGGGGGGGGGGGGGGGGGAAATTTTGAGTGGGTTGTATAGAGTTATGTTCTAGTTTTACCGGCATCATCATCTGCCTAGCCTTTTCCCAACTATGTAGGGGTCGGCTTCCAGTCTAACCGGATGCAGCTGAATACCAGTATTTTACATGGAGCGACTGTTAGTTATGTTCTAGTATAAAGTCGTAAATATTTAAACATACATACAAATAAATAAAATTGAAGAGATTGTTTGTAATGTAAAATTATCAGCTTTTTACTAAATTATTACGGTATTTTTTTATTTTGTGTTTATGTCTGTTTGTTCCGGCTAAACTCCGAAACTGTTAGACCGATTTTGATCAAATTTGGTATGGCGATATTTTGGACCCTGGGGAAGGACATAGGGTATAAATACTTTTTATCGACATACCACGAAGCCGCAGGCCGAAGCTAGTAGTCAGTATAATCAGTCGTGTTTCTTGGGTTTTCTTGTTACTAAGTAGGACGGAAAGTGAACACTTGTGTAGCTACGTAGGTGTATTGGGTAGATTGACCCGATCACGATTACCTAAAAAAGAACAAAAGTATTTAGAACAATGAATGAAAAAAAGAAAGAAAATAAGTTTTTAGTTGCGGTAAACATGACGCAGAAAACAAACACAAAAAAAAACTGGCCAAATGCGAGTCGGACTCACACACGAAGGGTTCCGTACCACAAGGCAAAAACGCCGAATATAACACGTTTGTTGTATGGGAGCCCCCCTTAAATATTTATTTTATTCTGTTTTTAGTATTTGTTGTTATTAGCGGCAACAGAAATACATCGTTTGTGAAAATTTCAACTGTCTAGCTATCACGGCTCATGAGATACAGCCTGGTGACAGACGGCCAGTGGAGTGTTAGTAATAGGGTCCCGTTTTTACCCTTTGGGTACGGAACCCTAAAAAGAACAAGTTAGGGGAAATTAAGCTTCACATCCAAGCAAAATGGCGGACGGACGGACATTGTATTGCTGTGAAAAGTTTTAATACTCCCACTTAACAATCTCAACATAAAGTAATTCCTCCAGGCAAACGTTTAATGTCCCTTCACTAACGCAATAAAAATCTTTAAAATATTTATCTATAGCTTGCACATACATTTATAGTGGCTCAAAACAAATACCACTACAAAACCAATTTCGACTCGAAACAGATATAAACAAAAACAAAAGCGCATCATATTTTATATAAATAAATACCCTATCAGCTCTTTCTGTCCGATATGAGATCAACATTATTTGCTAGCTTTGTTACATAGTACAGAACGTGTTTTATAGACATTGGCGAAAGGGGGAGCGAATGGAATCGCGTTTGCGGGATGTAGCTAAAATCGGTTTCTTTTTTAAACAGCTACACACTTGGCGACTTTTTGTTGCTAAGGGTTGCTGTCGTCTGTCAGCCTGTTCATCTCTGACGTGATAGTGTGTCTTTGTGTGTAATGGCTGGGCCACACCAAATTCAATGCCATTGATGTATGTACATCAATGGCATTGAATTTGGTGTAGCTGTTTAAAAAAGAAACCGATTTTAGCTACCTACATCCCGCAAACGCGATTCCATGTTGACGTACATGTACAGTCAGCAAAAGAGTTAGGTATGCAGGATCGTCGGATATAGTTGAAGTTTAGTAATAAACCGATGGATGTTCTCGAATAAAATTTAATTTTATTAATAGAAAACTAACAGCTCATTTATCAAATTAAATTTCAGTCGACAACATCCATCGGTTTATTACTAAACTTCAACTATATCCGACGATCCTGCATACCTAACTCTTTTGCTGACTGTACATGTACGTCAACATCTCACATTGAGTTTCATACATCTTCTATATATATAATAACTTAAACTCGGGTTTTCGTGTCTATCTGTGAGACCGCGTTGTTCTTCTAGCAATCCAGCAGAGACATGATATTGTGTTGCAATTCATGTTGGCCAATATCCGAATTATGAAAAGTTGGGCCATTTGTAAAAAGAGAGACTATAAATTACCAATAAAACCTCTTATAATCAGCTTATCTGCCTGGTAAGATCACATAAGTTTGTCCCCCAATCATGTTCAATTTGTTGTCATTATTTTGATGTCAAACGAAAGTACCTACACTCGGTTTTTCTTAGCTAATTTTTGTGTTGATTTTCGTTCCACAAACCGGGTGTTAGTTGCGCAACAGAATCACCACAAAAAGTTGCCACGTGTGCAACCAATAGTTCAGGTTGTGATAAGTGCGTCTGTAGTGCCATAACGCGGTCGTCCCTCAGGAAATAAGAGACACTGTGTCGGGGCTAGGTCCCACTCCCTCCCCGGGCTAACACCACTCGTTTTATTATTTTCCTATTATTTCGTATATTGTTCGGATGATTTGATTTTCTGTTCCGCTGCGGTTTTATATCTGATGTAGAAGGGTAGTTTTTTCTGGAGGTAGTGTGTAATAAATACGCTGTCAAAATGGTACTTTTTTCAATCATTTGGTGCATCGTGCAAATACTACAGTTTTTTATTTTTCATGTGTCACGTATGTATTTCTGAAGGGTGGTGGGTCTTACTCTTCATGATAGCGGTATAAAAGTTACCATATTTTCAATAAGACCTGCTATTTATTTACATTCGTACTAAACGTAATTTTCGTACTTATTTTATCCTTACTTTCGTTTTATTAGCCACAGCCAAAGTGTTGAACTCTCTGCCAACGTCTGCCCTTCCACATTTAACTCGTCTGCCATCAAAGCAAAAGTAAACGTAGGCATCTCCTACTTTTTTTTTATACGTCTTTAGGTCCAGTAGGTAAATGACCATAGTACGGAAGCGTCAAAAAGTGCACCTTTACATGCCAGCTTTCAAAGCAAGAGTGAACGTAGGCATGTAGGAACGTGGGCACGCTCGTTCCTCATAGAACTCATCCATCGCGTGATCGAGGACAAGAGCAGGCCCATTCTGCAATAAAAATAAAAAAGATGGCCAATGGGGATTGTCCAAAAATTCTAACCATTAGATTTTATTTTATTTTTTGAAAATTTAGAGCATTTTGAGAAACTAATTTGAATATTTTGATGATTGGCTCAATAGTTATTTTAAAAAAAAATATTTAATTATTTTAAGTTTTTAAGATAGGTGACGTCATCTTTGGCTTAAATAGATTAAGTGCCGTTGCTTCACTAGTACATAATTAAAAATTTAAATCTGTCAACACAACGTCATCCATATCACATCTGTCAAAGTGTCAATACTGAATACTCAAATACTGTCTTTTATAATCGAATTCGAATCCTATCCTATTATCGTATTTGTTTACAAATGGTTTTTTTATGAGTAAGTGTCGTCCAAGGAATATACTACTCTCTGTCGTCACTAGAACAATCTACGCGGCGACTTAGAAATAGAATAATAACGCACGCGGCGACATAATTTTATTGTTCGTTTTCCTGAACCACAAATGACCACAATGAGCGATACTTTTGTTAAAGCTGACTCGCGAAACCTGCCTAAAGTTGAGACCGTTATGATATTAGAGTATATTTCTACTAGCAGCCATCATAGCGTAGCTGAAATAAGGGGAGCAAAAATAATAATATAATAAATATAATTTGACACTTGACAGATTGTAGACAATACTTGCCTCTTACTTTTTAACGATAACGAGGTAACGATACAAAACTGTACAGCCAAACCAAAGGGCAAACAAGGTCAATCGTATTTTATCGAAAATATCAATAAAATATGAATATTTTTCGTAATTAATTAGTCCGTAATGATCAGTAACGCTATTCCTCGAAATGGTTTTTCAATTACAACATTTAAAAAAATATGAACAATGCCCATTGTAGTCACTGTCACTGTCACACAATAAAATAAACCTGAAACATTGAGCCAAATAAGTTGTATGCTCGCAATATGATTCATAAGTTTTTGATGCCCTTTGAGTAGGTCTCCTCCTTTTTATATACTTGTACATATTATTATTTGAATACTAAGCTTTTAGAAATATGATTCAAGTTTTCCTTATTGGTCATCATACTAATACTATTATTAAGCATGAACACGAAAGTTTTGCTCGTTTTATCACCAACTTACAGCTTAACCAAGTGACATGATTTACTTACCTCGGATTAGTGTAGTGGCTTGATTGACACGGGATGTTAAAACAAAGTTTGTTGGCTAATCCTTTTATTGGTCGAAAGTGTTGGAGCAGGCAATTTATTGGTGACTTGGAATCACTGTTTATGTACGTCTTTTCGGGTTCTATTTCTTTCGCTTTTCATGCATCACGTTTTTGAATGCATTCATTCAAATGCATGCATTGCTTTCCGCAGCTATGGTTGAGCAAGATCGAGTTCTAAGCTATAAATATAGGTAGCTGCATAAAAGTGGGTGCAGTGCCATATAAATAACATAAGAAGCCTTTATCGTTCCCACTGCTGGGACACAGGCCTCCTTTCTTTTTGAGAGGGATTGGGCCGTAATACACTTCGCAGGCCCAGTGCGGGTTGGTAGATGTTACATGTTTTCGTATTTTTGGTTCTACGGCATGTCGGTTTCCTCATGATGTTTTCCTTCACCGTTTTCGACAGCAGTGGTGATGTATAAATTACACAAAGTAAAGTACCTGCCTGGGTTCGATCCACAACCTTGCAACTCGTAAGTCGGGGCCACTTACCACTCGACCACCATAAAAAAAAATATGAAAAAAAAAAGATTCAAGATTATAATAAATCAGGAAAAAAAACTGTTCCCTACATTTTGACGAGTTATACAAACATAAATGTAGGGAACAGCTGATTTTTTTTACGCGATTTCATATTTGGTCCCATAGTAAAAGTTATTCATAATGATGAGTACAATGACCTCTTAAGAGGTTGTTGGTGTTTTTCCAATAACTCTGTATAAATAACTATATTAAAATCTTTATATATTAGAATATACTTAATTTGTTTTTCCTCTGTGTTTCGTATTTTGATAACCTAGATACCTACAACCTACGCATTTAAATTTTCTGGGCACTATGCCAGTCAGTGCTTACAAAAGTAAATACAACATTATGTAATTACGTTCACAAAAACTCAGCTTCATAATTTAAAAATTAGGACATCCTTTTGAAATGACTAAAAATATTCGCTGTATAGAAGTCATTCATACCACGCAAGCCCCAACTCACAAAGAATTTGAGGTTATTTTTCTCATTTCAAATTCTACGTGCGAGGAGTGGAATCGTAAAAAGCGGATTATAGTCGGTGTGCTGGCGTGGCGGATAGAATTCGTGAGAATAAGCCGAGTCGGCAATATGGGCTGCTTTATTTACCCGTAGCTACTAAGCTGCATATAATGAAAACGCACTGTCGCGGGGCGTCAAACGACGACGAACAAGTAAAAATGTCTAGTCATAGCGGTGTGAACCGTCGTGATACTTGATTTATTTTTAAAAGTCATTTATTAGCTTCTCTTGTGACTTTATAAAAAGGTTTTGTTAGAATTAAGTACCTACCTATGTCATCAAGCTATGGACAAAATTGTCAGAATTTAATAGGATCAAAACGAGGCTTTTGGCTACTTTGTATATATGTGTGTATTTTGTCTTTTTTTTTGTAATGTGCGTTTAGTTTGTGCCGAATAAACATTTTTTCTTCATTCTTCTTCTCTGTGTAAATGAGTGTTTCTGTTGCTTGAAGCTATTTTGCCTTACAACATCGCTGTTATTAGTAGGTATTAATATTTACCGAGTAAAACCCTGAAGTATGATCCCGTTTTGATAAGAACTTGTTGCTAATGGAAAAGATACTGTGGGAAATAGATGCATTTTAGTGACCATATATGTATATTTAATGAGGCTGAATAACCACTTTAACAATTAATGTAAAGGCTTATTAGCAATTTCACTGCAGTTACATTTTATGTGTGTGAAAGGTATTTTAAACCTACATAACCAGTGCGTTGAACGGAAAAGCTTGTAACAGAAGTGGGACATTAATGTAATTTACAGATTACAAACGCATATAGCAAGCACAATCAAATTTATTTTATGAAGCCTCGTTTATGAGCATGTAACACGTATTACTGTTTTACGTAATGCATAATTCCCCATAGACATGCAATTGCAAGCGCTCCGCCTATTTAACTTCATGATAACATGATTTGTAATTTCATGATACGCTCGAATGTGGAGTAACAGGTTATGTTTATTGTTTCTGATAATGAAAACTATAATTAGCATGCTAAGTGAATGTGGTTTTAAACTAATTTATTCAGTTTTTCACCTTTTTATATTGTGTGGCATGTTATTTTGTTGTGCACGTAAGTAAGGATTTCCCAAACAATTGAATATTGCTATTCGGTTCGCGCAAGACCAAATTAATTCCAAAACCAATATTCTATCCTTCTTAAGATTTTCATTTCCTCGAATCGAATCCAAATTACGTGCCATAGTTTCCGGCATCATAGTCGCAAGTATCAAAACCGCAAACTCGCAGTAGTTCATTCTCGTGGTTGCTTATCCGTGCACGTCGCGACTTGTCACTTGTCGCACGCCATGTCGACTCCCCACTCCCGACTACTGCGATCCTGAAACCCTATAGGGGTTTTCCTGTCCTTTATTCAAAATGTCTCTATGTCTAATTGGAAGAAATTGTCTCACAAACTGACGGTACAATTGGGGAGGTAATAATTACCACACTCGTCTCGTTATTTTTGTTGCAGTTGTGTCTCGTGGTTGTGAAATTAGAAATTGTGCGGCGGTTGGTGACTATGACTTTTTTTAATATGTTTTGTTTCAGGGAACCCTCCCTCATATCCTTAACTTTTTTGTATCTAAAGAGATACAGCAATTCTACTTTAGGGGTGACTAAACCCGGGTCAGCGGGATTGTCCGAAAGGGTTCCTGGCCCGGAACATAAAGGGCTAAGGAAGGAACACGGGTGGGTTTTAGATAGTAAGAGTCTGACACTCCCTTCCGCTCCACCCAGAGCGGGAGGGGTCATTTGATGATTTCCCATCTGAAAAAAAAGGGGTTTCTAAAAAAAACAAAAAAAATAAAATAAAAGTACAGTTTTACTTTTACTTATAAAAGTCTCATTCAGGAATAGTCTCATACAGGTATTGCAATTTTCTATGAAACATCAAATTTTTTTTTGTGATTCTTTGGTGTTCTGATGTTGATGTTGTCTGTGTGAATTCAGCATATGGTTCTAACCATATGCTGAATTCATGGTTACAGTATCCGCACTGGTTAATTTTTTTTTCCTGAATAATTGAAGTCACATGCATGTATAGTTTCATCCCAGGATATCCGTCATTCATGAATCAGTTGTATCTCAGGAAATATTTACTGAACAGCAAATCTTGTCCTGGTATATCACGAATGAGCAAAAACAAAGCAAAACGTTGTGAAGCAATACAATTTTATATTCGTCCATAAATCGTTTGTTCTTATTCCGACAAAGAGCTCCCAACTATTGTGAGTCTCATATCACTTCCCATAAAAATGTTTTATGTTAGTGGCTAATAAATGACGTCGGCAAATTCAGTAAGACAATAATATGAGGAGGCTCTGCATCCGTTTCTTTTATTCCCTCCCTCCCCTAGTAATCATTGTTTCGGCTGAGGGGCGCCAAACCGACAGACGGCTACAGCTAATATCCCCTTGTTTTCTCTTTGCCAAACAGAACACCATGTATGTATGTATACCTAATTGGAATCGTTTTACTGAATGGGTGATAAAATTTTATGAAGCCGCGTGAAATTAAAATGTACTGTATTGGTGGCTAGTAACCGCGGGAGAATTTTTCTGTTATTTACATTTAGTTGTGCGTTAGCGGGAATTCCCGGATACATATTAATAAAATGGAAATACATATATTTTCGGGGTAGAAGTAGTGCATCTAATCCTCTAGTCTACATAAAAGTTTATAGCTCAAGTAGGCAAAGGAACGTGTCAAAAATATTTGAATTAAGAATTACAGATAATTTTCAAGCTAAGCTCAGATTATAGAAATTCTATAATCTGAGAAGCTAAGGAACAACAAACTGAATGTCATATAAGTTAACAAAGTTCAAAGTCCACAAACGGTCACTAAAATATCAACATAGAATACATTATTCACTAAAGTAGATAACTGATTAAGTGGCGATGGAATGTAAATTATTTGAAGGGCAATTCCCGTAATTATTAAAACGTACAAAGTCTCATCTCTGCGACAATCAATTTCAGAAACTTGTGAAAAATGTACGAAAATTGGAGGTATTTTTGACAGATTGAGACTAAGATCAGACTGTGGACGTTCTTAAAATTACGAGAATTGCCCCTCTGTTTATGAACACTCGTTTGTGTACCAAAAATGCTACTATAATGTAGGTACAGTTCAAACAATAAACATCTGTTATACTGATCGTATCCTGGTTTTGGATCGTAGCTTGGATAACCCCAATTTTTTTAATAACTAGACGGTTCTTCTACAGACTCTCGTGCCGGCACGAATTCAAAATAAATATCTACCTAACTCATTAAAATGACATAACACGGAATTAATTTGAGTTTAATTAATGTCTCACTGCACTCTTCGAACACCCCAACAACATTTGCACAAACTAATGCTTGCATTCATAATCATATTAATCCCATAGTTCCGAAAATATCGCAACCTTCGTAATTTCGGTTGGTATACCGAATATTTGCAGTGCAAGTTGTGTTCGCGTGCAAGTAACTATAATAATATCTGGGAATAACTAATGAACGGTAAACCTTTAGTTTTGCGAAGTTCAACAACTCGTGGAGTAAAATGGTTTTACCTTAGAGTTTTCTATTAGTTCGTCCACAGTAAATATTTTTATATTAAATTTGGTCCGCTCTTGACTTTGATCTCGCCTGATGTAGAGCGATGTATGAGGTCTGGGATGGAACGAGCGTGCCCAGAAGATGCCTGTTCATTCTTGCTTTGAAGGCATAGGTTATAGGTGAACTTTTTGACGCTTCTTTTCTATGATCATTAATTACCTATTATGATTAATAAAACGCCTGTTCATAAAGAAGTCCTCCAGACCGAATTTCGGCCATGATGACCAATCTCAGCGGAGCTTCTCCTTCGGCGCGGGCGATATTATAGTGCACAAGTGTTTGCGCAGACACAGGTGCACTCTCTCTTTCGTTCATAATAAAGCGTATCTTTAAATTATTTTACATTATGTATATTATTATTTTCATATCTTGACCTCGGCTTGTAACCCCTAATTTTTTTCTGCCTTCTAAATTCGTATTGGCGTTTATCACATGATTGTATGCTATTATCTTATAATGACTAGAAAACTATGCATGTCATAATTTCTACAGCAGCTAGTTTCTGTTGATACTAAAACAAGAAGAACTTAATTTATAATATCTTTACATAGTATAAAACAAAGTCGCTCCCGCTGTCTATAAGCTTAGATCTTTTTAATCGAGTTTTAAGCAATAGATAGGGTAATTCAAGAGGAAGATTTATATGTATAATAAATGCATATTATAGTAGAGAAAAGCCGAAAAATTTTAAAGATTTGTAATGTGATATCGTAACCAAACATATTTTTGTGCGCTTACATTGCAAACGCTGGCTAAACCTTACGAGATAGATTAAATTAATGTACTACGGAATTGTATATAAAAAAGTCTGGGATGGTATTTGTGGTATACCCACAATAACCAGTTTTATCTTTTAAATATTACAAAAAAAATATGCGTTATTTACCAAGCTATTTTAAACAATACAGTATTATTCCATATCCAATTAAATACATTAAATACGTTGTGCATTTCATGCAGATCAAAATTGCCCTTTACAGCATATCATTAAAATGAATATCTTAGAAGATATCAGGGACTTAAAAAGCGGGGTAGAGCGGCTGACGGGGCGGTACGAAGTTCGCCGGGTCAGCTAGTTCTATAAAACACTCAAGTGGTGTAGGTACCTGTCTAAAGCCCATAGTGTAGCAAAACAGCATGAAAGAGTAGCCTCAAATAAGAGCAAGCTTGGCGGACGGATTAAGTAATAAGTAGTTTGTTGTTATTAGCAGACAGGAAGACGCCACTTTTTGACGTAATTCCTCTATTGCCTTATGACACACATAGTACATACTGGTGGACTGCTGGTGAAGAGATTGTCTATCTTGTTCTAGGATCCACAGAAAATAAAATGGAAATACTTAGACGTACAAAAATGTTCCAAAGAAGCAAAACATGTGTTACTTACCTCATAAAGCACCATTTATGAAAAACGGTGTGAATTACTATTTATATTCACTCCAATAAAACATGAATAATTGGAACGAAGTACTTTAACGTGGCTTGTGTTAAGAGAAAGTTGGTAAATATCACGTAAAAACCATTATGCCCTCATAGAAAATTTTCCAAATCTAAGATGGCAATAACTTTCAAATTTTTCGTCACGAGTGTCGTTTTCACAGTTTTGGGGTTGCTTAAGCCGATAGCCAGGTCAAAATAAAAATCCAAGATGGCGACAACTTCATGAGAACCCCTAAAAAAACTTATACTAGATTGTGTTAAAAACGCGTATTATATTCACACTCTCTCTCTCTGTCTCTTTCTATTATATACGAATGTGTGTGCGCGCGAGTATCGGGTAAAGAACTTTGTTCCTGATGAGGGTCCCCCGACCGCATTTTTTATTCCGTAGTTTTTATACTTTCTAATGGGACTGCAGTCTCAAAGATTTTGTATTTAAGCCAAAAAAACTAGTCACAGTGGGCCAGCATTATTTGCACCTATTTACTTATTGCAAGCATTTTGTCTCAGAGAGCCAATATATTAAATCTAATTCCATCAAAAACACAGCATTAAATGCCATTCACTTTTCAAAAAGCTAAGGCAATAAGACTGTGATTACCCTCAACTTTTCTGAAAAAAAAAACTAAAGACAAAGAAAAAACCTAACGTATCTAGCATTAACATAATGGTTCAATACGATAAGTGAATTCACTTGATTGCGCTACACAGGATCAAATAAGTACCCACCATTTATAACTTGGAATAAAAGTTTTTTAACTTCTTAAAACAACCTGGAGTAGAGGTTGACGAATTGATCGAGAATCCAGCCAAGGGTAGTCAGAAGTCATAGCTTTAAGTGAGCTTGCATTTAACAAACCACTATTCTTCGATAAAAACGAGTTTCGTTTATAGGAAAGCTGCGACAGGTACACTTAATACCTATATTGTCTTAAAAGTATATCTCTTTGTCTCTATTTCCTACTCATCACCCTTGGCAATCACCACGCCTAGTACAGTCAGAAAAATAAATGTGAAACAAGATGACACCTACGCCAACTTGCCGTGTTATAACCATTTCATAAAACTGCCAAAGAATAACAGCTGGGATTTGAATATACGGACAATTTAAATTCGAAGTCTATTTCCCTGACTTTATCTAATTGGTAAGAAGACTCATCAATACATGACAAGATTCTCTATCTAATCAACCACATAAATCTTCACAAACCCACAAAAGATAATAGAAAAGCTCCTTTATCGTGAGCAGACAGCAAATTCAAGAATTATTACGCCATTAAACTTTTATTTTCCGAAGAAACTAACCCACTATCTCCGTCCTTCAGATTCTGACACATGGAACAAAGTTGCTTTCGCATGATTCAGGCACTTTGTCACTCCCGGTTCCATTGTTAGACCCCCCTCTAGCTTTAGTGAGATTGGTTTTACTCTTTTGCACCTAAAGTTATTGTTCTAGGGCCACACGTCATTATTCAACGTCATATATCTCAAATGCTAGCACTTCGAGGGGAACGAAAGTGTTTTCCATTCAACATTGATCCTCCTTTGTTTTAGAGATTGTTTGGTAAGATGAACAGTTGATACATTTGTTTCATATTTGTTGCTTTTGAGCCAAGTTCAAGACGGCTTTATCAGATTCACATAAAAAATGGATTTTGAGTTATACGCCTGTATATTATTATAATATTTGCACCAACGACAGCCCCATTTTATGTCCAGGAAAATCGCTGTCCATTTCAAGGTTGCCTGGAAGAGATCGCAGAAAGCGATAAGGCCGCCCATTGTATTTTTTGTAGTGTTTGATGTATTTTTCTCATATATGTATGTGTTATGGTGTACAATAAAGTATCTCAACTCAACCAAGACACGTAAATAAAAATTCTTACATACAACGTTATCCTTATAACGTCATTCAACGTCAACGTCAACCTCAGCAAAATTGTGAAGTCGGTAACAGATATTACTCGTATCAAAATCTAAAATAACAACCCACATCACTATTCATGAATAAAAATCATCTATGTATGAATAACAAAATCGTATATGAAACCTAATATCGTTCTCCACATAGCTACGCAGGTGCTATATACAAGGTACGTGATAAAAATTCAGTGCACATCGCGAAAAAATCTCTGAGTGAGAAAATATCCAAGATCCCCAGTGTTTGCTCTTGGTGGTTAAGCTGCATCTAATGAAATCCCCTGTCAGGATATCCTTGCACCATATCTTAATTCGATCATGTAGTCTTGATACTTTTTAAATTATTATTAGGTAGGAAAAATAGATTTTCACTCGTTTTTGACCGATTGGCCGGAGAAGGCACAATATATGGAAAATTGGAGAAGTATGTGGGGAGACCTTTGCCCAGCAGTGAGACAACATGGAATACAAAACAAAAAAAAAATGTGCTCTAGTAAAAGTAGTAGGCCCACAACTAGGAAAAAAGTGAAATTGAAATAGAACCATCAATGCTAAAAGAAAAAGAAGTAACATGTAGAATTTTAAATGGTAAAAGACAATACGAGCATGAAATATGTTTAGCGTTTATCTAAACAGAAAAGCCACTTCCAACACAATAGACTAATAGTAAAGAGTAGGTACTAATGTAGGTATATGTAAATTGCCATAATAATCTAAAGCTCTGTAAGCAACGAGAATGTTGCAAGTTGATAAAACTGCAACGGGCTAAGATCCCAAAAATCAACTGAAATAATATCAATTCAATAATAAGCCGTTCATGATCTCAAATAATTTTAACTTCGGTGCCCTTATTCCAAAATATGAAAAGTATCAAGACATTTCGTCCCCTCTACCAGCGCCACGTGGACATTGAGTATTTTCAGTGTTGTTACGTTTGGCGTCTATTTTTGGGGCGTTATTCCGGACACGAAGACACTAATCTTTCTTATTTCATAAATATCCATTAACAATATCATTTATTTTGGGAATATTAGGGGCATGCTGATTAGGGGATCAAGGAAAGTATTATATTAACAACACCTTGACACTTTGAGCATTGAGCTATAGTGACAAGGTATAGGCTTTGTAAGGCGGTGGGGAAGCCACCGATGTCTACATTTCATTAATTTTGTTGTTCTTTTAGAAATCAATAAATTAAGATCTGTGGTATTAAGCAAACAGAAGATAAGAGCGTAAATCAATCAAGACTATCAATTCAAACTTTTGTTGCGGCTAAGGGTGCTTCCTAAGAAATCTTCGTGCGTAGCCAACTGTACATATCTTTGAATAAAACCCCCTCTTCAATTGAACAATGGGACGGTTCAGCCTAGTGGACAATAACGCTTGACCAATTTTCTTTTGTGCGGATGCCTACGATTGGAGAATATCAAACGGGGGCCCAGACGGTGCGCTGATTGAGCCTCTTTTTTGTTGAAAAACCATTGATTTTGAGAAATTCACTGAACAATATTACAGGGTAACAAAGTGGCTACTTTGAGAAGCAGAATGTGTGATACACGTGTGACTTGTGAATTTTACGAAGCGAAGCTCGAGAGAGGCACTTAGAGATATTTTGAATTCGCTTAGCTCTGTCATTTGCAACAAATGTGTTCAACCTTTTTTATTGTTGTATTCTAATGTTGAGTTGGAATATTCTTTGGATGCTAGTAATGTACGTAATATTTATGAAGCAAGTGGGGCTTAAAAGTCTCAGCTACGACAAAAAAATAAAAAAATAGTTCTCAACTGTTTTCATTCAAGTAAACCTACTCAGTATGATCAGCCTATAATGTTCCACTGCTGGGACACAGGCTTCCTCTTTGTGAGAAGAGTACTTGATTGAAAGCTACTTATTTAAAGTTAATTATTATAATAGACAAAAACATTGCGCTGTACCTATTTGTCATTGCCATTGTGATCTTGTTCTCGAAACTGTAATTATCTAAAGTCTTTATTTAATTACGTTGCTTATATATTTAGTATGTATAAGATACATATCAAGACCCCTCCGGCCCTCCGTGCCTCGGAAAGCACGTTAAGCTGTTGGTCCCGGCTGTCATTCGTAGATCTTTGGCAGTAGTTACGGGTCGTCAGAAGCCCGAATATCTGACAACCAGTCTTACCAAGGGATATCTGATTACCTAGTAACTGGGTTGTGAAGGTCAGATAGGCAGTAGCTCCATGTAAAATACTGGTATTTAGCTGCATCCGGTTAGACTGGAAGCCGACCCCATCATAGTTGGGAAAAGACTAGGCGGATGATGATATATGTATTTAGTATGTATGTATCTATTATTTAGGATATGTATATATATGTGTATCTATTTTAGTATTTTTTAAACTAATTATTGCACCAACGATAACCTCATTTTATTTCCAGGCAAATCACTGTTCATACCAAGGTTGCCTGGAACAGATCTCAAAAAGCGATAAGGCCGCGCATTGTATATTTTTAGTATTAGATCAATTTTAATTTTTGTGGTGTACAATAAAAAATATATAAAACCTAATGTTATTTCAAAGATGGGAAGACGACTTGAAAACTTGAAAAGTTTACGAAGCTTTTCCAAAACTCATGTTGTGAGTTTCGACAGAAAGCATATGCTAATGAGCAAAGCCCACCGGAGTCAAGCAGCCTGCTGTGTTTCGTCGATACGTGGGAGTTCCAGTGCCTTAGCCATCTTCTGGGCACGCTCGTTCCATCATAGACCTCATCCGTCGCTTTTCATCAGGCGTGATCGAGGTCACCATTCGGCAATTTAAAGAAAAGCAATCCGGAGATTTCTGATGTCTAAACCTTTAAATGGATTGTAAAATTAGTTTTAAAATTGTTAATAAAGACTATTTGAAATTGAAATCGAACCTAATGGTATAGGTAATAAACCGATTGAACATAAATCCACTCCTGGTCCCGGTATATTGTAAAAGGTGTATAATTACACATGGCGGCTTGCTCACCCCACGACCCATAGAGAGCAAGTTAAGCCTTGTCTTGGCAGATATCAGCAGGCGTCTTAATTGGCTTTTATGGCGTACTGAACACCTTAACACGATGGCGAGGGAATGGGAAATTAAGTCCGGCAATTACTGGCTGTGTCATCTCTGTGGTGGGTTTTGTTTTGTATAAATGATAGAGGAGTTTTTGTGTGAGATTGACTATACTTTGCTGTCTATACAAGACTTAGTAGATGTATGTTTTTTTATAATTGACATATAACTTTACACGAAACGTTTCCGAATAAAAAATGTTTTATCGTAGTAGTTTGCTTTGTCTGAGGTGGAAAATCTAGTCGAAGTTTTCATAATATTCAATAACTAGCTACGCCCCGCGGTTTCTTCCGCGTAAATGTCGATCCTGTGGGAATATCGGGATATAAAGTAGCCTATATGTTAATCCAGGGTGTCAGCTACCTCCATAGAAAATTTTATCAAAATTGGTCCAGCCGTTTGAACGTGAAAAAGTAACAAACATATAAACACACACACTCACAAACTTTCGCCTTTATAATATTAGTGTGAAATAATATTGTGTTTCATTAATAACTGAAATCTTTGCTAAGTTAATGTCAGAATGAAAAATTTCCTGTTTCTAACATACCTTGATAACGAGGTCGTAACAAAAGATTCACTAACAAACCCGTTAAAAAACGTTCCATTGAACAAATAGCCTTCGGAAAGCACAATCAATTTACAAAGGAAACAATCTTTTGCCAACAAAATAGACTTGCCAACCTACTTTCCAAGAATTCGATAATTTATAGCCACAAATAGAAAATAACTGTTTCGGCGGTGAACCATCTAATTTCCAACATTGTAGCTCCGTGTATTTATTTCCCTGGGCTTTGTTCTTCTATCCGCGAATTAAGCTGGGATCCGCGACTCGCCGAATGATTTATACAAGCCACGCTCATCCCGCTTTATTTACGACTACCGTTCTACAGAATAATTACAGGGCGGTATAAACGTTCGCAGATGTAAAAAGGGATTACCCTTTAATGATTACGGCGTAATTGCGCAAAGAAAGTTGAGAGAAAAAAAGGCTTTATTCACCTCCTGAGCTCGAGTTAAATATTGAAGCACCGCTAACTTTAAACGAATAAAACTTTGTTATTTCAAGTAGAGGTGTAGTAGCTTGTATAGCTACACAATATTAAAATAGTATTTGGCTCGCCTACGCACCACCACGTGCTTGCGGGCTGGCGGTTCGGCATCGAATGCGCCCCACTCAGCTCGCACCTTGTGACGTATGCGCTCGAGACAAATCATAAGTATATCTACATACACTACATCCCTTCCTTATTTTAATTTATTTTATTTCCGTATTAAATAATAAGGATCTTTAGGAAGAAATAATAATATTATATTTTGAATCTAGTATGTATTAAATTACAAGTAGTCTGCTTGATATTACTCCTCTGTAGTCTCGTAACTTTTTATTAACTAAGTAAGCCGCCTTTTTGGCAGCTTCATAAAATCCGTTTTTTAATCAATCCTCACAAGTAATTGCTTTATTTTAACTCCGTTATAATCAATATATTTCCCTGTTAATTTTGTTTATCCGGCCCCTTCCTTTTCCTTTCCCTCAAAAATAAATTTATATCTCCTCTCAATTGCTCGGAATAGACGTATAGTTCTTTAGGCTAATTATCATTACACATTTTCCACTGACCTTCAATTTTTTTCAGATTTACTACATACCTCCTAAGAACTTGTCCTGTTGTATCATTTCGTACTTAGATAACTCCTCCTGCTGCTTTTTTAACAGTGTGAGGAGTTGGGTAATAATTTAAACTTAATTTGTTAGCTTTAATGATATTCTTCAAATACAAAGTGTATCTCCCAATACTAAATCACATTGTTTTGCTTTTCGTTTTCTATTTGCATATTCTTTTCCCTACTGTTTACTTTCATTATACATATCTCTCACCTCCGAGTCTTCTGGTTGACGGTTGATTTCACTAACCATTTTTTCACGAAATTGCCATTTGAACAATAATTCTGCCGGAGGTTTTCCCGCTACCTATGTAGGGTACTGTTGTACATAACCAAGTATTCCTCCAAACTCTCTCTCCAGTTACTTTTCTCAGCCTGGCTGATTTTTAAGCGTTTCAATATACTTATCTCTGTTTTGGCGTTCTACTTCACCATTCTGTTGTGGCCAATACGGTACAGTGTTAAACAAACGTATGTCTCTTTCGTTACAGAACCACTTGAATTCTTCGCTACAGAATTGTTTCCCACTGTCTGCAGTTATTGTTGATGGATTTCCAAGACGGCTAAATATTTCTTTTAGATTTAATATGATATCTGCACTGGAAATCTTTCGGCTTATCTTAACCTTTATAACCCGACTAGAGTAATCCACCACGACCAATATAAATTCTCCACTCGGAAGTGGTCCCATCAAATCTATAGCTATGTCTACCCACGACTCATGTGGTAATGTCGTCTCTTAAGGTTTGGTGGATTTGGAGGACTTTAGTTCTCAATATAGCTTTCACTAAGACTATCCCGGGATGACCCTCGTGAGCTGCCATTAATACTTGATTTCGTAGTTCACTTGGGATTACTATCCTAGTTTCTCTCAATAGAATTTCTTCATAAAAGCACAGCTCATTTTCAAATAACTTGTAATTTTTAACTTCATCGTCCCATTTATTATTGTAAATACCTTCTTTAACCTTTATAATCTCTTGATCTTCTCTTGAATATTTTATAATTTCTTTTAATGTCACTGTGGCAGGCTTAGCTTTCTCCACAATCCAATGTACGTGTAGCGGTATCTACAACGCCACATGCAAACAACGCGTCATACTGACGTCACGCAATTCTTGCATCGCGCAAGCAGAGTTTACCGCGCAACTAGCGTAGATACAACGACCCGACATGAATCATAGGGCAGTTTCCCGCCAGACACAACACCCGTCTGGTTGGAGGATCCTCCCTTTTCTTTAGAATATGAGTGAACTTTACACCCTGTTTCTCATACCTCTATATACGTAATATTCGATTTTATTTAACGATGAATTCTCCAAGTGGCATAATCTAGACAAACAATCTGCAATATTCTCTTTGCCTGGTTTATAGACGACCTTGAATGCATAATGTCTGAAGTCCAATTTTGAGAACTCCCAATACTCATAGCTGTCTGTTTCCCTAAAAGATTCCTGGTTCCATCTTCTATTATGTAGAAAGTAGCACCCTCAGACTTGTCGCCTATTTTGACATCAGCTTCGAAAGCTTCAATTAGTTTATAAGGGTCATTACTTCCATATCCATAAAACGTTTTCTTCGGGATTTTTGTCTGGTTACTTATTTGTATTCTATTATTTTTTTAAGTCTCGCCATGTTTTGCCTGTAATTAAATTACATTTGCATCCAGAATCCACTAACATGTTGATTTTTTTCCCCCTCCTATGTCACATTCTAAGTCGCTGTCCTCATCTATTTTGAATACGTAATGTATGTCATCTCCCCGCCTTAGTGGTAGTCTAGTTCTACAATATTGTCTAAAATGCCCTTCCAATCCACATTTTAAACAATCTTTATCCTTAGCTGGACACTTTGTGTCTTGGGAGCCGTGGTTTTTACTTTCACATCTACCACAACCAGATTTATAAGTCCGTGTTTTATAATTGTCTTTGTCCCCTCTTTTGTTAGTTCTTGAATCCATTTTATTTATATCTATGTTTTTTCTGGTACCATCCTGATTAACTGCTTCGAGGGCATTTGCCTCAGCTATTATGTTGTCTAATGTCATAGAATCTCCTGTTTGCCGTATTTTCTTTCTTAGTCCTTGTAACGAATGTTTTTCAGTTCTGATCTATAATTTTATCATCTTTATCTTTAAATTGACATTTGTCATCTTGTTGTCGCGAACTAATTTTTTTTTTCCAACTTTTTCATTAGATTCTTGTTTAGTTAAACAAAATAAATGACGCTCATAAACTTTGCTCTGTTTTGGTGTAAAATAAGCATCAAGTTTACTTATTGCCGTCTTGAAGATATCTGATTTAACTGTGCCAGATACATTGGTTTCAGGAATATTGTAGAATATTTATTGTAGTTCTAAACCGCCAAAATGAAATAAGCTTGCTCTTTGCTTTTCACTCTTATCGATGCCAGAAGCTTCGAGATAAATAAAGAGTGCTCGTTTCCAACGCTCCCGTCGAGCTTCAACTGAAGAAGGTTCTCCTTCGCAGTCGAACTTCTCAAGCATGAGTTGGGATATAGCCATAACCTGGAACCAACCAACATTGTTGTTTCAATATCAATTAAATGATCAGATAGTACTGCTTATTTGAACTGCTCAAGTATGAGTTGGGACAAGGCAATAACCTGGACCAACCAGTTTATTGTTGTTCCAATATCAATTTAATGATCAGATAATACTGCTTATTTGAACTCCTCAAGTATGAGATGGGACATGGGAATAACCTGGAACAACCAGTTTATTGTTGTTCCAGTATCAATTTAATGATCAGGTAATACTGCTTATTCGTACTATTCAAGTACGAGTTGGGACATGGCAATAACCTGGAACAACCATTTTAATGTTGTTCCAATATCAATTTAATGATCAGGTAATACTGCTTATTTGTAACACTCAATTGACAACAATTCCATGGCGCCACATGGTGTGTATTGATGAAATCCCTAATGTTGTCAATTAGTGATCTTCTGAACATTGTGAAACTGAGTCAATTTAATGACCAGCAGTGCAGGCTGCTTTCACCCTTTTTTTTTTTTTTTTTTTTTTTTTTTTTTTTTTTTTTTTTTTTTTTTTTTTACCCTGCTATTTTGTCAATTTGTTGACCACGCACTTCTCTCGGTTACTCGGGGTCAGGGTTACCAATCATGCTGATTACAACAGTAATTTGTAACAAAATTAGCAGCCCCACCTAGAGTACCTACACCTATTTATTTAGGCTCCACCGGTTATTACACTTCGAGTCACCAACCAATCATTAATTGTGTTTGAAGTAGGTATTACAAAGTAATTACTAACAAAACGCCTCTGCCTATACTTTGAATATAGTATTAAGTAGGTATGATATTTTTAAGCTAACTTAATCAACTAACACACTACACACACATGTCTGACTACGCGATCGTGACCCATACCTCACTTTATTTACTGAAGTAAGTCGTAAAATAAACGAGCTTATTTAGGTAATTTTATTAGGCAGCACTGACAATTATCTACTACTATTATTAAGTGAAATCTGACCTAGGTATACAATAGGATAATATTACATCCTTTCTTGTAAATTAAATAAGTAAACAGCTTAACATCTGCAGCCACATATAAACATACCTACATTTTTTAATCTGTAAGAATATTAGCAGTTTGAACTTTGAACTGATTGACAAATATGCGCTGGGTACATTTGGCAACCCAGTAGGCAGTAGATAGGCACTAAATGGCAAAATGTATATACTAAGCCAAAATATTTATTATGCGTTTAACAATTCATTTAATGAGAAGGTATTCGTAAATAACAAATACAAATTGATAATTCATAAAAAGTTACCAGTGCAGCTGCGTTCGGCGGCGTGCCGATGTAATGAGTCATTCATATTGAACTTCTTTGCGTAAACAACTTTAATTTAAGATTAATCAGTTGTCACCACTACTGCACCGTTACGATTAACGTTTTAACTTTAGAATCTAGATAGCGGAGTTAAGGTTTTAAGTTTAACGTACAATTACATACCTTGTTTTCATTATGTAAACAATTTCATGAAAATAAGGAATTAAAACGTGTTGTGGCATAATAGTATCATTCCAATATAATAGTTAAGTTTTGTTTCTATTAAATACATGATTGTAATCTCGCCACAGTCACATTTACCTCCCTTTCACTTTTTCTTTCTTTTTTTTTTTTTTTTTTAATAAAATAGACCACTTTACTTACAGTTTTTGTTTTATCCTCGTCGCCAAATGTAGTAGCTTGTATAGCTACACAATATTAAAATAGTATTTGGCTCGCCTACGCACCACCACGTGCTTGCGGGCTGGCGGTTCGGCATCGAATGCGCCCCACTCAGCTCGCACCTTGTGACGTATGCGCTCGAGACAAATCATAAGTATATCTACATACACTACAAGAGGCTTTCCTCCTCTTTTTAATTTACAGAAATTATGTTAGAAGAGTAAACCAATTTAATATTTCCGCACCAAAGCTCGCAACGCCGAAAAACATAAACATTTTCTACATGCGTTAACAAAAACAATGGAAGAGCGATACCCAAACATTTCTGTTTATGTTTTCCACAAAAAGATTAAAAAAAAAACTTTAGGTACCCGGTGGGCCGCATTCAGCCGGTTACCGGGTAGCCGGGCATTGTTAGCGCGATCAGGGTCTATTCATGCCTCCCCGGGTAAACGGAAAGCTTGAAAACATTCAAATTAGTCTATTGTGATTTATTTTTCTTGCCATCAACGAATAATACGGAAGAAGTTGATAGAGGTCAATGTCATGAATTAGGTTTTAGGCTAGTGGATGTCTGGGACTGTGTTCTTTACTTTGATATGTCATGCCTAACTATGACAAATGGTTTCGAACTAAACGTATTTCCTTCAATGTAAATCATTCTTTTCTTGTAACGGCCTTCTGATTTCCACTTACCGGGAGGTAAGTGGAAATCTTGTAGCCGTTTTTATCGGGTTTTATTTTAGGGATAAAATAAAAACTTGTGTTTTACCAGTAAAAAATATTATCATGTCTGAAATGTTGCCTAAACCAGGTATAAAATGTAAAATCCGTTAATTATTAAACATTCAATCTGCCTAGCCTTTTCCCAACTATGTTGTTGTTGGGTCAGCTTCCAGTCTAACCGGATGCAGCTGAATACATGGAGCGACAGCCTTTTGGACCTCCACAACTCAGTTACTGGGTAACACGATACCCTTTGTAAGACTGGTTGTCAGACTTTCGGGCTTCTGACGACCCGTAATTACTGTCAAAAATCCAAGAATTATAAGCTCGAATAAAAATCCAAAAGCCAGAACCAGATTTAACGAAATAACCCAAAAGCTTCAGAAAAAAAAATATTCCCAAAATCCGCCAACAGGAAATGCAACACCTAAAAAACAAAGCAAACCAGTTTCCCAGAGATTTCACTACCAAATCCCGGCAGAAACATTCGTAAATTCGAAATAAACAACATTTAAGTAAGCAAAATTCATTGCTTATTTCTATCTATTGAAAGAAATTCCATCGGAGTTTGCAATTCATAGCGGGCGCGTCGAGTGCATTAGCTCCCGCTACCCGACGCGGCCATGTAATCGTATTTGCATTATAAATTTGTACGTACACCTAATGGCCTCCTGCAAGGCTGCAACTGAGAGTAAACAAACCGCGAGCAATGAAAACACTTGCGGTATTGGGAGTGATAGAACTTTGCCGTGCGACAGACGCTTGCGTCGCTTGACTAGCACCTAGGCACCTAGCGCCATTCGGACTTGAGTTGGCCGTTCAAGTTTGAGTGTAAATGAAAAGTAACTTAGGTACATTATGAGCCTTTTTAACTTACTTTTTTATGGAAACTCATTTCCTAAAATGAGTGTGGGTGGTAACTATTCTAAATAACTAGACATCATCATTCTTTGCTCCTTGTCTACATCATAAATGGAACCTCTGTGCAAAATTTCAGTTTTCAAGGCCCAAGGGTTTGGGCTGGGCGTTGATGCGTCAATCAGTAAGCGAATCAGGATTTTTCTTTTTTAAGTATTGATTTAATTCTTTTTTTTCTTTAAAAAAAAAAACATTACACCACACTAGGAATTTCTCCTATAATGTGGGTACGTTTACAAACATTCAATACACACAATTCAATTCAAATGTAATTGAATGAAATATTTGTAAGACGGGGATTGTTACCAACTTGTCAGAAATCTAAAATAACTGAATGAAAAAAAAAACTATGTATTGTATATGACAAAGAAATTTCAGCTTTCCAAATTCGAAATGACACCTATTCAAGACGATTAATGTCCCAAACGAAAACCTTACAAATACTAAGACTCCTGAAGACCTTTTTGCACAAATAAAGTAGATTAATGAGTAGTAATGACTGGCAACTATTAAAATGTATGATAGAGTGTAATAAATCACTAATGAATATCTTGAGACTAACAATTGGTGAAAAATTTGTAAACCTTCTTGGCAATGTCTTTAGGTTTTTTTATCATCATATTCTTCCCTTCAACTGTCAAGAAATCTCCTGCAGATTGGTAACAATAGAAAAAGTAATGGTGTCTCATATAATGACAGTTGAGCTAATCTTGGCTTGTGTGATGTGTGGCGGTTATGGCTTTCAGGTAAAAAATAATCAAATCAAACGTCATTTATTCAAACTAGGCTGAAAATCAGCACTTTTCGAAACGTTAAACAATCCCTCAAAAACGCCCGCCCTTCACCACTTCCTAGTGCTATATCTGGAAAGAAGAAGTGGCGCAACAAACTCTAACAGTCCTCCAGACCAATGATTATGAATCTCTAGAATGAGAATCTCAACGGAGGCTAGCTATCTACGCGAGAGATACTATAGTGCACAATAAGATTACTCTTCCCTCACTAGTCCGAGGGAACGGCAACCCGACTCGACTGGAGAGAGATCAGGCACTGGACCAACGGCTTAACGTGCTTTTCGAGGCACGGGGGTATCACACTAACATCCCAACTCCAGGCTGTTACTGAGAAATCTAATGGTAAAGTCCAGTAACACTTTGTCGGACCTGGGAATCGAACCCAAATTCCCCATGGTCAGCAGTTGCAGTTCGCAGCGACCACGAGACTAATGGGGCTTTCAGGCATTAACAAACTAAAATGTTCTTTGTTGAAATTGGTTTTGAGGAGTTTAAATATCCAATTTCAAATATACTCATTGAATTCAGTCTTTTGTTTACCATTTTTCACACCTTAGACCTTACGTTCTTTGACCTTACGTTCATCAAATCCACATGACTTAATGTATAGGTACTCCAGTCCTTTCGGAATTGCTTTTTAGGTTATGAGGTAAAGCAACTAACTATCTTGATTTGATGATGAATCATTATGTTTTATTGTATCATTATAATGATCTCTATGCCAACATAAGTTTACTTATTCATAGTACAATTAATGTGTGGCGTGAGTTATGAACCATAATCTGTGATAATTATTATGACAACGATAATACTGGATTATGACTGCGTAATATGGACATTACGTGTAAATAAATAATGGAATTAATACGTATTTTAATGATATTTCAAATAATAAAATGTAAAATTCTGAAAATAAAATTGTTGTTGATTTGGATGAAGAGTTTGCAACTTCCAGAATAAATTGAGTGAAATTATTTATACTGTAAATGAGATATCAAAATCACTTTTACACGTTATATTACAACAAAAATAAGCTAGATGGACTCGACATGTCCTATCTGACTACCCCTGAGAAGAAATGGCGAAACAAACTCAAAGGTCAAAGTCTCTTTTAAAGTTCAGACATAATCTTGGTCAGATAATGTGAGGGCAATGAAGGTAGTACCTGAAATGGTATTTTGAGGAACGTTTTGTCTCTCTCTTGTTAGTTACCTACCACTCTTCTGCACTTACTTCTCAAAAGAAACGGTTTTCATAAAGACTAACCAAAAACACACAAAAGTACCATCTTCTTAGAAACAGCACAAGAAACCAGCTTCCTCTCAAAAAGCCATAATATCCCACACGAATATAATATCAAGCTATATATAGATGGCGCTGGTAGCTAAGCCATGCCATTCGCATCGTCGAGATTGTTGGCACAGGGCGGGTTGCGGTCAGCCCCAAGCCCGCAGCCATTTTACAAGTGGTTGTTACGGTATTATACTCAGAATACTGTATTGTACACATCGTATAATTAATAATCCTTGAGATAGTCCATTATTATGGACGTTTACAGCTTGGAAATTCAAGTTCAGTGAGTACGGGAGAAATAATTGTAGGTACTTGCCTGTGATTTCTGTGGGTGTTCATGATTTATATGTTCTGTATTTTTATTAAATCGTGACATAACATCACGCCTGTAATCTCCAAAGGGTTAGACAAAGGTGTATCTATAGTACACGCACATTTCGTCCATTTTGTTTAAGTCTCATTTAACAGTGGGCGAGTCTATTGCCATCAATGGGGCACAAATGGAATGAAACGGGCTATGCTTGGAGTCTCTCTGAGGGATCGAACCCGCAACGAGGTGATCCGACAGAGAACCAAAGTTGTCGACATAGCTTACAGAATAAGCAAGCTGAAATGACAATGGGTCGGCCATATTAGCCGTAGGAGTCTTTGGTAAACTGGACCCACTCGGAACTGGACCCGCGGGTCCAGTTGTCGTAATCATTTATTTTCTGTATTTTTATTGGTTAACTGGACCCACATACAAACAATATTGAAGAACATCGCACCGATGACCGCTGGGGTAGACGTGTTCTTGAGTGGAGACCGCGAATCGGTAAATGTAAGGTGGGACGCCTTCATGCTAGGTGGAGCGACGCTCTTTGCAGGATGGCTGGTAGCAGCTGGATGAGTGTTGCCGAAAATCGAGTAGAATGGCGTGCAATAGGAGAGGCCTATGTCCAGCAGTGGACTGCTATAGACCGATGATGGACACAAATCCCGACTCCGGGTAACGGTTGGTACTGAGAAATCCTTGACGGACAAACCCAATAACACTTTCCCGGGAATCGAACCCAGGACCTCAGCAGTACCACTTGCGACCGCTATTAGTCCAACGGGGTAGTTAAGTTAAATTGTGGTACAAAAATGTTTTTTTTCGCCACATTTGAAAATAATGTTTTCATCATTATAATAACCACTTCCACAAAGGGCAATAAGAACATGTCGAGGTGACGTGTGTAACAAAAGCGTAAATACGTTAGCAAAAATGTATTTTGAAATGCTTGTACAAGTATAAAAAGCTGAGCTATTCATTTTAACAGAACAGTTTCTTGCACCTAAACAACGTTACTGTAATCCATACATTTCACGTGAAATATACTTATCTTCTCTAAAGAAAATTCTCTTTCATAACAAACACATTAAGTACAAACCTTGTTACGGGTGCAAAAAGGTGAGAAAGTGAAGTATGTTTCAGAAACACTGAGGGAATGTTTCAGAAACACTGAGGGATCCGTATATTCGCTAACAGCACATTTTTAACATTCACTACATACATTTTATCAGTATGACAGATCAGTTACACGAAGTCTTCTGTGGATATACAAATATACACATACATAATCACCCTATGGGCCGTAATCCACCACGCGGGCCTAAAGCGAGTTGGTAAATGTCACATGTTTTCGAACTTTTGGTTCTAGATCATACCGGCTTCCCCACGATGTTTTCCTTCACCGTTTTGAGAGCAATGGTGATGAAATAAATTAGACAAAGTAAGCCCCCCATATGGGCACGGGCACGATTTTCCCGCGGCGGGAACTTATCACGTACTGGATTCACTGGATATTTTTTCGTCCGCGCGTACGTCGACTATCGCGCCTGACTGGGTTATAGCCAACGACCTACAACTCGTAAGTTGAAGCTATTACAACTGGGCCATCACTGTTCTGTGGATATAATAAAAACTATTCTAATAAACACGTAACAACTTTCAAGTGTGCTTTTAATTCGCCCGGGCCGTTAATAAATGTTCAAAAAAGGTTGAGCACCTGTGGCTGACTGTAGTAAATACCTATTCCACACAAACATAGCGATACATTGAGGCTTTCAATTCTACCATTCCACAACCCTAAAAACACTGTCTATTCTGTCTGTCTAAGTACATCGGAGTGTTTGCAGCGGGTAAAAGAAGCAAGGTCATTAATGCACCCTCCGAGGTACCCTCACAGTCGGATAAGTAAGTAAAACAACTTTATTTGATGTTCGCGTCAGTGGACGACATCATGACACTAGGGGACGAGCAGACGTGATAAACCTTGGGTGCTAGCACTCGCTACTGAATTATGCGACCTCACATTTGCGTGCCAGTAAGAATTTAGAATCGTATGCTTTTTTTTTTTAGGGGAGTCTTTATGCGTTTTGACTTATCGTTGTTTATGAGTGAGATTTAATTAATTTTATGTTTGTTAAATTAAATTTAAGTAATTTGACGTTAAATTGGGTAAATCGTATTATTATCTGCCTAGCCTTTTCCCAACTATGTTGGGGTCGGCTTCCAGTCTAACCGGATGCAGCTGAATACCAGTATTTTACATGGAGCGACTGTCTATCTGACCTCCAAAAACCAATTACTAGGTAATACGATACCCCTTCCACGACCAGTCTTAACTGGTCGTCAGACTTTCGGGATTCTGACGTCCATTAACGACTGTCAATTATCCACGAATGACAGCCGGGACCAACGGCTTAACGTGCTTTCCGAGACACGGAGAGGTCTTGATATGAAAAGATTGTCACCCATCTCCGGACCAACCGCGGCAAGCGTAGCTTAACCTGATCGGTCGACCTGTGCGGCTGGTATCACGGGACCCTCCTATAAGTAATACAGGCTTGATGTCATAATTATATTATATTATTATTATGCTATGTACCGAAACTATTACCATCATTGTAATACCTGTAGGTTCAATAAAAAAGATTTATTTGAATAAACTAAAAACGTATTTCGTAAAAGTTTTTACGAATACCCGGAATCCAACTAAACGCAGCAGTTTTCAACATTTAGAACCGAATAGAACAAAAAAAAATACGGAATTGACAAACTTTGTTTGAAAACATGCAGTGATACTTCACAAATAAATGTAGGTACCACCTACATGTACTGTCATAGGCAAAAATATGTGTAGGTCGGCACACTTATTGAATTGAAATTCAACAACATTTTTTTTTAAAGAGTTGGTTGAACCACCTTCGTACCATGAAAATTAATGGGCAAAATGAGCTTTGTTAAATTTCCCTGTACAATAAATCATATTCTATCTTTCCATCTATCTATGCGGTGTTGTGTTGCGCATCTAAGCTCATTTCCTTCTGTGAATCATATCAATAAACTAGCTTTTGTCCGCGGCTTTGCCCGCGTGGGTGTCGGAAAATATCCCATGGAAACGTACTACCGAGGTTAAATGTATCCTATGTGTTAATTCAGGTTATAAACAATCGGTATGCCAAACTTCATCTAAATCCGTTCAGCGCTTTTTGCGCCAATCCGGAACATACACATCCAGACAAAAAAAATCTTAGTTACTCTTTTATTTAAAATGTACTAGCTTCTGCTCGCGACTTCGCCCGCGTGAAATTTCACCCTCCCCCATTCACCCCCTTAGGGGTGGAATAAAAAAAAAACCTTTTCTTAGTGGATACCTACTCTTCACAAGGAACACACCCTCCAAATTTCATGTCTCTAGGACCAGCGGTTTAGGCTTTGCGTTGATACGAGTATATCAGTCAGGACTTTGAATTTTATATCACACTAATATAAAGGCGAAAGTTTGTGAGTGTGTGTGTGTGGGGGTGTGTTTATATGTTTGTTACTTCTTCACGCTCAAACGGCTGGACCAATTTTGATGAAATTTTGTATGGAGGTAGCTGACACCCTGGATTAACATATAGGCTATTTTTATCCCGATATTTCCACGGGATCGACATTTACGCGGGTAAAACCGCGGGGCGCAGCTAGTATATTTAGCGAATATAGTACATCTATGTACTATATTCGCTTTTGAAGTGAATCTACAGGGTTGCAAGGACATCAACGCACAACCTGTTAACATGGGTTCGATTCTGAACCCTCAAAAGAAATTTGCTGTTCAGTACATTGTTACCGGGATTGTTACCGTCGGGAACCAGATAATCTGGAAAAGTTGGTGGTGATGGGCAAGGTAGATGGGAAAAGACCTCGCGGACGGTCACCTAACCGCTGGTAAGACCAAATAACCGCCCTCACTGGTCTCTCTGTTACGACCGCCCTGAGAGAAGCTGAGAACCGAACGAAATGGAAGAACATCGTGCATAAAGCCACGAAGGCCTTTCAGGGACACGACCGTCAGAAGAAGACATTGTTACCGCGTAAGTAGAAAAACCCTTGCACTTTTCAATGAAAAAGCAGTTTTTTTTTAATAACTGACGTAAAATTTCTAGTCTAGAATCAAGTACCTACTGAATTTATGGTTACTGTTTGCGCGTTGATGTCCCAGGAAGAAGCAGAAGCCGTCAGAAGCAAAAATATGTATACAGAACTTTTTCTTCTGACGGTACCTTGTACAGTCACGAGTCGCCACTCCAGAACATTTCGGCCCCATCGGCCATCTGTTCTGCGAGCAATGTGCCCTGCCCACTGCCACTTAAGTTTGGCAATTCTTTTGTTTTCTATCAATAAAATTTTATTTAATTCGAGTACATTCATCGGTTTCTTACTAAACTTCCACTATATCCGACGATCCTGCATACTTATCTCTTTTGTGGACTGTACAGTCACGAGCAAAAGTATGTATACACTTGGCTTTATTCAAAGGCGATTTTCTCCTTTATTTTTGAATGAAATTTTATATTAGTAGGAACATAGTATTTTCGAACCCATAGGTATATGTAAAGTGTCGTATGTCAACGTTGCATTCGTTATTTCGTGAAAAAATCGCAATTTAAAGTTGCCAAGTGTTGACATATTGGTGCTCGTGACTGTACAGGTATAATTTTCAAACGTGCACGATTCCCGTGCATTAACAAAAGTACCGACGACGTATAACGACCTCGTGCTCCCAGCAAATGGATCGCTCGCTCGATAGCCTATTGCCATCCAAACTGAACCGACTCTGCATAGAGACAATAGTTCTTAAAGCGGCACTCACTTAAAACGTCCCATTTAGCCCCACAAAGGAAATTTTACGATTGCACTTTCTACAATATGAGTTTGTGAGTTGTCATTAAGAAAATTCTTTGTTGGATATTGTCATGAAAATGGAATGACAGGAATTTCTAACAACGTTCGTAAGTTGTGGAAATTGTTTATAATTTACGTGTTGTTTTAAAAACGAGGCATTTTTGTAATTGTTGTAGAGTCTTTAGATCTGTAGACCATTTTTTATTTTATCAAGTACCTGGTACTTGTTGACAGGCCTACGCTGTCCTCCCATACCTACTGTAATTTGGAAACATTGAACATTGTAAAAGTCAATTATTTTTAAAAAGAGTAACCATGGAGTTTCTTGCCAGTTCTTCTCCATAGAAAACGACAAATTGGAACCATGCACCTAGCTTCTGACGTTTCATAAGTGCCCATGTAGGTTTATGTGAAATAAAATATTTTGATTTTGATTGAATAATGGTCGTTTACTTCGGTTACGGTGATTGATTTTGATTCTAACAACTATAGGTTACGAGCGTCTGCTCTGATGTGGCTAACGTAACCTATCTTGACTGTAAAGGTACAGTCAACAAAAGAGATAAGTATGCAGAATCGTCGGAAATAGTTGAAGTTTAGTAAGAAACCGATTGATGTTGTCGAGTGAAATTTAATTTGATAAATGAGCTGTTTGTTTCTTATTAATAAAATAAAATTTAATTCGAGTACATCCATCGGTTTCTTATTAAACTTCCACTATATCCGACAATCCTGCATACTTATCTCTTTTGTTGACTGTACGTGCACAGTGCGGACACGTTAGAATGTCATTGTGGTAATGATATTGTATGTTGGTAGGTGGTTTAATCTGAGGTCATCTTCACTGCTGTCGAGATCTCTATTCCGCTGGTCTTCAAAGTCATCACACTAATATCTAATATTATAAAGGCGAATGTTTGTGAGTGTGTGTGTGTGGGGTGTGTTTATATGTTTGTTACTTCTTCACGCACAAACGGCTGAACCAATTTTGATAAAATTTTGTATGGAGGTAGCTGACACCCTGGATTAACATATAGGCTACTTTTTATCCCGATATTCCCACGGGATCGACACTTATGCGGGTGAAACCGTGGGGCGCAGCTAATAAACAACAATAACGATTACAATAATAACTTACTATATAGCGGCGCTGGCCACACAGCTGCTGGATTAAAGTGGAACTGGGCTGGCCATATCTGTCGCATTTCGGAGCAGATATATGCAAAAGCCACCACTCAGTGGATCCCCAATGTGAGGAAACGTCTGCGAGGCAGGCCCAGAACGAGATGGCGGGATGAGCTGGACTCCTTCTTAAAGGATTGGCCCACAATCGCAGTAGACCGGGAAAAGTGGAAAGAGGGAAGGGAGTCCATTGCCCTGCAGTGGGATAACAGGCTTATAATAATAATAATATACCTATAGTCTGTTATAATAACTGCTTGAAATTCACATTATTAAACTGAGTAAAATTTTATAATTATTAATGGTAATTTGTGAACACCACTGTGGGCTACATTATTAGGAACTTAAGTCACATGATTGTGTTTTTAACCGACTTCAAAAAAGGAGGAGGTTCTCAATTCGACGGCATGTTTTTTTTTTTTGTGTGTTTGTTACGCGATTACTCCGCCAATTGTGAACCGATTTTCAAAATTATTTTTTTGTTCGAAAGGAGATACTTCTGAAGTGGTCCCATTATCATCAAGTTGAAATCTGATGAGAGGATCCCATGGAAATCGAGGGAAACCCTCAAATTTTACAGGCAAACCTATAGCGATTTGGATATTTTTTAAAGTAACATGAGCATTTGCTCTCGGAAATCGTCATTTGGTAAAGTGGAGCTGATGATGAAGACTACAGATGGCCATCGGAACTACTCAATGACAAATATTTCATGGGTGACAATTCGATTACTTTAATATGGTGCTAAGCAATTTATGCTCGTCACAATGCGTGTGGTGAGTGGTTGTTGAGGAGTTCCCCTGGTTCTTACCAGGAGAACTCCTCAACAATTAACGTCCCAGCATCGGGAAAAGCAATATTTTGTAACATGTGATGAGCAGCTGACATTAGGATATTGTAACTTAGATAAATTACAAACTGACCCACTAAAAAGTGAAAAATAAAAACTTTTTACAAAAAAAAAACCAACTTCCAAAAAAACACTAGAAATTCAAAAATAACTTTAAATTCGGAAGTCGGTGTCCAAAAACGAAAATGCGGAACCAACGACACCGACTTCCGAAATTAAAGTTATTTTTCAATTTCTAGTGTTTTTTCTGTTTGTAATCCTTTTCATCCCGATATTCCCACGGGATCGAAACCGCGGGGCGCTAATAGTATTACATAATGGAGCTGTTTGTTGTCCCTATTTACTAAAATAAAATAAAAAGTAAAGTTAAAAATATCAAAAACCATATGTTGGGTTTGGTTAGAAAAATCTTTATCTAAAATCAAACCGTTAGCACCTAAGCGCTCCTTTGATTTTTTCAACTACCCAGTGTTACCAACTGGCCAAAAACAATCTACACTGATACAGAACACTTCACCCAATTTAAAAACTGCACCAACACCAGCGAGGTTATATAAAATGGAAGGCCTACCCAATCTAAAGTTCATCCCAAAAATGACAAAAAAAAAAACGTTTTGAATGCACGATTGGAATAGGCACATGAATTACATAATTTACACGAGAGCGATGTCAGTGTAGCGTCCCAATCACTTTTCAACGGGGCTACGGCTGCGGCCGCCAGATGGCGCTCCGAAATCCGCGGTAATCCCGAATTTATTATCTGTTTGCAACCATTTGCCGTTGCGATGCAATCCGACGAATGCCACGGACGAAATGAATGTGAGCGAATTCGCACCGATACCGTATTGAAAAGCGGTTAAAATCTACCCATAGAATATAGTGCAAGTTGCGAAAATATTTGGAATACCAGTACCTACCATAGCTGCAGTACCAAAATTGCGACCGAACGAACGTAAATACACAGAAATTTGTCAATGTGTGTAGTGGGAAAATTCAATGAAACTTTTTGTCTTTGATAATGGCTTAAACAAAACTGAAAAAAAAGAACTCAAAATTGCCAATGCAAAATAAACATTGGAACATTTTATTTGAAATATTGATGTGAAAAGTCCATTGTTTGATTTCCATTCGATGACAGTTGGTATAGAAAAATCTGGATAAAACTTTACGTACAAAACTTTTCGTTGAAAAGGCTTTGTTAGCTAAAGCTGCTGTTTCCGAAAACATTTTACTCAATCATTGTTGGCATAACCTTCATATAAAACGCTTTGAATTTTCACCCACACATATTCCACACGTTTCGTGTTAGCTTTAAGTACATAGTTAAGAAAATTACTAGCAATTTCTAACACAAAGTACTATTATTCTCAATGACTACAGTCTTCGACACTTACTAAAAATAAAGTTCCCAACCTAACGCTTGGCAAACACATTAAGGAAACTAGAGCATCCCAAGATTCTGAGCAGAAACGAGATCTAAAATCCGGTATGACGCGTCAAAACGTGGATTAAGGTTACTAGACAATAAACAGCTGAACACACTTGTAACATCACGTTTAGCAGTTTCCACGGTACCTACAATAAGTGGGATTTTAATCACCTGCATCGAGCCTGACACAGATGTGCCTGCAAATCCGCGGTAAGCCGGGACTTAGTTCACGCTGTTCATGTAATCAGGCCGGTTGAATTATCGTCCGTTTTAAACACAATTGTTTCGTGTTGTGATTCTGTTTCGTACTGAGACAATAAGGGGATCGCGGATCGATTTCTAAATCACATCACACTAATATTATAAAGGCGAAAGTTTGTGAGCTTGTGTGTGTGTTTATATGTTTGTGACTTCCTCACGCTCAAACGGTTGTACCAATTTTGATAAAATTTGGGATGGAGGTAGCTGATACCCTGGATTAACATATAGGCTACTTTTTATCTCGATATTCTCACGGGATCGAAACTTATGCGGGTGAAACCGCGGGGCGCAGCTAGTTAATATTATAAAGAGAAAAGATTTGATTTTTTGTGTTTGTTTGTTATGCTTTAACGCTAAAACACCTAAACGGATTTCGATGAAATTTGGCAAATGGGTAGACCATGACCTGGATTAGGACATAGAATACTTTATATCCCGATATTCGCACAAGATCGAAACTTCTGCGGGTGAGAACGCGGGGCGCAGCTAGTACAGTCTATAAGAATACCTTCAGTGCCGTTAAAATGAATAAGCTTTTAAAACAACTGTTACGTTCTTTTTTTCTACAATATTGTGTCTGTCTAGACATGGTTTGTTTTATTCAAATATATACTTAGAATAGAAAATTCTTTATTAGGTACACCATAAATATATAACAATAATATTATGATTAATATGATAAGACACTGAGTATTTTAATTTTGAGCTACGTCAAATAGGATCATAATATTATTCTAATGAAACAGTAATTTCAATACAACACAAGATACAACATTTAACTTTCAAGTTCAAATATTAGCCAGAGATACAATTATTACGTAATGACGTATTCATGGATCTGTGTGGCAATAATGACGTCAATATTGAAGCAGGTTCAGAAATATTCAGCCATAAATCTCAACCTACACTACGCAGAGAATGATTTATAAACTTACTTTTGAAATGTTTTGTAACGAGAAAGCCTTGCCTAGAACATGACTGTATAGAATCTGTGCTCCTAAAATTACAAACTCTAAAATGTATACCTTGTACGTTTCTAAGCTATTGATACTAAACTAGTGACCTGTCTTTGCTCCATCATAAACAGCCTATAATGTTCCCACTGCTGGGACACAGGCCTCCTCTCTGTGAGAGGGAGTGGGCCGTAATCCACCACGCGGGCCCAGTGCGGGTTGGTAGGTGTCACATGTCTTCGAATTTTTGGTTCTAGGACATGCCGGTTTCCTCACGATGTTTTCCTTCACCGTTTTGAGAGCAGTGGTGATGAAGTAATTTACACAAAGTAAAGCGCCTGTCTGGGTTCGAACCTACGACCTACAACTCGTAAGTCGCGGCCATTACCACTTGATCACCACCTGTCTTTACTCCGCATGGGTGCAATCTATTAATGTAGCAATATGTCAAATCATATTTTTTTTGGCCAAAGAATCAGAATTGCCATACAACGTGGCAATGCTGCCAGACTTTTGGACACTTTTCCTATTGACAACAATGCAGACGAATTTTTTGATGCCCAATGATTCTGTCCCCTCCCTTTTTATTTTATGACTGTTAGCTTTTAAATTATGTAAATATTATACAATGCCATGTAATATATTTTCTGTGCTAATTCTAAGTAAAATATTAATGTATACACACACACACACAAAGTAACATTTACTTTATACATTTTCCAAATTCTGGTGAAACCGCATCAAATTCAGATGCGTAGTTTAGAAGAACAACACGGTCTCACAGATAAACACGAAAAGAAAGTTTGTTATTTTCTATTTATAATATAGTTTGATCCCATGGAAATATCGGAATAAAATGTCCTAATCCAGGTCATGGTCTACCCATGTGGCAAGTTTCATTCAAATCCTTTCAGCTATTTTCGCGCGAAAGCGTAACAAACAAACATACATGTGTAAATCTATAAATTAAGATATACGTAGAAGACGTAAGAGACTGTGGCGTCGGTACATGGAATCAACTGCCGAAGGGTGGCTGAATGTCACTGAAATGTGTCAGGATGATTGACTGGCTTAGCAACTCCCCAGGCAACGGCTTAAACTAGTCGCTTGAGAAAAAAGGATATATATAGGCTTTTAGTATGAAAATTCTATGGTCGAACTATTGCTATAGCCAATATAGCCACTAAGCTTGCAAAGTAAGCATAAGTGATGAAAGAACACATTTAAAATTCATTACCACGACACTTGAAAAAACTTATTTCATTCCCAACATTTCGTAAAACCAAACGTAAAACTTTCAAGCAAGATAAAATATTGAGACCCACATATTTTTTAAACTACCATTCATTTCAATTTTAAAACTCCAATATTTATGTGCTTCAGTTTTTTTACCGTTATTAAAATCCCGACATAGTGTTTATACGATGCATCTGCGATCCCACTCCCTCATTTCCCGATATTGGCTGGAGATGCAGTAATCCAACACCTGGTACTGTCCTGGGATTAAAACGAAGCAACATGGCGGAGGTATGAACTCCTCGCCACAAATATGTAGATACAGATTCCTATAAGACGTCGATTGCATACTAAATTTTGTGGTGGATTATTCCTTGTCGCATGAATTATTATCTCCTTACGTGGTCTTATAGCCGTATCTACACAGTTATGTAGGTTTGTGCTTCTCCTTTTTCCAGTTTTAACTTGGGTATTGTTTTCAATTACTTATCTCTTTCCATATAATAAATATATTATTACATATTGTTTGTTGTTTTATTCAAACGCACTGGGGGTCTAAAAAGGCCACTTTGGCAGAATTATAAAAGGATAACATTAATGAATCATAATATGGCGAAGACAGTCGCGTGTTTTTCTTTTTTTCGCTGCCCTACGTAGGTATAATCAGATTGGGATTGAATTTGGATTGGATTGATTGGTATTTTAGCACAGACCAAAAAAAAAAACTAAAAAATCCTTCACCAATGGGTTTTGATACGATTAACTTAACAGTTAACTGTCCATCATGATTCATAATGTTATCCTTTTATGATTCTGCCAAAGTGGCCTTTTAGGCCCCCTGGTCTCTGGAACTAGCAGTCAGATTTGAAAATATATTTTTGCATTTGATAGCCCAGTTCTCGAGGAAGGTTTTAAGCTATTAACATCAACCCTACGACCCTTAGAATTTGTCTCGTAATAGTTTCTGACTTTCAGTCAGAAAGAACGCTAAGCAGAAACGAAGTAAAAGCGCATGCGGGCGATACGATGCGACGTGGTGGGTCGGGGGCCAAAATTTCACGCGAACGCAGTCGCGGGCAAAAGCTTGTTTGAAATAAAAACACATGCCAGCTTAAAAATATTGCTGTTCGAAAAATTAAAACAGTGCTGAAACATTCAAAAAGCAAACAGTCGTTGTATAAATACTAACTTTTTCGAGAGCACATTTGAAGAAGCTGGCAGTATCATTGCAAGGGTAATAATATTTTCTCATTGTTTGTGTTATTTCTTTTCAGTAAGTATATTCATATTTTTATGTATATTTATTTGTGCTTATATTAATATGTGATTAGTTTTAATAGGTTTATGCGTATCTTTATATTTAAAATATTTATTCCTCAATTTTCATGATTGCATCTAACACTGTTTGTCTCTGGTAGGTTGACTGGTAGAAAATGCCTATAGCATTAAGTCCACTTCTGTGCATTTATGTGCTTGAAGTATTAAATAAATAACTTTTGTGCCTGTTTTTTTCTTAATTTCATAATAAAACCTAAGTAAAATTTTACTGTTATGTGTTTTCATGATAAAGAACCCAGATGTTAAATTTCCCGAGCCCTTGTCATTGTGACAAATTCAATGTTACTCAGATGATAACAA
The DNA here is from genome assembly GCA_948474745.1 of Oligia latruncula. Classification (NCBI taxonomy): domain Eukaryota; kingdom Metazoa; phylum Arthropoda; class Insecta; order Lepidoptera; family Noctuidae; genus Oligia; species Oligia latruncula. The sequence goes on along the minus strand of OX419684.1, from coordinate 7,553,819 downwards.
TAGGCATTCAAATTCCGAATCATTTCATTCTGCAGTCATATTTCTGAGTTTAATCCTCGTCATATTTTTCCTTAAAAATATTCGTTTGTCTGTGAAATAGTGAAAAATGTGTAATAAAGATGTTAAAAGAACCTTCTAAATAAAACATGGAATTTCTTTGACCTCTTCCAAAATTTCCAAATTATTCTCTCAAAACAAGAAAAGATGAAAAGAGAAAAATTGAATTACTAGACAAATTTGAAATCTCTGTGATGTTTGTTTGCGGCAATGGAAAAAAGTGAATGCATTAGATGTCCCACCCCTAAAAAGGTGTCTCACACATAAAGGTGAATTTCTTGGACCCTTCGCTTGCACTACTCATGAATATTTTAGTGACGTGCTTACGATACGTAAAGTGGTGAATATGCTCTCAGATAATATAACAGAGTTTTTCCAAATAACGTAATGTACGTACGTTTCCTGGATATGGGGATACCTACAGAACAAAATCAAATAAACCTCTTTGAGTACGAAAGGAAAACTGTATAAATATTGTGAACTGCAGGCTCTTCTCTCAATTGAAGCTGTTCAAACGATTTTGAGCTTTATTTTAGTATTTTTTGGATGGAACTAGGTATGTAATCACGGAAACCCAAGAAAGAACAAAACATATCGACATGGCCGCAGTGATTGCAAGAAGAAATTGGAAATGGGCGTAGAACAGATGGCAGATGGGATGATCAGTGCTGGACTGGAGACCGAGATCTGGTAGAAGTGTGGGCAGACAGGCGATGAGGTGGACCGACGACCTGGTCAAGATTGCTGGACGACTCTGGCTTAGAAAGTCTAGACACAGAGAAGACTGGCGTGCATTGCAGGATAACCTACAGTCAGCATTGGCTGGCGAAAGGCTGAAGAAGAAGAGGTATCTAATTGTACTAGAGGAAATCTTGATACAGAGACATATTTGCATAAAGATGTCTTTGTCTCGGTTTCTTGAGCATGTACCTAATAAGTAGGTTAACTATATTGGATTTTCATTCTCATGCAAATACTGTTAGCTGTGTGAGTATACATACATGCTCAGCAGATTTGTATAAAGGAAGCTGTTCAAATATAGATAGGTCAGATCGTATATACTTTTGTCTAAACAGACAAACAAATTGGAGTTGCCTTGGGTATTGCAGAAATTCTATTTTCTGATCTTGGTAAGAATAACGTAGAATTTGATATTTGAATATAAAATTTCAGGTTTAAAGGAAATAGACAGTTGGGAGTTTAGAAAATATAACTGGAGGATTTGAAAAATCTATTGTGAAGTAGTGTCATGTAAATTCGATTACTTTATGAGAGTGTGTTCCCGGGTTATCTTTTACCGTAGGTATTTGAAGTTTTCTTTAATTCAAAGACTAATTCATTATCTACCAGGTACTTCAATTTTATTTTATTGTGAATTTATCGATTAGTTTCAATCTCATTTTTTTTTTACCGACTTCACAAAAAGGAGGAGGTACTATGTTCGGGTGTTTGTATGTTTTTTTTTTTTTTTTTTTTTTTTTTTTTTTTTTTTTTTTTTTTTTTTTTTTTTTTTTTTTTGTTCATCGAATACTCCGCCAATGATGATGGGATCTTAGAGAAATCGAGGGCAACCCTCAAATTTTATAGGCTCACTTATTGTTTTTCGCATATTTTATGAAGTATCTTGTGTATTTGTGTATGGTTGTCACCATCTCAGGTAGCTGGGCTGATGATGGAAGGTACAACTCCTTAACAGTAAGAAGTTACTCGAACAGGCAAGGACTGTTTAAGTAAATTGTTTTGATGTTTGATAGGGCATTTGCCACATTTGGTCTCATGATCATCAAGTCATGACCTGATGCTGCAGTCAGGATAGTCTGCAGAGTACCTAACTCCTCGACAACTAACAGCAGATATATCGTGTTTAGGCCCATTGAAAAGGGCTCGATGTGTGGATAAACGTACTGTTACTGAGGAACACTGATGACCTGATGCTGAAGCCAGGAGCATCAGAAAAAACCTTGAAATTACAGAACCGTAGTCGTGTTTGGGCTCATTTTAAACAGGACTAATTTTAAGTTCAATGCAATGTTGACATAAGTCTGGTCTGATGCTGCAGCCAGGATTATCACTTATCAGCATCTAATCTAAAAACTAATAAAAGGAGAACTCCTCAACATTATTAACGCCCCTGCATCGAGAAAAGGAATATTTTATAAAAAGGCGATGGGCAAGTTGACATTAGGCTATTGTAACTTAGATAAATTATAAATAGACCCACTAAAAAGCGAGAAATAAAAACTTTTTAACAAAAAAAAAACCGACTTCCAAAAAAAACACTACAAACTGAAAAATAACTTTAATTTCGGAAGTCGGTGGCAAAAACTAAAATACTGATCCTAAGACACCGACTTCCGAAATTAAAGTTATTTTTCAGTTTGTAGTGTTTTTTTTGGAAGTCGGTTTTTTTTTTATTATACCATGTGGGGCCGACAGTAAATTAAATTACAGGCAACACGTTGCATTACAGGTATTTGTTTTTTTTTTCTTAACCATCAAATATCGAAGTCATATCATAGAAAATAAAAATAAAAACTTTTTTAAATAGGATGGGCTGACTATAGGCTATAGGTTTTGCCAATCAACCTACTAACTATATTAGCGTCTAGTAAAATAATTATAGCATGTATTTAATCGAACCTCAAATTATTTCCATTTTGATTAAATTAGATTGAATTTTTGTTTGTATACTGGGAACGTCATTAGTTAGATATACGAAGTTTAATTTACTGTCGTACTAGCTGTTGCCCATGAGTTTGTCTGCAATCCAGGATGTAAAGTAGCCTGTGTCCTTCTCCAGGTCCTAGGCTAAATAATTAGCTGTCGATCGGTTCAGTGGTTTAGACGTGGTAACAGACAGACAAAGTTACTTTCGCATTTATAATTCACTAGCAGCGCCCCGTGGTTTCACCCACACAAGTGTTGATCCCGCGGGAATATCGGGAAAAAAAGTATCCTGTGTCTTATTATGTATATGCTATATTACTGTAAAGTTTCATCAAAATGCGTTCAGTAGTTTTTGCGTGAAAGAGTAACAAACATCCATCCATCCTCACAAACTTTCGCATTTATAATATTACTAGCTGCGCTCTGCGGTTTTACCCGCGCAAATGTCAATCCCGTGCGAATATCGGGATAAAAAGTAGCTTATATGTTAATCCAGACTGTCAGCTACCTCCATATAAAATTTTATTAAAATTGGTCCAGCCGTTTAAGCATGAAGAAGTAACAAACATATAAACACACCCCCACATACAAATTCACAAACTTTCGCCTTCATAATATTGGTGTGATTAAGTAGCATAGTAGGATAAGTAGGAAATATGGATAGTATGAGAGCAGTCATGTGGTGGCCTAGTGGTAACGGCCACGTCTTACGAATTGTAGGTCATGTCTTCGAACCCAATCAGGCACTTGACTTTGTGTAAATTATTTCATCACCACGATAACATCGTGAGGAAACCGACATGACCTAGAACCAAAAATTTTAAGACAATGTGACATCCGTCAACTCGCACTGGGCCCGCGTGGTTGATTATGGCCTACTACGTCTCACAGAGAGGACAGTCACAGTGTCCCAGCAGCGGGAAAATTATAGGCTTATTATGAGTGATGATGGTTGTATTTGTATGGATTGACGTCCCCCACCCTGCATACCAGAGATGATTTAACATTTCGTCTAGTTGGTTTTTTAAACCACACCAATTCAAGAGATCCTTTTGATATCGCTTAATAACACAACCGCAAAATAATTTAACATTTTACGATTAAAAACTGCAATTACGTGTTTGTGGCAATAACAATCCCGGTAATTAACCACTGAAGTCCAGGAAAATGGATAGCAAACATTTTATGTTGAAAACTCTTGTGATTTTTCTCCTTAAGCCCTCGTTGTGCTGACCGCATTTCTGTTAGGTTTCATCGAATTATATTTCTATTGGTGTAGTTGGAAACTGGGATAGGGATGTTGTGCTTACAGCTTAAGTTGACTAAATGGCTTGGAATAAGTACTTAAAAAAAAGTTAACATTTCAGTAAAATACTATTTATTCATAAAGAACTATCCAATTTGGTCCGGAGGAAGGTGATACAGGGCAATCCTAGTACGAGTGCCAAAGCACTTCTTTGACACTTAAGTGCTCATAACATAAGACCAAATCGTACTTTAAAGAAGTTTGAAAGATTTTTGTTTTGAAGTTTTAGAATAAAAGGACAGCTTAACCTGGTTTCATTATCACTGACATACGAGTATACGACTTATTGTTCCTAAACTTTAATTTCGCTAGTTATTTACGTATTCGAACGAAACTCTACATCATGAGCACACCAAGCATGAGTCAAACTAGAAAAAATATTTTAATAAAGTTAGTTCACAAGCAAAAAAAAAAGTAATATCCAAGTCGGAAGTCAGTCCACACGCGGTCACTGTAAAACTAGAAACAGGCTACAAAACTGATAAAGAAACCAATTGCACACTTGCTAATTAACACACTACAATCTCTTTTAATCAAGTCGGTCCAGCGGCCGGTTGGAACAAAGAAAATGTCCCAGTAAAGGAATATAACAGTGATCACATACGTTAATTTAGCTTCTACGGCCTGTTTAATTATTCATCTCATTAGAGAAGTTCTAGGCGTTCCTTTGTAGATAGTTGGATCGGGTGCTCCGTCGATAGCCTAGTTCCCGGCGAACTTCCGAGGTAAAGTTTTGAGAATATGTGTCGTACCCAACTTGTGTCTTCGAATTGAGAGTCAAAGATAATATATTCGGAGTATTGGAACTGCCAAACGCATTGTTCACTTGCTTATTGTTTTGAGCGCATTTGGGAAAGCAAATGCATAATTAAAGTAGAATATTAATTTGTAAATTTTATATTATGATTTAGAGATGTTAAATTCTAAAGCTTAATGCCCGTGTATTAAGAATGATTTAGGTGTAAAGCTGTATTGAATTAAGCACAATATTTATTGATATATGTACGTGTATTGTATTAAACAAAATTATTTATTGATATTTTAACATCATAAATACTACAAAGCTTTTTAAAAGTCTTGTGGTTGAATAAAAGAAAATATATATATACGGTCGAATTGAGAAACCTCCTCCTTTTTTGAAGTCGGTTAAAAATAATGTAAGTTTTTCAAGAATAACTCCATTTTGAACATTAAACTTTTTTCAAGTTGATATATATTTAAGTTGCTCAACTTTGATTAAATTGAGATCAACTTATAATATGTGTCGTACCAACCTGTGTCTTCTAACTGAGAGTCAAAGATAATATATTCAGAATATTGGAACTGCCAAACGCATTGTTCGTTTACTTATTGTTTAGAACGCATTTGGAAAAGCACATTAATTATGGGTATTATTTTTCGATGCAGAATTGTGATAGAATATTAAACTGCAAAGGATTAAATAAATTCTAAAGCTGCATGTCATTGTAATCGTATTGCTACGCTTGCCGCGGTTGGTCTGTGGATGGGTGACCATCTTTACATACCGTTACCCCTCCGTGCCTCGGAAAGCACGTTAAGCCGTTGGTCCCAACAGTCATTCGTGGATCTTTGACTGGTAGTCAGAAGCCCGGAAGTCTGAAAACCAGTCTTACCAAGGGGTATCGTATTACCCAGTAACTGGGTTGTGAAGGTCAGATAGGCAGTCGCTCCATGTAAAATACTGGCATTCAGCTGCATCCGGTTAGACTGGAAGCCGACCCCAATATAGTTGGGAAAAGGCTAGGCAGATGATGATAATGTCATTGTATTCAAAATGATTTAGGTGCCAAATTGTATTGAATTGAACACAATATTTATTGATATTTGATCGGTATTTATACTTTAAAGCTTTTTCTAAGTCCTGTGGTTGAAAAGTTGTAAGTATTAACTCCTAATGATTTTAATCCTTTCACGGCCTACGAATTTATGAAATTTAAATATTTTTGTTTAAAATTCAGAAATAGTTATGATTAGTTGAAGATTAATAAAATGTTAAATATAAATGTGTATCTTTACATAGTATAAACTACGCAACGGATTTTAATGCAGTTTTCAGCAATAGATAGAGTGATTCAAGAGGAAGATTTATGTTTATAATACATGCATAATGTAGTAGAGAAAAGCCGAGAAATTCAAAGATTTGTAAGGTGATGTAACAAACATATTTTTGTGCGCTTACATTGCAAACGCTGGCTAATCCTTACGAGATAGATCAAATTAATGTACTACGGAATTGTATGTTTTAAAAATATCGATAAAAAATACCGCGACGGTATATATTTATCTCCTAAGGATAACCTACGGCAACCATTTTTATCTTTTACATATTACAAAAAAATTATCGGTTATTTACCAAGCTATTTTAAACAATACAGTATTATTCCTCCAATTAAATACATTAAATACGTTGTGCATTATATGGAGATCAAAATTGCCCTTTAAAGCATTACATTAAAATGAATATCTTAGAAGATATCAGAGATTTAAAAAGCGGGGGCAGACCGGCTGGCGGGGAGGTAAGAAGTTCGCCGAATCAGCTAGATAAAAATAAAATCGTTTTTGTGACAAAAATCACCCGCTTCATTCGCACTAATAATAACACAAACTTGGATTATGATAACGCAACAGAATATCGCCCAGACATCGATATCAAAAACAAAACACGTGACCATTCTATGCAGCCTTCAATCAATTTAAGCGGAGAATACTGTCAGAGTTCAGGCGGGCATAACATATCGTCCGTCGGGGACAGACGGACGGACGGCGTATAGTGGCGTGACGAGGGGTACGTCAGTAGCATCCCAGTCAATTCTGTTTATAGCAATTCATTTGCTATCGCACAATCACAATTATAACTTGGTAACGTGATCGCGTTGACTTTCTTTTGTTTGGAAGAGTGTTCGAGAATCTACACGTCATGTTTGGTGGATTTTATTTCTGAAATTGTTTTGTATTTACTTAATTTTTCTTTTGAGCTGGAAGATAAGACTTTCTGAAAGGTGCGGGTTTAAAGACAGTTTTGTAGGAAAATATTTGTAGGTACTTACTATTTGAAAAAAAACATGTTTATTAATGAGTAGGTAAGTACCTACTTACCCCCATAAAAAGTGAAATTATTAAAATTTCTTTCAGTCGGTCAACTGTGCTATATATATGAGACTTTGTTGTACAATTCTATATATTACTTTTATTTCGCAGTAAATTCTTCCAATAAAATACTATAAAAGCAAGGTTTTCATTAAAAAGGAATAAAAGAAATAAATCCTTAGACGATCTGATAGAAGTGCGATTAACCCCTTCAACGATCTCTTCTATTGTTACACTGAATTGGATTCATCGGCTGTAGGTACTATAATTACAGTTGAAGCAGCTTTTAACGTCGCACAATAGATTACTCAGAACATTAATCTTGAAGCATTGAAAAGTGCACCGTTCAAGCCCTTTGCATACCCTTCACAAAATCGTAAACCAATTTAGCGTGAAAACAGAGGGAAGGAGTCGACAGGTTAGACGGGACAGAAGCAAACAAGTTCAATATCGTAGTCAAAGAACAATAGGGAGTGTGACGTGACAAATGATGTGCAGGTGTCAAGCCCGTGTTATCGGCACGCTGCAGCCGCGAGACGCCGTGATTGTGAATACGCTATGATTAAAACTCGTGGACTAGTACACGCGTAAAGTCTGAAGCGTGTTATAAGAGAGAGCTGGGTTAAATTGGGAAACTTTAGTTTTTGGGATCAATTAGGAGAGAAGGAATAACAAGGAGTGTGACGTGACAAATGACGGCAGGTGTCACGCGGCGTGTTATCGGCGCGCCGCAGCTGCGAAGCTCCGCCGCGTTAGTGAATATGCTATGATTAAAGAAAAATACTTCTAAAATTTTGTGGCTCCGAAACCTCTAAAATTATCGATATTTTCACACGTTCTTCAGTCTTTTCGGCTTTTGTTGTATAACATAAAAGGATAAAACACGTAACAAAAGCTAAGGGTTTAGAGTTGCGTTAATCCACCCTTGTTATTAAAAACGAACCCGTCTTTCCTTTGATGTAAAATTTTGTATGATGGCTCATGATTTAGTCATAAATTGACATAGCTTTATCGAGATAAGCACAAATAGTTTTAGAACTGTTTAGCAGATCAATACCCAAATACTTAACTTCTCCCAAAGTCACAACATCAGATACGTCAGCCCAAGATACCGAAATTTCAAACCCCCGCGAGGGAGCGTGGCAACTGTCATGCGGTCTCGACTTTACAAACGTCAAGTTTCTTATCAGTACGCTGAAATGAAGCAGTAAGTATAGGCTTTAGGCTTCCTTGTTTGCAAACCTGTCGGAATGGGAATTAACATTGTGTAAATGCGATTTGCCGTGACACCGTGACGTGACAAGACCGGTTTAGATAAGTTGGCGGTAATGTTGTTATTATTGTAGCTAATCTGAGGTGGATTAAAATGAAATATTACTGTGGGTATTTTGAAATGACATGACAGTGAAACAAGGTAAAATTATTAAAGGATAAGTTTACTATTTTACGCAGATAAATATAAGAAAGAAAATACATTTATTTAGCACAGGTTATAAGACACACAGTACACCATGGCAGAGACATACGTCAGGTAAAAATTAAAAAAAAAAAAGTGTAAAGTCCGATATAAGAAATTAGCAGGAAAGTGTGCCTCACGGCTGCGCCAAAAATGCTCAGTTCAATCCTGAAATAAGAGCATGTTTATTATTTATCCATGATTCGATATCTACAGGATGGCCATACATCGACGCGCAAACTGTAACCATGAATTCAACATATGGTTCTAGACGGTACAAACGGCCATCAAGCTACCCGAAACTGTCAAATTTTCCCAATCAACATTGAACCTTATGCTTCAGCGATAAAGCTGAAAATCTATTAAAGAAATTTGACAGATTGTAGTAGCTTGATGTGCTGGTGTCTGTACGTAGAAATTTTTAGTCGGTCATCAAAAAAAAAATTGCTGTTTCCCAGAAAAGTGACCTACGCGGACTAAATTTATACCCTGCCGGTGCTGTATAGAATATTCTAAATTTCATTTTAGCGTATAGACTAATTTAAAAAAAAAAAACAATCCCCAATCAAGTACCGATCGTTTGCAATTAGCTTGGCATGGCGAAGAAGCTAGAATCAGCAACGGAATACTGAGCCATGGATGACGAAATCACCAACCTTAAGATGACCTGCCCATGGGCAGGCCGATAGGTGGCGTGGGTGGCGACAGCGTATCGGAAGACGTAGCGTTGGAAGGCCTCCTACAAAGTAGACCGATGATCTTGTGAAGGCCGAAGGAATCCGCAGATTACGGGAAGGACTGAACCGGTGGAAGCGGCGGTGCTTGGGGGATGCCTATGTGCTGTGGACGTTTTTCGGCTGAATTAATGAATGAATTAGATGACGATAATTCTGATGACATGGAAAGTATATACGTGGGCATGGGCCATGGAATATTAAAAGCAATTTAAGACGAAGATACGTACTTCTTTGATTACAGCGTATAAGTACAGTTACAGTACAGTTTTTTTTTAGAGCAGTGTTGGCCCAGTGGTAACAGGTGGTCGTAGGTTCGAACCCAGACAGGCGCTTTACTTTGTGTAAATTATTCCATCACCACTGCTCTCAAAACGGTGAAGGAAAACATCGTGAGGAAACCGGCATGTCCTAGAACCAAAAATTCGAAAACATGTGACATCTACCAACCCGCACTAGGCCCGCGTGGTGGATTACGGCCCACTCACTCTCACCTGAGAGGAAGCCTGTGTCCCAGCAGTGGGAACGTTATAGGCTGATTATGTATGTATGTTATGTATAAGTACAGTACTTGCACAGTGGAAACACGCCACACAAAGCGTACTTGTTTGCAAACTTGTTTGTTGAAACCCCACTACGTGTAAGCGTGATTTGTTGCGACACTGATGGTGTTATGTAATTGTTATTGCGACATTTATCTGAGCATAATTCAGCTTGGGGTTACACTCATTTCTGGTGCTTGTTTCTATTGAAATTGAACTAGTTCTACGGGGTTGTCTCATTCCAATGTAGGTGCTAACGTTAAGGGAACTGCTTAAAACATTGTGAGAATTGTGACAACTGAGGATAATTTTATTATTATCTAGGGCCGCATTCCTGCTTTGCACGGTTTCAACGACTTGATCAAACAATATTTCTATATTATACACATTCCGGAATAAATTCTTTAAATGACGGTGAAAGCCGCATCATAATCCGTTGCGTAGTTTAGAAGAACAACGCAGTCACACGGAGAGACACGAAAAGCGAATTTAATTTATAATATGTATCTAATAGATAGAAGTTTTTTTGCAATGACAGCTGTGAAAATTATATTGTTTGATTCATGGTGTGCACGTGAAAAATAAGCAAGCAGTAGTGTTGGAAAAGCGATTTAAAAACTCCGATTGTTTTCGAGCCTTCACTTCTTGGGTCAGTCACGCAAATGCCAGTTCATAATCAACGAACCCGGCTGAAATGGAACAATGAGGTTCATTGTTTGTCAACTTGCCTGTGAAAATGAAAACATGCTTTATGCACTGTCTGATCTGTCGCAATCACGGCACGATTATGACGCGTTGTGGGAGAGTTGCATCTAATTTACGCTCAACATGTCCACATGGCGTTCAGGAAATTAAATTCTATCAGCGATAACGATGATGGGAAAGTTAAAAATGTATTGGATTGAAGTAGGCTTTTAAACCACTGATAACTAGTATTAACTAGTTTTTATGTACCAGAGTTTTATTTAGTTTTGAATGACACAAAAGTACGCCTATTTTTTAGTCTTATTCACAGGAAAACGGTCACCCCCACGCCCACGCCCATATCCAGTGGATATGGGCGTGGATAGTTCTACAGAAAGTGAGGTAAAACTGTTCCCAGGCATTGTCTTTTACTAGCGTCCCAGCCTCATCTCGCAGTAGCAAGGTATACGATGTTTAGGCACAGAATAACTAATAGTATGGTTTAGGTCAGATTTTATAGACCTTAGATTGTTTTGAGCAAATTATTCCGTAGCTATCCTGTTTTCTCCTAACAAAAATATACGATTCTATGTTACGGGTTTGGTTTCCGCACTTAGTCCTTCAAATAGACCATTGTGCATGAAAAAAAAACATAAGGTTAAACTCTAATACGATGTTTAGGCACAGAATAACTAATAGTATGGTTTAGGTCAGATTTTATAGACCTTAGATTGTTTTGAGCAAATTATTCCGTAGCTATCCTGTTTTCTCCTAACAAAAATATACGATTCTATGTTACGGGTTTGGTTTCCGCACTTCGTCCTTCAAATAGACCATTGTGCATGAAAAAAAAACATAAGTAAACTCTATTTAATATCAGGTACATTTTCCTTAAATAACCTTCTCTTAAACGAAAAACAGCCAACAAAACCACAACCCAAAAATCTTATTACGCTTTCTACAAGGCATTATTAAATAAAACAGAAACAGTACCTAAGTGCAGCAATAGGCTATTTGACAATGTAAAAAATAAGGTCATAATTATTGACACTCGTATAGATTATCGCTTTTAAAATCGATTTGCATTAATTTTACTACAAAACAATGTATTATTTATAAAAAAAAACCCGAAAAAACTTCATCTTTTTAAATCTGGCGCCACGTAATCGAAAACGGTCTGGATTGGCTGAACTTAAGATGACGTCATGATTTAGTAAATTTCTGTCTATCGTTGACAGAACAGATGACTTTTGTCTAGTATCTCCGTTATCTTACCGTTTCAACGTTTGTTTACGTGAATCGTGACGTCACAACGCCATATTGTTAAAGATAGCGTTTTGGTGGCTTATTTAAACAGTACATTTTTATTTACTATTTTTTTAAAGAAATACATTATGCAATTTGAAGTAATAGGTTTTTGTGGGCTCGTTAGACACCATTAAATAATCTGAGATGTTTATCAGAAACCAGTCAAATAGCCTATTTTTAACACACATAAATTTTGTTCTAGAACGAATCACATTGGCTCACGGTGTTATCAGTTTGTCGTAAGATAAAACTTTACAGACGTTTGCAGGGAACGTTTCGGATAAATTAAATTCCTTCACGTTGAAGGAATAGTCAAATCGACGGTGCACCGCAAGGAGCTTTGGCGAATTTTCTAGAGCTGGTATTTCCTACATCTTTATACTAGCTAGGTACGTTACAAACCTATGTGGTAGTAGGTTTTTGTTTCTTGAAACTTACGTAGATACCATTTTTTTAAGGGATTTATTCTATTAAGCAAATGATTTATTCAAATAGATTTCGGTAGGTAGGTAAACTGAAAAATGTATAACCGATTTATTAATGTCATCAAACACATAAAACCTATTTTATATGCAATAACAAACATAAGTATACAATTAGTTTAACACAATCCAGAAACAGTTTCCACAGATTACTATACAAGCAAAATTTATATGTAGGTACCTAAGTGTAACAACCAGAAGTTCACACCGTTACAGTTTAAAGAATTTACAATTTAATATTATATCATCATCATTTCAGCCGAAAGACGTCCACTGCTGGACATAGGCCTCCCCCAAGCACCCCACTTCGACCGGTTCTGTGCTTCTCGCATCCAACGGGTTCCTGTGGCCTAACATATAACATTATTATTATTTAAATTTAGATGCCAAAATATTTCTTATACAAAATTTTAGTTTGGGTAGAGAAAGGTGAAAAATATCTAAAACTTGATTTGTTTTTAGTGAAATCGTGTCGTTCGCGTTGTACAGACGACATGCTCTTTTAATAAAAGTATTCTTGCTGAAATTGGTTCGGAAGAAACCAATTTGGAAGAGAGTTCTTTTGCGTGCATTTAAGCGTGGACATACACAACTTATTTTGCTGAGAAGATAAGGGGAGTCCAGTTGGCCTCTAATAATCACACTAATATTATAAAAGCGTATGTTTGTGTGTGTATATGTTTGGTTACTTCTTCACGCACAAAGGACTGAACGGATTTAGATGAAATTTGGCACACGTATAGTTTATAACCAGGATTAACACATAGGATACTTTTTAACCCGGTATTCCCACGGGATCGAAACATATGTGGGTGAAACCGCGGGGCGTTGCTAGTCGAATATAATACTTTTTATAATGTACACCGTATGAATTACAGGTAGACCTAAATGTAGTCATTTTACATAAAGTGACACAATGGTCGGACTTATCGCTGAAAAAAATGTTTTAAATCTCTATTTTTACTGCAAATCAAGAAAACAGCTCAATATTTTCACAAAAACTTCTGTTTCTCTACTGAAACGTAGAACCACTCCACTTTGGCATCATTTTATTTCAAACAACGAATGTTGATTAAATTATTATCAGTAACCTGCAATAATAAATTATATCATCGTTCACAACAGGTCTGTAATTCGAACGCTCCCTTAACAGCCGTAAAATTCATCGCAGAACGAAAACCCGGCCCATGTGTCATTGCGGTATAATGCATATTATTTCAAGAGGTACCTGAAACAACAGTTTAGCGGTATCTGGCGGTTCCACGCGTTTTGTTACCTTTGTCCTGTACTGTTACACAAGTGGGATATGCTGGATGTGTGCACTGCTGTTCAGGTGCAGAGATAATGTGGGTTTTAGTGCAATTATGTGTTGTGTTATTCTTTATGGCTTGTTGTCGGAAAATGCAAAATTTCGGAAAATGGAAATTTTTATTTGGAAGCTTCGTGGAACTCAATATTTGTTATGTTACGTTTTCCGATAAATACAGTGTGAGTCTTCATAATGTGCACATAACAAAATGAGGGACATAGCTTAATTTTATCGACGGAAAAAATATTTGAAAAAATATTTAAAAGGATCTTTACCTGCTAAAGTATGGTGATTGCAAGGCCTTTCTTTAACAGTTGATAGGAAATGTTGTGATTGTGTTATAAACATGGTATTTTTACGTTTAGAAATCTGATACGATAGAGAATAATTTAAAGTAATCAAAAAGGGTAGGTAATCGGGGCTTTTATTGAGTAATTTTACAATTATTGTGAAAATTGATGAAAAAATATCAGATTTTTATTTAAAAAAAACCATAATTCTCAATTGAGGGGCGATTGCTTACGCAGGGGTCACAGCAGCGAAAAAGAATTTTAAAAATGCTACAATATTTTTTTTTATTTCCGTCGATAAAATTAAGCTTAGTTTCCCTCATTTCGATATGTGCACATTATGAAGACTCACACTGTATAAAATATTTTGTGGAGTAACACGTAAACCAATTAAAATCATTTAAATGGAAAATATTGGTTTTCAGCCACAAGGACAATGAATTAAAAAACCGATTTTCAATCCGTTGGTATGTCTGTTTTTTACTGAAACATTTTAAGCCCAATTCAGTAATGTAAACAACTATTTACCACTTCTTAAATCTCCCAGTATTTTCCTAACACTTTATCTAAGCACCAACAGGTTGACAAAGCTTCCTCGTTTCTCCTAACCCATTTACACCTGTACCGAATCGCGCGTTGATTCGATATAGCGCTAATGTAATGAAAGTGCAAACAACATCCCACAAAAAGAATACGCGCCGGGGTTAATACAGGCACGTGTTGTATTCTTCTCACGTACTACGTAAGTAACGGCGTCTTCGCACCAAGCATGTGACACCTAGCGTTAGGTGCCGTGAAAAATGGTCCATTTCCCGACGCGAGGATAAATTTATCTTCCCGAGGACTATTGCGACGCGCCGCGTTATTCCTCTGTTAATATTCATTGTGGAACAACAACGTGACTTTTCCAGTCACAACCTCCTCTCTCTCGACTCTCCCCGATTCACTGCCTCAAACAAACACGTCACTTAATTCTTCTTGTTTACAATTCATATATTTTACTGTAAGAGAACGTTAACTCGTTGCCAATTTTATTTATTCGTTATTTAATTCGCAAAAATGGTACAACCGAAATTTTAAACCGATGACAAAGGCAATGCACCGAAAATGTCACGCGACCGCAACGCCAAACCAATTAAGCGTGTATCTGGCTATAATTCGTCTCCACAGTGGGGTGGGTGAAACGGAATGAGGCAAAAATATGACAAAAATCGCGTTGAGACCAGACGACATTAATTCAATTGTCGCCGGTCCGAACGGATCAGCGTTAGACAGATCAACGTGAAATCTGATATTTGGCGGGGACGGACAATTTCCTTACGCGGCTAATGGATTGTGAGGGGCCGGCTTATGCGATTATTCATATTATTGCCATGTGTCGGGACATCAAAAATTTATAAGGACATATACTGGGTCCACATCCACGCGATCGTCAGCTTTGGTGACGCCCCACAGTCCTATTTTTATTGATATAGATTATTATGGCTGATTATATTGATACACTAACTAGACAGATCGACTGCGTTGAAAGTGTTCTCATAATTACAATTCGATCGTTTCTCGATTGCATTCTCATTAACGCAAAATTTTGCTGTGGGTTTTAATTTAACTTATCAACGACCATTTTTAATTGAAGTTTAAATTGCATCATTATTTTGAATGGTTATTAAACAACTAAATTAAAATTTTGTATGATCTTAGTGCACTGTTCTCATCTCTTTATGACATGAGATACACAAATTTTCTCGTCTACTTTTACCTACCTCGCTCTGAAAAATGTAAAGTATATATAGGATGGATCCTATTCTGAAATTATTAAATCGTACCGAATTTAAAAAAAGGTTTATTAACAAAGTATATAGAGTGATGGAACGCTATAGTCGGCCCATCACTACTATTTACCGATCTTTGACTAGATATAGTAACTAACATATTGGATATACGAGTATTTGATTTGTTGTACGCAGTCTGGAAACGTCATTACATGTTTATACGAAGTTTAAATTATTGTATCTTTGTCCCCACATTTGCATTGTATATCTTCTCATGCGTAGACTAAACATGTTTCCGCTTAAACTAAATGCAACAATGTTGCAAACCAGACTAAAATAATTAAAGCCGTATCTACACGATATCAGACCAACATCTTGCTGCGTGTCAACTGTCAAAAGATCATTCCTGCTTCAATGCGTGCTCTGCAAGTGTTTGTGACATTTAGCGATACAGTACCGAGCCGTGGTTCCCGACGCGTGCAAATTGAGTTTTCTGCTTCCCAGCTCCGCACTGATGCCGATTGACAAGTGAACAAGCCCCTTTATTAATTAATGTGGGTGTGCGAAACGTGTTTTATCTGTCGTTGGTTTTTTTTTCGTTGCGTTGGTTACTGCAGTTAGTATCTGTACAGTGAGTGTGTAACGGGTGTTAACAGGATTCATTCTGAAAATGGCTGTCAAATATTCCGCTGTTTTATTTAATTTATTAATATTATTACTATTGATTAAGAACTGACATTATTAATATAGTAACACTAAATATTTAGTTCAAGGTGCAATAAAAAGCATTTGGATGTTCCAAAAGCTTTTATTTCACCTAAAACGGTTACATCACCTAATTCAATGTTACAATTCATAAGTATTATTTTAGTCTACTACAAAATGATATTTCATAATTTAATTTAGTGATTGCTAAATTAATCGTATCAGGAATGAGGAGATCCGCAGGAGAACCAAGGTAACCGACATAGCCCGAAGAATTGCCAAACTTAAGTGGCAGTGGGCAGGGCACATTGCTCGCAGAACAGATGTCCGATGGGGCCAAAAGATTCTGGAGTGGCGACCGCGTACCGGAAGACGTAGCGTTGGAAGGCCTCCCACAAGGTGGTCCAACGACCTTGTGAAGGCCGCAGGAACCCGTTGGATGCGAGAAGCACAGAAGCGGTCGAAGTGGAGGTGCTTGGGGGAGACCTATGTCCAGCAGTGGACGTCTTTCGGCTGAAATGATGATGAATTGAAATATTTGACAGCTAATGAAAATGTTGCCAACTTTTAGAATGCACGATCTTAAATAAGTTTTGGGTCTCGAGGTCAAAACAAGTGAACTTTTCAGTACCTTTCTACTGTACCTAATAAGTCATATATTATAGTTAATAACTTGTATCTATAAATAACGTCGAGCAAGAATACGTGAATAAACCAACTACTTAGGAGTTTCTCCTGTCATGGTAGTTATGTAGGTCGAAGTGCAAAACAGTGCAAGCATTGATAGAGCTTGTATTACATTGCACCTATCTATTGGTACATTTATTTATAGATTTATGTAGGTATAGCCGTATAGCAGACCACCAGCGAAGTGCAATGAATATTTACGACTAATTATTCAATTCTTTCATACTGGCAGTTAACTAATGACATTGTCGTGATATAAGATTAGCCAGTTGGTAAGGTACTGGTCAGTGTGCGACGACGGATGTAACTGTTACAGCCATAGTGATTAAATAGCTATTGAGGATAACACGGATATCGAATAATGAATGGTCATTATATTTAAAGTAATCTAACCAAACCGAACCTCGGGGTGCCCTTCGCTCGCTCTAGCATCCTATGTCGACGTAGCCCCGCTTCGCTAATGTGATTAATTCTGTGTCAATTATCACTATAACTAAATTGAGTAGACATTATAAATAATGGCTAGATAATATATATAATATCCGGATTTATTACTTTGGCTGTAACATAACCATTAATAAAAGTTTTTTTTTTTTGCAATTCCAATATTAGTATCCATGGCGACGCTAGTGTGAATATGGCCAGGGATCGCAGATGTTTTTCTTTTATACAGGGTGTTTGGTGCATCGTTTGCCAAATTGAAATGGTCGACTGAAGGGGTCATCTGCTAGCCTTTCAGACCCCTTAACACCCCACATGCCCTGTGGATTTTTTTTATCGGCTTTTTATTGTTTTACTAAAAAAAGACCCAAATTTTACATTAAAATACAAATTAAAAAAAATATATAAGGCGTAGACTCTGAATTTTAATTTTATTTCGATGTGTATTGTATAGGAGTACTTTTAAATACAAAATTAGTGACATTAGTCACCTAGTTTTTTTTTAATTCACTCGCAAAGGTAAAACTTAAATTAAAGCTGTAGATGTTACAGCTGTTTATATGGCTACAAAAAAAAACCAAAAGCGACCGGGATCTTCCAACTCCCTCATTAATTCTCCAGTCTATCCTCTTGCTAATGATGTGCCACATGCCATAAAAATCTTTTAACAACTTTGTGAATTCGCTAGAATTGTGAATCAAGTCACATAAGACCACATTCCAAATTCTAATGAATTTTTTTTTATTGCGTAACTGTTACTTGAGAAAGAGGTAAAATTTGTTTTCTCACTATTGCGCAGTAAAATCTATCTTCTATCTGTTTCTTGCATACCTTAAATCGGTTTGAACAAATCAAGCACTGCCGCCGATCCGTCATTTTTTTAGTCGAGACATCACTGCCTCTGCTACCTAACGTGTGTGCTAGTTCACCGTACTCCGCGATTCTTTCATTTTGTTACTATCGTTGAGTTTTGTTGGTTCTTGATACGTTTTTTTAACTTTTGTTGTTATTGTTAAACTTTGTTGAGTTTTTTGTTATTGCAATGGCGACATTCTATAACGAAGAATATGCGGACATCATGATGGCTTACGGAGCCGCCAATGGTGTCGCTCGTGCAGCGCAACGACTTTACCAGGAACGCTTTCCTGGTAGACGATTACCTGGCTGCAGAGTCTTCCAAGACACATACCGACGCATACGCGAGACTGGCAGTGTCACTTTTAATGAACCAAGGGGCCATATTATGCGACATAATACGACTTCGTACAACAACTGTCGAAATACGAAACAGATGTCGGGCCTGCATTCGCAACAGAGGCCAATAATTGAAAATGAAATAATTGTTAAAAATGCAATTTTGTTTTTATACTTCAAGTAAATCCCACGAAAAGATAGAGATACGAGACAGATTTTACATTATAAGAATGAGATAACAGATTTATAGGTTTGTCAGGTATCATTTAAGCAAAAATATTTGTTTAAATCATAGTTTTGAATATTAGCCTTAGGTGACTCGATTCACAATTCTAGTGAATTCACAAAGTTGTTAAAAGATTTTTATGGCATGTGGCACATCATTAGCAAGAGGATAGACTGGAGAATTAATGAGGGAGTTTGAAGATCCCGGTCGCTTTTGGTTTTTTTTTTGTAGCCATATAAACAGCTGTAACATCAACAGCTTTAATTTAAGTTTTACCTTTGCGAGTGAATTAAAAAAAAACTAGGTGACTAATGTCACTAATTTTGTATTTAAAAGTACTCCTAAACAATACACATCGAAATAAAATTAAAATTTAGAGTCTACGCCTTATATATTTCTTTTAATTTGTATTTGAATGTAAAATTTGGGTATTTTTTTAGTAAAACAATAAAAAGTCGATAAAAAAAAATCCACAGGGCATCAGGGGTGTTAAGGGGTCTGAAAGGCTAGCAGATGACCCCTTCAGTCGACCATTTCAATTTGGCAAACGATGCACCAAACACCCTGTATAGGCTAGAAAAAGTTATGTATTTTATCATCGATTACTTTACCATCTACTAGCTGACCCGACAGACATTGTCCTGTCAAAAAAAAAGGACGTTCAGCTTTTCCCGGATTTGAAAATTTTCCGAGGAACTTTTAAAATGTTTCTTTCCATTAAATCCTAATTATTTATTTAATACTTCAAGCACATAAATATACAGAGGTGGACTTAATGCCATAGGCTTTTTCTACCAATTAACCTTTAGGTGATGCAGAGACAAACAATAGGTAGTAGGTGCAATCATGAAAATGGAGGAATGGAGATACGCATAAACCAATTAAATTTATAAATAATTAATTCGGACTATTACGAACATTTTAGTCTAGTTTCCAGCTGTTATTTATTTATATATACTTTATTGTAGACCAGAAAATACATAACAAAAAAAACTTGCTTGCTTGCTGTTCTTATGTGATGCGCTTATACCAACGAATATCTTTTCATTTTTATAGAATTAATAGAATAAAAAGCGGAAGATGACCTTACGTAAGCTAAAGAGAAATAAAACCTTCGTTTAACACCTTTCCATACGATGTAAAAACTTTTTCATTTATAACTTTTTAATTTATTGCTTAAAAAAAGAAACAGTTTTAGGAACAATGGATTCAAGGCAAAGTTATCCCAGTCTACCGTTGCCAAATTTTATTATTACATGCCTATCAATCCGTTTATAAAACTATAAATTTGTTACTCAATAAAACTTGCAAAGTGCTTGTAAAGGCAGCTGTCGTACTGAGATATTAAAATCCTATCAAAAACTTACAGTTCAATTTTAATGGCGCACAAAATTAAACTGTTACTTTGACTTCTAGACGGCCAAATTATAGCTTAATCTGTCAGGTTATTTTGAAATATTGCGTATTAAAAGGGCTTTGAAATCGATTTATAAGACTTACGACATTTTATTCGTGTTAAACCTGCAGTGGATACTGTAGATAGGTACACAATATATGACATTATTATGTACTTATTAGGTAACTGCTAAATGGATCTATAATAAAGAAAGTCTTAAGATAGAAAATATTATAGAATTTAGCGACCCTAAATAAGAGATAATCTCAAGCTTTATTAATAATTTGCCTTGAACTACTGGATGGATAAAAACACGCATTGGTCACGCAGAAAAAAAAATGAAATTGGCTTGTATTAGTTACGAATAATTACCGCAGCTTGTCACTTTTACAAGTGAAGCTTACAGAAAAACCGTGTTTAAAAAGAGCTTACCTTCATCATGAATAAATAACAATGCTTTTGTCTTCTTCATGAAGCTTTTGACGTGAATACGTCTTTTAAATTGCTTCCATAGTGGGAGGCAAGTCAAAAAGGCCAATGATAACAAAATCGGGGGATGCAGTTTGGTGTTGCAGCTTCATAACTATCATATCCATCATAAATACAATTACACCATTGGATTGCTAAAGTATCAAAAAAATTATTACGCCAAGTGACGACTGTGACACATCGCGCGCGGTGGAGTGGGAAGCCCCGCCATTTTGCTGCGTATCGAGATTTCCACTCAGTATACTCGGAAAACCTACTACGTTCGTTTCAGTTTCAATCGTCAGCTCTCGACAAAATCTATTGATTGTATACAAAAAATTAGTGTAAAATAGTGACAGTGAATATAATGTGTTAATATAAAAAGAAAAATAATATCCAAAATATGTAATGTCGGCCTATACGCGTCAAAAAGCCAAATCAAAATACAGAGATCGTAAACGGTTGAAAAGGGCTTCTCAATAATAATCGAATGGTACCAATAAAACACCATATTATTATGACCGAGTCAAGCAGTGCCGGGAACGTAAAAGAATATATGCGGCCGAGCGGATCAACCCCGTTACGTAAACGTATTCACGTACAACACACGGCCGTGTCCATGACACAGACACACCCCATTTTTTGAAAACGGTACACCATTCAATTGCCATCGCCGCGGAGCTTTTTGAAATGCAAACAGTCTGTTCCCGACGGACCACGCTATTCGTAGTAGCGGCACTACACACTGATGATGTTGGTGTTTACGTTGTAACGCTGTTTACCTCATCACAGATTTTATAAGCTTACTTAATGTTGCACAGCAACTAATTACTACTTATGACCTGGGACAAGTTGATGATATAAATAAACTTAATACAACACAATACATGAGCCGTAAGTCTTAGAACAACAAAATAAGGTGCAGATATGAAATTTACTTAGGCTTTGTTTGTATAGGCTCAACTTAAAGCCGGCTATTATTAAAGTAAGGTTTAGCGCCAAAAGACAGTGGGCACATTAGACGCAAAACAGTTTAGTCTCGGAAATACAGAGCAGTTTTGTCTTGTGTCAGTTGAGTTTTTTTCAGTAGGTTTTAGACATTCATCTTCCATTATCCATCGCTTTCCACCAGGCGCGATCGAGGACAAGAGCTGGAACATTCTGCAATAAAAAAAATAATAAAATTAAAGATGGTGCCTGCAGGATGGGCGTTATCCCTGGTGTCGAGAATTGAAGTACCTGTGATAGTTGTAGTTCTGAACTCCTGTCCAGAAGAGGTTTCTTGGCGTAGAAATAATAACCACACCTAATAAGTCTTCCTAATTTACCAGAAAGCGGCTGCAGACGTGTCCTGCAGATCACTTACTGATTCAAAGTTTTTATTTTTTTAAATTACGACCGGTAGTACTAGTACATGAGACTTACATAAAACAAGTGCGAGTCGGACTCGCGCAACGAGGGTTCCGTACAAATTTGTATGTACGTATATAGTTTTTTTTTTAATGCAACTACAAATTTACGGTTTTCCGATTTTTCCTTTACTTGTGCTACATGACCTTGCTTCATGCCAAATTTTATGATTCTAGGTCAACGAGAAGTACCCTATAAATTGTGATTCCCTTGAGAGTGTCGAAAATTACGTTTTTTGCTGTATAAACGGCCGTATCTTACTTATGTACGTATTTTTTTGAGCCGTGCGCAGGTTTATTCTTCGTTGTGAAAGAAAGCACTCATACGATTTTTTTTTTTAATATCAATCCATAATCAGCCCACATTTTTTCCACTGCTGAGATACAGGCCTCCTTATCCGTGAGAGGGAATAGGCCGTAATCCACTACGCAGGCCCATATCGGGTTCGTAGATGTTACATGTCTTCGATAATTTTTTTTTCCTTCACCGTTTTCAGAGCAGTGGTGATAAAATAATTTACACAAAGTAAAACGCTTACCTGGGTTCGAACCTACGACCTACAACTGGTAAGTCGTGCCTGGCCGCCACTGCTTTCTAAAATCCTCCTTTATTAACAATACACGTGTATAATTAGGTATATAAAAAAATCTAAAAAACAATTTTCCTTAACAAAATGAAACTCATAATAAACCATTTTCTTTGAAGACGTATTCTTATGAGAAAATGTAATTTATATATTTTAATGATACGTGTGTTTAAGATAAGTTCACTGAACCAACAAATAGAATTTCTGCGGATTTCTGTTCATAGTAGTATGTATGTTATTTATTATATGTAGGTACGTAGTAGGACGCCTGCATATCAAGCTACTACAATCTGTCAAATTTCTTTATTCGATTTTCAACTTTATCACTAAATTATAAGGTTCAAAGTTGATTGGGAAAATTTGACAGTTTCGGGTAGCTTGATTTGCTGGCTTCTGTACAGTGTACAGTTTATAAATATAATCTTTATTCATTAATATTTTTTGTAAGACTCGCCCACATAATTATATTCTTATTTTGTGCTTTTACCATTATTTAAAGATATTTTTATCTACATAAAATATAATCTATACTAATCTGTACCTACTAATAATAAAGCTGAATAGTTTGTTTGAACGCGCTAATCTCTGGAACTACCAGTCGGATTTGAAAAAATCTTATCGCATTTCATGCCTCAATTCTTGAGGAAGGTTATAGGCTATTTTACATTACGCTATGACCCTTGGGAGTCGAACAAAAAGCATAAAAGTCAGAAAACAACAGCGCGGGCGAGCGATAGGATGCAACGCGGTCGGTCGGCAGTCGAAATTTCACGCGGACGTAGTTGCGGGCAGCTAGCCAGTATATAATTTAAAAAAATAAATGCTGTTTGTTATCTATTAATTAACTGTGATAAAATGTAGAGTTGGTTTTCAGGGTTCCGTATACCCAAAGGGTAAAAACGGGACCCTATTACTAAGACTTCGCTGTAGGCCGACAGCTTAAATGAGACCTTGCCTGGTGTAGCAGCGCGGTGCGGGAGGGATGTGACGTGATGCGAGAGCTCAGTGATTCGTCAACTTGTGACAACTATCACCCCTCCCGCACCGCGCAGCTACCTCAGGCAAAGTCTCAGTTAAGCGGTGTTTTAACATGTTCTTATTAGTCCGTAATTAGGTTTGTATGGAAAGAAAAGTTGACAAGTTTCCCGGTAAAAATTTAAATCCAGGCTAAAGTGAACGTCCTTTTTTCTACGGGTTTTTTAAACCATTTGGAAAAGACAACGTCTGTCAGGTCAGATTATAGTTTATAGATAATAATAGTATGTTTTACATTATTCTATTTTTACTTATTCCTGATGGGTTATTGGTACTGTAGAGTCTGTGGAGACCTACCTTTAGCTTTAGATAAAATTGGCTGGTTATAATTGTCTGTGTGTTCCATTCGAACATTCAAACAAGTGTCAAATATTTTAATATGGTATTTTAGTTTAATAGGAAGAGTGCTAGAAATATCCTGAACCTGTAAAGTCTTCTTTTATAAATATAATGGTTCCAAGTCTACATTCTTTTAATTAAACACCACATATAGGAACTGTGGAGGTCCGGCCTGAACCTTCACAGTACTACTTAAATTACTTTACTATTCTTCAATACTCCTTTGGCCTTTAAATACGATTTTTGTTACCAAACTTAATCTATCTTTGTTGATAGAACCTCCTAACCGTCTTGTTTCTGAACTTTATAGCAGCTTGTTAGCAAATGTTTGACAGCATCACTTCTTGATAACTCGACCATATCGGTTGAGTACGGCAGAACTCAACAGAGAGATGAAACAGAAGTTCAATGAGAATATTTCGAAAATTATTATCACTTAATTGTTCAGGGTGTCAGTCTTCAGTCTGACCAATGTGTATCGTGTTACCCAGTTACCAGGTTGTGAAGCTCAGATAGGTAATCTCTCCATAAAAAATACCGGTATTCAGCTGCATCTGGTTAGACTGGAAGTCGATCCTTATACAGGGTTATTTGTAAAACACCAGCAACCTCTTAAGAGGTCATTGTACTCATCATTATGAACAACTTTTACTATGGGACCAAACCTGAAATCGCGAAAAAAAAATCAGCTGTTCCCTACATTTTGACGAGTTATACGAACATAAATGTAGGGAACAGCTGATTTTTTTTTCGCGATTTCGGATTTGGTCCCATAGTAAAAGTTGTTCATAATGATGAGTACAATGACCTCTTAAGAGGTTGCTGGTGTTTTACAAATAACCCTGTATAGTTGGGAATGGGCTAGGCAAATGATAATCTTCTTCCTAGCGTGAGCAATCTAAATGGACTCGGCCCAGAATTTGGATACTGGTTTGGCGCCTTCACCAGCGCCCATCAGTTCCTGTAACGTGCAGCTGATAGGACATGCAGGACACGATATTAATTGTCCCATCGTTTGTGGAACAGCACCACATTTACACTCCAAGGCGGAGTCGTCTATGAAATGATTATGATAAATTGTTCGGGGTGCCATAGTTTTTAAAAATGACGGCGTCGAAGCAAAGTAACAGTTCGTTTGGTGCACTCTGGATAAACAACCCCATCAACCGGCTAAGCTGCTTGTATTTGAAACAAGACTCTTATGACTAAAGAAAAAGACCTATTTCTAAAATTAAAACACCACAAAGAACAGTGTTTCTCTATTATGGCTTCCGAAAGAAGCGCTTGTAAGCAGATGCTTTCTTCTCTCGTGACAGCACATTAAACTATGTGATAACTACTAAAGATATAAAAGATAACCAGTCAGCAAGATAGTCTCGAAGACATTCTTATAATGTACCTCGAAATTTGTATATAATTAATTTTATAAATAGCTAGCTGTTGCCCGCAACTATGTCTGCGATCCGGGATGAAAAGTAGCCTAAGTCCAGGTCATAGTCTACCCTTGTGCCCAAATTTCATCCAAATCCGTTCAGCCATTTTAGCGTGAAAGCGTAACAAACAAACATTAAAAAAAAAACAAATCTTTTGTCTTTATAATACTAATTTAGATTTCAATCGTTGATTCACTTTGATATACCTAAATATTGTTTCAATACACATATCGCTTTGATATGTTTCAAAGTCAAAAGTCGTACTTAAAATCAATGTATCGTAATAATAGTCAGTTATGAAACAATAGATACCAGTAACAGTCGAGAATCGCACCGAAACACTGATCTATATCAAAGGATAGTCAAACACAATGTACTCATATTGCAGGTAGTAAATAACAGGCTTCCGTAACTACCAATAAATCTAACTGAGGCCGCCGAATATTCCATTTCCCGAATATATCACAGCCAAATTGAGTCAATGTCGCCCGTGTTAGCTTTTTTTTTGCGACTTTCATATTTTCAGGATACGCGTTTGGACGTATTTTTTTGGAGTGATAGAAAAACATTGAATGGTTTTCTCTTCGTACTAATAAAATAGATACGATATACGACCATCAATTTTATTCGGCTGTCAAATGTGATGATTATCGCAGTTTCTCCCCTTATCTTTTGGCGATGCAGTGTCTTTTGAAAACTGTATTCCGAAGTGGAAACATAAAGACGCTTTAAAACGAATTCTTTTTGAGAAATTATAAGTGCAGCAATATCAGTTTTCTTTAGCACCTGCAACTGCACCGAGTTATTTATTTTATTAAGGATAACCAACAATTGCTTACACCAACACATTAGCAGCTACAGTACAGTACAGTTAGTTATTAGAACTGCTTCTATTATATTATTAATTCATCATCTTTACTATTCCAACAGAATATCAAAAAACGTAATTTAATATGACTCAGAGCTACCGATAAATATATTTACATCTGAATTGATAACTCAGCGACTAATCTTGTAAGTGGGGCTACATCATATATTTTAGAGATTGAACATCTATCTGCTAATAAAATCAAATTCCAGCCTCAAAATTAGCCATCAAAAGCTTTAGAACTGGCAAAGAGAGAGACTTATCACAAAATTATCACCATGCTGCGTCATATTAACAGTAGCTTGTTTTACAATATAATATTGTTGCTTGAAAAGTATTTTTTAGACGCTAAAACTTCGTCGCTGTCCTATTAGGTAATTCATTAGACACCTAATTAAATATATTTGAAGACGAGAATGACATTTTAAAGAAGCTGCCTTAAAAACACCCATTATTTTTGTGTAAAAAGAATAACCCCTCTCTTTGAACTGTTTTTGTGTATAAACTTAACCAACCTTAAGTAGGTACTCTCGTCTTATTACGTATTTTAATTATCAACTTATTTATCAATAGTAGGATTACTTTTACCTAAAGTTTCATTTTAACAGTTTGACAAATTTTCTATACTTACAAAAACTGTCAAACCGCAATAATTATTTATCAGATAAAAGTTATTTGAATATTAATATGTAGAAATCAGTCCTTAGTCAAACAAACTTACCATATTGTCACGTTTTAACGAGGCAATAGCGGTCATTGCCCTTTCCCTAATATTATATCTCCGTTGGGACCCAATTTTCGTTATTGGAACATGTTGATGATCATGATAGATATTATTCAGAACGTTAACGGACTTTATTTCAGTTTATGATTTTTTTTATGTTAGAAAATTTAGGTGGGTCAATGACCACTGTTACTATGCTATAACGTGACAACTACAGCAGAAATTCATGTCCTAATGACATTTAAACTAAATGACTAACTAACTAATTATACAACTTTATACAAAAACAAAAGAACACAGGCGTCGAAGTACTCGTTCCCATCGCTGTTATCCGGAAACATGCCCAGAAGACTGGCAGCATCGCCATGTTGAATGGCAATGCTAATTCTTTGCCCAAAGTACGACCCAGCCCTCTGGTCACGTCAAGTGTACATTTAAACTTGGATTTCTACCAATAATTTTGTCATATGTCTCGTTTATAGTCAGTGCGAAGTTTGATGGCATTTCTCTGATCAAATTAATACTCTGTATACAGATGTTTCGCTTACTTCATCAGAATTTTGATCATTAGTACGCAGTTCCTTGTCTTACAGTTGTACAGCTTTGTTTGATGTTTGCGCTATTGGTGAATTTCGAACTAACTCTTCGTTAGAAGGAGGATAGAATGACGTCATAAGACATGACGCCAGAAACCCGTGCAAATATGGAACCTAAAAGCATACTTGATGTTTTGGTTTGTTAGGCGTACCGAAAAATAGCACTAGCGCACAGAAGTGATAATAGTTAGATATTATAAAACGTGTAAAATATTGCATAAAATTCAAAATGTGCCAATTATCTAATACATATTTCTGGAGTTGTCGACTCTCCCACAAATAAATTAACTTCGTGCGAGTCGCCTGTAGAAAAAACATTATTAGGGTAAGTCCGGGGGAGATGGCCCTACTAACATTAAGGATCTATAGCCAGGAAACCAAGTACAATAAAACAACAATTTTAATCACAAACAAAGCAATATGTATATTTCTTATAAAATCTTAATGGAATACAGTCTTTGAATCAACATAACATAGAAAAACTTTAAGTTAAAAAAAAAATACGATTGGCCATCTCACCCAGTGTCCGGGACTGATGGCCACAGGGCTCGGGGGGAGATGGCCAATACTTTTTTTGCCCTTTCCTTTACCCGTCCTGTCTCTAACGACGGTTAGGGAAAGAAAAAGAGAAGTCCTTTTCTTTATTTCCGCAGTTTGAGCACATGTCTTCAAACTCTGTGCAGTTTTCGTGCACCCACAGCTTGCAAATATTACATTGCAACTAATCTTCGACTAGTTGTGTCTTATTAATTGTTCTCGCCGCAGCCTCGGCAGTTGTCCACTTTATTTTCGTCTACTTCACTTCCAGAGGAATCGTGATAATCTACTGGTATTTCTTTGCAACTGCTGTTTGAGATTTGACGGTATTATGGGATTAAGGTCATCTATCCCAAATGCACGGGAGAGATGGCCATATCAATTTCAAAAAGTATGATGCAGTCTCCAACGATCGTTTTTAGGTTAGAATACTAAAAAAGTTATTAACTTCACAATAAAACGTCAAAAACAAGCGAAATTGAAGAAACTTTTTTGTGACCTCATAATATGTTAACCCCTTATTTTAGATCATGCACCTGTAATAAAAACAATATGGAATTTACTTACTTTTTCAATGTTTTTTTGCAAAAAAGCATGCAGCAACTTGTTGCCGATCACACAACGAAGCGAACTAAATTACTACTTACGCCATTTGTTGTTTGTAACTCGCATTACTTTCTACTGGTCATCTCTCCCGTACGGCCATCTCCCCCGGACTTACCCTATTTAAAAGTTTCTGGCGAGTAAATTCGACTAATAAGTCCCTGTTTTGCCTAAATTATTAATTTTCTTTTGATAAAGGAATACTTATAGAGGTCAAACACGTTTTCCTGGAATAAATTCTCATTACCGTAAACGAGAGTTAATTTAAACAATAATTAAGAGGTAAAAGCTTACTTTCAATTTAAATAATTGATGACTAAGCTATTGGCTAAAACCCCTAAAGTTAATGAAGTAAGCCCCGTTGAATTAGTTTAAAGGGTTTAAGAGATAGTAAGGGAAGTAAATATTTAGGTACCAGAGGGAAATTAATACAGAGCTCGGATGTAACAACAACTTGTAAATGTTACGTAAACTACAGTTAAAGCTGTTTAAACTTAGGTTATATAGGTTAGGAAGTGCAAAAGTGCTAATGATATGTTCAACTTACATTTGGAATTTAATTGGACTTTTTTTCGAAAACTACATATTTCATACGAATAGTTACTTGCAAAGAAAAGTAGTTATGCTCTAAGAGCAATACTGTAAATTTCAAAATGAACAGGGCCGCATTTTTTAGAAGAACGTTCAGAGAAAACGCGGTCACGTGATCGTTGGCGTTCATTCCTTAGTAACTTATTTCTCTGTTTTCTCCGTGATTAATAACACTATAGGCTGACCGCTTAACTGAGTCGTTACCTGAGGTAGCAGCGCGGTGCGGGGGGGGGTGTGGTTACGTGATGCAAGAGCTGTCATTCGTCAACTTGTGACAACTATCACCCCTTTCGCACCGCGCAGCTACCTCAAGCAACGTCTCAATTAAGGTGTCTAGTCTAGTCGATACTTTTTCCAAACAAATTTGAAAAATATTATAGAACAATTATCACCCTACTGCCCTCATCCAAATTACACGGTTTTTTCTTCTATACATGTCTATCAGCCATCAACTGCCCCGTTGGTCTCGTGGTCGCAAGCGCGACTGCTGAGCGTGGGGTCCTGGGTTCGATTCCCAGGTCGGGCAAAGTGTTATTGGGTTTTCCATTAGGAATATCACAGTAACGGCCCGAAGTGTGGTAGTTGGCGGTGTGATGTCTGAGGCACGGGGGCCCTCAGAAAGCACGTTAAGCCATTGGTCCAGCGCCTGATCTCTCTCCTGTCATATCGGATTGCCGTCCCATAGGACTATAAGAGTAAGTCTACTGCGCACACACTCGTGCGATATAATAACTCTCGAGTAGATGGCTAGTCTTCATTGAGATTGGCTGCTATGGCCGCAGTTTGGTTTGGAGAACTATTATTATTATTATCAGCTATCATCAGTGTGTATTTCCTCTCTAGCCGTATCATCTTTCACACAATCGATCTCCATCGCCTCACTAAAAATACAAAACAGCTGAATCTTTCATGAAAACTCTTTATAAAATGGGTCAAGACGACAAAGGAGTGCCATTCGACTGTACCTTTATAGACATCCAGTTAATAGTTTAAACAAGACTCTTGTAGATATGTAATTTTGTTATCTAACAAACGCTATCTCTAAGGGCTCTCGTGGCCGAGATTCCCTTTACTTACAAACCATGTTTCTGCATCTAGATACATGTGCCCTTGTATTCAGATGTTTGGAATCAAAGGTTTGATACTTAGTTTTGGTTTGAAATGGTTGTCTTAGATAATAAAGTTATAGTCTTGTGTAGGTGTATTTGGGTCTAGGGCTTGAATTATTATCTAGGGCCAATACCAATATAGGGTTATTTATTATATATCTACGTGTTAATCCAGGTTATAAACTATATGTGTGCCAAATTTCATCCAAATTCGTTCAGACGTTTTTGCGCCAATCCGGAACACAAATATAGACTAACTGGCAAAAAATCTCAAAACTACATTTATAGCATTAGACTCGTTCCCACCTCGTAGCAATTACTTTTTTTTCTAATATTTAATGTACAGTTTTGACTTCGTTACTATTTTATTAAATGTATAGACATATACCTATGCGAATGTATCTCGTCTGTCTGTTATCTTTTCACGCTTTAACAGCTGAACGGATTTGGATATGACGTCCAAATTTAGGACAAAAATTTTGGAAAACCCAGGTTTAGGACATCCATACAGGATACCTTTTATAACAGTAATGCAATTCCATGGAATGACCTCCACGCAAGCAAAGCAAAACTTTGTGTAACATAGTTCAAAGTTTCATACATAAACAGCTTAATAAGACTGAATCTAAGTCTGTTCAAAGTCAGATCATTTTTTTCAACGTAACACCATCCATCATTTTAGCCATAGCCCAAAACACCATCACGTTCTATGCTTCCCGCAGCCAGAAAATTCAGGCGTAGCATGTTATAACAGTATTATTCCTGCATCAAAAAATGTCTAAATAAAGCTACATAGCCGGATTACATTCCTTGAAACTCGGCTAAGATCGGAGATAACTCGGTTTGCTTCAATGTGCAGGTGTCAAAAGAAACCTGGCGTTAGTCCAATACCCCAAACTAGGAGATGAAGTTTTTCTCCATTAGGCGTATACCGTAAATGCATACCTACAGAATTTTAAGCTGTCTTTATCCAACCATGTTTTTAAAAGCCCACTTTTGAAATTACGATGTACGAATTAGTACAATCCTTGTTTATATTTTTTTCGGTGTTCGCAGTTAGTGAATACAAATAGTAGTGTTTATTTTAATATGTATTTTTAACTGTAATTGTCATTTTTCCTCTGGGAAATATGCATGGTTCATGATTTTATTTTATCAAATAATATAATTGAAAAATAACTACCTATGTAGGTAGGTAATCAAATCTATACGTGGGTCTATCTATCCATTTTGTAGCCAAAAAAAGAAAAAGATTGTTCACTATTAACACGTTTACTTTTCGATATAAAAAGGTCCGAATACAAGAGCTATCAAAAAATATTAAAATGCATGCGAAAGCTGCAAAAACACGTTCTAAATTCTAAAAGAAGAATTATTAAAAACAAAAGCAAGGTTATTGCAAAACTTTAAGTAATATGCCTTTGAGTATATGAATTTCTAATTCTGATAGCGGATGTTTTGGGCTAGGTGCTAAAATCCAGAAATGTTCCACCATTTTGCGAAAAAGCCGTATCTCTAGATACAATGGTAGATTTTGTAATAATGCAGGCAGACGAATGCCTAAGGGGTGACGACGAGACAGTAGGCACTCCTCATTCAGCTTAGGGCAGTCTGCTACCAACTTCATTTAAATACAACGAATGTTTTCATAATATACTCCTATAGTAAGTATGTTGGTACAAAGAGAACTTTATTAAAACCTTTTTATGACGTACCAAGTAAAATATCGTCAGTGCTTGGAACAATGTTGGACTTAGTATAGGTACCTGCTGCGTGGAACTGTTTATATTGTAGAAAAATGAACACGAGGCGAGCATTTTGCATGTATATCTGAGCTAAGAAGAAAATGCGACGTAATTTTTCTTTGAGCGCGTGTGTGTGTGGTAAGGTGAGGAATATTTAAAGGTCATGTGGATGTAGCAAATATTATGCATACTTATTTCTATTCCAGAAGGTACCTACTTACTTATTTTCTCCGTTGGGTATTTGCAGTATACATAGAAGAAAGATTATGCTACCCACACTGAAAGAAATAAGCAGTAAATAAAAATGAAAAAACATTATTCTGAACTGCTTTAAACAGTTCTACATGAGCCTAACGTTCAAAACAGTATTTTTACTGATCCGAAAACAGTTTAAGCTTGAGGCAAATTGTTACCATCATGACAGTAAACTTTAACGTTTTAAGTAGATATAAGGTCACAAAATTAACTGCTTTATTCATTTGTTGATAACTTTCATACCATTGAAATTTATTTACATTACAGTAATGATGGTTTTCCTTTTTTTTTGTTTTTTTCAGTAAATAGTATGTTCAATCATTAAAAGTTACCCGTTTTGTCTTTTACTGTTTTATCAACATTTATTCTTACTGTATAAAGTGAGTAAGTCTTAATGAAATCGCTTCAAGGGGCTTACAGGACCTAAACACAAAAACTAAAGTTTTAGAAACAATAAAAGTATATGATAGAAAGAAAGAAAGTGTAAAGTATTTATTGTGACTCGTACAGGAAGATCACAAACTAAACTAAACACAGATGCTAACAAACTAAACTAAACATGATAGACTACAGTAAACAAAATCAGAAAAATATATGATAATTATTCTTCAGGATATATGCTAGGTAGATTGTGTAGGTATTCCGTTGAAAACATAATAAATTTGATACGATAGAAAAAAATCTTGAAGATACCTCTAAAAACTTTCTTTTTACAATAAAAACCATACTAATCTATAAACAAATCATTTGATTTTTTGTCAGATTATTCTGCAAGCAACATACTAAAATACTAGTGTATTAGTCCAAACAATAGATTTTGGTAATTAAATAATTGCTTCATAAAACAGCTTCACAGAAACTCCATTTCGAACTCCGTTATTTTTTCAGAAAGTGTAGGTAGTTACGGCAAATGCTCTGTCTACTATTTGGAATTTTAACTCAAAGATAGTACGAAACATCTGGGCTTCCACTAACCCAGCCAGCGATAAAGCAATAGTTTAGTTAAAAATTCAGCTCACATTTTATGGACCTGAAATCGTTGCCAACTGCTGGTTTTTGAACCGCCCAGGCTGTTTCCATTTGACATACTTATTAAGTATTGTGTTTTTATAAAATTAAAATGTTTTTTTCTGTTCTATTACTGAATGGATTCTGTTTCAACATGTCTGGGAGTGCTTTTGTAATTATCATTTTGTTTGGTTAAACACAATGTTAGATTAATTTAAAATTCTGAGAATTTCATTACTAAATTGGTTTTCCTTTGGATATGTTTTTCTGGTGCGCGGCTCACAATAGGAATTCGTGGAATTCTTTAATGAAAAATAAAAATTTCATTATTAGTACAAGCTACAAGAAACTTTAAAATTTTCCCAAACAACTTTGAACCTAATGGTTTAGCAATAAAGTTGGAAATCTATCAAAGAAATTTGACAGATTGTAGTAGCTTGGTGTGCTGGCGTCTGTACATAAGAGCAACGGTGGTCTAGTTTTATCGGTACCGACTTACGAGTTGTAGGTCTTGAAGAACCAAGTGCCTACTTCCTAAGTGTAAAAGTACGGCACATTACTTTTTGCATTTAATTTTATCACCACTGCTCTCAAATCGGTAAAGGAAAACAAGGAAGAAACCGACATGTCCTAGAACCAAAAAGTCGAAGACATATGACATCGCCTAACCCGCAATAAATGATAATGATAAATGATTTTATTTTCGTAAGTAGGTTTGTACAAACACTTTTACACGTCAAACATGTTTTTTTTTTAAACTAGATGAAGTCGGCGTTTCCTATCTGACTACTCTGAGAAGAAAGACCGAAACTAACTCAGAGGTCACAGTCTCTTTTAAAGTCCAGACATAATCTTGGTCAGGTTATATGAAGACCATGTAGATCGATGTCTGAGGTGGTCTTTTGAGGAAAGAACCACACAGAGACAATGGGCCCGCGTGGTGGATTATGGCCAAAACCCTCTCACAGAGAGGACTCTTGTGTCCCAGCAGTGAGAACCTTATAGACTGACTTGCTGCGCCCCACGGTTTCACCCGCATAAGTGTCGATCCCATGGGAATATCGGGATAAAAAGTAGCCTATATGTTAATCCAGGGTGTCAGCTACCTCCATACAAAATTTTATTAAAATTGGTTCAGCCGTTTGAGCGTGAAGAAGTAACAAACATATAAACACACACACAAACTTTCTTTTATATGCTATGTACACTACCTACTAGGTACTATTAGTACGTTGTTCTAGAGCCACAGAAACTACAACAGCAAAACAAGCTTAATCAACTAATGCACAAAACGTATTCCGGAAAAGCATTCAAAAGCAAATATCAATTAAAACATTTCTACTAAAAACTACAGCGAGCGTGTCACTCAACCTGTTGTAACAACATATTTCAGTGCAGCGCAACTTTTCAATTGGCATAAAGTTGCACTGTGCCAAGCCTGATCAAATTATTACCATGTTGCGGCTCCGACTGCGTCAGACTCCCACATCTCAACCAAAAAGTCCTATACGTGAATGATGGTAACTCACAACCCGCCGCACCTCGGAGCAAGAACGTCGTAACTGCAAACTAGGTTTACTCAAACTCGTCCTTTCGAGTTGGGCTGCCATAACTCCCGTCTTCGCTTAGTTGACAGGAATGATTACAGACTGTGTGTGGCAACTTCTTAATAAGTCCTCACAACATTTGCATCGGCAACGGAGACTTCCACCGCTGAAATGTACACCAACTTTCTTCTTGAATCTTCAAGTTTGTGTCGCGAACGAAAGTTTCAACCGAGTAAGTGTCGAAGCGATAAAGAATGTAGGTAAGTACCGACTTTTATCGTTGTTTATTGTATTCACGCATTTTTCGTATGAATGAAGTCCGGAAAAAGTAAAATAAAAAGTATTTTTCTATTGTGTTGTGATTTGAAAAAAGTTTTTCGCCTGAAAAGGGACAGTTTGGAAGTTCAATGTACGCAATATTTTCCTGCAAGTTTGAAACAAGTTGACAGCAGTGGTGGCGGAATGGTAACGGCTCCGACTTAGGCTCCTACAAACAGGCGCGACACGCGACGCGAATCGCGCGCGATACAAAGGCACCGCAAGTCGCGCAACGAGTGGTGCCTTTGTGTCGCACGCGATTCGCGTCTCGTGTCGCGCCTGTTTGTAGGAGCCTTTAGGAGTTGTAGGTAAGTCATGGGTTTGAACCCAGACAGGCGCTTTACTTTGTGTAAATTATTTCATCACCACTGCTCTCAAAACGGTGAAGGAAAACATCGTGAGGAAACCGGCATGTCCTAGAACCAAAAATTCGAAGACATGTGACATCCACCAACCTGCACTGAGGCCTGTGTCCCAGCAGTGGGAACATTATAGGCTGATTATGATGCTCACTCTGTAGGTATAAACTGAGCTCGTAAGAGTGGAAAATTTCTGAGATTATTGTATTTTCTCAAAGGTTAATTTAACCCCTTACAAGGTCGTTACCCTTTATGTAGGTTCTAATAATAATTATTATAATGTAGAATATTACTTCTAACGTCTAGCGAAAGCGAAATTCCAACAACAATATAGGTAATATTGTCGCATAATCGTTTACTTTTATGACTGCTGTTGCTTTTTCCTCGCTATGTACCTACCTACATTATAAACATTGTTGTATATTATGTAATTACAGTATATGCTAAAACTCTTTTCCTTTGCTTTTCATTAACACTTATTTATTTAGTTAGTTTTCGGCCGTGGCATTGATCATCATCTGCCTAACCTTTTCCCAAGTATGTTTGGGTCGGCTTCCAGTCTAACCGGATGCAGTTGAATACCAGTATTTTACATGGAGTGACTGCCTGTTTGACCTCTACAACCCAGTTACTGGGTAATACGATTCCCCTTGGTAAGACTGGTTGTCAGATTTTCGGGCTTCTGACCACCCGTAACGACTGTCAAAGATCCACGAATGACAGCCGGGAAGAACGGATTAACGTGATTTCGTAAAGATGGTCACCCATCCACGGACCAACCGCGGCAAGCGTAGCTTAACCTAATCGATCGAACCTTGCGGCTGTTATTACTTAGCCACAAGCCCCTTTAGACATTGATGTCGGAAATTATCCCACAGGAACGTACAGACGCCAGCACATCAAGCCACCCGAAACTGTCAAATTTTCCCAATCAACCTTGAACCTTATGCTTTAGCGACAAACTTGAAAATCTATTAAAGAAATTTGACAGATTGTAGTAGCTTGATGTGCTGGCGTCTGTACTACCGGTATTAATAGCACCCAGTGTGTTAATCGAGGTTATGAATTATCTGTGTGCCAAATTTTAATCAAATTCTAATCCGTTCTGCCGTTTTTGCGCTAATCCGGAACATACCTACATATCCAGACAAACGGACAAAAAATCTAAAAACTATATTTTCGGCATCAAACTCGTTCCAATTGCTTTCTTTCAAAAATATTCAAAGTACAGTTTTGATTTCGTTACTATTATATTTTTTTTGTTTGAGGATGGTAAATCATCAAATAATAATAAAAATAAAAATGTTTATTTTCTTCCACAAATAACACTTATTAACTAAAACTTAAAAGAGGAAAACATAATTAGTATGATGAAGGACAATGTTCATTTGTGGGAGACTGGTGCCTAAACTAAGCCATGAAATGACCGGGGTCGAGCTCTGGGTTGAGCGGAAGTGATGTAATAAAGGTAATGAGTTATTTAGGTACTAGCTTCCGCCCGCGAGATATAAAAACATAAAAACTATCCTATGTCCTTCCCCAGAGTGCAATCTATCTCTCTGCCAAATTTTATCGAAATCCGTTCAGTGGTTTAGGCGTGAAAAGGTAACAGACAGACAGACAAAGTTACTTTCGAATTTATAATATTAGTATGGATGTAAGTACCTATAGATATACATTATGTACATGATTAAATTATAATTATTGTCTTTCGTTAGCCTTGTTCAGTCCCCAAAAGTCGCTCCTTGCCTAAATAATTAGACAAATAAATTGCTGTGTCGTTATTTTTAAGCTTAAAAGGAAGTGTGAGTAACAAGGAAGGAAAATCATCTCGCCTCCTCGTCGTCCTCGTCCGCATTTTCTCTAACGTTAAGCTCGTTTTAGTTAATTTCCCAGATTTCCCAAGACACACGTTACGATGAAGCTCCAATTCCAAGACACGATTTCAAATGCGATCAACGAAAACTAATCCTGCAGCTGACACTTTTTCCAATAAAAATGAAGCATTCGACTTTCAAACACAATCATGTCGTTTTAAAAATCTTGCAAAAAGTTTCGACTCCGTGAATAGCGATGTAAGTGAAGTTTTTATTTTGTCGCACGAGAACAATCGCGTTACTCGGCGGTCCACCGGTCATCAGTCACATAAAGTGGCCACTAGACTGCACAGACAAGAGGATTGTGGCCCTCTATGCACTTTTACTTTATGAATTTATAGTCCGCCACTATTCGCTAACACCGTCGTTTGTCATGTTGCGTTGTCAAAACGAATTTGGAATTATTCAAAATTCTGAGAGTTGATACAATGTTGTGAGATTATTTGCTGTCAACATAATTTGCTTAGTTATTTTCACACTTGATTTCACTCAATATTATAGGTATCCATAATCATTTTAATAGTTGGTATTTAAGTACTTACTCTTCACGTGACCAGAGGGCTGGCCTATTTTTGGCCAAAGAATCAGCATCGCCATACAATGGGGCAAAGCTGACGGGTGTGTCACGTTTGATATAGAAACAAAAGTTCTAACGATCATAAGACCTAATTTCGTTTAATATAATTTTTATTTAATATAACGGTCAACGGTCATAATGAATTATTGATATAACTTCTTTTTACCTAATTTCATATGGTATAATGAACAGTTTATATAATGCACATTTGAAATAATATTCACATAATATAATATTCAGTTGCTATAATATTCAAAATCTATAAGTAACGTTTAATATAATTTAGAAATATCTACTTTTATTTTTGCAAAAATGTTTGTTTTCTTCTTTTACTTGTTATGTTGTGGCTATATCGTTGAATTAATTATATTACACACACAACACACACACATAGGATACAAGACACACACACACGACATAGGATGCAAGAGCGAGCGAAGGGCACCCCGAGGTTCGGTTGTGTTAGGTTACTTTAAACCCTTTACATAGAAATAGGGGCCCCGCGAAGCGTGGCTCCGTCGACATAGGATGCAAGAGCGAGCGAAGGGCACCCCGAGGTTCGGTTGTGTTAGGTTACTTTAAACCCTTTACACAGAAATAGGGGCCCCGCGAAGCGGAGCTTCGTCGACATAGTATGCAAGAGCGAGCGAAGGGCACCCCGAGGTTCGGTTGTGTTAGGTTACTTTAAACCCTTTACACAGAAATAGGGGCCCCGCGAAGCGGGGCTCCGTCGACATAGGATGCAAGAGCGAGCCAAGGGCACCCCGAGGTTCGGTTGTGTTAGGTTACTTTAAACCCTTTACACAGAAATAGGGGGCCCCGCAAAGCGGAGCTTCGTCGACATAGTATGCAAGAGCGAGCGAAGGGCACCCCGAGGTTCGGTTGTGTTAGGTTACTTTAAACCCTTTACACAGAAATAGGGGCCCCGCGAAGCGGGGCTCCGTCGATATAGGATGCAAGAGCGAGCGAAGGGCACCCCGAGGTTCGGTTATTTTAAACCCTTCACTCAGAAATAGAACATACTCACATAGAACACAAGAGCGATTCTTTACATGTACCTAATGCTGGAGCGAGCGAAAGGCAGAAAATTAGTTAATATGAATGTTAGGTCAAATGAACGTTATATAAAAGGAGCATTATACAATATGAAATGAACGTTATACTAAATGAAATTAGAGAAAAAGAAAATTATATCAAATATAACATTCGATCATATGACATTAGGTTAAATGTTTTTATAGCATATGAAAATTATATCATATGAGAGTTATGTCAAACGAAATTAGACCATCTGTTGTTATACCAAACATTACACACCCAAAGCTGACAGCCTTTTGGGCACTTTTCCTGTTGACAGCGATGCGGGTATTTTTTATTTTTATAAATGTACGTATAATATTATTATTTTAATTCTGTAAGCTTATATTATGCAAATATTATCTTGTTTGAAAATAAAAACAATACTTAAACTGACAGAGGAAGGTACCAACCCAACGCACCAAAAAACACAAGACTTACACTTGTTTGAAAACTGTTTTGAAATCAAGTAAATCCAAAAGTTATTTTTATATTTTAAAGCTGACACTCTCTACAATAATTCGACAACCGAAAGGATTACTTTTAAGCCAATTTTGGTCGCTGAATTTATTTCTACAAAGCATTGTGTCAACTAGATTTTATTACGTTTTACCAAACTTTAGCCATAAGCCTGAAGGGTTTATTAACTAAGTCTATTGATGAGCTGTCAATACGAGTGACCTTAACTTTTGATCGATCTTAGTTGGCGCTTTGTGAGCCGAAAATCTGGTTAGTATCAGATTTTTATTATTCAATTTATCGAAAAATAAGTTTGGAACGTGGAGTTTGGTTAAAGCAAAGAGAGGCTCAGCAATGAGTGAAGTTGGGCTGAGGATGATGATGATGAAGTTTTGTTAATTAGGGTTCCGTACCCAAAGGGTAAAAACGGGACCCTATTACTAAGACTTCACTGTCCGTCCGTCCGTCTGTCTGTCACCAGGCTGTATCTCAAGAACCGCGATAGCTAGACAGTTGAAATTTTCACAAATTATGTAGGTATAGTAACAAATACTAAAAACAAAATAAAATATAAACATCTTAAAATAATTTTATGAGGTTTAAGGAATAGAATTTTAATAAAATTCTAGGTGATTCTGCAAGATCTAAATCAAAAAGGCTACTCGCTACTACTACATAACCTAATACAGTAGAAAGCACGTAAGATCTGACGTCACCAGCCACGACAAGTGGCCGCGCTCCATCACCTTGACATAGAGATGTTGAAATTCTGCAGTACAGTCCTGCGAGCTTCCTTACATGATTAAGTGTTTTTGTTTTTCTTTCACGCAGCAGTGGAACAATGAATCAACGTAATGTTTTGCATAGAGATAATGTACGAGCTTTAAAGTGACACAGGCTACTTTTAACTCCAGAAAAATGCTCCACATTAGATCAAAGACACGGGCAAAAACCAAGTAATTATTGTCTTCAAACAAATACAAACCTCCTCCATTGTCTAAACATGAGCCAATCTTTAAAC
Organism: Oligia latruncula; assembly: GCA_948474745.1. Taxonomy (NCBI): domain Eukaryota; kingdom Metazoa; phylum Arthropoda; class Insecta; order Lepidoptera; family Noctuidae; genus Oligia; species Oligia latruncula. Next base: position 7,512,913 of record OX419684.1, on the reverse strand, counting down.
ATCTTAAAATTCTAGGTCGTTCTGCAAGATCTAAATCAAAAAGGCTACTCGCGTTGTTCTAAGACAGTAGAAAGCTCGTAAGATCTGACGTCATCAGTCACGACAAGTGGCCACGCTCCATCGCCGTGACAAAGAGATGGTGAAATTCATTTCAGTGCAGTCCCGCGAGCTTCCCTGAGATATGACGTTCTTTATTGCACTACACTGTTTCATTTGAAGTTGTTCTTCAGTTTATTATGGTTTAATAGTGCGGAATGATAGTTTAAGACTTGGGTTAGAACGTTTTGTTGCAGAAAAGGAAAAGATGCAGGAAGTTTCTTTTTGTTGTTTGTTTTTGTGGATAGAAATGGAGGTTTATAAGGCTGTAGGTAATTATAAACCTCCATTTATATCCCCAAAAAAAAAAAAAAAAAAAAGACCAGGCCCGGGTCGCGTAGGCCGCGTTGTGTTCCACGCGCGCCTCAAGGAGATGTCAGCACCAACTGACGGGGTCCGCTAGGGCCGATGCTGATGATGTTGTTCGAAAGAGATACCGTGGCCCCTGGCACAGGCAACTGAAGGAACACGGGTGGGTTTTAGTCAGTAAGAGTCTGACACTCCCTTCCGCTCCGCCCAGAGCGGGAGGGGTCATTTGATGATTTCCCACCCAAAAAAAAAAATGCTGTAGGTAGTCCAGATTTTACTTTGATATTTTGAGTCAAAGAAATAAAGAAAATACGTTTATTTACGAGGTTAACATGACGCAGAGAAAGACACAAATACAAAAAAGAAACAAGTTTGAGGGAAAATATGAGTCAGATCCACGAAAAACGGCCATCGCCTGGCTATAGACCTATTCGTAACTCTTTTATTTCTTAATAAATAAGGTGATACATGGTCTAAAACGCCATTTATGAATCTGAAAATAATAAATGGCGTCATGCATCAAGCCCAACAAAATATATATGATTTATGAAAAAAAAATCCAACAAAATCATTCACCCCAAAAAAATACCGGCACCCTACACCAGCTACATTAACCTGTCAGCACATTAACATAACAATAAACCAGAAAATCATACCATTCCACATTTTAACTTGCGCCAAATTACATTCAGTACATAAACACGTGGTGGCATAACCCTCTCTGTATTCGCATTACTACTCGTACAATGTCACAGAGTAGCAGGAACGGAAGGTCTGCTTCCACGAAACGACAACACACACTTCCATAGACATCCTTCAAGTATAGCAAGTGAGAAAAAAAAGAAGGGTGAGTGCTTATGATCATACTAAGGAAGTGAAAACTTACGACTGGAGCCGAGTATACTGCGGGGTAATGGCGTAACACTAACAGTAGTTTGACAGTTCAACAACTGTCATTGCGTTATTTACGTTGTTGAGCCGACAAGTTTTTCGAACTTATGAAGCAAAGGATTAGCAATATCCTTCAAAATTATTCAGATTGTGTTTGAAACTGACGCAATTAGGGTGCGGGATTCAGCACCAAGTATTAAGCGATTTAGCGTCACCAATCGACTGGACCCGAGTACGAGTATACCCGATTCAGCGTCACCGACCTGAGCGAGACAGTTCAGTTTCGTTTACTGTTCAGAACGAGCGCAAAGTACGTATAAAGAAGTTTTCACTTCAAAAAGCAAGATATCATCGTACGCACGCACATATACAATTATACATACGTGCAGGGTGCCCCTGTGTGCGTGCGGCTGTTTTCACCCGTTGTATGACGCCGACCTTCTGTACTATTCTGTGTTGTTACATTTTGCTGTGACGTCATCCTATTCGCAAACCAAATGTTCCAATTATCATAGCTAATGTGCCGAAGAGACGGCGAACAGGCCGTAAGGAAACATACGTCTTTAACATATACCCAGCGCTTTTTGTTGATACGTTCTACTCTGTTTTGTGACGGAATAACGTATGGAATGAGGTTAAAATTGTAACAATTAGGAATGTTAAATGTATTACTTGAGAATGGGGACTGGAATTGATTATTTTAAAAGACTTTAGCTGGCATACTGAAGCAAAGATTAGCCAGAGACACGTGTGTTCGATCCCAACCGTTGCATTTATTGATAAGCTCATCATCATAATTATAGCGTGAAATTTTAATGGTTGTTTTTCCGCGGCAGAACGATTTGTACTCAGTAGTGCTACCGATTCATGGAGTATTTTTTTTTCAACCATTATAATTTCACGCTGTATAGCATAATTCAGTGTAGAGGGTTGTCAGGAATATTAGTAGAAATGAGAACTCAATAATATTTAACTGATCTTCTAAAAATATACTGACTTCTAAAGTTGGATACTTTTTTAATAAATTAATAAATCTCTGAAAACTTTTTGCGCTTCTAACGATGAACACTTTTTTAAATAATTGAGCCTCTTTTTAATTTTCTGGCCTTTTCTTCTCTTGGTCGCAGTATGTAAGCTAGGGTACCCCGACCAAGTGGGTTACGTTAGGTTAGAACTGTGAGCAACTGCGCATGAGGCTAGCGTTCCCGCGGCAGCGGCGTGCAAGCACTGCATTCAAGTTGGTCCTTGGTACTTGGCTATTTAGTATTTTTAGGACCCCAAAATAGGAAATCATTTGAGGTACACAGAAAGCTAATCTGCCAATCCGCACTGGGCCCGCGTGGTGGATTACGGCCCACTCCCTCTCACCGAGAGGAGGCCAGTGTCCCAGCAGTGGGAACATTATAGGCTGATTATGGTAAGGTATGGTACACAGAAAGAGGCGCAATCATTATATTAGATAGTTGGGAATGGAAAAATGGGAATAATTAGAGGATTGATTAAAGGGTTATTCCACTAATTCCCATTGAAGTCCCATAGAGCTCATATTGGGAATTTGTGGAAAAAAAGTTCACAAATCCCCATCGGTTTAAAAATAAAATGCAAACAATATAAGTA